>OX387245.1:232082322-233332322 GCA_947561735.1 Cenchrus americanus
ATCAGCTACCAACTCCAACCGAGCGACCAGAGCATTGGGTGATGTACTTTGACGGCTCACTCAAGCTCGAGGGCGCGGGTGCAGGAGTACTCTTGATTTCTCCAAAGGGCGAACAACTCAAGTACGTCCTGCAGATCTTTTGGAAGGTCTTAAACAAAGAAGTCGAGTACGAAGCTCTATTACATGGGCTCCGCCTCGCAATATCATTGGGCATCAAGCGACTACTAATCTACGACGACTCCGCGTTGGTCATCAACCAAGTTAACAAGTCTTGGGATCGCAAGAAGGAGAACATGGACGCCTACTGCCTAGAAGTCCGCAAGCTCGAGAACAAATTCTACGGTCTCGAGTTCCATCACGTCGTCCGCGACAACAATGTTGCAGCAGACGTCTTGTCGAAGCTTGGCTCTACTCGCGCACAAGTACCAGCGGGAGTTTTCGTCCACGACCTTCATGCGCCATCCATTCCGGAGCCGGCGACTACGACCACTGACCCAGCACCTTCTCAAGCTGGCTAGGAGGTCATGATGATAGACGTGGACTGGCGACAACCCTTCATCGAGTACATCCGCGAGTAGAAGGTTCCCACTGACAAGAACTTGGCTGAGCAAATCATCCGCCGGGCCAAGTCCTACGTACTAGTTGGAGACAAGCCCTACAGGCGGGGCGCCACTTCTGGAGTACTCATGAAGTGCGTTCCCCGGGAAGAAGGCAAGGACATCTTGAAGGAGATCCACAAAGGCGTCTGCGGCAACCACGCGTCTCCCCGCACGCCCGCACGCTGGTCAGCAAGGCTTTCCGACGAGCTTTCTACTGGCCCACATCTCTGGGTGATGCTGAGGAACTCGTCAGAAGGTGCCAAGGGTGCCAGTACTTCTCCAAGCAACAACACGTCCCGGCCTATAAGCTAGTCACTATAGCACCAACTTGGCCTTTCGCCTGCTGGGGGCTCGACATGATTGGGCCTCTCCCGACTGCGCCAGGAGGATTCAACAAAGTTCTGGTGGCCATCGACAAGTTCACCAAGTGGATCGAAGTCAAGCCGGTCACCTGCCCAAAGGCCGACAGAGTACTCGACTTCTTGGATGAACTCGTGCACCGCTTCGAACTACCCCACCGCATCATCACAGACCTGGGTTCCAACTTCAACAATCACCAATTCTGAGAATATTGCGAGAGCAGCGGGATTGACGTCCGGTATGTCTCAGTCGCCCATCCACGGGCCAACGGACAAGTCGAGCGCGCCAATGGGATGGTACTCGACGCTCTCAAGAAGTGACTGCACGACGCTGCTAACACAAAGGGGGGCAAGTGGATCAAGGAACTACCTAATGCACTCTGGGGGCTTTGTACACAACCCACCAAGCCGACAGGGCAGTCACCCTATTTCTTGGTCTACAACTCCGAAGCTATCCTACCTGCCGACGTCATGTGGGATTCGCCGGCAGTAGAGCAGTACGATGAAGGCATTTCAGAAGATAGCAGACGAGTTGATATCGACGAACTCGAAGAAGCTCGCTGTGCCGCCCTCGTCTAGTCAGCAAGGTACCTTGAGGGTATCCAATGCTATCATGATCGCAACATCAAGGAACGCTTCTTCAACGTTGGTGATCTAGTCCTCCGTCGCATCCAGAACACGGAAGGACTACACAAGCTCAGCTCGCCATGGGAAGGTCCCTTCTCAATCGCAAAGGTGACCGGACTAGACTCCTACCGCCTCCAGACACTTGAAGGCAACAACGTTGCAACTCGTGGAACATCGACCAGCTCTGTCGATTCTACGCGTAGTCTCTCGACTACCCTGGGGTCCAAGTCTATACGACTACTCCCAGGCTCCTTGCCATAAACGACCTCCAGGTCCAGGCACTAGTCTCCGGACTACTCCTCTCCAAGATCCAGCGTCAACGGCTACTAACGGATCTCGGGCCGCTCAGAGCATCAAGGACTCTAGCGGCAGTCTACAAAAAGACCATGTACTCTAAGATCCAACCTATACGGCTACTAACGGATCTACAGTTGTAACCGGCCACGGGTCCTAGCGCTACTTAGCCATAAGCGGCCTCCGGGTCCAAGCGACTGCACTTGTGTTGACGGTGTATTTTGGTGCACCAAGCATGTTCATTACACTTTGGTTTGGATTTGATTATGGAACTAACCCGCCACTAGGCACACTAATCATATAACAAGTTCATCTATGTGCATGCATTTGGAAGTGTAGTGTTTATGTAGGAAAACATGGACATAAAGGACGGATTCGCAACATGTTCAAAGGAGCATTTACGGAGTCTTGTTCGTGTTCATGAGCTTGATGAAATCACTTTCAATGGTGGCAAGGACCGAAGTGCTACGAGGAACACCCCCGGGGATTGAAGCGTAAAAGACCGAACTTCATGCGAAGAGAACCTCCATCTTGGACGCGAGGATGACATCGTCAAAATCATGCAAGTGGAGGGGGCAAAGTGCATAATTACATGAGGACTCACGGGAGCGAAGGGGCGACCGAACCGGGTCGAGGTGGGCCCAGGCCGGTCAGCCCTGGCCGGCCGGCCCAGCCCACTTCGGTGGCCGGTTCGGCCCCCCTTTCCTTGCACCCGAATGATTTTCAACCCTAAAACCCTGGAGGCGCCGCCATCGACAGGGAGAGAGCCATTCACACTAGGAGGCTGTTGACGGTGTATTTTGGTGCACCTAGCATGTTCATTACACTTTGGTTTGGATTTGATTATGGAACTAACCCGCCACTAGGCACACTAATCATATAACAAGTTCATCTTTGTGCATGCATTTGGAAGTGTTGTGTTTATGTAGGAAAACATGGACATAAAGGACGGATTCGCAACAAGTTCAAAGGAGCATTCATGGAGTCTTGTTCGTGTTCATGAGCTTGCTGAAATCACTTCCAATGGTGGCGAGGACCGAAGTGCTATGAGGAACACCCCCGGGGATTGAAGCGTAAAAGATCAAACTTCATGCAAAGAGAGCCTCCATCTTGGACGCGAGGATAACAACATCAAAATCATGCAAGTGGAGGGGGCAAAGTACATAAGTGCACGAGGACCCACGAAGCAAAAGGGGGCGACCGAACCGGGCCGACTGGGCACGGGCCGGCCGGCCCAGGCCGGCCGGCCCGGCCCACTTCCGCACGGTTCGGTCCCGTTTTCCTTGCCCTCGAAGGATCTTCGACCCTAAAACCCCCGACGCGCCGCCAACACGGAGGAGAGGAGTCATTCGCACCGAAGGCCATCCACAAGCTAGAGAGAGAGGAGGAGGATCTCCGGCGGGAGATCAACCACCTCGAAGGAAGCACCCTCTCGTGGAGAAGAAGGAAGACACGGCGGAAGGGAAACCATGATCAACGGTGCCATGATCAGCACCTTGATGGGGTAATCTTCTCATTCGTCCATGGGTTGTAATCGATCTTGAGATGTAATCGCACTTTGTCGGATTATCTATCTATCATCTTGTGTTGAATATACTTTAATGCTTAAGGCTTGCAACCGTGCCGTAAAGGGAGTAGAGCTCCAATGCTTCCTTGGATCCATTCAATACGCCGTGTCCATCAAAGGTCTAGTCATGATTACCTTCTCGTAGTGACAGTACGAGAGGAGGGAAAGGGCGAAACCGTGGTCACATCCCCGATAGATTAGATTGGTTTTTCATGTCTTTAAGCGATTGCATGCTCTAGTATCGTAGACCCGTGGGCGAGTGTCTTCTACCTTGATCGTTTATCATTCTCTCTAGTGTAGTTTAGTTGTTTTCTAGTATAATAGTAGTTAGGGTTTTAGTAGCTAGTGTGTCGTTGTTGATCGAACGCTTGTAATCCCCTTGCTCCGCGGATTGACAAGAACCTTGGGAATCCCGTGGTGAAAAATGTGTGGGGTCCGTACGCTTGCGGATCGTAGAGGGATACGTCTTTTATCTGTCAACAGAGGCCATCCACAAGCTAGAGAGAGAGGAGGAGGATCTCTGGAGGGAGATCAACCACCTCGAAGGAAGCACCCTCTCGTGGAGAAGAAGGAAGACACCGTCGGAAGGGAAACCATGATCAATGGTGCCTTGATCAGCACCTTGATGGGGTAATATCCTTGTTCGTCCATGGGTTGTAATCGATTGTAAGATGTAATCATACTTTGTCGGATTATCTATCTATCATCTTGTGTTGAATATACTTTAATGCTTAAGGTTTGCAACCTAGCCGTAAAGGGAGTAGGGCCCCAATGCTTCCTTGGATCCATTCAATACGCCGTGTCCATCATAGGTCTAGTCATAAATACCTTCGCGTAGTGACAGTACGAGAGTAGGGAAAGGGCGAAACCGTGGTCACAACCCCCGATAGATTAGATTGGTTTAATGTCTTTAATTGATTGCATGATCGTAGACCCATGGGCGAGTGTCTCCTATCTTGATAGTTTATTGTTCTCTCTAGTGTAATTTAGTTGTTTTCTAGTTTAATAATAGTTAGGGTTTTAGTTGCTAGTGTGTAAAAGTAGATTGAACGCTTGTAATCCCCTTGCTCCGCGGATTGACAAGAACCTTGGGAATCCCGTGGTGAAAAAGGTGTGAGGTCCGTACGCTTGCGGATCGTAGAGGGATACGTCTTTTATCCGTCAACAAGCCCCTTTTTCTGGTGCCATTTCCGGGGAGCAAGCTAATTTACATCGTTTGATTCGCATCTAACTTAGTTTTATATTTTAGTTTATCTTTTGTTTGCTATATCTAACATATATTATCTAGAAAACCACTTGTTTCGTTTTCGTTTTTGTTTTTATCTTATTGTCTAGATGGCATTCGTTAATCAACCCGTGGAAGAACCGGAGAAATCACTAAGGGATTATGCTAGCCCTCGATGTGAAGACATAAAAGTGCAAGAGTCGGATTCGAAGCTCGAAGCGACCAAGTATGAGATTAAATCCAAGATCATCGAGATGGTGGCGGCAAACCCGTTTGAAGGGATGGTTACGGAGAACCCATATAGACACATAAGGAATTTCACAACGATATGCAACACGGTGCGTCAAGAAGGAGTCCCCGATGAATGGTTCAAATGGAATCTCTTTCCCTACTCACTTGCCGGCAATGCAAAGACATGGTACTCGTTTGCGTCCTTTGAAGTTGAAGGCAATTGGAACAAGTTGACAAAGAAGTTTTGCGAGAAGTTCTTTCCAATTAGCAAGGTTCAACATCTAAGGAGGCAAGTGATCACTTTCATGCAAGGAGAAGAGGAAGGGATAGACCAAGCCTGGGATAGGTTTAATGAATTAATCGAACAAGGACCAAAACTCGGCTTCACCGGTGACGTACTCTTGCATACATTTTTCTTTTCCCTAACCCCTAGTTGCATGCGACATGTCGAAATGTGTGCAGGTGGGGATCTCATGGAGAAAACACTCACGGAAGCTGCCCAACTTCTACAAAAAGTTAGTAAAGCGGCTGCCATGCGAAGAGATTGGGAAACAAGACTTGCGGAAGAGCCGGAATTCAATTCAAGGAAGAAGAATCTTGCTGATTTTTCCAAAGAGGCAACCCCGGAAGTCACAAAAGAGGAACCAATCATGGAAAAGCTTGAACAAGAACATATCAAGTCAAGAACTACACCAAACGTCGACTTCGCCGCACCAAATGAGACGAACAAGAGAAGCATGTCAAGCGCGAAGCCACTAAGGGAGTTCGAACCAATGGATTGGGTTCCTATTGATTACGGAGAAGTATTCGACAAGAGAAGACCGTTCCCTAATCAAAAGGGAATGGCAAGAGCATTGGAAGTGGATTTCCCACCGGAGAAGAAAGCTGAAAATTCATACGACCTTGAAACCACCGGTGAGATTTTTGAAAAGCTCTTTGGAGATGACGTGGTGGATCCGGAACATATTGCCGAGGTGAAGAGAATCATGGGGATCAAGCCCGAAGCATCACCATACGCTCGCCTCGCTGAAATTTACTCGATAGGATCCGAAGAAGAAGAGAAGATGACGCCGCACTTGAGTTGCGAGATCAACGGGGTTCAATACAAAGCTTTATGCGACATCGGAGCCCAAGTAAGTGTTCTATCTTCTAAAATTTACGATAAAGTTCAATACCACAACCTAGACTTAGCTCCAACATCAACTAAATTAATTATGGGAGATGGTAGAACTATCAAACCTCTAGGTATTGCTTGCAACATGAAAGTAAAAATCTCTAGAAACTATATACCAACCGATTTCTTTGTTATTGATGCTTACCACAGTAATTCTGATCATATAATCTTAGGTAGGCCTTTTATTAAGTTGGTTGATGCCGTGTTAGATGCCGGAGAAGGCAAAGTAACAATGAACCTTAATGGAACAAAGTACACATATAACTTTCTTCGTGCTTCTAAACACCTTACACCTTTTCCTCCCGACGATGAAGAAGTAGAAGACATAGATAGTCTTTGTTTTGTTGAAACCCTTAGAGACCCGCTGCAAAGAGTGATGGAAAATCAAATTAGCAATCAACAAGATGAAGAACTAGAGGAAGCAACTAAAGGCTTAGAGCCGCATGATGGTAGTGTGGAGGAAGAGAAGTTCGAAGACATAGGAGAAATCAAACCCGAGGAGCCACAAGTGCCCGAGGTAGGCCTTAAACCTTTGCCCAAGGGATTAAAATATGAATTTTTGGGCCCAGACAAAACTTATCCAGTCATTGTGAGCGACGAGTTGAGTCCCGAAGAAAATGAAGCGTTGCTGATTTTATTAAAAAAACATAGGAAGGTGATTGGATATTCGATAAATGATCTCAAAGGTATTAGCCCAGCCTTTTGCACTCATCGTATACCAATGGAAGACCAATATAAGCCTGTAGTGGACCACCAAAGGAGGCTAACCCATGCCATGCGAGAGGTAGTAAAGAAAGAGGTTATCAAGTTACTTGATGTCGGAATCATCTACCCGGTTCCGCATAGCGAATGGGTGAGCCCGGTACATTGTGTACCGAAGAAAGGAGGTTTGACCGTGGTGAAGAATGAGAAGAACGAGTTGATACCGCAAAGAACCGTGACCGGGTGGCGGATGTGTATCGATTACCGTAAGCTTAACAAAGCGACGAAGAAAGATCACTTCCCCCTACCGTTCATATACGAGATGCTCGAGAGGTTAGCAAACCACGCTTATTTTTGCTTTCTCGACGGATACTCGGGGTTCATGCAAATCCCCATTCACCCGGAAGATCAACATAAGACAACGTTTACGTGTCCTTACGGAACGTTTGCATATAGGAGGATGCCCTTCGGCCTATGCAACGCTCCGGCCTCTTTTCAACGTTGCATGATGGTCGTGTTTTCGGAATTCATCGAAGAAATTGTTGAAGTGTTTATGGATGATTTTTCCGTTTACGGGAAGACGTTCATGGATTGCTTAGCAAACTTAGAAAAGGTCCTTACAAGGTGTGCGGAGGTAGATTTGGTTTTAAATTGGGAAAAGTGCCACTTCATGGTTAAGCAAGGCATAGTGCTCGGGCATGTTATATCCGAGAGAGGAATTGAAGTGGACAAGGCTAAGGTAGAGACGGTTGAGCAACTCCCACCTCCTACGGATATTAAGTCCTTAAGGAGCTTTCTAGGCCATGCCGGATTCTATAGAAGATTTATAAAGGACTTCTCGAAGATCACTAAGCCTTTAACGCACCTTCTTCAAAAGGATGTGGCTTTCGACTTTGATGAGAAGTGTCTAGCGGCATTCCGGACCTTGAAAAATGCGTTGGTGAGTGCTCCCATCATCCAACCTCCGGATTGGAGCCAACCTTTCGAGATCATGTGTGACGCAAGTGACTACGCCGTAGGCGCGGTCTTGGGACAAAGAAAGGAAGGCCGAGTTCACGCCGTTTACTACGCTAGCAAAACTCTTAGTGGGGCACAATTAAATTACGCCACTACGGAAAAAGAGTTGCTAGCGGTGGTATTCGCTTTCGAAAAATTCAGATCTTACATTGTGAACTCGAAGGTCATTGTTTACACCGATCACGCAGCCATCAAGTATCTCTTGGCTAAGAAGGAAGCTAAACCACGCTTGATTCGTTGGATCCTTCTTCTCCAAGAGTTTGATGTTGAAATTCGTGATAAAAAGGGGGTGGAGAATGTTGTGGCCGATCATTTGTCTAGGATGAATCGTGGACAAGATGATAAAGAGCCCATAGAAGATAAGATGAGAGATGACCACCTCTATAGAGTGCTTGATAAAGATACTTGGATGATCGACATCATTCGAGCAATTTGAAAGATGCCCCTCGATCATCTAGACAAAAACACTCAAAGGAAGATAATTTCCGAAAGTAAGAAATATTTTTGGGATGCACCATACCTCTTCAAACTTGGCAATGATGGAGTGATGAGAAGATGTGTGCCAAGAGAAGAGAGGCTTGAGATTCTAAGGAAGTGCCACTCGGCGGAGTACGGTGGACACTATAGCCATTTTCGAACCGAAGCAAAAGTATGGTCGAGCGGATTCTATTGGCGGAGATGCATGAAGATACTAAACGATATGTTGCGTCATGCCCCGAATGTCAAAGAACCGGAACATCTCTCAAAGAAATTCTATGCCTTTGAAATACAACTTGCAAATCGACATATTCGATGTATGGGGCATAGACTTCATGGGGCCTTTTAAAAACTCATTTGGATTCGAGTATATACTTGTTATGGTTGATTATGTATCCAAGTGGGTAGAGGCTATACCATGTCGTAAAGCTTCCACGAAAGAGTCCATCACTATGATCAAGAACGTGATTTTTCCCCGTTTCGGTACACCGAGAATCTTGATAAGTGATGGAGGAACTCATTTCACCGGGAAGAACTTCAAAAGGTGCTTGTCCAAGTTGGGAATTGAGCATAGGGTCTCCACGGCCTATCACCCACAAACCAACGGACAAGCAGAGAGACGTCAAATAGGCAATTAAAAAGCATACTTAACAAGACCATAGAGAAGGGAGGCAAGGATTGGTCAAAGAAATTAGACGGAGCTTTATGGGCTTATCGAACGGCGTTTAAAACACCGATAGGTATGACCCCTTATCAATTCGTCTATGGAAAAGCTTGCCACCTTCCGGTTGAGTTAGAACATAAAGCCTATTGGGCGATTAAAAAGATGAACCTTGATCTCGATGCCGCGGTGGTGAAACGAAGAATTCAAATAAGCGAGCTAGAGGAGTTGAGGTTGAAAGCTTATGAAAACGCAAGCATATACAAGGAGAGAATCAAAAGGTGGTATGATAAAAGATTGAAGAAAGAAGAATTCAAAGAAGGAGATAAGGTCCTCCTCTACAATTCGAGGTTTAAAACCTTCGGAAAGGGGAAATTGCAAAGCAAGTGGGACGGACCTTATGTTGTGCATTCGGTGTTCTCCAACGGAGCGGTAACCATTATGGATATAAACGGCGATCAATTTGTGGTGAATGGTCGGCGGCTTAAGGTTTACTACGAACCCGATGTCGTGCCCCTTCACCATGTTGACGTCTTCACCATGGAGGAACGGCCGAACGTCCCGCCTAGGACGAAAAACAAGGCATCAACTTCGTAAATAATTTTTCTTTTAGTTTTCTCGAGTTTTTCGCGAAGATTTACCGGGCCAACTTTTTCCCATGGGCTAAGGAAGAAAAAAATAGGGCGGTGTGCAAAAACCGGACCGGCCCGCCCCCGAGGCGGGGTGGGCCGGCCGGCCCGTGCGGACCGGCCCGTGGGGGCTCGACGCCCGATGACGCCGAATTTCGCCCGAATTGCTCCTTTTTGACTTCCTTGTTTGGTCGGAAAATTTTAAGGGAAGTGTAAAAAAGGAAAATAAGGTTTCCGGAGCTTTCCTCTCGGACTATTTATTTGGCCGAATTGGGAGCTCGAGAATCAAACCTTTCAAGCAATGTGTTGCACCCTTGTAGCGACCATTGAGCCTCCAAAAAGCTTAGAGTTGAAGCTAGAAGCCAAGAAGCCATCGATGGAGGAGGCGATGCGATGCGAGCTCAAGCTACCCGTCAAGAGGACCGCACGTATCCGTTGCGGAGGACGTGTCCCGACCGGAGCTCTTGCATCTCGCAACCCCGTCGAAGGAGAGAAGGTCCCTACACCCGTTCGAAGGTCGGCACGCCTCCAAGGCATCAAGCGCAAGGATTACAAGGAGGTGTCGCCGGAGCCTAAGGATTATGGGGATAGCGACTACTCCGACGATCGTAGCCCGAGCTCGTGGGCGGCCGCCGTAGAGATGATGATGATTGGGATGAGCGGCCCTATGAAAGGACTCCCGAAGGCCCCAACGGCGACGGCAACGACGGTGGCGAAGGCAACGACAATGGAGGTGGCGACGACGGTGGTGACAACGGTGGAGATTATGGCGACGACGACCCCTTCGGATTGCATCCGGTGTGCTGTCGAGTTTGCCGTCAATCCATCGCGGATCTCTACACGTCGGCCGACGAATGTCTCCAAGCCATGGAAGCGATGAAGCAGCGTATGGAGGACTTGGAGCGCGTAGTTGAAGATGACTACAAGTTCCTTAACCGCAACGTGTGCAAACTTTTCGGCATGGTTGGAAACATGAGAGGCAAGTGGTGCAAAACTTGCTTGAAGTACCACTAGATCTAGTTTTCCCCTTAGGATTTTTGTAAGATACGACGAGGACGTGGTATGTTTTAAGTGTGGGGGAGAGCTAGCTTGCTAGCCTTAGCTTTTGAACTTCAAGTTTAGGTTCGGTTTAATCTTCGTGTGAGAGTCTTAGTGTTTTAATGAGTCTTTAGTTTTTGAGTCTGTTTTGAAATTTTTGCAAGTGTCTTAAATTAGTGTTGAGTCAAGAAAACCAAATAAAAAGAGTCTTTATATATATCTTTGTGTTTTATGTATTGTTTATCTTCATTTATTTGTTTGCTTAATCTTCGATTCTTGATATACGAACACAAGTATGTGGTTTGAAAAACGTTTATCGTGGTGCTTAGTGGAATCGCTACTACCTAAAGTACCCATACCGCACTTCGATCTTGAGCTTCACATGTTAGTTGTGCTATGTTCGATGCTAAAAATTGGAGGATTTCAGTTCTGAAAATTATTTTAAAACCCTTGCAATAAAGGTTAGCAAAACCTCTTTTTCCAAGTTGAGAGTAAGAAAAAATTCCTATCCAAAGCCAAGTTTATTTTTATTTTTTTCGCTCCACCATAAGTGTGATTAGCATGATGAGTTAGGCTAGGACCCTTCTCTCTTGGTGAGTTTTAATTTCGAGCAATGATCATGTCCTTGTGCTTATCTTTTGTTGCTAGCCTCGTCATATATTCGGTAACGTGACTTTCACAACGGAAGTCACGTATATCGCCGAATTCCATACCCAACCCTATACATCTCTTTTGTACATCGTATTCCTTGAACACAACCTATTTTCAAAGTTTCGTCTCGTCTCTAGCATGATTTATTTAAAAATTCAGATTGTATGCATGCGAGGAAAGAGAGAATTGAAAGCTTTGAAAAGTTGTCAAGAGAGAGAAAAATAAAGAGAAAAAGTATGTGTATGGAAAAGAAAGAAAGAAAGAAAAATCATATGTGAATGAAAGAGGAAAAGAAAAAGAGAAAGATGAGTTAGCAATGAAGATATGAGAGGGATGGATCAAGTGAAAGAAAAAAATAAAGTGTAAGGAAGGATGTCACGTTGATTGTGAGACGAAACTTTTACTCTATTTCTAACCATGTGCAATCCGACAACGAGGACATCATTGGTGCCTTGAAGTCACAATTTTCTTTTGCCCTTGCACATGTCCACTATTCTAAATCTTCTCATCCTTGATATCCCTACATATGGTTAATTCTCATGATCATTGGCTTTGAAAGGTAGACAACCATTAGAGGAAGTTCTTAGTTTGACAATACTTGTGTTGATTGCGCTAGCCCTACCTATAGCTCCACTTTACATGATATATGAGAGACTAATGGGAGGTGAGAGTTTTATAAAACTTGGTTAGGATAGCCACTTCATATGAGTGACTTGAGAGAGCTTGGAGAAAGGTTTTTTGTCTAATACTTGTTGCAGGAATTTTTGTTTTGAAAACCATAAAAACCCTCCGATGGAAGCAAAGGACTAAGCATGGCTGAAATTGAAGACTTCAAGTGAAGGGTTTGAGTTGTGGGGTGAATCTTGACGTGGTAAAAATTCTAAACGCCCATGTTTATGTTTGATTATCATTACTTTGTGTTTATGTATTAAAGATGAAAAGATTAACTAACTTGTGAAGGAGGATTAATGATACGCGATTACACACCTTGGACGAAATTCTTTTACGAGTACTTGCTCGAGGACGAGCAAGAGCTAAGTGTGGGGGAGATGTTGACGGTGTATTTTGGTGCACCTAGCATGTTCATTACACTTTGGTTTGGATTTGATTATGGAACTAACCCGCCACTAGGCACACTAATCATATAACAAGTTCATCTTTGTGCATGCATTTGGAAGTGTTGTGTTTATGTAGGAAAACATGGACATGAAGGACGTTCGTGTTCATGAGCTTGCTGAAATCACTTCCAATGGTGGCGAGGACCGAAGTGCTACGAGGAACACCCCCGGGGATTGAAGCGTAAAAGATCAAACTTCATGCAAAGAGAGCCTCCATCTTGGACGCGAGGATAACGAAGATCAAAATCATGCAAGTGGAGGGGGCAAAGTACATAAGTGCACGAGGACCCACGGAGCAAAAGGGGCGACCGAACCGGGCCGGGTGGGCTCGGGCCGGCGGCCCAGGCCGGCCGGCCCGGCCCACTTCCGCACCGGTTCGGTCCCGTTTTCCTTGCCCTCGAAGGATCTTCGACCCTAAAACCCCCGACGCGCCGCCAACACGGAGGAGAGGAGTCATTCGCACCGTAAGGCCATCCACAAGCTAGAGAGAGAGGAGGAGGATCTCCCGGCGGGAGATCAACCACCTCGAAGGAAGCACCCTCTCGTGGAGAAGAAGGAAGACACCGGCGGAAGGGAAACCATGATCAACGGTGCCATGATCAGCACCTTGATGGGGTAATCTTCTCATTCGTCCATGGGTTGTAATCGATCTTGAGATGTAATCGCACTTTGTCGGATTATCTATCTATCATCTTGTGTTGAATATACTTTAATGCTTAAGGCTTGCAACCGTGCCGTAAAGGGAGTAGAGCTCCAATGCTTCCTTGGATCCATTCAATACGCCGTGTCCATCAAAGGTCTAGTCATGATTACCTTCTCGTAGTGACGAGACGAGAGGAGGGAAAGGGCGAAACCGTGGTCACATCCCCGATAGATTAGATTGGTTTTTCATGTCTTTAAGCGATTGCATGCTCTAGTATCGTAGACCCGTGGGCGAGTGTCTTCTACCTTGATCGTTTATCATTCTCTCTAGTGTAGTTTAGTTGTTTTCTAGTATAATAGTAGTTAGGGTTTTAGTAGCTAGTGTGTCGTTGTTGATCGAACGCTTGTAATCCCCTTGCTCCGCGGATTGACAAGAACCTTGGGAATCCCGTGGTGAAAAAGGTGTGGGGTCCGTACGCTTGCGGATCGTAGAGGGATACGTCTTTTATCCGTCAACAGAGGCCATCCACAAGCTAGAGAGAGAGGAGGAGGATCTCTGGAGGGAGATCAACCACCTCGAAGGAAGCACCCTCTCGTGGAGAAGAAGGAAGACACCGTCGGAAGGGAAACCATGATCAATGGTGCCTTGATCAGCACCTTGATGGGGTAATATCCTTGTTCGTCCATGGGTTGTAATCGATTGTAAGATGTAATCATACTTTGTCGGATTATCTATCTATCATCTTGTGTTGAATATACTTTAATGCTTAAGGTTTGCAACCTAGCCGTAAAGGGAGTAGGGCCCCAATGCTTCCTTGGATCCATTCAATACGCCGTGTCCATCATAGGTCTAGTCATAAATACCTTCGCGTAGTGACAGTATGAGAGGAGGGAAAGGGCGAAACCGTGGTCACAACCCCCGATATATTAGATTGGTTTAATGTCTTTAATTGATTGCATGATCGTAGACCCATGGGCGAGTGTCTCCTATCTTGATAGTTTATTGTTCTCTCTAGTGTAATTTAGTTGTTTTCTAGTTTAATAATAGTTAGGGTTTTAGTTGCTAGTGTGTAAAAGTAGATTGAACGCTTGTAATCCCCTTGCTCCGCTGATTGACAAGAACCTTGGGAATCCCGTGGTGAAAAAGGTGTGAGGTCCGTACGCTTGCGGATCGTAGAGGGATACGTCTTTTATCCGTCAACAAGCCCCTTTTTCTGGTGCCATTTCCGGGGAGCAAGCTAATTTACATCGTTTGATTCGCATCTAACTTAGTTTTATATTTTAGTTTATCTTTTGTTTGCTATATCTAACATATATTATCTAGAAAACCACTTGTTTCGTTTTCGTTTTTGTTTTTATCTTATTGTCTAGATGGCATTCGTTAATCAACCCGTGGAAGAACCGGAGAAATCACTAAGGGATTATGCTAGCCCTCGATGTGAAGACATAAAAGTGCAAGAGTCGGATTCGAAGCTCGAAGCGACCAAGTATGAGATTAAATCCAAGATCATCGAGATGGTGGCAGCAAACCCGTTTGAAGGGATGGTTACGGAGAACCCATATAGACACATAAGGAATTTCACAACGATATGCAACACGGTGCGTCAAGAAGGAGTCCCCGATGAATGGTTCAAATGGAATCTCTTTCCCTACTCACTTGCCGGCAATGCAAAGACATGGTACTCGTTTGCGTCCTTTGAAGTTGAAGGCAATTGGAACAAGTTGACAAAGAAGTTTTGCGAGAAGTTCTTTCCAATTAGCAAGGTTCAACATATAAGGAGGCAAGTGATCAATTTCATGCAAGGAGAAGAGGAAGGGATAGACCAAGCCTAGGATAGAACAAGGACCAAAACTCGGCTTCACCGGTGACGTACTCTTGCATACATTTTTCTTTTCCCTAACCCCTAGTTGCATGCAACACGTCGAAATGTGTGCAGGTGGGGATCTCATGGAGAAAACACTCACGGAAGCCGCCCATCTTCTACAAAAAATTAGTAAAGCGGCTGCCATGCGAAGAGATTGGGAAACAAGACTTGCGGAAGAGCCGGAATACAATTCAAGGAAGAAGAAGTGTGCTGAATTTTCTAAAGAGGCAACCCCGGAAGTCACAAAAGAGGAACCAATCACGGAAAAGCTTGAACAAGAACACATCAAGTCAAGAACTACACCGAGCGTTGACTTCGCCGTACCAAATGAGACGAACAAGAGAAGCATGTCAAGCGCGAAGCCACTAAGGGAGTTCGAACCAATGGATTGGGTTCCTATTGATTACGGAGAAGTATTCGACAAGAGAAGACCGTTCCCTAATCAAAAGGGAATGGCGAGAGCATTGGAAGTGAATTTCCCACCGGAGAAGAAAGCAGAAAATTCATACGACCTTGAAACCATCGGTGAGATCTTTCAAAAGCTCTTTGGAGATGACATAGTGGATCCGGAACACATAGCCGAGGTGAATAGGATCATGGGGATCAAGCCTGAAGCATCACCATACGCTCGCCTTGCCGAAATTTACGCGATAGGATCCGAAGAAGAAGAGAAGATGACACCACACTTGAGTTGCGAGATCAACGGAGTTCAATGCAAGGCTTTATGCGACATCAGAGCCCAAGTAAGTGTCCTATCTTCTAAAATTTACGATAAAGTTCAAGACCACAACCTAGACTTAGCTCCAACATTAACAAAATTAATTATGTGAGATGGTAGAACTATCAAACCTCTAGGTATTTCTTGCAACATGAAAGTAAAAATCTCTAGAAATTATATACCAACTGATTTCTTTGTTATTGATGCTTACCATAGTAATCATGATCACATAATATTAGGTAGGACTTTTCTTAAGTTGGTTGATGCCATTAGATGCCGGAGAAGGCAAAGTAACAATGAACCTTAATGGAACAAAGTACACATATAACTTTCTTCGTGCTTCTAAACACCTTACACCCTTTCCTCCCGAGGATGAAGAAGTATAAGAGATAGATAGTCTTTGTTTTGTTGAAACCCTTAGAGACCCACTGCAAAGAGCGATGGAAAATCAAATTAGCGATCAACAAGATGAAGAACTAGAAGAAGCAACAAAAGGTTTGGAACCACACGATGGAAGCGTGGAGGAAGGAAAATTCGAAGACATAGGAGAGATTAAACCCGAGGAGCCACAAGCGCCCGAGGTAGACCTTAAACCTTTGCCCAAAGGTTTAAAGTATGAATTTTTGGGCCCAGACAAGACCTATCCAGTCATCGTGAGCGACGAGTTGAGTCCCGAAGAAAATGAGGCGTTGCTGATTTTATTAAAAAAACATAGGAAGGTGATTGGATATTCGATTAATGATCTCAAAGGTATAAGCCCAGCCTTTTGCACTCATCGTATACCAATGGAAGACCAATGTAAGCCCGTAGTGGACCACCAAAGGAGGCTAACTCATGCTATGCGAGAGGTAGTAAAGAAAGAGGTCATCAAGTTACTTGATGCCGGAATCATCTACCCGGTTCCGCATAGCGAATGGGTGAGCCCGGTACATTGTGTACCAAAGAAAGGAGGTTTGACCGTGGTGAAGAATGAGAAAAACGAATTGATACCACAAAGAACCGTGACCGGGTGGCGGATGTGTATTGATTATCGTAAGCTTTACAAAGCGACGAAGAATTCCCCCCTACCGTTCATTGACGAGATGCTTGAGAGGTTAGGAAACCACGCTTATTTTTGCTTTCTCGATGGGTACTCGGGGTTCATGCAAATTCCCATTCACCCGGAAGATCAACACAAGACAACGTTTACATGCCCTTACAGAATGTTTGCATATAGAAGGATGCCCTTCGGTCTATGCAACGCTCCGGCCTCTTTTCAACGTTGCATGATGGCCGTATTTCCGGAATTCATCGAAGAAATTGTCGAGGTGTTCATGGATGATTTTTCCGTTTATGGGAAGATGTTCATGGATTGCTTGGCAAACATGGAAAAGGTCCTCACGAGGTGTGCGGAGGTAGACTTGGTGTTAAATTGGGAAAAGTGCCACTTCATGGTTAAGCAAGGCATAGTGCTCGGACATGTTATATCCGAGAGAGGCATTGAAGTGGACAAGGCTAAGGTAGAGACGGTTGAGCAACTCCCACCTCCTACGGATGTTAAGTCCTTAAGGAGCTTTCTAGGCCATGCCGGATTCTATAGAAGATTTATTAAGGACTTCTCAAAGATCACTAAGCCTTTAACGCATCTTCTTCAAAAGGATGTGGCTTTCGACTTTGATGAGAAATGCCTAGTGGCATTCCGGACCTTGAAAAGTGCATTGGTGAGTGCTCCCATCATCCAACCTCCGGATTGGAGCCAACCTTTCGAGATCATGTGTGACGCAAGTGACTACGCCGTAGGCGCGGTTTTGGGTCAAAGAAAGGAAGGCCGAGTTCACGCCGTTTACTATGCTAGCAAAACTCTTAGTGGGGCGCAATTAAATTATGCCACTATGGAAAAGGAGTTGCTAGCGGTGGTATTCGCTTTCGAAAAATTCAGATCTTACATCGTGAACTCGAAGGTCATTGTTTACACCGATCATGCAGCCATCAAGTATCTCTTGGCTAAGAAGGAAGCTAAACCACGTTTGATTCGTTGGATCCTTCTTCTCCAAGAATTTGATGTAGAAATTCGTGATAAAAAGGGGGTGGAAAATGTTGTGGCCGATCATTTGTCTAGGATGAATCGTGGACAAGATGATAAAGAGCCCATCGAAGATAAGATGAGAGATGACCACCTCTATCGAGTGCTTGATAAAGATACTTGGATGATCGATATCATTCGAGCGACTCGGAAGATGCCTCTCGATCATCTAGACAAAAACTCTCAAAAGAAGATAATCTCCGAAAGTAGGAAATACTTTTGGGATGCACCATACCTCTTCAAACTTGGCAATGATGGAGTAATGAGAAGATGTGTGCCAAGAGAAGAAAGGGTAGAGATTTTGAGAAAGTGTCACTCGGCGGAGTACGGTGGACACTATAGCCATTTTCGAACCCAAGCAAAAGTATGGTCGAGCGGATTCTTTTGGCCAGAGATGCATGAAGATACTAAAAGATATGTTGCATCATGCCCCGAATGCCAAAGAACCGGAAACATCTCTCAAAGAAATTCTATGCCTTTGAAATACAACCTACAAATCGACATATTCGATGTATGGGGTATAGACTTCATGGGGCCTTATAAAAACTCATTTGGATTTGAATATATCCTAGTCATGGTTGATTATGTATCCAAGTGGGTAGAGGCTATGCCATGTCGTAAAGCTTCCACAGAGGAGTCCATTACTATGATCAAGAACGTGATTTTTCCTCGTTTCGGTACACCGAGAATCTTGATAAGTGATGGAGGAACTCACTTCACCGGGAATAATTTCAAAAAGTGCTTGTCCAAGTTGGGTTTTGAGCATAGGGTCTCAACGGCCTATCACCCACAAACCAACGGACAAGCGGAAACGTCAAATAGGCAATTAAAAAGCATCCTCAACAAAACCATAGAGAAGGGAGGCAAAGATTGGTCAAAGAAATTAGACGGAGCTTTATGGGCTTATCGAACGGCGTTCAAAACACCGATAGGTATGACCCCTTACCAATTCGTCTATGGAAAAGCTTGCCACATTCCGGTTGAGTTGGAACATAAATCCTATTGGGCGATTAAAGAGAGGAACCTCGATCTCGATGCCGCGGTGGTAAAACGAAGAATCCAAATAAGCGAGCTAGAGGAGTTGAGGTTGAAAGCATATGAAAATGCAAGCATATACAAGGAGAGAATCAAAAGGTGGTATGATAAAAGATTGAAAAAGAAAGAATTTAAAAAAGGAGATAAGGTCCTCCTCTACAATTCGAGGTTTAAAACCTTCGGAAAGGGGAAATTGCAAAGCAAGTGGGACGGACCTTATGTTGTGCATTCGGTGCTCTCTAACGGAGCGGTAACCATTATGGATATAAAAGGCGATCAGTTTGTGGTGAATGGCCAGCGGCTTAAGGTTTATTACGAACCCGACGTTGTGCCCCTTCACAATGTTGATGTCTTCACCATGGAAGAAGAGCCCGAACGTCCCGCCTTGGACGAAAAACAAGGCATGAATTTTTGTAAATAGTTTTTCTTTTAATTTTCTGGAGTTTCTCGCGAAGATTTACTGGGTCAACTTTTTTCCATGGGCTAAGGAGGTGAAAAAAGGGCGGTGCACGAAAAACTGGACCGGCCCGGCCCCCGAGACAGGGTGGGCCGGCCAGCCCAGGTCGACCGGCCCAGATGGGTCCCGGCAGCCGTCGTCTCCGATTTTTGCCTGAATTGCTCCTTTTTGACTTTCTTCTTCGATCAGAAAATTTTAAGGGAAGTTTAAAAAAGGTAAATGAGGTTCCTAGGGTTTTTCTCTTCGGACTATTTATTTGGCCGAATTGGGAGCTCGGGAATCAACCCCTTCAAGCAATATTTTGCACCCTTGCAACAACCATTGTCTCCCCAAGAAGCTTAGATTTGAAGCTAGAAGCCAAGGAGCCATCGATGGAGGAGGCGAGGCGATGCGAGCTCAAGCTACCAGTCAAGAGGACCGCCCGCATCCGTTGCGGAGGGCGTGTCCCGACCGGAGCTCTTGCATCTCGCAACCCCGTCGAAGGAGAGAAGGTCCCTATGCTCGTTCGAAGGTCGGCACGCGTCCAAGGCATGAAGCGCAAAGACTACAAGGAGGCGTCGCCCGAGCCTAAGGATTATGGGGGTAGCGACTACTCCGACGATCGTAGCCTGAGCTCGTGGGCGGCCGCCGGAAGAGATGATAACGACCTCTACATTTGGGATGAGCAACCCAAAGAGAGGACTCCCGAAGGCCCCAACGGCGACGGCAACGATGGCAACGAAGGCGGCAATGACAATGGCGGCGGCGGCGACGGTGGCGACGACGGTGAAGACAATGGCGATGAAGACCCCTTTGGATTGCATCCGATGTGTTGTCGAACTTGCCGTCAATCCATCGGGGATCTCTACGCGTCGGTCGATGAATGTCTCCAAGCCATGGAAGCGATGAAGCATCGTATGGAGGATTTGGAGCACGTAGTTGAAAACAACTACAAGTTCCTTAACCGTAACGTGCGCAAACTTTTTGGCATGGTTGGAAACATGAGAGGCAAGTGGTGCAATATTTGCTTGAAGTACCACTAGGTCTAGTTTTCCCCTTAGGAATTTTGTAAGATACGACGAGGACGTCGTATGTTTTTAGCATGGGGGAGAGCTAGCTAGCTTGCCTTAGCTTTTAAGTTTCAAGTTTAGGTTCGGTTTAATCTGAGTTTAATGAGTCTTAGTTTTAGAGTGTGTTTTGTAAAATTTTTGCAAGTTTGAAGTGTCTTAAATTAGTGTTGGGTCAAAGAAAATCAAATAAAAAGAGTCTTTATATATTTTGTGTCTTGTGTGATGCTTAACTTTATTCACTTGTTTGTTTATCTTTGATTCTTGATATATGAACATAAGTGTGTGGTTCGAAAAATGTTTACCGTGGTGCTTAGTGGAATTGCTACTACTTAAAGTACCCATACCACACTTCGATCTTGAGCTTCACATGTTAGTTGTGCTATGTTCAATGCTAAAAGTTGGAGGATTTCAGTTCTGAAAATTATCTTAAAACCCTTGTAATAAAGGTTAGCAAAACCTCTTTTCCAAGATGAGAGTAAGAAAAAATCCTATACAAAGCCAATTTATTTTTTTGCTCCACCATAAGTGTGATTAGCACGATGAGTTAGGATAGGACCCTTCTCTCTTGGTGAGTTTTAATTTTGAGCAATGATCAGGTCCTTGTGCTTATCTTTTGTTGCTAGCCTCGCCATACATTCGGTAACGAGATTTTGACATTGGAAGTCCCGTACATCGCCGAATTCCATACCCAACCTATACATCTCTTTTGTACATCACATTCCTTGAACACAACCTACTTTCAAAAGTTTCGTCTCGTCTCTAGCATGGTTTAATTAAAATTTCAGATTGTACGCATGCGAGAAAGAGAGGAGTTGAGAGCTTTGAAAAGTTGTCAAGAGAGGGAAAAATAAAGAGAAAAGTATGAGTATGGAAAAGAAAGAAAGAAAGAAAGAAAAAATATGTGAATGAAAGAAAGAAGAATGAATGAAAAAGAAAAAGAAAAAAAGAGGAGAGGAGGTAGCAATAAAGCTATGAGAGGGATGGATCAAGTGAAAGAAAAGAAAAATAAAGTGTAAGGAAGGATGTCTTGTTGTTGAGAGACGAAACTTTCATTCTTTTCCAACCATGTGCAATCCGACAACGAGGACGTCATCGGTGCCTTGTAGTCATAATTTTCTTTTGCCCTTGCACATGTCCACCATTCTAAATCTTCTAATCCTTGATATTCCTACATATGGTTAATTCTCACGATCATTGGCTTTGAAAGGTAAACAACCATTAGAGGAAGTTCTTAGTTTGACAATACTTGTGTTGATTGCGCTAGCCCTACCTATAGCTCCACTTTACATGTTATATGAGAGACTTATGAGAGGTGAGAGTTTATAAAATTGGTTTAGGATAGCCACCTCATATGAGTGACTTGAGAGAGCTTGGAGAAAGGTTTTTGTCTAATACTTGTTGCAGGAATTTTGTTTTGAAAAATCATAAAAACCCTCCGATGGAAGCAAAGAAGTAAGTATGGCTGAATTTGAAGACTTCGAGTGAAGAGTTTGAGTTGTGGGGTAAATCTTAACGTGGTAAAGATTCTAAACGCCCATGTTTATGTTTGATGATCACTACTTTGTGTTTATGTATTAAAGATGAAAGGGTTGACTAACTTGTGAAGAAGGGTTAGTGGTACACGATTACAACACCTTGGACGAAGTTCTTTTACGAGTACTTGCTCGAGGACGAGCAAGAGCTAAGCGTGGGGGAGATGTTGACGGTGTATTTTGGTGCACCAAGCATGTTCATTACACTTTGGTTTGGATTTGATTATGGAACTAACCCGCCACTAGGCACACTAATCACATAACAAGTTCATCTATGTGCATGCATTTGGAAGTGTTGTGTTTATGTAGGAAAACATGGACATAAAGGACGGATTCACAACATGTTCAAAGGAGCATTTATGGAGTCTTGTTCGTGTTCATGAGCTTGATGAAATCACTTCCAATGGTGGCAAGGACCGAAGTGCTACGAGGAACGCCCCCGGGGATTGAAGCGTAAAAGACCGAACTTCATGCGAAGAGAACCTCCATCTTGGACGCGAGGATGACATCGTCAAAATCATGCAAGTGGAGGGGGGCAAAGTGCATAATTACATGAGGACCCATGGGAGCGAAGGGGCGACCGAACCGGGCTGAGGTGGGCCCAAGCCGGTCGGCCCAGGCCGGCCGGCCCAGCCCACTTCGGTGGCCGGTTCGGCCCCCCTTTCCTTGCACCCGAAGGATTTTCAACCCTAAAACCCTGGAGACGCCGCCATCGACAGAGAGAGAGACATTCGCACCAGGAGGCCATCCACAAGCTAGAGAGAGAGGAGGATCTCTGGAGGGAGATCAACCACCTCGAAGGAAGCACCCTCTCGTGGAGAAGAAGGAGGACACCGTCGGAAGGGAAACCATGATCAACGGTGCCTTGATCAGCACCTTGATGGGGTAATCTCCTTGTTCGTCCATGGGTTGTAATCGATTGTAAGATGTAATTATACTTTGTCGGATTATCTATCTATCATCTTGTGTTGAATATACTTTAATGCTTAAGGTTTGCAACCTAGCCGTAAAGGGAGTAGGGCCCTAATGCTTCCTTGGATCCATTCAATACGCCGTGTCCATCATAGGTCTAGTCATGAATACCTTCGCGTAGTGACAGTACGAGAGGAGGGAAAGGGCGAAACCGTGGTGACAACCCCCGATAGATTAGATTGGTTTAATGTCTTTAATTGATTGCATGATCGTAGACCCATGGGCGAGTGTCTCCTATCTTGATAGTTTATCATTCTCTCTAGTGTAATTTAGTTGTTTTCTAGTTTAATAATAGTTAGGGTTTTAGTTGCTAGTGTGTAAAAGTAGATTGAACGCTTGTAATCCCCTTGCTCCGCGGATTGACAAGAACCTTGGGAATCCCGTGGTGAAAAAGGTGTGGGGTCCGTACGCTTGCGGATCGTTGAGGGATGCGTCTTTTATCCGTCAACAACTTGTAAACGGCCCTGGCCGTCCAGGTGTACCCTTTTTCTCAGTAATAAAGTCTGATTTACAATCAACTCATTTATTGTGTCTCCTGCAACGGATCTACTGTCGAGTACTACTACTCGCGATATCTCTATGGATGGGCACTCCGCACATACAAAACAGCGACACTGAGTACTCACTTCAAACATATATCCTGGAAAACTTTCATTCAAACTTAAACAAGTTTTTCATAACTTCGTTTATGTTACATATGCTGTCAAAAGCTAACCCTACAGGATAACTACTGAAGGTTCAGCTTATCCGCGACTTGTTCCGCGATTGGCGCCATCTGCTCTAGCAACTCTTTGTACTGGTCGTCTGTGTAATTCGCGGCTAGTCCTCCTGCAACTACATCTACTGGAGCCTTGGGGAAGTACGACTTCATACGCTAAGATTTGGTTGGGGATGGACTTCGCCAGATGCTTCACACACGTTGCCAGACGGCCGGGGCTTCCTTCAGCCGATCCACCAGAGGAGCAATCTTTGGCCCGCTTGGATGAGGCACCAGCAGTCTCGCAATTGGAAGCGCGACTTCTTCAAGCTCTTTCAGCTGTCCCGCAGCTTCTCACAGCCCTCGTTCAGCTTCTGCAGAGATTTATAACAATTGACCAGATCACGATCCGAGGCTTCGCGTAGCTCCATGTGCTTAACACACTCATGAGACAGCTGCTTATATTCGTACTCAAGTACCTCACGGGCATCTTTTTCCCGGTAGACAATGTTCTTCAGATCGGTCTCCGATGCCTTCAACTGGTCTATCCGGGCCTCAAGATCTGCAAAAGCTCAAGAACACATGTCAGACTACTATAAGGTACCCTCAATAAGTACTCGACAGGCTGACGGTGGCATACCTTTGTTCTTCTGACGCGACGACTTGTACTTCCGAATCAAGTCATCGCTTTTCGCCTGCATTTCTTGTACCTCGTTGTGGTACTGGGCGAAAGCTCCATCCAGCTTGGATTGCAACGTGGCAGAGTGCTTCCTGGCCTTATTGAGCTCCTTCTCTAGCGATTCTGCTCGGAGCACTGTGTCGCCGTATCCCTGGAGCATATTAGATTTTTGTCGGGACCTCTCCACGGCATCCTGCACAAGGCAACAATCATTATCGAGTACTCAATTCTTGCGGGAATCGACTACTCGAGGGTATTGTCACGTACCTTCATCCACTGTTCAGCCCGGCGCATCGACTCCAAGTTACGGGCCACCATCGCCAGGTCAATAAGGTCGTCAGCCAGAAGCTCCAGTCCACCACGACTAGTCATCGCTGTCTCTGACATCGGTGCCGAACGGATTGGCTCCGCGTCTTGGATCTCTGGTGATCGGACGACTATGCTAGAATCCGGGAGCGTATCATCATGTACCTCCTCTGTGATCTCGGGGGCTATTGGGCCCTCCGGTCTTGAAGTTGCTCCTCCTAGCACATCAGCTTCCGGCATGACACCTTCAATTGCCACGACTTCGGGGATCACGGTCCCCTCGACTTGTGTTTATGTTATCACAAAGTACACAAAGTCAGTATCTGGGGGCTACGACAACTACACGGGGCGAACAACATCAGCGCAGTCTATGCACCTTCAATTATGGTGACATCCGGCGGTGCAGTCTCCGTGACTTGGACACCGCTCTCAGCCTGGGGAAGGGGCGCGGCTTCCTCAACTGCTAGTGACCGGTTTTCTTCACCAGCTACCGCACTAGGCTCCTCGCCTTCCCAGGATAGATCGGTGGATTTCCTACATAGTACAACTTTGGTGATCATCAAAGCAAGATTACCAATCTACATGTACTACTCGAAGATCGATTTTACTTACAGGCTGGACCGGACAACAGTCACAGTCGGAGCGCCAAGTATACTGGAAATGTCAACAAGCCCAGCTTCCGCATGCGCCTCTTCTCCAGCATGGGCTACTACTCGTTCCACGGTTTCAGTAGCCGCGGAGGGCTCTGGCCTCCTTTCTTCTGCCGGCGCTCGCGGCTCGGCAGTAACAGTCGTCTGCTGTGCCATCTCCGACACGATCTCTTCAACGGCGGGGGCTGGACTGAGGCTCCTCTCAGTCGCTCCACCCACCGTGTCCCAGTTGTCCTCTCCCCTCTGATCCGCGGGGTCGGACGATAGAATGTCCTGCGATAACTCCGAAATCAACTGTCAGCATGCAGTACTCAATAATAAGTACTCGACTACTCTACTCGAGGAACTCACCTCATGAGCAGTTGTTTCTGTCACCTTCAGCTTCTTGGCGATGTGCTTTCGTGCCACATTGCGCGACCTCCTCGGCGGCGCAGGAAGACTAGCCTCCAAGCTAGTCGGTCTGTCATCAATAAGGGGAATATGGGGCAATCCAGGACTGCTAAATCTGGACCGCAGTTGAAACCGCTCTCCCTCGTCTGGTACATCTTCAAGTCGAGGAGGGGGAGTTGGGTCGGAGACATACTTGGCGATGTCATCCTGTAAACAACAACTTGGATGAGTGCGACTATACCAAGCTAATCAGTACTCGACAGGCACAGGTAACAATCACTAACCTTGTTTGGCGGACGAGCCGCGGAGAACTTGGGGACTGGGCAAGGAGTGTAAGGTGGCATATCCTTGAATATCTTGCCCAGCCTCTCGACAATGTCATCATCATCGACTTCGTCGCCGAGCATCCTCGACGTGTCTTCGTCGCCCGTGTACTGGTACCCGAGGGTGTTGCGAGCCATTAGTGGCTGCACCCTCCTTTTCATGAAGCTGAAGGCCACGTGCTCGGCCCTCAGCCCGGCCTCTCTAAGGGCCTTGATCTTCTTCATCAACTTGGGTAGTTGGATACCCTCTTGCATTGTGGGCTCAGTGTTCCACCACGCCCTGTGCTTAGGCTGCTTTCCGCTTGGTTTGGGCAGCTCCAGATGGTGGTTACATATGTAAAACCACTTTGACTTCCAGTCTTGATTTGACTCTATCAGCTTGTATGACAAGTACTGGTCGGCCGCATCTTCACGCATTTGAATGCCTGCCCCTCCGACTACTCATGGGTCATTGGTGCTTGGCTGCGGCTTCACTCGGAAGAATTTCCGGAACAGGATCTAATGGGGCTTGATTCCCACGAATGCCTCGCAGAAGTGCACAAACACAGAGACGTGGAAAATGCCATTGGGGTTAAGATTTAAGTACTCGATACCGTAGTATTTGAGAAGACCCTTGAAGAAATCGCTGGCCGGGAGTGCTAGTCCGCGCTCCACGAACCTGGCAAACATTGGAACCTCATCTGGATTCTTCTCCATTGGATATGGGTCGCCAGCGGTGGCGCGCCACAGGTCCATCCCCTTCTCCCGCAATAACCCGCTATTCACTAAGGCCAGCAGATCTTCGGTCTTCAGCTTGGATTTCTTCCATTCCTTTGCCGGATTGGGATGTGGGGGAGATGTTGGCGGCGGCGACTCTTGAGCAGATCCCTCCGAATCGCTGCGGGACCTCTTCTTCCCCCACCAGTCTTCGAGCCCTTGGACGGAGATGCCTTCATCCTCCAAGTACACGGAGTTTTCACTCGCATCCACTCGGGGGCTGCGCTGGTGGCAGGAGGCGGCGGCGTGCGTGGATTTTCTCTCTCGCGCGCGGCAGCAGAGGCGACAGAGGAGGGAAACTCGAATGGATCTATTCCAGCGGCTGCTACTGAGGAGAATGAAAAACCCTAAGGGTTTTAGTGTCTATTTATAACCTAACAAGCGACACCACAACGGCCGAACCGATATGTCCCAGCGGGTGACTCAGCGGTGGCTTCCTGACTCTTCAACTTCCGGTACTCGATGCAATCGATCTCGGGGGCTCGACTTCATCTATCAGATTTAATGGGTGACAACAAGACTCTAGAGCCACTCATGACACATTATACAATCAAGATGACCCTTCAATTCGAGAGGAAGTACTCGACTCAAGGCTCGGGGGCTCCGTGCCACGTGTCCTTTGGTTTTTTCTCCGGATTTTATGGGACAAACTTGGCAGAACTTCAGATTGACCCTCAGCTTGAATCTATGATTCGACTTAAGGCTCGGGGGCTACATTCCATATGGAATGCTATTCTTCGAATCACATTTTCCATATGGTTTCTTCTTCAAATCAGAGCGAGTACTATTGAAGACCTTCAAGAGGAGAACTCGAGGACACTTGGGGACTACTCGAGAAGACATCAAGACTACTCAAGGATCAGTTGGAGTACCTTCCATCCTCAGAATGCTTCAAGTATTCTTGAGGACTTTTGGCTTGTAGTACTCGGGGACGCTTGAGGACTACTTGTCAAGGCCATCAAGACTACTCAAAACTATCCTGCTCGACTACAAAGTACTCGGGGGCTTGTCGTATGGACCTCCCTAGGACACTACCTCGGTGGGTACCAGGACCGACTACTCGGTGGGCCCCTGGGACTACCCGGCTTGGGCTGCATGGCACCTGCTAGCGTGGAGCACAAGGATCTCAATGAAGGAGTACTCGTATAGGAGACTGTACATGACCGGCTACATGTAAAGGACACCTAGACGTACACGACTAGTACTCTTTCCCTGAACCGACTTGTAACCCTGCCTCCCGGGCTATATAAGGCGAGGCAGGGACCTTTACCTCTCTCATACACATCATTTTATAATCACACCCAATCAATCCAGAGCTACACAACATACAAGACATAGGGTATTACGCACATTGCGGGCCGAACCTGTCTAAATTGTGTGCCACATGTTTCTTCCTTCGAGTTACCGATCTCGGCGAGGCCACGTTCATCTACCTCGGGTACTCCCCTTGGTAGGTTGCCGGTCTAAAACACCGACAATGGGCTAGAATTTTGGAAAGGTAAACATGCAAACGAGAAAATTCAAATTTGATCCAAATTTTAAATATGAGATAAATATCAATTTACCAGCCAATATATGTTTTTTTGCTACTTTAGGTAAATTTGTAAATGTTTTTATTGTCCTCGTGATTGCCTTGCAAGAAGCACATAGAAATAAAGAATGGGAATGAAAATCTTATCATAAAATAGAACCCGTCTTTCATTAATCCTCTTGTTACTTTCATTTTTTTTAAAAAAATGTGATTGTATTGTATTTATTTGAATTTGCAGGCTAGCGAGAACAATGCTTAACATATTGAAAGGACCTAAGATGTCAACTAGAGGGAGGGAGGGGTTTGAATAATTGAACCTGAAAAACCACCACTTAAAACAAGTTTATCAGGAAGTTCTGGAGTTTCCGCATGATTATTCTGGATACTCCGCAACTTACGGAGTATCCGAAGAAATATACATAAACTCCGCAACTTTTCGCAAGGTAACTACAACCTCTTTCAGAAGTTGTCCGAAATCAAATCGCTGAAAATAGGTTATGCAACAAGCCTAAATAAGCACCTTTACCAAGAGGGAAGATGTGAAACCTTCTAGAAAAGTAGATCTGCACCAAACCCTAGAGGAGGTCACTTTGTAACAATATGAACGAACCAAAGTACAACAAGCACAAGTGACACAAGGATTTGTTACCAGAGTTCAACCTCACACCTTGAGGTCTATGTCTCTGTTGAGGAACCCACAAAGGGTGGACCTTTACACCTAGGTCACTTTCCTCCCTCTAGCGACCACAAAGATCAAGCTAGAGTCACTTACTCAATCGATGGGGGTAATACAAACTTCCCAAGGGAAGCCACAAACTTGGATGCTCCTTGGGCGACGCCTAGCCGGCTAGGAGCTGAAAACTCCAAGAGTAACAAATGTGGGAGCCCGACTTGACGAAGAACGAAGTGCTCAAAGGATGGGAAATCAGCTCACAAGCAATCTCTCTTGCCCAACCCTTGAATCCCTTCTCCAAATCCTCACCAAATCTCAGCAACCGAGGCTAGGAGTGAAGGAGGGGGAGTAAAGGCTCCAGCAGTGTTCAGGATGAAGTTAGGTCAAGAGAGCTGTAAAGGAGGGGTAGAGGGGGTATTTATACCCCTTCACCCTGAAACTAGTTGTTGGTCATTTAAGTTCTGGAGTTTCCGTAACAACGTTCTGGAAACTCCGCAACTTCCGGAGTCTCTGCACCTAAGTTACAAAATCTCCGGAAAAACCCTGGTCAGCACCCAAAGTTAGTATACCCGTGATGGGTAGGTGCAAGGTGTCTCTCATAGGTTTGTTAGAAGTTCTTTGAGCACCCATTCTTTGTCAAGACCAGAGGTCACACGTCCCTCTTAATAGTGCGGCATTCCTAAACTCAATTTCAAAATTGAAACAATAATAATCTTCATGAGTTGCTGCCACAAAGTCCATTTTATTTTTGAGGGTCATGATCATGTGCTAAACTTTTTAAACAATCCTTTGTGCCACCTGCTCATACACTTGAAATTTTGTTAGCTACTTAAGCATATGTCATTAAACACCAAAGCCCACTGAGGGGGCCAACAAGATACTCTTCAATCTCCCCCTTTTTGGTGATTGGTGACAACATGCTTAAGTCTTCATTAAAGAGAGAATAATCATAATTATTGCAAGCGCAATATAGACATATGCATCTCCCCCTTGCTACGTGCTGAGAGATTTTGAATTTCAAAATTGACTTCTCAAGATGAATTTCATACATTTATATTTGTCGGGTGTATAAGTGTGGTGCAACAGGTAAGTGTGATGCCTATGACAAGTTATACACACCAAGAAGTAAAAGCAAGAAAAGTGGTGACAGAATCTCCGAGTCTCCACAACTTATGTCCGTACGTCCAGATTCTCCACAAGTTGCAGAGTTTCCGCACATAAGTTCCAGAGTTTCAAAACATTGTCAAACTTATGTCAGGATTTTCATGGTTCAAAACACTATTCAAACAACCTTTGACTGAGTTTTTGAGCTCCAAAACTTCAAAATTTGAAATGCCGCCAATTAGGGAAGTTGTGTCCCTCGAAAAGATGGACAACTTTTATATTGGGAGAATTTGAAGTGTTTAGGTGAAATTTGGAGAACGCGACAAAAGTTCTAGAGGAGGTTCAAGGACATAGGGGTTTGACTAGGGTTTGACCATGCCTTTGACCAAGGTTTGACCAAAAGTGCATGTTGACTTGATTAAGATGATCATTAGTGATTGTCAGCTAGGTGTTCGAGGTGATGACCCAGGTTGACCAAGGTTTGACTAGAGTCAATAGGTTTGACTCAGTCATTTGTGCTAATGATGCTAATTAAAAACCTAGGGTGCCACAATACTAATTAACCCTTAGGGGTAATTCAGATTTAAATTGTGTTTGTACTCTAGACTCGCCTTCGCGTGAGTTTTAATGCATATGTTCGATCCTTTATGTGATTTCCAAGTGATTTACCGGGCGTTAACCCGGCAACTAACGACGGGATGATACTTTATTGTCGCTTAATGGCCAAAGTGGATTGGTTTAGGTGATAGTACGGTATTTTCTTGGGCGGGTTGTCACAGCTAGTATCAGAGCAATTGTATGCACCAAAGTTTAATTAACAACCTTAATCACCGGTTTTTGAATAAAAATTGCCAAGATTGTTTGGATTTGCAAAATACGTTGGTCTGTAAGGATGGATATAGACCGAGAGGCCCTATAGGGAATTTTTGGGTTCTTTCTGGTGGCTTACAAATTTATGGTTTATTTTGCTAACTCCAGCACATTTTATTCTTGTCAGAACTTACTTCTTTTACAACCATACTAGTTCATCAAGTTTTGCCATATGTGGTGGTACCACATGAAAGTCATGTGAGGGATGGATGGGACCTAATCCAATGGGAACCCACCGTCGCGTTTGTGTCTCGCCACGTTTTTCCATACGTGTGTGTTCCGCATTATGAATATGCGAGGCAAGGATACACTCCATTCCAACGGAGGGTGTCCGAGGTTGGACGTTGTCCATGCAGTGATAAACGCATGGGTGCCGTTTCTATAGTGAACAATAATGTATGTGGAGGCTTTTGTGAGTGCTGGCACAAAAGGTTCGATGTGTTATGTGATCTTCTGCAGGTACACTAACCACGTTCCATAAGTCGCTAAGTGAGCATCGACTAGTTCTCGACTAGTTATTATAGGGAGAAATGTGTATATGCCTTGCCACCGACACTAACTTCGATTTTCGGCTTGATTGCTTTGTGAGGATGAATAGGACGTCTTGCATCATGTTAAAAAATCGCGAAAACTTAAAATTGAACCCACACATGTTTTATGTGCTCCCCAAGGTGAAATTTTGTTAGTGTGCAGTTTCCTTGCATGGCCTCTCGTGTGCAGATGTGTTACTATCCAAGATTTTTGATAGGGTTGTTTGCTTGATTTGTGCACCTTGTTCAAGAATCAGTTTTCCTAGGTGATCTCTACCAAAGTTGCTCCATATCTAATCTAGTTTTTGCTTGCAAAAATTCATGGTCATAGCTTTTGAATGTCTCAAATTATGCTCAATTTAGTGGACCTTTGTCCTGCTGTTTTTCCAGGAACCTAATCTGAAACCTTGACATTTGAATACCAAAAATGTGCCTCATAACCTGGCTGAGTTGCTACAAAAATTTGGGACTTTTTGGGGCTCAGGTTTTTAAGTCATGAATTTTTGTCACAACTGCCAGAACTTTATGTCATTAGGTATGTATGCTCGTTTCGAGTTGTAACATACCAATGTACCTTTGTACACATGACTACCCCAGTTTTTGCCCAGCATGAGAAAAGAACTTTTTTCTGTTCTTCCATGTCAGTTGGGTAATGTCTCGATCTTAGAGTTCAATCTTCAGTTGTAATCTTCTCCTGTCAACATGTTATCTCCGTCGACATGTATCCCTTCCAAACCCCCTTGAGTTTAGACATGATGGAGCACTAAGCTATTCCTTGTATTGATATCCTTGTCTGGATTACTTCGATCTTTCAATCTTGAACGGAATCTTGTTGATCTTGCTCACAACATTTTGAATTAAAAAAATCAAGATTTTTGGGAATGCATTCGCATCGCACATGCATTTGGGAGCCTTGGGTGAACTAACATACATACACATGGAAGATTCCAATATTCCTCCTCTATTCTTTTTATGATTGGTGATGTTGTTGTCCCGTAGCCAAAGGTGCCGCGACGGAACCTAGGGCATCATGTGCACTGTAGCCATATGATTACCACTAGGAGCGTGCTATAGGTATCTTGGTTGTGAGAATGCGACTCGCCACACACATACTCCTCCTCAACTCTAGGATTGTCACTCATTCCGTGGGTAACCGAGTCATTCTAACGTGCATCATGAGCACCATACGCATGAACATGTGCATCATGCATTCACAAACATGTGCATCACACCATAACTTTTAAATCCATTGCATAACAAGGCGATATCACCAAAGGTCTCAAACTAATTAACAGGTGTGCAAGATTGTTCTGAGATTCCTATACTGGCTTGTATGTTCATACTTCCACCATGAGCATCCGCAAGTAAACTCCTTGCAAAAGCTCTCTATGACTTTGTCACCCTGGGCTACTCTTATGGGCTAACCTTGAACCGATGATGGTTATACTCTTTGACCTATAATCACATCGTGGTTGCTCCCCAGGGTAATTTAGAAATCTTAGAAAACCATCCGCCCTACCTTGTCCTGGGATTTTTGAATCTCGGGACGAGATTCTTTTTAAGGGGGTAGGCTGTGACGCCCCAGGTTTTTAATTAGCATCATTAGTGCTAATGACCGAGTCAAACCTGTTGACTCTAGTCAAACCTTGGTCAACCTGGGTCATCACCTTGAACACCTAGCTGACAATCACTAATGATCATCTAATCAAGTCAACATGCACTTTTGGTCAAATCTTGATCAAACCCTAGTCAAAGCCCTACGTCCTTGGACCTCCTCTAGAACTTTTGCCGCGTTCTCTAAATTTCACCTAAACACTTCAAATTCTCCCAATATAAAAGTTGTCCATATTTTCAAGGGACACAACTTCCCTAATTGGCGGCATTTCAAATTTTGAAGTTTTGTAGTTCAAAAACTCAGTCAAAGGCCGTTTGAATAGTGTTTTGAACCATGAAAATCCTGAACTTCGTCACGCGTTCCAAGCCAAACCATTCACCAAACCATATGTCGGTCTTTGCAAATCTTGTAGAGGAGTATCTCAGCTACAACTTTCATATCTAGCATTTTTGTTGCACAGTTCAAAAATCTGTAGTTTTTCTCAGTCAAAACGGCGTTGAAGAGATGGAACTGATGCCCAGCGTGCCGAGAGCGTGGTCACGCGTGACGCTCGTGTTTCCTGCGCTGTGGTCACCAGGGCCCGGACATCAAGGCATCGAGGCAGCCGCGTGGCAGGCGGAGTCAGCGTGGCCGCACTGGTCCGGACTCCCTCGCCGGTCGGCGCACGCGCCAGACAGCCGCGTCGGCCCCTAGTTTGGCACCCTTGGCCGAACCCCCCACGATGTCGTCGTCCTTGCTGCTACTACCCTGAGCCAGCGTTGCCTTAGTCTCAAAGGCAGGCTCCTCCACCCCCTTAAAATTGAGCCGCGGCCTCACACGCGCGTGCACACCTGCCGTGGCCGCCATGAACGTCGCCACCGCCAACTCCCCCTTCTGCTCACTCACGCAGCCGAGTGATGCCTATGGCCCTTTCCCCAAGACCCATTGGAGCTCGAGCCGGCGCACTTTGACCTGGATGCATCGCTAGCTTGCCGGAGGCCAGTCCGCAGCGGCCGCCGTCGCCTTGCGCCGCCGAGCGAGCTCGCCGGAGCCATCCCCTCCCTGCCTCCATCCACAAATTGGTTGTAGGTGAGCCCTAGACCCATCTACGCCCCTTCCTCGGCCGACTCCGACGCCGGATCACCCGAATTTTCGCCGCCCTCCGTGGCCACGGGCCACATTGCAAGCACCCAGTTCTTTCTAGTGTCTTTTCTATAAACCAGGGGCAGATCTGCAAATACTTTTGTGAACCCGAGGACCTAGATGTAAAGGAGTTTCTTAATTGATTTGCTAAATCTTTGAAAAATCATAGAAAATTGTAGAAAAATCAGAAAAAATGCAGACTCAATTTTGCTGGTTTCCTGGTGAATAACCCTAAAACTTTTGTAATGCATGACCCTACTTTTGAGTGCTAGTTTTTGCAAGTAAAATAGAAAATAGTTAAACCTAGATCTGCTGTAGTTCAAAACCTACAAGTGATCTGTAGCTGAGTTTTGGATATGTTGCTAGTTATGCCATGTCTAGGCTCCATGCCAAAAATTACACAAAGTTACTAAGTAAACCTTTTAATATGAATTGTTTTGTATTTATGATGAATCTACTTAAATGCTTTTTTAGCAAAATCTAAATATATTTTATGCCCACCTTATGCATGTGATCTTTATATGCCTAAATACATATTTGGTGAACTAATCATGATTTTATAATTACCAGAAATATTTATTCTTGATTTATGCTTGATTTTAAATATAAATGCATAGCTCAAGATCTAGAGTAGCTCTTGATGTGTTTGTTGCATTCCTAGCTTTGATTTGTGTCAGAGAACCAGTGGGAGAAAGTTGGAATCCATTTGTTGTTTATTTATTTATATATGCATTTATCTTGCTTTGGTAGATAAAACTTGTCTTTTTCGGTATAATTAATTCATAGCTCTTTTAAGTGTGCATGTGTGCAGTGGCTTTGCCTAGTGTTACAGAGCTTGGAAAACACCCCCACTTAATTTTATGAATATATTTATGAATTAAAGCAATGAAGCTAATTAAGCTTAATATTAAGTTAAATTGAAAAATCACCACATCCTCACCTAATGACCTTATGAATGTGTTGTGAAACATGCTGTGAGACATGGGTACCCCTGAGTCCCCCCTAGCGATCTGATCACGGGGATAGATCGTGTTGAGGACATGCTCTCCGACACGGTCAAGGTCTGCGAACACGTCAAACGCCTCGCAGAACCTCATCTTCATCCAACATGTCTCTTGTCTTGCACAACGTAGCTCGCGTGGCATCCGACTACATGAAGTGCGAGATCCAGATCGAATCTGGACCCAAGACACTAGATCGTGGAAACCGCAGGAGTCACCTCGACGAACCCCACCCTATCCACGAGAATCCCAAACACACGGCTCGCCAGTGCCGTGTCCTCAAGAAGCTTCGACGACCTCTTACTGCAGCTCAACACCGCCAGATGAACCGAGAGCCGTCTCCGGACCGCCTCGCGTTCCAGATCGCCCGTACAACTATCTTCTCGAACTATCCAGAAAAGATCTCGAGACCCTAAATCGCGAGATCTTGGTCATCTTTGCGGATGTACCAGCTCAAGATGGAGAAACAGATGAACAATGAGGGAGTGCGAGCAACTGAAGCATGCCCTTGGAGTACCCTCCGACTCCAAGAAGACCAAGAGTAGCAACAACGACGAACAGAATGGTGACTACCACTTCGACAACCGTAACCGTCGACCTGATCGACGTGATTACCGGGACCGCAGGCCCTATCGCCGCAACGACGACAGGGATCGACGTGATTACCGCTGCGACTACCGCCGTGATGACTGTTGACGGTGAATTTCCGTCAACCTAGAGTACTTGTTATACATTGTTTTGATTACGATTTGCAACTAACCCGGCACTAGGCATACTAATGATGTAACAAGTTCACACTTGCATGTCGATTTTGGAGTTTGTTGTTTATGCAGGAAATTAACGTTAAAGAGGAGACTTTCGGGATAAGTTCATCAAGCACTTCAAGAGAAGATCATAAAACCCATCACAAGTCAAGACACGAAGTGAACAAGACTCCAAACAACCCAAGGACCGAAGCATCAACACGCAAAACTTAGGGACTTGGATGTTTACCAACGAGATCAACTCAGCCCGAGAGATATTTTCGCAACCCAGGACAACATGATCTTTCAATGCAGATTCGGAGACTTAAACGGTCTTTAATGGCAAAAGTTTGACTACCAAAGTTGTGGTCCTCGATGATACCTTTGATTTGGACATGTGGAGGGCCCAATTCGGATAAGGGAGATAGATATGGCCCCAGAAATCCCTGTTGTGCCGTAAGTCCGAAATCAGAACAGATTATCTTCCAAAGCCGATTTGGAGATATGGCGCTGGCAAGGAATGGTTGCAAATCTGGAAAATCTGGACGAGGCTGATTTTATGAAACCAAGTTTGCTTCTCTCCCAAGGCGGATCTCGTGCAAGGCAAGGTGGATCACGCCCCAAGGCACCCCAAGGACATAAATACAACCCTGACATCCATTCATCAGAGAGTCGCCGGAGATCACCACAAGGAGGAGGACGCCGAGGTCTTGCCGCGACACCGCCGGAATTGGAGGACGGCGAGGATTGATCTTCATCGGATGCATCTACCACATTCAACGGTACCATGCTTAGCATCTTGATGGGGTAGATTCATCATTTGTCCATGGAGTTGTAATGGATCTTGATATGTAGCCACCAACTCTTGTTTATATCGTAATATATTGTTCCTTTGTTGATGATGCTTAATGCTAATGGTTTGGCCACCATGCTTTTCAGGTCGCTCCCGTGGATCGCGTCAACATACCGTGATCATCAATAGGTTTAGCAAAGATTACCTTCGTGTAGTGACAGTACGGGGGGAGGGAAAATGCTAAACCGTGGTCACATGTTTAGATAGATTAGATCGGTTTTATCATATTTAGGTGATTGCATCTTCAAGTACCCTAGACTCCATGGGGAAACTTTCTCCATAACTTGTGTATCTCACGTCTCTCATTTGACCTAGATTAGATTAGGTTTGTCTTGCCTTAGTTCATAGATTAGAATGCCTTTAGTTCATAGATTAATCTTTCGTACAAAGGTTTACATCAACTAGATTAGTGCTAGATCAAACGCTAGTGATCCCCTTGCTCCGCGGATTGACAAGAACCTAGGGAATCCCCGTGGTGAAAAAGGTGTAGGTCCGTAGGCTTGCAGATCGTAGGTGGATTCGAGTTTTATCTGTCAACAATGAAAGACGCAATGACTATCGTCTCAACGACCGCAACGACCGGCGTGACGAAAGGGTGATCGCCGTGACGACCAACGCAGTGACCGCCGAGATGATCGGCGTGATGATCGATGTCGCCAGGATGACCACAACCGCCAATACAACAACCCAAAGGAGCGATCTCTTCCACCACCACCTAAAGGGGGCAACCCCAATGGGAAATTTCAGTCAGCCAACCGAGAGATCAACTTCATCGTTGGTGGTCGCCAAGCGACCAAAAGCAACAGACAGCTCCGATCAAACGCAAGGGAGATCGGGCACGTCAACACTGAAACTCCTTAACCTCTGTGTTGGTCGAAGTTACCAATCACTTTCTCCAGGAAAGATCATTGGGTCCACATCCCTGACCCGGGACCTACCCTCTGGTCGTTAACCCCATAGTCAATGGGGTCTTCCTGCCTAAGGTCCTCATTGACGGGGGCAGCAGCCGGAACATCATCTTCACAGAGACGCTACAAAAGATGGACTTCGACTTCACTAAGATAAATGCCTGCGATGAACCCTTCTACGGGGTCGTGCCCAGCAAGGCTGCGTACCCCATAGGTCGTGTATGCCTGCCAGTCACCTTCGGCACAAAGGAGAACTTCCGCACGGAGTACTTAACGTTCGAGATTGCGGATTTCCGCTCCTCTTACCATGCCATCCTCGGACGACCTATGCTCGCCAAGTTCATGGCCATACCTCATCATGAAGATGTCGTCGCCAAACGGAATCCTCTCCGTCCTCGGGGACATCATGGTCTCCTAAAACTGCAAAAGCGTGAAGGACCGAAATAGCGAACCAGAGAGGGGGGGAGTGAATGGGAGCCGATAAAAATTCTATTCAAGAATTCGGCCTATGAACCCGATTTCACTCGTGCACCTCCACAAGCTTCTCTTGCCAAGTCCATGCAGCCACTGGAGTGCTACTGGACCTAGGAGCAAGACCCAACCATCAACCACAACACACGCAGCGGAAACACACGACACAGCTGCTGGAACCTAAAACCGATCAGGCTGGTTTCTGAAACCGGTCAGACCGCTTCTGTTGGACTTAGTCTCACACAGACAGGGGAAACCGGTCAGACCGGTTTGGCAAACCGGTCAGACCAATTTTGCCCAGAAACTCCCCAAAACTCCCCTGAGACCCGAAACACCTCAAGAGCCTTTCCACATCTGAACAAAAGCCATATCGCTACAAAGACTTCCTTGCTCAAAAAACCCTTCTCGACAGCCCATAGGGCGAAACTAGTCAGACCGGTTTGGGAAACCGGTTAGGCCGGTTTTGGCCTGGACAGTCGGGAAGAACACAGCCCGCGGGAAAAACTCAAAACTCCAAGCGATTGATCTCCCAATTTGTTCCACGGATCAAAGTGATACTTTGGGGGTAGATGGGGCATCTCGTGGGCTACCTTTGGCTAGAAGCTCGGCCCCCAAAACCCGCTCAATCAAGAGGAATCGAAAGTCAACCCTCAAGAACACCTTCCATGGAAACCACCGAAAACACCCAAATCGAAGCCGTTTCGGAGGGTTTGTTGGCGCAAGGTCACCAAGCAAAGAGGCACAAGGTCCTCATACGTGACGTACAACAAGAATCCCTCAAAGAAACGCCCCCCAAAAGTTCCCTACAGAAAATCCAAGAAAAGACCCCGAAAATCACCAAAAAGGAAAAATGAGAGTAACACAACCAAGCCTTGAGGAACCACACCGAATCATCTAAACATACCAAAGAGGTTCATACAAGGTCTAGCTTGCCGCCCGATCATCCTTCCCTCTCACAAGATCTCACCATGAAGCTCTCAGGCAAGTCCTAGAAATCCTAAGGAAAATAGGAAAATGAAATGAGCTAGAGTTCCAAGAGTTTGCTGCCATCCTCTCACCTCTTGGGTTATATGGAGGCAATCCTAAAGTCTAAAATGCCCCTAAGGCCTAAACTAGGATACACGCCCACCAAGGCACTTTGGGAATTTGTCCTCGCAACACCATCGGACGGATGCCCGGCGACCGCACTTCGCGTAGCCTCGACGCAAGCCTTGCGATCCCGACGCGTGTCCTGCGCCTCGAAGCTTCTGGCGCCCTGCGGCCCCAAACCGGTCAGACCGGTTCTCCAAACTGGTCACGCCGGTTTTGGCCTGACAGCCACACCCGATCTTCGGCCTCGGCTTTGTGGCTCAGCCGAGTAACTCAATGGTTTTCTGGTGAACCACAGCAAACCCCGCAAACTTGATGTAGCCTCCGCCAATCACCACTCATGACTTGGCTCCCACGAAGTCCTGGCTCGACCTTGGTTTTGTGGCTCAACCAAGAAACCGTCCTCGACTTCATCTTGCCGTTCTTGCCACCATACGGCCCGTACTCGACCCCGCTGACCACCGAGTCCCTCGAACCAAGCCTACTTGTCTTCTCCACACCTGGAGGCCTCACCGAAAACGACCTTTCGCACTTGTTCTTCACCTGCATCAACAAGAGTCAAGCTGCAACCTGCACCTGCAATACTTAGCCAAGAATCAATTCACACAATGTTGTCAATCACTCATCACACCAGGAAACAACCATCCACTGGTCCTCGAACCACACATGGTCCTCAAAGCGCCACCGTCGAGCTCTCCAAAGACTCCACGGTCAAAGCTGCAACAACGATCATATGGTAATCAGAGAAAAGGAAAAAGAAAAGAAATGAATAAAAAGAAACTCCAACAAGCGATCGAAAGCCAAAGAAAAGGCAAAGAGCAAGATCACTTGAAGAAGACAAGTCTTGGACCCTTTAGGCATGGGCAACGGCTCGACACATCCGAGACAAACTATGCTCAAGCAAAGAGCACAAACCACCAAAGCATACAACAGCTCCCCTGCACATATGCATCCTCCCCGTGAACAAGTTCCAACCCTGGGCACAAACCGGTCAGACCGGTTCCCAAAACCGGTCAGACCGGTTCCACCAAAACCGGTCAGACCGGTTCCCAAAACCGGTCAGGCCGATTTGGTACAGCAGACCACACCCCCCAAAAGCCAAAAATGAAAAAGAAACGCACAAGCTCCCCCTTGACTCTTGGGATAGGTTCCAGGGATGCAATGCAACTTTTCTCCACCTTTCTTTCTCCCCCTTGTTGCCAATGCGTGAATGAAGGCTCAAATTTGAAAATATGCAACCTAGAGCTTCTCAAGTATACAAAATTCATCACAAGATGCTACACATGTCCAAATGAGCAAGTTAGATACTCTACAACTTCGTAATGACATCAACTTCATGATTACCAAGTTTCACAACCATTGGACGAAGCTAAGATGGATTTGAGCAATTTTGCGAAAAATTTCACTCTCATTAGAAAAGTCCTAAACATGAGCAAAACATGTCAAAATGGCAAAGCCACACAAACTTCATGCTAGGACAACCATTCTAATTATAAGACCATCACAAACACCCGCAAGCACCTCATGTCATGTCAAAGCCACCGAGCCATGTGCCTACTTCTATGTATGAGACTTCTCATTGGTAGGAATCATGCAACGGTTTAGCACCCAAAGAAAATTAAATTTAGCACATATGACATGGGAGCACATTTTCCAAGCAATTTACATTTCATTTTCAGATTCATATTTGGTACATGAAATGTCTTTGCGACAAAAAGGAACTTATGCCCCTCCACAAGATAAAGCAAGAGGGCTAAACATTCATGATGGCAAATGAGCCTTTGGCCCCATATGATCAAAATAAGCTATCCAACCACAAATTAAGCATAGCCAAGCCACTAAAACATGTCAAGATCATATAAAGGCATTTACTCATAAGAGAGCATACGTGTCTCACTTTTTAAAAACATAGCTATCAACCATGGGCCTAAATCAAGATCATCAAGAGCTAAGCCAAACTAACCATAGCATACCAAACTAACTCACAAGATCATATATAGCACATCATGGTGAACAATGTATATGAGAGAAGCTTTTCCTACAAAATGCATATGATACAAAATGCATGCTATCTAAGATACAAGGATGCCTATACATCATGTTACATATGCCATGCCAAATGCAAGAAAATGCACAAAGGAAAGCTATACATATGCTACAAAGGAGCTCCCACACACCCAACTCAAGAAATCAAACAAACACCAAGCTCCCCCCGCAAATGAGTGAAAGTTGCTTGATCTAGGGGTTTGGTGAAAATATCGGCTAGTTGGTCATGTGTGGGTACATGGACCAAAGCTATCTTCCCTTTCTCTACATTGTCTCTTAGAAAATGATACCTCACTTCTATGTGCTTGGTTTTGGAATGGAGCACTGGGTTCTTTGCAACACTTATGGCACTGGTGCTGCCACATTGAAGTAGAACATGGGTATACTCCTCACCAAAGTCACTCATGGTGTATGTGATCCAAAGGAGCTGAGAGCAACAACTAGCTGCGGCAACGTACTCGGATTGAGCAACACTCGACTGTTTGCGGGAAGACCAAGACACCAAAGAAGATCCAAAAACTGGCAAGTCCCAGAAGTGGACTTCCTATCCAACCGACACCCGGCGAAATCCGCATCTGAAAAACCATGAAGCGCCAAAGAAGAAGACGCGGAGTACCAAAGGCCCAAGTAGGGAGTGTGACGCAAGTACTTGAAAATTCGCTTCACCGCTTGCCGATGCGACGTCCTCGGAGACGCTTGAAAATGAGCACACAGACATACCGAGAACTAGATGTCTGGCCTCATCGCCGTCAAGTAGAGGAGTAACCCGATCATGCTTCGGTACTCCTTCTGGTCCACGTGCTCACCTTCCTCATCCGCATCAAGAGTTGTAGTCATACTCATCGGCATCGCCATAGCCTTGGAGTCCTCCATCTTGAACTTCCTCACAATGTCCTTGATGTACTTAGCTTGGTGCACAAATGTTCATTCCTTTGATTGCTTGGTTTGTAGCCCGAGGAAGAACTGCAACTCACCCATTATGCTCATCTCAAATTCCCTGCTCATATCCTCTGCAAACCTTGCAACAAGAGAGTTAGACGAGCCACCAAAGACAATATCATCCACGTACACCTGCACAATCAGGATATCTCTGCCCTGCCTGAGTAAAAACAAGGTCTGATCGACCTTTCCCATCTCAAACCCTTGCTTAAACAGGAACCCCCTCAACCTACCATACCAAGCTCTAGGTGCCTGCTTCAACCCATACAGCGCCTTCCTCAACTTGTACACCCGGTGGGGGTACTTCTCACTCTCAAACCCCGGTGGCTGCCTCACATACACTTCTTCCTCCAACACACCATTCAAGAAGGCACTCTTCACATCCATTTGGATCAACTTGAACCCTTTAGCCACGGAAAAGGCCAGAAGGATCCTAATCGCCTCCAAATGAGCTACGGGAGCAAAGGTATCCTCGTAGTTGACCCCATCCTTCTGACTGAACCCCTGAGCAACAAGCCTTGACTTGTTTCTCACCACTTCACCTTTTTCTCCCTCTTTGTTCTTTCACACCCACTTTGTACCAATCGGCTTACACCCTGGGGTAAGGTCAACCAATTCCCAAACTTGGTTCCTCTCAAAATTCTCCAACTTCTCATGCATCGAATTAACCCAATTATGATCAGATAGTGCGTGTCCAATGTCTTTGGGCTCAAAGGTGGCAACAAATGCAGCATGAGCGAAATGAGAATTGTTCCGAACCGTCGACCGTGTAGTACGTTCATTCATGTCGCTGATGATCCTTGAAGCTGGGTGATCCACTTGTACTCGCCGGGGAGGTTCTCGCCTTGATGTTACCTCCCACTCAACAGTAACTTCTCCTTGATCTTGGTTTGTCGTCGTAGGTGTGGGAGAGGGGCCGTCCATTACCGTAGTCGAAGTAGTATGTACATGTTCAGCCGTGGGCACCACACCGCCATCTTCATCATCTCCATGTTCATGCTCTTCCTTCTGAAAGATCTCCTCGCCAAGTTCATCATCACCTGCACACTCAAAGACAATCTGACTACGTGGCTCTGTCTCGTCTAAGGTTACCTCGCAAGTCTCTACGATTTGGATAGTTTCAAGATTGAGCACACAATATGCTCTTGAGTGAGATGCATAACCAAAAAAATATCATCGACCGACCTAGCCTTAAACTTGTCCAATTTCTTCCCTTTCTTAAGGATAAAGCATTTGCAACCAAAGACATGGAAGTGACTCACCTTGGGTGTGCGACCGTGCATCAACTCACAACAGGTTTTCTTCTTATGCACTTTGAGGTAGATCCTGTTCGAAACATAGCACGCGGTATTCACCGCCTTAGCCCAGAACCTTCTCGGAGTCCTATGCTCATCAAGCATCATCTGAGCCATCTCACACAAGGTTCTGTTTTTCCTTTCCACAACACCATTCTGGGGAGGCGTATACAGACTCGAAAACTGGTGTTCAAGACCCAAGTCCTGGCAAAAGGTTTCAAAATGAGAGTTTTTGAATTCTGAGCCATTGTCACTGCGGATTGCTCGTATGGCATCTCTATGCCTCTCGTTCCTCAACCTCAAGACAAGATCTCGAACAAAGCCAAACGTTTCCCCTTTCTCCTCAAGAAAGAACACCCACACATATCGAGAGTAATCGTCCACCACAACAAGGACGTACCACTTCCCACTCGTAGATCGCACACGAGCTAGGCCAACAAGGTCCATATGGAGCAGCTCGCATGGACGCTCAGTCATCACATCAGTGAGAGGCGGGTGAGAAGAGGCTACCATCTTGGCATGCCTACAAGGCGCACAAACCAACTCTTTCTCAAGCCTTAACCGTGGCAATCCTCGGACCAAATTGAGTTTACTCTAGCGAGACAAAAGGTCAAAGCTCAAGTGACCCAACTTCCTATGCCACTTCCACAACTCACTCGAAGAACCAACCAAGAAACAACGCTCAACACCAGAAGACTGAGAAAAATCAGCTCGAAACACTTGACCCTCGGGAATGACCATACAGACAAGGTCCCCTGGAGAATCCAAAATCCGAGAACTACCAGGCCGAAACAACACCTTAAAACCCTCATCCAACAGCTGGGACACAGAAAGAAAATTGTATCCAAGCGATTGAACAAGAGCAACATGCCTGAGAGTGATCTTGTCACTCACCTTAATCTCACCTTCTGAAAGCACACGCCCTTGCCCATTGTCCCCAAAGGTGATGTACCTCTTTGTCACCACCGGGACGAGACTTGAGAACCACCCCTTGTCTCCGGTCATATGCCTCGAGCAACCGGAGTCAATCAACCAAATGTTCTTCAAATCTCCCACCTGAAATTCAAAAACGAGCACGTGAGCGAACAAACGACTTAGCACTGGGGTTAGTACCAAAAGATTAAACCCGGTGCCGAGCCATTTGCTCAAAAGTGGGGTTAGCACGATCCAAAACATCTCTCCTACCAAATCTACCTCCACGAACACCACCACGGTAACCACTATGAGGGAACCAACCCTCTCTACCTGAAGGAGAACCAAAACCATGAAAGGAAAACCGTGGATTGTCCCTCCTCTTCATCTCAAAGCTACAAATCCTTCCATCCCCGTATTGAGCACGAGGGGGAGAACGCCTAGCAAACTGACCACCTGCAGACTCTCCAGACCAACCACCAGAACCACGACCACCTGAAACAAACTGAGACTCCTCACGAGGACGAAAACCAAACTTGCCCCCCTGTAGACTCCAAACCGGTCTGACCGGTTTCAAAACCGGTCTGACCGGTTTCACTCCTCCAACAACACCTCCTGCAGCCTTTCGCTCTTTCCAAGCCGGAACTGTCCTCACAATAGCCTTGGCCCTGGGCATCTGCACACGAGGCTCAAGTACACCACTGGAGGGGTGGTACTTGTCCTTGTTAGCCCACTCCTTCGCCATTCTCTCCTCTCGCTTCATCTTGAAGCAAAACTCATCCTTGTGTCCATCTCTCCCACAATAGCCACAATGAAACCTCATGGGCTTAGGTTTAGGCTTGGGATGGGGCTATTCGTTTGGTTTCTCTCCACTTGGCTTCTCAATCGGCTTCTCCTCACTAGGCTTCTCAACCGGTTTCTCCTCACTAGCCTTCTCACTCTCTTTCCCAAAGAACACTTTTCCCAAAGTGCTCACAAACTTGATAGGCTTTTGGAAATCATTTGTTTGTGGAGGGAACATGGGTGGAGCTGGGGTTGTGTCTAGTCGGTTCCTAAGATGGTTCGGTTTAGGAGGGAAAGCATTTTTGTGGTGGGTTTTTGGTGGCTCTGGGATATTCTCTCCACTTCCCTCACCAACCTTGTTTGCCCCAAGTCCCTCACCATCCTGCCTCTTGTATGTCTCGATCATTATCCTCAACTGAGGCTCATGACCAGACAACCAACCCATCAACTTTCTCAACTCATCATTCTCATCCTGCAAACGATCAACATAATGTGCAAGTTCCAGATTCTTCAAAGCATGCAGTTCACAGGTAGAGCAAGATGTAGGAATTGGTTCTTTCAACTTAGCCTCAAGAGAAACAGTGTAAGCATGCTTCTCATCAATTTTTTCATGCAAAACAAGGCAAGAAGTGCAAGCACCTAGCAAAGCAGGTCTAGACTCAAGCTCAGCCACTTCAACCCTAAGCAGATCTAGTTCCTCACACTTGGAGGCATGCTTTTCCTTAAACAAGGCAAGATCAGTAAGGTAAATAGGACAATCAGCACATTCAACTTCATCAGAAACAACAGGTGAAGCTTTCAGAGAATCAATTTCAATCTTAGCATCCAAGTTCTGTGTTTCTAACTCAGCCACTCTAGTCCTAGCATCCTCAAGTGAGGTCCTAAGCTCTTTCCTCATCTTCTTGGCCTCTCTAAGCATGTCATCACAATTATCAAGCAACAAGCCAAGCCGTTGATTCTCCTGACACAAGAAGGGAAGTTCATCACACACCTCGTCGTTAGAGTCAGAGTCTGAGTCGCTCTGTGTACTCTTCTTGCTGCCGGAGCTCAGCGCCATGGTGCAGAAGCCGTCTCTAGCGAAGCAGCTCAGCCCGCTCAGGTTCTTGGACGACTTCCTGCCCTTGCAACGATCACCTTCATCTTCACTACTACTCGAGCTCGAGGTGGAGTACGCAGAACTGGAGTCGACGTCGCTCGCTCGAACCATCGCTCAGGCCTTGCCTCAGCTCTCTGTCACACCCGATTTTACAAGCAAAACCGAATGCATCTCATATGTGCGCCAGGATCATTTACACACACATGATAGACAAAACGAGAGTAATACCATTGCTGTAATAAAACGTACAAGAGTTTAAACCAGTATAACATCCTTTATTACATCCATGAGGGTGGACTCGAAGGTCCAAACAAAACGATAACTAAACGACGACGAGCAACTCCATCGCTGACATCCACAGGCATGATGACTGGGGGATCCGCATGCCTAGAACTCCTCGAAGTCACTCCAGTACTCGTCCTCGCCTCCGACGTTCTCCTCTGAACAGCGGTAAGCAAGGGTGAGCACACTTATGGTTGGAGCTCAGCAAGTGGGGGAAAAATGCAAGGCTATCAAGGATAGGCTATGGTTCACAGCGGTAAGCATTTTATAAGTTGATCAAGATTTTATTAGCAAGTGCCTAGTTACTAGATGTAAGTGTATACCAACCCACTTAACCTTTAAAAGAAACCTCAAACCAAACCTCCAACCCACGATTTACATTAATCTTCAAGTTTGTTACTCATGTGAGGGTCCAAGCCGCTCGTGACCGTGAGCACGGCTGATCGATCGCCTTTACACTCGCGAGGTTGTACACTTTACCCACGCTCGTGTTCCCCATCTTGCCCGGTTAGCTAGACCCTTAAACACTTCCAAGGTGAGTGGCTAGGGGTCCACTACGAAGCCTTTACAAAGGAAAGAAGAGAAACCAACAGCCCGCAACAAGCATTCAGAAGGCGAGCGAGCCATAACCCTCCCTAGTGGTCAACACCTTAGCCAAGGTCGCTACCCCAAAAGGACCGGGCTATACCCCTTCAACTCCGGCCCCCCGTGCCCCTCTCGGAAAAGAGCTATCAGCTACCCCACTCTCCTAATTAATTGGCTAAGCCAGAGCCATGTGGACTGTGGTTGTACTGTTATCTTGGGTGGTTCTCCATGTTCCGATTATATCAAGTTATCTTGTTTAAAGCACAAGCATATACATAAACAAAACTGAGGTGTATAACATAAACAAAGCATAACCATACTTATGTTGAGCAAACTAAGCATTTATCTACCCCAAGCATAAGTTTAAACAGGGTTGATCAAGGTAAAGTGGTAAAGCATCTAGTCAAGTCCTTAGCTAGGTGTTTGCCCATCAGATTTATGCATTTCAACAGGATTAGTAAACATTGTTTAGCATGCAATGTCATAGGTTTAAAAAGATTATGCAGGGGGGGAAATCCACTTGCCTTCCTCTACAAGCTGGGTGAATTCCTCTTCAAAGACAGGTTCTTCCGGATCACTTCCGACAGGGAGCTCAGACGAAACAGGCACGATATCTACGAGTCAAACATGGATAACAATCAATAAACAAAACAGTACACCAAACAGTAATAAAACTGGTAAATTTACTGTTTAAAAGATTCTACTCGTCGAGACGATCATTTCGGTATATAGAACGCTAAAAACGGAGTTAAAATGAGAAAGATATGGTTAAAACAGTTTTCAGGGGCCTATTTGCAAGAAAACTATGTTTACAGGGTTGTTTATGAATAAATTCAGGGGCCAAAACATTTTTATAAATTAAATCAGAGGGTTTATATGCAAAATGAAGTGAAAAGGGCTTAAAACAGAATTAAATAGGGTAGACAGGGGCTAGTTTGCAAGAATCAGGACCTAACTGTGATTATTTTCAAAGGTGGAAGGACCGGGTTGCTAATATTTGAAAATCCAGGGACTTTTAATCAAATCTGCCACTCCGCACCGTGGATCTCAGATCCAACGGTGGATGGCGCACGGGTGCACCGTGGACCCGGCCGTGGGCGCGGTCCATGGGTCCACCGTGGACCATCCCCCTTTAAACGAAAGGGTACGCGATCCCCGGCCGTTTGCTCGCGATCTAACGGCCCTGATCAAATACATGCGGCGGCCGGCGCGGCGACGACGCCGGAGGGCGGCGGCGCGCGGCGGGAGCTCGCCGGCGTGAGCTCTGGACGGCGTTCCCGGCCGTTTCTTCGACCACGTGTTAGGGCAAAACGATGCAGAGACGCTTGCGCACACGATAGCGGTGCTCTACTGGCACGATTGGGCCTCACCGCCGCGCACCGTAAGGGGGCGGCGCGGTCACTCCGGTGAGCTCGCGGGGGAGGCGCTGGGCGCGATAGGAGGGGAAATTGGGCAGGGGGGTTTGCTTACCACGCGCAGGCGATGAGGACGGGCCGAAGGGTGGAAAAGAGGCGGCAGCGGGGCGGCTTGGTGACGACGGCGGCTCGGGCGGCGCTCCGGCGAGCACGGGCGCGCGCCGCCACGGGCGTCGGGGCGCGAACCCGCGTGTGCACGAGCATGTCAAGTCCCCTGCGAACCTATTGATCAACAGAAACGGGTGGGAGACCAAGCCCTTCACCGGCGGCGACGAGACGACGGCGGCGGCGGAAAGCAAAGCGGCGGCGCTGGAGAAATTGGGCTCGGTTCGGGCGCGTGTGTGCTGCAGAGGCGAAAGGGGAGCCAAGGAGCGCGTGCGCGAGCTTATATAGGGCACGAGGAAGGGAAGTGAAGCGGCCAGGGGACGGGGCGGCGGCGGGTTGCCATTGATGGCCGGCGGCCATCACGGCTCGGTGTAAGGAAAGGGGGAAACGGCCCCCAATTGATCACGGGCAGTTACTTGCCTTAATTGGCAGGCTTGGGGAGGAAAAGAAGGAAGGGGAAGGGGCGGGAGCCGGGCGGATTCGGTGGCATACGGCGGCGGCCGGCGCGGGCGCGAGGAAGAAGAAAAGGAAGGGGAGGGATGGAGGCTGACAGGTGGGGCCCACCTGTCGGCGCCGCTGCAAAAAGAAAAGAGAAGGGGGAAGGGCAGTGGGCCGGCAGGGAGTCGGGCTGGGCCGCCTTGGCCAAAAGGTAAGGGTGCTGGTTCTTTTGTTTTTTTTTCTCTTTTCTTTTTCAAACCTCATTTTCAAATCAAATTTCAATTCAAATTCAAATCAAACTTTTGCAAACTTTTCTCAAATATTTTATAGACTTTTTAGAGACTACTCAAGCAACCAAAACCATGCAAGCCAAATGATGATGCACATACACTTGTTGTTTCTAACTTTATTATATTATCTTTAATATTTTTAGGGCTCAATTTTATTTAGCATTTTAATCTCCTTAAATCCTTAAGACATTTTAAGTTGCTAAGTGATTTCAGTGATGGAATTTTTAGGGTGTCACACTCTCCTTCGTCCTCGATCGTCGCTCGTCCTTGTGCTTGCTCTTGTGGTCACGCCTCGACCGGTACTTGCCATCTGTCTTTGACTTGTGCTTGTAGCTGTCCTTGTTCTCGACCTTCTCCGGGCAATCAGCGACGAAGTGTCCCGGCTTGCCGCACTGTAAGCATGTCCTCGTGTTCCTCCTCATGTTCACCTAGTTCTCGTGCAGCCTCTCGAACCGCCTCGTCAGCAACACCAGCTCGTCCTCTCCAAGCACGTCGAACTCCTCATCTGGCATAGACATCAAAGAGGACAAGGAGAACATCCTGGTGGATGGGTTAGCGTTAGACTTTCCTTTCGAGTCACTGATGAGGGCAAGACGATGAGCATCAGTCGGGCCCTCAATCTTGGTTGTCATGCCTTATCCACCTCAGCCGACTTGAGCTTCGAGAACAGCTCGTTCACGGTCAGAGTGTCATACTTCTCTGACTCCACAATGGCCTTGAACTTTTCGCCCCAAACCGTACGATCCAACGAGTGTAAGAGCGTGACAGCTCTATCATGATCATTGTACGGGAGCACGTCCACATTGGCCCTCATGTTGTTCACCATGACCGTGAACCTCTAAAACAAGGCATCGATGGACTCACCGGGGAGATGAGTGAAGTTCTCGTACTCTCTCCGGTAGGTCGCATACATCCGAGCCTGAACCTGGGCATTCCCAACATGAGCCTCCTTCAACACCGACCAAATTCTACAACCAAATGCTCGGTGTGCACCCGATCGAATTCAGGCTGACACAAAGCACAAAACAAGTAGTCGACCGCCTTGTTGTTGGCGTCGAACATGTCCCTCGATCCTGGAGCAAGAAAGTTCATCGGCTGGACATAGCCTGTGTCCACCGTGACATCCCAAAAAATCTGACCCTTACCGCGGAGGAACGCCGCCATCCGCTTACTCCACATCTGGTAGTTCTTTCCATCGAAGTGTGGAGGACCCGAACCCCGTTCCTGGTACGCCATCCTTGGATCTTAGACTGGTTAGAGTCAATCAAGACTCGTAACCGGCTCTGATACCACTTGAAGGACCGAAACGGCGAACCAGAGAGGGGGGGAGTGAATGGGAGTCGATAAAAAAATCTATTCCAGAATTCAGCCTATGAACCCGATTTCACTCGTGCACCTCCACAAGCTTCTCTTGCCAAGTCCACGCAGCCACTGGAGTGCTACTGGACCTAGGAGCAAGACCCAACCAGCAACCACACAACACACGCAGCAGAAACACACAACACAGCTGCTGGAACCTAAAATCGGTCAGGCCAGTTTCTGAAACCGGTTAGACCGCTTTTGTTGGACTTAGTCTCACACAAACAAGGGAAACCGGTCAGACCGATTTTGCCTAGAAACTCCCCAAAACTCCCCTGAGACCCAAAACACCTCAAGAGCCTTTCCACATCTGAACAAAAGGAGCCATAGCGCTACAGAGACTTCCTTGCTCAAAACCCTTCTCGACAGCCCACAGGGCGAAACCGGTCAGACCGGTTTGGGAAACCGATCAGGCCGGTTTTAGCGTGGATAGTCGGGAAGAACACAACCCGCGGGAAAAACTCAAAACTCCAAGCGATCGATCTCCTAATTCGTTCCACGGATCAAAGTGAGACTTTGGGGGTTGATGGGGCACCTCATGGGCTACCTTTGGCTAGAAGCTCGGCCCCCAAAACCCGCTCAATCAAGAGGAATCGGAAGTCAACCCTCAAGAACACCTTCCCATGGAAACCACCGAAAACACCCAAATTAAAGCCGTTTCAGAGAGTTTGTTGGATCAAGATCACCAATAAAAGAGGCACATGGTCCTCATGCGTGACATCCAACAAGAATCCCTCAAAGAAACGCCCCCAAAACTTCCCCACGGAAAATCCAAGAAAAGACCCCGAAAATCACCAAAAAGGAAAAACGGGAGGAACACAACCAAGCCTTGAGGAACCACGCCGAATCATCTATACATACCAAAGAGGTTCATACAAGGTCTAGCTTGCCGCCCGATCATCCTTCCCTCTCACAAGATCTCACCATGAAGCTCTCAAGCTAGTCCTAGAAATCCTAAGGAAAATAGGAGAAGGAAAATAGCAAAATGAAATGAGCTAGAGTTCCAAGAGTTTGCTGCCATGCTCTCACCTCTTGGGTTATATGGAGGCAAGCCTAAAGTCTAAAATGCCCCTAAGGCCTAAACTAGGATACACGCCCACCAAGGGCACTTTGGGAATTTATCCTCGTAACACCATCGGACGGATGCCTGGCGACCGCACCTCGCGTAGCTGTTGCCGGTGTATTTTGGTACACCAAATATGTTCATGACACTTTAGTTTGGATTTGATTATGGAACTAACCCGCCACTAGGCACACTAATCATATAACAAGTTCATCTATGTGCATGCAATTGGAAGTGTTGTGTTTATGTAGGAAAACATGGACATAAAGGACGGATTCGCAATGAGTTCAAAGGAGCATTTACGGAGTCCTGTTTCGTGTTCATGAGCTTGATGAAATCACTTCCAATGGTGGCAAGGACCGAAGTGTTACGAAGGAACACCCCCGGGGATTACTTCATGCGCGGAGAACCTCCATCTTGGACACGAGGATGACATCGTCAAAATCATGCAAGTGGAAGGGGCAAAGTGCATAATCACCTGAGGACCCACGGGAGCGAAGGGCCGACCAAACCGGGCCGAAATGGGCCTGGGTTGGTCGGCCCAGGCCGGCCGGTTCGCCCCCCTTTCCTTGCACCCGAAGGATCTTCAACCCTAAAGCCCTGGAGGCGCCGCCATTCGCAGAGGAGAGAGCCATTCATACCAGGAGGCCATCCACAAGCTAGAGAGAGAGGAGGGAGATCTCCGGAGGGGGATCGACCACCTCGAAGGAAGCACCCACAAGTGGAGAAGAAGGAAGACACCGTCGGAAGGGTAACCATGATCAATGGTGCTATGTCTAGCACCTTGATGGGGTAATCTCCTTATTCATCCATGGGTTGTAATCGATCTTAAGATGTAATCGTACTTTGTTGTAACATCTTTCTATCATCATGTGCTGAATATACTTTAATGCTTAAGGTTAGCTACCGTGCCGTAAAGAAAGTAGAGCTCCAATGCTCCCTTGGATCCATTCAATACGCCGTGTCCATCATAGGTCTAGTCATGAATACCTTCACTTAGTGATAGTACGAGGGGAGGGAAAGGGCGAAACCATGGTCACAACCCTCGATAGATTAGATTGGTTTTCTTGTTTAAAGCGATTGCATGTTCTAGGATCGTAGACCCATGGGCGAGTGTCTCCTATCTTGATAGCTTAATCATTCTCTCTAGTGTAGTTTAGTCGTTTTCTAGTTTAATCATAGTTAGGGTTTGAGTAGTTAGTGAGTAGAGGTAGATCAAACGCTTGTGATCCCCTTGCTCTGCGGATTGACAAGAACCTTGGGAATCCCGTGGTGAAAAAGGTGTAGGTCCATACGCTTGCAAATCATAGGTGGATACGTCCTTTATCCGTCAACAGTAGCCTCGTTGCAAGCCTTACGATCCAGACGTGTGTCCTCCGCCTTGAAGCTTCCGGCGCCCTGCGACCTCAAATCGGTCAGACCGGTTCTCCAGACCGGTCAGGCCGGTTTTGGCATGACAGCCACACCCGATCTTCGGCCTCGGCTTTGTGGCTCAGCTGAGTAACTCAATGGTTTTCTGGTGAACCACCGCAAACCTCGCAAACTTGATGTAGCCTCCACCAATCACCACTCATGACTTGGCTCCCACAAAGTCCTGGCTTGACCTTGGTTTTGTGGCTCAACCAAGAAATCGTCCTCGACTTCATCTTGCCGTTCTTGCCACCATACGGCCCGTACTCGACCCCGCTGACTACTGGGTCCCTCGAACCAAGCCTACTTGTCTTCTCCACACCTGGAGGCCTCACCGGCAACGACCTTTCGCACTTGCTCTTCACCTGCATCAACACGAGTCAAGCCGCAACCTGCACCTGCAATACTTAGCCAAGAATCAGTTCACACAATGTTGTCAATCACTCATCACACCAGGAAGCAACCATCCACCGGTCCTCAAACCACACATGGTCCTCAAAGCGCTACCATCAAGCTCTCCAAAGACTTCACGGTCAAAGCTGCAGCAACGATCATGGTCGCCCAGGCAGCCAAGATCGACCAAACCACTCTGGAGGTGCCAGAGCAGAAGTGCACAAGCACAACTTTGGATCCCAGTCCAGCTGTAAAGAAGGTTTGCCTCAGCCTGCCCGACGCATCCAAGGAAGTCGTCATTGGAGCCAACCTAGACCCCAAATAGGAACTCGCGCTCACCAGTTTCCTCAGGGACAACGCCTACATCTTCGCATGGAGCCCGTCCGACATGCCTGGTGTCCCCAGGGAGCTGGCTGAGCACGCACTTGAAGTCAACAAGATTGCACAACCTATCAAGCAAAAGCTCCGGCGATTTGCGAAAGATAGAAAGCAAGCCATAGAAGTAGAAGACTGTAAACTCTTAGCTACAGGATTTATCAGAGAATGTAAACACCCGGTTTGGCTCGCAAACCCGGTCCTTGTACCCAAGAAAACTAGTGGATTAAGGATGTCTATCGATTACATCGATCTCAACAAGCACTGCCCGAAGGATCCCTTCCCTCTTCCTCGCATCGACCAGGTCGTGGACTCCATGGCTGGTAGCGTTCTACTTTGCTTCCTTGACTGCTATTTAGGGTATCACCAGATAGCCTTGCACCCCGACGACGAAGATAAAACGGCGTTCATAACGCCTCATGGCATCTATTGCTACAAGGTCATGACCTTCGGTCTGAAAAACGCTGGAGCAACATATCAGAAGGCAATACAGAAGAGCCTGAAGTCGCAGATCGGGAAGAACATCGAAGCCTACGTAGACGATGTGGTCGTAAAGACTACCGAGGAAGATCAGCTCATCGCCAACCTCACTAAAACCTTCACCAATCTACGAGAGTTCCAATGGAAGATCAACCCAACCAAGTGTGTCTTCGGTGTAGCTTCCGGATTGCTCCTGGGCTTCATGGTCGGGCACCGAGGCATCGAAGCCAACCCCGCTAAGGTCGACGCTATACGCAACATGGCTAAGCCGTCCAACAAGAAATATGTCATGAAGCTCACAGGAATGGTGGCGGCTCTAGGTCGTTTCATCAGCAAGCTCGGCAAGAAAGGCTTACCCTTCTTCAAGCTATTGAAGAAGGCAGACAAGTTCGTGTGGGATGACGAGTCCCAAAAGGCATTTGAAGCTCTCAAAGAATCCTTGACGACACCACCAATCATGACTCCACCAGTTCCGAAAGAAACACTCCTCCTCTACATCTCTACCACCCCCAATGTGGCTAGCATAGTCCTCGTCGCTGAACAAGAAAAAGAAGGGCAGACCTATCCTGTTCAACGACCTGTGTATTACGTAAGCGAGGTCCTAGCCGACGCTAAAACACGTTATACACAACCTCAGAAGTTGCTCTACGCACTCCTGATTACGTCAAGAAAGCTTTGTCACTACTTCCAAGCTCACAAGATCATGGTTCTGTCATCGTTCCCACTAGGAGAAATCATCCGTAGCCGTGACGCCAAGGGCCGCATCGTCAAGTGATCGGTAGAGCTCGGGGAGTTTGGCATCGAGTTTTGCCCTCGACAAGCAATCAAGTCACAGATCCTCGCAGACTTCGTGTTTGAGTGGACAGAAATCCAGATGCCCCCTCCCAAGGAGCAGCCTGAACACTGGATAATGTACTTCGACGGTGCCCTCAGCCTTGAAGGCGCAGGTGTATTACTCATCTCCCCCCAAGGGGAACAACTCAAGTACGTCCTATAGATACACTACAAGGCTTCCAACAACGGAGCAGAGTACGAAGCCCTGATTCATGGACATCGTATGGCAGTGTCCCTTGGCATCAAGCGACTACTGGCTTTTGGCGATTCCAAGGTCGTCATCGAACAAGTCAACAAGGAGTGGGACTGCATCAAAGATACAATGGATGCCTACTATGCTGAGATCTGCAAACTCGAAGGCCACTTCGAGGGAATTGAATTTTAGCACGTACCACGAAACAACAACATGGTCGCCGATGTACTTTCCAAACTAGGATCTCAACGATCTCTAGTCCCAGCAGGCGTGTTCGTCCAAGACCTACGCAAAACCTTCAATCAAGCTTCTGGACCCAGACAATCCAGAACCACCTCAACAAGACCAAACCTCAGCACCTCCGCGTGACGTGTTGATGTCAGAAAAAGAAGATGATTGGCGCAAGCCCTTCATAGACTTCATACTCGACCAACCTGTCCCAGAAGACAAAGTAGAGCGCGAGCGTATCATACGACGAAGTGCCAACTACGTCGTGATTGGTACCGACCTATACAAAAAAGCTGCCTCCACTAGCGTCTTGATGAAGTGCATCCTACGATCAGAAGGCCTACAACTCCTAGCTGAGATTCACAGAGACGAGTGTGGCTGCCACGCAACATCCGCTAACTTGGTCGGTAAGGCGTACCGATCTGGATTCTACTGGCCCACGACCATGACCGACGCTAAGATCTCGTAAAGAGGTGCAAAGGATGCCAATTCTTTGCTAAACAGCAACACCTGCCAGCTTAGGCCCTGCGCACAATCCCTCCATCATGGCCCTTCGCCATGTGGGGTTTCGACTCCGTGGGGCCGTTTCGCACCACCCCATGCGGCTACAGGCACATACTAGTAGCCGTCGACAAATTCACCAAGTGGATCGAAGTCCGACCTGTTGCGAAAGTAACATCGAAAGAAGCAGCAAAATTTATAGGGGACATTACACATCGCTTTGGTGTACCCAACAGGATCATCACTGACCTGGGCACAACCTTCACTTGCTCCGCCTTTTGGGATTTCTGCCAAGACAACACCATCGACGTCGACTACTCCCCGGTCGCCCACCCTCGGAGCAACGGCTAGGTCCAGCGTGCCAATGGCATGGTCTTTAGGCTCTCAAAGATCGCATCTATGATGATGCTTCAAACTACGCCATCCGGTGGCTAGCTGAGCTACCACACGTGATTTGGGGTCTAAGGACCCAAGTCTGCTCTGCCACGGGCTTTTCACCCTTCTTTCTGGTCTACGGATCAGAAGCCATATTACCCACTGACGTCACCTTTGGAGCTCCACTCATCTACTTCCACGAAGACGGAGAAGCCGAGCAAACACATCGGGTCGACCTCGACAGCCTTCGGGAACAGAGGCTCGCAGCCGTCATGAGGCAAGCTCGTCACAACCAACAACTTCGACGCTATCACGATCGCAACATTAAGGAGACATCCTTCAATGTTGGCGACCTTGTCCTCAGGCGCATCCAGAAGACCGACAGCATGCATAAGCTCTCTGCCCCTTGGGAAGGACCCTTCATCGTTATCAAAGTCATTAGCCCATCCACATATCGCCTCTAATGGGGCGACGAACAAGGAGTGCCAAACCTTCGAACGTGGAGCACCTACAACGATTCTACCCATAGGATAATTTTTAATTTTAGCTATATATTTCTTTTCCTTGTACCTTTTTCAGATTAAATAAATACTAGTTCAAGCAGTCATTTGTCGTGTGTTGAGCCCTACCTTCTCCTCTCTCATGTCATAAACCCTCCCCCTCGACATGCTCGGGGGCTTGGCTAAATCCAACGCATGGGTTACAAAACCTGAGGGTCATAATCTTCCCCTGCTCCTCCCCCTCGACATGCTCGGGGGCTTGGCTCAAAGCCAACATAAGGGTCGTTCGACCTGAGGACATCATCCCTAATGAGTACAAAGCCGCGCCTCATGTCGCTGCGAGCATGCTTGGTAGGAAAAGGGTCGCCAGACCCGAGCCCTAGGCTCCCTCCTCGCGCGCCGACCTCACGTAAGACTCCACGCTGAGCTGTGGAGGGCGGTAAGCTAGCCTCTCCGTGAGTAGTGTGTTGACGGTCGATTTTGGTACACCTAGCTATAAGTTTACTGCCAACATTTGCACGTATTTGATATTCTAACCAAAGGTACTAACCCCCCAGAGGTATCAAGTTCACTCTCGCATGTTGATTTTCGAGTTTGTTGTTTACGCAGGAAATTAAAGTTAAAGCGGAGACTTTCAGAATAAGTTCATCATGCACTTCAAGAGAAGATCATGAAGCCCGACACAAGTCAAGACACATCATGAACATGACGGCCCCAGGGACCGAAGTATGAAGTTGTAAAACACCAGGGACCTGGACAGAAGATGTTGAAGCTTGCACGACAAGGAGCTCTATCTAAATCGTGGAGAAGACGACGTGAAGGGCCCACATGCATAAACGAGCACGTCAACAATTGACCGAGAAGCATTGGGGAGCGAGACGGGGCCGAACCGGGTCGAAACGGGTCTGGGCCGGTCGGCCCAGGCTGGCAGGCCTAGCCTGTTTTGGGCCCGGTTCGTGCCCCCCTTTGCCCTAGGTGCTCATCTATTTATTGCCTCTACCTCCGCCGGCCGCCACATCCATCCATTCATCAAAGAGCCGCCGACACGAGGAGAAGCACCGGGAGGAAGCCGACGGCCGCCGCAAGTCCTCAAGTTTTCTAGGAGATGGTGTAGGCCATGCCCTAGCCACCATGGTTGGCCCTGCGTGGTGAAGCCATGGTGGAGTTCCGGAGCCCATGCCTTGATTCCATCAAGGTAATTGTACATTCTACATTCGATGGTGATGTAATCATATCTTGTCCTACTTTGATCTACATCGATGAGTGTTTTATTCATATGTGTAGCCAGCATATGCCCTTAGTAGGAATAGAGTAATCATGGTGGTTAGTCTATCTCTTGCAGATACATCGTTGTAGTGCACGGACCGAGGTTGTCGTTCGGTGATGAATATCCTTGCGTAGTGACAGTACGGTGGAGAAAGCGGCGAATGAACGTGTATCAGACCACTCCATATCGGGTTACTCCATATTGAGTGTACTCCTTATCATAGTATAGTATTAGATTGGTTTGTCATCGTGGCCAGAGCGGCAACAAGAAGCGATAGGCTAGGGTTACCCATTTGGATGCTCACCTTTATGGCTAGGTGGATGTGATCCATACATCCTTTCATGTATGTTTAATCTTTATGCAATCAACACTTCACATAGGGTTAGACCCGTAGGTTAGATAAAGAACCTTAGTGGTTTGCTTCTGATCCTTGGATTGAAAAATCTAGGGAGGACCCTCCTTGGTGAAAAAGGCACCAAGTCACCCGTAGGCTTGCAGTGAACTTGAGCACGGTTTTGCACCGTCAATAAGCCCCTTTGTCTGGCGCCATTGTCGGGGATCGACAACTCGAAACCTAGGGCGATCTATCTTTCTTTTAACTAACCCTAATTTTTATCATTGCATATACGCTTGCTTCCTTGTTTGTGTCCTTAAAAGTAGGTGGAAAACAAGACACAAAGCGATCGAGAAAAGTTTTCAACATTCGGACTTCAACAAGTCCAACCTCACTCAACCAAGTTGATGGCTACACATGTTTTGCTCTTTAGTGGTAGGTGCTAATCTTGGTTAGTGGCCCAACATCCACTATTGAGCCCCCACCCAAAGCAAACAAAGATGAACAGGTATGCCTATGTGTGTCAATTAAGTTTTTTTAGACTAATGTCTTTTGGAGGTTTGTTTGTTCGAGCTATAGGTATCGGAAATGACCATGTCAAGCGCGATGGAGAAGGATTCCATAACCATCATGCTCATGCAGCGATGGTAATGACTTTTGAAGCCAAGGGATGCGTGACATGGTGCCCTAAAAGACTTCAAGATAAAGACCATGCGTACATCTCCAGATCGATGGACGAAAGGATAACGATGTCATCACGATGTTTGCATGAGCCTCACCAGAAAACAACAAGATATATTTGGATTTCAGAAGCTACATGAAGTCTAAGTTCCAACGAATCAAGTGGCAAGGCAATCGGAGGTTCCTACAAGCGGATATGGCCGAATCACCGATGGTTACACATGCTGAAATTCTGGACAGCAAGCAATGCTGAAGTGAAACAGCCATAGCTCCCTCATTCGGACTCCGATCAAGATGAATGAGTACCCGTTGGAAAGGTAATTTTATAAATTTTTTAATAGAACTATATTTTGGTATATTTTCTGTTCATTATGCAGGGGTAAATACATGAAGAAGAGGCAGCAACAAGGTGATGATGACAAGATGGAGGAGATGGACATGGTGTCAATAAAGAGAAGATGGGGCAACGGTTCCACAACACGTACATGATGAAATTCAGAACCTAAGGACTAAAACAAACCCTCTAGAGCAAGGATGAATGAAGACAAAAGAGGAACCACTCAACACATGATGATGTTGGAAGCGAACCACGACTGATTTCACAAGTCAACATCAAGCTGCATGACTACTTTGGATTCTCGCACAAGTAACCTTGGCTTCACGACAATAAAAAGGTACGTGAGAAAGTCGAGCTCTATGACTTTAAATGAAGCACTTTGCGGGAGGCAACCCGATATTTTCATATATCTATATAAGCTATGACAAGTCTACATTGTGTTCTTTATTTGAAAACTTCAAGTAACATTGTATCATTGCTCTAATAAATGTCACAACCACATCTTGTATGCTTGAATAGATATTGAGTGAACACTTTTCTACTTGAATTTTGAAAAACTTGTAGACCCTTTTTGTGTGCTTATTAGTGTTTAGAGTTTTTTATTTGTGTCTTTTTAGAGAGTAATATGAAGCATGATCCCTTTTGATTCTAAACTCGTGGTTAGTTAACTTAGGCTAATTTTTGCTTTTGGTTTAAACCACTACCATATCATATCATATCATGTCATGTCATTTTGTTCATTCATATCATGTTGCACTTCTTTCAACATTGTTCTCAACCCTTGCATTTTGTTGCATGATGCATATCATATTTAAGACCCTTTTTGTGAAAAACAAAAAAACCACCCTTGCCTAAACCTTACTATCAAACCACACCTAGCAACCAAGCCAACAAAGGAAGGATCGACTTATATCTAAGTTGACAAAGTCTATCTCTAACCCTTTGTCTAATTAAAATTATTGACTAGCCTTATCCTAAACCCTTAGGCAAAACCTCTCATACCTTTAGTAATCCTAAAACAATAGGTTTGTTTTTTCATCCAAAAATCTTACCCTTGTTTTCTTTTCTTCTTTTTCAAAACCACCTTAGATAGAATTTCTTCACCCAACTTATGTTTTCAAAATTCTTGTCTTAAGCCAAAAATATAAGATACCCATAAGCCTTACCTTAAAACCTTGTTACCATGTTTGATTAGGTCTTCGATAAAAGGTTTTGTTGACAAGACTTTACCTCTCATAAAGGAACTTGCTTGTCATTATTAAGGAACAACATTGAAAGTCTTTTCAAACATTGTTGACCATTTTCATTAATTCCTTTTTGCATTTGCATTTTGCATCAACTCCTTTGTTTTATCATGCATAGTTTAAGCTTGGCTTCCTCGTGAAACTTTTTTGATGAATGCTTTATTTCAATGATAATGCTTCACTAGTGGCATTTTCTTTAGCAATCTTGTGTACACGTGGTGTTTGGACTTGATTGCGGACAATCATCATTTGAGTTTTTAAAGCATTGTTGATTTATATTGCATTAGGTTGGTTTATAAACTTTGCAATGCGCTTTAATTTTCTTGCGGCATGAACAATTTTTAACCTTGAAATGAACATGGTGTTTTGACCTTGGTTAAATCTTTATGGTTATATAGAAATAAAGAAATCTAGTTGTAAACATGGTGTTTAGAACTTGGTGCAAACATTGTCATTGTTTATATCCCTTCCTTTCGTTTGCATTTGTTCACCTACACGCATGTACACTCATTAGGTTCTCTTTTCTTTTTACTAAGTAAGCTACGCCACAAGTTAAGATATTTGGTTTGTTGGCAATTGTTTCTACTCCCGACCATAACCCCAGGGGTAGAATGTGCATTTGATTTGTTTTTGCAGGCATGACAAATTATTCCCATGAGTTCTTGACCGATCGCAATCAAGGTCATTAGTCATCTACAAGGCTTGAGAGGGAAGTTGCTGTTTCCATCAATATTTGAGCATGTGTTCAGAGATGTACAATGGAAGAAAAGTAATATTCAGAAGCTCCTTCAAATCTCCTTTCCAACGCATCAAGAATCATCAATTTTGAAGACCCGTACAAGGAGATATGGCAAAAACATTGAGCGTTGCGCAGTCTGAAAACGCCTTGGACAGATTCCATCGCTGGAGTAAAATAGACACAACTCTCTTGTTCGGAACCCGTTTCATACGTGTGATGGCTCGTTGGAAAGATAATTTCATGAACTTCAACTTGGATGGGTGTTTCAGTGCATGTTCTGTTATGTAAGTAAGAGAAAAACTGTGGAAGATGAGGCAGCAACAAGGATGGGATGGAAGTTGGTGATGACGATATCATGAAGGATTGGAACCATGGCTTGATGATGATAAGAAGAAGTAGAAGGACAAGTGAGTAATAAAGACAAGAAGTGAAGATGATTCTCAAACACATGGCAATATGGAATGACGAGTGATTCAAGTTCTTCCACACTTAACAATATGCTAAGCATGGGGGAGGATTTGAAGGACGAAAGGGAAAAAGGCCACATGGAGTACAAGGATCACCTTCACCAAGATGCTCATCATTCTTTCTCCATGCTAAGCACAATGCTTAAGCATGGGGAGGCTACGCTGCACTTCACTACGAGCATCGAAAAGGACGGTAACTTGCCCTTAACTTTATCTTTGTTCATCACCTTTTAAATGCTTGCACATATATGCTTTCAACCATAAGTAACATTTGTATTTATCTCTCTATCAATTACATGGCTACTAGGAGGACAACCTAGGTTTGTTAGTTTTTTTAATAAATGAATCACCATCTCTTTTGACCTTACCACGATGATATCATTTGTATGCCTTGCTTATGGAAAAATGATGAAAGTTGCCGCCTTGTTTTACTTGCATGATGTTTTATATGACATGACTATTTACTCTCTATTAAAAGGAACTTAAATTGAATTAAATACTGGCTCTTTCATTTGTGGAGGTTAAATGACTAATTTGTAAGAGCAACTCCAACAGTTTGGCAAACGAACTTGGCATCCATATAATTTTGGTAAAACAAGAAAAATTGGCCTCCAACAGTTTGGCAAACCAACTTGGCAAAAATAGAAACTTGGCAAAACTCACCTCCCCACGCGCATATATGCGCGCGCGGATCGTGGTTGCCATCGTTGTTTCCCTCTAGGTGGGAGGGTGAAAAAGAAATAAAGAATAGAGAAGGATTCCTGATGTAAGTTAGATCTGGATTTGGCAAGTGAATTATGCCAAACTGTTGGAGATGAATTCTTTTTTTACTTTGCATAGATTTTTAGAAGTTGGCAAAACAAAGGATTTGCCAAGTAAATTTTGGCAAACTCTTGGAGATGCTCTAAGACCCACATACTTTATATTGCTCTTTCATTTAAGTTTACCGATGACCTATGCCTTGTACTTGTTTTATTTAAAATTACTATGCTATCTACATTTGTGAATCTCTTGCAAGGCTCTACCTACCAAAGCCTATACACATACAAGTACTTTAATGATATAACCTTTAGTTTGCAAACTTATATCTTGATGAGTTGGGTTAGGATTGATTTCTGTGGTTCGAGACTAAGAGGTTGGTCATTCTTTTGCGTATCTTTTTCATGCTATCCATTCTTGTTCGTGCATTGTAAGTTTCTACATTGGAAATTTCACAAACTTCGCCGGGCATCCACCCTAAACCCAAAACATCTTTTTGTGATTGCCTCCTTGACCACAACCCAAATTGAGTATGGATGATCTTTCAACGAATTTTCTGAAGATTTTCTAGCAAGATTTCAAGACATATAACATATGGAGGAACTCATCAATGATTATGCGAGTTTCAACATGGAGGATGCCCTTGAAGATTTCAAAAGATTTATAAAGGAATACAAGGATTTTGTACTTCTCTAGCAGTCATAGGTCCCCTCACTTCTATGCTCGAGAACGAGCAATCATTTAAGCATGGGGGAGGACTGTTGTAGCAAGTACTTTGTTCCTTAAAAAGTGGAGGAGCATAAAAAATGATGAATAAAAAAATAAAAAAAATGAGAGAAGAAAAAATGAAGGAAAGAAAGAAAAAAATAAGAAAAGAAAAAACAAAAAAATGCTCCTCGGTTCTTTTTAGCTTCATTTAAATCTTAGAGAACTTTGAAGACAAGTCCATACTCAATCTTTTCCAACCATGTGCAATCTGATAACGAGAACTTCATTTATGTCTCGGGATCACCCATTTGCCACTTGCACATGTCCACCTTTCTAAATGTGTGTGTTCCATCTCTCTCTCTCTTTCCAACATTTATTTTCCATGGCCTTTTTGACTAGTCTCGGTAATTGCAATAGATCTGTCTTTTAGTTTGACAATATTACAAATATAATGTTTTGCTAAGATTATTTTCTTTTACCTACCAAGCTCCACAAAAGCTTTCCACTTTCATATATGAGTAGAATAGGTTGAGAATAATCTAGTGTAGGCTTGAGTGACTTGACGAGATGAGTATTTCCATGAGCTTTTGCAAGAGAACCTCACTTATGTTAGATGTGCAACTTTTTGAAAACTCTTCACGATGCAACAAGTTAAAGGTTTAAAGTTTGCTTAAGTTTGAGAGCACTAAATTTGTTTTATTGTGGCATGTTCTTTAATGATAGTCCATCTTCCATAATGAAGTAGTCGGTCAAAACTTGAAACCTTAAATGCTAAATACTTGAGAGAGCAATATGTCTTGTTGTGTATAACTAAGTGCAGGGAAGACATTAAAGGGCAACACTGATTACCAAGTTAAGTAAAGATCATGGACTTGCTCGAGGACGAGCAAGGTTTAAGCATGGGGGTATGTTGACGATCGATTTTGGTACACCTAGCTATAAGTTTACCGTCAACATTTGCACATATTTGATATTCTAACCAAAGGTACTAACCCCCTGGAGGTATCAAGTTCACTCTCGCATGTCGATTTTGGAGTTTGTTGTTTACGTAGGAAATTAATGTTAAAGAGGAGACTTTCGGGATAAGTTCATCATGCACTTAAAGAGAAGATCATGAAGCCCGGCACAAGTCAAGACACATCATGAACATGACTCCAAAGGGCCCAGGGACCGAAGCATGAAGCCGTAAAACTCTAGGGACCTGGACAGAAGATGCTGAAGCTTGCGCGACAAGGAGCTCTGTCTAAACCGAGGAGAAGACGACGTCAAGGGCCCACATGCATAAGGGAGCAAGTCAACAATCGACCGAGAAGCATCGGGGAGCGAGACGGGGCCGAACTGGACCGAACCGGGTCGAGACCGACCTGGCCTGTTTTGGGCTCGGTTCGCGCCCCCTTTGCCCTAGGTGCTCGTCTATTTATGGCCTCTGCCTCCGCCGGCCGCCACATCCATCCATTCATCAGAGAGCCACCGACACGAGGAGAAGCACCGGGAGGAAGACGACGGCCGCCGCAAGTCCTCAAGTTGCCTAGGAGATGGCCTAGGACTTGCCCTAGCCGCCATGGTGGAGTTCCGGAGCCCATGCCTTGATTCCATCAAGGCAATTGTACATTCTACATTCGATGGTGATGTAATCATATCTTGTCCTACTTTGATCTACATCGATGAGTGTTTTATTCATATGTGTAGCCAGCATATGCCCTTAGTAGGAATAGAGTAATCATGGTGGTTAGTCTGTCTCTTGCGGATACATCGTTGTAGTGCACGGACCGAGGTTGTCGTTCGGTGATGAATATCCTTGCGTAGTGACAGTATGGTGGAGGAGAAAGCGGCGAATGAACGTGTATCGGACCACTCCATATCTGGTTACTCCATATCGAGTGTACTCCTTATCATAGTATAGGATTAGATTGGTTTGTCATCGTGGCTGGAGCGGCAACAAGAAGACGAAAGGCTAGGGTTACCCCTTGGATGCTTACCTTTATGGCTAGGTGGATGTGATCCATACATCCTTTCATGTATGTTTAATCTTTATGCAATCAACACTTCACATACGGTTAGACCGGTAGGTTAGATAGAGAACGTTAGTGGTTTGCTTCTGATCCTTGGATTGACAAATCTCGGGAGGACCCTCCTTGGTGAAAAAGGCACCAAGTCACACCATAGGCTTGCGGTGAACTTGAGCACGATTTTGCACCGTCAACATAATGGTTAGCGAGGAAAGAAATAAGACGTTGTCATCTGCAAGACTACCAAGCTCGCGCAGGCACAAGGCAAGTACTTCATTTAGGTTCAACAAAATATTCATAAAGCGCAGTTTACATGAATGAGAAGAGGAGGAGGTACAGCTCCTAGCACAAGACTACTGGTCGCCATCATCACCCTCATAGTCCAAGGAGTCTGCCACTTCCAACGCAGCTTCTTGAACATCCAGCTCCTGGGTTGTGAGGTCTTTTTCAGCATCAGGACCAGCCTTGACCTTGGCCATGTCAATGTCGGGGCAATGTGACTTCACCCTCACCAACGCATTAGTAGCGGCCGCCAAGCTCGTCGCCTTCAGCAACGTGAGCAGTCTGTCAGGGGTCTCTATGAGACGATCTACAACAGACTTTGGCTCCTCCCCTTGAGTCGGTACCGCTATGCAATCCATTGCATAGTTGGCGGCACCCTTCAGGTCATTCAGCTCCACCTCATACCCTGCAATGGTCACTTGGTCATTCTGCAACGACTTCAAGGCAACCTTGAATTCGACCTCAAGGTCCCGACGAGCTCGTTTCTCATAAGCCAGCTTTTGAGATACGACATACTCACTGTCAGCAGCTTCTTTCATCACCCGCTTTAGCTCTTGCCCCCCAGCCTCGACCTCCCGAAGCGTCATCTCCAAGGACCGGACCTTCTCCTTGGTGTTCTTCAAGTCGTTGTTGAGCTTCTCTTCACGATTACGGAATCCTACGAGACATCAAAATTAGCATTCCACACGAAGACCTTGACGCTACTGGAAGAAGACTACCAACATAAAACCTCGACCTTACCATTGGTTAAAGCATTGAACTGCGCATTGGCGAACTTGGCCTTGCGCTTCTACTCGGCGAGCTCGTCTGTGAGCTTCTTCTTCTCAGTGGTCGCCGCCACCCGGACCTGTTTGAGCTCCTGCTCAAGTTCAGTGACCTGTCGATCCATCGCCACTGCATTCTTCAGCAGGTCAACCCGATTCTTCGCCTGATCTGCCAAAGACTGTAACAACGAATACACAGCACGACAACAACGATTTGAAGACATCAAAGTATTGAAGATTTTACGTCGTGAGTGCCGGGACGCGAGGCTTCGGCCTGAAGAACTGAGGCTTATTCAGCACATGCATCTTTGCCTATGCTGCAGCAGCAGCTCGCTGCACCTCCAAACCTTGACGGAGGGCATCCTATGTCGTCTTCAGCACCAACTCCCGCTACCTCTTGGTAGTGGGGCTTTCCGACCTCCTCACCGGCCGATCTTCCACAACCGGCGGCTTCTCTATGGCCTCATCTTCTTCTTCTTCTTCCGACTCGACCTCCCTAGTCTGAGGTGTCGGAATCGTCGGCGTCTCAACTGCCAGCGGAGGACTGGCCTTCTTCTTCTTCTTCTTCTTCTTCTTCTTCTTCTTCTTCTTCTTCTTCTTCTTCTTCTTCTTCTTCTTCTTCTTCTTCTTCTTCTTCTTCTTCTTCTTCTTCTTCTTCTTCTTCTTCTTCTTCTTCTTCTTCTTCTTCTTCTTCTTCTTCTTCGCCACAGCCGACCTAGTCTTGCGCCGGGACTTCGCAGCACCACCAGCATCCGGGCTCGTTCCGGCGTCACCACCGACCTCAATGTTGGTATCTTCATCGGCCTCCACTAACGAGTCAGACTCATAAAACTCCAGCAGCCGAGCTGCTGGAGGCTGATACTTGTGCGACCTCAGCTTCCACTGATGTTGCTCGCCTTCACGAAGAGGTGCTGGGCACCAGAACTGACGCTCACTTTCCTGCAAGCAACCAACAACCAAGAGAGTTAAACGATGTAACAACGGCAAAAAGAGTAAACGACCTAAAAACAGGTCTCAGGATCTCACCGGGTCAGCCGACCTCTTCAACGAGTGAGCCTTGGGGCACTTCTAGATCTTCACTTTCCCAGAATAGATCTAGGACACTCTGGCCGCCATCTCCTCCTTGGAGACCTTGCGGTTGACTTCTGAAAGGACCTTGATGTCGCCTAGAGGGGGGGTGAATAGGCGTGACGACCAAATTAAACTTTTTCTCCCCAAACACTTGAGCTGACAGTGCTCCACCGGTCAGACCGGTGGTGGTGACCGGTCAGACCGGTCAAGCACTGGACTTCACAGATGACACCGGTCAGACCGGTGTGCCTCACCGGTCAGACCGGTGTAGCACGAAGAACTCCGCAAAAACAACTTCAAGCACCTCTTGGCTTCGGCACGAACCAAACTCGGGGTGTAGCTTTTGTAGATGATCACAAGCGAGTAATGAGCCCCCGCACACACAAGTAACACACCCAAGTAGATCGAAGCGGAAGCAAATGAAATATGCTAGAAAAACAACTTAGAGAGTAGAACCACACGAGGAAGCAAGGATTTGTTTCCCGAAGTTCACCACCCACTGAGGAATGGCTACGTCTCCGTTGAGGAGCTTGTAAGGGACGATTCCCACAACAAGCCGGTCTCTTTCAACCACTTTCCTCCTTTCCACTAAGGTGATCTTTTCCACGAAGAGGCAAGATCGCAGCCCTTACAAACTTCCCGCTGCTCACCACAACCTTGGGAGCTAGCCGGCGACACCTAGCCGTCTAGGAGGCAACCCTCCAAGAGTAACAAATGCACCAAAGATTGTAGACTCGAAACCAAAGTGCTCAAGCTATGGAACCTGCTCTTGTTAGCTCACAAGGTCACTCCTAGGCTCACTTTCTCAACCCAACACAAAGATGATGGCTTGAATCCACAAATCTCACAAAGAGATGGTTGGGGAGAGCCACTAAGGCTTAGAGCTAGTTAGAAATGGCTTGGGATCTCAAAGAACAACACTAGAAGCGACAACCCTCACTAGAAGAGGGCTTGGGGTATTTATACCCCTAAAAGGAGAAAACTAGCCGTTAGACCCGGGTGGCACCGGTCGGACCGGTGCCCTACACCGGTCGGCCGGTGTATGAAAAACTAGCCGTTGGGCTAGCGGCACCCGGCGGACCGGTGCCCACGACCGGTCGGGCCGGTGCCCCCGACCGGTCGGACCGGTGCCCCCGACCGGTCGGACCGGTCGGGGTCCGGCCCGGCTCGCTCAGGCGGGCGGCACCGGTCGGAGCCGGTGTCCCGACCGGTCGGACCGGTCAGGTCCAGTCAGCTCACAAAGCAACAGAAGTGCGTGCTATTTGGTCCAAGGTGATCATGCCAGGGTTGCAGGCTGGTTTAGATCACCTTGCTCCATTTAGCCAACACAAACAAACACCATTCAAAGCATGCATCACAATCTAACAATAAGGTCGCTTAAATATTACAATAAGGTTTAAAAACACACAGTGGCACTCATACAAAAGTTCTCAAGTCCACTAAGATGAAGTTCTAACTTATTACAAGGTCTATCTCAATAGCCAGCAGGCACCGGTCAGACCGGTGCGGCACCTGGCACGAGCCGGTGCAACACGAACAACGACCCGACAACGACAAACTTGAGGCTTTAATCGCGATTCTTCTCCCCCTTTGTCATCAAGCATCCAAGAAGGGCCTGGAGAAGAAGCATCTGCTGATCACTGTCCGTGAGAACCGTCTCCTGGGTGAGAGCTCCCTCCTATTTGAGAGTCGTCAAGAATCCAATGCAAAGGAGAGTTTAGGTAAATCGACTCCGAGACGTTGATTTGAGATGGATGAGCTATGGGAGCACAGTTTTTACCATAGAAGTACAGGTTGTAGCCAAAGATCTCGGCGGAGAAGCGAGCACCCCAATTTTGTACTTGCTCGGGAGGTGGAGGAGGTGGGGGTACTTGCCCTTCATCCATGAAGTGAGACGAACCTGCTACGTCCGGAGGAGGAGGTACAAATGGTGGAGGTGGAGGAGGAACCGATGAAGATGATCCTTGTCCTTGCTCAGTTTCGAAGAACATGGGGCCATATTGGTTAAGCAAGTCCGAGTTGGCCCAACCTCTCATCCTTTCTTCAAAGGAAGGGATCTCAACCTGAGGAGATTCTGGAGAGGGTGGAGAGCGAGGTGGTTGAAAACCTTGGGCATTGTGCATGAGCTTCATTGTATCCCGCATTTGCTTGTTTGCCCGTCTTGACCTTTGCTGCTCAACCTGGATGTCATGCTGGCTCCGACACATCCCAAAAATGAAGTTGAGAAACTTCTTCAAAGGAGAGGTGGATCTGCGGGGTCCGCTCGGCCCGCGCCTCCCCACCGGTCAGACCGGTGCTCAGCACCGGTCAGACCGGTGCTGGTCTGAGCACCAGCCTGTGGCACATCTGGCCGAGCTGCTTCCTCCTCAAATATCTCTTCCTCCTGTCCTGGTGCATGCTCAATTCTAGGAGATGGAACCCGTGGATTCTTGCTTGGGTTGAGCTTCAGAGGCTTGTGAGTCACATTCTTCGGAAACTCCGTCTTTGCAACCTTTTCGATCATATACATGATGTATGGGCTATAGCCGCATCTTCTTGGGGTCCTCGATAGATGCTTAATCTCTTGCCAAATGAAGTCCCCAACACCGAACTCCGGAGCTCCCGGCCTCAAAGCCACCATCAAGTTTTTCTCGAAACTTAGTGATTTCGAGGGGTTTCCATCTCTAGGTGTGATAGATACCCTAAGTAGCCTATTTAGGACGGCGAAGTAGGTATAGAGGTTCTTCACCTTCCCAAAGTTGGCATGCTCACCGCGAGGGTACATCACGTGCAAAGCATCCTTCTCTAGCTCCCCCTCATCATGGAGCTTCCTCGCCCCCCCATCTCCCGCCATGATCCCAAAGCATCTCAAGAATCCGTGGAATGTAATGGAGTACTTTTGGCCGTTAGTCATCCAAATCATGGCCCCGTCGGCCTCAATGTGACCAAAGTGCACCGTGGCAAAGAACTGGGCGATGATCTCTTTGTTCCAATCTTGTCGGAACCCCATAAGTGACTTGACCCTTTGCCTCTCACAATTGCTTGATTACTTCATCAAAAATAGGGTCTCCTTTCCTTGCCATGTGCCCCCAATCCACATATTGTGCCTTGTGTGTGATCTTGGGCTTCTTTATAATTACTGTAGCATAGTAGTCTTGCTGAAATTTAGCCCAAAACCTAGGGTCCGATGCGGTCTTCCCCTCCTCATAAGGGTTCTTGTCCCTCGGCTTCTTTAGGGCTTTGGTCATGCCGGCCCCCGTGATACTTCACCGCCGATCGGGGTAAATGTACGTGGGTGGCATGATCCTCAACCTACCCCCGATCGTCGTCGTCCTCTTCCATAGCATCTACATCCTCCTCCTCATCCTCCTCATCCTCATCCTCATCCTCGGCACCATCGGCCGTCCGACCCAACCTCCCGGTGCCTCCTCAACTCAAACCGACCCGGATAAGTCTCATCTTCAACATTGTCATCGCTGCTCGTTCCGATGTCACCTCCTAGATCAGGATCCTCAGCACTTGCTTGAGTTGAGCGGCGTCTCAATCTTTTGCCGCTGATGTTGACAGTGCTGCCCCCTTCCCCAAAATCACCGGGGATAGCTCCTCGGCGTGTGAGGACTTCTTCTCTTCTTTTCTTAGCCCCTTCCTTTTCCCGCACCATAGCTGCTGTCCTGAGTCACACACAGGATGACAAGAGTGTATAATACTCCAGGAAAAAGATTGAATTGAATTGGAATTGAAACTTGAAAGTTCAGAACAATTGGGTCCGTTTCGGGTCGCACCGGCCGAGGCGGGTGAGGGGGCACCTGGCCGGACCGGTGCCACCCGCATCGAGCCAATTGCTCCCTCATTCAATCTGAGCAGTTGTTGATCTAAGATTTGGTCTAGATGAACAAAAGACATTCTAGAATAGATATGTGTTGAAAAACAAGAAGAAAAACACAGTTTGGGGTGGACATGCGCCACCGGTCAGACCGGTGACGGCCACCGGTCAGACCGGTGAAGGCCGTCCGATCCCAATTTGTGATTTCTCACAATGTGTCCAACAAAATGCTATGGATCTATAGGAATGTCTTCTAGGTGATCTCAGAAGATGTTCTACCAAAGGGAATTCAAAACTTTGCACCAAGTGAGGAGATCGGGCAAAAGAAAGTTTTGAATACCTTTGGAGAGATGAACTCGAGTTGAATCCGAGAAACACGAAGGGGAAAGTGAAGAGGGGCCTTAGGAGATCCTTTTGCTTCCAATCTTGAGGCTTTTCCTTGGTTGAACCTTCAAATCACCATGGAACTTGAGAGAGGTGAAGAAGTGAAGAGAGGGAGGTGTTCTTCACGGTTTGAGGCAGTGGAGGGGTGGTGAATGATAGAGGAGAGAGAAGGAAGGGGGGGTAAAAGGATTCCTTTTACTGTGGCCCCACGGGCTGACGCCGGCGTCACCGGCCGAGGGACGGTGATCGCCACCGCCGACCGGTGACCGCCGCTGGTCAAGACAGAGAGGCCATATCGGTTTTTCCGGCCCCCATCGGTAGAACCGAAGATCCTGAGAAAATTCAACAGAGAGTCCTTATCGGTAGAACCGACGCGCCCTCGGTAGTACCGTCCCTTTTTCTACTTTTTGAGATTTTGCTCCTTGAAACTTCTCCAAATATGTTATAGGACAATTCTCATCCACTTAGGTTGCATAAACACGAATATGTGGCTTCAAGGTCACCACCGGTCAGACCGGTGGCTTGCACCGGTCAGACCGGTGCGGCCTTGAGAAACAGATTTGAGCCACACCAAAGAATTTCCATTTCAAACTTCAGAGATGTTTCGGATATGAGATGGAAAGATGATATTGATCCAAAAACCATCAATTCTTAAAGGAAGGAAGGATTAACGAGTTTGAGCGAGTACACTTGATCCTTCCGAGAGAGAGATATAAAGAACGGATTTTAGGGACTTGAGAAAATCTTCTTAATTGTGACTAGCCATCAATCAATCAAGGAGAACTATAGTCACAACTAAGTTGATTGGGTCACTAAGACCAAGAACCACATATTTTTCAAAGAAAGCACACTTCCTATACATGCTAGTTGATCTTTCGAAAGATCTATCCTATATCACAAAATGCATGCATCCAATTCAAATGAATGCCCTAACAAGCATATTTGGCTCATATCTCCATCCTCGAGACACAAAGACGAGTAGAAGAAAAGATATCAACCAAATATCTAGAGAGGAGCGCAAGAGGTCCATTTGAAGCAATTACATGCTAAGGATGGCACACTAGCATGTTATTATGGCCTAGATGCATTACGGTATTTCAGTGAGTTTCGTGAAGACATACCTTTGCCTTAAGACCATTTCATTTGTGCATATATTGACTTTCAAACAACGTTAGCTCTTACTTGTTCTTTTGGAGATTACGCTTATCGAGAGCTTCCTTTGAGATGCACAAACGAATGAGGCTACAATATCACTTAGAAGAAATTGTTAGTCCCATAAGTGACTCAAGTTTTGTAATGAGCTCCCCCTTAAGTAGTGCTAGAGAATTTGAATTTCTCGACCAAGGCACTTTGCTCAATCAAGAACATGTTGAGGCTCATTCCAAAACTTGGTCAAAACACACAAATGATTTGATAATTGACATGTGTTTAGCTTCTCATAACCTTTGACGCCAAATCACCCTTCATCTTGAGGGTTTGGACAACCCCCGGTCACCCGGCACTCATGCCGGTCACCCCGCAAGCATACGAGAGGCGTACGGGTCACCCGGCACCCGTGCTGGGTCACCCGCCCAAATTGCACCTTGGTTGCGTTGGCACGGTCGGCCGGTGCACACACCGGCCGACCGTGACCACCCCCCGACCCATTTTGGTGATTTTTCCTTCCCTTTTCCTTGAGTGAGTGAATGTATCACTAATTTCGGACCCGCAACCAAGGATAAGGCATTGCTCTACTAGAGAGCCATTAAAGGCATCGAATGGCATGAGAAGGTAAATCTTCATAAAAACAGTCAAAGTCACCACCTCATGCTTTGCTCATGCAAGAAGAGCTTCACATGAGTGTTCACCAAGGACCAAAGTGACTTAGACTCAATTGAGCGCCTTAGTTACCGAGATGTCATTGATTTCACGAAATATATGAGTTTGCTCTTCACATGGTCAATTGAATTTATCAAGATTTCTAAGTCCTCCAACCATGTGCTCAATGCATCTCTTTCAACCTGCAAGCTCAGTAAGCATTTCTTGGTACCCAACACTTGTTGGGTCCTATTGGGTTAGTCACAAGGTGCTTAGGAACCCAAATAGCCCTCATGCTACAATGAGGTGAACTAATCTCCCTTATAGCACAAGTTCTATTCCTATCGTTCCTAAGCTTATGGAAATCATAATGGACAAGGTTTGATTTAGGAACGTTACCATTTGGGCAATCCTTGCCCATGTGACCCTTTTGACGGCATTCGTAGCAAATGCGACTTTTGTTCTTGTTGGTCACACCATTCCTTACAATTTCTTTTCTAAACTTGCTTCTGAGACTTGTTCTTGGAGAAGGTGGGTTCCTTGCCTTGTTTGCTTGAGGTGGGGCCGCCGGCCGGCCCGGTCCGACCGGTGGCATGCACCGGTCTGACCGGTCACGGTCAGAGCCACAGCCCGTTGTTGTTTTTGGGCACGAGTCGGCAAGGTGTCCCTTCTCTCTGCACTTGTAGCACACCCTCCACTTGTTGGAGTTTCTAGGCTTCTTGGAGAGTGACTCTTGTGCCTTGTGCTTCATAGGGCGATAATGGGGTTTGATCTCCCCAATCTTGCTCTTTTCTTGAATCTTGTGCTTGTGGGACCTTGTAGTTTGTTGAGGGGTTGAACTAGTGGTGGTTGATCCCTTCCCAAGCTTCTTCACCATGCTTTCACGGTTATCTTGAGAAGGTTGCACTTTGCTCTTCTCCTTCAACACACACAAGTCCTTTTGGAGCTTTTCGACCTCTTGCTTTAGTTTATCATTTTCGGCGGCAATGAGGTCTTCACAAGATTCTACAAGTACATGCTCAATGCTAGATTGGCTTGCTTGAGACAAACAATCATTAGCGCTAGATAAAACAACTTGAACTTGTGAGCATGTGCATGTGTGAGATAGAGGTTGTAGAGATTTTACCGATGAAAGCACAACCTCATGGGCTATCTCTAGTGTTGCATAAGAATCAACAAGCTTCTCAAAGGAAAGTTCAAGTTCATTGTGATTAGCTTGTAGGACCATATGCTCGCTAGTGAGCTTCGCTAGTTTGGCTTCTAGATCATCATTGGCATCTTCTTCTAATTTAGCTCTACAAGCAAAGGATTTGATGTCATGATCATATTTGTTAGCCAATGTTTCATACTTACAAACCAAGGATGCAAGTTCGGATTTGAGAAGCTCAAGTTCTCTTGATGAAGAGCTTGAAGCTTCAATCTTTTGGTCCTTAGCCCCTTTGGCTTGTCTCTTCTTCTTGCTTCTCTTCTCCTTCTTGGCCATCAAGCAAGTTGGTGTGCCCCTCGCTGCACGGCTCGACCGGTGGGTGCCACCGGTCTGACCGGTCCCTGCAGAGGGACAGCGTCTTCACTTCTTTGCTCTTCTTCTTGCTTGAGGTTTGATGCTTGAGGCTCAGTGGATGTTTTAGAGGTAGGGCACATCTCCACTGACTCATTTTCATCATCGCTCTCGAGTTCATCCCATTTGGTGTTTACCAACTCAAGTAGTAATTTACAAATGAGATGAGCATCTTCGGAAATCTTTTTGCTCTTAAAGATAATGTAGTTTAGTTCTCTACATACACAGCTACACAAGAGGTTAGTAATAACGGCATTGAGTTGCTTCTTCTCCAAGTCCATTGGCGAGACACATGTCTCATCCTTTGGAAGGATACTCGCAACCATAATGCTCTCAGCGATAGGGCCCAAAACCTTAAGTGCAATGTGAACATTAGAGCACCAAGAAGAATAGTTTGAGCCATCTAGAGCTAGAGGCTCAAACGGTACCTCACAAGTTGTCGACATCGAAGAACTCCAAGCGGTTAAGCTCGAATCGGAGAACCTTGCTCTGATACCAAATGAAAGGACCTTGATGTCGCCTAGAGGGGGGGGTGAATAGGCGTGACGACCAAATTAAACTTTTTCTCCCCAAACACTTGAGCTGACAGTGCTCCACCGGTCAGACCGGTGGTGGTGACCGGTCAAGCACTGGTCTTCACAGATGACACCGGTCAGACCGGTGCGCCTCACCGGTCAGACCGGTGTAGCACAGAGAACCTGCAAAAACAACTTCAAGCACCTCTTGGCTTCTGGCACGAACCAAACTCAGGGTGTAGCTTTTGTAGATGATCACAAGCAGAGTAATGAGCCCTGCACACACAAGTAACACACCCAAGTAGATCGAAGCGGAAGCAAATGAAATATGCTAGAAAAACAACTTAGAGAGTAGAACCACACGAGGAAGCAAGGATTTGTTTCCCGAAGTTCACCACCCACTGAGGAATGGCTACGTCTCCGTTGAGGAGCTTGTAAGGGACGATTCCCACAACAAGCCGGGTCTCTTTCAACCACTTTCCTCCTTTCCACTAAGGTGATCTTTTCCACGAAGAGGCAAGATCGCAGCCCTTACAAACTTCCCGCTGCTCACCACAACCTTGGGAGCTAGCCGGCGACACCTAGCCGTCTAGGAGGCAACCCTCCAAGAGTAACAAATGCACCAAAGATTGTAGACTCGAAACCAAAGTGCTCAAGCTATGGAACCTGCTCTTGTTAGCTCACAAGGTCACTCCTAGGCTCACTTTCTCAACCCAACACAAAGATGATGGCTTGAATCCACAAATCTCACAAAGAGATGGTTGGGGAGAGCCACTAAGGCTTAGAGCTAGTTAGAAATGGCTTGGGATCTCAGCAACAACACTAGAAGCAGCAACCCTCACTAGAAGAGGGCTTGGGGTATTTATACCCCTAAAAGGAGAAAACTAGCCGTTAGACCCCGGGTGGCACCGGTCAGACCGGTGCCCTACACCGGTCAGACCGGTGTATGAAAAACTAGCCGTTGGGCTAGCGGCACCGGCCGACCGGGTGCCCTTGACCGGCGAGGCCGGTCGGGCCCGAGTTGCCCCCAAAACCTCTTTTGAAGAAGCTAGCACTTCACCACCACGATGAAATGACCCAGGTTAGGTTAGGAGGGTTAGTTAGCTCACTCAAGGGCTAGATCTCACTTAGGTCAACTAAAGAGCACTTTGACTTGGTCAACTTGCTAAGTTGCATCCCTCTTGATAGTACGGCGTACCTATACTCAAGAAAAGAGTAAAAGTGCTTTGATGACCTCTTGAGCTTGAACAACTTCAATTCTTGCCATACTTGATCGATAACCACTTGAGGGCTTTCAACATAGCCTTTGACTTGAGCACGTCCATACTTGAGCTAGTGACTTAGGATCTTTCCATATAGTCTAAGAATGCACACTTGGATCCATGGCCACTCCATGTTGCCAATCTTAACGAGTTGATGACTTGCAAAGCTTCTCTCGGTTAAGGTTTGAATATGATACTTGAAGACCCCACGGATGCTAGACCTTCACCCTAGCAAAACACTTATGGCGGCTTAGCTACGGCCCCAAAGATTGCTTAGTCCCTCACCCTAGACATCTCGGTTGATCTCTTCATCACTTATCCAATCCACTTTGAGTTCCACTTTGCTTCACACGTAATTAACCTTCATTTGAAAATCCCGCTTCAAATGCTTGATCTTGATTGACAACGGATATGCAAGCTTCCATTTTTAGAACCATAGAAAGTATACTCAACATCTTGTTCTCTTTCAATAAACTCATGAAGTCTTGCACCATATGCTTATCTTTGTAGATGTGAGCCATAGAATACATCCATATTTAAAATGCTTCAAAGGTAGCTCATGAATATACAATGAAAACCTGCTCACGATCTTAGACAAAAGCATTAGTCCTTTAATCGCCTTGTCATTCAATTCACCAAAATCCACTTAGGGGCCTAGATGCACTTTCAACTTCACGCGTGGGGTCCGATTGCCCCAATACTCAAACGCGGGATGATCCCAGTCTTCGATCGGCTAAATCAGCCACCGGCAAAATGACCTGGGGACTGAAGCCCCCGTCACCCCCCAGGATTTCAGGTCCTTGACCAGCTCCAAGATCTCCTTGAGGTCCTCGGTGTCACGGGACGACAACCCTAAGTCCCACTCAGAGATTTTCACTGGCTTGTGGCCAGAACGACGTGGAAGCCCCGGCAGCTGATCAACAATGTAAACTACTCTGACCTCCACCCAAAGTTGTTGTCGGGGAGGTCGCTATCTATCCACTCTAACTTGAGGCCCGACCTCAAGCAGAACATCACAACCCCCACTAGACAAAATCTCTTGCCAGTGCTCTTCACACAGAAAAGATGCCTCCACAAAAGCAAGTGAGGCGATATCCCCAGATACGCCTCACAAAAGTGGATAAATGTCGACACTACAGTGATGGAGTTGGGGACGAGGTGTACTAGCTCCAACTTGTAGTAGTAGAGTAGACCACAGAAGAAATCGCCCACGGGAAGGTTGAAGCCACGCTCGAAGTACGACGCGAAGACGACCTTCTCCTTCACATCCTCGGTCAGAACTCCTCCCCAACCGCCGCCTTCCACTCCACCTCCGCTTTTGGCTGCAGTAGCCCACGGTACTCCAAGGCCTAGATCTTGGTCTCCGTCATCGTCAACCACACCCACACAGTGCGTGGGTCTGGGATGGGAGCAACCTCTGCCGCCATTTCGCTGCTAGGGTTGGATCTGGATCTAATTTAACACAGGGTCTTGATGCGCATGTGTGGTGGCGCACGGCGCGGGGCGGTGGCGCTAGTGCATGGATGGTCGGAGCCGGTGACGAGATGGACGCGCATGCGAGGAAAGCGGCTGCAAAGCTGCGGGAGCTACGGCGACGGTGGAGAAAGCAACTAGAGGAAGAAGAAGGGTGAATAGGGTCAACCCCGACCCGTGCGAGTCTATTTATAGGGGGTCCACCCGATCCGCTCGTTGCGGCTCCTTCAGCCGTACGATGTGCACTACAACAGCTCTATCTCAATAAATTTGCGAGAAGATCGCGCTTGATTCTTTGCCAACAGATTAAGCAACGACCTAAAACTCCGAGTTTAGGTCGTCAGCTATGAACAAAACGTGACCAGGTCACGCTGAGGACAACAACATCGATAAGCCCCCACGTCACATCAACTTAGGTCATTGACAAATCATTTTGTCAAAACGACCACATACATGACAGAAGAGAGCGAACATTACATGGGTCGTCCGAAGGTACACAAGTCTTCTGTGACCTCATTGGATCCAGAACTTGACACAAAAGATAAACATACTACAAGGCCTGGTCTACCCAGAGCAATCCTTGCGACCTACTTCACTGAAGCAGAACACGTCGCGAGATTTCTCCTAGCACCAGGACCTTGATGGCAGCCTTGCGGGAGACAGTTGTCAGACGACTCACGTAGCAGTGCATGCTCATCCCAGACTATTAGAATGCAGGTATGAGCTTGCTCTTCAGCACGGGATTCCGACCCCCGATGAGCACCCGATGCTCACCAGCGACGTCTAGCTGCACCTCGAGCTGGTACAACATCACCTCCAAACTCTACCTGGTACCACGCAGAGACCAGGTACAAAGAGTGGGGGGTGTTGCCTACATTTCGCGAGAGTTCTCCTAGCTCCAAGCCTCTACAAACACAACACTCTACAATCTGGTGGACGAACACATGCCCATGGCATGGTGGGATTACTACTCTGCAGCTTCATAGCTCAATAATGCTCCGTGCTTGCCTCCTTCGGTCTCACAGTGCTATTTATAGCCAGAGCCGGACCTCGGGCAGCTGGCGAAGTGATGACACTGTCACCACGTGGTCCTAGGACCTACAGACATGTGCACGATTAAAGGCGTCAACTTTATTACCCTGTCTCGCGACGTCGTTGTCGGTAATGCATCAATGATGCCTGAGGCCCGCCGCAGAGTCACATGGCTACAATACCTATCTTGATTCGTGGGCCGTTTGTCGTTTTCTGGGTGGCAAGAGAATCTCCAACCACTGTTGACCTGTGACCCTGCAGTCTACTCTACACGACAAAACCTAACCATGTGTCAGAAGGCCCAGTGCCTAACTAAGCTCCGTACGACGACAACTCCATGACCTTCCTCTACGACCTGATGACCTTTATTTGCACCCGCTAGGCTCTGCGTCTTGGTGCACCCACTATGGCGCTGCACGTAAATGGACCTATTTCAATCAGCCTATTTTCTGTTTCCTAAGCAGAATGGTCGTAGGTTCGATTGAAGACCTTCCGGGGTGGGCGTGCCTCGCTGCTCTGCCAGATCCATCTGGGTGCCTGGAGACCAGAAGCATCATGGAGATTTACAATTTTTGTCGGACCCCCGTGGTCGGTGTGCCTATCGCTGAGGTCGTCAATACTTAGCAACATGGCTCCACTGGATGGCTAGCAGCTATGTTGGTCGTCTGGACACCAAAACGACCTCCTTGAGGTTGGCGTGCCGCAAATACCTAGGTCTTGCAATACCTAGGTATGACTATGGCCCTACCAACCTAGTTGGGTGCTCTGGATGCGTGACCTTCCGAGGTCGATGTGCTCTTGTAGCTAGGGGTGGGCACAAAATACCGAGAACCGAGAACCGAACCGAATTTACCGAGAACCGAACCGAAATTTACCGAACCGAAATATTCGGTTCCATGTTTGGTTCCGAGTTTGCAAGAACTAAAGTACCGAGGTAAATACCGAAACCGAACCGAACTTACCGAACTTACCGAAAGTACCGAAGTTACCTGAAATTTGATAGGTTTAAGTGTTATTATATTATTGATTGCACTATTATAGACTATTATGTTATGTAATTTTGGCACTCACACTTATATTCATGTGACTTTTAGATGTATGTGTATTTTGCACCATTATTATCTATGAAATCATGTCAAAATTAGTTTTCAAACATGCTATTACATCTTTTTTGTGATCAACTCGGTACCGTTCGGTAAGTACCGGAACCGAACCGAATTTACCGATACCGAACACCCTCGATACCGAGTTTTTGTAGGAACCGATCGGTACCGATTTCTGAAGAACCGAATTTACCCGCGTACCGAAAAACCGAACCGATCGGTTCGGTAAATACCGAATGCCCAGCCCTACTTGTAGCCCTGCCAGCCTGTTCTGGGCACCCAGGATTTTACGTCGAGATTGAAGGCCTCCCTGTGGGATGCGTGCCTAATGGCCCTGCCAAGTATCTCCGGGTGCTTGGGCGCTCTTTGTCTTGAGACCTTCCTGAGGTCGTCATGCCTCGAGTGGCTCTGCCAGACTCTTTGCAGCCATGTAAGATATCTGGGTGTCTCTACACTCCATGCGTTCAGGATCGACGTCACTCCTACAACTTCATCGTCGACAATTTCAACCACCATGGAAGACCTCTTCGTAACGATGCACCTTTCAAGATCTTGCTGGGTATCCTCGGATACTGGACATCGTTGACTTAAGGCCTCTTCGAGGTCGGCACGCCTACAAGGCCTCCTTGAGGTCGGCCCTGCCAGACACCTTGCAGCCATGCTTAGGAGATCTGGGTGTCTCTACACTTCGTTCGATCAAGACCATGACTCAGTTTTTCTTCTCTTTTTTGAGCATCCACCAGTCATGCTGCTTGCTTCAATGCTCGAGGACTACTCTACGAGTGCGTCTTCGACGCCCTCTTGTTTTCTTCGCCGTACCGACCTGCTGGGAAACCCGTTTCTCATCACGTCACTAATCGACCTACTTTTTCTTCTCTTCTTATTTTTTGGATCATCATACCGACCATCCTGCCTGCCATGATGCTCGGATACTACTCTATGAGTGCATCTTTGATGCCCTCTAATTTTTTCATTGTCGTTCCGACCTATTGGAAGCCTGCTTCCTATAGGTCGTAACTCGACCTCTCTTTGATCGGCAAGACTACAAACAAGTCGGCTGCAAAGTTGATGTGTTCCTTTTTCCTTTGGACTGACGTGCATGCTATTCGACCTGTTGATAGCTCAACGACTTCGTCATGACCTTTCTAAGGTCGCTGCGCCTACACCTCGCTCGGGGGCTTGTGAGACATGGGTACCCCTGAGTCCCCACCGACTAGGCTCACGGCCGTCCCCGACAAGTGGGTCCGGCTTGCCAGAAAACCCGCCGACCTATCATTAGGCCCAACCGACCTAGTTGGCGGCCCAAATGACCTCTTGAAGACCTTCCAGAAGATTCCTCAGACGACCTTATCCAGAACAACCACAAGACTTGGCGAACAAGACAAGACTCCGGTGGATTCTGACCAAGCAGATCGACAGGATATAGCAAACGATGTAATCAACTTGACTTAGGTCTCCTGGTCATAACCGACTAGGAGTCTGGGAACCGACCTCATCTGCTGGCCAATATAAGGCGGGCGAGGTGACCCTTGTACCATCACGCAATCCTCAAGCAATCTACACCAACAACTGGACATAGGGTTTTACTCTCCGGAGGCCCGAACCAGTATAAACTCATCGTGTTCTCTGTGTTCCGCATACTCGTGTGCGACCTTCGAGTTCTTAGCCTTAGATTCCACCCCACCGAACAACGAAACCACTGGGATTAGCACCCTTGTGGGCTGTCTAGATCTCACCATCTGACACATGCTAAGATGGTTAAGACGACTTCCTTGCGGTTTTGTGAATTTAAATTAATTAATTGGCATAAATATGTACACAGTCACTATCAAAAGGAATAAATAATAAAGCACCACATGTTGTTCCTTTAATAGAAATAATTTACAAAATATGTGTTTGTCAAGGTGAATATGGACAACCATACTCTTCATGGTTGTCATATGTTGTTTGGTAATTAATTAAATGAAAATCGTCAATTAAATCTTGCATACACATCTTCGTGTAGATCTTCCCGACGGTAGCCTTATGCTCGTGCCGGAAGGATGAGACAGATGAGCTGACAGAGATGTGCACTACATCGTTGTAGAGCAAGACCTGGACCAAAGTCCAGAAGGGTCCAAGGCCAACCTTGCCATCAAAGGCAAGCCCCGGATCATTAACCCTTCTTTTTAAAATTATGCAATTACCTTTGCTATGTTTGTGCATTTACATTTCAGGAGTTGAATTGAAACCCTAGATGCATGATCCCTAGGTTCCAATGCTCTTTTACTAGTATGCTAGGTCAATAGCTGCTATGTTGTAGGACCGGTAAAAGTCAAATGATGTTCGTCACTCGCGAGACTAGGTTCTTATGTTGGAATCATAAGATCTTTATAAATGGATTGCTCATATGGTAAGAGTATGGGATTTGGGCTCCGGTCCAGTGGCTTTCGTGGGCTAAGATTTTGAACATACTAAGCACTTGTCGAGAATGGACCGGTAAGCCTATTACCTGATGGACACAACAAGGGAACTTTTCCCTACTACCCCTAGGACACCTGATGTGTCCCCCTGCCTGCAACAGTGGGGTACCTGTGGGAGTCTAGGTGGTCCGGCGTGATGTACCAGTAAGCCTTGTACCGAGGATTGTAGGTCTGATCCCGACCCGAAGAAAGATGGGAACCACCTGGTGGTTGTCTAGTGTGAGGGCATCCCACCGCGTGTTTAGGTTTTGTAACATCCCTGATGTTTCATTAAAGTTAATTACCTTCATTAGTTGGGTTAACCAAGATTAATTAGTCCCTAAGCATGTTTAACATGATTAAGCTCACTTTTGCACATCAACCCTTGGTAAAACCCTCCTTTGTTGGTCAAAACCCAAGATCCTTAAAAGTTGAAATGGTTTTCTTGTGCGTCCTCCAAATTTCACTATAGCAGTTCAAAATCGGCCAATATAAAAGTTCTTTGTTATTTCTGGGAACACATTTTTCATAATTGGTGGACATTCCAATTTTGAGTGCAAATCCACTTAAATTTGAGTTGAAGTTTCTGCGCACAGTAAACCGGGGCCGAGATTTCCTGAAAGTTCAACGTGTTTTTGCCACGAATCCGTTGACCAAAACATAGGTCGCCCTTTGTGAAAGTTGTAGTGCTATAGTTCCTCTACAACTTCTATTTTTGGATATATTCAACTTAGTTGACACTTTTTGGAGTTTAACATATTTGAAGAGGGTAAAACAGAATAGAAAACGAGCCTGGACGTCGCGCCGCCGCGCTCGGTGCGCGTGCGCTCCCGCCGTCCGTCTCGTTTACGTGGCACCCTAGCGAACCTCCAGCGTACAGATCCCTTGAACTCGTCACTGTGGACTACGCCGTAACCGTGGGCCCTCCGCCTGGCCATCCCCCAGTGCGTTGTGCCCACACAGACCGTGAGCACTGAGCCGACCACGCGCCCGCGCGCTGTGCACGCGCGCCGCGCATGCCGCGTGCCAAGTGGCCTCTTCCCAGGCACACGCGCACGTCCTAGTCGTCATGCCTCGCACACGCACGTTGTCCCTGTTCAAAACCCATGCATCGGCCGCCATCGCCGTTTTCCCCTCCGTTGGCATGCCATAGACGCCGCCGCCGCGGAGCTCAGCTTCCGACCGAAACCGTCACCGCTCAGACACTTCTCTCCCTTCCTTAGACCCCCAGCAACCTTCCTCCGTCGTCACCGCCCAGAAATCACGCTGTCGTCCCCGGGACGCCGGGCTCCGGCGGGCGCCACCCCTGCGCCCCGTCGTGGGAGCTCGCCGGCGAGTTTTCCGGCCGAATTTTCTCCTCTAGGCGAAGCAGGTGGGCACCCTAGGGGCTATATGCCACCCCTCCGACCAAGTTCGGATTTCAATGGCCGCCGGCGAACTCCTCTGCTCCGCCGAGAGCCGGATTGCAAGGGTTCCATTAGTTCTAGGGAGTTTTCTATTAAGCAAGGACCTCTGCATAATTTCGCGAAATTAGTTCAAGGGTCCTTATCTAAAAGCTGCTTTAAGTTTTAACTGCAACTTCACAAATCCATTAAAAATCGTTGAAAAATCAGAAAAATGCAAATCCAATTTTGTTGGGTTCCTGGTGAAGAAATCTACCTTTTCTAAAAAGCATGTATACGGTTTTTCTGTGAAGTTTTTGAATTAAAAATTCAAAGTTAGTTTGATGTGTTTTTGGTGTAGTTTAAAATATACGCATGCTAAGGACTTGTATTTTGGATATGTTACTCTTTATGGCATGTCCAGATTTGTGACCAAAGTTGGCATGAGTTTGATGTGTAGATTTTTAGTTATGAATTATGTAAACTTTATGCTAGATTCAGCTTGATGCTTTTTATAGCCCCTTTAGTAAACTTTTCTTTAAGCACCAGTGCACCATAGGGATTTGTCTTGATCAGTAGTACCTCTAATAGGTTGGATGTGATTTTAGGATGTGCTTTAGTTTATGTTTTGGATTTAATCTTGTGTAGGAGTTTTCAAAATTTGAAAAATAATTTGAATATGCACCTATGCTTTGGTCAGATGCTTATATTTGACATGTATGACTTGTACTAGAAAGTTGAGACAAAAGTATTAATAAATATTTTTGTAAATTTTATTTGTGTTATGCTAGGCAGAAATTTGTCTTTTCATATAAATTAATTATAAATGATCTTAAGCTAGATTTTGGTTTGTGAGCTTAAAATAGGCATTTGATGTTGTGTGCAAAAGTTCAGGCTCATTTGAGGTGTTTTTATTTAATTTGGATTTATGGTTGTAAGGTTTGCTTTAATTTATTAAATAAAGACAAGGCAATTAAGGTGATAAATTGTGAAAACATGTCATGTTTCTGTTTTTGAATTTTCAACACACCCCTTGCTGTTTGGTGAGGTTAAGTAATTTAATTTGCTTAAATATGTACACAATCACCATCAAAATAGTGTTAGTTCATCATCACACCACCCTAATAATTTTTGTGAGAAAATAATAATGTTTAGATGAATGTGGCCAACAAGAGTTGATTTGGTGGTAATTCTCCCAACCTCACCCTAACTTAATGCATATGCATGTTTACGTGTAGATTTACCGGACGGAATGTACACGCTCACCCAAGAGGAGGAGGGAGTAGCTAGCGGAGAGGTGAACCAGACTAGTGTGCAGCAAGATCTGGACCAAAGTCCAGAAGAGCCCAAGGCTAGTGTTGAGTCAGAGGAAGGCAAGCACCGGAGTAGCATTTAACCTTTTTGATTAAAAGCTCATACTCTTTTACATTTTAGTATTTATGTTTTACTTTGTGCATTTAAGTTTCAGGAGTTGTTTGAAACCTAGATGCATGATACTTAGGACTCCTATGCTCTTTTACTAGTATGATAGGACCCTAGTGCCATGCTTTAAGGACACTGTACAAGTCGAGTAATGAATCATTGCTCGTGAGATATAGGATGCTTATGTTGGAATCATAAGTGGATAAATTGACTCGCTCATGTGGTAAGAGCAATGGGTTCAGTCTCAACCGACTAGCATTGTGCTGGTTTAAGCTATTGAATGTACCAAGTGCTTGTCGGGAATGAGACCGGTAAACTTAGTACCTTCTGAACCGGGGCGGGATCTTTCTAGCTACCCGCTTGGGTTGCATCTCCAGGCTAGCTACCCGTGGTATAGTGGGTGAGTTTCGGACTGGTCGAGATAGACCCTCCGGATAACCGTGTACCAGAGTTTGTAGCGTCTGATCCCAAACTGTGGGACGCTGGGAACCACCTGGTCGGGTAGATCCTGCATTCGCTTTTATTTGATTTCTTGGGGTCTACCTTCTTCCGTGTATCTTGGGTTTACCTAGCAAGGATATAAATCGATCGATCGTCGGTCACTCATTGTTATCTGAGTCGGCTTAACTACTAGCCCCCATGTACTTATGGAACAGTTGGATTAATATTGTTGCCTATTTAATATTGTTTGCACAACATTCTTGTTTAGTAAATGTGCTCACCTAGAATGGTTAACATACTATAATATGAGCTAAAATTTGAAAATAAGGATCAACTCTTAGTCGCTTTTGGCGAAACAAACCCACCAGCCAAAAAGTCTTGCATGTCTAGTCTTATTTTATTTTTGTTGGGTAAGTCTTGCTGAGTATTAGTTATACTCAGCCTTGCTTGTGTTGTTGTTTTTAGGTAATCTCATCTGGCCTGGCTCTATTCCAGATGGTTGGGAGCTTGAGTGGGAGAGCGAGGGTGATGAGTGATACTCTATAGATGGCCTCTCATGTGTATCCCGCGTTTAGTTTTATTTTCCTTGTCTGAACTCTGAATCACCTTTACTTTTATGTATGAAAATCTGGTTTGTAATAACGTAACTTGTGGACTTTTGTGTAATGTTGAACTTGCACTTTGGTCCCGCCTTCGTGTGGGCTTTGCGCATATCAACGATCCTGTTGTAGTGATTCACCGCGCATGACCCGGCAGAGGCGACAAAATAGTTCTTTATTATTACTTAATGGCCATGTGGACCGGCTTAGGCAATAATACAGAATTATTTTGGGCGGTTCTGTCACAGGTTTACCTTGCAAGGTTATAAATCAAGCGATTGTCTGTCTCTCACCGTTATCTGAGACTGTTTAATCAACTGACCATGATATCCCTTAATGATGGAACTATGTGAATATTACTACTTGAATTAATTGTACTGTACAATTCTTAATTGAATTAGTTGGCACACTTAGAAATGGTAATTAACTAGAATTTGAGCTAAAATATTGAAAATAAGGAGTTACTCTGTTGCTTTTCAGCAAAAGAACTCCACCAGCCAAAAAGCCTATCATGTCTAGTGTTTGGTGATGTAGTTATCACCGACGGTTAAGTCTTGCTGAATATTAGTATACTCAGCCACGCTTTATAATTGTTGTTGCAGGTGATTTGACCTGGTGAGATTCCACCTGGCTCGGAGCTAGATTGGGTGGATGACGATGACGGATGGCATCACGGATGGCCTCCTGTGATGCCTATCGTTTCATAGATTAAATTTCCCGCTGTTTTCGAACTTTGAAGCTTTATTTATCATGTCATGAACAATAGTTTGTAATAATTAACGCCTAGGGGTAATTCGAATTTAAATTGTGTTTGTACTCTGGACTCGCCTTCGCTTTAGTTTTAATGCATATGTTCGATCCTCTGTGTGATTTCCAAGTGATTTACCATACGTTAACCCGACAACTAACGGCGGGATGATACTTTACTGTCGCTTAATGGCCAAAGTGGATTGGTTTAGGTGATAGTACGGTATTTTTCTAAGCGGGTTGTCACACCAACCCACACACAGGATAATCTAGGGAAACCCCTTAAATTTTAGGGAATTAGCTTGCCAAGGCACTTCTCATGTAGTTTTATGTAAACCATCTCGAGCTTTGAAGGAATGCTAAGAGAGTTGCCAATTTTATAAAATCTCCCTCAAACTTTATGGACATTGGTATGTAGTCCAACTCACACACATATAATTTTATAGAAACCCCTCAAATTTTGATTAAATATAATTTTATTTCAGCCACCTCTTACGTCGTTTTATGAAACCCCATCAAGCTTTGAAAGAATGCTAAGAGGGTGCCAATATTTCAACAACCCCCAACTTTATCAAAAATAAATAATTGCCCAACCACTCCTCCGACAATTTAATAAACCCCCTCAAAATTTACATAACTACCATTTATTTAAGTCACCTCTCAAATAATTTGACGACATCTCCCTCGATCGAGCCACCTCTCAAGTAATTTTATGATAATCAAGCCGTGTATCTTCCACAAACTTGAGTTTTACAAAAATTGACACATGATCCACAAATTTTACAAAAAGACGGTAAACTTTCTATAAATCCAGTCCAACATTTGCGAAAAAGTCCCATAAGCTTGTCAAAATCAATCCATGGTCGCTGCATTTTAACTAAGAACTACCCAAAAATTTTAATAAATCAATTCAACAATCCTGAAAAAACACTCCAACCATTGTACCATCACTGGTTACGGTTCCTGGCGCGGCAACACCGTGCCGGTCTTTCTCCGTCACGAACCATTGACGCCCAGGCCCCCAAAGTACCCCCCCCCCCCCCCCCCCAACACCCCCTTCCGGCTGTCAGATTTCCCCCCAATCTCGCAGAGCAGCCGGATGTTAGGGGGATCTCGCCATTCCTCTCCGGCACCGCCCGCCACTCGGATGGCGCTACAGGCGACGGAGCAAGGGGGGTGTCCACCTGCTAGCGCCGCCGGGGCCGACATTGGCTCTTCCCGGCGGTCGGTACGCTCCTCCGGTCCTCCCGCGTCCCCGTTCGCTGCGTTTCTGTCTTCTCTCTATGGTGTGGTGTGTGCATCAGCTCACGAATCCTCCACTTTGCAGCTTGCTCTCGGTGGCATGGGCGGCTCCAAGAGGGCCGCGGTGGCCGGCATCCCCGACGACGCACTCGTGGAGATCCTCTCGCGCCTCCCCGCCAAGTCCCTCTGCCGGTCCAAGTGCGTCTCCAAGACCTGGTGCGACCTCATCGCCGACCGCCTCCGCTGCAGGAAGCTCCCCGTCACGCTAGAAGGTTTCTTCTATGGCTGCGTGTACGAATCCCCCAATGTGGCCTCCGACGATTTGTTCCATGTCAGTTCTGACGAAAGCGGCAGTGAGGGCAATGGTGAAGATGGCAGTGAGGATGACAAGGAAGGCGGCGGTGCGAACAACGGCAAAGGTGGCAGTGAGGATGGCGGTGGAGGTGGCGAATCCAAGGGTGAGAAGTCAACTGACCACGCCTGTGGGCATTTCATAAACCTGTTGGGGAGATCTGTGCCTCTCGTCGACCCTTCATTCTCTGTTCTGAGGAAGCAGCCTCGGATTAAGAATTTCACCCTCTTGGATTCCTGCAATGGGCTTCTCCTCTTTGGGCAGGTACGGTGTTCCAGTTCCAGCTACGGTGCTACAACAAGCTATATTGTGCATAACCCCACCACTGAACATTGGGTGCACGTGCGGAGCTCTGGCTTCTCGTTGAATCCACTGGAATACGGTGGAGACACTGATGATGACGATGATGATGGGGAATCATGTGTATTGACTCGTTTGATATTTGACCCAGCCATCTCCCCACACTTCCAGTTGATTGAGTTCTGCCATAATCCGGCAGATGCTTTGGTGCGAACCTACTCGTCTGAAACTAAGATATGGGTTGACATGCCAAGGGACTGGCAGCGATGGGAAAAGGGAGGTGAATGGAATATGCGGAAAACCATGACATCCATGAGAGCTAGCACATTTTTCAACAAAATGCTGCATTTGATCGTCAGCCCCTCTTCTACAGGCCCTGAGCTGATAGCTGCTATTGATAGGAAAGGGGAGACACGTAAGGTCATCCGATGGGTAGAGAATCATGGTTTTCCTGTCTTTGTGGGTCATTCCAAAGGGCTCTTGCATTGCGTGAGTGTGGCTGGGCATCCAGATGGTGATTCTTGTGATATGACTGAGCTATCTGTTTGGGTCCTTGAGGACTATGATGCAGAAGAATGGAACCTGAAGCATACAGTGAGTTTCTTGGAGCTGTTTGGGAAAAGGAATTGCCAGTTTGGATCTGACTACAATGTGACCACCATTCATCCAGATCAGAATTTGGTTTTCTTTATTCAGCATTGGGACTATAAATTGATATCATATGACATGGATCGCAAGGAAGTGTGTGCTCTCCGCACTATTGGATTTGACTATGGGATTATCGCTCCTTATGTTCCATATTTCTCCGAGACACTGGTGCTCTCAAAGAAGCACTGAAACTGCTGTTTGGTGAAGTCTGATATTCTGAACATGTGTTAGCTATGTAATTCATACCAACTTGGCAACTTGGATAAATCTGCTTGCATTATATCATAGGCTTTGTTGGTGCTTGGATATATTTACTTTCATGGTTTTAGTCCAATTGACACTGCAATCTAGTTGTTTTTATGTGTGTAAGCTAGCTTCATATGCTAGTTGTCTCAATGATTGTACTTCAAAATCATAATCATTGGATCCTTTTGTTTTTTCCCTGGCCTTGCACCATTGCTACTGAGTGATTGCTAACTATGGGTTTTTAGTTTCATCTGTCATGTTTATGTTTTCTTATGTTGAATCTTTGCATGTAGATTCTAGATGTTGTCAGCAATGCATGGTACCAGAAAGTCAAATAGTGAAAACTCTTCTTCACTAACATCAAAAGATGCCTAGTTGATTGCATTGCATAGCTAGTCTCCCAACCAGATTTTTTCCATGTATGCTGACAATTGCTGAACAATAAATGACAACTAGTAAGAGGAAACTTTGGATAGAGCAGAGCTTGCTTGTAGATGGTGATTATTCTGGTCCATTTTAGCAGAGCTTGCCCATCATTCTTTGTTGCAGCAATCAAAGTTTGAACTTTGAACCTTAACTGTTTCAGTTTACAACTATTTTGTGTAGCCATTACAGTTTACAGTTAGGGTGATAACTTTGAAGGTGCTTCAATAGAAAGCTGCCATAAATTTTTTGTTGGCGAACTATGGCTTTGCTTCCTTAAGGTGCATCTTCTCTTCAGTGGCTAGGCAATGAGAAGGCAAAAATTGCAGAAAGATCAGAAAAAAATTAGGGAAAAGTAAAATGAAAGGCATATCAAAGGCTGAATAAAAAGTCCATCACATGCTGGTGTTGTTTTTATTATAAACTGGCAAGCTCTTTTAGCAGTTAACATCTTAAACTAACATGGCTTATAAATAATTACCAAAAGTTCTATGAATATTTGGAGGTCTTTTCTTTCTTTCTTTTTTCGGTAAGATGGAGTCTTTGGTTAACATTTTTTTAGAATGCTAGGAATATCCTAGGTCTTATTGCCCAGCAAAGGTCAGGTTAGTTTTTGCAGCACATTGTTATGGTATGGCCACAGAGCTCGCTATCCTACTGCAGCTTTAAAATTGGCATAAGGAAACTACACTGTTTTTCACCAATAACCCGTAGAAGACTTGCTTGAGGTCAACCCAACCTTTGTCCTTCATGATCGTCCATTTCGTTCTAGTGTTCCATCATGTATGACGAAGAACAATGTTAACAGGTGCTCCATCTTGGATCCCTTAAGAACTGTCACACCTGTTTTTCCAAAGAAAACCAAGTACAAATCTATATGCATGCCAAGATCAAGTTTCATGCATATAGTGACATATAAGTGAATACAGAAACAGTATCACGAAAGAAAAAGGGAGATTATCAGAGATTTACGCTTTATCTTGGAAACGAAGGCTCCAAACATCACAGGCAGTTGACTGGGGGTTGTGTACGCCTAGCACCAGCAACATCTTCTTAACACTTTAAAGCAGCTTCCTCTTTCTGAGTAACATTGTTTATAGCAAGGGTGAGCACTTGTACTCAGCAAGTGTGGGGAAAAGATGAATGTAGAGGCTTTATAGTGGACTAGGCTATGAGCATTTAGCATTTTAGTTGGTCAAGTTTTATTAGCACCTGATTACTAATAAAGTACAAGTTTATACCAACCAACATTAAGCATAAAGATAAGATGCACCATAGGAATATGGCAAGCATAACCACAGAGCACGATTTAAGTCTATCTTCAAGTTTGATTATCATGTGAGGGTGCAGGCCGCTCTTGACCGTGAGCACGGCTAATCGATTAGTTTTACACTCTGAAGAGGTTGTACACTTTCACCACAAGTCGCGTAAAAACTCTGAAGAGCTTTGGACCCAACCATGCGATGCTAGCTAGGCATCATACCACACTACCGAGGTGTGATTGCATAGGGACGCTACGAGGCCTTTACGAAGATCCTTCAGTGAGCAACAACCCACTAGGTTTCAGGTCGAAGCGGGGCATAAAGTCCCCTAGTGGGTCAATCCTCCAACATAAAAAATAACAAACCCAACTCCCCGCTAGAGCAAGTCTATACTCCGTCAATGCCTCCCCATTTGTCCCTTTTGGGTAAGGTTGCTACAACACTAAAGTCTCTAGTTATTCAGTCAAGGCAGAGCCATGTGCCTTGTGGTTGTACGGTTTTCTTGGGTGGTTCTCCATGTTCCGATTAATGCATGGTAATCTTGTATTAAGCAAACAGAGATATAACATAGAGGTAAAAGCAAGTTCATCATTAAGTTCATTAAACCACCATAACCCAAAGTATAGCAACTAAGCAAGAACTACCCAACATAAAGGTAAACCCAAGTTGCAAGGAATGATCATAAAGACTAGGCATCAGTATTAATGCAAAGCATATGCAATGTGATTAAACAATTATTGGGACAAAAGATCAAGGACACACTTGCCTTTAACCAAAGTAGTGATGTTGCTCAGAATTTCCCAGCTTCGTACTCTTCCAAACTCTCGAACCACGTTCAATCTACTCACATCAATCATCGGCACAAGCATACAAAGCAAACAAACAAGCATACACTAAGAACAAAGCACCAACCAAAAGAAAAGCTTTAAAAGAACGCACTAAAGGATAGGCTTCATTAGATGGATCACTAAAGAACACAAAGTGTGCTTGGAAGGGAAAGGCTTGGTTAGCTTTAAAGAGATGGTTATGAAAGATTGAGCGAGGACCGGAAAGATCACACTGAGATAGAGCTTGATAAAGAACGTCTAATGAATGATTTGCATATATGATAGAACAAGACCATAAGCTTAGGTTTATTTTTATTAGCAAAAATATGCAAAGGATATTTCATAAAGAAAATACTGGTGTAAAGAACTAGTCAAGTTTTATTTACAAAGATTCATATATAGATTATACCAATTAAACATTTAATTTTTAGAAAAACTAAACTATATGAATAATCTAAACGTGACTTTGTGAGTAGATCATGTTTATTATTAAAAACAGCATTACATTGGTATTAATAAAAATTGACATTTATTTAGAAAGTCGAAGTAAAAGCCTAATCACCTTTTCATTAGAAGAGATTAATTAATCATTAAGCAAATTAATATTTGACTTATGGAAAACTGGGTAAAAGATCTAATTAGATTTTATTTATAAAATCATGTGAGAGAAACATTAATCAAATTAAATTTGATTATGAAAAACGGTGTATAGCTCTATATAGCTTTTATTTAGACAAAGCATGTTTGATAAGTATTAACAAAATTAATTTTCAGAAGACAAACATGATGAAAACACTCCACTAATTCGTGCTTTATTTCATTATGGACCTAACGCAACTTGAACGGATGAAAACGGAGCTAAAACAAAGATTATATGGATAAAACAAGATTGGAAGACCTAGTTGTGATTAACTATAGACTTGGAGGGCTAGCAGAAAAGATTTGCAAGACGCATCCAATAGTGCTCGCGAAACTGACAAAGTTCGAGGTTAGATCCGAAAAAGGGCTTAGATTGGATCTGATTGCAAGCATCTAATAGATCTAGGGTTTTATTGTGAAAGATGCAAGACACATAAGAAAAGATAAAGATTACAGGATACTCCAGGGTTTAATCCGCAAAACTGCCAAGAGCTTCTTCAAGCTCTGGACAGAGGCGCGAACAGGGGGGCGACGGCGCTGGGGTGGCGGCGCCGACGACCTGGAGGGCGGGGAGCTCGGGTAAGAAGGGGAAAACTGAGAGGAGACCGAGGGAAACACGTGGGGCTGCTCACCTTGGACGGAGGAGGACGGAGAGATGGCCGGCGGTGGATAGGCATGGCGGCCGGCTCGGGTTCCCGTGAGCAGCGACGCTCCGGTGGACCTCCGGCGACGGAAAATGGCGTAGCATGTTCGGCTCAACACGAGGAAACCTCTAGTGGCGTCGGTTTGCTCCGAGAGGCAGCGGTTGCGACGAATCGGCGGCGGCGCGCGCACGGCCGGCGGCGCGCGCGCTCGGCTTGGTCCGGCGGCGGCGCAAGGCGAGCCGGGGCTAGGGCATGCGGGAGCTCGGGCACGCGGGCTAAATAGGGCACGGACCCCGAGGTGTCCCGGGCGCGCACGCCCGGGACCCCTCGCGGCGGCGCCGGCCGTGGCTCCCTCGGCCTCTTGCCGATGGGCCTCTCGCGAGCCGGGCGGGCTGGAGCGGGTCGGGCCTTTGGGCTCGGCCTGTTAGGTTAGGTTTTGTTTTTTTCGAATTTATTTTTAATGCGAAAACAATTCCAGAAAATCTAGAAATTGTTTAAAGGCACGAAAATATTCCGAAAATCGCAAAAAATTCCAGAAAAATTTCCAGAGGAAGATTAAAGTATGAACAATCCAAATCAAGTATTTGGAGTTCATGAAAAAGATTTTAGAGCCTTCTAATAAATAGAAATAGCTCAAGGAAAATGAGAATAAATTCCAAAAGAATCCAGAAAATTCTGGGAAGGATTTGGACAGGACTTAATCGTAGTTTTGAAACCTTTTGCACTCAAGAAGCACCAAGATGCATCGGCATGAATGCAACACTCACTGAATCATTTATTTAATTTTAGAAAATCAAGCAAGCCTTTTTCCTATACTATATTTCCTGTAAAGAAAATAAATGTTGGAAATGTTTTAAAATTTTGGGGAAATCATTGTTTAATTATTCTTTCCGATTCACATCCTGAAATTGGAAATTTCAGGGTGTGACAAATCTACCCCCCTTAAACGGAATCTCGTCGAAGAAAGAATAAACAAGGATGAGGGATATAAACAAGAACATTGCTGCCAAGGTAGGTAGGCGGTCATCCTCTTTTGTTGATCAGTGTGAAGTCTTCAATCTTTGTTTTTCTTTGTTGGTTGCTGGGGTCTTCATTAGAGTGGGCTAGGTGGGATAAAAGCAAGCATAAGGTATGCGAGAAAGTAGAGTGATGTCTTCTTTTCTTCATCTTGCTCACTTCTAGAGGTGACAGTGGTAGTAACATTAGATTGTTGATGACGTTGGTGTTGGCTTCATTTTCTTCTTCCGGTGTCCTTCATTCACTTGATCAGTAGAGAGAAAGAGAGATAATAAGGATGTGGGAGGCACAAAGAAAGAACCCAACTAAGCAACTGATGCTATTGCATATATAAGACCCACAATACACCAACACTCACTTCAAAGAACCAACACAAGCAATGTCATAAAACTAAGCATCATCATGCAAGCACAGAACTTCACCGAACAAGACATGGTTAAGGGAACGATGCTAAACGTTGTTAATAAAGTCAGAGGGTATCCACCTAATAGAACAGATGTAGCTCCCAGTAAGGATATCCATAACTAATGGATTTTTCCCAGATCAAGGGGTACGAAATTATGAGTTCATCCCAACTGGAATCACCTCAATCGGAGGTTTAGAACCCGAGATATGAATTAAACAAGTTGGCTATGTCAGCAATGTTGACAGATTCGGGAACCTCCAAAGTTTCGGGCATAACTCTCTGTATAAGCAACTTAAATTGATGAATTTTGGACAGAGTGAAACTGATGAAATTCCTGAACTACTCCAATTGGATTTACCTCAGTCGGAGGTCTATAGCCCAAGATATAAAATAATGGAGATAATTATGTCAGAAAAGTTTTACAGTTTCTGGTACTCCAATGTTTCGAGCATAGCTTCTGGAATATGTACTGGATAGGGCTGAATTTTCGATAGAAATTCACTTCTAAAATTTATGAACTAACCCAACTAGTTTCATGTCAATCGGAGTTCTGTAGCTTGAGAAAGAATTAAAACAGTAACAAGGTGTCAGAGAGCTGCGCCAAAAGATAGAGTATCAAGGGTAACAATTCACCTTTTGACTTATTGGTGGAATTGCTTAAGAGAAGTGGAAAGGAGAGACAAGATCAAGACCAAGGGAAAAGTAAATAATTAGGCAAGTGTAGAGATCATAATCATTTGCAAAACAATGATGTGCAAATGAAAATGTGACAGTCAACAGTGAGCTATCAAGGAGGATTGATGAAAGATAGGGTTCAAGGAGTGAGAATATTCATCACAGAGCTCAAGGGAAAGGTAGTGATGAATTTTAGATCAAAGGAAACCTTAAGAAATGACCATTGCTATCTAGGCCTACGTCCTACAGTTGATACAGCTCTGATACCACTCTGTCACACCTGTTTTTCCAAAGAAAACCAAGTGCAAATCTATATGCATGCCGGGATCAAGTTTCATGCATATAGTGACATATAAGTGAATACAGAAACAGTATCAGAAAAGAAAAAGAGAGATTATCAGAGATTTACGCTTTATCCTGGAAACGAAGGCTCCAAACATCACATGCAGTCGACTGGGGGTTGCGTACGCCTAGCACCAGCAACATCTTCTGAACACTTTAAAGCAGCTTCCTCTTTCTGAGCAACATTGTTTATAGCAAGGGTGAGCACTTATCGTACTCAACAAGTGTGGGGAAATGATGAATGTAGAGGCTTTATAGTGGACTAGGCTATGAGCATTTAGCATTTTAGTTGGTCAAGTTTTATTAGCACCTGATTACTAATAAAGTACAAGTTTATACCAACCAACATTAAGCATAAAGATAAGATGCACCATAGGAATATGGCAAGCATAACCAGAGAGCACGATTTAAGTCTATCTTCAAGTTTGATTATCGTGTGAGGGTCCAGGCCGCTCTTGACCGTGAGCACGGCTAATCGATTAGTTTTACACTCTGATGAGGTTGTACACTTTCACCACAAGTCGCGTAAAAACTCTGAAGAGCTTTGGACCCAACCATGCGATGCTAGCTAGGCATCATACCACACTACCGAGGTGTGATTGCATAGGGACGCTACGAGGCCTTTACGAAGATCCTTCAATGAGCAACAACCCACTAGGTTTCAGGTCGAAGCGGGGCATAAAGTCCCCTAGCGGGTCAATCGCCACCATAAAATAACAAACCCAACTCCCCGCTAGAGCGAGTCTATACTCCGTCAATGCCTCCCCATTTGTCCCTTTCAGGTAAGGTTGCTACAACACTAAAGTCTCTAGTTATTCAGTCAAGGCAGAGCCATGTGTCTGGTGGTTGTACTGTTTTCTTGGGTGGTTCTCCATGTTCCGATTAATGCATGGTGATCTTGTATTAGCAAACAGAGATATAACATAGAGGTAAAAGCAAGTTCATCATTAAGTTCATTAAACCACCATAACCCAAAGTATAGCAACTAAGCAAGAACTACCCAACATAAAGGTAAACCCAAGTTGCAAGGAATGATCATAAAGACTAGGCAATCCTTTATAGGACCCATCAGTATTAATGCAAAGCATATGCAATGTGATTAAACAATTATTGGGACAAAAGATCAAGGATACACTTGCCTTTAACCAAAGTAGTGATGTTGCTCAGAATTTCTCAGCTTCGTACTCTTCCAAGCTCTCGAACCACATTCAATCTACTCACATCAATCATCGGCACAAGCATACAAAGCAAACAAACAAGCATACACTAAGAAAAAAGCACCAACCAAAAGAAAAGCTTTAAAAGAACGCACTAAAGGATAGGCTTGATTAGATGGATCACTAAAGAACACAAAGTGTACTTGGAAGAGAAAGGCTTGGTTAGCTTTAAAGAGATGGTTATGAAAGATTGAGCGAGGACCGGAAAGATCACACTGAGATAGAGCTTGATAAAGAACGTCTAACGAACGATTTGCATATATGAGAGAACAAGACCATAAGCTTAGGTTTATTTTTATTAGCAAAAATATGCAAAGGATATTTCATAAAGAAAATACTTGTGTAAAGAACTAGTCAAGTTTTATTTACAAAGATTCATATATAGATTATACCAATTAAATATTTAATTTTTAGAAAAACTAAACTATATGAATAATCTAAACGTGACTTCATGAGTAGATCATGTTTATTATTAAAAACAGCATTACATTGGTATTAATAAAAATTGACATTTATTTATAAAGTCGAAGTAAAAGCCTAATCAACTTTTAATTAGAAGAGATTAATTAATCATTAAGCAAATTAATATTTGACTTATGGAAAACTGGGTAAAAGATCTAATTAGATTTTACTTATAAAAGCATGTGAGAGAAACATTAATCAAATTAAATTTGATTATGAAAAAAGGTGTATAGCTCTATATAGCTTTTATTTAGACAAAGCATGTTTGATAAGTATTAACAAAATTAATTTTAAGAAAACAAACATGATGAAAACACTCCACTAATGCGTGCTTTATTTCATTATGGGCCTAACGCAACTTGAACGGATGAAAACGGAGCTAAAACAAAGATTCTATGGATAAAACAAGATTGGAGGACCTAGTTGTGATTAACTATAGACTTCGAGGGCTAGCAGAAAAGATTTGCAAGACACATCCAATAGTGCTCGCGAAACTGACAAAGTTCGGGGTTAGATCTGAAAAAGGGCTTAGATTGGATCTGATAGAAAGCATCTAATAGATATAGGGTTTTATTTGTGAAAGATGCTGTCACACCCGATTTTACAAGGAAAACCGAATGCATCTCACGTGTGCGCCAGGATCATTTTACACACACATGATAGACAAAACGAGTGTAATACCATTGCAGTAATAAATCGTTCAAGAGTTAAACCAGTACGATATTCATTATTACATCCAGAGAGGTGGACTCGAAGGTCCGAACACAACGATAACTAAGCGACGAGCAGCTCCATCTTCGACTTCCACAGGCATGATGACTGGGGGATCCGCATGCCCTAGAACTCCTCGTAGTCACTCCAGTACTCGTCCTCGCCTCCGACGTTCTCCTCTGAACAGCGGTAAGCAAGGGTGAGCACACTTATGGTTGGTGCTCAGCAAGTGGGGGAAACAATGCAAGGCTATCAAGGATAGGCTATGGTTCACAGCGGTAAGCATTTTATAAGTTGGTCAAGTTTTATTAGCAAGCACCTAATTACTAGGTGTAAGTGTATACCAACCCACTTATCCTTAAAAGAAACCTCAAACCAAACCACAAACCCATGATTTGCATTAATCTTCAAGTTTATTAATCATGTGAGGGTCCAAGCCGCTCTTGACCGTGAGCACGGCTGATCGATCAGTTTTACACTCTGCAGAGGTTGTACACTTTACCCACAGTTCGTGTTCCCCATCTTGCCCGGTTAGCTAGACCCTTAAACACTCCCAAGGTGAGTGGCTAGGGGTCCACTACGAAGCCTTTACAAAGGAAAGAAGAGAAACCAACAGCTCGCAACGATTCATGACCCGGGCGGACCATAACCCTCCCTAGTGGTCGGCACCTTAGCCAAGGTCGCTACCCCAAAAGAACCGGGCTATAACCCCCGCAACCCCGAGCCCCCTGTGCCCCTCTCGGAAAAGAGCTATCAGCTAACCCACTCTCCTAATTACTTGGCTAAGCCAGAGCCATGTGGACTGTGGTTGTACTGTTGTCTTGGGTGGTTCTCCATGTTCCGATTATAAATCAAGTTATCTTGTTTTAAGCACAAGCACAATACATAAACGAAACTGAGATGTATGACATAAACAAAGCATAACCAAACTCATGTAAAGCAAACTAAGCATTTATCTACCCCAAGCATTTGTTAAACAGGGTTGATCAAGGTAATGAGGTAAAATGTCTAGTCAAGTCCTTAACTAGGTGTTTGCCCATCATGTTTATGCATAGCAACAGGAATAGTAAATATTGTTTAACATGCAGTGACATAGGTTCAAAAAGATAATGCAGAGGGGGAAAGCCACTTGCCTTCCTCTACAAGCTGAGTGAAATCTTCCTCGAAAACAGGCTCTTCCTGATCACCTCCGACAGGGAGCTCAGACGAAATAGGCACGATATCTACGAGTCAAACATGAACAACAAACAATAAATAAACAGTACACCAAACAGTAACAAAACTGGTAAATTTTCTGTTTAAATGATTCTACTCGTCGAGGCGATCATTTCGGTATATCGAACGCTAAAAACGGAGTTAAAATGAGAAAGATATGATTAAAACAAGTTACAGGGACCTATCTGCAAGAAAACTAAGTTTACAGGGCTTTTTATAAATAAAATCAGGGCTACACTATAAAATAAAACAGAGGGGTTCATGTGCTAAAAGGAATGAAAAGGACCTCTATTAAAGGATTCTAGGTTAGACAGGGGCTAAAACATAAAAATCAGGACCTATCCGTAAGAGTTCTCATAGGTGGAAGGACCGGCATGTGAATTTAAAATCTTCTAGGGACTCTTAACCAAAATGGCCAGATCAGCACCGTGGATCTCAGATCCAACGACCACGGACTCGCGCGTGCGCCGTGGACCGCACCGTGCGCCCGGTGCACGGGTCCACGGTGGACCCCCCGTTTAAAACGAAGGGGTACGTGATCAGGGCCGCACGTGCGAGATCCGACGGCCCTGGACGTGTGCACGCGATGGGCAGCAGCGACGTCGCCGGAGAGCGGCGGCGGGGGGCTCGCCGGCGCCGGCCCTGGACGGCGCTCCCGGCCACCTTTCCGACCACGGGCTAGTGCAAAGTGGCGCGGGGACGCTTGCGCATGTGTTCGTGGGGTCTATGGGGGCTATCGTGCCTCACCGGCGGCCGGCACTGGAAGGGGGCGGAGCGGCCACTCCGGTAAGCTCGCGGGGACGCTGCTGTGCGTGAAAGGAAGGGAAATTGGGCGGGGGTTAATGCTCACAGTTCAACGGTGAAGCGGGCGAGCTCGAAGACGAAGAGGATTCAACAGCGGCGGGGCTTGGCAACGGCGGCGGGGACGGGCGGCGCTCGGCGTGGACGAGGCGCGGCGCCCACGGGCTCCGAGGACGCGAACCTGCAGCCAATTGAGCTTGATGAGCCCCTGGTGAACCCAAAGAGAAGAGAAGGGAGGCAGCGGAGGTGGTCCTTCACCGACGGCGGCGGCGGGGACCCGAGGCGGCGGCGCTGGGGAATTGGGCTCAATTGCGTGCGTTGGTGTGCTGTAGGTGCAAAGGGAGGCGCAGGAGCTCGAGTGCGTGCTTAAATAGGGGCGCAGGGAGGAAGGCGAAGCGGAAGGGGACGGGGCGGCCGGCGGGCTTGCCATTGATGGCCGGCGGACTGTCCAGGTGTAAAGAGGGCAAGGGAAAAAGGGGAAACGACAGGGGATTGGAGTGGGCGATTAATTGCCTTAATTGGCGAGCTCGCTGGGGAGAAAAAGGAAGGGGAGAAGGCGGGGGCGCGGCGGGATCCGCGCGGGCCGGCGGGCGGCGGGCCGGCGAGGCAGGGGAAAAAGAAAAGGAAGGGGGGAAGGGAGAGGCTGACAGGTGGGGCCCGGGCGTCAGTGACAGCAAAAGAAAAGAAAAGAGAGAGGGAGAGGTGGGCCGGTGCGGGTGAGGGGCGATGGGCCGGCAGGCCTGGCTGGGCCGAAAGGGGAGCAGGGTATGGTTTCTTTTTTTTTCTTTTTCAAACTTCTTCTTTCTTTTTTTAAAACCACATTTCTTTTGAAATTCAAATCAAAACTCTTTCAAACTTTTTCTCAAAAATTTATAAACTTTTTAGAAACCACACAAGCAACCAAAAACCATGCAAGCCAACTGATGATGCACAATCACTTGTTGTGTCTAAGTTTATTAAATTATGTTTAATATTTTAGAGCTCAATTTAAATAGCAATTTAAATTCTTTAATCCTTAAGACTAATTTAAGTTGCTAAGTGATTTTAGTGATGGAAGTTTTAGGGTGTCACAAAACCTACCCCCTTAAAGAGAATCTCGTCCCGAGATTCAGAAGACTTAGAGAACAGCTGAGGAAAGTCTTCCTTAAGTTCATCCTCTCTTTCCCAAGTTGCCTCTTCCTCAGTATGATGACTCCACTGTACTTTACACATTCTTATGATCTTACTCCTGGTAACTCTTTCTGATATATCCAAGATCTTAACAGGGTATTCTTTGTATGTCAGGTCATTCTCCATTTGAATATCCTCTAACTGTACCGGTTCTATCTTAACCTCACTTGTACATTTCTTCAGCTGTGATACATGGAACACATCATGGACTCCCGACAACTGTGCTGGCAACTCCAATTGGTATGCTACTTCTCCTTTCCGTTCCAAGATCTTGAAAGGTCCGATAAATCGAGGTGATAACTTCCCTCTGACATTAAACCTTCGTAATCCCCAAATAGGTGACACTCTGAGGTATGCATAGTCACTGACTTCCAAAATCACCTCTCTTCTCCGAGGATCAGCATAACTCTTCTGACGTGACTGTGCCGCTTTAAGATTCTCCCTTATGATTTCAACTTGCTTTTCCGCTTCTCGTATGCTTGTCGGTCCAAAGAGTTGTCTCTCACCATCCGGTTCCAAAACAACGGTGTTCTACACTTCCTTCCATACAGAGCCTCAAAAGGTGCCATTTTAATGCTGGACTGATAACTGTTGTTATAAGAAAACTCTGCATAAGGCAAACTCTTATCCCAACTGCCACTGTTCTTCAACGCACAAGCTCTCAACATATCCTCAAGAATCTGATTTGTTCTCTCCGTCTGCCCATCTGTCTGAGGATGGTATGCTGAACTGAAGTTTAACTTTGTATCCATCGATTCATGCAGCTTCTGCCAAAACCGTGAAGTAAACTGTGTGCCTCGATCTGACACTATCTTCTTCGGTACCCCGTGCAAACACACTATCCTTGAATTGTACAACTCAGCTAGCTTCACTCCTGTGTAAGTCGTCTTCACTGGGATAAAGTGCTCTACCTTGGTTAATCTATCCACAATAACCCAAATAGAGTCATACCCATCACGAGTACGAGGTAAACCCACTATGAAATCCATACCGATTTCTTCCCATTTCCACTCAGGTACTTTTAGAGGTTGAAGCAATCCTGCTGGCCTTTGATACTCAGCCTTCACTCTTTGACACACATCACACAAAGCTACATGAGCCGCTACATCTTTCTTCATCCCATACCACCAGTACCTCTGTTTCAAGTCCTGATACATCTTAGTACTCCCAGGGTGTATAGAGTAAGCTGAATCGTGTGCTTCCTTCAAGATAGCTTCTCTCAACTCCTTGATCTCGGGTACACAGATTCTGTTCTTAAACCACACTGTTCCTTGCTCATCTTCTCTGAATTCCGGAACTTTGCCCAACTTAATCAGCTTCCTGTACTCTGCAATCTTGTCATCAGTCAACTGTCCTTTCCTGATATCCTGCTCAAGCGTCGACTTAATTTCTAATGTCAAAGTCTCACTTGAAGCAACTATTCCCAAGTTGAGTTGTGCCATCTCCCAACATAGCTCCTGAGGTAGCAGGTGTCCTATTAGCATGTTAGTCTGTCCCTTCCGACTCAAAGCATCTGCCACAACATTTGCCTTTCCTGGATGGTACCGAATATCCAAATCATAATCTTTGATTAACTCCAACCACCTTCTTTGCCTCAAATTCAAATCCCTCTGAGTAAAGATATACTTCAGACTCTTATGGTTAGTGAAGATCTTACACTTGTTTCCAATCATGTAGTGTCTCCAAATCTTCAATGCGTGAACAACCGCGGCTAACTCAAGATCATGAGTAGGGTAGTTCTGCTCATGTTTCCTCAATTGTCTTGAAGCATAAGCTACTACCTTTCCTTCTTGCATCAACACACATCCCAATCCTTGCCGAGAGGCATCACAGTATACATCGAATCCTTTGTGTATGTCTGGCATGATCAACACAGGCGTTGTGGTCAACCTCTTCTTCAATTCTTCAAAACTAGCCTGACATTTCTCATCCCACTTGAATTCTTTTCCTTTCTCGAGCAGAGTGGTAAGTGGCTTCACTATCTTAGAAAATCCTTCAATGAACCTCCGATAGTATCCTGCAAGTCCAAGGAAGCTTCTGATCTCTGGTACATTCTTAGGCGGACTCCAGTTCAATACATCCCGAACCTTGGTTGGATCGACTGCAATTCCTCCATCTGTGATAATGTGTCCGAGAAAAGAGACCTCCTTCAACCAGAAAGCACACTTGCTGAACTTGGCATACAGCTGATGTTCCCGAAGCTTCTGCAACACAAGCCTCAGATGTTCTTCATGTTCTTCCTCACTCCGAGAGAATACCAATATGTCATCAATGAATACCACAACAAACTTATCCAGATACTCCATGAATACCTTGTTCATCAAATACATAAAGTATGCTGGTGCATTGGTCAGGCCAAAGGACATCACAGTGAACTCATACAACCCGTATATAGATGTGAATGCTGTCTTTGGTACATCCTCCACTCGGATTTTTAACTGGTGATAACCTGATCTAAGATCTATCTTAGAGAATGCCTTAGCTCCTCTCATCTGATCAAATAAATCCTCAATCCGAGGTAAAGAGTATTTGTTCTTGATAGTAACCTCATTAAGTGATCGATAGTCTATACACAACCTCCTAGATCCATCCTTTTTATCAACGAAGAGTGTGGGGGCTCCCCATGGTGATGAACTAGGACGGATAAACCCTTTACTATGTAGTTCTTCGATTTGTTTCTTTAATTCAGCTAGATCTTTAACATCCATTCTATATGGTCTTTTAGATATGGGAGCGATACCTGTGTATAAGTTCAATACTAAATTCAATGTCACGGTCGGGTGGCATACCCGGCAAATCCTCCCGGAAACACATCGGGGAATTCATTCACTACCCTTATATCTTCCAAGGCCTTGCCTTCTACGAGTTCACAACTCCTTTGCTTTGGATGAGGGTGTACTCACATATTCTACTCTCTCCCCTTGAGGACTGGTTAACTGCACTGACCTCTTCCGACACTGAATAACTCCATCATGCTTTTGTAACCAATCCATCCCAAGAATGACATCTATTCCCCATGATTTTAGAACTACCAGATTAGCAAGAAAGTCTACCCCATGATATTAATCTTTACTTGTGGGCATATATGACCAATTTTCATTTCTCCACCAGGAGTGCTAACTATTAGTGGGTTCTTCATTGAGCTCATAGATAAGTTATATTTTGCCACAAATTGATCAGTTATGAATGAATGTGATGCTCCTGAATCAAATAATACGGTAGCGAGGTGTACGAGTTGACGAAAAACGTACCCAATACCACGCCGGTGTCATTCTGAGCTTGCTCCACTGATACATGATTAACTCGGCCACGCACATGACTCTGCTGGCCTCTCTTGCCGGGTGTCTGTGGAGTACGAGCCTGTGAAGATGGCTGCCCGGTCCCCGTTTCCACCGTCTCTGCGCGAGTTTGCATCACCCTCTTGGGACAATTGTTAGCATAATGCCCCGGCTCTCCACACTTGAAGCATCCACCGAGCCGAACAGATTGGTGTTTCGACGGGTGCCCCAGAGTTATTGTTAGGACGACTCGGCTGAGGGGTAGGAGCTCTGGGTGTCTGAGGATTGAAGCGTTGTGGCTGAAACGAGCACTGCAGCTGCATGTTCTGTGGGTACCTCCCACCTTGACCACCAGGACGATATGGAGTCAGGCTCTGCTGAGAACTGTAACGAGGACAGGTGTTGCTGCTAGACTATGCATGTGACTGAAACTTGCATTTCTGTTCACCCATCTCCTTTCTCTTACTTTCCAGCCCAATAGCTTTGTTCACCAGCGTCTGAAAGTCTGGGAAGATATGACTCTGCAGTTGATAGTTTAAAGGCCCAATCAAGCCATCCAGGAACCTTTCCTGCCTCTTTGGAGCAGTGTTAACTTCATCAGGTGCATAGCGTGACAAGTGAGTGAACTTGTCCAGATACTCGGTCACTGACATATTGCCCTGCCTCAGTGACAAGAACTCTCTCTGCTTAAGCTTAATAACCCCTGAAGGGATATGGTAAGTACGGAAGTTGTCACGGAACTCCTGCCATGTGATGTTCTGCCTGTTGGGATGAGCAGTTGAGTACGCATCCCACCAATCCGCAGCCTGTCCCACGAGCCTTCCAGCAGCATACAGGACCATCTCTCTGTCAGTGCATTGCACGATCTCCAGCTTCTTGGTGATGGTTTTCAGCCAGTCGTCAGCATCCAGTGGATCAGACGACTGAGAAAACGTAGGAGGATGGTGGCTCATGAACTCCTTGTGCCTGTCCCTTGGTGGCGGGGGTGGCAGAGGGATCGGCTGTGGTGGCTAGTTCTGTTGAGCTTGCATTTGCTGCACAGTGTTGGTGAGATTCCGAATCAGTTGCATCTGCGCTGCCAGAAACTGCTGCATGTTTGGATCCATTGCTTGGTTGATCGGTGGGGGTGGTGCTGAGTTCTGTTGATTTGCGATATGTGCACGGATCACAGGAGGCACGTCTTGACCTCCTCCGGACCTGGTGTTTACCATCTGACTGTTAGAAAAATCATATCTCAGATAGTTGTACTTGAATCAATGCATAAGAGGATAACTCAAAATGAAATAGCAGCATGTTCTTCAGCTAGGACAGATTCTGTTGACCTCAAAGAATTATGTATAACTTTCTGTGTAATTATCCAATGACCACAAATTTTTACCAGATTATGATGTATAAAATTATGGAACTATCCCAACTGGAATCACCTCATTTGGACATCTATAACTCGAGATAAAATTCAAACAATGCAGATGTATCAGCAGAGATTTACAGATTCTGACATGTTCATTACTTTATGCATAACTCCCAGAATATGTATTTTATACCATTGAATTTTTGACAGAAATTCATCCTCTAAATTTGTGAACTAACCCAACTGGTTTCATATCATTTGGAGTTCTGTAGCTTGAGTTATAAACAAAACATTACTGGTATGTCATATGACTGCGAAAACAGATTTGATCCAATCAAACTTGCATAGAAGATTAAGCAATGACAACCGATAAAACCCAAACTATCCTTTAATTAACTTAACAATTCTGATTGCATAGTGGCCATCACTCCACCATACAATTCACAATCAAGCAAAGATCCAACTCAAACATGTTTGCAAACAGCATGCATTATTACAAGCAATACGTTCACACAGGAACGATCTAGCGAAAAAGTAAATGATAAGGGCGAGTATCCTAGGATCCTAGCCAAGACGGGTAGTAGCTTCATCGGAGCCGTAACGGAGCCTCTTGCACGGAGGGGAAGCTGTGGTCTGATATGGCATACATTCTTGAGGAAGTCGTTGTCCCGCCAGCTGTGCTTCCAGACGTGCTATCTTTACCTGAGCAGCCTGCAACTCCTCGTGATACTTGTTCATTTCAGTAGTTGCCCCCTCCAGATCTGTGTTCAGGGCAGCAGTCACACGTGCCAAGACGTCGATGCGATCATTGCCTCCTGCTGGCACCACAGTCACCTCTGTGCCACTTGCACGACGAGGCACATGGCGATACTCCGAGTGGAACAACTGCACCCGATTTGCATTGCAGATTGACCAGAGTGCCCTCCTTGCTGCATCATTCACCGCAGCATCATCTGTGGAGAACTGAGCCGTGCTGTGGTGAGATGAGCGATACCTCCGGCCCTTCGTATCATTCGGGGGCTTCCCGATGTAGACTCGCAGTGTAGTAGTCTCTCATTCCCCGGCTCGCTGAAGTGCTTTGTCACGTAGAGAGGCCTTATGGTATATCCCAGGTACTGCAGAACCTCCCACAGAAGAATGCAAAACTGTCCGTTCTCAGCTTCAGTGGAATGTTTGTGATATTCTGCTCCGTGATAGCGGGGGTTTTCATCCTCATCTTCCTCCGGGTTGCCATCAGCATTGTTACCACCTTCCTCATCTACACTGTCATCACTAGAGTCATCCGGGTCACCTCCTTCACCATCAGGCACTGGATCAACATGTGCAAGGGGTGCTTCCTCATTTGCCACAGGCGCCGGTGGAATCACAATGTCCCCATCAGCGTACGCCCTCCAAGACGGTGCCATCGTACGGTACCGTGGCTGTTCCAATGGCTCATCTGGCTCCTCCTCCTCCATCTCAACCTCCTCAGGATCCTCCTCTTCTGGTTCTGGCTGGACCTCCACTGGGTTTTCCTCCACCTCAACCTCTGGCTGGAACTCCTCTGGTTCCTCCTCAACATCCTCAAGACGATGGCGAGGAGCCAGCTGTCCAGAGGGAAAGCGCCCACCAGTGCGCTTGTGAGGGGTCATGTAGGTTCTGGCCATCTGTCAAAGCAAAAATGATCTCAGAGTACAGAATAAATCAAAATGACAGTTTAAAATGATAAACAAAATTAAATTAGATTTTTAATGCGTAAATAAGATGATTTGAAGCATGATAAGGTTCTCTAGAACATGAATCCTTAATTTCGTCCATTTCTAACTAAGGTTGCGACCTACAGTCATCACGGCTCTGGTACCACTTTGTCACACCCGATTTTACAAGGAAAACCGAATGCACCTCACGTGTGCGCCAGGATCATTTTACACACACATGATAGACAAAACGAGTGTAATACCATTGCAGTAATAAATCGTTCAAGAGTTAAACCAGTACGATATTCATTATTACATCCAGAGAGGTGGACTCGAAGGTCCGAACACAACGATAACTAAGCGACGAGCGAGCTCCATCTTCGACTTCCACGGGCATGATGACCGGGGGATCCGCATGCCCTAGAACTCCTTGTAGTCACTCCGGTACTCGTCCTCGCCTCCGACGTTCTCCCTCCGAACAGCGGTAAGCAAGGGTGAGCACACTTATGGTTGGTGCTCGGCAAGTGGGGGAAACAATGCAAGGCTATCAAGGATAGGCTATGGTTCACGCGCGTAAGCATTTTATAAGTTGGTCAAGTTTTATTAGCAAGCACCTAATTACTAGGTGTAAGTGTATACCAACCCACTTATCCTTAAAAAGAAACCTCAAACCAAACCACAAACCCATGATTTGCATTAATCTTCAAGTTTATTAATCATGTGAGGGTCCAAGCCGCTCTTGACCGTGAGCACGGCGATCGATCGGTTTTACACTCGCAGAGGTTGTACACTTTACCCACGCTTCGTGTTCCCCATCTTGCCCGGTAAGCTAGACCCTTAAACACTTCCAAGGTGAGCGGCTAGGGGTCCACTACGAAGCCTTTACAAAGGAAAGAAGAGAAACCAACGGCTCGCAACGATTCTGACCCGGGCGGACCATAACCCTCCTTAGTGGTCGCACCTTAGCCAAGGCCGCTACCCCAAAAGAACCGGGCTATACCCCTGCAACCCCGAGCCCCCTGTGCCCCTCTCGGAAAAGAGCTATCAGCTAACCCACTCTCCTAATTACTTGGCTAAGCCAGAGCCATGTGGACTGTGGTTGTATTGTTGTCTTGGGTGGTTCTCCATGTTCCGATTATAAATCAAGTTATCTTGTTTTAAGCACAAGCACAATACATAAACAAAACTGAGATGTATGACATAAACAAAGCATAACCAAACTCATGTAAAGCAAACTAAGCATTTATCTACCCCAAGCATTTGTTAAACAAGGTTGATCAAGGTAATGAGGTAAAATGTCTAGTCAAGTCCTTAACTAGGTGTTTGCCCATCATGTTTATGCATAGCAACAAAAATAGTAAATATTGTTTAACATGCAGTGACATAGGTTCAAAAAGATAATGCAGAGGGGGAAAGCCACTTGCCTTCCTCTACAAGCTGAGTGAAATCTTCCTCGAAAACAGGCTCTTCCTGATCACCTCCGACAGGGAGCTCAGACGAAATAGGCACGATATCTACGAGTCAAACATGAACAACAAACAATAAATAAACAGTACACCAAACAGTAACAAAACTGGTAAATTTGCTGTCTAAATGATTCTACTCGTCGAGACGATCATTTCGGTATATCGAACGCTAAAAACGGAGTTAAAATGAGAAAGATATGATTAAAACAAGTTACAGGGACCTATCTGCAAGAAAACTAAGTTTACAGGGCTTTTTATAAATAAAATCAGGGCTAAAACATAATTATAAAATAAAACAGAGGGGTTCATGTGCTAAAAGGGATGAAAAGGACCTCTATTAAAGGATTCTAGGTTAGACAGGGGCTAAAACATAAAAATTAGGACCTATCCGTAAGAGTTCTCATAGGTGGAAGGACCGGCATGTGAATTTAAAATCTTCTAGGGACTCTTAACCAAAACGGCTAGATCAGCACCGTGAATCTCAGATCCAACGGCCACGGACTCGCGGCCACGGACTCGCGCGTGCGCCGTGGACCGCACCTTGCGCCCGGTGCACGGGTCCACGGTGGACCGCCCCGTTTAAAACGAAGGGGTACGTGATCAGGGCCGCACGTGCGAGATACGACGGCCCCGGACGTGTGCACGTGATGGGCGGCGCGGCGACGTCGCCGGAGAGCGGCGGCGCGTGGCCGGGGCTCGCCGGCGTTGGCCCTGGACGGCGCTCCCGGCCACCTTTCCGACCACGGGCTAGTGCAAAGTGACGCGGGGACGCTTGCGCACGTGTTCGTGGGGTCTATGGGGGCTATCGTGCCTCACCGGCGGCCGGCACGGGAAGGGGGCGGAGCGGCCACTCCGGTGAGCTCGCGGAGACGCTGCTGTGCGTGAAAGGAAGGGAAATTGGGTGGGGGTTAATGCTCACAGTTCAACGGTGAAGCGGGCGAGCTCGAAGACGAAGAGGATTCAACAACGGCGGGGCTTGGCAACGGCGGCAGGACGGGCGGCGCTCCGGCGTGGACGAGGCGCGGCGCCCACGGGCTCCGAGGACGCGAACCTGCAGCCAATTGAGCTTGATGAGCCCCTGGTGAACCCAAAGAGAAGAGAAGGGAGGCGGCGGAGGTGGTCCTTCACCGACGGTGACGTTTGCATGGCGGCGGCGGGGACCCGAGGCGGCGGCGCTGGGGAATTGGGCTCAATTGCGTGCGTTGGTGTGCTGCGGGTGCAAAGGGAGGCCCAGGAGCTCGAGTGCGTGCTTAAATAGGGGCGCAGGGAGGAAGGCGAAGCGGAAGGGGACGGGGCGGCCGGCGGGCTTGCCATTGATGGCCGGCGGACTGTCCGGGTGTAAAGAGGGCAAGGGAAAAAGGGGAAACGGCCGGGGATTGGAGTGGGAGATTAATTGCCTTAATTGGCGAGCTCGCTGGGGAGAAAAGGGAAGGGGAGAAGGCGGGGCGCGGCGGGATCCGCGCGACTGCGGCGGCGAGCCGGCGAGGCAGGGGAAGAAGAAAAGGAAGGGGGGAAGGGAGAGGCTGACAGGTGGGGCCCGGGCGTCAGTGACAACAAAAGAAAAGAAAAGAAAAGAGAGAGGGAGAGGTGGGCCGGTGCGGGTGAGGGGCGATGGGCCGGCAGGCCTGGCTAGGCCGAAAGGGGAGCAGGGTATGGTTTCTTTTTTTTTCTTTTTCAAACTTATTCTTTCTTTTTTTAAACCACATTTCTTTTGAAATTCAAATCAAAACTCTTTCAAACTTTTTCTCAAAAATTTATAAACTTTTTAGAAACCACACAAGCAACCAAAAACCATGCAAGCCAGCTGATGATGCACAATCACTTGTTGTCTCTAAGTTTATTAAATTATGTTTAATATTTTAGAGCTCAATTTAAATAACAATTTAAATTCTTTAATCCTTAAGACTAATTTAAGTTGCTAAGTGATTTTAGTGATGGAATTTTTAGGGTGTCACAGATGCAAGACACATAAGAAAAGATAAAGATTACAGGATACTCCAGGGTTTAATCCGCAAAACTGCCAAGAGCTTCTTCAAGCTCTGGACAGAGGCGCGAACAGGGGGGCGGCGGCGCGCCGGGGCGGCGGCGCCGGCGACCTGGAGGGCGGGGAGCTCGGGTAAGAAGGGGAAAACAGAGAGGAGACCGAGGGAAACACGTGGGGCTCTTCACCTTGGACGGAGGAGAACGGAGAGATGGCCGGCGGGGGATAGGCCTGGCGGCCGGCTCGGGCTCTGGCGCCGGCGCTTCGGCGGACCTCGGCGACGGAAAACGCCGAAACATGTTCGGCTCGACACGAGGAAACCTCCGGTGGCGTCGCTTGCTCCGGAGGCGTGGTTGCGACGAATCGGCGGCGGCGGCGGCGCGCGGCTCGGCTTGGTCCGGCGCGCGCAAGGCGGGCCGGGGTTAGCGCACGCGGGAGCTCGGGCACGCGGGCTAAATAGGGGCGCGGACCATGAGGTGTCCGGGCGCGCGCCCGGACGCCCGGCGGCGGCGGCGGCCATGGCTCCCTCGGCCTCGGCCGATGGGCCTCGCGCGGGCCGGGCGGGCTGGAGCGGGTCGGGCCTTCGGGCTCGGCCCGTTAGGTTAGGCTTTGTTTTTTCGAATTTATTTTTAATGCGAAAACAATTCCAGAAAAATCTAGAAATTGTTTAAAGGCACGAAAAATACTCCGAAAATCGCAAAACAATCCAGAAAAATTCCCAGAGAAAGATTAAAGTATGAACAATCCAAATAAAGTATTTGGAGTTCATGAAAAAGATTTTAGAGTCTTCTAATAAATAGAAATAGCTCAAAGAAAATGAGAATAAATTCCAGAAGAATCCGGAAAATTCTCGGAAGGTTTTGGACAGGACCTAATCGTAGTTTTTAAACCTTTTGCACTCAAGAAGCACCAAGATGCATCGGCATGAATGCAACACTCACTGAATCATTTATTTAATTTTAGAAAATCAAGCAAGCCTTTTTCCTATACTATATTTCCTGTAAAGAAAATAAATGTTGGAAAAGTTTTAAAATTTTGGGGAAATCATTGTTTAATTATTCTTTCCTAATCATTGTGACAAGAACATTATTATTATATTCCTAAGTCGATATCATACCATAAGTAGGTTTGTAGGTGGTTATAAGCTTGAGCGCGCGTACGTGCCTGTGAGAGAGAAGGTTGCTGTTAACAGCTCATTAGTGAATACCTCAAATCTTCTAGCTGCTTGTGTCTTCTTCTAAAGAATTTGATGCATTAGGCTTTTGCACGTTCGAAAGAAAAACGGGTGTTGGCAACATTTTTCTCACATCCATGGTGCAATTTGCTCCATAGTTTTTAGTCTTGGCAACGACGAGAAAGTAGGGGCAACTGATGGACAAAAGGTGCTTGATCATTCCTTGATTTTCATCTTTCACGTTTTAGCAAAAAGGTCTTCTGTAACTTTAAAAAAAAAGTCCTTTGTACGTACTTCATTCGAGCAAACCACAGCACGTACAAACCACTAAATTTGTAATGGTGGTTTGAAATTCAAATAAAAGCCCTGATTATACGAGGACGAGCGTATACGTTAGCAGCCACACATATGGAACTCAAAACTTTGGAGTCGATATTGAAAATTGAATACACAGTCGCTCTTTTTTTTCTACAAAACTACAGTTGATGCTATTACTGTAGGAAAACTGACAAACTCTTTTAGTGATTTGACCCCTTGAATCAACAATGCTTAAAAGATTATTATCATTCAATGACCTATGAAGATTTCCTTTTATTATCAATGTTGTAAGCCTCCCAATTCAAAACTCAAGATGGACACATTAATGAGATCTGAAACCGAACCATGTGGTTGCCAAGATTATGGCATCAGAAGATCCCGGCCAATTATGGTTTGAATGGGCATACAAGAAGAAAAAACAGTGCTGACAATCAGATAGCAAAATGACCACTTTGAATTCATCATACTTAGGAGCATCTATTGTGTGGAACACTACCGCTAATACCTAATAGACCCCCCTCCCCTTACAGATGTCCAAACGGGCCGCCCGGCCCTAGCCCGATCTGGGCCGGCCCGCCGCGGCCCGGCCCTATACATGCACGATGCCTTTCCGTGTCGGGTCGTGTTGGACCACTGGGCCGAACTGCCAGCCCAGGCACGGCACTAAGGGCCCCCGGGCCGTTCCGGGCCGGCCCGAGGCACGGCGGGCCACTGATGGGCTAGGGTCGGGCCAGGCATGAAAAGGAGAAATAGAAGAGAAAATTCATTCATGAGGCACAGAACTCAGAAATTCATTCATCACACGAATCATGCAAATCAATCTATCACATAAGTATGTACACATCAAATTCAACACACAAATTTCTTGGGCGGCAACGGCAAGCGCGCGTCCTAGGATCTCGGCACCACCACCAGCACCTTGTCGCGTCGGCCAAGAGCTCCATGTCGCGGTCGAGACCACCAGCCGCTCCTTCCACGATGGCGAGCGCCCGTCTGGGCTCCTAGCACCACCAGCGGCTCCTTTCCGTGGCGCCATCACCAGTCGGCGCCCCGCAGCCGCTCCATGTTGTGACGACCGAGAGAAGCGGCTACCGGCGCGCCCCCTAGCCCCCGGTGGCGCCGACCGCGCGCCCGCCGCAGGCGGCCCCCCGTGGCAGATCCCGCCCACCCCCATGTAGCGCCGGCACCTTGTTGAGCCGCTCGCAGCAGCGGCGGCTGTCGCGTCTGGGGGTGGTGAATGACTACCTGCAGGGGAGGGAGGGCCAAGGGGGCGGCGGTGAGAAGAATCGGGAGAGGGAGGGGCAGGGTGGAGGCGGCAACAGGTAGGGAGGCGGCGGCTGATGTGGTGGAGAAATGGGAGCGAGCTAAGGTTTCTGTATATTTATAGGTGGATCGCTAGTAGGCCGTCGGGCTGCATCGGGCTGGCCCAAAAACCGTGTCGTGCCCGTGTTGGGTCGTCGTGTCGAGGTGGCGGCCCGTGCACGGCCCGCCACCCCCCCCCCCCCCCCCCCCCACCCACCCAAAAAAACCCCAAAAAATACCGAACCTATCAACTAGCCATGTTCGTTTGGCTTATCGCCTACGCCCAACAAAGATATTTCCTCTCGAACAAATCGCCCATCAACAACCAACCAAGAAGATTTTCTCTCGTAACAAACCAAAGATACCATCACCACCACCAAACGAACAGGCTAATATAACCAGAGCAGGGGTGGTACAGGCTTCATATGGCTTGGTACAGGCTTGGTACAGGCTTCAGAACATTAATACTAACAATATCATCTATAATCTGTGGAAGGTAACGTTGCATTCTGTAGAACTGTAGTCTTCAGGAGACTTGGCTACCGGGGGTGGGGGTGGGGGTGGGGGGCGGGGGGCGTAGGAACCTTCGTATAGCCAGAGCAGGGGTGATTCTGGGTTACGGCGTTACGCTATGCTGCAAGAGCTTCAACGGCTAGCACCTGACACAATTGGATGGCAGTTACGTTCGTGTGTGTTTGGCCCAAGAATATTCTTCGGCGTCCAATCTAGGAGGTTGCCAGTGCGTTTGGCCCGCGGGGTCGTCGGAGCTCGGCACATCGAGACGTCTGCGTGCCGGTGCGCCATGCCGCGGCTTCAGCTCGAGGAGATCGAATCGATTAACTGAACCGGGCAGACATCGCGCGACGAGCTCCGCCATCGCAGGAGGTCTGCCGGATCCTCTCCGCTCTCTCCACGGAAGGCAACCGCCGGACAATGCTATGCCATGGCGCGCGGCGGCGCCACCAGAGCGCGCGAATAAAACAGAGGCGCCGCACCATGTCGCGATCCATTTACTACTCTACTCTAGGGGAAATCGCGATCCAAACCGGGGGCGCTTTCGCAAATGTTCCTTGCCGGCGACATCCGCTTCCTCCGCCGTGGGCGCCGGCGCGCCGCACCGCATCCGATCCCCCGCACGGGCCGCTCCCAGTTGAATCCCCGGCGGCGCCGGGAGCTGGCCATATCGTCTCCGCTCCGGCGAGGTGTTCCAGCGGTCAGCTCCTGTTCTCACTGCGCCACCGATCGGATGGCTCTGGCTCTGCCAGCGTCGGAGCAGGGTAGCCATCCACCAGCCACCGCCGATGCCGGTGGATGGTTGTTTGCAGTTGCAGCTGCAGTCTGCAGAGACATGTTCTTTCCTTGAGAGCTTTCCTTCCTTGCGTAGATTCTGAATAAGTTGTCAGTGCTTTGTTCATTGCTCTGATATCTGCAATTTTGTATCGACGCCGGCGCCGGCTGGCGGCGCGGCGAGGCCCGCGCATCGCGGAAGGTGGACGGCCATCTGCTCGTCGCCGTGGGCGCCTCGCGTGTCCAAGAGGAGGTTGACAGTGCACTCGGCCGGCGAGTTCGTCGGAGCTCCGGCACATTGGGGGGTACGCTGCGTGCCGCGGCTCGATCGCGCCCACGTCCGTCCGACGCGCAACGTCGACGCCGGTGTCCAGTCCAGCTCCAGACCTCCAGCTCGAGGAGATCGAATGGATTCATCGAACCGGGAAGCCTTCACCTGCCGAATCCTCTCGGCTCTCGCCATGGAAGACAATGCCATGGCGCGCGGCACGGCGGCGGTGCCACCAGAGAGCGCGTCAGCAGAGGCCCCGCACCAAAGCCTACCTACTTGCGCCGCGACCGGTAGGACGCACCGTTACGTTCCTGCCGCTGCCATGCCGATGCATGTCAACAGCGCGGCCGCGTAGGCTTCGTCGCCGGAGCAGCATGCTCGATCACCGGCGATCAAGCTCTTTGTCTCTGGTGCTCTGCTGCGTCAGTGCGTCACTGCGTCGTGCTCAATCCACAGTTCGACACCATCGTCATATGTCCGCAGTCCGCCCAGCCCTGTCGCGGACTGCGACTGCTCCTTGATTCCGGCAGGGAGGACGGCGGCGGACGGGCGGCAGCCGAAGGGGACCCCGACCACGTGCTCATACATAAATTACAGGATCGCGATCCAGGGGTTATGTGTAAAATAATCGGATCGCGATTATAATAGTCGCGATCCAAACCAAACCCGGGTTCTTTTTGTGCCGCCGATTTCCCTTCCTCGCCGCGTACGCCGCATCCGATCCCGGCACGGCTCGCTCCCAAATGAATCCCCCGCGGCGCCGGGAGCAGGCCGTCTCCTCGCCGCTCCGGCGAGGTGTTCCAGCCGCCAGCTCAGGTTCTCCCAGCGCCACCGGTCTGATGGCCCTGCAAATGTCGGAGCAAGGAAGCCACCCACCAGCTGCCGCCGCCGCCGCCGCCGCCACCGCCGCCGATCCCGATCATCTCCCGCCGCGGGAGGTACGCTCTCCGCCTCTCCCTGCCTCCCAATTCTCTGCACTTTCTATGATCTATCGAGTGCGTTGCGTCGCCTCACCTCCCCCGATTGCCAGATCGTCGCGCCTCCCTCCCCTCCTGCCGGCGGCGATGGCTGCCCCGAGGGGAGCGCGGTGACCGTCGTCCTCCCCGACGACATCCTCGTGGAGATCCTCTCGCGCCTCCCCGTCAAGGCTCTCTTCCGATTCAAGTGCGTCTCCAAAGCCTGGTTCGGCTTCACCACCGAACGCCTGAGAAAGATTCCCCCAAGCCCAACACTACAAGGCTTCTTGTACGGGTCGACGAACAACGTCAACTATGGGCATTTATTCGACCTGCTGGGGAGATCCATGCCTCCCGTCGACCCCTCCTTCACCTTCCTCACGAAAATGCCCAAGATCGGGCGGATCATCCTCCTGGGTTTCTGCAATGGGCTTGTGCTCTTTCTGCAGAGCCAGCGTTCAGAAGCAGACAAACCATCAAGACTACATCGTGTGCAACCCTGCAACCAAGGAATGGGTGCTGGTGCCTAGCCCGGACACTCAGTGCACTGGTGAATTGGAATATCCGCTCACTGTCGAATATTTGATTTTCGATCCAGCCATCTCATCAAGATTTAAGTTGGTCTGGTTCATGTTTGGCACAAACATGACTTTGTTACACACCTACTCGTCTGAAAGTAGAGTATGGAGTGGCAGGTCAACTGAATGTTGGTCAGATGTAACCATCCAAACCTGGGTCTTCAGCGCCACTGTTAATGGTATGCAGCATTTAGTTGCCGCTCTCGGATCTGATTACCAGGTTGTGATAGTTGCAGTCGATGAGGACGGGGGTAAACATAGGATTATCAACTGGCCACAAGAGGAGCGCGGTTTGCTTGTTCGTCTTGGTCAATCTCATGGGGTCCTGCATTGCACGAGTGGACATAGAGATGATCTTGGCGATATGACTAAACTGTCGATTTCGGCTCTTGAGGACTATGATACAGAACAATGGATCCTGAAGGATACTGTGAGTGGTCTGCAGCTATTTGGAGAAGTGAATTGTTGTATAGCTGACTTCACTGTTGACTTTCATCCGGATCACAACTTGGTCTTCTTTTTCCACCTCTGGAATAGGAAACTGGTATCATATGACATGGATAGCAAGAAAGTGACTACTCTGTGCATACTAGGTGGCTGGATTCCTATTACCCCATACTTTCCATATTTCGTGGAGTCATCAGCACTTGTCAAGAATCATTGACATTGTTGCTTGTTCGATGCACTCAGGATGTTCAGAAAATATCTTATCTTCCAAGCATGAAAGTTTAGAGGTGAGGGTTGAGACATACCATTACATATGCTAGTTTCTGTGTGCAGCTACCCAAGTCACACAATTTAGATATTTGGCATCTGAGTTATAAGATTGAAATGTAACCATTCGTATTTCCTAAATAATAATCATCTCAGTAACAGGTTTCCTTTCTCTTGGTCCAAGTGAATGATGACTGACTGTGAATTTTGGTTTCCTTAGTCATGTAAATGTTTATTTATGCTGGACAAGTATCTGTTTCTTCCAAATGCTGTGAACAGTTCATGTTCTGGAATATTAATTGAAGCTGAAAACTCTGTCACATTTACCTTACATGATGAAGATAGACAAAGTTCTCTCATTAGTTTGCTGAATAATAACTGGAATCTTGTAGGAAACCTTTTTGCAAGAACATAGCTTGCATGTAGATTCAGATTGACACTGATTGCGATTTCTACTTCATTATTCTGTCTTCATGCTACATTGTGCAGAGTAGAGTAGGTAGTACCAGATGCTCAAAAATTTAAAGAGGAAAGCTGGTTGTGGTACCTTGTATACTGTTACTGAAGTTAAATGTGATTCTGAACAATGTGCTTCCTACTTGCTAGCCATGTACGTGTGCTAAGAATCCCAAAATAAACAAACATTGCCGGTCATAATCTCTCATACTGATATTTTTCATCTCTTTTACCGCAATATTCATCACTCACAAATAGTTATCCTCAAATATGGATTTAGAATTTTTAATCAATCATGAAGGAGCAGTGGTTATATCCTAAGCTGAAGTGGTTATCTCTTTTACCTTTGACATATGATTTTTGGTGGAACCACTCTTAGTATTGTGTCTTGTAATACTAAGTGGTTCCACCAAAAATCATATGTCAAAGGTAATAAGATGTTCTCAGTAACATAATGTTTACCAACTGAAAGATAAGCAACGACCACCGCAATTGCAGGAGCAATCGAGGAGCCATTATGTTCAACGTTAAGTGGATTAAATGGAAATTTGGTGGCTAAACGTAGTTTGGTAAAGCTCAAAGTTTGCAAGGCAGTTAAACACGTTACACGTGTGCATTGATGCACTATTGCATCTTTCAATCCTTCTGAAAGTTGTGCAGTGATCCAGCCCGGGGTTTATGAAAGTGCAAAAATTTTGATTTTCTTGACGTGCTGTGGGGAAGATGAAAAACAGAGACTTGGCCCGTGTTGGTGGAAATCGGGCCCGAAGGTGGATGCCGACACAACAGCCTCCTGAGAGTTTCTCCCCCTTCGCTTACTGTTACGAAGCTACTTCTACTAACTCTAGACAAGGAAAGGAAATAAGGAAATACTTAACAAATCAGGAAATGAAATAAGGAAACACTTAGCAGACTGAAAACCGAAAGACTAGTGGGTGCCTTCGGCGCTCTCTTCTCATTACAGTGTGTCCGTTTCATTACAAGGGGTTCACTATTTATAGGAGACCCCTGGGCGTGATCATCTGCCTCAATTACACCTTTTCCGTTCCTGACAAACGGCTTTAAACACTTTACAAAGGTATAACAGTAACTCCACGCGTCGTACATGCCTCCAGCGTGTCTTCGTACGGCCGAAACACCTTTACACGCGGCACCCCTTGTCTCTGCCTCGTACGGTGCCCCCTTTACACGTTTGCAGCAGCCACGTATCGCGGCGCACCGCACCTTCGACGCCGAAACAGCCCACGATCTCGCCCTGGTCGCGTCAGGCCTTTCGGGACATCTCGCCCAGGCCGCCTCCATTCCCGAGCCGAGGCGCACCCGACACGTGGCACTTCTGGTTCCTCCATACCTTCGGCGCCGAAAGTCAACCGTCCGCGCTTTCGGCACCGAATGCCAGCACCGTTCGGTTGGGCTGTTCCTGCACAACAAAACTCACATAATTTGAGCAGCATCAGCGTTTCCGTAAAATCACCATTGCAAAGCTTCCCCCGCTTGGCCGAAGCCGCGCGTGAGCCGAAACCGACAGCCCGGCCGGACGTGGTAAAAACTTCCGAAGGCCATTTCCCCCAATAGTAGCCCCTCGTCAGTGAGGGCCGTCCCGTCCTCAAGATGGGCCGAACTTACGACCAACTCTTCACAGGGCGAAAAACGGGCTTCAGAACTCCCACGGACGGCCCACGCTGACGCGGATCCGAGTAAAAGATGCGTGCTGCCCTTTGGAAATTTTACCGTTGTGAGAGGTGGTCGTCGGGGTAAAAAGGTAAATTTGCCTGTTACCGGCGCGATTATCGGGCGCTGATGCACTATAAAAAGGGGACTGACCCTTGGGCTGCCCCACCCCACGGCCGTGACCTGCAGCCGCGACGCGTGAAAGCTCCGAAGGCATTGTCATAAGATTCCTTTCGCTCCCCACAGCTTTCATTCTACTTCGCATTTGGACCGCTTATATGGCGCCAAAAAGAAGACGCGATGCTGTCGCAAAGGAGATCCCGAAGGCGTACACCTTCGGCTGAAGCTAGATTGACAGCACCGACGTGGGATCTCTCGTGAAGAACCACATGGTCGGGACCGGCCGAGCCCCTGGCCGGGAAACTGTGCCGCGGTCACGTGATAACGAGGTCGTCATCTTCCGCGATATCCTGTACGCGGGGCTTCGGTTTCCCCTCCACCCCGCCGTCGTTGACATCCTTCGGTACTTCGACATCTACCTACACCAGCTCACCCCCAACACAATCCTTCGCCTGTCGGTGTACATGTGGATATGCCGCACCACGAAGATCAAGCCTTCTGCCGAGGGGTTTGCTTCAGCGCATCAAGTGCACCACCAGCGACGGACGGTCTTCGAAGAAGAGGGGGGCCAGTCTGTGGAGAAAGACTGCCAATTTGGCTGTCCAAATTTTTCGTACAAGTCCGGCGTGGTGAGCCCCGTGACCGCTTACCGGAACAAGTGGCCTTCGGACTGGCAGCAGCACTGGTTCTACCACACGGTGACTCCCCTCTCCCCCGGAGAGTCTCACCCCTTGGCCACGAAGGAGCTGCCTCCCCTTCACGAATCTTACGCGAAGAACCCCTCCTGCCCCGAAAGCGACGAATTTGTGATGATGCTTCGCCGGTTCGCGCGTAAGTACAACACACACGATATTGTGGAGGAATATCGCAGCATCCCGGTGTGTCCGCTAGTGGACGGCTGGGTTGTGGCCGACGACGCCTGGGCGGACGACATCGGCGACATCCCGTGCCCCGACTGGACGAAGGCTTTTTGGCTTCACCTCCGACTATGAGTACTCTTGTGTCCTTCGGTGGGCTTTTACCTTCTTCTTGTACTTCGGATGCTTCATGTGTTGACCGTTCGAAATTGTTGATTTGCAGTGCTGAAGAAAAGGAAGGTGGAGGCCCATGGTGATTTCATCCTCGGCCCTGTGTCGCCGAAGGAATACAAAGATACTGTCGCAGAGCTTAACGGGTCTCGAACAAACCAGGTGTTCAAGTTTTTGAAGATCAACGCGCCTGAGTGCGTCGGGTTCGCCAAGCACCGCGAAGCAGCCGAGAGGAAAGCTGCTGCGCTTGCGGCTGCCGAAACAGACGCTGGAGAGACGGCGACTTCGCCGCGTGCCGCCCCGAAGAAAGCTGGCAGGAGGGGCGCCCCCGCTGCGGCCACCGCCACCGCCGAAGGGAGGGTTCGGAAGAAACGTGGCGGCCGACCGGCGGACTCGCCCCCGTCTCCCAAGAGGACCCGAGTCGTAGACGTTGAGACCGGCCTCGTCGAGGATGTGATTGCTGTCATGCCGCTACGCTCGGCCGCACCTTCGGCTGAGGCCGGTAGGGAAGCTGGCGGGCCGCTGCTCGTGCCCCTCAGCTCGAAGGAGAAGGACAGCGATGTTCGCATTGTGTCTTCTGTTGGAGACGCCCCTCGCGGGCACAGCCCAACCGCCTTCGGCCCCGACTCCCCTCAAGACGAAGGCAAGTCCGGCTCCACGTCCACCAGTTCATCCAGCTCCTCGTCTTAAGACACCGAGCAATTTGCTTCCCCTTCGGCCACGGTCGCCGAAAAAAACGACTTTGTTGCCGCCGCAGAGGAAGACGAAGAAGAGGAACCCGACAGCAGCATCTATCGGGTGACACAGGAGGAGCCCCGAGCCGCCGCTGTCCGTCTTCAGGTTCCCGCTGAAGCCAAGCTGATTGGAGGGAAACAGATTCTCTTCCTGGGCCTGACAAGCGGCGGACACGAGCGTAAATTCCTGGAGGAGGTAGGGTCGAGCTTCACTATTCCTCACGAGGAGGAATACTTTGGAAAGCTTAGCTCCACCGATCTCACCACTGCATGCGGGGACCTGTCTCTAAAAGCCTTCGTCGCATCTCGGTGCCTCGCCCGAAGGCTGAAACAAGAAAGCAGAGAGGCGAAGGAGCTGTCTGCTGCCGCGAATACCTCACTTCAAAATCGGGTGGCGGAGCTGGAGGGGCGGTTGGCTGCTGAGCAGGAACGCAACCGGAAGCTGCTGCAAGCGAAAGAAGATGCAGCGAAATCCTCCGAAGCTGCCCTTGAAGCACTGCGCCTCGACGTGGAGGCCTTAAACAGCGCCAAGGAGGACTTGCACGCTCAGCTCCTCGACAAGGAGGCCAAGTTGGCCGAAGCACAGAAAGAGGCGAGCGAGCTGAGCGGCGTGCTGGAACGGTACCGAGCAGATCATATCCGGAGCGCGGAGACCCTTCGCACCGACATCTTGGAGTTGCTGGGGCAGTGCAATCTTGGTGCGCCGCCTATATCGTTCCCCCGGTGCACCGTCGAGGCATTTTACAAATCGGTGGATGCTTGCTTCGACCTCGTCGCCATGAACACGAAGATCTTCGGAGAGCTAGGGGCCACAGTAGGGGTTCGCACGCTGGCATACTCCGTGTGCTCTCTGGTTCCTGCGGATCGCCCCTCTTCAGAGAAGACAATCAGCAAGGGCGATCTTCGGCGGCTGATGAAGGATAACTTTGAGTGGCCCACTGACGCGGAACTCGACGTTGCGCAGCTCCTCGTGCTCGCCAAAAACCTTGCCAAGAACTTCATGAACACCTTCTTCGCCCAGCGTGGGTTCTGCCTCACATTGGACGAATCAGTTCGCCTAAGTGCTCAGGTTCGCCGAAGCCACTTTTATTTTCGCTTTAAAACCCTACTTGTGGTGTCGACTCGCGCCCATGCTGACGTGTTGCCCTCGGTGTCTCGCAGCTAAGGCCTCGGCTGCAGGCGCGCGTTTACGATCGCCTTCGAACTCGGTTCGGTGGGACTCCTCCCGAGCCCCGGTTCATGATGGAAGGCAACTGGATCGCCATGCCCAGGGTTCCCCTGATCACCGCCGGGAATCCCGAAGCCGCCGCGGGGGAGGGAGGCAACGTGACCGATGCTCCCGGTGACGGTGCTTGCGCTACCGAAGATACGACAGGGCCGACGTCCGATGGAGCGCGCGGGGACAGGGCAACAGGGCCATCAGACGAAGTCGGGCGCACCGAGGCAGCTGTGGCGACCATTTCCCCTGCGCCTGCCTCCCCCGGAGTCGTCGTTGTCCCCGAAGTCGATGATGCACCTGCGCCTGACGAGGCCGCCCCCGTCACCGTCAACACCGAAAAGAACGCTGGAGGCGATACCTCAGAGACGGCGCATGCCGCGGAGCTTGAGGCCGCGCTGCTAGCCGCCAGCTCTCCCGGGTGCGAAGGCCCCACAGAGCCTGCAGCCGCTGCGCCATCCGAGGCTCCGGTCGTCACCACAGAAGCTGAGGTCTAAAGGGCGCCAGGCCTGATTTTGTAAACAGATGAAACACTTCCTTCTGGAGCCGTGGTTGTGTAAAACACTAATGTAAGGTGTCTCTACGCAGGTCCCTTCGGTGGTGCCTGCGCAGAGAGCCGAAGGTGCGAGCGACCCGCCCTTGCCCATAAACTCTTTTTTTGTTGCCCCAAACGTGTGGACGAAATTTAGTATACGCCACCCAGGTGTGTCGTATTCGGAATTCCTATCGTATCGTGCGGAACGTTACCGTCTCCACAACGAGGCCGCTAAGCGTTTCTTTGCGGATTTTTCGAAGGATCCTTCGCGCTGGGAAGCCATCCTTAGAGAACGAGCCGCCCGTAGGGCGGCTAGGCGAAACTTAGTGGACCCCTTCGTGACCGAAGGGGTCATTCCAAAACCAGAGCCGATCGAGGAGGGGGTCATCGGACCGCCCGAATATGTGTATTTGATTCCTGACGTCTCGTCGGGCGGTCCTGTGGTTGCGAAGGTCGAGCCAGAGTGAGCGCCCGCGCACTGACTGTGATCCCGTCTTCGGCGCAGGACGGATGCCCACCGACAGCGACCTCCGGCAGATGGCACTAGACATCATAGACACGGCGCTTCTTCGTTTAATCGATGAGATCTGCGAAGACGTACTTAACGAAGATTGATCGCTCAGAGGCACTGACTGGTTGTGGCTCCGCGTCGCGCCATGAGATGTTGTGAAGACTTGAAGCGATTTACTTCGGAACTCCCCCCGGAAGTGTTCGCGACACGTTGGGGCGGCGCGGCTCCAACCGATTTGTATAGAGATGTATTGTGATTGTATTGCTGTGTCGAAGTGTAACACTAGATTGTTGTACCAAAAAACATTGTATATTCGAAATGTGATAAAAGGAAAACGAGGGTGTCTGCGACCACCATTTTTCCCTTCGTTCCTGTACTTGCGTTCTGCGTTGTCACCGTGAATTTTACAAGGGGCAGCGCTGCCTCCGGTCGGTGACATTACCCTTGCGTCTCTTTCGGACAGGTCTATCCCCTAGCCGTATCAAAACGAAACGCCGTCGTGCCGTGCCCTCTGCGTCGCGTCCACCGGGCTTTTCCTTCGGTCGTGGCTAGACCGATCGCATCACCTTCGACGTGTTTTCATAAAGACCAAATCGGGGCCTTTAGACTTCGGTCGTATCGGGACCGATGCAACGCCCCCGGCGTGCGTTTTCTCGGGCCAAATCGGGGCCCTTATACCGCATCAAGCAGACTTCACCAGTCACGACGATAAGTGACAGGCTCGGCCCGTGCGCACTCAATGCAGCTCGTGCCCATGCCGTCACTTACCCCGCCGAAGGCCACATCGAAGACTATGCCCCCCTTCACAGGGGTAGCATAGCTTCGTCAGCGCTGCGAAAGCATACTCGAAAGAAAAAATCTTGGAGACGAAAGGCTGGGGGGAAACTGACTTATATTACATGTCAGAAACAAGATACATGGGTCCGCCTCATTAAAAACCTCACACTTCGCGGGTCCAGGTGGGAACCACGAAGCTTCCCCCGTGAGGAAAAGAGTGCGTCCCCCCTACTTACTGTACATATATTACAAACTTCTGAACACAATGAAAGAGAAAAAAGAACTACTTAAACTTAAACTACAGTAGCCGCTCATGGCGACTTCAGACGAAGTACTTATGAAGCATGTCCATTCCAAGTGTATGGCTCCTCTTCGCCGGTCAACCGACGCAACTTGAATGTTGCTTCGTTCGATGTTGCGGTCGCTATAAATGGGCCTTCCCACTTCCCGTGCATCTTGCCTTTCAGCTTTCCCTTCGGTACCTTGCGCAGCACCAGATCCCCTGACTGTATGAGCTTAGGCCTGATCTTCTTGTTTTTCCACCTTCGGGTTTCATCTTGGTAAGACGACAGGTTCGCTGCTGCTTGCAAGCGCACCTCCTCAATGTTCTGGACCGAAGCTTTGAGGTCTTCGTCGCTGGAAGGGATGTCCCTCTAAGTGCCCAGACACAGCTCTTCGGGCAACATGGCCTCTTCTCCGTATAGCAACTTGAATGGCGAAAACTGAGTAGTCCTGGACGTGGTGGTGTTGTGGGACCAGATCACCCTCGGTAGCTCTTCGGCCCACTTGCTCTTTGGCAGATCGGTGATGTTCCTTTTTATACCGGCGAAGATTACTCCATTTGCCCGTTCTACAGCCCCATTGGACTGCGGGTGGTAGACCGAAGCGAAACACAGCTTGGAGCCCAGGTAGGTACAGAATTCCTTGAAGTCGGCACTGTCAAATTGTTTGCCATTGTCCACGGTGACTTCGTGCAGAACACCGAAGCGGCACACGATGTTCTGCCAGAAAAACTTCTATCGTCGCCGAAGTAATGCTCAACAGTGGATTTGCTTCTACCCATTTGGAAAAAGACTCCACCGCCACTGTTGACGTAAAATCTGCACCTCACGCCAAGCACACAGCAAGCCGAACAAGCTAGCTTCACACGCGCAAAGATTCCAAGACGTGCCAGTCAATTTTTCCTGAAAATTAACAAAAGACAAAGTAGTTAAATTCCAAAGCTTGGAACTTGCCGGGTGGTACCAGACAGTTCCATATTTGCGGCTAGAAAGCCAAGTGAGATGACATATAGCTATAAAGAGCTATCTGCCAGCAAACTAGAAACTATTTGGGAGCTTTAAAGTGCAAAAAGTAACATAGCCGAATAGATGATGTAAGCATGACGATAGATCGGTCTTTATTTGGATAAAAATGCACGTGCACAAAGCCATGACCGATCCCCGTGGTAAATAATATTAAACAATAAATGAAGTAAAAGCATGATCATAAATATGCAATAAACAAGCATGCATAGGTCCAAAGCACTAGTCTACCGCATGTCTAGGTACTTTAAAACCCGTCAAGCATGATACCAAACAAATCTATCCACCGCATGATACAACTTGTTTGAAATCATACCACCGTCCACAAATAGATCTATCCACCGCATGATACAATCTAAATATGGAAAGCTAAAAGCATACAATATTTAAAGCATGACTTATAAACACGTTTCACCCGTGAAAACATAACCGATTACGGCTGAACAGCCGAATCGGGGTCCATGAAGAAGGAACGAGCATTACCAAAGAATATAAATCTATCAGATTGGATCGGAATCTAATCCACCGGATGACTAGCCCCAAAACAACCCAAAAACCTGCATCTACCGCATGATACCCAGCTCTTTCAAGATTTATACAAGATTTGGTAAGCTTGAACCCGCAACACGTAACAATCTAGATTGAATCGGTTTCGACTATCAGGGAACATGTGATCCACGTGCTATTTAAGCCAAGGATACGAACTCGATTCGCATAAGGATCATCAAAAGAGATAAAGCCAATTCAAATCAATCTAGATTGGGCAAAGAAGTGTTACATGAATTTAAACATAAAGTAAAACTCAAAGCAACACAGGGTAACTTAATGAATCTATTGGATCTTGCCAAAATTCAATAGAGCCGATAACTAGCTTCAAGCTAGATCTTAGCCCACCTCATGGCTCATGATCTAACAAGAAACCCTCTTGAACCAAGCTTGAATCTACCGCATGACACCAAGCATGGTAACAAGACTACTTGCATCAGATCTAAATCCACCGCATGATACTAGACATGATACAAGGTTGCCGGTACTCACGGAGGTCGACGGATCGATGAACCCTCTCGAAGAACTCGACGACACGACAAAGGACTCAAGGGTTTGGCGTAAAGCCGGTTTGTATTGAGAATGTTTCGAATGTTTGTTACATACATTCAGGGCCCATATTTATACCCTGTCAAGCATGACTTCGAATGGATTTGATACCTAATTTATCTCTAAGCGTGATTGCTTATCCATCCATTCACCTCTTCCACTCGGGCCACGTCATCACGCAAATCCCACAAAATCAGCGCAACAGTTTCTTTGCCGAACGGAAATGAATTGCCGACCGCGGACTCTTCTACCGAATTCATCTGAAGAAAACCTCCCTTCTGCCGGACGGACTCTTCACCGCGTTGGACCCACAGGTCAGACTCCTTACCAAATTTTGGTGTTAACATATGCCCCTTCAATTACGGGATAAAAGTAATTTTATTCCGGAATTGACTCCAGCTACCAACGTCTTGAATCTGTTCAACACCTATTCTCTCTCTTCGCAATCCGCCGGAGTTTTCGTCTAGATCCAAACCCTAGATCACCTTTTCTTGAGCTCAAATCCTCAATGGCAGGTCAAAATCAAGCTGCTCAGGTAAATTCCTCTTCCATAAGCTTCATTCGGCACTCAACTTTTCGATTTTTACCTGAGATTTCTTTTCCGCCTTCTCCCAGCAGGAACTTTCCACTGAGCTTCTAATACGCACTGAGGCCAATTTGACATCTTACTTCCTTGGTCCTGTGGGAGTTTCTGATCCCCGCGAATTCATCGCAGCCGAATCCCAAAGGATCCCCTTCAAAGCGGCTTTAACTCAACCTTCTCTGTGGCGGGATGCCTTCAAGAACTAGCCTTTACCCCCAATTGCGGGCTGGAGGAATTGGTACAAGAGGATCCTTGCGGACAACAGTGCTAAGACCCAAACTTGGGACACCCTCCGAATTGCTCAATGTTTGGAGCTCTCTTTGGCTGAGACCCCGAAAAACGGAGACCTCCTGATAGCCGCTTGTCATTTTTGGTCAAATGGTGTCAACGCCTTCCTTTTTGGTCACGACCCAATGTCCCCCACTCTGGCCGATGTATACATGATTACCGGACTTGATATTTCAGGATCCGTACATCCTTGGGACTACAGAGGTTCCACAAGACAAACGGGAGTGAAGTCAGGGAGTGAATATAAACATTATATCCAGAATCACATGAAAGATGGCCCTCTTGGTGAAGTCGAATACAGGGCCTTCTTGAACATGTGGCTGTGCAGGTTCATCTTTTGTGGTAAAGCCAATAAGCCTACTCTGAATCATATTGTAATGGCTACACAATTGGCTGGTGGTAAGCGCATTCCCCTTGGAAAATACCTCCTGGGCAGTGTATACCACATGCTTCATCAAACTGTCACCCAAATGTACACCAGCCAGAAGATAGCATGTGTCAATGGCCCTTGGTGGTTTGTACAGATGTGGCTGCAACTGCACATGCACTAGATCGTTGGTATTGACCTCAACACCCGGTTTTTTCCTTCATCCAACTATCATGAAGGGGAAGTTCAGGTTACCAGAGGATGTCACACCTATGGAGAAGCTGCTTCAACTGTTCCCATCAATCAGAATGTCAGCCAGCTCTTTGAGCTCTTCTTCAAAGGCTTCCCCAACCCTCTCTGGCTTCCTTACTTGGACAATAATAATTTAACCCTCCCTTGTGAGTTCTCCTTTGAGGCTGGACGCCAAGATGGAAGGTTTCTGGAAATCCTCAATATCCTCATCCATCCATGCATTCTGCCAGCTGAATTTAGTGGAGGGAGGTTAAACCACAACACTTATGAATACTACCAGCCAAATATGATGGCTCGACAACTTGGATGTGGCCAGATGCCCCCAAGACTATTCCTGCATGAATTCCTCAAACTCAGAGAGGAAATCAAAGAACTCACTCAATCCAGCAGGGTTTTTCAGTATGTATGCAAATTCAACCGTTTACACTGCCCTTCACACCTACAACGGTAGCTCACCCCACCTTCAACTCTTGGTGGCAAGAATTCCATGACCATATTTTCGGTGAGCCCGTGCACTCATTTTGCATAGAACCGATGCCCGATTTTCAGCCAACTTCGCAGGTAACATGATTGTCCTTTTCCTCAAATCGACATTTCTTCCTTTAACCATGATCTTGATTTTTTACCCACGAATATAGTGCCTCGCCCCTCTAGCCGGGCGATTGCTTACAATGCAAGATGCCCAATCTCAAAGATCGGGATTTAGATCACCAACCTTGGCTCAACTGATGGCTAGGTATGCCACAACAGATCCAATTTTGTCCAGTATTACTCCTGACAAGAGGCAAGGCCTGTCTCTGATCGCACCTCCAATTGCCAAGAAAAGAAGAACTGTCAAGAAAGTTCTTATTGAGGTAAAGTTTCTTCTCTTTTGATCATAGAATTACTCTTTACTGATAAATCTCATCTTATGCAATTCCAGACCAGAAATCAGCAGCCTTCAGCTTCAGAACCTGCCAATGCTCCATCTACTGGTATGACTTTATTACCTGTTTCCTCAAAGATCAACACTGGCATTTACCCTTAATCTGGTACTTGCAGAAGAAACATTGGTGGATCATTCTGTGGATGTCCCTGTCCCTCAACACGTAAGTCCACCAAGGGCTGAGCCACATGCTCAAGTGGATATTTCATCTTCATCAGGAACTCAATCACCTCCTGCTTAGACAGAGACACCAACTTCACCAGAGATGAACTCTCCTATCCAACCAGAGACTTCAAGCCCTCCAAGGGTTCGATCCCCTGTTGGCCATGCAGAAAACCCAACTTTGACAGAGGTAAACCCATATCCTCTCCAGCCAGAAGCCTCAAAGTTGCCAGAAACTGCACCAGCTCCCTCTCACACAGAGGCCTCAGCTTTGCCACGAGCACCTTCTTCACCAGTGGCTCCAGAAATCGCCCCTGAAACCGAACAAAATCATGTTCCAATTCAGGAAGTTAGGCATAAGGTAAACATTTGCACTTAACCATGTTATCTTCTTTATTTCCCAACACTCCTGACTCGGCAACGTTACTCTTTCAGGATCAAGCTCCGTCATCATCAAACCCATTAATAGAGAATAATCCAACTGCCGAGACAAGGGAAGGAGGGACTCAAGCCTTGTCAGAGGAAGTACAAGAAAAGCTCAAGGAAATTTTTGCCTAGCTGCAAAGAGAGGCTCGAGATCAGATCAGAGATCTTGATTATTTCGAGGAAATTCTTAGACCCATCAGCCAAGAACTCCCTGAGGATATCAAGACCTCACTTGAGCCCATCTCTGGTTTGGATGTTCATTATGTAGCCATAAGACGAGCTCTGAGAAATGTGTCTTCCCGCCCAGCTGTTGAACAAAAGAAAGCCAAAGCTGAACAAGCCGTGAAGGGAGCACAATCTCAAACTGAGAACCACAAAGGGATATTGGCCAATCTGCAAGCTGCTCGTGAATTGAAAATTGCCAGAAAGGCCGCACTGGAGGCAGAGCTAAAAAGTTTATCAGCGGAAATAGAGGCTGATGACAAGAAGATAGCCGAACTTCCTGGATTGATAGGGAAGATCCAAGAGGAAGCAGCATCGGCCATAGCTGAGGTGAATCAATGTGATGCGAGAACTCACCATCCCGTCCGGCGCCCGTAAAGATTATCAAGAACGGATGGAGAACATTCACCAAACAACATCGAACGCCTCCAATGTAATTGCAAAGTATTTGAACATTTAGCTGTACTGATCGATGTGTAACCGAACTGGCCGTTCTTGCAACATTTGCCTTTTTATAAGTTCGTTTTCCCTTTCCTTGCACAGCCTTGACTGCAACGCTGAACGACCCATTCGGTAACTAGTAACCAAGTAGCGCCATACCCGAACGACACCTTAGCCGAGTCGAACCAACCGAATGCGACTCAGCCTTGAACTCCAGACGACCCGACGGCGGATTGGTCAAGGAAACCTCTCCACCTTCCAAGTTTCTTGGGATACGGGCCACGATCTAAGGCCACGACCTGAGGCCACGATCTATTTCGCCAGGCCTATAAATAAAAACCGTAGGTGCCCTAGCTCTTCACCAAGCCTTTAGTCCTCAAATCTTTGCCAACCTCAAATCTTCTTTTCCCAATCAGCACAAACCCCAGCAGCATGGCGAGCAGCAACAACAGGCGCCGCGCCGCCGACGAGGCGGAAGGGAGTCGCGCCAGCGCGCGTCGGAGGCAATAATCGTCAACTTTTCCTTTACGATTCGTCTTTGATTCCTTTTTTGTTTTTGACGATCATCTCTGTTTCAGGCTTATTCAATGGAATCCATCTTCTGCACCGGCCGGTCGGCCCTCGGACGACTCCTCGGAGTCAGACCACCACTCCCCCGTGCCCTACGGGGAACTTGATGCTCTCCGCTTCAAGGCGGAGCTGGAGGTAGCCCAGCGCGAGCTGGAAGACGTCTCCAAAAAGGCTGGCATAGCCGAACTGGAGTGGGAGGACCAGCGCAAGCAACTGCTGGCGACCATCGATGGTACGGCTCTGGAATCGCTCCCTAATCCAATCTGGCTTTTGATACTAATCACCTTTATCTTGCATTTTGCAGCCCGTGACGCTGAGCTCAACCAGCTAAAAATGCTGGTGGAGCAATTGGCTGACAAGGTGAACGCCCGCGGAGATACGCCGGCGGAGCGCCTCGCCGTGGTGGAACACCGCGTGGATGAAGTGGCCACCCACGGCATCCGCCTGGGCACCACTTTGGGCCTGGCCGCCATGGCGACGCACACCGACGTCGATTACTCCACCAGGCCGCACGGCTTCCGGGGCGGCACACCAGAAGACATCGACGAGATCGAGGTCATCTTGGAGCGCCTCGACGGCCACGGCGACGCCATTGCCGAACTCACTCATCCCCAGTCTGTGCTAAACATGCTCTTTGATTAGATTGTACTAGGGATGTTTGATTATCGGCAATAAATAAAGAACTTTTAATTCCCGTGCTCGTATTGCGATAATTTTTTCTGTGTTTGCATCTGTGAATCTTGTTTCTCCTTGAACGTATTCGGGAACTCGCTTGAGCCGAACACGCAAAAACAGAGGTCCCTTGGCGCAATACCCGCAGAAAATCCTTGATTCAGCAATCCATAAGCACTGTTCAAACGAAAACCCTTCGCATTCGGGAGGAAACCCTGCTGCTTGGTATTCCAATAATGTACGCCAGCCAGTCATCACTCCCAACGCACTCTCTCAGTCAATAAAATAGCCTGCTGAGATGCCCTGCAAATCCACTCGCACACTCATCCATCACTTCTCATCTTCTCCCCTGCTCTCAGAAGAAAAAACCCCAAGGCCATGGACAAAGGCAAGCAGCCCCAGGAGGACAGCATCCCAAAGAAACGCACGATTCGAGAGTGAGTTTTCCTTTGACTTGCTTCTTGTTTCCTCATGTGGTCTCGTGTTTTACCTCCTCTCTGTTTTTTCTCCCTCAGCCTTGATCTGCTTCCTGAGGAAATCATTGGGACCGAAGACATGCCCGAGTACATCTCCTCTGATTCCTCTCTTGAAGCAGAGGATGCCACGCCCGAGCAGAGAATCAGCCATCAACTGTGCCGCCGCGTTCGGCACCTGGAGCACGACCTCCGGGACATCACCGCTCGTTGCCAGGCCGAGCGCGAGCGTCGCATGGCTTTGGAGGCACTAGTAGGAGGTAAATATCTCCAACTCCTTCTTGACTCCGTGCTCACATCTAGATCTCTGCCTCTGACGACTACTCCTGTGTCCCAGATGTTTTTGATAGGTACAATAACCTGAAAGCGACTTGGGACAGCTTGGTGGAGGCAGCAAACCATGGTCATCCCCACGGCTTCTAAGTTGCCGTCACGGTGGTACTGGAACAACTGAAGAGGGAGCAGCTGAAGAAGCAAAGAAAAGATTGAATCATACTTTCGCTTCTTACGCCAGGCCTTCTGCTTTCCACCTCCTCGCAGTCCTGATCACCAGGGTTGTTAGATGCAAACCTGCAAGAAGCATTTGTAATGTAGTATCATGCTAAGGGCAATACATCTAAGTGTCGGCCATTCCCTCTGTTTGGGGATTTTTGTTCTGAAGGCGGCCTCATTCCTGAGCGCCGGCTATCTCTGTATCAGATGCATGTAATCCCAATGCTTGTGGTCAGCGATCGATTTCAACACTAGGATAATATTTCTTCAAATATCTTCCATTTATTGCGGCTGAAAATTCTTCTCCTAGTAAAGTTTTCAATATGTAGGCATTACCGGGCACGCATCTGACCACCCGAAAGGGTCCTTCCCAGTTAGGGGACCATTTGCCGAATTCACTGTATTTGGTTCCAATCGGCAGTAAAGCTTTCCAAACCAAATCCCCTTCTGCAAATTGCTTGGCTTTTACTTTCTTGTTGTAATATTTGGCAACTCGCAGCTTGTTCTTTTCAATATTTTCCAGCGCCCTGAGACGGATCATGTGCAAATCTTCTAATTCATCCATCATTAAGCCACTGCAATCTTTGGAGCTTAAATCTTTCTGCAAAACCACTCTCCTAGAATCTGATTGTATTTCCCAAGGCAGAACTGCATGGTGCCCATAAACCAGTTCATAAGGAGATGTCTTTGTGGCTCCATGAGGGGCCATTCGGTAAGCCCACAAAGCTTCACTGAGTACCGAATGCCACCTCCTTGGCTTCTGGTCGATCTTCTTTTGTATAAGCTTGATCATGATCTTATTAGAAGCCTCTGCCTGACCATTAGCTTGGGCATAATAGGGAGAAGAATTAAATAACTTGATCCCCATGCTTTCGGCAAACTCCCTGAACTCCAAGGACACGAACTGGGCTCCTTGATAGTTGTGATTGTTTGAGGGATTCCAAACCGATAGATGATGTGTTCCTTAACAAACTCAACCATATTTTCGGATGTTACCTTCTTTAGTCGAACTGCCTCAACCCATTTGGTAAAGTAATCCGTTGCCAAAAGAACAAACTTATGTCCCTTGCTAGATGGTGGATTAATCTGGCCAATCAAGTCTATACCCCAGCCCCTGAATGGACATGGCTTGATAATGGGATTTAATGCTGATGCAGGAACTCTTTGAATATTTCCAAACCTCTGGCAGTCTTGACATCCCTTGTAATACTCAAAGCAGTCCTCCAATATCGTCGGCCAAAAGCACCCAGCTTGCCTGATAACCCATTTCATGCGGTAGGCCGATTGGTGTGCTCCACATATCCCATCATGTACCTCACTCATCATCCTTTTAGCTTCTTCTGGACCCAGGCATCATAGCAACACCCCATCTAATGACTTGTAAAACAAATTATCATCCAGAAGAACAAATTTTATGGCTTGTACCTGAGCTTCCTAGAGACTTTTCGGGATGGATCCTTCAAATAGTCAACAATCTCTCTTCTCCAATCATCTTCCGCAAGATCCATTCCCAGCGCACATATCTCCGTGGCAAACGCTTCTTGATTCTCTTTATAACCGGAAGCGCTCTGAGCCAATCTGTTTGCTTCTTCATTGTGTTCCCTAGGAATATGCTGTAGAGTTACCAACAGAAAGCTCTTCAGGATTTCCCTACATTCCTCGTAGTAACTCCTCAGCGCATCACTTTTACATTCGTATTGGCCGTTCAATTGCTTTATTACTAACTCTGAATCTCCATAAACTTCAACCGAAACGGCCCCGGCTTCTCTCAAATATTGAAGCCCCCGAAGCAATGCCTCGTACTCAGCCTGATTATTTGTGACAATGGGCTGGATAGGGATAGCAAACTCAAACATCTCACCCCTGAGTGAAATCAATAAAATCCCTACTCCTCCACCTTTACCACATGACGATCCATCAAAAAACAAAGCCCAAGGAGTAATTTCAAGTAAATCAATTGATGGATCACGATGTTCAGTTATAAAATCGGCAATGATCTGACCTTTTATAGCTTTTGCCGATTCGAACTTTAACTCAAACTCTGATAAAGCTAAGATCCACTTGCCAATCCTGCCATTCAAGATCGGAATAGATAACATATGTTTTATTACATCAAATTTGGAGTATACAATGCATTCGGCATTTAACAAGTAGTGCCGAAATTTTGTACACGAGTAGTACACGCATAGGCACAGCTTCTCTGCAGCTGAATACCTGGTTTCAGGATTAAGTAATTTTCGGCTAAGGTACGCCACTACCCGCTCCTTTCCTTCGAATTCTTGAATAAGGGCCGATCCAATGGTTTGGGTATCAGCCGCCACGTACAACTTGAAAGGCTTATCCAACTGCGGAGGGACCAGTACTGGTGGTTCCTTCATATATTGCTTGATCTCGTCAAAAGCCTTTTGTTGTTCGTCGCCCCACGTGAACTTCTGATCTTTCTTAAGCTTCAGCAATGGAGAAAATGGCAAAACCTTTTGTGACATATTTGAGATGAATCTCCTTACAAAATTAATCTTGCCGAGCAGTGATTGCAACTCCTTGAGATTAGTTGGAGGGACAACTTCATCAATGGCCTTCATGCTTTTCTTGCCAACTTCAATCCCCCCTTTGTGGACCAGAATCCCAAGAACTCCCCAGCTGATACCCCAAAAGCGCATTTGTTTGGATTCATCTTCAAACCATGCTTCCGGGTGCATTCCAAGGTTCTCTTCACGTCTTCCAAATGTGTGTCATGATTCAAAGACTTGATCACGACGTCTTCAATGTAAATTTCAACAATTTTACCGATCAACTCGTGAAAGATGTAATTCATGGCTCGCTGATAAGTTGCACCAGCATTCTTCAACCCAAATGTCATGATTATCCATTCAAACAGGCCTATGTGACCAGGACACCTGAAGGCTGTCTTTGATATATCTTCTATTGCCATAAACATCTGGTTGTATCCCGCATTACCATCCATGAAACCGATAACTTTGTGTCCAGCGGCGGCGTCAACCAACAAATCGGCAACGGCATGGGGTAACCATCCATAGGAGTAGCTCGTTTAAATCCCCGAAATCTATGCGGACCCTCATCTTTCCATTCTTCTTGTAGACGGGGACAATATTAGAGATCCACTCCGCATATACGCATGGCCGAACGAAGTTTGCATCAAGTAATCTTTCAACTTCTTTCTTCACATCGGCCAATACTTCATCTTTGTAGATTTTCCGGGGAGGTTGCTTGTATGGTTTAAAACCAGATTTGATTGGCAACCGATGCTCAACAATGGAACGGTCCAGTCCAGGCATCTCCGAATAATCCCAAGCGAAGCAATCTTTATATTCTTTAAGCAACTTGATCAATTCCTCCCTAAAGTCTGATTGCAAGTTTGCGCTGATAAATGTCGGCCTTGGTTTGTCACCGTTTCCAATGTCAACTTCTTCCAATTTATCGGCCGACATGAATCCTCGCCCCAACTTGCCGTCAGTACCATCGACGGGATTATCCATTAAAAATTGCTATAAGAGCCGACTGCTTGAATCGGCTGTTGATCGCTGCTGACAGGCTCAACAGGACCTTCTCCCCGCCTTTTCCCCGAGAAACGATCAATACCCTGATATTCCCAGAAAGCTGGTTCCACATTTGCGACGCTCACTGAGTCATCTGCTTGGACCACCTCAATATCGTCATCCACCCATTGAATGAGTTGTTGATGCATGGTGGATGGGATACAGCAATTGGCGTGAATCCAGTCCCGCCCAAGCAGTAGGCTGTAGGCTCCTTTGCCCTCGATGAAAAAAAAGGTGGTGAGCAATATCTTGGACCCAATCATCAGATCCACGTGGACGCACCCCTTGGTGTCTGAAGGATTCCCAACGAAATCGTTCAGAATTATGCTCGTAGGTGTCAAATCGCCAGGGCCCATGCCAAGTTTCCTGAAAGTGGTGTATGTCATTACGTTGACTGCCGCTCCACCGTCAACAAACATTTTGGTCAATGGCTTGCCATTGACATACCCTTTCAAGTACAGTGGCCTCATGTGTCGATTTTTGGCCGGTTTGTCGAAGATGGCTTGCTTGGCTAGCACCAGCTGCGCCATCAGTCCCCCAAGCTGTTCATTGTCCAGGGACGTTTCTTCCTGCACAACCTGATTAGCAGGAGCCATAAACTCATTCGGCAGAAAATATACCATACATGCCGGAGCCGAACGGTTTGATCCTTCAGGTCTGTCCTTTGGACGCCACACCTGTCTCGTCTGGATCCCCACTTGCCTCAGTTCGCGGTTCCTCAAGCGCTGAACCCTCCTTTTTTGACTCTTTCTTAAACCAGGCGGGCACCATTGCCCCTTTTGCCAGACGTACTCGTCCTCGTCTTCCTCCTGATCAGCCCATCTCAAATCAGCTTGCCTCTTCCTGGGGTGATCAATGATTTCAATTTTTTGACGCCGATCCTCACTGGGATGTATCCTTCCAATTCTTTCATGGACGGATCGGCGATTGGCAGTTTCCTGCCTATACTCTAAGTACCTGTCGCTGCACTCAGGGCAGTTTCTCAGCGTAGGAAGCTTCAACCCCTCGTTCCAGCAGTGCCTGAAGAATGCGCACCCCCAATGTGCGCGCTCCTGCTCGCGCGTGTACTGCTCCAAATCTCTCCTGCGCGCTTCTTCTTCGGCCCTGCGTCTCTCCTCCTCGTGCTTTCGTTTCTGGTAGCACTCTTTCTCTAGCTGGCGCTGCCATTTGTTAAGGAGGATGCGCGTAGTCACCCTGGGTTTGGCCCTGGACGACTCCCCTATCTCGACATGGCTCTTGAGAACGCGAGGGGCTTCACCATGAACCTGCTCCAAGGTCACTTGACGTTCTGCGTCTACTGCTCCATCCTGCCTTGCCCTGGCGGAAGTCAAGACCTTGACCTTGCCCTTTTCCTCGGCTGTCACCATGTTGACAGAAAAGCTTATCATGTTCCGGGGAAAAGGGTGGCCGTCCCGATTTTATCTTGTTGTCAAACTTGAGATGACCCTCCCGGATAGCCTTCGGATCCTCATTCGAAGACCCCTGCAGTCGTTGATGGAGTGAGAATTCCTGTCATGGAAGCCGCAGTAACGCTTCTCTTTTACTCCATCAGGCCGAAGCATGGAATGCCCTTCAGGCAATTTGATTCGGCCTTCTTTCACCAGGAATTCAAACAGCTTATCAGCTTTAGTGACATCAAAGTCGTATGTGCCTTTGGTCTGTTTGATCCAGCGCTGATTCATGGTCAACGGTTCCTTCCCCCACATGATCTCAGCAGCAGCCACTTCCTGATCATCGTCAGAGTCCTCCATTTGATCGGCCTTCTCCAGGAACTGATTGTAGATATCAGCTATGTCGTCCTGTTTGCCGAACCTGGTGTCTTTCTTAAACCCGTAGGCCTGGTTGCTCATCAATGACAGCTTTTGGGATAGCTGACCCAGGTTATCAAACTCCATACCAAACAACTTTTCTCGTACGGCCGGTAGCATCCCTGCAACGGCCATGTCGTCCAACTGATCATTTGGCAGATTCAACGAATAACACATGCCTTTGATTTCCCTGAACCTCCTGAGGAACTCCAAGGGCGTCTCACTGTGTCTCTGCTTCAGAGTGGCGAGGTCGACGAGCTTTTTTTCGTGCTACCGCTGAAGTAATGGGCATGGAATTTTCGCTCCAGCTCCCTCCATGTGCCAACTGATTGGGGAGGCAAAGATGAGAACCACTGGAACGCTGGGCCCGTCAGTGACATGGGGAAGTACCTGACCCTGAACGCCTCTTCAGATGAGGCCTCTCCGAGCTGCATCAGATAGCGAGCGATGTGCTCCACCGTGCTCGTGTCATCCTGTCCGGAAAACTTTGTAAATTCCTCGGAGGTTTTACTCTTGGCGGCAGGATCACATTGTAATACCACTCCGGGAACGGAGGCGTGTAGGTAGGTCCCTGCATTTTAGGTTTGAGGCCGAATTGATTCTGCATCAAGTCGGCCATCTTCTGAACCAGGATATCGTCCTCCCCGTACGCCCGTAGCCGGGCCGTAGCCCGGATTCGGGAGAGCATCGATGGCACCATAGTTCATCACTTCGTGGTAGCCTCCACCGTACAAATTCTTCTCGCGATCTTGTTGCTAGGCCGGGGCAATCCCGTAGGCGGAAGCAAGTGGAACTCCGGACGAGCCAAATGCCAACTCCCCATACGTGGCTGATATGGGTTCGGCCGTTGCATCGGTTGACCCCGTGCCGCCCCTATGGAGGTGGTCGGACCGGGCCGCCCTCTCGCGGCCCTGCAGAGGGGGGTTGAACTGGTTGACCTCCAGCGCCTTGTGGAGGAGGCTGGACGGCTTGGCTTCCAACGCTCTGCGGAGGAGGCTGAGTTGGCTGGCTTCGCAATGGCGGCTGAGAACTGGACTCTCCAATCTCCACGCTGCCTCCCTGAAGGGGTTGTCATATGGACCTCCCTGGGCCCGCCACCTCGGTGGGTACCAGGACCGACTACTCGGTGGGCCCCTGGGACTACCCGGCTTGCGCTACACGGCACCTGAAGGCGTGGAGCACAAGGACTGCAGAGGAGAAGTACTCAGTTAGGAAGCTGTACATGTCCCGCACTGTATGGAAGACTCCTAGACGTACTCGAGTAGTACTCTCTCCCTACTCCGACTTGTAACCCTGCCTCCCGGACTATATAAGGCGAGGCAGGGACCGATCTCTAGGATCATCTCATCTCATACAACCCACGGCGCACTATTGCACCATCTTGTAATCGTGCCCAATCAATCCAGAGCTACGCAGCATACAGGACGTAGGGTATTACGCACCTCGCGGCCTGAACCTGTCTAAATTGTGTGCCACGTGTCTCTTCCTTCGAGTTACCAATCTCGGCGAGGCCACATTCATCTACTTCGGGTACTCCCCTTAGTAGGTTGCCAGTCTAAAACACCGACAGCTGGCGCGCCAGGTAGGGGCTCTCGCCCGAGATCACATGGCAAACTCGACGGCTCCCGTCTACTTCAAGCCAACCGTCGCCTTCAACCGTGGCGACACCTTCGTGTTCGGCGCCTGGGTCGGCACTGCCAACGGCGCGGGCTCCTTCCAGCGCTGCCTAACCATGTAGCCCAACCCGAAGACCGGCTTCGTCACGCTTCCTGAAGTTGTCGCGGGCGAACTCGCCGGCAAGTTCGGCGAAATTTCGCTCTTCGACCACCACGCTGACTTCGAGCTCGAGTCCGCCTCCAACTCGAACTCGACGTCTCCATGGGCCATCGCATGCGAGCCGGTCCCTCGGCCATCGCGGCGGTCCCCCCCACCTCGTGAGTGCTCCGCGCGTGGCCCCCGCATCCTCAGCCGGGCCCGCACGGGAGCTCCCTCTTCGCGCCGGGCCGGCAAGGAGCCCGTACCCGAGTACAACTCGGACTCCGACGCCCCCCCGGCCACGCTTCGGACTCCAGCCCTCTCTCCGAGTTCTACTCGAACCCGGATTACGAGTTCGACTTCGGGTCGGACCCTGAGGTGCCCGAGTCCGAGGACAACTCCACTGAGCTTCCCTTGTCAGGGCCAGCCTCTGGGCTGGTTATAACATCCACGCCGGCCGGGAGATTCGTCTACTGGCCAGACCGCAAGCCCGCTGACCTGACAAGTGGGGACTCACGCTACGTCGCCTACATCGACTCGCTTCCGTTCCAGGAGGGAACACCCCTAGCCCGGGCTGACTAAAGCACACCAACTGAGGTGGCACCCTCTGAGTCCAGCCTTGGCACCCCCGATCGCCAAGTCTTCATGGCTGCCGGCGACACCCCAGGGCCTTCAGGCACGGCTCAGGACAAGTACCTGGAAGACATCTCCTCCGACGAGCTCTCTGCTGATGCTCCACCGAACGAGAACCCTGCAGACAGAGACGCTCGACGTGAGCGTAACCGGAAGCGCAGCGAACGTCGCCGGCGCCTCCGCGACAACTTCCCCGTCCGCAACCTTGCGGAAGCTCTCGAGGCGGTCGAGAGCAGAGTACACACTACCCCTGAGCAATGCCTCATGTCGATCACAGCGATTGCACGCCAGGCTCAGGGCATACGTGCTGGAGAGGTCATGGCCAAGCTCGCTGAAGACGCCTACTTCATGCGGGTCGACAACAGAGTCAACCAGCCTCCTCCAGCCAGACCCCGCGACAACGAAGCCACAAGTCGCAGCGCCAATAACGGTCCTAACCGTACTCGACCTGACCTCCCAGCCGAGCCCAACCGTCATCGCTCCAACGCCGGCGGACCTCCACGGCGCGACAACAACAGAACCGTGAGGTCGTCCCCCACCGTGCTCCGCCGGCGGCGGCGGCAACGACCCCGACGGCGGCGGCGGCCGACGGCGGAAGCTCCAACCATGGAGCCAACAGGAGGGCTGGCTGCGGCGGCAGTCGCGGTGGCCGAGGCCACGCGAACAGCCACGCTTCCGGCGCCTCACAGGGTGGGTACGATGCCCGCCAGAAGATTGAGGAGCTGCGACGGAAGAAGTCGACCACCGCAGCCGACGGCGACGGCTTCCCCGCCTTCTCACCTCGACTTCGCAACTTGCTCCTCCCCGACAAGTTCAAGCCTTTAGAAATTACCAAGTACGATGCGAAGCAGGATCCCATCCAGTGGCTCAGGTGCTACGCCCTCTCCATCGAGAACGCTGGCGGCAACAGCGACACCAAGTGCCTCTACTTCCCCTTCTGCCTGGACCAAGCTCCACTCACATGGCTCGAGTCGCTGGACAAGCACTCGATCGACAAGTGGGACCGGCCCGAAGGAGCAGCTCACCGCAACTTCGCGGGCGCCATGGGCCGATCGGGTACTCGCATGGACCTGGCCATGATCAAGCAGGAACAAGGCGAGACCCTCCGCAAGTACATGCGCTATTTCTTCGACAAGCGCGCTACCGTCGTCGACGTCACCGACAAGGAGGTCATCGACATCTTCCAAGACGGCCTCTATCACCGCCGCACATTCGAAGACTTCGGTCGTCGCCGCCCCAGGTCCATCCCCCACCTCAAGGACATGATCACGTCCTGGGCGGATGAAGAAGACAAGGCCAATGCCAAGTACGACGCCATCCGCGGCAAGACCAAGCGAGAACCGGGCGGCGGCGGCAAGCAAGAACGCGAACCAGGGCGGTCGCAACAACAACAACTACTACTCGGGTCCCAACCGCAAACGCAAGCCAGACAACACTGTCGCGGCTATCCAGCCGCCTCGCGAAAGGGAACTCGAAGAAGAACTCCGGCGGTTTCAAAGACCCGAAGGAGAAGTGCCCGTGGCATCCAAACGGCAACCACACCACCGAGCAATGCTACCAACTCGGGCATGCACTCAAGGATACGCCGAGCCACCGCACCCTCATGACCAAAAGGGCAAGACGAAGGACGGCGACAACAACGACTTCCGGGGCCCGACAAGACCGTCAACGTCCTCTTCGGTGGATTGCCCGGCGGGCGGGAGCGAAGGCTACCCGTCGTGAAGTCATGTCCATTGAGCCAGCGGTCCCGACCCCTCTCAGGTGGTCGGAGGTACCCATCACCTTCTCCCGCGCGGATCAATGGACCAGCTTCTCCGAACCAGGACGGTTACCCCTCGTCCTGAAGCCAGTGGTCGCGGGCTCCAAACTCAACAAGGTGCTCATCGACGGTGGAAGCGGGCTCAACATCCTTTTCACCAAGACCTTGAAGAAAATGAAGCTCGACATCACTCACATGCTCACCAAGAGCAACACGCCCTTCTACGGCATCGTCCCCGGCAACGCGGCTATTCCACTGGGCTCAGTGGTCCCCGCCGATTACCTTCGGGGCATCTCGGGACAACTACCGTACCGAGTACATCAAGTTCGAGGTTGCGGACTTCGAGACTTCCTACCACGCCATCCTCGGCAGACTGGCCATCGCCAAGTTCATGGCGGTACCCCACTACACCTACTTGGTACTCAAAATGCCAAGCCCAGCTGGTGTACTCTCCCTTCAAGGGGACTTGAAGATCTCTCACGACTGCGACACAGAAGCCATGGAGATCGCCTCTACGAACCAAGTACCCAACGCGATGATGGAGGTCTACGCCGCGTCGAAGAAGCTTGCTACAAGTGAACTCGACATCCCAGAGAAGTCTGACACCGCCAACAAACCTCAGCCACCTGAGGAGGTACTCGTCAAGACGATCGACCTCGGAACAGGCGACCCCAGCAAGACCACCACCATCGGGGCTGGCCTCGACCCCAAATAGGAAGACGCGCTCATCAGCTTCCTTCGGGCCTAACCGCGACATCTTCGCGTGGAAGCCGACGGACATGCCGGGAGTGCCCGGGGAGCCGATTGAGCACCGCCTCAACGTCGATCCTAAGGCCACCCCCAAGCGACAACACCTCCCGACGCTTTGCCGACGACGGACGGGACGCCATCGGGAAGGAACTCGCCAAACTACTCGCGGCCGGCTTCATCGGAGAAGTCTTCCATCCCGAGTGGCTCGCCAACCCCGTCCTCGTCCGCAAGAAGAACTCGAACGAGTGGAGGATGTGCGTCGACTACACCGACCTCACCAAGCACTTGCCCCAAGGACCCCTTCGGGTTGCCGCGGATTGATCAAGTCATCGACTCCACGGCGACCGCGACCTGCTCTCCGCTTCCTCGATCGCTACTCCGGTACCACCAGATCGCGATCAAGGAAGAAGACCAGGAGAAGACCGCGTTCATCACCCCGTTTGGCGCGTACTGCTACACGACCATGTCCTTCGGGCTGAAGAACGCCTGCGCCACCTATCAACGAGCTATCCAGGCCTGCTTCAAAAGGCAACTCAACAAGAACGTCGAAGCTTACGTGGAGGACGTGGTCATCAAGACCAGAAACTCCAGTACCCCCATCGACGACCTTGAAGAGACTTTCGCATCACTGCGCGAGTACCGCTGGAAGCTCAACCCGAACAAGTGCGTCTTCGGCGTACCTTCGGGCAAACTACTCGGCTTCATCATCAGCCAGCGCGGCATCGAAGCCAACCCCGAGAAGATCTCCGCCATCACCAGCATGAAAGCTCCCACGAGCATCAAAGATGTCCAGAAGCTGACAGGGTGCATGGCGGCACTGAACAGATTTATCTCGAGGCTAGGAGAACGGGGGCTCCCCTTCTTCAAACTACTCAAGCATCAAGAGAAGTTCGTGTGGACTCCAGAGGCGGATCAAGCCCTTGCCCAGCTCAAGGACTTCCTATCGAAGCCGCCGATCCTCACGGCTCCTCACAAGGGCGAGCAGCTGCTGCTCTACCTCGCTACGACTACCCACGTGGTCAGTACTGCCATCATCGTCGAGCGGCAAGAAGATGACCACGCCTATCCAGTCCAGCGCCCAGTCTACTTCGTCAGCGAGGTTTTATCAGAGTCCAAGGCACGCTATCAGCCTGTGTAGAAGCTCATGTACGCAGTACTCATCACCTCGCGGAAGCTACGACACTACTTCCAGTAGTACTCAATATCCGTCGTCACCGACTACCCGCTCGGCGACATCCTGCGGAACCAAGATGCTACTGGAAGAATCTCCAAGTGGGCGTTCGAGCTCGGCGCCCTCACCATCGACTTCAAGCCACGCACAGCCATCAAGTCGCAGGCACTGATCGACTTCATGGCAGAATGACGGGAGAATCAGCTGCCTACTCCCACCGTGCGACCAGAGCATTGGGTGATGTACTTTGACGGCTCACTCAACCTCGAGGGCGCAGGTGCAGGGGTACTCCTGATCTCTCCAATGGGCGAACAACTCAAGTACGTCCTGCAGATCTTCTGGAAGGTCTCAAACAACGAAGCCGAGTACGAAGCTCTCCTACACGGGCTCCGCCTCGCGGCTTCATTAGGCATCAAGCGGCTACTAGTCTATGGCGACTCCGCAGTGGTCATTAACCAAGTCAACAAGTCCTGGGATCGCAACAAGGAGAACATGGACGCCTACTGCCTAGAAGTCCGCAAACTCGAGAACAAGTTCTATGGTCTCGAGTTCCACCACATCGTCCGCGACAACAACGTTGCAGCGGACGTCGTCTCGAAGCTTGGATCCACCCGCGCTCAAGTACCAGCGGGTGTCTTCGTTCACGAGCTTCACGCGCCATCCATCCCGGAGCCGGCGCCACCGACCACTGTCCCAGCCCATCCACCAGCTGGGCAGGAGGTCATGATGATCGATGTGGACAGGAGGCAACCTTTCATCGACTACCTCAGCGAGCAGAAGGTCCCCTCCGACAAGAACTCGGCTGAGCAGCTCGTCCGCCGCGCCAAGTCCTACGTCCTCGTCGGAGACAAGCTTTACAAGCGGGGCACATCTTCTGGAGTACTCATGAAGTGCGTCCCTCGTGAAGAAGGCAAGGACATCTTGGAGGAGATCCACAAGGGCGTCTGCGGCAACCACGCGTCCTCACGCACGCTGGTCAGCAAGGCCTTCCGGCGAGCTTTCTACTGGCCCACAGCTCTGGGCGATGCCGAAGAACTCGTCAGAAGGTGCCAAGGATGCCAGTACTTCGCCAAGCAGCAACACGTCCCAGCCTACAAGCTAGTCACCATACCGCCAACCTGGCCCTTTGCCTGCTGGGGGCTCGACATGATTGGGCCACGCCAACGGCGCCAGGCGGTTTCAACAGGGTATTGGTGGCCATCGACAAGTTCACCAAGTGGATTGAGGTCAAGCCGGTCACATGCCCAAAGGCTGACAGAGTACTCGACTTCCTGGATGAACTCGTACATCGCTACGGACTACCCCACCGCATCATCACAGACCTGGGCTCCAACTTCAACAACCATCAGTTCTGGGAATACTGCGAGAACAGCGGGATCGACGTCCGATACGTCTCAGTTGCCCATCCACGGGCCAACGGACAAGTCGAGCGCGCCAATGGGATGGTGCTCGACGCTCTCAAGAAGCGGCTACACGACGCTGCTAACTCCAAAGGGGGCAAGTGGATCAAGGAACTACCCAACGCACTCTGGGGGCTACGGACTCAGCCATCCAAGCCAACGGGGCAATCCCCTTACTTCCTGGTCTACGGCTCCGAAGCAATCCTCCCTGCCGACGTCATATGGAACTCGCCAGCAGTGGAGCACTACGACGAAGGCGTCTCAGAAGACAGCAGACGAGTTGACATCGACAGCCTCGAAGAAGCTCGCTGCGCTGCCCTCGTCCAATCAGCAAGGTACCTAGAGGGTATCCGACGCTACCATGATCGCAACGTCAAGGAACGCTCCTTCAACGTTGGTGATCTCGTCCTCCGTCGCATCCAGAACACGGAAGGACTACACAAGCTCAGCTCCCCCTGGGAAGGTCCCTTCACCGTTGCAAAGGTGACTGGGCCGGGCTCCTACCGCCTCCAGACACTTGAAGGCGAAGACATCAACAACTCGTGGAACGTCGACCAGCTCTGTCAATTCTACGCCTAGTCTACACGACTACTCCGGGGTTCAAGTCTACACGACTACACCAACACCCCTCTGCCGTAAGCGGCCTCCGGGTCCTGGCTCCAGTCTCCGGACTACTCCTCTCCAGGATCCAGCCCGCGCGGCTACCTACGGATCCTGGGCTGCGACGAGCGTCAATGACTCTAGCAGCGGTCTACTTAGAGACCATGTACTCTAAGATCCAGCCTACACGGCTACTTACGGATCTACTGCTGTAAGCGGCTACCCGCTCCAGCTCTACTCAGCTGTAAGCAGCCTCCGGGTCTAGGTGACTACTCTGTAACTACGGCCCAGGCCATCCAGGTGTACTTCTTCAGTAATAAAGTTTGATCGTTCATCAACTTCTTTACTGTTTACTCCCCGCAACGGGACAAATACTGCCGAGTACGACTACTCACATCCACTCCACGATGGGCTCCGCACTCTGAGATCGCGACTACAAGTACTCATTGCTGAAAATTCTCTTTCATTAATACTTAAGCAATTCATTACAATTGTTTTTGTACAACTTTGGCTACTAGCTACCTATTACAGGGCTACTGGAGATTAAGGTTCTCAGCTACTTGCTCCGCGATGGGAGCCATCTGCTCCAGCAGCTCCGCATACTGCTCATCGATGCAGTTGGCGGCTACCCCGCCGGCGACTACTTCCACTGGGGCCTTCGGGAAGTACGACTTCATGAAGGCCAAGACCTGCCTTGGGATCGATCTCGCCATGTGCTTCACATAAGCCGTCAGCCGGCTTGGAGCTTCCTTGATGCGATCCACCAGTGGAGCAATCTTGGGGCCGCCCGGGTGCGGCACCAAGAGCCTTGCGATCGGCAGCGCGGCTTCTTCAAGCTCCTTCAGTTGGGCCCTTAGCGCCTCGCAATCTTCATTCAACTTCTGCAATGATTTGTAGCAGTTGACGAGATCGCGGTCAGATGCAATCCGGAGCTCCATGTGCTTCTCGCACTCGAAGGCAAGTTCTTTGTAGTCGAGCTCGAGTACCTGGCGGGCTTCTTGCTCCCGGTAGAAGAGATTCTTCATGCTCGTCTCCGAGGACTTCAGCTGCTCCACCTGGCCCTCAAGCTCTGCAACACAGCAACAGTACAGCGGGTCAGACTACCTCTCGACCTCCAACAACTACCCGACAAGTCCAGCGGCGTACCTTTGTTCTTGTTGCGAAGGCTCTTATTCTTCCGCACCAAGTCGTCGCCCTTCGCCTGCAACTCTTGGACATCATTGTGATATTTGGCGAAGGCGGCGTCAAGCTTAGACTGCACAGCGGCCGCGTGCTTCCGCGACTTCAAAAGCTGCTCTTCCAGCGCCTCAGCCCGGAGCACCGCGTCACCAAAGCCCTGCAGCATGTTGGACTTCCCGCGGGACCTCTTCGCGACGTCCTGTACATACAACACACGTCAACGAGTACTCAATGACAGAGGATTGACTACTCAGAAGCTACGGCTACTTACCTTCATCCACTGCTCGGCCTGGCGGATTGCTTCTAGGTGCTTGGCCATCGTTGCCGGGTCGACAAGATCGTCCGCGAGCAGCTCTATCCCGCCACGACTACTCGCGGCGGTCTCCGTCATCGGCGCAGAGCGTATGGGCTCTGCGTCCTGGATCTCCGGGGAGCGGATAGCCACCTCCAGAGCAACCTTTGGCGACGTGGTGACCTCCTCTCCTCCGGCCGCCACGGCGGCTTCCTCGACGACTTCCTCCATGGGCTCGGGGGCTCCTCCGCGACCTCCGGCACGTCCGGTGTCGACTTCTGCATTGGCACCCCCGCAGGGATGTCACTCCTTTCGGCCTCGGCACCTGTCAAAGAGAAGACAAGTGTATTAGCGACTACGACTACTACTCGAGGAGCTCCACAGCTTCAGAAGAGTACTCACCTTCGACTACGCTGGCCTCCGGCAAGGGCGCTTCGGTAGCCGGCGGCTCGGGTACCGCCTGGGAAGCAGGAGCGGACTCCTCGGCGGGCAGCGCGACTTCTTCCGCCACCGCCGAAGAGGGTTCATCCCCCTCCCGTGACGCATCCGTCGATTTCTCCCGCAAGCACACACAATTGGTCGTCAGTCAACCTCGACTACTATAACAAGTACTACTCGGGAAGATGCGGTACTTACAAGTTTGACCGGACTATTGTCACGGCCGGGGCACCGAGGATGCTGGCAATGTCTACCAGTCCACCCTCGGCGGGCGCCTCCTCCTGCGCCCCTGTGGCTACCGCCTCCTCTGCATCAACGGCGACCGGTGCAGTGCCCTCCTGCGTTCCTGTAGCCACCACCTCTTCAACGGCGGCGGCTACGGGCTCCGTGATCCCCTGTGGAGCAGGGGGCTGGCGCTCCAACTGCGCCAAAATCTCCTCGACAGTGGGGGCTGGACTACGACTTCCGGCCGGCTCCCCCACTGTGTCCCATCCGCCTTCGTCGCCCTCCTCGACGGGCTCCGCTGGCGGGACCTCCTGCATACAAGGAAGGCTACTCATCAGCAAGCGTACTCGTACGACGGGTACTCGACTACTCTATTCAAGACACCTTACCTCCTGAGGCGTGGTCTCTGAGACCTTGAGCTTCTTTGTCACCCGCTTGCGGGCGGGGTTGCGCGGCTTCCATGGCGGCGCAGCCAGGCTAGCCTCTAGGCTAGTCGGGGCGTCTTGTACAAGAGGCACATGAGGTAAGCCTGGACGGCTAAACCTCGACCACAGCTGAAAGCGGTCCTGCAACGTCTCGTCGTCGTCATCGTCGTCGTCGTCGGTGGTGTCCTCCACGATGACGGTGTCATCGCCTTCGCCGACTTCTCGCCGCTCTTTTGCCTTCCCTTCCTTCGGGATCTTGATCCCGCTCGGGGGCGGCTGCGGCTCGGAGATGAACTTTTTCAAGTCATCCTGCAAAAGCACAAGAACATCAGCACGTCTACACCAAGCAGGGACTACTCGACTAAGGGAGTACGACTACTCACCTCCTTTGGCGGGCGCGCGGCGGAGTACTCCTGGACAGGGCACGCCGTGTACGGCGGCATATCCTTGAAGATCCGCGTCAGCCTCTCGATGATGTCGCCGTCGTCCAGCTCGCCTCCGGGCATCCGCGATGTGTCGTCGTCGCCGGTGTACTCGAAGCCCAAGGTGTCACGGGCCATCAGTGGCTGCACCCTCCGCTTCATGAAACTGAAGGCCACGTGCTCGGCCCTCAGTCCAGCTTCCCTGAGCACCTTGATGCGTGCCAGCAGCTCGGGAAGCTGGATCCCTTCCTGCATGGTGGGCTCCGTGTTCCACCACTCGCGGTGCCTGGGTTGCCTTCCGCTCGGCTTCGGCAGGCCGGGGTGGTGGTTCGTGATGTAGAACCACCTCGTCTTCCAATCGGTGTTGGAGTCAACGAGCTTGTACGCCAGGTACTGCACCGCGGCGTCTTCTCTCAACTGGATGTCGGCTCCTCCGACTACTCTTGGGTTGGTGGCGCTTGGCTGCGGCTTCACTCGGAAAAACTTGCGGAAGAGGATCCAGTGCGGCTTGATCCCAAGGAAAGCCTCGCAGAAATGCACGAAGACCGTGGTATGGAAAATACCGTTAGGGTTCAGATTCAGGTACTCGACTCCGTAGTACCCGAGGAGACCCTTGAAGAAATCGCTAGCCGGAAGCGTGAGTCTGCGCTCCACGAACCGCGCAAACATCGGAATCTCGTCTTCGGCCTTCTCCATCGGATATGGATCTCCGGCAGCGGCCCTCCACATGTCAACCTCCTTCTCCCGGATGAACCCGCTGTTCAGGAGGGCCAACAGATCTTCGGTCTTCACTTTGGATTTCTTCCACTCGCGGCTTGGATCGGCCCGCGGTGGAGACATTGGCGGCGCTACTCCGGTGGCAGCCGCGGCGGCCTCTTCGCGGCCCCTCTTCTTCCCGGCGGCCTTCGCAGACTTGGATGGTGACGGCTTCATTCTCCAAGTATAGGGCATCTTCACGCGCATCCGCTAGGGGGCTACCCTAAAAGCTCTGGGTGGCGGCGCACTTGGATCTACTACGGCGGCAGCACGCGCTAGGAGTGGATCTACTTCAGACAGAATCGAAATGACTGCAGCTCGAATGGGTAAAAAACCCTAAGGGTTTTGGCCTCTATTTATAAGTCAAACCGCTCCGCAACGGCCGGCTGGATAAGTCCATGCGCAGCTGACTCAGCGGCTAAGCGTGACCCTTCGTATTCTACTAGTCGACGCGCCTCACCTCGGGGGCTCGGCTACTTTTACTCGACTACCTGGGCAGCGGCAAGGCTCAGGAGCGTCTCAGGACACATTCTTCAAGATGACCCTTCAATTCGAGAGGAAGTACTCGACTCAAGGCTCGGGGGCTCCGTGCCACGTGTCCTTCGGTTTTTTCTCTCTGGATTTTTCGGGATTTTCTTACCAAGACTTCAGATGGACCCTCAGCCAGAGCCTGTGGCTCAACCTAAGGCTCGGGGGCTACTCTATATGGAGTGCGATTTTGCAATCGCACCTCCATGTCAGCTCCGGCTTCAAGACAAGACGGGCATTTTTTGAAGACCTTCGAAGGCAGCACTCGAGGACGCTTGGGACTACTCGAGAAGACTTCAAGATTGCTCAAACATCAGCTGGAGTACATTCCAGCCTCGGGATGCTTCGACTACTCTTGAGGACTTTCGACTTGTAGTACTCGGGGACGCTTGAGGACTACTCGTTGAGGCTGTCAAGACTACTTGAAGCTATCCTTCTCGACTACAAAGTACTCGGGGGCTTGTCGTATGGACCTCCCTGGGCCCGCCACCTCGGTGGGTACCAGGACCGACTACTCGGTGGGCCCCTGGGACTACCCGGCTTGCGCTACACGGCACCTGAAGGCGTGGAGCACAAGGACTGCAGAGGAGAAGTACTCGGTTAGGAAGCTGTACATGTCCCGCACTGTATGGAAGACTCCTAGACATACTCGAGTAGTACTCTCTCCCTACTCCGACTTGTAACCCTGCCTCCCGGACTATATAAGGCGAGGCAGGGACCGATCTCTAGGATCATCTCATCTCATACAACCCACGGCGCACTATTGCACCATCTTCTAATCGTGCCCAATCAATCCAGAGCTACGCAGCATACAGGACGTAGGGTATTACGCACCTCGCGGCCCGAACCTGTCTAAATTGTGTGCCACGTGTCTCTTCCTTCGAGTTATCGATCTCGGCGAGGCCACATTCATCTACTTCGGGTACTCCCCTTAGTAGGTTGCCGGTCTAAAACACCGACAGGGGTGCTCGATTGAATACTTGCTCCATGCCCGGGCCGAAAACAGCCACCATCATCTGTTTGAACGCACCCAGAAAAGCTCTATGATGCCTTCTTAGCACGTCATCCGCGGCGTCTCGAAACGCTTGCATGCATTCCTCCCTCTCCTGCAGAGTTGTAGCGTTACTCTCTCCTGCCAATAGAACCCTGGGCATCTCATTTTTGAGGTATGGGACGCCACTCCTGTTCTTTTTAAATGACAGCAAGCACTTTTGTTGGAACTGATCCGTAGCATCATTTAGCTGTTGCAACTGTTCCGGAGAGAGGTCCTCGATGTTGACATCCATAATGTCACTGATGTCAGGCATCTTGATTTTCGGCTATTGGTCCCACCAGGCGTGCCAAAAAGTGTGTTGACGTAAAATCTGCACCTCACGCCAAGCACACAGCAAGCTGAACAAGCTAGCTTCACACGCGCAAAGATTCCAAGACGTGCCAGTCAATTTTTCCTGAAAATTAACAAAAGACAAAGTAGTTAAATTCCAAAGCTTGGAACTTGTCGGGTGGTACCAGACAGTTCCATATTTGCGGCTAGAAAGCCAAGTGAGATGACATATAGCTATAAAGAGCTATCTGCCAGCAAACTAGAAACTATTCGGGAGCTTTAAAGTGCAAAAAGTAACATAGCCGAATAGATGATGTAAGCATGACGATAGATAGGTCTTTATTTGGATAAAAATGCACGTGCGCAAAGCCATGACCGATCCCCATGGTAAATAATATTAAACAATAAATGAAGTAAAAGCATGATCATAAATATGCAATAAACAAGCATGCATAGGTCCAAAGCACTAGTCTACCGCATGTCTAGGTACTTTAAAACCTGTCAAGCATGATACCAAACAAATCTATCCACCGCATGATACAACTTGTTTGAAATCATACCACCGTCCACAAATAGATCTATCCACCGCATGATACAATCTAAATATGGAAAGCTAAAAGCATACAATATTTAAAGCATGACTTATAAACACGTTTCACCCGTGAAAACATAACCAATTACGGTTAAACAGCCGAATCAGGGTCCATGAAGAAGGAACGAGCATTACCAAAGAATATAAATCTATCAGATTGGATCGGAATCTAATCCACCGGATGACTAGCCCCAAAACAACCCAAAAACCTGCATCTACCGCATGATACCTAGCTCTTTCAAGATTTATACAAGATTTGGTAAGCTTGAACCCGCAACACGTAACAATCTAGATTGAATCGGTTTCGACTATCAGGGAACATGTGATCCACGTGCTATTTAAGCCAAGGATACGAATTCGATTCGCATAAGGATCATCAAAAGAGATAAAGCCAATTCAAATCAATCTAGATTGGGCAAAGAAGTGTTACATGAATTTAAACATAAAGTAAAACTCAAAGCAACACAGGGTAACTTAATGAATCTATTGAATCTTGCCAAAATTCAATAGAGCCGATAACTAGCTTCAAGCTAGATCTTAGCCCACCGCATGGCTCATGATCTAACAAGAAACCCTCTTGAACCAAGCTTGAATCTACCGCATGACACTAAGCATGGTAACAAGACTACTTGCATCAGATCTAAATCCACCGCATGATACTAGACATGATACAAGGTTGCCGGTACTCACGGAGGTCGACGGATCGATGAACCCTCTCGAAGAACTCGACGACACGACAAAGGACTCAAGGGTTTGGCGTAAAGCCGGTTTGTATTGAGAATGTTTCGAATGTTTGTTACATACATTCAGGCCCCATATTTATACCCTGTCAAGCATGACTTCGAATGGATTTGATACCTAATTTATCTCTAAGCGTGATTGCTTATCCATCCATTCACCTCTTCCGCTCGGGCCACGTCATCACGCAAATCCCACAAAATCAGCGCAACAGTTTCTTTGCCGAACGGAAATGAATTGCCGACCGCGGACTCTTCTGCCGAATTCATCTGAAGAAAACCTCCCTTCTGCCGGACGGACTCTTCACCACGTTGGACCCACAGGTCAGACTCCTTACCAAATTTTGGTGTTAACAGCCACCACAGCGTGGAAGTAATTCCCGGGTGCTGTCGGTAGCGGACCGACGATGTCAATGCCCCACCGAGCGAAGGGCCATACTGGTGGTATCAGTTGTATCTCATTTGATGCGAACTTGGTGTAAGGCGCGTGGCGCTGACACTCTGGACACTGGCACACAATGTCATGTGCATCTGCAACCGCCGAACGCCAATAGAAACCCTGGTGAAAAGCCTTCTGCACTAAGGCTCTTGTGCCGAGGTGATGTGAGCACATGCCACTGTGGATCTCATGGAGTAGTTGCTTGCCTTCGGTCACTGATATGCACTTTAGCAGTGGGGCGCACACCCCCTTTCGGTACAGGTTACCGTCAATGATGTGGTAGTTCCTCGCCCTGATGGCCACTCTCTTATCGGTGACGCCATCTTCGGCCTCATAGTAGCCCCTGACCGCCGCTACTATTGGGGCGCGCCAGTCCTTGCTTTGTATGGCGTTCACAAACTTGGGGGCGTTGCTTCGTCAGCGGCAGATCTCATGGTTGTTGTTTCGTAGAACACATCCGGGGGTAGAGGTTCGAGCAAGGCGGTTGCCTTTGCAATAGCATCGGCTTCCTTGTTATAGTGCCTGGGAAAACTTCGCACTGTGATGCCAATGAAAAACTTTTCCATGCTTCGCACAGCCTGCAGATATTTCATCATGTATGGCTTCTTTGCCTTGTAGGTTTTCCCAATATGGCTGGCCACGAGCTCGGAGTCCGTCAAGATGACAAGCCTCCTTGCCCCTACCGCCCTAGCCTTCCGGAGTGCAAGCAGCAACCCTTCGTACTCAGCCATGTTGTTTGTGCAGTTGTCACAATTCCACCGCAAGGCGTAACGAAGCTTGATGCCCGAAGGAGACTTGAGGACTGCCGCTGATGTTGACCCCAGATGGCAATATGCACTGTTGCATTGAACCTCCCATACTGGCTCCGTAATTATGGCTTCCCCCTTCGGCGCCAAAGGCGTCCAATCGGCCACGAAATCAGCGAGGACCTGAGACTTTATTGCACTGCGAGAAACGAAGTTTATGACATGCTCCGCCAACTCTGTGGCCCATTTACCGATTCTCCCCGTGGATTCCTTGTTCTCAAACATGTCGCGAAGAGGGAAAGCTGTGGGGACTGATACATTGTGGCTCTGGAAATAATGCCGAAGCTTCCTTTTCGCCATCACAACTGCATATGCCATCTTCTCCATTTCAGAGTAGAGGAGTTTTGAGCCGCTCAAAGCTTCGGACACGTAGTAGATGGGAAACTGCTTCAGAGCATTTGCTTCCTTTCGTTCTTCCACAAGCACTGCATTGACCGCTGTGTCGATTACTGCAATGTACAGCAGCAGCTCAGCCTTCGGCGACGCCTTGGTCATGACCGCTACCACTTCTAGATATTTCTTGAGATCGTCGAAGGCTTGCTGTTGCTCCGGGCCCCACTGAAAAGCTGAGTTCGCGCGAAGCACCTTGAAGAAGGGTAGGCTTCACTCAGCAGCCTTGGAGATGAAGCGATTTAGCGATGCTATTCTGCCTGTGAGCCTTTGGACCTCCTTTTTGCTGCTCGGGGGTTGCATTCTTCGTAGTGCTTCGATCTTTTGGGGGTTTGCCTGTATGCCCCGTTTGGAGACCATGCATCCCAACAGTTGCCCTTTCCGGATGCCGAAGATGCACTTCTCTGGATTAAGCTTGAGGCCATTCCGCCTCATGTTGTCGAAAGTTTCGGTCAGGTCCGCAATGTGATCTTTCTCTTTCTCGCTCATAATGACGATGTCGTCGACATAGGCTGAGGCATTGCGCCCCAGCTGGTTGCCCAGAATCAGCTTCATCATGCGGTTGAAAGTTGACCCAGCATTACGAAGGCCTTCTGGCATTCTAACGAAGCAAAAAATGCCGAAGGGTGTCGTGAAGCCGGTTTTAGCTTCGTCCTCCATTCGCATCCACACCTGGTGGTATCCAGAAAAGCAATCCAGGAGGCTCAGCATGTCACATCCGGCTGCCTGATCGATGATGACGTCAATCCTTGGCAGCGGATAAGGATCCTTCGGGCATGCCTTGTTGAGTTCTGTGAAGTCGATACACATGCGCATGTTCCCATTCTTCTTCGGCACCATCACCACGTTAGCCACCCACACAGGGTACTGCACTTCTCTTATGATTCTTGCATCAAGCAGCTTCTGCACTTCGGCCTCCGCGGACTTGACCCTGTCACCTGACATTGGCCGCTGCCTCTGCAGCTTCGGCTTGACCTTCGGGTCCGTGTTCAAAGCGTGCTCTATGACCGACCGGTGGACACCCGTCAAATCTGACTTGGACCACGCAAACACATCCTGGTTATGATGAAGGAACTACAAGAGTTTTCCTTCGTCCTCCGCACTGACTTCGGTGCCTATCATGACTGTTCTGCTTGGCACATCCGCGCACAAAGGGACTGTACTCGTGACATCGACTGCTTTCATGCGCTCGGCTTCGGCCCCTTTCATGGACTGTCTCATTTGGGCCTCGGCCCCCTGCTCTTCTGCTACCACAGCTTCGTTGCCCTCATCTTCGTTGATGACATGGACCTGCCTGTTGTGCACTGATGTGTTGCGCTCGGCCCTTCGGGCCTCCTCCTGGCTGGCATACACCGAAATCACCCCCGCTGCCGTTGGTATTTTCATCAGCAGGTACCCTTGGTGGATGACCGCTGCGAACTTGTTTATGGTGTTACGACCGAAGATGGCATTATACGAGTACACGAAGTCAACAACATCGAAGGTTATGACCTCCGTTCTCATAGTGGCATCTTGGCCGAAAGTCACATTGACGTCAATCTTGCCCAGGGCTTCGATCCTCTTGTTGCCAAAGCCGTACAGCGGGTGCTCCGCTTTCTTCAAGTCTTCTTTTTTGAAACCCATGCCGGAGAAGCACTGCGAGGTCAATATATCCATCGAACTGCCGTTGTCCACTAGGACTCTTCCCACATCATTGACGAAGTAGTACTTTGTGTTCTTGCCAATGTTTGCTCTTATGACGAGAGGGTCGTTGTGAGGGTAGTGTTGCAGCCGAATGTCAGCTGCCGTGAAAGTAATTGGGATGTGGGACCATGGCAAATGGAAGTACTTGCCGGAGCAAATGTGCGACACGCTTCGGTAATATTCCTGGCGTTGCCTCTTCGTCTCGTGCACTGGCTCATTGGATCCGCCCGAGATTGCATTGATGATGTTGACCATGCCCATCATTCCCGAGATGCTAGAGTCAGGTGCCTCTTGCTTTGGCGGAGGTGGTGGAGGTGGCTGGGTGTAATGTGTTTGGTGGTGGATGGTTGGGTTCGGCCACGAAGGCACAAACACCGACGGTTGCTACGCGTGCATGGGAGGAGGCGGCGGCAGCTGCGGCGCCGAAGGTGTGTACGGCTGCGGTGGGTGGAACACCTGCGTGGGCGCCGGAGTCTGGAAAGATTGGTGGTGATATGGTGGCGGCAGGGCCCTGAACTGCCCCGCATTCTGGTACTTCATGACGTGATTCACAGCCAGACCTGCTGCCTTCGCCTTCTCCTCAGCTTCTCATTCCAACTTCATCTTGACTGCCGAGGGGCACTGGTGGGTGTGATGCTGGGCGTCAATCCTGTGGAGCCAACAGAAAAACCTCTCGCCGCCGCCCCGCTAGGGCGGGTTTTGCTGTTGCGGCTTCGGCCCTCTGCCATTTTTGTATCCACCATTGTGTCCGCCGCTGTTCCGATTCTGGTTCTGGTCGGGTGGCGCAGATACATTGTTGACCTGACGGTTTGCTTGCTTCGGCGGGTGGTTTTGCCACCCCTTCGGTTGGTCCCACTGCCCCTGTTGCTTTTGCTTCTTCGCTGCATTGGCTTTGTCCAGCCTTCGGCGTCGGCCTTTATCGGACTTGCAATACTCTTGCATTACTTCAAACAGTTCTTACAGAGACTTCAGTTTGATTCTGTCGAGCACATCCTGACAGTTTCCAACCCTCAAGCCCCCAACGATGGCGTCGATGATGCTGCTTTCGGACACCCCGGGCGCACGCGTTGTCAGCTTCACCACCCTGTGCATATATTCTTGCTGTGACTCCCTGTCTCCTTGGACACACATGTTGACGAGGTCATTGGAGTCTAGCTCTTCGACTTGCATGCCCTTGAAACTGGACAACAACTTGTTTCACAGTTGAAACCAGGATGTTATGTGCCCCTTCGGTATGTTTGCATACCAATACTGAACCTCTCCCTTGAGGGCCAGCACAAGAGCCTTTGCCTTCGTTGTAGCATCGCCTCCGTTGGACTCCACTGCCGCTTCGGGCCACGGCGCGCTCTCGAGCTCGACTGAGAGCGGGGATACCGGGACGATGTTGCGAAGCGGTGCATCCTCGGGCGCGAAGTGCTCCTGCGCCTGCCCCCTCTCCTGCCGATGGCCAATGCTCTACCCTTCGGATGCGTCCTTTTGTTGCCTTCATTGATCCAGCTGAGCCTGCATGGCCTGCAGGGTGTGCCAGGCATGCTGTTGAGCCGCCGGCGCAGCGTGCGCAGCGGGCGTCGGTGCGGGAGCAGTCGGCGTAGGAATGGCTTGCTGTGGCGGCGACGTGCCGGCGATCTGACTCTGAACCAAAGCGAGGTAGCGCTCAGCTTGCTTGATGTTGAAGTCGATGGTATCTGGAGCGGCGTGCGGTGGAGGCACGTCCAGCTGCTGGGACAGCTGCGCTTGCGACGAAGACGGCCACATCTCTTGCTCTTGCTGGGCCGCCACGGTCTTGCCTGCGATGAGAGCCCGGATCCTTCGGAGAGCCTCGATGTCTTGCGCCGAAGCCCCCAGCCCCTCGAGGCTGACCTCGAACATCCCCGAGGCGGTGTGCTCGACCTCCGGAACGCTCGGCCCGGCACCGGTTCCTGCCGAAGGCTGGATGGCCGAAGCCGAAGGGTTGACGGGTTCCGGTGCCAGCGGAGGGGTTGACGCCTGAGCCGTGGTGGCTTCGGCGCCTGCCGATCGCGTCCTTGCCATGCGGTCTTGGATTCTTCCACGAGGTGGGCGTCAAACTGTGGGTGGAAATCGGGCCCGAAGATGGACGTCGACACAACAGCCCCCTGAGAGTTTCTCCCCCTTCGCTTACTGCTACGAAGCTACTTCTACTAACTCTAGACATGGAAAGGAAATAAGGAAATACTTAACAGATCAGGAAATGAAATAAGGAAACACTTAGCAGACTGAAAACCGAAAAACTAGCAGGTGCCTTCGGCGCTCTCTTCTCATTACAGTGTATCCGCTTCATTACAAGGGGTTCACTATTTATAGGAGACCCCATGATCATCTGCCTCAATTACACCTTTTCTGTTCCTGACAAACGGCTTTAAACACTTTGCAAGGGTATAACAGTAACTCCCCGCGTCGTACAGGCCTCCAGCGTGTCTTCATACGGCCGAAACACCTTTACACGCGGCGCCCCTTGTTTCTACCTCGTACGGTGCCCCCTTTACACGTTTGCATCAGCCACGTATCGCGGCGCACCGCACCTTCGGCGCCGAAACAGCCCACGATCTCGCCCTGGTCGCGTCAGGCCTTTCGGGACATCTCGCCTAGGCTGCCTCCATTCCCGAGCCGAGGCGCACCCGACGCGTGGCGCTTCTAGTTCCTCCATACCTTCGGCGCCGAAAGTCAACCTTCTGCGCTTTCGGCACTGAAGGCCAACACCGTTCGGTTGGGCTGTTCCTGCACAACAAAACTCACATAACTTGAGCAGTATCAACGTTCTCGTTAAATCACCATTGCAAAATTTCCCCCGCTTGACCGAAGCTGCGCGTGAGCCGAAACTGACAGTCCGACCGGACGTAGTAAAAACTTCCGAAGGCCATTTTCCCCGACAACCCGCTCGGTAGTGCCACTGGATCCACGCAGACGCAGAAACGCCAGCCAGCAGCGCCGCCGGCCGGAATCGCCTCGCTGTGTCGCGTCCAATTGTTTCGCCAGAATCACCCCCTCGCTGTCTCTCGCCACAGCGCGGCGCAGCGCGTGGGATGCCGGCGGAGACAAAGGATTGGCGCGTGGCTGCGGGGGTACAGTCGTACAAAGGTCACCGGCGGCAAACCACGAACCTCAGCGACCCAAACATTTACAAATACACTTTTCACACAACCCCTGTTTTGGATCGTAATTATTAATCAAGATGGCCTTGGCTCATCTGACGTTCATATGCAAGATGCTGTTTTTTTCATGCTTATGAAGACAATTAGGAGTTATGACCAAGTTGAATCCATTCATTTGATCTGCATGTGTACAAAAGCAGGGAGCAGATCACCTCGGTTCTTTCGGATGACTGAACTTAAAATCATCCTAAATTTGTGAGGTGAGAATGTGACATCAGCTCGTCTCCTCTCCACTTGAAGCTCTTGAATATATGACGTTTAAAATACTCCTTCATCTCTTAAATATATGACGTTTAGGACAAACTAAACGTCATATATTTGAAGACGGGGGTAGTACTACCAGGAATCATCTCATTTTATCTACATCTCACTAGAGAATGCAGTGGGCATGGCTAGCTTATTACTTGAGATGATGGAACACCAAAAGATTGATTGATGAGGAAACTCTTCAAATTATCTCTGATATGCATGCCGAATGTTATCTCTTGCTCTCCAAAATTGTCAACTTCATAATGACAAATAAATTGGATCGGTAGCATTGTTTTGCACTGATGGCACATCCATGCTAGTAGTTGGATTTCTTCAGACATTTACAAAACTATAATAGGGCGGCTTGCCTCTAGGACAATAATCTTATTTAAATGCAATTTTTCCTTCTCTCATCTTTGCTACTATTTTATTTACTGTTTATTACATCAGCTTAGTGGATATTTTCTCTCCTCGTTCTTCATATTCTATTTATTGTGTGCATCAACTTGTTCGCTTTTTAACTTAATGAAACAACACTAATGTGGTATGTTTAGCTTGACGCCTCTTTTTCTCCTCATATAAGAGGACATGTCTTAAAAAAGCTGACAGTTTATAAAATCAATTTCCCATAAGAACGCAGAACATATGACATATGAGTCACAGAACTATGTCCAACTACTAAGGCCAACGAGATTGTTGAATGCAATCAATAGTGTCTTGCTTAATCATAAAGAATAAGTTTCTACTTTTTGTGTATGAAACTATGCCTGATCTCTCATCGAAGTTGACAAATACAGCAGATATTACATAAGCCTCGATATGACGTGGTGTGCGATTATACAAGACTCGTTGCAATTAAGATTCAAGAGTTGTGCAACTGTTCTATTTTACTTTCTGGCACAATTACTTTCATTGTACTATCCTATATATTTATAGCTTAAATAATGGTTACATAGATGGAATACCTACATTGATATTCCCTAGTTGAAGGACTAACTTTGCTGCCATAATCGTTTTCTCTGTGCAGATATAAAAACCAACAATATCAAATATAAAAAAAGAAAAAAAAGATAAAACCACTAGCTTTCTTTTTAAGCCTATATTATTCCAGAAACTCTTAGAGAGGAAAATACAACAAAAATCATCCAAAGGATCATGAAGTACACCGATGTCATCCAAGCCCACAGCCTAGGGCCTCCAAGTTCAGCACCAATTATAATGCGACGTAGAACCAAAATAGTGATGCAGCCAAACGAAGTCGCGAAGAAGACTAGAAGGGAGAAACTTAGACCATCAGCATTGTCTATGTACAGTGGTTCCTGGTATACAAAGAAGTTGTACACTGTGTCGATCAACCATGGGACGCCGATGCCAACATATATGTTCACCGAATTACTACAACAAGGGACTTTGTCAGGTTTGTTCAGCTTCAATTCGAGGTATTGTTTTTCTTTTTCTAAACATAAAGAATGTGTAGGACTGATTTGAGAAGAAATGTGCAGAATGAACCTGCAAGTGATGTTTGCTATAGCAGAGTCTGCGGTGACTTGACGCTCAGCAGCTATCTTGCTCGCAACTAGATCTGGCCATGAGGTACCAGCTGCTAGTGCTGTGAATGCTATAACATATGGGCTTACTCCTGCACAAAAAAAATATTTTTTCTAGTTAACAAATGCAGCCACATCTTGGTCAGAAGATTGAATAATGAAATTTGTGTAGCTACAGGGCATGTTCTAACCTGTGACACAACTTATTTGATCTGTAAGCTTAGTAACACCATAGGCAATACCACTTATGACAATCAGGGAGCATATAAAAGCAACCCAGCCGTGTGCAATGTGATATGGAGGTACAAAAGCAAATACTAGTTTCCAAGGTGCAATGAGCAACCTCCAAAATATTCTCGTGAACCTCAGGCAGACGGATACCATCTTCCTTGACTCACGGCTCTCCAACTGCATAGGTTAAGCAAATCAATTAGTAAATCAAATTAAAACAAAGAAACTTTCTGTAAGTGCACTTTGAAGACTGACAAAATGACTACTCTTTAGACCACAAATCTTATTGAAATTCATATAACTTACTTTCCCCGATTGCCCCCCCCCCCCCTCCCCCCCAAAAAAAAACCTAGAACATGCTTTGTACTTTTTATACTCTGTTTGTTATGCTGACAGCAAAATACGTATCAAAAGTTCAGCCCATTTATCCAATAACTGAAATAAGTATCGTGGCAGGAAGCAGATGTGATAGTAGGAAAAAAAACTGCGGAATGTTCACAGGTAGAACAACAGTGAATTAAGTTACCATAAAAGCATCAACAAATTGTTGCCACCATAGAGAAAGCCAGGATGTGTCCTCTCGTGTGTCCTTCCCTAAATCATTCATTGTTGATGACCACTCCATATCCTTTTCAGGGACTTTACAATACTCTATAAAGTGTCCAAAAAATAGAAGGGATTACTTTCAAAATTATATTCCTTACTGTAACGGTGTTCCCCCTAAAGAATCAAATATAACTAACTAGTTTCAAAACAATGTTCATAATAATCTCCATGACAATAAAAATACTTCAAACTTGCACCAGGGGGACACTCAGAGCAATACTGTGATGAATGCAACATTGGACGTAACTACTAAGATGCTAATTACCCAGAAGTAATTGTAATTGTAAAAATTAAGATCAAAGCTATTTGTACAAGATAAAGTAGCACTTCAGTCAGTGTTTAATGCAAACCCTTGCACTCCAGTTGTGACAATATCACAGCCTGTTTAGTATGCACTATAAAGAAACAGGAAGTTCATACCAGCATTATGATAGGAATGCACAGAGAATATATCCACAATTTCCTTATCAGCACTTGCAGAGAGAATCTCAATAGTTTTGTTACAGTCATCATAATCAACTGAAGCGCCTTCTTCTGGAACCCAATCTTCAGGTCTGTCACTTCTCACACTGATTACAGCAAATTGAACTACAAACATAAGTGATGTGTGCAGTTAACTTGTACATGATTATAGGAGAAGTTAGCGAAGAAAAGGTAGTACTTGGGGAACGGGATCATACAAAGGGATCGACACATATGGCCACCGTTTATCTTGTGCATATGCGTGAAGCAGAAGCAATCCATACTGCAAGACTGTCAGCAAGGCCTCCCAGATGGTGATTACTCTAGGTGTCCACACCTTCATCCAGTGTAAAGTACTCATTACTACTATATGTTCTTGATCTTGCATCGTGGAACTATGCATTCAGAAGGAATATTTGAACTTTACTACCAGTATCTTTTGAATATCTAATTCAACATATGAAAATGATGTATGGAATCGTCTTGAATCTTTTTTCATTGTAATTTATAATAGAAAAAAATAGAGATCAGATATGCCTTCTTAGGAAATGTGTCAATGTCCAAAACATTGCCTATTTGAAACCAGAAGCAGTAGAAATATGGCATACCTCTAAGATAAAGTACAGCCAAATGTATGCCCAGAAAGACCAGAACAGCTCAACTAGCCAAACGCCCAAGTCTGAGATCTTTTTCTTAGAGCCTGCCTTTGGCATAACCACACAGACAGCATGGATTGGGAACATATCAAATGCAGCAGAACCCACGAGAGTGCCCGGACCTAGACCTGCAAATCCAGAACACCATATTAGCTAGTGTGCTGCACTTACATATTGTTCCACTGCAAAAGTTCACACAGTTACATAATTAGTATACCTCCTGCTGTCAGCTGGCCCAGATTACGGATGGCGTCGATTGTAGCCAGGGAGATCTGTGGAAAGCTGGTGCCAAAAGCAAGGAGGGCAATGTCCGCTATCACGAAGTTCCACACCTTCTCTCGCTTGACAACAGGCGCGTTCATGTGCGGGTCTACGCTGACTACCTCCCGGGAGTGTTTCATGATCTGCTCCATGGATTTGAAGAACCTGGCAGTGATCACGGATAACCCGATGAAGCAGTATGCAAGAGCAACAGTGTAGAGGGAGGCACGCACACCACTGGAAAGCAGGGTCTCCCCATGGTAGAGCAGGTAGGCGGCCTGACATGCAGATGGTGGATCGGCACTCGCCATCACAGCATCTGACATCTGAAGAGTGCTCTGCTGCAGCTCCAAGAACAGAGTTTGAGAAAAATATTCCTAGCTAGCTGTTAGCTGCTGTCTGCTAGTCCATGTCGCAACACAAAAGGCAAAGATCATACACCAGCAAAATTGCCAAGAAAACTGTGAACTGATGAGCACTACAAGTGGCATAAGGGTCATGGCGAAATCTGCAGATTCGGTGGACTGAACTGAAGGACATTGGGTTGTCAGGAAGAGGGCAGGAACGCACCGGTGGTCCAATCGACGGCCGGATCCCCGGGAATCACGGCGGCACGTGCAACCAGGCCGCCGGCGTGGTAGCCTTTTGTTTCCTCCGCCGGCAGCGCCGCCGGCCTGGTAGCCTTTTGTTTCCTCCGCCGGCGGCGCCGCCGCCCCCGTTCCTCCGCTCCTCTGTCCAATCTCAGTCCGTCAGCCGCACAGACGTTACAGATTGGGGGAAGGAATTAAAGAGGCGCACAGACTGCGGATCGAGGGATCGAATCGGTAGGTAACACAAAAAAAATGCATTTGCACAGATGAGAGATCCTCCTCCCCACGTTTTGGGATGTAAAAGAAACCCGCCAACGAAACAAGTCCCCCCAAGAAATTGGAAGGGAAAAGGAAAGGCAACGAACTGCAGCGTCCACCCGGAGATAGATCGCAGGAGAGGAATGGGACGGGCGGCTTTTAGGCTTATTACCACTACTCAGCGGCCATCCGGGGACCGTCGGCGGCGGCGATGCGGCGGGCCGGAGCTCCGTTGCGGCGGCGACGCGTGTGCGCGTGCGAAGACGGTGGCCACTTTGCAACGGCTTTTGGCAAGTGGTGACGTAAGAGCAACTCCAAGAGTCTCTCTAAATATCACTAGCTAAATTACTGATTTGGCTAGTATGTAAAATAAAATAGCTTGTAAAAAGTTGATGAAATCCAACAGACCGGCTAAAATCAACTCTCCATATGCTCCACCGCTAGTGGGTCCCACCTTCCATACTCATGTACAAGGGGATAGCTAGCGGGATTGGCTAGCCAAAGATGGCTAGCAAAGCCCCAGGTTTAGCTAGTGGAGGATAGCTAAGACAAGTTTAGCTAGTCTGTTGGATTGAGTTATTGGACAAATTTTCTATTTTTTAGCTAGTTAAGTCAAGATAGCTAGTCTCTTGGAGTTGCTCTAAGCCTTCTTGGCAGCTACTGCATCTGCATTTGTACTTAGCGGGCAGGGTAATTCTAATGCTTGAGCGACACACTCGACACAACAAACACCAACCCCAAATTGTACATTTGGAGCTTGCTCTAATCGAAAGAAAGAAGGAGTAAAGTGTACTGCTGGTCCCTAAACTATCGCAGGTGTGTCATCCCGGTCCATGAACTCTCGAATTGACGGTTTAGGTCTGCAAACTTGTTGAATTGTGTCATCCTGACCCCTGCACTTATAAGTCACTTGTCTAGGTTCTCAAACTTCTTCATTTGTATCACTCTGGTCCCCAAATTCGGTTTTGAGTCTCATACAGACCAAAACAGGGAGAATTTAAAAAAGTTATAAAAAATAGTGCATAATTTTTTTATACGAACACGAATGGAAACAAACTTTATATCAAAATTGTAGCACCTATGTGGTCTACAACTTTGTAGTTGAAAATGTTTTGAAATAAAATTGTTTAGTGTCCCAAAATATTGTTCTATGTTTATAGATTTTGAAATTTGAAATTTAAAACTAAATTGGAGACATTAAATGACTTCAAATAAAAAACTTTTCAACAATAAAGTTGTAGATCGTATAAGTTTAGGAACCGAGATGACACAGCGAAATAAGTTTGACGATCTACAAGGGTGACTTGCAAGTTTAAGCACCGAGATGACTGTTGGGGAAAATGGTCTTCGGAAGCGTCATGCCACGTCTGGCCAGGTGTTCGGCTTCACTCTGCGGGCGATTTCGGGTTGTTTTGATGGAGCGTGCTTGGGTGATTTAACGATAACACTGATGCTGCTTGAGTTTTGTGAGCGTTGTTTCGCAGGAACAGCCCCCCTCGTCGATCCCGAATGGCGCTGGCCTTCGGCGCCGAAGGTGTGAAGGGGTGACCTTCGGCGCCGAAGGTGTGAAGGGGCCAAAAGGCGCGACGCGAGTGGTGGCCCTTGGCTCCGTCGAGATGGTGCCATGACACGTGGCCACAGCAAACGTGTAAAGGGGCGCCGTACGAAGCAGATACAAGGTGCGCAGCGTGTAAAGGGGGTTTGGCCGTGCGAAGACACGCTGGAGGCCTGTACGACGCGGGGACTTACTGTTATGCCCTTGTAAAGCATGTAAAGCCGATTGTCAGGAACGGAAAAGGTGTAATTGAGGTGGGTGATCATACCGGGGGCCTCCTATAAATAGTGACCCCCTTTGTAATAGAACGGACACACATTAATGAGAAGAGAGCTGCGAAGGCTCCGGCTTGTTTTCTTGGCTTTCGGTTTTCCTAAGTGCTTCGTTTCTCTTTCGTAATAGAAATAGCTGAAGTAGGAGTATTTAGAAGATAGCAGTAGTTGGATTAGCAGAGGTAGTGTAAGTAACTAAGCTTCTCTGCCTTTCTCCGAGGGGGGCCCTCGGCCGCTTTCCCCTTCGGAGGAGGGAGGAATTTCGGGGGGTTGTTGTGTCGGCATCCACCTTTGGGCCCGATTTCCACCAACAGTTTGGCACCCACCTCGTGGAAGAATCCAGGACCGCATGGCGAGGACGCGATCAACAGGTGCCGTATCTACCACAGCTCAGGCGTCAACTCCACCGTTAGCACCGGAACCCGCCAACCCTTCGGCTTCGGCCGTCCAACCTTCGGCGGGAACCGGTGCCGGGCCGAGCGTTCCGGAGGTCGAGCACACCGCTTCGGGGGTGTTCGAGGTCAGCCTCGAGGGGCTGGGGGCTTCGGCGCAAGACATCGAGGCGCTCCGAAGGATCCGGGCTCTTGTCGCGGGCAAGACTGTGGCGGCCCAGCAAGAGCAGGAGATGTGGCCGTCTTCATCTCTGGCGCAGCCGTCCCAACAGCACGATGCGGCGCCGACGCACGCTGCCCCAGACACCGTCGATTTCAACATCAGGCAAGCTGAGCGCTATCTCGCTCTGCTTCGGAGTCAGATCGCCGGCACGACGCTGCCACAGCAGGCCATCCCTACGCCGGTCACTCCACCACCGGTGGCCGCCGTGCAGGCCGCGCCGGTGTCTCAACATCACGTCTGGCACGCCTTGCAGGCCATGCAGGCTCAGCTGGATCAGTGGAGGCAGCAGAAGGACGCGTCCGAAGGGCAAAGCATCGTCCACCGACAGGAGCGTGGGCAGCCGCCGGAGCACTTCGTACCAGATGACGCCCCGTTCCGCAACATCGTCCCGGTATCCCCGCTCTCAGTCGAGCTCGAAAGCGCACTGTGGCCTCGTCGCTTCAACGCCAACACCCTACCCCAGTACGACGGGGACTACGACCCCAAGGAGTTCCTCATGAAATTCGAAGTGGCGGTGGAGTCCAACGGTGGAGATGCCACAACGAAGGCAAAGGCACTTGTGTTGACCCTCAAAGGAGAGGTTCAGTATTGGTATGCAAACATACCGAAGGGGCACATAACTTCCTGGTTTCAGCTGCGCAACAAGCTGTTGTCCAGCTTCAAGGGCATGTAGGTCGAAGAGCTAGATTCCAATGACCTCGTCAACATGTGCATCCAAGGAGATAGGGAGTCGCTGCAGGAGTACATGCACAGGGTGGTGAAGCTGACAGTGCGTGCGCCCGGGGTGTCCGAAAGCAGCACTATTGACGCCATTGTTGGAGGTTTGAGGGTCGGTAATTGCCAGGATGTGCTTGACAGAATCAAGCCGAAGTCCCTGTAGGAACTATTTGAGGTAATGCAAGAGTACTGCAAGTCCGATAAAGGTCGACGCCGAAGGCTGGACCGAGCCAACGCAGCCAAGAAGCAGAAGCAGCAGGGTCAGTGGGACCAACCGAAGGGGTGGCAAACTTATCCGCCGAAGTAGGCACCCCGTCAGGTCAACAATGTATCCGCGCCCGCTGACCACAACCATAATCGGAACGGCGGTGGGCACAAAGGAGGGCACAAAAACGACAGAGGATCGAAGCCACAACAACCACATCCTCCACAGCGGGGGGGGGCGAATGATTTTTCTGTTGGCTCCATGGGACCGACGCTCACCACCACACCCATCAATGCCCTTCGGCGATCAAGAAGAAGTTGGAGTGGGAAGCCGAGGAGAAGGCGAAGGTAGCGGGCCTGGCTGTGAACCACGTCACGAAGTGCCAGAACACGGGATAGCTCAGGGCTTTGCCACCACCATATCACCACCAGTGTTTCCAGCCTTCGGCGCCCGCGCAGATGTTCCACCCAGCGCAGGTATACACTCCTTCGGCGCCGCAGTTGCCACCACCCCCACCCATGCACACGCAGCAGCCGTCGGTATTTGTGACTTCGTGGCTGAACCCACCCATCCACCATCAAACGCATTACACCCAGCCACCACCACCACCTCCACCAAAGCAAGAGACACCTGATTCTAGCAGCCCGGGAATGATGGGTATGGTCAACATCATCAATGCAATCTCGGGCGGCTCCAATGAGCCAGTGCACGAGACGAAGCGTCAGCGACAGGAATATTACCGAAGCATATCGCACATTTGTTCCGGGAAATACTTTCATTTGCCCTGGTCCCACATCCCAATAACTTTCACGGCCGCTGACATTCGGCTGCAACATTATCCCCACAATGACCCGCTCGTCATAAGAGCAAACATTGGCAAGAACACAAAGTACTACTTCGGTAATGATGTGGGAAGAGTCCTGGTGGACAATGGCGGTTCAGCGGATATATTGACATGGCAGTGTTTCTCTGGCATGGGTTTCAAAAGAGAAGACTTGCAGAAAGCAGAACACCCGCTGTACGGCTTCGGCAACAAGAGAATCGAGGCCCTGAGTAAGATTGACATCAATGTGACCTTCGGTCAAGGTGCCACTATGAGGACGGAAGTCATAACCTTTGATGTTGTTGACTTCGTATACCCGTACAATGCCATCTTCGGTCGTAACACCATCAACAAGTTTGCGGTAGTTATCCACCAAGGGTACCTACTGATGAAGATACCAACCGCGGCGGGGGTGATTTCGGTGTATGGCAGCCAAGAGGAGGCTCGAAGGGCCGAGCGGAACACTTCAGTGCATAACAGGCAGGTGCACGTTATCATTGAAGATGAGGGCAGCGAAGCCGTAGCAGAGGAAGAGCAGAAGGCCAAGGCCCAAATGAGGCAGTCCATGAAAGGGGCCGAAGCCGAGTGCATGAAAGCAGTTGATGACACGAGGACAGTCCCTTTGTGCGCAGATGTGCCAAGCAGGACCGTCATGATAGGCACCGAGGTCAGCACCGAGGAGGAAGATAAACTCCTGCAGTTCCTTCGTCATAACCAGGATGTGTTCGCATGGTCCAAGTCGGACTTGACGGGGGTCCGCCGCTCGGTTATAGAGCATGCCTTGAACACCGACCCGAAGGTCAAACCGAAACTGCAGAGGCAGCGGCCAATGTCAGTCGACAGGGTCAAGTCTGCGGAGGCCGAAGTGCAGAAGCTGCTTGACGCAAGAATCATAAGAGAAGTGCAATACCCCGTGTGGGTGGCCAACGTGGTGATGGTGCTGAAGAAGAATGGGAACATATGCATGTGCATCGATTTCACAAAACTCAACAAAGTGTGCCCGAAGGACCCTTACCCGCTGCCAAGGATTGACATTATCATCGATCAGGCAGCTGGTTGCGAGATGCTGAGTCTCCTAGATTGTTTCTCCGGATACCACCAGGTGTGGATGCGAAGGGAGGACGAGGCTAAGACCGGGTTCACAACCCCCTTCGGCATTTTTTGTTTCGTCAGAATGCCAGAAGGCCTTCGCAATGCTGGGCCAACTTTCAACCGCATGATGAAGCTGATCCTGGGTAGCCAGCTGGGGCGCAACGCCTCGGCCTATGTCCACGACATCGTCGTCATGAGCGAGAAGGAGAAAGATCACATTGCAGACCTGACCGAAACCTTCGACAACATGAGGCGGAACGGCCTCAAGCTTAATCCAGAGAAGTGTATATTCGGCATTCGGAAGGGGCAGTTGTTAGGGTGCATGGTCTCAAAACGGGGCATACAGGCAAACCCTTAGAAGATCGAAGCATTACGAAGGATGCAGCCACCAAGCAACAGAAAGGAGGTCCAGAGTCTCACGGGCGGAATAGCATCGCCGAACCGGTTCATCTCCAAGGCAGCGGAGCGAAGCCAACCTTTCTTCAAGGTGCTTCGCGCGAACTCAGTTTTTCAATGGGGCGCGGAGCAACAGCAAGCCTTCGAGGATCTCAAAAAATATCTAGAAGAGGCAGCCGTCATGACCAAACCATCACTGAAGGCCGAGTCATTCGTACATCGCAAAGAACCGACACAACAAGCAAAAGATCGGTTGAAGAGCGAAGGGAAGCAGAAGCCTTGAAGCAATTCCCCATCTATTACGTATCCGAAGCCTTGAGCGGCTCAAAACTTTTCTACTCGGAGATGGAGAAGATGACTTATGCAGTTGTGATGGCAAAAAGGAAGCTTCGGCATTATTTTCAAAGCCACAATATATCGGTCCCCACAGCTTTCCCTCTTCGAGACATGTTTGAAAACAAGGAGTCCACAGGGAGAATGGGCAAGTGGGCCACCGAGCTGGCAGAGCATATCATAAACTTCGTTGCTCGTAGTGCAATAAAGTCTCAGGTCCTCGCCGATTTTGTTGCTGATTGGACGCCTTCGGTCCGAAAGGGGGACCCCATAGTCTCGGAGCCAGTTTGGGAGGTGCAGTGCGACGGCGTATATTGTCATCTGGGTTCAGCGACAGCGGCAGTCCTCAAGTCCCCCTCTGGTGTCAAGCTTCGTTACGCGTTGCGGTTGAATTGTGACAACTGCACGAATAACATGGCAGAATACGAAGGTTTGCTGCTCGCGCTTCGGAAAGCTAGGGCGGTGGGAGGAAGGAGGCTCGTCATCCTGACGGACTCCGAGCTCGTAGTCGGCCACATCGAGAAAACTTACAAGGCAAAGAAGCCAGACATGATGAAGTACCTGCAAGTTGTACGAAGCATGGAGAAGTTTTTCATTGGCATTACAGTACGAAGTTTTCCCAGGCACTATAACAAGGAAGCTGATGCCATAGCAAAAGCAACTGCTTTGCTCGAACCTTTGCCCCCGGATGTGTTTTACGAAACAACAAATATAAGATCTTCTGCTGACGAAGCAACGCCTCCCAAGTTTGTGAATGCCATACAGAGTGAAGACTGGCGCGCCCCAATAGTAGCGGCGGTCAGGGGCTATTATGAGGCCGAAGATGGCGTTGTCGATAAGAGAGTGGCCATTAGGGCGAGAAATTACCACATCATTGACGGTAACTTGTACCGAAAGGGGGTGTGCGCCCCATTGCTAAAGTGCATATCAGTGACCGAGGGCAAGCAACTACTCCACGAGATTCACAGTGGCATGTGTTCACATCACCTCGGCACAAGGGCCTTAGTGCGGAAGGCTTTTTGCCAGGGTTTCTACTGGCCTTCGGCGGTAGCTGATGCACACGACATCGTGCGCCAGTGCCCAGAGTGTCAGCGCCATGCGCCTTACAGCAAGTTTGCATCTAATGAGATACAACTGATACCGCTAGTGTGGCCCTTCGCCCAATGGGGCATTGACATCGTCGGTCCGCTACCAACAGCACCCGGAAATTACACCCATGTCGTGGTGGCAGTGGAGTATTTTTCCAAATGGGTAGAAGCAAAGCCACTATTGAGCATTACTTCAGCAACAATACAGAAGTTTTTCTGGCAGAATATCGTATGCCGCTTCGGCGTGCCACACGAAGTCACCATGGACAATGGCAAGCAGTTTGACAACGCCGACTTCGGGGACTTCTGTACCTACCTGGGCACCAAGTTATGCTTCGCTTCGGTCTACCACCCGCAGTCCAGTGGGGCGGTGGAACGGGCAAATGGGGTAATCTTCACTGGTATAAAAAGGAACATCACCGACCTGCCCAAAAGCAAGTGGGCCGAAGAGCTACCGAGGGTGATTTGGTCCCACAACACCACAACATCCAGAACCACGCAGTTTTCGCCGTTCAAGTTGCTGTATAGCGAGGAGGCCATGTTGCCTGAAGAACTGTGTTTGGGAACCTGGAGGGACATTCCTTCCAGTGATGAAGACCTCAAGGCTTCGGTCCAGAACATCGAGGAGGTGCGCTTACAGGCAGCAACAAACCTGTCATCCTACCACGAAGAAACCAGAAGGTGGAAGAACAAAAAGATCAGACCGAAGCTCATACGATCGGGGGATATGGTGCTATGCAAGATACCGAAGGGAAGGTCGAAGGGCAAGATGCACGGGAAGTGGGAAGGCCCATTTATAGCAACTGCAACTTCGAACGAAGCAGCCTTCAAGTTGCGTCGATTGACCAGCGAAGAAGAGCCCTACACGTGGAATGTGGACGTGCTCCAGAAGTACTTCGTCTGAGGTCGCTATGAGCGGCAGCTGTTGTTATTTTCGTTTCTTAGTTTTTTTATGTTGTGTTGAGAAGTTTGTAATATATGTACATTAAGTAGGGGGGACGTACTCTTTTCCTCACGGGGGCTGCTTCGTGGTTCCCCTCTGGACCCGCGAAGTGTGAGGTTTTTAACGAGGTGGACCCATGTACTTTGTTTTCTGTCGTGTAATATAAGTCGGCTTTCCCCCAGCACTTCGTGTCCAAGTTTTTTCTCTTTTAAGTACGCTTGTGCAGCTCCGACGAAGCTATGCTACCCCCACGCTTTCCATAGGGGGCATAGTCTTCGAGGTGGCCTTCGGCGGGGTATGTGACAGCGTGGGCACGGGCCGCATGAGTGCGCACGGACCACGCCTGTCACTTATCGTCGTGACTGAAGATAAAGCCCGCTTGATGCGGTGCAAAGGCCCCGATTTGGCCTAACTGAAAGCACGCTTAGGGCGGTGCGTCGGTCCCGATATGACCGAAGATAAAGCCCGCTTGATACGGCGCAAAGGCCCCGATTTGGCCTAAGTGAAAGCACGCCTGGGGCGGTGCGTTGGTCCCGATATGACCGAAGATAAGGCCCGCCTGATGCGGTGCAAAGGCCCCGATTTGGCCTAAGTGAAAGCATGCATGGGGCGGTGCGTCGGTCTCAATATGACCGAAGATAAAGCCCGCTTGATGCGGCGCAAAGGCCCCGATTTGGCCTAAGTGAAAGCACGCCTGGGGCGGTGCGTCGGTCCCGATATGATCGAAGATAAAGTCCGCTTGACGCGGCGTAAAAGGCCCCGATATGGCCTAAGTGGAAGCACTCCTAGGGCGGTGCGTCAGTCCAGTTACAACTGGAGGTAAAGTCTGCTTGACGCGGCGCAAAGGCCCCAATATGGCCTAAGGGGAGGCGCGCTTGATGCGGCGTCTCGCTTTGACGTGACTGAAGGCCAGATCCGCCCGAAGCAACGCGAGGGTATTGTCGCTGGCCCGAAGCAGTGCTACCTTTCGGCGAAAATCTAAGCTAGCACATCTGAAGGCAAAACACTTATCTTTCGCTAGCGGTTTCGGTCATCGGAGGCCGAGTCGAAAGGCGACGATAAAAAAACAAGCGTGGAAACAGAAGTGACAAGCGATGGTTACAGCCACCTTCGTTTTTATTATCGTGCTTCGGATTTACAGCGTTTTTCAGTACAACAATCCAATGTTACAATTCAACACGGCAATACAAATACAACATGTCTCTTCATCTGCATACACTATACGAATCGGTTGGGGTCGCGTCGCCCCAGCATGCCGCGAACACTTCCGGGGGGAGTTCCGAAGCAGACCACTTCAAGTCTTCACGACATCACTTGGCGCGACGCGAAGCCGCGACGGATCGATACTTCTAAGTGATCAATCCTCGTTAAGTATGTCTTCACAGATCTCGTCGATCAAATGAAGAAACGCCGTGTCTATTATGTCCAGAGCCATCTGCCGAAGCTCGCCGTCGGTGGGCATGTGTCCTGCGCCGAAGACAGGATCAAAGTCAGTGCGCGGGCACTCACACTGGCTCGGTCTTCGTAACCGCAGGGTCATCCAACGAGGCATCAGGAATTAAATATACGTATTCGGGCGGCCCAATGGCGCCCTCTTTGACCGGCTCTGGTTTCGGAGCGACCCCTTCGGTCACGAAGGGGTCTGTCAAATTACGCTTGACTGCCCGTCGGGCGGCGCGCTCTCTAAGGATGGCCTCTCGGTGTGATGGGTCCTTCGAAAATTCCGCAAAGAAGCGTTTCGCGGCCTTGTTGCGGACCTGATAGCGTTTCGCGTGATACAACAAGAATTCTGAATACGACACGCCGGGGTGGCGGATGCTAAACTTGGTCCACACGTTGGGGGCAATAAAAAAAGAGTTCAGGGGCAAGGGCGGGTCGCTCGCACCTTCGGCTCTCTGCGCAGGCACCACCGAGGGAACCTGCGCAGAGGCACCTTATATTAGTGTCTAATACAACCACGACACCAAAAGGGAATGTATCTTCTGTTTACAAAGTCACAGCCCAGCGCTCCTTAGACCTCGGCTCCGGTGGCGACGACCGGAGGCTCAGTTGACTCGGCGGCTGCAGGCTCGGGGGGCCTCGCGCCCCGGTGAGCCGGCGGCGAGTCGCGTGGCTTCGAGCTCTGCGGCGTGTGCTGTTTCCGATGCGTCACCTGCTGGGTTCTCTTCGGCGCTGGCCGCAGCGGGGGCGTTACCATCTGGTACAGGGACGGCGTCTCCCTCGGGAGCGGCGGCAGGTACGGCGGGCGTGAAGACGGCCGCGACATCATTCGCGGTCGCCTAAGCGCGCTCCATCTCGCCTAAGGGATCCTCGGCACCGTCGTCGCGTACGTTTTCGGCTCCCGGCCCCGTCACCTCTTCGGTGGCGCGGGCGTCGTTGCACTGCGCGTCGACCCTGTCCTTTTCCACGTTGGCAGCGGCTTCGGTGTGTCCGGCGGTGATCAACGGAACCTCGGGCATAGCGATCCAGTCGCCCTCCCTCATGAACTGGGGTTCCGGAAGCACGCCACCATGTCGCGACCGCAGGCACGCGAGAACACACGCTTGTAAGCGAGGCCCTATCTGCACAGCATCAAAGACAGCATGATTGCATTGTCAGGGGTCGGCACCAAAATGGGGGTGTTAGAACAGAAATAAAAGCTGCTTCGGCGAACCTGTGCACTCAGGCGAGCCGACTCGTCAAGAGTGAGACGGGACCCGCGCTCGGCGAAGAAAGTGTTCAAGAAGTTCTTGGAAAGATTCTTGGCAAGTACGGGGAGCCGCGTCACGTCCAATTCTGCGTTGGAGGGCCACTGGTGGTCGTCCTTCGTTAGCCGCCGGAGATCATTTTTGCTAATTGTCTTCTCCGATGAGGGGCGTTCCGCAGGAATCAGGGAGCACACAGAATAGGCCAGCGTGTGAACCCCCCACCGCGGCTCTGAGCTCACTGAAGATCTTCGTGTTCATGGTGATCAGGTCGGAGTAGGCGCTCACCCAGTCGTAGAACGCTCCGACGGTGCCTGGGGGAACGCAGTCGGTGGCGCATCAAGATTGCACTGCCCTAGCAGCTCCAAGTTCTCTGAACGAAGAGTCTCTGCGCTTCGTATATGCTCCGCGCGGTACCGCTCCAGCACGTTGCTCGGTTGGCTCAGTTTGTTTTGTGCTTCGGCCAGCTTGGCCTCCTTGTCGCGGAGTTGGGCGCCCAAATCCTCTTTCGTGCAGGCAAGGTTTTCCACGTCAAGGCGCAGCATCTCCAGGGCAGCTTGGGAAGCTTTTGCTTCATCCTCCTTCGTCCGCAGCAGCTGTCGGTTGCGCTCCTGCTCAGCGGCTAGCTGTCCCTCCAACTCCGCTATACGACTTTGTAGCGAAGTGGTGGCCGCAACCGATAGCTCCTTCGCCTTTTTGCTTTCCCGCTCCAGCCTTCGGGCAAGACACCGGGACGCAACGAAGGCCTTTAGGGACAAATCCCCGCAAGCAGTGGTCAGGTCGGCGGAGTTGAGGTTCCCGCCTCCTCCAGAAAGTTGCGTTCATGGCCACCGCTCGTCAGGCCCAGGAAGCGGATGTGTTTTCCACCAATTAGTTTGGCCTCGGTGGGAACTTGCAGGCGAATGGCGGCGGCTTGGGGCTCCTCCGGGGTCACACGGTAGTTGCTGCTATCAGGCTCTTCCTCTTCTTCTTCATCTTCTTCCGCAGCAGCGACAAGGGCGTTTTTTCGGTGCCTATGGCCGAGGAGGAGGCAGACTGCTCGGTGGTCTCGAACGATGAGCTGGAGGAGCTGGTGGAGGCAGACCTGGATTTGCCTTCGTCGCGGGAGGCTTCGGCACCAAAGGCAGCGGGGCTGCAACCGCGAGGGGCTTCACCGATGGAAGATATGATGCGGACGTCACTGTCGTCGTTGCTATCTTTCTCCTTTGGGCTCAGTGGGACGAGCAGTGGCCCGCCGGGTCCCTCGTCGGCTCCGACCGAAGGCGCAGCCGAGCGCAGCGGCACGACAGCAATCACATCCTCTACGACGCCAGTCTCAACGTCCACAACCCGGGTTCTCTTGGCCGCCGGGGGTGAGTCCGTCGGCCGACCACCACGTTTCTTCCGCGCTTTTCCTTCGGCGGCGGCGGTGGCGGCTGTGGCGGGAGCGTTTTTCCTGCCAGTTTTCCTCGTCGGAGCGGCGCGCGGCGAAGTTGCAGTTTCGCCCGCGTCCGCGTCGGCGGCGGCAAGAGCCGCAGCTTTCCTTTTGGCTGCCTCGCGATGCTTGGCGAAGCCAACGCGCTCTGGTGCGGCGATCTTGAAAAACTCGAACACTCGGTTTGTTCGAGACTCGTTGAGCTCGGAGACTGTCTCCTTGTACTCCTTCGGCGACACAGGGCCGAGGATGAAATCGCCGTGGTCTTCCACTTTCCTCTTCTTCAGCACTGCAAGCCAGAAGGTGTGAGTAGTCAGCACATGAAGCTTCGGATATGCGAACACGAGGAGTAGGACACCGAAAGGCACAAAGGCACTCACAGGCGGAGGTGAAGCCGAACGCCTTCGTCCAGTGAGGGCACGGGATCCCACCGATGTCGGCCGCCCAGGCGTCATCGGCCACAGCCCAGCCGTCCACTAGCGGGCACACCGGGATGCTGCAATACTCCTCAACGATGTCGCGCGTGCTGTACTTATGCGCGAACCGGCGAAACATCATCACGAACTCGTCGCCTTCGGGGCAGGAGGGGTTCTTCGCGTATGACTCGTGAAGGGGGGGGGCAGGTCCTTCGTAGCCAGTGGGTGAGACTCCCCGGGGGCGGGCGGAGTGACAGTGTGGTAGAGCCAGTGTTGTTGCCAGTCCGAAGGACACTTGTTGCGATGGGTGGTCACGGGGCTCACCACGCCGGGCTTATAAGGAAATTCAAACAGCCAAATTGGCAGTCCTTCTCGACAGATTGGCCTACTTCTTCTTCGAAGACCGTCCGGTGCTGGTGGTGGACTTGATGTGCCGAAGCAAACCCTTCGGCAGAGGGCTTGATCTTCGTGGTGCGGCATATCCACATGTACACCGACAACCGAAGGATCGCGTTGGGGGTGAGCTGGTGCAGGTATATGTCGAAGTACCGGAGGATGTCGACGACGACGGGGTGAAGGGGGAAACGAAGCCCCGCGAACAGCAGCTAGATCCCGGAAGATGACGACCTCATTGTCGCGAGGCTGCGGTACGGTCTCTCGGCCAGGGGCTCGCGCGGTCCCAACCATGCGGTTCTTCTGAAAGGAGACCACATCGGTTCCATCGATCTGGCTTCGACCGAAGGTGTACGTCTTCGGGATTTCCTTTGTGACAGCGTCGCGCCTTCATTTTGGGGCCATGGGTGTGATCTAAATGCGAAGTGGTAGAAGAACATGGGGGCGAAGGAAATCTTACGGCAGAACCTTCAGAGTTTCAAGCTTCGCGGCTGTGGATCACGGCAGTGGGGTGGGGTAGCCCAAGAGTTTAGTCCCCTTTTTATAGTGCACTAGCGCCCGTTAATCCCGCGCGCAGCACGCATATTTACCTTTTTACCCCGGTGATCGCCTCTCACAACGGTAAAATTTCCAAAGGGCAGAACTCGTCTTTTACCCTGGCGAGCGTCAGTGTGGGCCGTCCGTGGGAGTTCCGAAGACCGTTTTTCACCCTGTGAAGGCTTTGATCGTAAGTTCGGCCCATCTAAAGGGAAGGACGGCCCTCACTGACGAGGGGCTGCTGTTGGGGAAAATGGTCTTCAGAAGCGTCATGCCACGTCCGGCCAGGTGTTCGGCTTCAGTCTGAGGGCGATTTCGGGTTGTTTTGATGGAGCGTGCTTGGGTGATTTAACGATAACACTGATGCTGCTAGAGTTTTGTGAGCGTTGTTTCGCGAGAACGCCCCCCCCTCGTCGATCCCGAATGGCGATGGCCTTCGGTGCCGAAGGTGTGAAGGGGTGACCTTCGGCGCCGAAGGTGTGAAGGGGCCAAAAGGCGCGACGCGAGTGGTGGCCCTTGGCTCCGTCGAGATGGTGCCATGACACGTGGCCACAGCAAACGTGTAAAGGGGCGCCGTACGAAGCAGAGACAAGGTGCGCAACGTGTAAAGGCGGTTTGGTCGTGCAAAGACACGTTGGAGACCTGTACGACGCGGGGAGTTACTGTTATGCCCTTGTAAAGCATGTAAAGCCGATTGTTAGGAACGGAAAAGGTGTAATTGAGGTGGGTGATCATACCCGGGGGCCTCCTATAAATAGTGACCCCCTTTGTAATAGAACGGACAAACATTAATGAGAAGAGAGCTCCGAAGGCTCCGGCTTGTTTTCTTGGCTTTCGGTTTTCCTAAGTGCTTCGTTTCTCTTTCGTAATAGAAATAGCTGAAGTAGGAGTATTTAGAAGATAGCAGTAGTTGGATTAGCAGAGGTAGTGTAAGTAACTAAGCTTCTCCGCCTTTCTCCGAGGGGGGCCCTCGGCCGCTTTCCCCTTCGGAGGAGGGAGGAATTTAAGGGGGCTATTGTGTCGGCGTCCACCTTTGAGCCCGATTTCCACCAACAATGACACAACCCAACAAGTTTGAGGACCTGAATGGTTAGTTTGAGAGTTCATGGACCAGGATGACACACCCACAATAATTTAATGACCGGTCGTATACTTTACTCCGAAAGAAGCTTCATTTTCTCTCCAACTATTGCAAATTTGCATAGGACTCACAACAAAAGATTTGCATATTTTTTTAATAAGACGACCAGATAAATTTGAGATAAAAAACAATCGAAGTATAATTTGAATAGAGGGAGTAGATTTGTACTCCCTCCGCTCCACAAAAATCATTTGTTTAGATAATTTAGGACATGTTAGTAGTTGTGACAAATGACCTTTTTGTCTTTAATTAATCATGTATTGGAACATGAAAAAACGTTAAATAAGTATTCCATCGGCTCCATGCTGTACTCAATACAATATTTCCTTTGGTACATGGTGTTAGTTTAATGAGAAAAATATTTACTATGAGCTAAAAGAATATTTTTTGTGGGACAAATTTTGAAAACTAAGGGCAGTGCTAAAACCGTATTTATTGTCGTTTCTATGTGACGTTTTGCTGATGTTTTTCCCCCGACGTGGCAGCCACATTTATGAAGAAAGAGAGGAGAAAACAACAAACCGAAGAAACGAGGGAACCTACCTTGGGAAGAAACCGCTCGTTTCTTACCTCATCCGACCGCATCACCTGCGCCGCGGCTACGGCTTCCCCCGTGCAACCCCTTCTTCCCTGCAGACCGTCCCGGAGAGCCGCCGTCGAGCAGAGGCAGCACCGGGGAGGAGGGCTCGTCGTGCCCAGCGGGAGGACGCCACGCCGCTGAGCAACACGGTGGGGCGCTACTGAGAGGAGCTACGCGTCGCGGAGGCCGGACCGGGAGCGCGGGCTCCTCGGCCAGTGGGCTCGCTGCCGCTCCGGAGGCAGGTCCACCTCCGGGACAGCCAGCGCACCGCCGCCCAGGCCAGCGAGGTTGGGGCGGCGTGAGCCCCATGCCCCGCTCGCATCTCTACCCATCACGCAACCTCGATGCGAACCAGAGCGGTCGTGCTCGCCAGCGCCGCCAGCACCGACGCGACTGTGCCCGCCCTGCTCGCTTGTCGTGGCCGTGCTCGCATGCGCTGCCAGCGTGGAAACAACTGCAACAAGGTTGCATGGAGACCTTCCTCGATCTCCTCTGATACTCCACGCCAACAAGAGCTCCGTAGTGGAACTGAAAGCCCTCTTGATGGAGGAAGAGGTGACGTGACATGCAAAGCTTAATTCTTGAATTTAGAGGTGGGATTTGGGAGAGGAAGCAAGATGATTTTTTTCAATGTTCTTTGTGTTCCCGGGAAGCAACGTGAGGAGAGAGACTGAGAGAGCATGCGCACTCTGGCAACGAGAGTGGAGGACAGGAGGTCTTGTACCGGTTCTTGTTAACTTATTTTTATTCACGCTTTTGTCTTCTGGGAAGTCTATTGTTGTTTCTTTTAATTTTTTCCCGATTCACTCATCTTCTATGAAGCGTATAGAACCGGTGGAACATATAAAATTGTGGCAGTGTGCTGTATAGAATTAGAAGCCACAATTGATCTATCTCATTTTTAATGTGGCATTTAAGTCATGACCCTGTTTCAGCCTGCAAATGGGCCGGCATCCTGGTTGAATCCAAACTGACACCTCATTCGTTTGGTGACTTCGCTACTGGCTTGTTACGAGAGAAAATCTTCTTGGTACAGTTCTTTGGTGGTACCGTTTGTTTCGAGAGAAAATCTTGTTGGCTGTCGTTCGATAAGCCAAGCGAACAGGGCGTGAATCCATGTGCAGCAGGCCATTTTGTACACCCCCACCAACCTCGTCCATCACCTCTGCAAACCGGACCGCACCAACTCGAAATGATATTTCAACCTGTTATAAACCAAACTACTAGCTTAACTATGGATACAAACCATTTAAAACCCATTTCTCAAACTGTGGGTTCTCTGTTGGTTCCTACAAGATAACTAGCCTGCCGCTGCAAGGTGAATTTACAAAAAATAAAGACCACGTCTCTTTTGGAGCACTAGCCAACATAAATAAATACAGTGGTCCGCACACACCTCTAAATAAATAAATACACCTTTAGCGTTTCTAGAATAAAAATAGCACACATTTAGGAGGTGTTTCTAGAATAAAATAATCTTTTCAGTTATCAAATCATATACATCTCAGATTCTCAGTATCTCACACATCCTGTTCTACAAATAAATCACATTGCAAATGGAGTCCGCAACCAAAATAGCAGAAGATATTCCTCAACCTTGAGATCCTTCCTGTTCTTCCACACCTGTTGACACCATCAAGCTCCTTCATGAATGCTTCATAGCGGCGTGTTAGACTGAACAAACATACCAATGGTTAGAAACCATGGTAATCAAACTCCTAACTTGTACAAGTCATAATAAAGAAAAATTTGGATCTAACTAGGGGCAAACAATGGTGTAACTGCTGTCCTTATGCTTTCGAGTTTACACAAACCATTTGTAGTTAGGAAAACAATATGGATAATTGCTGCTCCTCGTGGTTTTAAAATTAAACAAAACATCTGTATTATGATGGTCAATCTCAAATTTCAGAACACTTCCAGGGTATTTGTTAGTGCCAGGAAAGAAAAAATATTAGCCCTATGTTAATAAACACTTCCATTCTTATGCTATTTGGAACATCTACCATGACTTGAAAACCTGCAGAGACTAGTTCTGAAATGTGCTCCCCTTGCGCTTCCATCTTAAAGGCTCAAATATCAGGGTAGAATTCTGTAGATGTATGGATTCTTGGCAAACTAGTAACATTTTGCACAAGAAATGGAAATGTAGTCTGTTGATGTAGCATTGCATAGTCCAGGTAGGGCCCTACAAGTGTTAGCGCCCTAGGTTACCTCCCATCAGAGGGATTGCAAACACTGAACAACTCACGAATTTGCTGCTGTAACGAAATAATTGCGCAAATCACTAGATCTTGTTCAGGATTACTCTGTTTTATCATTGACTATATTCATCTCTCCTCACTGGCTAGAGTTTTGGGTTATCACAGGTAGATGGTGACTTAAATTTGTTAGTCTCCCACATTTTCTTCATAATTATTCTTTTTTGACCCATCAGGCAACACTGTGACTCACTTTTGACCCATCAGGCAACACTGAGACTATTCAGCAAACTTTACATACTGATCAAAACAGCATGTGTCAATACCCAAAGTCCCAAACTGAATAAACTTAACCAGAAACTTCACCAGCAGGAAGGTATCTTGATGTGTTAAAAAAATGTTGTGTGCTAGCAGCCAGGAAGGTATCTTGAATTTTGTCGTACCCTAGGAGATCACATAAATATTCCAAACTGAAGAAACATGAATGCCCCACATACCCCAACTACTACTCCGCTCTGATTCACTTGTCATTTACAGTATAACATGGTCAACCATGCACAATTTACATCTTCACTCTAAGAGGTTAGTAGAAAAAATAACAAAATTATGATGAACAGAGGCACATTTGATGACAAATCTGGTAACATCATTTTATTTAACTATGTCGGACATCTAGATATTTTGATGTATAATGTGGTCCAAGAGAACTTGGTCGCCCACAGGATGTAATCTGCAAGTAGTTTCCTACTTGCAACCAAATTTTAAGCAGAGGAAGGCTACCAAGAGAAATTAATCGACCCACAATGTGAACCAAATTTCAGTTACTCACCAACATTCTCAGGAAAGCAACCCTGCTTCAAAACTCCAACCTGCCTCTGCAAAAGAATTCGACATGATGAAACGAATAAGCGTAGGTCTAGTTGCATTGTGCATCATAGCACTAGGTCATGGGCAGTAAAAACTAAAAGTTACTGCTTCACCAGAAAATATGAGTGTGAACCATCATTTCAAAGCTCCAATCTGGGGCAAGCACGAAGCACCCAGTTTATGAAAGGATTGACGCAGCAATCTGGCAAGTACACACGCGGGATCACCTCAGAACGCAACCGAAGCTCGTCAGTGAAGAATGGGGACGATACCGACTCCAGGCAGGCAGGGCTTCAGCTCATCTAGCTGCCGGCCATGGAGGAGGATGTGGTATGGAGGTATTGCGGCGGTGTCAGTGCGGAATGTAGTCCCGACACTAACTAGTAATAAGCGCCAAGGTCTATCCCTCAATGGTCGGTGCTAAGCAATAAAAGACACGGGGTTTATCCTGGTTCCGGCCGGGGCCGTACGTCCAGCAGGGGTGTGCTTGAGGCACTATATTGCTTTGCACCGGGGTGCCTGTAGTGGGGCGGTGTTGACGGATAAAAGACGTATCCCTCTACGATCCGCAAGCGTACGGACCCCACACCTTTTTCACCACGGGATTCCCAAGGTTCTTGTCAATCCGCGGAGCAAGGGGATTACAAGCGTTCGATCTACTATGACACACTTAGCTACTAAAACCCTAACTATATTATACTAGAAAACAACTAAACTACACTAGAGAGAATGATAAACAATCAAGGTAGAAGACACTCGCCCACGGGTCTACGATACTAGAACATGCAATCGCTTAAAGACATGAAAACCAATCTAATCTATCGGGGTTGTGACCACGGTTTCGCCCTTTCCCTCCTCTCGTACTGTCACTACGCGAAGGTATTCATGACTAGACCTTTGATGGCCACGGCGTATTGAATGGATCCAAGGAAGCATTGGAGCTCTTACTCCCTCTACGGCACGGTTGCAAGCCTTAAGCATTAAAGTATATTCAACACAAGATGATAGATAGATAATCCGACAAAGTGCGATTACATCTCAAGATCGATTACAACCCATGGACGAATGAGAAGATTACCCCATCAAGGTACTGATCATGGCACCGTTGATCATGGTTTCCCTTCCGCTGGTGTCTTCCTTCTTCTCCACGAGAAGGTGCTTCCTTCGAGGTGGTTGATCTCCCGCCGGAGATCCTCCTCCTCTCTCTCTAGCTTGTGGATGGCCTTCTGGTGCGAATGAATCCTCTCTCGGTGTTGGCGGCGCGTCGGGGGTTTTAGGGTTGAAGATCCTTCGAGGGCAAGGAAAACGGGACCGAACCGGTGCCGGAAGTGGGCTGGGCCGGCCGGCCGGCCCCGGGCGGCCGCCCGGTGCCCACCCGGCCCGGTTCGGTCGCCCCTTTTGCTCCGTGGGTCCTCACGCATTTATGTACTTTGCCCCCTCTACTTGCACGATTTTGATGCTGTTATCCTCGCGTCCAAGATGGAGGCTCTCTTTGCATGAAGTTTGATCTTTTACGCTTAAATCCCCGGGGGTGTTCCTCGTAGCACTTCGGTCCTCGCCACCATTGGAAGTGATTTCAGCAAGCTCATGAACACGAACAAGACTCCATGAATGCTCCTTTGAACTTGTTGCGAATCCGTCCTTTATGTCCATGTTTTCCTACATAAACACAACACTTCCAAATGCATGCACAAAGATGAACTTGTTATATGATTAGTGTGCCTAGTGGCGGGTTAGTTCCATAATCAAATCCAAACCAAAGTGTAATGAACATGCTAGGTGCACCAAAATACACCGTCAATATCTCCCCCACACTTAGCTCTTGCTCGTCCTCGAGCAAGTACTCGTAAAAGAATTTCGTCCAAGGTGTGTAATCGTGTATCATTAATCCTCCTTCACAAGTTAGTCAATCTTTTCATCTTTAATACATAAACACAAAGTAATGATAATCAAACATAAACGTGGGCGTTTAGAATTTTTACCACGTCAAGATTTACCCCACAACTCAAACTCTTCACTCGAAGTCTTCAATTTCAGCCATGCTTACTCCTTTGATTCCATCGGAGGGTTTTTATTATTTTCAAAACAAAAATTCCTGCAACAAGTATTAGACAAAAAACCTTTCTCCAAGCTCTCTCAAGTCACTCATATGAAGTGGCTATCCTAACCAAATTTTATAAAACTCTCACCTCCCATTAATCTCTCATATATCACGTAAAGTGGAGCTATAGGTAGGGCTAGCGCAATCAACACAAGTATTGTCAAACTAAGAACTTCCTCTAATGGTTGTCTACCTTTCAAAGCCAATGATCATGAGAATTAACCATATGTAGAGATATCAAGGATGAGAAGATTTAGAATGGTGGACATGTGCAAGGGTAAAAGAAAATTGTGACTTCAAGGCACCAATGATGTCCTCGTTGTCGGATTGCACATGGTTGGAAATAGAGTAAAAGTTTCGTCTCACAATCAGCGTGACATCCTTCCTTACACTTTATTTTTTTTCTTTCACTTGATCCATCCCTCTCATATCTTCATTGCTAACTCATCTTTTTCTCTTTTTCTTTTTCTTCTTTCATTCACATATGATTTTTTCTTTCTTTCTTTCTTTCTTTTCCATACTTTTTCTCGTTATTTTTCTCTCTCTTGACAACTTTTCAAAGCTTTCAATTCTCTCTTTCCTCGCATGCATACAATCTGAATTTTTAAATAAATCATGCTAGAGACGAGACGAAACTTTGAAAATAGGTTGTGTTCAAGGAATACGATGTACAAAAGAGATGTATAGGGTTGGGTATGGAATTCGGCGATATACGTGACTTCCGTTGTGAAAGTCACGTTACCGAATATATGACGAGGCTAGCAACAAAAGATAAGCACAAGAACATGATCATTGCTTGAAATTAAAATTCACCAAGAGAGAAGGGTCCTAGCCTAACTCATCGTGCTAATCACACTTATAGTGGAGCGAAAAAAATAAACTTGGCTTTGGATAGGAATTTTTTCTTACTCTCAACTTGGAAAAAGAAGTTTTGCTAACCTTTATTACAAGGGTTTTAAAATGATTTTCAGAACTGAAATCCTCCAATTTTTAGCATCGAACATAGCACAACTAGCATGTGAAGCTCAAGATCGAAGTGCGGTATGGGTACTTTAAGTAGTAGCGATTCCACTAAGCACCACGGTAAACGATTTTCAAACCATATACTTGTGTTCACATATCAAGAATCGAAGATTAAGCAAACAAGTAAATAAAGATAAACAATACATAAAACACAAAGATGTATATAAAGACTCTTTTTATTTGGTTTTCTTGACTCAACACTAATTTAAGACACTTGCAAAAATTTTAAAACAGACTCAAAAACTAAAGACTCATTAAAAACACTAAGACTCTCACACGAAGATTAAACCGAACCTAAACTTGAAGTTCAAAAGCTAAGGCTAGCGAGCTAGCACTCCCCCACACTTAAAACATACGACGACCTCGTCGTATCTTACAAAAATCCTAAGGGGAAAACTAGATCTAGTGGTACTTCAAGCAAGTTTTGCACCACTTGCCTCTCATGTTTCCAACCATGCCGAAAAGCTTGCGCACGTTGCGGTTAAGGAACTTGTAGTCATCTTCAACTACGCGCTCCAAGTCCTCCATACGCTGCTTCATCGCTTCCATGGCTTGGAGACATTCATCGGCCGACGTGTAGAGATCCGCGATGGATTGACAGCAAACTCGACAAAGACACCGATGCAATCCGAAGGGGTCGTCGTCGCCATAATCTCCACCGTTGTCACCACCGTCGTCGCCACCTCCATTGTCGTTGCCTTCACCACCGTCGTTGCCGTCGCCGTTGGGGCCTTCGGGAGTCCTTTCATAGGGCTGCTCATCCCAATCATCATCATCTCCACCGGCAGCCGCCCACGAGCTCGGGCTACGATCGTCGGAGTAGTCGCTATCCCCATAATCCTTAGGCTCCGGCGACACCTCCTTGTAATCTTTATGCTTGATGCCTTGGAGACGTGCCGACCTTCGAACGGGTGTAGGGACCTTCTCTCCTTTGACGGGGTTGCGAGATGCAAGAGCTCCGGTCGGGACACGTCCTCCGCAACGGATACGTGCGGTCCTCTTGACGGGTAGCTTGAGCTCGCATCGCATCGCCTCCTCCATCGATGGCTTCTTGGCTTCTAGCTTCAACTCTAAGCTTTTTGGAGGCTCAATGGCTGCTACAAGGGTGCAACACATTGCTTGAAAGGTTTGATTCTCGAGCTCCCAATTCGGCCAAATAAATAGTCCCGAGAGAAAAGCCTTGGGAACCTTATTTTCCTTTTTTACACTTCCCTTAAAATTTTCCGACCAAACAAGGAAGTCAAAAAGGAGCAATTCGGCGAAATTCGGCGTCATCGGGCGTCGGGCCCCTCTGGGCCGGTCCGCCCGGGCCGGCCGGCCCACCCCCGCCCGGGGGCCGGGCCGGCCGGTTTTTGCACACCGCCCTATTTTTTTTCTTCCTCACCCCATGGGAAAAAGTTGGCCCGGTAAATCTTCGCGAAAAACTCCGTAAAAACTAAAAGAAAAATTATTTACGTGAAGTTGATGCCTTGTTTTTCGTCCTAGGCGGGACGTTCGGGCTCTTCCTCCATGGTGAAGACGTCAACATGGTGAAGGGGCACGACATCGGGTTCGTAGTAAACCTTAAGCCGCCGACCATTCACCACAAATTGATCGCCGTTTATATCCATAATGGTTACCGCTCCGTTGGAGAACACCGAATGCACAACATAAGGTCCGTCCCACTTGCTTTGCAATTTCCCCTTTCCGAAGGTTTTAAACCTCGAATTGTAGAGGAGGACCTTATCTCCTTCTTTAAATTCTTTTTTCTTCAATCTTTTATCATACCACCTTTTGATTCTCTCTTTGTATATGCTTGCGTTTTCATAAGCTTTCAACCTCAACTCCTCTAGCTCGCTTATTTGAATCCTTCGTTTCACCACCGCGGCATCGAGATCAAGGTTCATCTCTTTTATCGCCCAATAGGCTTTATGTTCCAACTCAACCGGAAGGTGGCAAGCTTTTCCATAGACGAATTGATAAGGGGTCATACCTATAGGTGTTTTAAACGCCGTTCGATAAGCCCATAAAGCTCCGTCTAATTTCTTTGACCAATCCTTGCCTCCCTTCTCTACGGTTTTGTTGAGTATGCTTTTTAATTGCCTATTTGACGTCTCCGCTTGTCCGTTGGTTTGTGGGTGATAGGCCGTGGAGACTCTATGCTCAATTCCCAACTTGGACAAGCACCTTTTGAAGTTCTTCCCGGTGAAATGAGTTCCTCCATCACTTATCAAGATTCTCGGTGTACCGAAACGGGGAAAAATCACGTTCTTGATCATAGTGATGGACACCTCCGTGGAAGCTTTACGACATGGTATAGCCTCTACCCACTTGGATACATAATCAACCATAACAAGTATATACTCGAATCCAAATGAGTTTTTAAAAGGCCCCATGAAGTCTATGCCCCATACATCGAATATGTCGATTTGCAAGTTGTATTTCAAAGGCATATAATTTCTTTGAGAGATGTTTCCGGTTCTTTGGCATTCGGGGCATGACGCAACATATCTTTTAGTATCTTCATGCATCTCCAGCCAATAGAATCCGCTCGACCATACTTTTGCTTCGGTTCGAAAATGGCTATAGTGTCCACCGTACTCCGCCGAGTGGCACTTCCTTAGAATCTCCACCCTCTCTTCTCTTGGCACACATCTTCTCATCACTCCATCATTGCCAAGTTTGAAGAGGTATGGTGCATCCCAAAAATATTTCTTACTTTCAGAGATTATCTTCCTTTGAGTGTTTTTATCTAGATGATCGAGGGGCATCTTTCGAATTGCTCGAATGATGTCGATCATCCAAGTGTCTTTATCAAGCACTCTATAGAGGTGGTCATCTCTCATCTTATCTTCTATGGGCTCTTTATCATCTTGTCCACGATTCATCCTAGACAAATGATCGGCCACAACATTTTCCACCCCCTTTTTATCACGAATTTCAACATCAAACTCTTGGAGAAGAAGGATCCAACGAATCAAACGTGGTTTAGCTTCCTTCTTAGCCAAGAGATATTTGATGGCTGCGTGATCAGTGTAAACAATGACTTTCGAGTTCACGATGTAAGATCTGAATTTTTCGAAACCGAATACCACCGCTAGCAACTCTTTTTCCGTAGTGGCGTAATTTAATTGTGCCCCACTAAGAGTTTTGCTGGCGTAGTAAACGGCGTGAACTCGGCCTTCCTTTCTTTGTCCCAAGACCGCGCCTACGGCGTAGTCACTTGCGTCACACATGATCTCGAAAGGTTGGCTCCAATCCGGAGGTTGGATGATGGGAGCACTCACCAACGCATTTTTCAAGGTCCGGAATGCCGCTAGACACTTCTCATCAAAGTCGAAAGCCACATCCTTTTGAAGAAGGTGCGTTAAAGGCTTATTGATCTTCGAGAAGTCCTTTATAAATCTTCTATAGAATCCGGCATGGCCTAGAAAGCTCCTTAGGGATTTGACATCCGTAGGAGGTGGGAGTTGCTCAACCGTGTCTACCTTAGCCTTGTCCACTTCAATTCCTCTCTCGAATATAACATGTCCGAGCACTATGCCTTGCTTAACCATGAAGTGGCACTTTTCCCAATTTAAAACCAAATCTACCTCCGCACACCTTGTAAGGACCTTTTCTAAGTTTGCTAAGCAATCCATGAACGTCTTCCCGTAAACGGAAAAATCATCCATAAACACTTCAACAATTTCTTCGATGAATTCCGAAAACACGGCCATCATGCAACGTTGAAAAGAGGCCGAGCGTTGCATAGGCCGAAGGGCATCCTCCTATATGCAAACGTTCCGTAAGGACACGTAAACGTTGTCTTATGTTGATCTTCGGGTGAATAGGAATTTGCATGAACCCCGAGTATCCATCGAGAAAGCAAAAATAAGCGTGGTTTGCTAACCTCTCGAGCATCTCATCTATGAACGGTAGGGGGAAGTGATCTTTCTTCGTCGCTTTGTTAAGCTTACGATAATCGATACACATCCGCCACCCGGTCACGGTTCTTTGCGGTATCAACTCGTTCTTCTCATTCTTCACCACGGTCAAACCTCCTTTCTTCGGCACACAATGTACCGAGCTCACCCATTCGCTATGCGGAACCGGGTAGATGATTCCGGCATCAAGTAACTTGATAACCTCTTTCTTTACTACCTCTCGCATGGCATGGGTTAGCCTCCTTTGGTGGTCCACTACAGGCTTACATTGGTCTTCCATTGGCATACGATGAGTGCAAAAGGTCGGGCTAATACCTCCGAGATCGTTAATTGAATATCCAATCACCTTCCTATGTTTTTTTAATAAAATCAGCAACGCTTCATTTTCTTCGGGACTCAACTCGTCGCTCACAATGACCGGATAAGTTTTGTCCGGGCCCAAAAATTCATATTTTAATCCCTTGGGCAAAGGTTTAAGGTCTACCTCGGGCACTTGTGGCTCCTCGGGTTTGATTTCTCCTATGTCTTCGAACTTCTCTTCCTCCACACTACCATCATGCGGCTCTAAGCCTTTCGTTGCTTCTTCTAGTTCTTCATCTTGTTGATTACTAATTTGATTTTCCATCGCTCTTTGCAGCGGGTCTCTAAGGGTTTCAACAAAACAAAGACTATCTATCTCTTCTACTTCTTCATCTTCGGGAGGAAAGGGTGTAAGGTGTTTAGAAGCACGAAGAAAGTTATATGTGTACTTTGTTCCATTAAGGTTCATTGTTACTTTGCCTTCTCCGGCATCTAACACGGCATCAACCAACTTAAGAAAAGGCCTACCTAAGATTATATGATCAGAATTACTATGGTAAGCATCAATAACAAAGAAATCGGTTGGTATATAGTTTCTAGAGATTTTTACTTTCATGTTGCAAGCAATACCTAGAGGTTTGATAGTTCTACCATCTCCCATAATTAATTTCGTTGATGTTGGAGCTAAGTCTAGGTTGTGGTATTGAACTTTATCGTAAATTTTAGAAGATAGAACACTTACTTGTGCTCCGATGTCGCATAAAGATTTGCATTGAACTCCGTTGATCTCGCAACTCAAGTGCGGCGTCATCTTCTCTTCTTCTTCGGATCCTATCGAGTAAATTTCAGCGAGGCGAGCGTATGGTGATGCTTCGGGCTTGATCCCCATGATTCTCTTCACCTCGGCAATATGTTCCGGATCCACCACGTCATCTCCAAAGAGCTTTTCAAAAATCTCACCGGCGGTTTCGAGGTCGTATGAATTTTCAGCTCTCTTCTCTGGTGGGAAATCCACTTCCAATGCTCTTGCCATTCCCTTTTGATTAGGGAACGGTCTTCTCTTGTCGAATACTTCTCCGTAATCAATGGGAACCCAATCCATTGGCTCGAACTCCCTTAGTGGCTTCGCGCTTGACATGCTTCTCTTGTTCGTCTCATTTGGCGTGGCGAAGTCGACGCTTGGTGTAGTTCTTGACTTGATGTGTTCTTGTTCAAGCTTTTCCATGATTGGCTCCTCTTTTGTGACTTCCGGGGTTGCCTCTTTAGAAAAATCAGCAAGCTTTTTCTTCCTTGAATTGAATTCCGGCTCTTCCGCAAGTCTTGTTTCCCAATCTCTTCGCATGGCAGCCGCTTTACTAACTTTTTGTAGAAGTTGTGCGGCTTCCGTGAGTGTTTTCTCCATGAGATCCCCACCCGCACACATTTCGACGTGTCGCATGCAACTAGGGGTTAGGGAAAAGAAAAATGTATGCAAGAGTACGTCACCGGGTGAAGCCGAGTTTTGGTCCTTGTTCGATTAATTCATTAAACCTATCCCGGCTTGGTCTATCCCTTCCTCTTCTCCTTGCATGAAAGTGATCACTTGCCTCCTTAGATGTTGAACCTTGCTAATTGGAAAGAACTTTTCGCAAAACTTCTTTGTCAACTTGTTCCAATTGCCTTCAACTTCAAAGGACGCAACCGAATACCATGTCTTTGCTTTGCCTAAGCAAGTGAGTAGGGAAAGAGATTCCATTTGAACCATTCATCGGGAACTCCTTCTTGACGCACCGTGTTGCATATTGTCGTGAAATCCCTTATGTGTCTATATGGGTTCTCCGTAACCATCCCTTCAAATGGGTTTTCCGCCACCATCTTGATGATCTTGGATTTAATTTCATACTTGGTCACTTCGAGCTTCGAATCCGACTCTTGTACTTTTATGTCTTCACATCGAGGGCTAGCGTAATCCCTTAATGATTTCTCCGGTTCTTCCACGGGTTGATTAACGAACTCCATCTAGACAATAAGATAAAAACAAAAACAAAAAAGAAACAAGTGTTTTTCTCGATAATATATGTTAGATAAAGCAAATAAAAGATAAACTAAAATATAAAACTAAGTTAGATGCAAATCAAACGATGTAAACTAACTTGCTCCCCGACAACGGCGCCAGAAAAAGGGGCTTGTTGACGGATAAAAGACGTATCCCTCTACGATCCGCAAGCGTACGGACCCCACACCTTTTTCACCACGGGATTCCCAAGGTTCTTGTCAATCCGCGGAGCAAGGGGATTACAAGCGTTCGATCTACTATGACACACTTAGCTACTAAAACCCTAACTATATTATACTAGAAAACAACTAAACTACACTAGAGAGAATGATAAACAATCAAGGTAGAAGACACTCGCCCACGGGTCTACGATACTAGAACATGCAATCGCTTAAAGACATGAAAACCAATCTAATCTATCGGGGTTGTGACCACGGTTTCGCCCTTTCCCTCCTCTCGTATCGTCACTACGCGAAGGTATTCATGACTAGACCTTTGATGGCCACGGCGTATTGAATGGATCCAAGGAAGCATTGGAGCTCTTACTCCCTCTACGGCACGGTTGCAAGCCTTAAGCATTAAAGTATATTCAACACAAGATGATAGATAGATAATCCGACAAAGTGCGATTACATCTCAAGATCGATTACAACCCATGGACGAATGAGAAGATTACCCCATCAAGGTACTGATCATGGCACCGTTGATCATGGTTTCCCTTCCGCCGGTGTCTTCCTTCTTCTCCACGAGAGGGTGCTTCCTTCGAGGTGGTTGATCTCCCGCCGGAGATCCTCCTCCTCTCTCTCTAGCTTGTGGATGGCCTTCTGGTGCGAATGAATCCTCCCTCTGGTGTTGGCGGCGTGTCGGGGGTTTTAGGGTTGAAGATCCTTCGAGGGCAAGGAAAACGGGACCGAACCGGTGGCGGAAGTGGGCTGGGCCGGCCGGCCGGGCCGGCCGGCCCAGGCCCACTTCGGCCCGGTCGGTCGCCCCTTTGCTCCGTGGGTCCTCACGCATTTATGTACTTTGCCCCCTCCACTTGCACGATTTTGATGCTTGTTATCCTCGCGTCCAAGATGGAGGCTCTCTTTGCATGAAGTTTGATCTTTTACGCTTCAATCCCCGGGGTGTTCCTCGTAGCACTTCGGTCCTCGCCACCATTGGAAGTGATTTCAGCAAGCTCATGAACACGAACAAGACTCCATGAATGCTCCTTTGAACTTGTTGCGAATCCGTCCTTTATGTCCATGTTTTCCTACATAAACACAACACTTCCAAATGCATGCACAAAGATGAACTTGTTATATGATTAGTGTGCCTAGTGGCGGGTTAGTTCCATAATCAAATCCAAACCAAAGTGTAATGAACATTCTAGGTGCACCAAAATACACCGTCAACAGGCGGCTACAAGCAAGGCGGGAGAGGAGGTGTGGCCTCCAAGTCCCTGGTGGAGTGATCGAAGCGAGTTCAGATGTTGTGGGAGAATTGAGGAGTGTATGTGTGTTGTTCACTACTGGATGTCTGATGTCCCTTGTCCCCTGCGGCGAAGGGGTTCACCTCCCTTTTATAGACCAAGGATGGGGTGAATTACAGGCATGCCGCACTGTTTAGCTACACGGGGAAGTATGGCGTACTGCGCCGCGGAGTTGGCGGTCGTCTTGACGGTCCTTGCCACGATCTTGTCATCATGGCGTGTCCTGTACCCGAATAGTGGCGGCTTCGAGGGTAGGGGTGTAGTGGTTGACCGTGGCGTTTTCAGACGGGCTCGAGGAAGCCGTTGACGGCGATCCGTATGGGATACAGTGGCAGGCGTGGCGGCGTCCCGTCCCCGCGTGCCGGACAGCGCCGGAGTGGTTGTAACAGCGCCCGGCGTGGTGCTACAAGCACGGGGGCGGCCGCACAGGACCAACAGTGGCGGGGATGGCGTTCCGCCGGCCTAACGTCATGGCTTGCCCCTGTAGATTCACAAGAAAGTGGTTCGAGGGTGTGGCCGGCCCCCCTTCGAGGGCACGACGTGTTAGCCGTACGGGAGTAGGCGGCGCAGTGCCACGGAGCTAACACTGGCCATGTCGTACAGTCTTCCACAGTGGCAGGGATGGGTTCCCTCCTAGGGAGTTGGCAAAACAGCGCTGGGGCGTGATTCCCAGGCGCATGGTGGCGTGGCTCTGCTGTGTTAGAGCATTAAATGCATGTACCCGCGTGCGGGGGCGGGCGTGCTTGTGAGGGGGCCTCGAGCGAGGCGGAGATGAACCCTCGAGCGAGGCGGAGCCCGCTCGAGGGTGACGTGAACCCTCGAGCGAGGCGGAGCCCGCTCGAGGGAGGCGTGGACCCTCGAGCGAGGCGGAGCCTGCTCGAGGGAGCCCTTGACTGGGCCACTCCGGTGGGCCGTGGGGGGCCACCGAGGTGTGGGCCGTGCTTTGTGCGTGTGTTTAAGTGAGAGGTGTTTCGTTTTGGTTTTTTGCGGGTTTTAAGCAGGATTCCCCTGGTTGTTTTAGGGGACCCTCAGGGTTGTCCCCGACAGTAGCCCCCGAGCATCTGCGGGTATGCCGGCCAGGCTCCCGCAGATGCTGTAGCCTACTGATAGGACATCCTTCCCCCTGGTTGCTAACGCTTTCCGTGGGGCCGCGTCAGCGGACCCGCGGGTCTAGCCCCCGAAGCCCTGCAGGAGCGTGAGTGCTCATGTAGGGGTTTTACCGCGGAATCTGGTCAGTGGGCGTGGTGCATATTCCGACCGGCATCGGCGATGTTCCAGCCGGCTTCGGTGACGCACGCGCAGCCGGCACTATCTGCGGCCGGTGCAACCCAGGGGGTGTAGCCGTGCGTCGAGCCCCCGAGCCTGGGCCCATTCAAGGCGATTGAGCAAGCTCTTCGTCTTATTTAAACGCGCCCTTGTCGTCCCTCCGCGGGACGGAGGGTGAGGTTTCCGCAACCCCCATCGATCGGGTCGCGGATTGCGGATTCCTCATCGAGCTGTTAGCGGGTGGTTCAAGTGGACGCCCATGCCCCGTTCGATAAGGGTAGGCTGCGCGGTCCGGAGACTCGTCCATTAAAGCGCTTGCATGGGTTTGCTAGGTGGGGCTCGGTCCCATTCGCTAGGGACCGAGGGCGCAGAAGCTCTCCCTCGGTGGGATCCCCCCGGCTAGCTGCCCTTGCTGGCTCTTGAACACGACATGTGGGGTACCCTCGAGCTGGTAGGCTCGAGGAAAGGCTCGAATGCGCGTGCCCTCGTCGTCCCCGACTCTGGTGATCTGGGGCGCCTGTTTGAACCCGTCGAGGGTCAGGCTTCAAACCCCTGATCAGTAGGGCCGTGCGGGGTAACAGCCAAGTGACCCCATCTTTCGCATCTGCAGGTTTCGAGGGTCCGTGGCCGTGCCAGTTCTCGAGCCGCTGATCAGTAATTTTCGTGAATCGAGGGCACCTGTGGCGCCCGTTTATTTCAAACGGGCTTCGAGGCCACAGGTCGATGTTTGCACCCTTCGAGGGTCGTATTTATCTGAGCCAGGGGCTCAGGCCGCTCGAGGGTCTTCCTTACGCAGTAAAGGACCGGGCCATTTAATGCTCGCAGTCGCGACTGTAATCTCGCGTCGCGGGCGCGCCTTTTCAGGCGCCGCAGCCGCACGCGTAGTGGGCGGAATGGGCAGGCGGACATGACCGCCTGCCACGGCCCCCCGGTTACCGCGCCGTGATGATGGCCTGCGGGCGGTTGCGTGGCTGCCGCGGTCGTGGTGGGGCCCGTTCGTCAGCGAGGGAATATTCCACCTGCAGTTAATGCGCGCGGGGCGTGCGCTCCGGAGAGCACGCCTGCGGCCTATAAATCCAATGGGAGGGGAAAGGGCGGTTTTTACCTTTGCGTTTAGCACTCGCCGTTCTTGCTTCTTGCGCTCTAGCCCCCGAGCCGCTCTCGCCATTGCACCTCTCTCCTCTCAGAGCTCTTCTTGTTTCCTGTCCTCCGCTTCTCCGTCTGCTCGCATGGCTCCTCAGCAGCCTCTCATCATCATCGACCCGTTGGCGTGGGAGCGCTCGACGGTGACACCGTTGGCCTTGAACCAGCTGGTGGCCGGCGGCCAACTAGCGGCGAACAAGGACGGACAGCCGGCCGAGTGGATCATGCCGTCGGAAAGGGAGCGAGCGCCCAACCCTCCGCGCGGCTACGTGGTCAGCTTCGTCCGCTTCCATGAGCGCGGCTTCATGGCGCCGGCGAGCCGTTTCATGCGGGCCCTCTGCCACCACTACGGCGTAGAGCTTCACAACTTCGCACCGAACGCAATCTCGCAGGTGGCCACATTCGTTGGCGTCTGCGAGGGCTTCCTGGGGATCCCGGTGAACTGGGATCTCTGGGTTCATCTCTTCCGCGCGGAGCTGTACACGCTGCCGACGACGGAGACGAGGACCCACCGCTCGGTGCGTGCCGGCGACATGTCGCTCGCCGTGCGGAGCCAGCGCAAGGACGACTACATCCCCAGCACAATGACAACCAACAACGCGGACTGGGAGCGGGGGTGGTTCTATCTCCGCAACGCCGAGCCCGGCCTCCCCCTACACCGGCCTGGTGCTCCGGGAGAGGCCCGCCTCCTGGTACCACGGGGTGTCCCCACCCCAGCACCAGGCGCGGTTGGACTCGCTCCTGGCCGCGCTGAGGAATCTGGTGGGCCGCGGGTTGACTGTGGAAGTTGTCCTCGCGCACCTCCACCACCGGCGGATCGTCCCCTTGATGGAGAGGCCGCTCCGCATCTACGAGATGACCGAAGACGCGGACCCCGTCGCGTTGGCGAAATCGCGGTCGCTGCCGAGCCCCTTCCCGCGGGATTACGCGGCCACCCGGGCGCGGCGCGCCATCGTCCCCAAGTCCGGGCGCTACAACGACAAGGCCCTGTGGGATCTTGAGATGCTGCCCACTGGCCAACTGGTGAGCGGAGTTCTTGATTTCGTTTCCAGTTAAGCCAGTTCTCCGAGTTGTTGACGCATTCTAATGCTTTGCCCGTAGATGGTGTGGGTGAGCGCCGCGAAGTCCGAGCCGCCTACCCCCCGCTCCCGCGCGCTCCCGCGCGCGGCACAGCAGCGAGAGCGAGAGCGAGAGCGGGTGGCCCGCAAGAAGGAGCGTGCCACGCGACATCGGGAGCGTCGCGAGCGGAGGAGTGAGGAGTTCCGGCTGCGCGAGCAGCAGGGGCTCTCCTCGCCAGGGACCGAGGAATACTCGTCATCGGACGAGAAGGAGGAAGAGGAGGAAGAGGTTAGGGGGCAGGACCTCCCCAATAGGTGGGAGCCTGCGCCCCCATCACCGGAGCCGGCTCCGGTGGCAAGAGTGGCGTCGCCTGGGGCGGGCGCGGAGGCGCCCGCCACCGGGCAATAGACGACGAGGCGGCACGGGCCGCGGAGGCGCCGCGCGCGCCTCGGAGGAGTCGGCACGCGCGGCGAGGCGCCCGCATGCGGGCGGGGCCCCCGGCGCGCGGTGGAGATGGACGGAGGTGCGCGCGGCGGCCGCGCCGGCCGCACCCGCAACGTCAGCGGGGACCTCGAGGAAGAGGAAGCGCACCTTCTCCTCCTCGAGGTAAAGGATCGTCTTTCAAGGGGTTGCGTGCCCGTCAGGCGGGAATCTGATAGTTTGTTTGCATCTCCGCAGGGCGGTGCCAACCGTGCCTCCCCTCGCACCAGCCAAGGTGCTGAGGGCAGATGCGTCTGTCCCTACCCGGCGGCGTTCGTCAAGGGCGCCGCGGGCGGGGGCGAGCGAGGCGGCAACCGCGAGCGCGAGCTCGCGAGGCGCGGCCCGAGGCCTCGAGGCCACGGCCGGTGGTCACGCCGCCGAGCCGCGGCCGGCGGTTGCGAGGGGGGGCGGCGGGGGCGCCCGCTATGGTGGAGGCGCGGCGGGCGGTGGGTCGTGGCAGAGGCAAGGCCGGAGGCGGAGTCACGGCTGGCGGCGCCGGCGCGGCGGGATTGTCGCGCGTCCGGCCGTGGAGGGCCACCCGGCGCCCGCGGCCGCCGAGACGCGGCCGGAGGCGGCGGCCGTGGCGCCGCAGCGAGAGCCCGCGCTCGCCGGCGGCCTCCCGGCGATGGCGGTGGAGATCCCGGACGACGACGCCCCCGCCGCCCGGTGGGACGAGTGGGTGAACCTGCCCATGCCGTCCCCCGAGTCCCAAGAGGGGGTGCTCGTGAGGCGGTGGGACGGCCACATGGTGGCCGGGGGCCGAGGGCATGGCGCCGAGGCTTCTTCTTCCCGCGCCGGCCCCTCCGCTTCGGGAGAGGGGCGCGTTGACGAGCCGCCCGCCTTTGCCAACGCCCAGGAGGAGGAGCAGCTGTGGGGGAGCTCCGTGACCACGGCGCCGCGCTCAACTGGGTGTTGAACGAGGCGCTGCGGATTCATGGCGGCCCGGCGTGGCGCGTCTTTCAGGTGAGGTACTGTTGCCTTTTTTCTTCGATTTCGTCGTCTTCGTGTTTGTTTCTTGCGGCGCGACACTTATTGGTTTTGGCCTATTGGCGGCAGGAGCTCGAGCACCGCGCCCGCGACAAGTATGGCGCCTTCGACCGGATGAGTGCCGAGCTCGGCCAGCTCCAGGAGCAGCGCGACGCCTTCGACGCGCTCGCGGAGGCCTTGGGAACCCAAGACGGTTGGCTGTCGTACCGGGCGGAAGCCCTGCGCGACCAGCTCTTGGAGCACGAGGGTCAGGCCGCGGCGCGACCCCCCGCCCTTGAGCGGATTTGCACAGCCCTCATCGATCGGGATGAGGCGCTGCAGCAGGCGCAGGGGGATGTGGAGAAGGTGCGCGTCGTGGCGTCGGACTGGGAGGCGGAGGTGCAGACCGTCCGGTCTGACAACCAGGAGCTCTGCACCTGGCTCCAGGAGGCGCAGGCCCAGCAGAACCGGGCCGAGGAGAGGGCGTGGTCAGCCGAGCAGAAGGCCAAGGAGGTCAACGAGCTGAAGGCCGCCCTCGACGCTAAGGTTGCTGCGCTCGCCACGGTGGAGGACCAGCTCCAGCAAGAGCGTACCGCCCGCCAGGGGGCTGAGGGGCAGCTCCAGCAGGAGCGGACCGCTCTTGTCGATGCCCGGTCGGCGCTCGAGCGGGAGCGCGCCGCTCGCGAGACGGCGCAGAAGTTGCTGGCGGAGCGGGGAGCCGACGTCTCAAGGCTCGACGGGGAGCTGGTAGCCCTCAGCATTACAAGTGCGGATCAGGAGCTGTCCCTCAAGGAGCAGGGCGCTACCGTCGTCAACCTGCAGCAAGCGGTCGAGGCTGAGCGCCGCGCTCTCGAGGTGGAGAAGAAGCAGGTTGAAGGTAGGTCGTCGTTCTCGTTTTTTTTGTTTTGCTGATCTTTCCTTCGAGGGTTCGTTCCCCTTCTGATTTCTCTTGCTGGTGCCGTTCAGGCCTGCGCACTGCGCTGGGGCACGCTAACGACCAGGCCGAGGCGCTGTAGGCCTCCTACAACTCCTCTGAGCGGGAGCTGGTGGAGCTGCGTGTCGCGGCCCTCGAAACCTGCTGGGCCGTCGAAGAGGGCGAGGTGCAGGCTGGAAGCTCGTTGGCCAGCCGCCTGTGCGCCCTCGGCGGGCACGTCTCTGGGCTTATGCGCCACGCTTTGCGCCTTGGCGTCCAGAAGGCTCTCGGGGTGGTGCGGTCCCACTACGAGGTCAACTTCGAGGTCGTGGAGGAAGGCTACATCGTCCCGGAGGGCGTCGAGGATGAGGCGGCAATGGAGCACGTGGACGCGCTAGCCGCTGATGCCGCCGAGGCGCTCGCCGAAGCCTTCGAGGAGTTCCTGTTTCCGGACGCCGCTGACGCTGATGCTCCTCAAGCCTGAAGATTGCTGGGCGCCAGGCCCTTTTTTATTTGTTTGTTAGTATATAGGCCACGTGGCCATGTAAATAAACAACATTTTGTTTCAAACACTTGTAGAAGCAAATGGTGCTTGTTGTTTTTATCGCGCTATTTTGTTTCTTCCTTTGCCTGAGTAAATTCGAGTTTGGGGAGTTCGATTTTCGCGAGCAGCCTGCTGGGTCGGAGGTAAGAGAGAAGGGTCGTATCCTCGTGGAGGCGTAGGCTATCTCTGGCTTACGCACCCTTTCCGCTAGGCCATCCGCACCCTATCTGAATTTTGCTCGAGGCTCCGGTTGAGTCATACTTAGCGCGTGTGGGTTTTGTGCAAAAAAATGGGGGATGCCCCCCGCAGTAGCCCCCGAGGGTGACTTGGGTTTCAGGGGAAAGCCGAGTTGCCCTTTTTATTGAACTACTGCTGTTTACATGTTCGTTGCTAACTGGGGTGTTGGGCACGTAATTTACAACAAAAGACTTAGAAATCCTAGCTAGGGGTAGAAGCGACGTAGCTGCTGGATGTTCCAAGCGTTGGTGAGTTCTTCGCCGTCCTCGTTGGCTAGCTTGTACGTGCCGGGTTTGAGCACCTTCACCACGACGTAGGGTCCCTCCCACGGAGGTGATAGCTTGTGGCGTCCTCGGTTGTCTTGGCGTAGCTTCAGGACCAGATCCCCTTCATTGAAGTCCCGCCGGCGTACCTTCCGAGCCTGGTAGCGCCTTAGGGACTACTGGTATCTTGCGGAGTGCATCAGGGCCACGAGGCGCGCTTCATCCAACTGGTCCAGCGAGTCCTCGCGGGCTCGCTGGTTGGCGTCTTCGTCATAGCCCCGCACCCTGGGTGACCCATATTCTAAATCCGTGGGGAGGACGGCCTCCGCGCCATGAACTAGAAAAAATGGGGTGAACCCGGTGGCTCTGCTCGGGGTTGTCTTGAGGCTCCACACGACTGCAGGAAGTTCCTGGAGCCATTTTCGACCAGACTTGTTCAGCTGGTCGAAAATGCTGGGCTTGAGGCCTTGTAAAATCATGCCGTTGGCGCGTTCTACTTGGCCGTTGGTCTGTGGGTGTGCCACAGCTGCCCAGTCCACACGGATGTGGAACTTGTCGCAAAACTCCAGGAATTTCCTGCCCGTGAACTGGGACCCGTTGTCGGTGATGATGGAATTTGGCACTCCAAAGCGATGGACAATGTCCGTGAAGAATGTCACCGCCTGCTCTACCCTGAGATTCGTAATGGGGCGCACCTCCACCCACTTGGAAAATTTGTCGATCGCGACCAACAGGTGGGTGAAGCCCCCGGGCGCTTTCCGCAAGGGCCCGACGATGTCCAGCCCCCACACGGCGAAAGGCCACGTGATGGGGATGGTCTGCAAGACGTGCGCAGGGAGGTTGGATTTGCGGGCGTAAAACAGGCACCCTTCGCAGGTGCGCACGATCTCGCTGGCATCAACGACCGCGGTGGGCCAGTAAAAGCCCTGGCAGAACGCGTTGCCAACGAGGGTGCGGGGCGCGGCATGGTGGCCGCAGATGCCCACGTGAATGTCTCGGAGAAGCTCGCGCCCCTCGGGGATGAGCACGCATCGCTGCAGGATACCTGAGGCGGCGCGCTTGTACAGCTCGTCGTCGACGAGGGCAAAAGACTTGGGCCATCCTGGCGATGTGCCTGGCCTCGGACCGGTCCGAGGGGAGTTCCCCTCGGTCCATCCAGGCGATGTATTTGTCGCGCCAGTCCACCTTGCTGGGGGCCGGCTCGACGTCCATGACTTCGGCCTCGCTGGCGCCGTACCCCTCGAGGAGGGAGAGCATGTACGCCTCGTTCGAGGGGTCCTCGTCCATGGACTCTGCGCCTGCTGGATTCGAGGGAGCCCCCGAGGGTTCCGTGTGGCTCGAGGGGTGTGGCTCGAGGGCGACGGACGGTTGGGCGATATCCCGAGCGAAAATGTTCGGGGGGACGGTGATCCGCCCCGACGCAATCTTGGCTAACCCGTCCGCCTCCTCGTTGTACCGGCGGGGCACGTGATTGAGCTCGAAGCCGTAGAACCTGTTCTCGAGGGCCCGCACGGCCTTGCAGTACGCCTCCATCTTGTCGTCATGGCAGCTCGCGTTTTTCATGACCTGGTCGATCACGAGCTGCGAGTCGCCCCGCACGTCGAGGCGTTTGATGCCTATTTCGATGGCGATCTTGAGGCCGCAAAGCAGGGCCTCGTACTCAGCCATGTTGTTCGGCGCGGGGAAGTGAAGGCGCACGGCGTACCGCATGTGCTCCCTGAGGGGTGACACGAAGAGCAGGCCCGCGCCCGCCCCTGTCTTCATCACTGTTGACGGTTAATAATTGTATCAAAGTTCGTTCGTGACTCGCAAGCGTACAAGTCTCCCGTCGTAGTCAAGGGACCCTTCTTCCCTCGAGTGGTGAACCCAAGGTATCGAATCCGTGGAACAAATGTGTGACGCAAGAATTGATCTAGTAAAGCCAAGTAACTTCAATCTTTGGTAAAAGACCTAATCTAAGTAAAAGACACAAAACGAATCTAATCTACTAAAGACCGGAGAAAACAAAGTAAGATTGGGTAGATAAACCGATCTAGAGGGATCGGGGTAAGCCTTTTGTTGAAGTTCCAAGCGAAAGAAGAAGTAGCAAATCGAATCTTAATAGAAGCCTCTTTAAATCGTGGTTTCCTGTCCAAATCCGAAAACATCCGCCTTTCGAGACCCCCGTTCTGTCACAACGTATCCCTATTCATGCGGGGAGCTTAGGGCGAGTCAAAAGACAAGTCGAGATTCTTTCGGAAGATCCGGCGTGTACCTCTAGCCACCGCGGCTACAAGAACACCCTATGTAATCTATCGTACGAATAGAATTGGAATAAGCAAAGCCGATCGAAAAACGAAATCTTCGAGGAAACACTTGATCGCTAAGAAAAGATTCAACTTGATAATTCAACTATGACAATGATACATACACAAGATCACCACCGGGATCCTTCCTTGATCTTGCTTCTAGCTCCGGAACTCCGACGTGGTCTTCCATGCAAGGTTCCCACGTCGGCTAGGGAAACCCTAGTCAACTAGCTCGACCCTCTCCTCTCCGACATGGTGTCCCTCTCTTCTCTCGCTCCTCGGCGGCCGAAGACGAAATCTTCTCTCCGTGGCTCTCGGTCGGGGGGACTATAAATAGCCCGATTGGCGGCTAGGGCAAAGGAGAGGGTGTTTGGGCCCAAAATGGGCTCCGGGCCGACCGGACCGGCCCGCCGGCCCGGGCCCATTTAGGCCCGGCCCCGTGGGCTCCTTTGCCCCACGTCGGTTCCCTTGCTTCTCGGATGTTTCCCCCTTCGCATGTAGGTCCATGTCGTCGGTTTCTCTCCGAATTGGACTCAACTCCTTGTCTTGCAAGATTCAAGCACTTTTCTCGGTCGTGTCCCCGGAGTCCGTTGTCTTCTCGGATCAAGTCCCCCGCTTCTTGGAGTTAAGTTTGCTTCATTGCATGACTTGTACGGGGCTTCAAGGTCTTGTCATGAGGTGCTTGATGAACTTATCCCGAAAGCCTTGCATTCAACACTAAATCCCTGCATAAACATCAAACTCCAAAACCGACATGCACACGTGAACTTGTTATACCACGGGGGTTAGTACCAATGGGTAAGGTATAAAACTCATGCCAACACCGAAGGTAAACTCATGGCTAGGTTGACGGATTTTCACCGTCAACAATCACCGAGCCATCGAAGTACAGAGTCCAGCACTCTGCTTGGATTTGCGGCGGCGGCAATTGCGTGTCCGTCCACTCGGCGATGAAGTCCGCCAGGATTTGGGACTTAATGGCCTTGCGCGGAGCATAGGCGAGCGTCTCACCCATCAGCTCTACTGACCACTTGGCGATCCTGCCTGCTGCGTCCGGATTGCGGATGATCTCCCCCAATGGAAAGGAGGTAACCACCGTGATAGGGTGGGCCTCGAAGTAGTGGCGAAGCTTGCGCCGCGCGAGAACAACTGCATAAAGCAGCTTCTGGACTTGGGGGTAGCGTGTCTTGGTGTCGGACAAGACTTCGCTGATGTAGTACACCGGCCGCTAGACCGGCAAGGTGTGCCCCTTCTCCGTGCGGTCCACAACGATTACGGCGCTGACCACCTGGGTAGTCGCGGCCACGTAGAGGTACAGAGGTTCGCCGTCTTGTGGCGGCGTAAGGATCGGGGCGTGGGTCAAGGACGCCTTCAGCTTGTCAAGCGCCTCGTGGGCCTCGGCGGTCCAGGAGAAGCGCTCGTGCTTCTTGAGGAGACGGTAGAGAGGTAAGCCTTTCTCGCTGAGCCGCGAGATGAAGCGGCTCAAGGCGGCAAGGCACCCCAGCACCCTTTGCACCCCTTTGAGGTCCCGAATCGGACCCATCCGTTAGAGGGCCGCAACCTTTTCGGGGTTGGCCTCGATGCCTCGCTGGGAGACAATGTATCTCAGAAGCATGCCCCGCTGCACACCAAAGACACATTTTTCGGGGTTTAATTTTACCCCGTTGGCCCGTAGGCAACCAAACGCGATGCTGAGGTCGCTAACCAGGTTGTCCGCCTTCCTGGTTTTCACGACTATGTCATCTATGTATGCCTCGACGGTTCGCCCGATATGGTCTCCGAAAATGTGCTGCATGCACCACTGGTACGTCGCACCCGCGTTTCGGAGGCCGAACGACATCGTGACGTAGCAATACATCCCGAATGGCATGATGAATGAAGTCGCGAGCTGGTCGGACTCCTTCATTTTTATTTGGTGGTACCCGGAATAGGCATCAAGGAAGCAAAGTAGTTCACACCCGGCGGTCGAATCGACAATCTGATCGATACGCGGCAGAGGAAAAGGAACTTTTGGACATGCTTTATTAAGACTGGTGTAGTCTACACACATCCGCCACCTCCCATTCTTTTTCTTTACTAGTACAGGATTGGCTAACCACGTAGGGTGGAACACTTCCTTGATGAACCCAGCCTCGAGAAGCTTCCGCAGCTCCGCTCCGATCGCCCGCCGCCGCTCCTCGTCGAAGCGGCGGAGCCGTTGCTGGACGGCGCGGGAGTGAGGTAGGATGTCAAGGGAGTGCTCGGCGACCTCCCTCGGGATGCCTGGCATGCCCGAGGGGCTCCACGCGAAGATGTCGGCGTTGGCGCGGAGGAAGTCGACGAGCACCACTTCCTATTTCGGGTCGAGGGTAGAACTGACCCAAACGCCTTGCCCTCGGGGGCAGCAGGGTCGAGGGGCACTTCCTTGGTGTGCTCAGCAGCCTCGAAGCTGTCGGCGTGCTTGGCGGTGGAGCTGAGGTCCTCGTTGACCATCTTCTCCATGTTGGCCACCAGCGCTTCGTCCAGCGCCAGTGCTTCCGCGTGCTCCACGCACTCAACGTCGCAGTCAAAGGCGTGCTCAATGGACGAGCCCACGGTGATGACGTCGTTCGGCCCCGACATCTTCATCTTGAGGTAGGTGTAGTTGGGGACTGCCATGAACTTGGCGTAGCAGGGTCGCCCAAGTATGGCGTGGTACGGGCCCCTGAACCCCACCTCCTCGAAGGTGATCATCTCCTTGCGGTAGTTGCCCGGTGTGCCGAACCAAACAGGCAGGTCGATCTGCCCGAGGGGCTGGACGCGCTTGCCGGGCGCGACGCCATGGAACGGCGTCGTGCTGGGCCGCAGCTGGTCCAACCCGATCCCCAACAGGCGCAGCGTGTGCGCGTAGAGGATATTGAGGCTGCTGCCTCCGTCCATCAGGACCTTTGAGAACCGCGCGTTCCCAATGACCGGGTCGACCACCAGCGGGTACTGGCCCGGGTTGGGGATGCGGTTCGGGTGATCCTCGCGGCTGAAGGTGATGGCATCCTCCGACCAATCGAGGAAGGAAGGAGGCGCCTTCTCCGCGGCGAGAACCTCGTGCCGCTCCCGCTTGCGTTGGCGGCTCGACATGTCGACGGTCGGCCCCCCGAAGATGAGGAAAACGTTTTCCACAGCGGGGAAGCCGCCGGCGTCACCATCACCCCCGTCCTTCTTGGCCTCGGCGTCCTTCGCGGCGGCGCGGCCATAGAACCGCTTGAGCAAGTCGCATTGCTCGAGGGTGTGGTTGACCGGTGTCTTGTGGTAGGGACATGACTTCTTCAGCATGTCGTCGAAAACCCCCGAACCTCGAGGGGCCGGTCGAGGGCCCCGTCGAGCCGGGTCAACAGCAAGGGCCTCGGCGTCGTCGCCGTCGCATCCCTGCTTGCGCGCCTCGCGGCGCGGCTTCTTCCCTTTCTTGCCCCGCTTGTTCTTCTGGTGGAGCTCCTTGGACTTGCTGCCCTCCGCGGGCGCGTCGTCCGTGCGCTTGCCCTTCTTGCCGTCGAAGACCGCCCCCACCGCCTCTTCGCCTGAGGCAAAGCTGGAGGCGATGTCGAACAGTTCGTTCGAGTCGACTGGCGGGCTGCGCCCCAACTCGCGCACGAGGTCCCGGCACGTGGTGCCCTCGAGGAAGGTGTGCACAATCTCGGATTGCGCCATGCTAGGGAGCTCCGTGCAGCGCTTGGAGAAGCGCCGTATGAAGTCCCGGAGTGACTCGCCGGGCTTCTGGGTGCAAGAGCGCAGGTCCCAGGAGTTCCCAGGGCGTACGTACATGCCCTGGAAGTTGCCAATGAACGTGCGGACAAGGTCGTCCCAGTTGTGGATCTGGCTGTCCGGCAGGTGCTCAAGCCACGTCCGCGCCGAGTCGGCGAGGTGTAGGGGGAGGTTGCGGATGATGACTTCGTCGCTGGTAGCTCTGCCCAGCTGGCACGCTAGACGGTAGTCGTTAAGCCACACGCGGGGGTCCGTATCCCCGTTGTACTTGACGATGGTCGTGGGCTGGCGGAAGCGCTGGGGAAAGGCCGCCGCGCGGATCTCCCGGCTGAACACGCGGGTTCCCGGGGGCTCCGGCGTCGGCGAGCGATCCTCATCGCTATCGTAGCGTTCGCCCCGCCGAGGGTGGTAGCTCGCCGCCGCTCGCGTCTCCGCTTTGCTCGTCCGCCGAGCGTTGATGACGTTGCGAGCATCGCCGTCCCGCGCCGCTCGCCCGCGTGTGTCGAGGAGCCGCTCCTTGGCCGGCGTGCGTCCCGGTTGGCGGGGGGCTCGGCCGCACCACCTCGCGTGGACCGAGGGCTCGGCACCCTGCGCGCCCCCATCGTTCCTTGCGCTCCCCTGCTGGCGGATGCGAGACGCCGAGCTTTCGGCCTGCTGGACGGCCGCTTGCTCGATGAGCGCCTGCGCTTCGTGATGTAGGTTCCGCGCCTCAGGTGTCGAGGGGGCGGGCATGGCCCGCATCAATGTTGCGGCGGCGATGAGCTTCTGGCTCGCTCGCGGGGGCGTATCCGGGTTGTCGACGTTGAATTCGGCATTGATGCGGTCACGGGCTTGCCTGCCCAGTTCACGCGCGCGGTCGCCGCGCGCAGAGGCTTCCCCCGCCATGGAGGCGCGGAGCAACCGCACGGTGCGGTACTCTTCCGCCAGCTTGGCCTCAAGCTCACGTGCTTGGGCCAGCTGCGCGTTAATATCGGCCCCGTCGGTGGCGAGGCGGGAGGGGCGCTTAGCCCCGCGGCCACGCGCGACCCGGTCCCCAAGGCGGGAGGAAGTTCCCCGTCGCCGGCGCCTGTCGCACCGGTGGCGTTTGCTGGGTCGTTGGCGATAATGACGCAGCACTCCCACGCGGGATCGTAACTCTCTGCGCTAGAGTCGTCGGAGTAGCCGAACTAGTAGTCCGTGGCGTTGAGGAACCGCCTGAACATTACTGGGTCCGGTACACCGGAGAAATCCCATTCCGCGTACCCATGCGAAGTGGCGGGTGGCAGCGCGTCAAGAGAGCCCAGGGAGGACTCGTCACCGGCAGAGGCGCTAGGGTCCCTGGCAACCAAGACGTGGAGGCCAGGGGGAACCCTGCGCATCGTCGTATTGACGCTGGTGTTGGCAGCGTAGGCCGTCGCGGCGCCGCGCAGACCGATGGGGAAGCGTGGTCTGGAAACCGAGCGCTCCCCCGCCGGGGTGGCTGTCGTCGCGCTGACGGGCGTGCCTCGTTGTGAGGCAATGCGCTCACCGTGCCGTCGCTCCGACCGCGCCTAGCGCGAGCGCCGGCCGAACAGGCGGCGGCGCCGTGGCGCGGACGGGCCCGCGGCGTCCGTGCCGGCGGGTGTTGGCGTCGCGGCGACGCGTGTAGCGGCGATCAGGGCAGACCCAGCTTGGCGCCACGCACGGAGTTCCTCACGGTTGGTGAGGTGCATTAGGTAGACGTTCCCCGTAGCCTGGAAGTTCAGGCCCCCGAACCGGATTTCGAACCCGGCGGGGAGGGGGTCCGAGCTGCCCATGGAGTAACGCGTACCGCGGTACTCGGTGCGAATCACCATGGAGGGAGTTGGTGACGGGTTGACCTTCAGCGCTCGATTGCCCCACGGTGGGCGCCAACTGTCGGTGCGGAATGTAGTCCCGACACTAACTAGTAATAAGCGCCAAGGTCTATCCCTCAATGGTCGGTGCTAAGCAATAAAAGACACGGGGTTTATCCTGGTTCCGGCCGGGGCCGTACGTCCAGCAGGGGTGTGCTCGAGGCACTATATTGCTCTGCACCGGGGTGCCTGTAGTGGGGCGGCTACAAGCAAGGTGGGAGAGGAGGCGTGGCCTCCAAGTCCCTGGTGGAGTGATCAAAGCGAGTTCAGATGTTGTGGGAGAATTGAGGAGCGTATGTGTGTTGTTCCCTACTGGATGTCGGATGTCCCTTGTCCCCTGCGGCGAAGGGGTTCACCTCCCTTTTATAGACCAAGGATGGGGTGAATTACAGGCATGCCGCACTGTTTAGCTACACGGGGAAGTATGGCGTACTGCGCCGAGGAGTTGGCGGTCGTCTTGACGGTCCTTGCCACGATCTTGTCATCATGGTGTGTCCTGTACCCGAACAGTGGTGGCTTCGAGGGTAGGGGTGTAGTGGTTGATCGTGGCGTCTTCAGACGGGCTCGAGGAAGCCGTTGACGGCGATCCATACGGGATACAGTGGCAGGCGTGGCGGCGTCCCGTCCCCGCGTGCCTGACAGCGCCGGAGTGGTTGTAACAGCGCCCGGCGTGGTGCTACAAGCACGGGGGCGGCCGCACAGGACCAACAGTGGCGGGGATGGCGTTCCGCCGGCCTAACGTCATGGCTTGCCCCTGTAGATTCACAAGAAAGTGGTTCGAGGGTGTGTCCGGCCCCCCTTCGAGGGCACGACGTGTTAGCCGTACGGGAGTAGGCGTCGCAGTGCCACGGAGCTGACACTGGCCATGTCGCATAGTCTTCCACATTGGCAGGGATGGGTTCCCTACTAGGGAGTTGGCAAAACAGCGCCGGGGCGTGATTCCCATGCGCATGATGGCGCGGCTCTGCTGTGTCAGAGCATTAAATGCCCGTACCCGCGTGCGGGGGCGGGCGTGCTCGTGAGGGGGCCTCGAGCGAGGCGGAGCCCGCTCGAGGGTGACGTGAACCCTCGAGCGAGGCGGAGCCCGCTCGAGGGAGGCGTGGACCCTCGAGCGAGGCGGAGCCTGCTCGAGGGAGCCCTTGACTAGGCCACTCCGGTGGGCCGTGGGGGGCCACCGAGGTGTGGGCCGTGCTTTGTGCGTGTGTTTAAGTGAGAGGTGTTTCGTTTTGGTTTTTTGCGGGTTTTAAGCAGGATTCCCCTGGTTGTTTTAGGGGACCCTCGGGGCTGTCCCCAACAGGCGGATCTCGGTCTTGGACTACTCTTCTCGCCGATGGATCTTGGACCACCTGCTGCTTTATGGTGAGCTCGTTGGTCCGGCGGCCGGGACATACACTACTACATACCGCAGGGGACGGAGGTGGAGGTGTCGATACGACGGATCGGAAGGGAGGCGAGGCGAGTGCGGCGGCGTCGGGGGAAGCGAGGCGAGGCGAGGCCGCGGCGGCGTCAGGGAGTGACTAGTCGCCTACCGTCTACCGAGCCCAAACGAGCGAGAGGAGAAGCAAAGACCCATAGCAGCCCACGACACAAAGTCCATGGGTTGTAACCCATCAAAAACCATTTCATACTCCCCAAACCGCACACACACCAAACTAGTAAGCAGTAGAACCCAAACCAAATCGAACTATTGACAAGGTTGACCTATTAGCACCCAACTCAGATGAGCCCAGCACAAAACCCAACCTATTAAAATTGTTTGAGCCCAAACCATTTTCAAACCGAACCCTGTTTATGGAAATTAGGATTGAGAAGGACTGTTTCTATACATATTAATTATTTTTGGAATCTACAACTAGAAATCGTCCATTGGGACTGCCCTAAATGAACAATTTTCTGGGTACGGAGGGAGTACACTCGTAGTGAAGAAAAACTATGTCATGTAAGAGGATAATCCAAAGCAGTGCCATTGATTGTAAAATTCCGAAGCTGTTAATTAGCATCAAGGACCGTTACCAACAATAATTCATTTATGGAGCCGTAAATGTGTGACTTCAGGTGCGCATGTAGTGCACGAGACTTTTTTTTTGACGACAAGTGCACGAGACTTTGGGGAGGCTAGCACGGTTTGGCTTCACATCCTGTGTGTGTGTGAGAGAGACGACGCATGCATGCATGGATGGCGCCGTGGTGTGAAAGTTGAATTTTGATTGGATTTTAACAACCGAGAAGGGTAAATTATTGTAAGTGCAGATTTCATGGAAACAAAAACGAACCAACAAAAGCTCGACCAATTATGTATATAAAAAAAAGAGGACAAGGAAATTATCTTATATTGATCTGAAAAGAAATTTGAATTATGACACTGCAAATAAAATCGAGATGCTGAACCATCACAAGTTTTGTGTGACATGCTGGTGGCTCCCAAGTTGCAAATAATCCATTGATCTGGACATGTCACACTCAGTGCGTAACTTTTACGGACAGTACGTACTTGTGATTGTACACTACAGTACAGTACTGAAGAAGGACATGTCCCTTTGATGGTTTTGAGTACAACGTGGCGCTCCACATTCATCTCAGGTTTCAAATATGTATGCTACCGTACCCTTATGCATTTCCAGAAATTTTCTCATATGTTGGGTTCTCATCCATAGTCTTGATATATACTTGATCAGTTATTGCAAAAAATGGCTATTGATGCTGAACAATGGCTGCTGTGCCAACTTGCATCGTGAGCAGACATTGCTGCTGTCTGCTTCTAGTATCAGATGCATTGATGCAACACCGTCGGCTATAGTAAACGAAGTGAAACAAAATGACAACTATTGATGCAAAAAAATCAATTAAAGGCCATGCACGCATGTTCAACTATCGTCCTAGCTGCATGACCGACCGTGGGCTCCTATATGCATGGCTTCCGAAAGATGATCAAGTTATGAACCTTCACGTTTATCACGATCGAGAGGGCTTAGAACGTTTTGGAGCGGACAGGAGGCGACCCTAGCGCCGCCGCGAGCGCTCCCACCTCGTGCGTCCGCCCGCCCACCGCCGTCGCTCCGGTTGCTGCTTGTGGCGGCGGGGGCTCTAGAGTCACAGCAGTCTCAACTCGTTACCCCCTCTGTGATTCAAAATCCATGACACCTCCGGCTCCCTCCCCTTCAACTCCGGCGCCATTCCGTCCATGCTCCTCCCCTCGCCGCCTGCTCCCCATGCACCTCCCCTCCCCATGGTCACTGACCTCTCGCCCCCTACGCTGGCAACTTGACTAGGGGCTCCTGCCAGTGATTATGGGTGGGGGAAATTGTGTGGGGAGCTCAGCGGCGGTACTTGCCGGGGTGGGTGCCTCGCCGGGCTTTGTGTGCCGCGGTGGTCACGCATCCTCCCTCGTCCTTCGGCCTCTCCTCCCCCGCGATTGTTGGCATTTGCCCCTTGTGCTGGCCTCTTGGTCGGGGCTTTGCCTGCGACGTGCGGGACTGTTGGGGAGTTGTTGTGGGGGTGCGCGTGGCGCCCTGCTGACATTGGCGACATCTTCCTCGTCATTGCGACCTTCTTCAGTTGTGCAACGAAAGTGCTGCACCCGATGTGCGGGGAGGTTCTCTACCTTCGCATAGCCCAGGTCTTGTTGATGGTATCCTATTTTTTCTGCCGTTTATCCTGCAGCGAAAGTGCCGCGCTTGTGCGTGGGGAGGCTCCTTTACCTCCGCATGGTACGGTGATTTCTTCCATCAACCTCTTGTTCAACAACAACATCAATCGAGCTATGTTGTCTGGGATGTCCTCTATCAACCTCCCCTTGGTAGTGGCAGGACAAATATCATTCCTCTTGTTACTGGCACTTTTACGTCCTAGCTTCTTGATCGATTTTTGTCACTAATTTTTAGTAGCCTCTACTCCTCTGGGGCTTCCTTCCCCTGGACGGCATTGTAGGTAGCTGAATTCTTTAGCAACTTGTGTAGCCAGTCCGTTGGCTTATGCGGGTGACAAAAGACAATCATGGGTGCTGCTTTCACCTTGGTTGCCCAGTTGTGTATCAATGTTTTGATTCAGGAGGGGCTTTGTCCTCCCCGTTGCCAACCTACGTTGGTGCGAGCTGATTCGTCTTGGTGGTCAGCTTCTATTTGTGGTCTAGATGTTTTGGTTGCTTGGTTGCTTAGTGGTGATATCCCCAGCGATTTGTGGCCTCCCTCACCTTGGGCGTGTGGTTGTTTAGTTTTTTTTTCTTTTTCAGTAATGAGTGAGTGTGTTGCGATTGTAATCCCTTGTGGTTCTTTTTTTCTTCATCTTTGTATCCTGATCACCAACCTTATGGTTGGCTGCTCGATCTTGTAATCTCTTTGAATTAATGAAATGTTCAAGTGGGCTTTCTTAGCCCCCATTGATTCTTAAAAGAAAAAACGATCCATCTCATTTCTTTATTTTTTTTCCTTCTACCACCATCGTCGCCTCCTCCTCCTCCACCACCACTACCGCCTGCCCGATGCCCAGCCACCAGCCACCATCCACCACCACCCTCCCCCATCCTATCTCATTCATCTACTCGTCGCCCCCACAGGCCACATTCGGTTCCTAGCTCACAGGCCATCCGACCCTCCACTCAACCACCAGAGCTATCGCGCCACCTCACCTCCCACGTTGGTTGAACGCAAGCAGTGGCAGCGTGAGTGAGACCGAGCAGAGGAAGAAGATGGAGATCGTACGACTCCTATGAGCACACAACTCCCAACACATTATTGAAAGTTTACTAATCTCTTTGATGGACCCCTGTCGATTGTCACATGGATAAGCCTGGGGCTCCTATATGTCATGTGAAAGGTGGATAAGAGACTTCCAGCCCACCTAAAATTGCTAGCTATTATATTTCACCGCCCCACCTCATTACTGTTACTTTAAAAATGTTTCATTATTTTTCAGAAATGTTGCAACATTTTTTCGTCAATAATTTACATTATTTTTTTGTTAATATTCTGCAAAAATGTTGCAACATTGTTTGGACCAACATTTTTTTAGCTTTTTCCTCTCCGGCACAGGCGACAGCGCCAGCCAGCCGCGGTGCTGTGCGGGGCCGGCCGCGGTGGGCGGCGGAGGAGGCGCAGGCCAGTCGCAGCGGGGCACGCTGGCCGGCCATGGCGGGGCGGCGACACGACGCAGGGGGAGGGGGGCGGCCATGGCGCGTGGCGGCAGCAGACTCGTGGAGGAAGACGGGCGGCGGCGCATGAGGTGGAAGGAGTGGGTGCTATAGTTGACTTTGTTTGGCTGGGTGGACTGTTAAATGGGCTGTTAGTGAGTTATAGTTGCCTAAGAAACTTTTTTCCGGAAGGTAGGATTTCCCCACAAGCCCACACTCCGAAATAAGGCCGCCGACAACGTGGCCCATTCCAAAATGTAAGCCCAGCTCAACCGGCCCATTAAAGATCCCGACCGGCGTCAGGACGGCCTACCAACCTTCTCTGCCTCCCATCCCTTCCTTTCTCCCCCGTCGCTCCACCCTATCCATCCAATCCTCCCCTCCTCCTCCCCGCGGGCGCCGGAGATGCAGCCCACGGCGGCGGCCTTCATCACCCGCTCGCACCCGTGGCTCCTCCGGTGCGCGCCCCTGCCCTAAATCATCACTTTCTCGGCCCCCACCTAAGTTGCTGTTGGTGGCCTGTGGCAATGGACAACGTCCCGGCGGCCAAGAGGAGAGCGGAGGAGGTGCCTCCTCGGGCACCATCGATTGCGTGGAGATTCAACCACCACCGGCTACCGCCGATACCGCCGATCCCGTCCGTCTCCGGCGGCCGGTACGCTCCGCTCCCCTCCCCGCCGCCGCACTTCTTTCTCTCGTACTCTCCCTCACCTCATCTTCACTGTCTCCGCATCGCAGGTTCCCGCGCCTCCATCATCTCCCACCGGCGGCGTTGACCGTGCCACGGAGAACGGCCTCCCCGACGATACCCTCGCGGAGATCTTCTTGCGCCTCCCCGGCAAGACCCTCTGCCGGTTCAAGTGCGTCTCCAAGCACTGGCGCGACCTCATTGCCGGCCACCTCCTCTGCAGGCCCTTCACGCTAGAGGGCTTCTTCTACGGCTGCGTAGATGATGACATTTTCATCGACAAAATCGCCAACGGTGGCAGTGAGGACAGCAACGAAGGAGATGATGGCGAGGAAGATGGCTAATACGGTGAGGACGGCGCTGAAGGAGGTGGCAGCAAGGACGGCGCCGAAGGAGGTGGTGCTGTAGATGATGCTGACGAAGGAGATGACGGCGGTGAGAACTTCCCTGGGCATTTCAAGAACCTTTCTGAGAGATATGTGCCTCTGGTGGACCCTCAGTTCAGCTTCCTGAGGAACCAGCCTGGAGTTGAGAAGATCACTCTCTTCAGTTCCTGCAGTGGACTTCTTCTATTTGCGCACACCCGAGATTGGTCCAGGTACGAGACACCGGGTGAAATCTTACAGAAGAACTGCAGCACACCAGGTTACATTGTGTGCAACCCCACCACTAAACACTGGGTGCCCGTGCCCAGCTCCACCTTCCATTCCACTCCATTCCCATCCGAAGGGAGCCTGGACAAAGAAGACTTGTACTACTTATTTAGGAGTAAACGTATTCAATCTTATTTGGTATTTAACCCAGCCATCTCCTTGCACTTTGAGTTGATTGAGCTCCACAATCATTACTTCAAAGGGACAGAGGTGCGTGCCTACTCATCTGAAACTGGGAGATGGGGTGATGCTTCATATGGACAGGAGCCATGGAGCTTGTGGGGCACCAGCAGTGCATTTGTCAATGGATTGCTGCATGTATTCGCCTGGGTTGACCGGTCCTTGTACGAAGGGCATTGGATTGTAGTTGCTATTGATGTGAAAGGTAACACATGCAGGCAGATCGACTGGTCACCGCAACGCCCAAGTGACCCTATCTTTCTTGGTCAATCCAAGGGTTACTTGCACTCCATTTCTTTTAATGAGACGGACACTGGATTTAACATTTGGATCTTTGAGGACTATCATTCAGAAAAATGGAACCTGAAGCACACTGTGAGCTTTTTGAAGCTATTTGGGAGAGAGATTACCTCAAAAATATACGAATTCAATGACTACTGGGATTTCAAAGCCCACTGCAACGTGGTCTTCATCCATCCGGATTGCAATGAGTTTTTCGTTGTGTGGGAGAATGAACTGATATCATATGATATGGATCGTGATGCACTCACTGATTGCAATAATGTTAGGCGTCGCCATGGACGTATTACTCCTTATTTCCCCTATTTCTCAGAGTTGCCGGCACTCTCAAAGAAGCATTGAACTGCTGCTTTCTGAGATCAGATCTTTTAAGTATGGAATGGCTAGCAACTTGGTAAATCTACTGTTATTAGGACATTTGATATCTTCATCATTCCTGTGTTTTAGTCTAATGAACACTGGAAGTCAGTTGTTTAAATATTTGTAATAAGCTAGCTTCCTATGCTAGTTGTCTCAGTTTCTTTTCCAACTTATGATGTTTGATGTGCGATCAGATCGAATGTTGTCATTTCCCCTTTTTTTTCAGAATTATAGTTATCAGAACTTTTTTCTTGACCTTACAAGTGAGGATTGCTCATTGTGACTTTTAGTTTGTTCTGTATATTTTTATTAGTGTCGAAATTTAGCTTGCTTGCAAATAGCCAGCAATTCATGGCATAAGAAAAGTGAAAGCTCTTTCTCATTAACATCATAGGCTACCATAGTTGATTAATTACTTGGCTTAGCTAGTCTCCAGACCGAAATGTTTCATACATATATGCTGGCAACTGGTAAGGATAAACCAAAGCTTGCTTGCAGATAGTGATTACTTTGGGGTCCATCTTAGAATCACTATGGAAGATAAATGTACTTTCTTTACTGGAATTAAGTGTTACAACTACTTGTGTACAGACTTATCATTTAGGGACATTGGTGATTCTACCCTTACAATGGAGGCTAAAGGTGATTTTGCCCCTCTTTTTTCAACTTGGTGATTTTACCCTCACTTTGTTGGTTTGAAGCTGCCGTTTACCCTTGCTTTGGATGTATGTTAGATGTGTCCAGATTATATGAATTAAAAAAAAAAAGAAAAGACATTAGGAGAATAGGGAAAAGACCTAATTATTGAGTTGCATGCCCCAACCAATTCAACCCAAAAGTTTAAGCTGATATGGAAAGGTGGGCAATTCACTTATACTCCAACACTCCCCCTCACGTGCAGGTTCCCCCAGGCCGCATACGTGGAATATTGGAGTGGGCTGTAATTAGTTTAATTAACGCGCCCGCCAGGATTCGAACTCGAGACCTCTGGCTCTGGTACCATATTGAGTTGCATGCACCAACCAATTCAACCCAAAAGCATAAGCTGATAGGGAAAGGTGGGCAATTCACTACTCCAACACTAACTACCCCTTCCTTATACAGTCAATCCCTCGAGGCCATGACTCTCCTGCACACCGTTCCACTTGACGCCAGAAATCTGACTACCCCAGGCGGGATTCAGCCATCCAGGCGGCGGCGGAAATCCATTCGATTTGCTGCCTGATTAATCCAGTCAGTTTGCTGCTGCAGCAGGATGACGATGCGCGAGGCCGGCAGAGCTGCGGGCTGCAGCGGCGCGTGCAGAAGGTGCTGCAGGGACCGGCCCGAACGCACGGGGACGATGGGGCTGTGGCGGCGCACGCGCGGAAGGTGCGGCAGAGACCTGGACGCGCCGGGGCCGGTGGGGCTGCGGCGGCGTGCGCGGTCGAGCCCACACGGAAGGCGCAGCAGGACCAAGGCGGCCGAGCGGACGTGTAGCGGCGCGCGGCTTCGAGCAGCAACGGAGGGGAGGGAGTGCCGGCGGGCGGCGGCGCATGGGCCGGATGCACTGTGGTGGCGGCCAGTGGGCGCAGAGGCGGTGGCGTCAGCGCGTGGGTCGGGCTGTGGTGTCGTGGCTGTGCCGGCGCCCGGCGGTGAGTAGGGTCTGCCGGCGCGGAAGCGACGGCGCGCGGGACAGGCTGTGCTAGCCGCTAGGCCAGGCGTGGGTTTAAACGGCGAAGGAGCAGCCGTGGGCCCTGTCATGTACTAACAAAATCACCAAGGGCAAAGTTGTCTTTTTACTACGAAATTAACACCGTTAACTGCTTTTAGCGGAACAGGGGCAAACTGGAGCTTCGATTTGAAATAGCGAGGGTAAATCCACAAAGTTTAAAAAATAAGGGCAAAATCACTATTAGCAATGAAAAGAGGGGTAGAAACCCTATCATTTATCTTCGTCTCTGAGAACCATGAAGCTGGTTTAATCAAAATTATAGTGGCTTTCTTTGTAATCATTAGTAAGCTCAAAATGTTGAATATTCTCTTCAGATAGAGTTATACTATACATCATTTTGAGCTGCTTGCATTTTCATCGTTATATCTTCTTGTGCCCCTGCAACAAAGACGCTGTTTCAAAACAGGGGTAGTCGGAGCTTACAGTGTACATGCAGGAAACTTAACTAGCAACTGCTCCCAAGGTCTTAGAAACAAGGTTGCGGGAATGTTTATTGGCAAAGAGAAATGATCGAGTAACCAATCAAAACTATCTATTTGTTGAGCCTGATCAAGACAGCTTGGAATAAATCTGCCAAAAAAACTATCTTTAGGCATGTTCTAGCTTGATATAATAATATTGGTATCTACTGTTACACAATCAGATCAGCTGAACGAAATCACCGCATGCCCATAGTTGTTCATTTACATCATTGGTATTAGTCTGCTCATAACCAATGCCATATTCATCTCAACAAGACATGAAAAATGTCAGGGAGTTTCCATTTTACTTAACTGTTTTCCTGAACTTTACAGATGTTTGGCTCATTACTGAGATATCTGATCTGATTGAGATGAACCATTTAGAGTTTCTAGCGGTAAGTTACTTGTTCTTTTGTTGCTATAAATATTATGTTGAAACACGTTTGAAGGTTACAGTTATAAAACCGCAGGTCAAGCTAAGTACAATTTACACCAGGTAGTTTAAAAAGTACCAATGCCATATTGATTGATGTAACAAAGAACAAGTGCTGTAATTTTCACGGGATGGATTTGCAGAACCTCATAACTCTCAACAATTGAGCTGCTATTCGTGAAACATTTTCTTTGGTGGAAATGGAGAGAGTGAGAAAAGAATCAGTAAGAGTGAGAGCCTGAGAAGAAAAGAAAGAGATTGAGAAATAGGAGAACACAAGAGAAAGAAGAGAAAAAGTAACAAATCCCCGCAAAAAAGTAACTCCACATTCTCCGGTGATCTTCTCCAACTCCGGCGGTTGGTGGGCGGGGCGGCCGGCGGTCGTGGGTGGCGGTGGAGGCGGCGGTTTTATGGATCTGGGTTTCCGGTGGGCGGGCTTATGGTTCTGGGGTGGGGGCTTAGGGTTCTGGGTTTAAGGTTTCCTATGTTTGCCAGACCTGAAGAGGAGGGGGTGGGGGCACCGAAGACCGACGGTGGTGGCGGTGTGGTCGGCGGCGGAGGCGAGGCGGCGTGGTAGCGCCGCCGGCCGGCGGGGTCGGATGGCGGCCTGGTCGGTGACTGGCGGCGGGGGGTGAGTATCCCCATGGGATTAGTAAGGGCGGGGGACGCGACGACGAGGTAGCCGGCGGTCGGGGTGGTGGAGGTGGTGGCGGGGTTGGTGGCTCGCCAGGCAAGAAGAATCTCACCGGATTAGGAAGGGTGGGGGAGCGGGCGGGGGCGGTTGGTGGGCGGCGGCGTAGCGGCGACGTCGCCGCCGGCCGCGGGCGGTGGAGGGTAGGGCGGGACGTGAGGCCGGCGGCGGAGGGGAGGGCGGGGCGCGAGGGGAGGAAGACGACTCGCTTCTGGCGACGCGGTTTTAAGATAAGGCAAGGTGGGTGGGTCCCACTCGAGATCATATGTGGCAAGAGGTCTCGCGATACGGTAAAATCGAGAGCTCTCTCGGGCTGGCAACCTCCGTATATGAGAAATAATGGCATAAATAATGGCAGAAATAATCTACCATGTCTGACAAAATCTCTCGAACTAAGACTCTGTTCGGCAGATCCTATGCTAATTTGTACCCCTGCTGACTGATTTATACAACCGATTATTCAGAGAAAAGTACTGCACAAAGTAAAAAGAAGAAAAGCCGAGCAGAGTCTGTGACAAGGTTAAGAAAAAGAAGAGCAACAATAATTAACAACCGAAGTATTAGCAGGGTGACATACTTAGCCTTCCATGAACTTTTGGGATCTTTACCAAACTGCCATTAATGCCAGCGCACTTTGCATACGCACCCTAAGACCAATCTATAGCAACGATGTGGATCTTCATCTTCAAACGTGCTCTCTGCAGAAGGGGGAGAGAAAGAAACAGTGCCACAAAAAGCTGGGCACTCCAGCAGCTCGCGCATCCTCGTCGCGCAGCTGCTCCAGCAGTTGGCTCCCGCGCGCAAGGGGAGCTGTCGTGCCGATAGCTGCCTCACCGAAGAGGCAAGGAACTGCCGCCGCACTGGGGAATCACCACCGCGCCGAGGAACCGCCGTCGCGCCGCGCCGCGCTGAGGAGCGCAAAGAGGGCCGCCGCTCCCTCCGCACCCGGGAGGAGCACCACGGTGGCCAGGATCTGGCCGCCGGCGCCGGAGCTCACTCTGGCACTGCTGCCCTGCTCTTCCCGCCAGCGCCGCGGCTTGCCCAGCGTTGCCTCCGCCAGGGGCCGGAGCCCGTCACCGTCGATGTGGTCGAGGAGCGCCACCCGCCGTCATCCACGACCTCCCCTGCCCTGCTCTACGACCGTCGCCCTCGAGCAGCTCGCCGTCGCCGCGGGAGGAGGAGGAGGCCACCGGGGCAACGCACTGGCCCCTGTTCCTCGTCGCGCTCCTCCTCCGCGTCGGACCTCGCGGGAAGGAGACGGCCGCGGGGGGTGGTGACCTCCCTCTCCGCCACCGTCCGCATGGCGAGCGTCGCAGCTTGCCCCCGATCCTCGACCTCCGCGCCAGCCTGGAGGAGCTGCGCGAGACGGCCAGCGCCGGATCCGGCCACCACCTCCTCTGCCGTCGCCGGAGGAGACCAGGGAAGGAGAAGAAGGCCCGCGTAGGGGAGAGTGGCGTGGGGGAGGCGGCGGTTGTGTGGGAGCACGTTGAAGAAAGGAGAGAGAAAGGCACAAATTCCCCGAGAATGCACACGCGGAGGGGTCGAACTGCAAAATGCAGATCCGGTTGCAGCTACTACTGGACAAGCTACAGTCACATTTCGTTCTTCATTTTGAGGTTGCAGATCCATATGCAACTATTGCTGGAGATGGTCTAAAGCTCGGAATCACTCCAAAATGTACCCTTGGCTCTGCCTGCACTTGAAATTCCCAATTCCACTCAATTCCTCAACCGATCAGAATTAAGAATTCATCACCCCCGCACCATCCGCCACTGGCGCCGTCGATCCTAACCATCTCCAGCGTACGGTATGCTCCGACCCGTCCCTTGTAGCAATTTTCTCACGCCCGCGTTCGCTGGCATTTACCAGGTCGGTCTTCCGCTTCGTAGCTTGTGTTGTTGGCCGTGCCATGGACGGCCCCTGCCGCAAAGAGAAATTTCGAAATTTGACACCCAATTCGACGGCCTCGCTACTTTTGACACCCAATTCGCAGTCTCTTCAAAATTTGACACCCGGGTCGCGAATTGTTTCAAAAAAAGGGACTCACCCCATATTATATTATTTCCCCTCCATCTGGCACTATTCTCTCATGTGACGAGACCAAAATACCCCTGGCTCATCTACACAGGGATTCGCGACCTTCTTTCCTGTTCGCATGGGCAGGACCCTGTTTTTCTCGAGCTCTCGTCTAGAACTGTGGCGCCGGACGGTGATGAACCCTAGCTGCTCTGGCGCCGGCGCCGGCGCCCCTACAGCCCGCCGGCTCTCTGGTGAGTGCATCTGTCGAGCTAGGCCATCTGTTCCCCGTCGCCTCAGCCCCTCAGCCGCCCCTCTGCTCTGCCTCCTTGTGCTCGCCCTCCTCCGGCACATTGGCGTCACTGGCGCTTCCGCTAGTCGCCATTGCAGCAGAGCATAGAGAGGCGACGACACGAATGGGGATCCGTGGGTGGCCGCGTGCCACTCCTGTCGCAGAGGTGTGCGGGTGGAGGGAGGTGACGAGCTGGAGCGGACGAGCAGCGACGGACTGGCGGCCGACGACCGGTGGCTAGGGTTCATCACCCATGCGGCCAACAGTGTGTTCAGATGAAATTTCTCTTCTGTAACAGAGCACGGGAGGTGACTGACTACAGAGTAGATGTGCCAGGGGTATTTTGGTCTCCTCACATGAGAGAATAGTGCCAAATGGAGAGGAAACAATATAATGTGGGGTGAGTCCCTTATTTTGAAAGATTTCATTAACCGGGTGTCAAATTTTGAAGAAGCAGCGATTTTGGTGTGAAAAGTAGCGAGGCCTTAGAATTGAGTGTCAAATTTCGAAATTTTACCACCCGCAAGAGGTGCGAGGGAGCGGTGATGAGCGGCCTCCCCGACGACGCCCTGAAGGAGATCCTCTCGCGCCCTCCTGCTAAGCCCCTCTGCTGATCCAAGTGCGTCTCCAAGGCCTGGTGCGGCCTCATCATCGACCGCCTCGGCTGCAGCAAGCTCCCACAGAACCTGTACGGCTTCTACGACGGTGTCGAGTTCCACTACGACTACAGCTGTATGAGCTCAGATTCAGCCCTCACAGAGGAGGCGGGGAGTGAGGAGGGGAACTCAAGCAGTGAGGACAGTGATAAAGGCTGCAATAAGGGCCTATGCTGCGACCTCGAGAACAGTGGCGACAAAGGCTGCGGCGACGACTGAAACTTGTCTCCCTACATCAATGGACAATTCATTAACCTGATGGGAAGCCCACAAACAGAATCAACCTGGGGTTGTGGAGGAGAAGGCAAGATGGGGAGGACGCGAAGAAGACCAGACCAACAGTGAGGTTCCATATCCAAGCAAGGCTGATGCAAATCAACACCAGAGAAACAAAGAGAGACAAGCTGAAGGAAGAAACCAATTTGCCCAAGGGAATTTTGGATATATGTGGCTTGAAGAATCACTCGACTAATGAATGCAATATGAGAGTGAACTACGAGATATGAAGATTGAACAATCACATCACATATGAGTGTCATAGGCTACCTCAGTGGAATGAAGGGCCAGAACTTTGTGCAGCTCAGGTGGAGAATCAAAGCTTCTTCTTCATAGAAGAAATTACTGACCCAAGGCTGAGTAAAGAGAAGGCAACCACAACTATAATTACTGTCATTGGGGGACAAGCTACTGCCAAACAAATAGAAGAAGAATTTAAGCATGTGGTGGATAGCAAAGTCTGGAGATGGGAAGCAAGGAAGATCTCTGAGAACAAATTTACGATGAGATTCCTAGATGCCAAATTGGTGCAGTTATATAGCAATTTCACAAGCTTGGGAATGAAATAAGCGCAAGCTCAAATAACTGTGTTGCCATGGACTGCCCCAGTAAATGCAAAAGGCAAGTTACAACAAGCCTGGTTTAGGGTGAAAGGGATTCCAACAGATCAAAGGTCCATAAGGACAGTGGCTAAGGCTGCAGGACTAGTTGGAAAAGCAGTGGTTGTAGATGAAAAAACAAGGTTGAAGAATGAGGTTGTTAGAGTTAAAATTGCATGCAGAGATGTGGTCCAAGTGCCAGCTGTTGCTGAGGGATCTTTAGGGATGTGGTTGTATGATTTCTTCTTTGAAAGAGAAGTGGTAGATGAAATGCAGGGGAAAAAAGACAAGGAAGGCACCTAGATTGATAACAATGCAAACCAGCCTAGTCCAAAGAGAGCCAAAATGGGGGAACATAATGTGCCTCAAGCAAAAGATAAAACATCTGATAGGAGTGGTGACAATTTACAATCTGGTGGACAGATGAAGCAACACAAATTGATGGGGACAAAAGTGAAAAAGGGAGAGGGGGCAGACAAGCAGAAAAAAGATAAAGAAATTGTTGAGGTCAATTCTCAAGAAGAAGAAGGAGAAAGGCTCTCTAGATTAGACTTTGGAGGTGACACTGATGACAGTGATGACTTTCAGAGTCAGGTGCTCAAGATACAGTGGTTCCAAGAGGGGGGGTCTTCTCAGACTAGCTCATGGCTACAAAGATGCACCCACTCTAATATCTTGGGAGTTCAGAGAAAAAAACTGCTAGAAAGGCAGAATGAACTGATGAGGAAATCATCAACCAAGTTACTGGAACTACTAAATGCTCAAGAGGTAGGGAGGGAGGATGAAAAGATTTACAATGATGAGGCCAATGAAGCTAATGCCCAATCAGGGGGAAGTGATCCTAAGATGAGGGGGGGGGGGAATACCATGGATACACTAAACAGCCTAAACCAGGAGGGACTGGAACCAGAAAAAACACAGATGGGTGGGGATCAAGAGGTGGACAAAATGTGTGCTAAGGAAGATAAGACCCCAGCTGAAAAATACAAAATCCAAGAGAAGAGAGGAGAAGGTGTGCCAGATTGATGGGTAATCTGGCTCTAACAACTGAAGACAAAAGCAAAGAAATGGCAAGAAAGAGGAACCTGGAAGGTACCAATCTCAATCTAACTAATTCATTTTCTGCTTTATGTAATGATGAGATAGCTGCTATATCTATTGGTATGGGGATTGGCATAAGGGAAGAAAATTTGAAGTTTTTGATCTAATGAAAGATCTAGAAATGGACCGACATGCTTTATAATCCAAAAAAATAAACAACAAATCTGACAATAGCATGGCAGGGATGGATGATGGATGAAATACTGGAAGAAGAAATAATAGAAGAAATCTCAGAAGTTGAATCTGATAAGGACATTATAGATTACCTTATACTGACTGAAAAAGGAAGAACAAAAATCCTGATAGATTATCACTCTCTGGGAAACCTAGGAAAAAACCTAGGAGAAAGGAAAATCCTTCCTCTAAAAAAGGGAAGAAAGGAAGGGAGCAAGGAAACCTTGCCTCTCCTGTCATTCGAAAAAGGGGCAGAAAACCAAAAGGTGTCAAATGATAGGCCTTTCTTGGAATTGTAGAGGCATCAAGAAAAAGGTGTCTCATCCTTTCTTAGAAATCTTATTATGGAACACAGATTTAACTTTGTGTGTCTTCAAGAAACTATGCAAGAAAGTATAGAAGACAAAAAAAAATTAGAAAAATTGATCCTAATCAATCATACTTGTGGAAATGGCTACCCTCCAATGGCAAGTCTGGAGGGCTCCTGATGGGGGTGAGCACCAACAATTATGATGTGGGCTCCTTTGTTGAGGGTGAATTTATGTTGTAACTTTGTCTTTGGGACAAAGAGGAAAGGAAAAAATGGAACCTTATTAATGCATATGGGGCTGCTCAAGATGACAAAAAAAAGACAAATTCCTGGCAGAAGTAGCACACTTCTGTAGTAGGAATAAAGATCCATATTTGATTTGTGGGGATTTTAACTTAATTAGATACCCCTCTCAAAAGAATAAGAAAACCACACTAAAAAGGTCCTCTAGGATGTTCAATACCATCATTGATGCTTATGAACTAATTGATATTGATATGATAGATGGGAAGTTTACATGGTCTAATAACCAGAATCCCCCGACTCTGGAGAGATTGGATAGGTTCCTTATGAGCAAGGGTTGGGAAGATATATTTCCTAGAGTAACACTCAGGAAAAAACCAGAGAGATTGCTGACCACAATCCTCTCATTATTGACACTAGTAATGGCATACAACTCAAACATCTGAGCTTTAGATTTGAACTGTCTTGGGTGAATCACCCAGACTTCATACAAAAAGTGGTTGAGATATGGAATAAGCCCTGCTATGCTGATTCAGCATTTGACAAGATACAAAACAAACTAAAGAATTTCAAAAAATATTTTAAGGGGTGGGGATTTAACCTACAAGGTGAAATCAGAAAGAAAAAACAAGAAATACAAGAGGAGTTGTGGGAGTTAGAACATATGGAAGAAGATAGCATCTTGAATGCAGCACAATATATGAGGAAATCTGAATTACATGTGAGAGTATGAGATTGTTGGTAGAAGAGGAGCTGTACTGATCTAAAATGTCACATGAGCAATGGCTCTTGAAAAGGGACAATAATACTGAATTCTTTCACAAAATTGCAAATGGAAGAAAAAGAAACGACACCATTTTCTCCTTATAGGGAGAAGATGGGCTGGTGGAGGGAGATGAGAACTTAGTTTCTTTGGCAACTAAATATTGTAAGGAGCTGTTCGGTCCTTCCACTTGCTACAACATACCATTAAATCTAGACCTTTGGGGTGTAGAGGAAAAAGTGGCTGTCAATGAAAATGATTCACTGTGTAAACCTTTCTCTGAAAGTGAAGTAAAACTTGCCTTGTTCCAAATGGAACATAATAAGGCTGCAGGGCCTGATAAAATACCTATGGAGTTTTATCAAGCTTGCTGGGACATCATAAAAAGTGTCATCATGGAACTCTTTAATGACCTGTATATGGGTAAATTGGACGTGAGCAAAATCAATTATGGTGTGATCAGCTTACTACCAAAAGTGGTAGATGCTGATAAAATGCATCAATCCATTTGTTTGTTAAACTGCCTTTACAAATGGATCACTAAGGTGTTAACCATTAGACTAACCCCCATAGCTGGAAGACTGATCTGTGCTGAAAAAACAACTTTCATTAAAGGGAGAAACATAATGAATGGGGTGATGGTGTTACATGAAGTTATGCATGAAACCAAGAAGAGAAAAGAAACTGGGTCCATCTTAAAGCTAGATTTTGAGAAAGCTTATGACAAAGTAAGTTGGAAATTCTTGCTTGAATGTCTCAAGTTGAGAGGATTCAATGAAAAATGGTGTGAGTGGGTAAACCATATGTTAACAGGGGGGACTGTTTATGTGAAAATCAATGATCACTTGGGTCCTTACTTCATGAGTCATAAAGGGGTCGGACAAGGGGACCCTTTATCTCCTATTTTGTTCAATTTTGTGGCTGATTGCCTAACTAAATTGGTAAAACAAGCTCAAGTAAATGGGCTGTTCACTGGACTGGCAGCCAACTTGATCCCTAAGGGGATAGCTATACTGCAGTACGCTGATGACACTATTATATGCCTTAAAAATGACATGGCAGGAGCCAAAAATATGAAGATTCTACTATACATGTATGAACAAATGGCTGGCTTGAAAATCAATTTTGCCAAAAGTGAAGTCCTCACAATCAATGGTTGTGAAGAATTAGAGATTCAGTATGCAGAAATCTTTAACTACCAAACAGGAAGTTTTCCCATAAAATATCTTGGTGTGCCTGTCAGTCCAAGTAGGCTGCATGTGATACACTGGGAGCCACTGAAAGAAAAAAATAGGAAGAAGCTGGAAATTTGGAAAGGTGGGACTATGTCCATTGCTGGGAGGACAATTATGATTAACTCTAGCTTGTCTAGTTCCTTCATTTACCACATGTCTATGTATCTCTTCCCCAAAGCAATTACCAAAGAACTGGATAAACAAAGGAGAACATTCTTCTGGCAGGGGGGTGTCAAAAAAGAAAATACCACTTGGTCAGGTGGCAAGTGATATGCAAAAGCAAGAAAAAAGGGGGGCTGGGCATAAAAGATATAGAGAAGATGAACCTTAGCTTACTCTGCAAATGGTGGTGAAAATTAGACTCTGGAAAGGGCCTTTGGCAGGATATCATCAGGGCCAAATATTTGAGGAGAGATACTGTAGTAAGTGTGAAACACAAACTCGGAGATTCGCCTGTGTGGGCTGATCTTCTGAAAGTCAAGAACCTTTATCTTGGCAAGAGAATGGTGCAGATTAGAAATGGGTCCATAGCCATGTTGTGGACAGATCCCATAGGGGGAATTCCCCTGTGTTCTCAGTATCCCATTTTATTCGAACTGTGCAATGAAAAAAACATTACAATATAAAGGAGTTTGTAGACAAGAGGGGAGAAATTGGGTTCAGGAGATGGCTGCCTGGGTTCGTAAATCAGCAATGGATGGAACTTAGGGAGAAGGTGTTGACACTCGCAATAATTGATGAAGATATTGTGAAATGGGGGGGGGGAGGGGGGACAATGGAAAATTCACAGTTAAAGCTATGTATGATCAGCTGATAGTGAATGACTCTAGGAAGTCTCACACCAGAATCTGGAAAACCAAAATACCATACAAGATAAAGATCTTCCTATGGTTAATTGAAAATGAAGCTATTTTGATAAAAGACAACATGATTAAGAGAAAGTGGGTTGGTGACCCATCATGCCAGTTCTGTGAGGGGCTTGAAGATATCTCACATTTGCCGTTTAGATGCTTTACAACAAAATGTGTTTGGGCCATAGTGGCTAAAAGTATGGGAGCACAAGAGACCCCCACATCTGTAGAACAATACTGAGCATGGGTTAAAAAACAGTTGCCGGGAGGTGAACATATTTATGCTTCGGGCTTTTCTGCTATCTGCAGAGCGATTTGGTTAACAAGAAATAAGTCTTGCTTTGACAAGAAAACAATCAAACACCCTGCTGAGATAGTGATGCTTGCATGTGCTCTAATGAAATATTGGGCAGGTTTGTACAAGACAGAGGTGCAGGAGCAACTGGTGGAGGGGGCTGACATTATGCTGGCAATCGCGTGCAAGCTGCTGGCGGAACAAGGCGACGGGCGCAGGCTCCTACTGGAGGCAGAAGATGATCAAGACAGGGAGATGAACCCAGGAGCTGGTGGGGCATAGACGCTCATGGACTAGCCTATCTGGACACAGATTGAGCAATCTTTTGCAGTCTGTTCTAGAACATTGTGTAGGCTGTAAGAAACTGTAAAAGCTGTGAAAACTCCGGTGGTCCTTTTCGTTTCTTCTTAGCTTGAATCAGGTTAAGGGAAGCGTAGGGAGGGAACAGTTCCGTTTTGCCTTCGCTCTTTTTCTGTAATGCAGATTGGTCTGCGAGACCATGTAATTTCCGTTATCTTGATAATGGGAATGGGGGCAACCTCGGTTCAAAAAAAAAAAACCTGATGGGAAGATCTGCATCTCTCGTCGACCCTTCATTCTCCTTCCTGAGTAAGCAGCCTGGAATTGGGGATCTCACCCTGTTAGATTCATGCAATGGACTTCTCCTCTTTGGGCACATCCAGGATGCCAGCACATTTTGCACACCAGGATATGTTGTCTGCAACCCTGCCACTAAACATTGGGTGCGGGTGCCCAATTCTGGCTACCCTTCAGTTCCATTTAAGAGAGCCTACAGTGATAATGATGATGCTCGGACAAGTTTTGTCACTTACTTGATTTTTGACCCAGTTATCTCATCGCATTTCCGGTTGATCGAGCTCTGCCGTGATTCAGGAGCAAGACTGGTGCGTATCTACTCGTCTAGAACTGAGAGATGGTGTGAAAGGTTAAGTGAACGAAAGCGATGGAGATGGGGAGGTGAATGGGATTTGCTTAAAACCATAACATCCGTGAGGGGTAGCACAGTTTTCCATAACATGTTGCATTTGATTGTCAGCCCCTTCCATAGAGGTACATAGTTGATAGCTGTGGTCAATGGGCAGGGGAGGACACACAAGATCATCCAGTGGCTAGAGAACCGTGGTTTTCCTGTCTTTGTTGGTCAATCCAAAGGGCTCTTGCATTGCTTGAGTGTGACTGGACATCCAGATGACAGCTCTTGCCATATGACTGAACTATTCATTTGGGTCCTTGAGGACTATAATGCAGAACAATGGAATCTGAAGCACACTGTGAGCTTTTCAGAGCTGTTTGGAAGAGAGAGTTGCCAATTTGGCACCGACTACAATGTTGCCACCATTCATCCAGATCACAATTTGGTTTTCTTTGTGCAGCATTGGGATTATAAGCTGATATCATATGATATGGATCGTAAGGAAGTGTGTGCTATCTGCAATGTTGGATGTGACTACAGGCGTATTACTCCCTATGTTCCCTATTTCTCTGAGTCGCATGTGCTCTCAGGGAGGCGCTGAAAATTGCTGCTTGTCAAGATCTTATCTTCTGATCATGGAACTGCTTTGTAATTGCTAGCAACTTGGATAAATCTACTAGAGTTGTCATATAATTTCTCGGTGCTTAGATGTGTTCATCTTAGCTAGCTGCATATGTTAGATGTCTTGATAAGTAGTGTAGTTTCTCTTTCTCACCCAAGTTATGATTTTATATTCAAGCGAGATATTTCAATTGCTATCATATAAGTATTTCCAGAATTATAATCATTGGATTTTATTTAATTTTCAGCCTGGCCTTGCTAGTGAGTGATTAGTAGCTATAGTTTTTAGTTCTTATGTTCTGGAATCTGGATATATTTCCATATGTTGAAATGTTGAATTAATGAAACTGAAAACACTAGCACGGTAGCACCTTCCTCATTAACACCAAGCAGGAGCGAAGCTACACTATGTGTGGTGGGTGCTAATGCACCCCCAAAATTTGCAAAAACAGTGATTATGATTAAATTTTCATCATATATGCACCCTCCATAGCTTAATTTTATACACCCACAAGGCAAATGCACCCCCTCTGATTTGCTCTAGCTTCGCCACTGACACCAAGTATTGCTAGCAATACAAGGTATTAGAAGGTTTGAAACTGAATGAGTTAGTGTAAGGAATCGGATGCTCGTTAGCCTAAGAGGGGGAGGGGGTGAATTATGCAACTAAAAACCTTAACCTATGGCTTCACTATTTTTACACAAAGATAAACTAGAACATACTATCTAGATGTGCAAATAGGGTTGTTCTAGTGTGAAACTCCCATCCAAAAACAAGGTTTGCAACCTATAGCCAATCCTACCATGATACTACTCTAGGAAAGTGAAGGCAAGCAAAGATTGCAATAGAGTAAATGCGGAAACGTAAACGGGATGAGAGGAAGCAAACTCTTGACACGCGATTTATCCTGTGGTATCGGTAGGCACTAAGCCACCCCTAGTCCACGTTGTTGAAGCACTCACACAAGAGTATTGCTTCCCGGTCACCAAGTCTCTCCCAAGAGCACCACTTGACTTGCCACAAAGGCTAGCTACTTAGGCACTTGCCAAGCTCCCTTGGTCACCTTGATACCGCCTCCACTAAGGAGCTTCTCCACCAAGGAAGGGGGTCTCCACGTCCCCCGCACAAAGTGTCCTTGCCACTCCACACCAAGCCGGAGGGTCGATGACGATTGCCGGTGAGCCACTTAGGCCCCAAGGCTTCCGGCGAACTTTGTACAACTTGATTCACTCAAGAATCACCTCACAAGGTTGGCACAACCTTGCACTCACTCAGCTCTAAGCTAACCCTAGCACTAAGCACATACACAAAGCATATGCAAGTCTAAGGATGAGCAATTAAGCACTTGGATGGATTGGATATGATCTTCTAGGTATCTTGGACTCTCCTGCACTTCCACACAATCCAGCTACCTCAAATGGGTGAGTGGAGGGGGTATAAATAGCCCAAGGCATCCAAAGAGCCGTTGACTAACGGCCACTGAAAAAGTAAGTGTCGGATGAACCGATGCTATCTTTTTCAAGGCGTCGGTTCATCCGATGCCCCTCCCACGTCACTTAGCCGTTGAGATTCTTTGACACAACTACTCCGACGCTATACACCGACGGTTCGTCGGTTCATCCGGTGCTGAAGACCCCGCGGCCAAGTCGTCTCTGTATGCTGCTTCGACCGTCGGATAGACCGATGCTTTCTCTTGACCAAAGCGTCGGTTCATCCGGTGCTGAAGGGTTCGTCTTGGCGTGTCTCTGTATGAATTCAAACTGAGCGTCGGATAGACCGACGGTGTCCTCATTTAGACTGTCGGATCATTCGGTGCTACTGTCTTCACTGCTCTTCCTCTGCAACTCGTCTGAAGCTACTAGGAAATGGACCGTCGGTTCATCCGACGGTGCCTAGGGTTTCACCCAGTGTACCAACTCGTCCGACGATTGCACCGACGCTTGTTATATTGATGTCGTCGGTTCATCCGACGGTGTCCTTTCTTTTCCTTTTCTTTCTTCGCGCCTTCGTGTCTTCAATTTGGATCTTTACTTCAACTTAACATACTTAATATGCCATTACTTATAGCCTCGAAATATATACTAAGTCCTCAAATTTTGCTATAAGTAACCTAACATGTCCATGTTATGTTAACTTGTGGTATGACATGTTAGCTTCGGCATGGTATGTTAACATGTGGTAACATCCATGGGACCTAGGAATGCCTACAAAGACATGCTAGACAATGTGGTTAGTCACATTACTTGTGTTAGCATGAATCACCAAAATCAACTCGAACAAATGGCAAATGGGTTCATGTTCGCTACAGTTAGCACCTTCCATATTAACACCAAAAGCTGCCTGGTTGGTTAATGGCATGGTTAGTTCCCACTTCCTAGACCAATTTTTCCCATGTACACTGTCAATTGCTGAACAATAAATGCCAACTGGTAAGATGAGACTTCAGATGGAGCAGAGCTTGCTTGTAGATGATAATTGCTTGGTCCTATTTTAGCTTTGTTGTGAATATAAATGTAGCATATTTAGTTACCAATTGTTCTTTGTACGGTAACCAATGCCTAGATTATTTGTATTTACCAGTAACTGTGTACAACTATACTGGTTACCTCTGGCTGAGAAGTTGTGAGGTTGTTCCATTTGAAATTCGGGTTTTTTTGGAAGATAAATGTAATATTTATTTGCCATTTTTTCTTTGTTACGGCAATCAATATCAAGCTTATTTACATTTACCACTAATTATGTACAGCATACCAGTGCGCTTTGTCTTTGAGAAGTTTGAAGGTGTTCCAATTGAAATCTGATTTTTTTTCTATAAATTGTTGCTATAAGATCCAAATGTTGTGTCTTCTGTTTGGATGAAGTTGTGCTGGGTCATGGCTTAGCAATGAGAAGGCAAAAGATGCAGCATGTTCAGGAAAAAAAACTATATATATAGAGAAAAGAACGCACATCAGTTTCAAATCAAGTTATGTTATCAAAGAGTACAGTCTAATACGAGTTAAAATCCACAGTTGATGTTTAGCAATTAAAACTGGTAAACCAGCATGGCATGTGGATTACCATCTATAGAGTTCTTTCTCTCTTTTTATGTTGTTTCTAAATTGTAGCCGTCAGTTAACTATGGTCACCGCCACAGTACCATACTTTTGCCATCTCTGTTGTAAGCCCTCTCAGATTTACATTCTTATCAAGAATCTATGGTCGCCAAGATAGTGCCTTCAGAAGTTTCCTTGGACAATGATGGTTTTACCGTTAAACGGAAAAATATGTTGTTTTCTGTCAAATACTATATATGGAAACTTTGGTTTCATGATACTATAGTTGGAATTACATTGAACTCTGCGCCATGCTGCATCTACGGGGATGCTGAATTTAGATGTGGCAATCTCAAACTGCTTGCAGCGAGGAAAACAACGGAGAAACGGCATGGCAGACACAGCTTAATTTTTCACTGCCCACGGCACATGAGGCGTGGCGTTTTATGGTGCTGAACCAAGCAGCCTCCTAATTGTCCTGTGGTGGCTCCTATTTGGCTTGGTTACTCTCTTCTTATGTGACATGCTTATGTGACACTGAGGATCACTGCTAAAATGTACGTTGATTTTATCTTCTGGTATAAATAGTGCAAATTGTTGAATGTTAATGAATCAAGAGAGCAAAGCTGCTTGTAGATTTGTAGTTGCGTAATCTTTCCTGAAGTAGGAATCTTATCGTCTGATCTACACTTTTCCCCCTCTTTGATCGTCTGATTGTAATGCTGTAAGCTACAACAGCTATCTCTAGTATAAATAGTGCACTCTTCTGAAATATTCATGAATCAAAATGGCAAAGCTGATTGTAGTTGCTTCATTCTTTACTGAAACAAAGAACTGACCGTTTTTTTTCGAACAATTCGGGGGGAAGAGATCCCCACCTACTTTCCATTGAACGAAGGACTTTTTACAGATTTCAGGTCCCGGCATACCAGGAGCGGAGTGTACATTGAGGGGGAGAGACTAAAAGTGTTAATTTTAACCGGACCACTAGCAGTAGATCTACACGGGTAAATACTTAAGATATAAAGATAAACACATTTCTGATCTAGATCTACAACACCTAAAACAGCTAATAAAAGAACAGAAGTGAAACAGGGGCGCAGACCATCGGGGTTGGACGGAGGTGCGGAGTCAGACGCCATCTCGCAGGTCGTGGTCGCAGGGGCGGCCGTGGCTTGACGCAAGGGAAGCAGTGCCGGCTCGGGGACGACGGTGTCGTGGACGATGCGGTCCAGCGTCGGGCGGTGGCACATGTACGTCGGATCCAGGAGGAAGGCCTCGGCGGTGGCGGTGGCGGAGTTTCCCACCGCTCCAGTGCTCCCTCAGGTCGGGACTCCTGAGGTAGGGACTTAAAAACCAAGTGAATAAAAAAACTCAGTTGGGAGGACCATGCCCATCTCAGCAAGCTTTCCATTCATGTTACTCATCTTAAGAATATGATCCCTTACACCACCTCCAGTGTACTTCATTGAAACCAAATTGCCAATGGTGGTACTGGCATGTCTTAGTGTGATGCGAATGCTGAACGTCCACTATTGCCAGAATTCTCCAGCAGTGTAATCTTTACCATCTCCATCCTTTTCAGGAATGGATGCCTTAATAGCCTCACTCATCTTGGTCTGCATAATCACTAGACATTTTTTGTTGTCTAGATCTCACCTCCTTGATTGGAGTTGATATTCACTTTCTGCAGCCAGCATCATCGGTCTCCTCTGCACCCCTTACTACCTTCTCTGGTTCTGTGGGGCATTTTTTGTCTAACACCCATTCCAGACCCAACATCAGGAGTGCCATCTTCAACAGCTTGCGCCACTGCTGATGGTTGCTGCCCAACAACTCAGGAGTCTGAGCAATGTAGCCAGCTTATCCTGAAATTTTTTAATTTAGAAATTTGTGAGAACACATAACCAAAAAGTATTGCATGTATCAATTTAACTTTGGTCAAAATTTAATACATACAACACACATCTACATTAATTCCATATCAGCTTTGGCCAGAAAATAGAATCAATGTATGTACACTTAATCCAACAGTTTATAATATTGTAATTATCAGCTTTCGCCAGAAAAATAACAATATTATAAATTCCTTATTAAGAAAACCTTCTTCTCTAATCAAATATTCCTTTGGTTCACTTTAACTAGAGAATAATAACAACACAGCGGAAAAACATCAAATAAAACAGAGTAAAACTTAATTTCAGAAGCATCCTACTCTTTGTAAAATTTTAGTCATTTGATCAAAATTTAAACAGAGATATTAACTTAAATAAAAAACAGCAAACAAAACATAAAAAACAAATTAAAAAATGCTTCTGAAATTACACAACTTGATTGGAAAATACTACTGCGCACGGCTAACCATCCGGCCCAGCAGCGAAATCCGGCCTGTGGCCTCACTACAGCACCCGCACGGGCTCCAGGTCCAGCAACCAATGGCTGGGTCGGCGAGACAGCCCAGCGCCGCATCCCACCAGGGCTCAAAGTGGCCCAGTTGATCTCCAGCCATCCGCTGTCGTTGATCTACATATCAACGGTCAGCATCCATCCCAGCGAAAAACACGTGGTATTTAAGCTCCAGCTGCCTGGACAAACCCTAGATGCCTTAGCATTTCCTCCTATCCGCAGCACAACACAACAACGGCGGCGACTGTTTCTTCCCCTCGGCCGGCGGGTCTGCCGGCGGCGGTGAGGAGCGGCACCGCCTGGTGTCCAACCGCAGCAGGCTCCCCGTCCTTTCCTTAACCCCCTTCCCTCTTCTAGACTGCCACCAAAAACCGAACCTCCCCAGAACATCAACGTCCAGAGAGTGAGATCAGAGAGATGGAAGACGGTGGCGCTGCTGCCGCCCCCCTCGCCGGCGCGCGCGTCCACCCCATGGGTGAGCGTGCGGCCGTCGAGCGGCCCGTGGTGGCGCCCATGCGTAGGTCCCGCACGCCAACGACGCGGCGGCGAGCCTCGGCTCGGACATGCCCCGCTCGGCAGCGGGTCCGACCCGCACGGCGGCGGCGTTCCGGCGGTGAGGTAGGACACCCCCCCCCCCGGTCGATCTATGTTTTTTTTCTTTTTTTTCGACTCGATTTGCATCGATTTTCTCCATTTCTTCCCCTAACCCAAGTAGATCTAGGGTTAGGGTAACCTGATTTGTTTTGATTTGACTTTGCTTCCCCTAACCCGAGCAAGATCTAGGGTTAGGGTTTTGAACTTTCTTCGATTCTCACTGAATTTTCGTCATTTCCAGTGTTCTTTCCCCAGATCTAAAGGATCTGGGGTCATCTCCTTCAATATTCAACACTGGATACTTAATGAACTACCCCGAAACAAATCTACCAACTAGTTAGGCTAACTGATACCAATGTTAATTTTAACCGGACCACTAGCAGCAGATCTACACAGGTAAATACTTAAGATATAAAGATAAACACATTCCTGATCTAGATCTACAACACCTAAAACAACTAATAAAAGGACATAGGGGAAACAGGGGTGCAGACCATCGGGGTTGGACGGAGGTGCGGAGTCGGACGCCATCTCGCAGGTCGTGGTCGCAGGGGCAGTCGCGGCTTGACGCAGGGGAAGCAGTGCCGACTCGGGGACGATGGTGTCACGGACGATGCGGTCGAGCGTCAGGCGGTGGCACCGTGTACGTCGGATCCAGGAGGAAGGCCTCGGCGGCGGCGGTGGCGGAGCTTCCCGGCGCTCCAGTGCTCCCTCGGGTCGGTTTAGGGTTTGTGGCGGCGCGGTGAACCTCGTACTGCGAGCCGTGGCCCCCACCCTCTCTTTATAGCACTGTGCGACGGGGGGGGGGCACCAACCATGGATTGGTTGGGCGCCCTGGACCAGGGCGCGAGAACGAGCCCGTTACGGCCTTTGGGCCATAACGGAAGGGAGATCGAACTAACAAAAAGGAGTAGAACAGCTAAATACAAGAGGTGAGATAGACACACCACGCCTTGACATGAAGCGCCTTTTTCTTATATCGAACTTACCAAACCTCCAGGTCCTTAACCACCCCGCCGAACAACCTCTCGGGGTGGCAGCTCTTGTTGATCGAAAATCTTAAAGTTTCGTGCTTTCCAGATGTGCCAAAGTAGAACCAGGGCCACATCCAAGCGCACCTGATCAGGTAGCTGCAGCCCCACACCTATCAGCCAGGGGTGTTTGTGTTAGGATCCTGTACCTGCTAGGCTATATTGGACTTCTATTAATGTGTGATGGGCCTGCGTGCCACGGAATTGGGCCCAGCCCGTGTACTCTCTAGATATACACCTGGAGAGTGAGTGGTAGAGGTATCGAATATTGATGTAACAAAAAGATACACTGTATCACCTTCTTCTTCCTCAAGCAGGTCTTCGTCGGACATCTGCATTCTCCTTCTACCTTCAATTCCCCTTCCTAACATCTGCTCTTCGATCCCTGCTCCTATTCCTCTTTCCTATCCCTGCTATCCCTGCTATCCTCTGATGTGCTAACAGTTTGTGAGCGCGCTCTTGCAGATGGAAATGAAGTAAAGCCCAAACCTGGCGCGCCCGGGTGCAGTGAATGAAGATGTGATCACTGATCATCCGTTTCAAACGTGTCTTGGCAGAAATCACAGTTCGCCTCGTCCTGCCTTCTGATGTTTTTGTGGCAGAGATTCGCTCTAGTGTTGAGGCGCGCATGGATGAGCAACCAGCCAAAGAAAACTTTCCCGGGGAGTTTTGTTTCCCAGATTTTCGCAGCGTCTGGATCAGGCACATCTTCCTGATGCATTAACCGGTAGGCCGCTCTGCTGCCGAAGGGGGTGGGTGTGGAACAGTCAAGAAAGCATAGGTCTTCGTCAGCAGCAAGATAGGTGAATTGAAGGCAACTTTGCAAGATGGACAGCTCCTCCGTGGCCGCCGTAGTGAGACGCGCCCTACGGTGCTGTGCGAACCCCGTCGCGAGAAATTCGCAGACCGAGCCACTCGTGTCAGTGTAGTGAGTGAAGAGGGCGGGAAAAGCTTGCGCTAAGGAAGTGCAAAACATCCATTTGTCATGCCAGAAGGAGGTGCGCGCACCGTCACCGATCCGAACCCTGGTGAGGGAGCGGTATCTGGGAAGCTCCTGGGCGATCAGCCTCTGAAGAAAGGACTCATCTCCCGAAGTTTCATGGCTCGAGTACCAAGTTTTCCAGGGAAGAGGATGAGGCTCATGAAGCTTGTGCGCGAATTTCATAAGCAGGCAATGATTTTGGTCTTCAAGGTTTTTGATCCCCAGCCCTCCACAGCTTTTGGCTGTGCAGAGTTTCTCCCAACGCAGCAAGCACTGCGAACCATTGCATTTGTCCTCTCCAGTCCAGAGGAAGGCTATTGAGTTGCATGCACCAACCAGTTCAACCCAAAAGCTTAAGCTGATGGGGAAAGGTGGGCAATTCACTTATACTCCAACATTCCCCCTCACGTGCAGGCTCCCCCAGGCCGCATACGTGGATATTGGAGTGGGCTGTAATTATTTTAATTAGCGCGCCCGCCAGGACTCGAACTCGAGACCTCTGGCTCTGATACCATATTGAGTTGCATGCACCAACCAGTTCAACCCAAAAGCTTAAGCTGATGGGGAAAGGTGGGCAATTCACTTATACTCCAACAAAGGCACGTCGCCTAGCAAACAGACGTTCAATCACTGTTTTTGGGAGAAGGTGTGAGGACATGAAGTAGATAGTTAGACCACCAAGCACAACATTAACCAAGATCAGCCGGCCACCAGTGGAGAGGAGTTTAGCTTTCCATCCAGACAAGTATCTGTCAAAGCTATCGATCAGGGGCCTGTAATCTGCCACTCTAAGTTTGTGGGGGGAGAGGGGAAGCCCAAGGTACGTTTGAGGGAAGTGTGAGACAGCACACCCCATGCCCGAGGCCATGCGCAGCACTTCGTCTTCATCCACATGCACAGGGACAAAGGTGGATTTATGAAAGTTGATTGTGAGCCCCGTGGCGGAGAAGTTGTCCAGGATCCCCTTCAGCACACCCATGGAGCGAGCGTCCCCTTTTGCGATGATCAAGGTATCATCGGCGTCGGCGTACTGAAGCACAGGGCAAGGGAGAGTGGGGTTAACAGGATGGCAAAGGGTCCCCTCCTCTGAAGCTTTACGGATCAGGCGTTGAAGCACGTCTGCGACGATGATGAAAAGGTATGGGGAGATAGGGTCTCCTTGTCGGAGACCCCGACAGCATTCAATCCATCGCCCTGGAACACCGTTCAACCAGACAACAGTCTTTCCGGTAGTCAGAATTTTGCGAATCCAACCGCACCACCTGTCATCGAAACCTCGCGCACGTAGGATAGAGTCCAAACTTGTCCATTCGACCGAATCAAAAGCCTTTTTGAAGTCTAGCTTGAACACCATTGTGGGAACGCCCCGTTTATGACAGCAGCTCAGTAGGTCCGCAGCATATACGAAATTTTTAGAGATGCTCCGGCTATGGATGAAGCCAGTTTGATCAGGGTTTACAATCGTCGGAATGGAAGGGCGGAGACGGTTGGTCAAAACTTTGGAGAAGAGCTTCATGGGGCAGTTTTGGAGAGATATGGGTCTGAAGGAATCTGCAGCACACACACCTGGTTTTTTGGGTAGCAGGACCAGGAAAGCTCTACTCAGACCGTCCAGGCGAAGGGAGCCATCGAAGAAGTCATTGAACAAGGAAACGATTTTCCCATTGAAAGCAGGCCAGAATCTTTTGTAGAAAGAGGAACCAAAACTGTCCGGTCCAGGACTGGCATTCATGTCCATAGAAAACAAAGCAGCAGAGATCTCGTCAGAAGTAAAAGGACGAGACAAGTCCATCGCGGCAACCGCTGTTGTCGGATAAAGTTCAGAAAGGTTGAAGTTCCAAACCGTCGCCTTGGCAGTACCGAGCAGATCTTTGTAGAAGTTGTGGAGTAGCAAAGCTTTAGCGTCATGGGCTCGGACGGACTGGCCATCATGTTCCAGGCAATGGATTAAATTTTTCCGGCGTTTCCCCGAGGCAGAGGTGTGAAAGAAGCGAGAATTCTCGTCCCACTCCGTGGCGATCCTGATGTGGAATCGTTGACGCCAGTAAGCGATGCGCTCGCTGTTAATGTCCTGAATGGCCCCGTGCAGCAAGCTTGCGCAGGACGGCTTCGGCAGGAGATCAAGAGCATGTAGGAGGATCCTTGCGTCATTTTCTCTCTGGTCCAGAGGAGACAGGCAGTGTGACCAAGCTCGGCATTCCGGCAACAATGCTTAAGGCACCGGGAAAAGGAGAGCTCACCAAAGTGGTCACCAGAATGGAGGAGGGTCGAGTTCATCAGATCAACAAAAGTGGGGTGCTTCATCCAGGCATTTTCGAATCGAAAACAGGAGCTGTGAGGGATCTGCGTCGAGGCAGAAACCACCAGGGGGATGTGGTCAGACGTGAAACGCTCTCTGGAGAACAGGTTGCTATTGGGGAAAGTCGAGTCCCAGTCGGTGTTGACGAAGCAACGGTCTAGGCGAACAAGGGCCGGGTCGTCTCTACGATTGCTCCAAGTGTAAGAGCGATCAACCAAAGGTAGCTCGACCAAAGCGAGGTTGCTAATCACGGAATTGAACGTGTCTGCTTCAGAGTGACAGAAATTTCTAGAGTTTTTATCGTCCGGCGACCGGGTCAGATTGAAATCCCCTATAATAATCCAAGGCCCGGAAATGCTATTCGCCAGCGAGGTGAGTTCGGAGAGGAAGAGAGGTTTATCAGCATGGGTCATGGGAGCATAAACGTTGGTGAGGTGCAGACTGCTCCCATCCGCATTCAACCGGAAAGTCGAGGTTCTGAAGAAAGAGTGCTCCTGTTCGTTCGTGAGAGTGCAGACATCGGCATCCCAGGCCGTGAGGATGCCACCAGAAGCCCCATCTGAGGGGTTAGCAGAGCAGGACGAAAGGCGCACTGGGAGGAAGCTTTTGCGTTTCGCAAGCGAGATGTGTTCAAGCTTAGTTTCCTGTAGACAAGCAAAGGTGGGGCGCGTCGCTATGAGCTCGCACAGCACATCATCACAGCGACTAGGCTGTCCAAGCCCTCGAACATTCCAAGAGAAAAACGAGACGAGCTTATTAATCATGAAACACAAAACACACCAAGTACGAAAACAACGACGATCGGCCACCGCAAAACCGGGTTTCGACCACAAGGACCCACTCATCCCCCAAGCACCACTCGGGAGGGAAGCATTTGCGAGGAATAGCCATCGCAATGCGGAAACAGGAGAGAAAAAACTACCCTGACGCCCCGACTACAGGTAAGGAGAGCATCAGACAAGGGCGTCCAGCAAGCCCGCCAAACACAACCACTGAACAGACAGACAGACGCCATCAGACAACAGGCACCTCCTCCACATCGAGCTCGGAGAGGTGAGAGAGACCACAGACGTGCCCCAGGCAGCGCAGCTTGGACTTGGAGACGACCTTGACGGGCGGTGGGCGCTCCAGCAGACCAGACCCCGCGAGAGCAGATTTTATGCGCTCGGAGGCCTTGGACAGGTCCAGCTGTGCCTCCTTGACACGCACACGGGTGGCCTTGGAGGTAGCGTTGACGTAGAAGGGGTTCTCCTTTGCCGCCAGCCTCCTGCTGCGGCAGATCTTGGAAGCGCTGTCGGCCGCACGCTTGTGGCGTGCACGGCGGCGCCTGATGCTCACCTCGTGTTCCTCCTCCTCCTCCAGAAGGTCGCTCAGGGACGGCACCACAAAACGTGGCTGACCACGTGCCGTCCCAACCCTGTCCGAGTCACTGGGAGCGAGGGAAGGGGTGGCGGCGGCGGAGTACGTGGCCGCACGGGGGAGGGGAGGTCCCGTATACAGTGTTCACATTCCCGGCTCGGATTTCGCAAAATTCCCAGGATTTCATCTTTCCCGGGGTCCGAAAAAATGTGTCCCGGTCAATTTTTTCGGCCGGATTTAGACTTCACGCACGCTCATGTCTCACAGGTCGAAATTGGCCCAAATTGGTGCCCACCGCAGCCGGATATACCCCCAGGAGCCCAACGAAACCCTAAATCGACTCCAAAATTCCCCATCTGCAGCACCGGCGGGCGGCGGCTGCTCGAGGCTCGAGCCTCTTGACTCAACGCCGACGACCACTCCGGCCGCAAGCCCTCCAGGCTCAAGCCTCCAGCAGGTCTCCACCACTCCCTCCTCCTGCCATTCCATCTCGTTGCTGGTTGATGGAGGTTCGGGCCGACCGTTGAAGGCTTGAAGCCTTGCCGTGGTCCGTGGATGTAGACGAGGCCGCGGGTGGAGGCGAGCGCACCGGCATCCAGGCAAGCTTTTCGTAGTTTCAGTTTCAGATGTCATATTCTTGTTCTTGCTTCAGCTATTGGCTAGCTTATTTGCTCTCAACGGAATTAACTGTATTTTAAATAACCAGCAAGATGCATGGTAATTATTCTCTGAGTGGTTAGACAGGATATACGATTTGGGGTTCCTACCAATTTGTTACTTTTCAAGAACTGACAATTATCTGAATATTGTGCTGTGTGTTGGTGTAAATTGGGATCGAAGGGGTCACCAACACCACAGTACTCTTCTCCTCCGAAGTGGCAAGGAACCAAAGAGCCCCTTCGGAGGACTACACCTTCTTCCTCTACTGCTACTGCAGCTACTAGGCAAAAACTAGAGAAGACAATAGCTTACTACCTCAGAGTTCTTCACCATTTTTTATTCCTCTCCCATCAATTACAATGACCCTCCTATATATAGGGATGGGGGTAGACGGCGATTTCCCCCAAGCTCCCAGTGGTTATTTTCTTCCGAGCCCCTAGTGGGCGCGGTATTTACAAGAAGCGCCCTGAGCCCACACAAAGGCCCACTAACCCTTACATGGGCTGGGCCACTCCCCCAACAGTAGCCCCTCAGCTACTACGGTTTGGCTGGCACAACAAGGCGGAGTAGCTGAATACATATGGATTGGCCCAGACCTTCCTACACCTTCGGCCATGAGGAACTCCCTCAGGACCCTCCGCTCGTACGCCTCACTAAAAACTTCATTCCGAAAAACCCAGTGGGAAAAACCGGAGTGGAGAAAAGAGCACGTACGCCTAGCGGATTTACACACACACCGACCTTGCTAATGGTCGTCTTCGGACTCGCTTCGACGGTGACGGGCGCCTTCAGTGATGATGTCAGCTTCGGCGTTGTCACTAAGATGGCTTTTATCCTCAATGCTTCTCCTCCATTTGCTTCAGCCTTGCCTTCGGGGCCTCCATGCATTTCTCTTTTCGCTCTTGTTCTTTTAGAACGCCGTCGAATGATGATTAGCCGCCTCTTCCCCTTCGGTCACGATCACCGGGCAAGACTTCATGCTTCGGTGTGACGCCGCTCATCCCGATGCCACTAGCCCCTCTTGTCCGGTGTTTGTGACGAAGGCCCTGGTCCCGCACATCGCATGCGACGAAGTACATGTTGATGAAAATGAAGCCAGAGTTGACGTCGATGAGGTAGACGATGAAGCCCCTTGAGCTACAGCCCAGTCGGCGTTGGTGTAGTAGATGCCGAAGACGAAGTCGAAAGTCGATGTCGACAAGGTAGGCGACGAGGCCCCACGAGTCGGAGTCCTGTCAACGACGTGAAGTAGACGCCGAAGACGAAGTCGGAAGTCGATGTCGACCAAGTCGATGTTGATGTTGCCGAGGTAGACGAGGAACGAAACCCCTCGAGCTGAATACATGTCGACGAAGATGTAGTTGAAGAAGCCCCTCATGCCGAACCATGTCGACGACGAAAGTGGTGGTGTAGTTGTTGAGGTGGTCGAATAACATTGATGAAGTACTCGAGGAAGCCCCTCGTGCTAGATATTCGCCGAGTTGAACCTGTCGGTGACGAAGTAGACAATATAGACGAAGTCCACTTCTTGTTCAACACTCCATTCGAGGCGAATCATTTTTATTCAAGAGCCTCAAAAACTTGTTAGACAAGAAACAATCTATCTCAATTTGCATCGCACAAACAAATCCGAAGCCACTCTCAGGCCTTCGGGGTGTCTCAGATCCGAAGCCACTCTCGGGCCTTCGGTGTGTCTCAGCTCAACTCCGGTCATCACACGACCGGTCGTTTGCTTCCTGCAAACGGAATCCGAAGCCACTCGAGGGCCTTCGGTGTGTCTCAGCTCAACTCCGGTCATCACACGACCGGTCGTTTGCTTCCTGCAAACGGAATCCGAAGCCACCCTCGGGCCTTCGGTGTGTCTCAGCTCAACTCCGGTCATCACACGACCGGTCGTTTGCTTCCTGCAAACGGAATCCGAAGCCACTCTCGGGCCTTCGGTGTGTCTCAGCTCAATTCCGGTCATCACACGACCGGTCGTTTGCTTCCTGCAAATGAAACTTCGGCTATAACGGAGCCAGATACTTGCCTTTGCAAGTTCCACTTTGGTCATTACGGAACCGATCGTTTGCCTCATGCAAACGATACTTCGGCTATAACGGAGCCGACTACTTGCCCTTGCAAGGTCAACTCCGGTCATCACGGGACCGGTCGTTTGCCTCATGCAAACGGAGCCTCGGCTATAACAGAGCCGACTACTTGCCCTTGCAAGTTCAACTCCGGTCATCACGGGACCGGTCGTTTGCCTCATGCAAACGGAGCTTTCGACCAAACTCAGGCCTTTGGCGCGAGCGCTCCCAGCTCCACACTTCGGTGTTATGCATGTATATATGTATAAAAGCGTGCATGAAGGTAAGCTTTTGCATGAAGGCTAGTACGAAAATGTTAGCCAGAATAACGCAAAATGCGTCTATTGATCAAATTCTCAACTTGAGTGGTGAAACCATGAGATGACTGAAATCCGATAAAACCGAAGTCCATATGGAAATCCCAGCAACCACCTGATGAAGTTCAATAGACATTGAAACCAATTGATATGGCCTAGCCATTCCCAAATCAATAATAGAGTCACTATCTTCGGCGTGAAAACCGATGACTCAAAAGCCATAACCTGCAATAGACGTGACGAAGTGCCCACACAAAACATAATAGCTGCATACAACCAATCATTATGAACAGGGTACGAAGTATAACTAAGAACAGGTGCTTAGCATATTTGAGATGAAGGTGCGGCAACATGTGATATACGAAGGGTTAGAGTGCCCGTTAAAAATGGATAGTAGGTTATGAGAGAGGAGGGCGTGACACTTACATACGGTAGTTGACCCTGCATTCAAGAGATATAAATACTTCATATGAAGGGTTAGATTAAGAAGGTGAAGCAAATTTCAGTCAATTTTACACAACCACTTTTTGTGAAGCCGAGCTTCGGTCATAACGGGACCGACACAATTTCGTTATACGAAGTAAGTGACGGGCGGCCCTTGGATGCGTCCGACGGCCTCCGAGGGGCGCCGTTACTTACCCACAAAATATAAACTCCGAAGACTATACCCCCCGCACCATGGAGGGGGGATGTTGCTTCGGAAACGTGCGAACAGATAAATACACGAAGCTTTCGGGAAAAAACTCCTTGCGAAAAGCCTCAACATCTGACTAACGCTAAGCACTCGCTTTAAACATGAGGATTGGTCTGCTAAAACCAGAGACGAACAGTACTTCGTCATTAAACCGAGAAAGGTTTATTGGTGGCCAAAAATAAAAATGCAGACCACACCCAGCACTACCATGTGACAGTGATAAAGTTGTATAATAAAATAACAACATAAAGCCTTTCGGTTGCTAGATGAAGGGTGAGCAAGTAGTCTGCACACAATATTGTTAAGTAGAAAATACCATAGAGAAAAAACTTTGCTGCAAGTTCTACTTGAAATGTTAGAAAATAAAAATTCTCATAATATATATGACTGAAGAGCTCATGAAGAGGTTGAAGACGGCCCCTCGGATGTTATACAGCACACTGTGCTTTAACGAGAGATTAACGGTAAAATCTTATTTAGAACCAGGAAGAAACATGCTACTGGCTCAGTTACCTAAGAGGTTTGCTTACAAAATTAATAAAAGGAGAAGGTACCAACGATGCGGACCACATGACCAAAGACCATCTGACCGAAGGTAATTTGCATCGACAAGTGTGATATATAAACTAGAGCCTTAAATAAAATAAAAGCACACGGAAGCTAAAAATAGCAACACCGTATGAGGCTCTAAATATCAAGGCCACCTCTTTGGTCAGCTAACAAAGGGTACTTCGGTTGGAGCTAACAGGCCGAAGAGGGCTTCAGAGTAAATAACAAAAACCGAAGTGGGCTTTGCAGCAAACAGGGCTAGCTGAAGAGGGCTTTGTAGGTAAAAGACCAAAGTGGGCTTGGCAGCAGCATTGGAAAAAAACTAATCGTATGTTCAAGTAGTATGCGAGCAGTGTAAAAAGTGTTATGAATGCGAGCCACACAAATAATTTATATAAAGGATACATCCTGCAAAAAACAAGAGTTAGAGTTAACTGAGACAAACAGGTTGCTACAGAACTGGTACCTCGCTAGGCCCCATCGGTGCCATGGACTGACTTAACAGAAAAGGTGGGTGCCACACGTTTGGGGTACGAGGAAGGAGGCATGTTGCTAGTTATTAAAATAAGGTTTTGAACTTGAGCTACTCCAGCATTTACCCATGCTGACCTTCGTCACCGAAGTAGCAGTGTGCTAGCAATGTTAATACATTATTAAAGCAACCTACACATGTATAGTTAAAAAAAGTCTGAGGATGTGTTTCGTGAAACAAGCATTAGAGTTTAAAGAGACCTATCTTGATAGCAGTTGTTTTTTTTTCTGGCCACCTTCGGCACCAGGGAAAGACCGAACAGGGCTAAAAAGACTGGCTGCCCATTTTGGAAGACCAGGAAACGTGCTCGTTACGAGCTATTAAAATGGGGGGTTTTTAACTGGGGCAAAAATAAGCACCTCATTCAAGCATATTACCATCGTTATGCATACGAAAAGCAAAGAAAGGTGTTACTGTGCTTCTACATTACAACTTAAGGCCTAGTATGCTATACCTGGGCTGCCTTGAATTGGCTTCGTCAATTCACCTCGGGCCTGCCCGAAGTGGCGGCACATATTCAGCCACATGAGCTGATTCCGATTTGCTGCAATGAATCCGAAGTGCAAAAATTGCATCTTGTGGATGATTCCCGAGATAATTCCGAAGGTGAAAAAAATCCACGTGTAGAGATGATTCCGAAGTGTAGAAAATTCACCCGGGATAATTCCGAAGGTGAAGTCCAATTCTCATGAAATTCCGCCGAGATAATTCCGAAAGGTAATAAAAATTGCACCGAGATGATTCTAAAGGTGGAAAACATTTCATCTCTTGGCACCAATTAATTAAATTGGTTTGCTATCTCATACGAAAGGGTCCCTCGTTACCAATACGTAGCTTAATTAGTGTTCAAGAACATAAAAACTACTGCAAAAGCATTGAGTTAATAAGATATACAGAGGATACTTCCTGCAAAACAAGAGGTTAGAGTTTTAACGGAAACGAATAAATTATTATTAAGGCACTTCGGAGTGAGTCGATAGGACCAAAGAAGATGAAACAACAACTTGTTTATTACAGGTAGGAAAATTACTAAGTCAGGCACTTGTCTTTCATAGCGACATGCACAAAAAAAAACTGGTCCCGCATGGCCGCATGAGCTTCGGTCTGGTAGAAAAAGGTGTGTTGTGGAGCTGGCGAGGAGTAGCTTCGCTGGCCAGCTTTGCATTGCGTGCTAACCAAAACGATTTGTGCATGCTGCGAAAATGCGGAAAGAAAAAAAAGGTTCCTGCGCTGGCTTAGGTACCTTCGGTACCGAAGTGGGTGTTACAGCTTTTGGGCTTCGGAAATTAGGCCGTGGTGGGCTTCGGAAGGTGGTTTATTAAGCTAGGCTTTTGAAAAATAGGCCGAGCTTCTAGGTAGGTTTCGTCACTTACAGTTTTTTTTAAAAAAAACTCTAAGTTGGGCTTCCTCTTGTGCCAAAAAAAAAAGCACGGCACAATGCTACCCACGATAGGCTTCGTAGGACGAAATGTTATTAGCTCCTGACAACATGGGCTTCCTCACCTTAACAATTCTGATTTTAGTTGGTTGTGCTTCGTCCACGAAGTGAAGTGGCTGGTGTGGATGCCCGTCCCTTGCACCAATAATAAGGATAGAAAAGAAGATTTAATCCACTACGTGCCATAGGTGATAGGTGCACATGGTGCTTCGTGGTCGACACCGAAGTGCCCATTAATTAGCTTGGCTTGCTATATCATACGAAGGGTGCTTGTTCTCTTTTCTATAAAGGTTAGTTTATAACAAAAACGTAGCAAATAACAGAAAAAAGCATGATGGTACACGTAATAATTGCGGACAGTAGACCTTCGTCATTTAAAATACTAAGGGCTAAAAATGGTATCAATGTTTTGCAGTAATACCTAGGCCTTGAAAGTATCTGATGCCTTGAATTGGGTTTCGTCAATTCATGTGCCTTGAATTAATGGCCGAAGGGGTTACTCCCCACGCACTGAGCCGATGTTGACGCGGCAACTTGTTGGGTTGCTTCGTTCCGGCGGGCGACTGGGCCTCGTCTTGTGGGGACGAAGCGGGCAAGAAGCTGCTGGTGCTCCGCCGTCTCGCCGTACTTCGGCGACGCCGCCGTTATGCATGTGGTGGTGGAGGTTGTTGTCGCCTCCGTCGGGGCGGAGGACGGCATCCGTCGAGGTGTCGACCTCGGTATTCTGTGCAAGGCTGGAAACTCCATACGACCAGGCCATGTGACCTTCGTCTGCTGAGCGAGGCTGGAGTTCGCTCGACCTCCGGGCTCCGGCTTCGTTGGTTCGTCACGAAGGGTGCCCATTCCTTGAGGCTCCTGTTTCCCGTCGTCGTATAAGGCTGACGATGGTGCTCCTCCTCCCTCGTACGAGGCCTCCGAAGGGGCGCATGATGGGTTCGCTGACAGAATGTGAAAGCCTTGACCTCCGCTAGCACTTACTATGCTTGTTGCTTTCGTTTTGGCTAAAAAAAGAGAGAAATCTGTATAAGTATTTGCATGCTCCGAAGGCAAACAAAGTTTTGGTGACAACTGCTTTCATTAAAGAGGTTCCAAACTGTTCCCCTTCGGAACGTGCGTTATGCGAAATAGGATAAATAGTGTGGGAACTTAGCTCGGCTAATCTTCAAAGGTTGTGGATGATCAGCTGGACCGAGATAACAATTCTTGTGAACATGTCTCGGTTCATCTCCGAAGGAAAACGTGGTGTCAAATTCTTCCACGAGGTGGGCGCCAAACTGTTGGTGTAAATTGGGATCGAAGGGGTCACCAACACCACAGTACTCTTCTCCTCCGAAGTGGCAAGGAACCAAAGAGCCCCTTCGGAGGACTACACCTTCTTCCTCTACTGCTACTGCAGCTACTAGGCAAAAACTAGAGAAGACAATAGCTTACTACCTCAGAGTTCTTCACCATTTTTTATTCCTCTCCCATCAATTACAATGACCCTCCTATATATAGGGATGGGGGTAGACGGCGATTTTCCCCCAAGCCCCAGTGGTTATTTTCTTCCGAGCCCCTAGTTGACGCGGTATTTACAAGAAGCGCCCTGAGCCCACACAAAGGCCCACTAACCCTTACATGGGCTGGGCCACTCCCCCAACACCGTGCAAATTAATAAAGTTGCCTGCTATTAGTTCTGAGTTAGCTTGGGACTGCAACATATTTACTTGAGTATAAAAATTCATATTATAATAATTATTTGGTTATCTTGTACTAAGAAAGATTGGGTCAAAATCTTGGACAACACACGTGTGTACTTATCTATTTCATAATATTTCAGCTAGTGCATATTGGATAGTAGAACCAAGCATTTAACCATAGAATGCAGCTATGGTCAAATACTGAATTTTTATGAGATATGCTACTATTTTTACTTGCAAATCTGATCGTATTCTTATATGTGGTCAGCTATACCTAGGGAATTTGCTGTCCAAAGCTGCCATGGAGGAGAGGTGCCAAAACAAGGGGAGGGAGAAGGAGGTACTTGACAATGGTGGCGGCAGTGGAGTATCATCTAGTGGAGCCAGCAACATAGTGATTAGTAAAGATGGTGAGCCTTTGCCTTCTATTGTACTGGTGAATCAGCACTGCTTGAAGTTACTATATGTGCACATAATTTTTTATTTGATTGGCAGGAAGTCGAATAAAACTGCGAGGACCTATTGAGGATACTTGGAGCCATGGTGAGAAGTATAAAGGCAAAGGATGGAGCTGTGCTTATTGTGGAGATAGTAAGGAGAGTGGAGATAAAACCAGATTCACTCAACATCTAGCTGGGTTGCAAGGGGAAGTAGTGCCATGCGGAAAAGTGCCAGCTTATGTGAGACAGATAATGTTGGATGTACATGCAAATGGGAGAAAAAATAGGCTTAGTACTCAAGAATGCCGTCTCTATGTGGAAAAGGCAATAATGGAGAAAACATATGAAGAAGATAGAAGGAAAACCATTCCTCGCGATGAAGAGGGGCAGGTTGAATGGGCATTAAGAGAATCAATGAGGGATTATAGGGCAAGAGGCAGCACTTCACCTTTAGGTATGGCAAGTGGCAGCAACTCGCCTTTAGGTATGGCAAGTGGCAGCACACCACCTTTAGGTAGGTCTAGTTGCTCAGGCAATCAAACTACAATCAAAAGGTTCTACCGAAGTCCAAGTGTTTCACAAGTTCCCTTTGATATAGATTTGGCACATAGTAAGGCACCCTCACAGCCTAGGATAGACACTATGCTGCAAGGGGGTGCCAAAGTGAGACTTGGAAAAGCATTTGCTAAGTGGTTCCAGTCTGAGGATATTCCAGGAAGGAAAGCAGACAACCCATATTTTGTATCAGCCGTTAAATTAGCTCAAGAGCTTGGTGAAGGGGTGGCTATTCCAACAGGTAGATATATAGATGGCCCATTACTAGATATGAACTATGATGATCTTAAGGCTCAGATGGAAGATTTCAAGGAAAACTGGGGTCAATTTGGGCTTACTATCATGTGTGATTCATGGACAGGACCTACCAAGATGTGCATTATCAACTTCATGATATTCTGCAACGACCGCACATTCTTTCATAAAAGTGTGAATGCAACTGGTCGTGTCCAAAATGTTGATTTTAACTATGATTTGATCAAAGAGGTGGTTGTTGAGGAGGTTGGACTAGAGTTTGTGGTTCAGATAGTGACTGATAATGGTTCCAATTATAAGAAAGCGTGCAAGCAACTCACAGATGAGTATAAGCACATCACTTGGCAGCCATGTGCTGCTCACACTATAAACTTGATGTTGAAGGACATAACACGACAGTTTGAAGTTGAAGCAGTGGTTGTTTGTGCAAAACGGATCTGTAATTTCTTGTACAGCCATAATAGGCTTCATGCTATGATGAGGGAGAAGATAGGCGGAGAGTTGATTCGGTGGAATGCCACTAGATTTGGCACAGTTTTCTTGTTCCTGCAGAGTTTCATGGATAAAAGAGAAAAGTTTGAAGCATGGATGATCTCAAGTGACTGGAAAAATAGTGATTTTAAAGATGAGGAAGACCATGAATTCACAACTGATTATTTGATGAGTAGCGGCCTGTTCGGTTGGCTGGTGGCTGATGGCTGGTGCTGGTTTGTTTTGAGAGAAGAGTACTGCTGGCTGGTTGCTGGTGGCTGGTTTGTTCTGAGAGAAAAGTACTGCTGGCTGGTGGCTGATAAGCCAAGCGAACAGGGCGTAGGGTCTGGTGGGAGGATGTGGAGATGGTCTTGAAATCTGTCACACCACTTTATTCAGTGCTTCGTTATGCCGACCAGGAGAAGAATGCAACAATTTCTGGATTCATCCCAAAGTTGGTGCAGGCGCAAAAAGAAATATTTACTGTCATGAAGCATGGTAAGCGTATTAGCAGAGATCTTCTAAGACCAGTAAATGAAGTGATCAATAGGAGGGCACGGTACCTTCTAAATTCAACTCTTATGCTTGCAGGTGAAAATTAATAATCAATGCATCTTTATTTCAAGGATTTTCATTGCATTTTATTTTCTAATCATTCTTTTCTTTTGTTTTTCCTTTATAGTTGCTGCACTTGATCCTGAATCCCTTTATAAGGCAAACTTTGCAAATCTTTCTAGTGCTCGGTTGGCTGTAACGTTGGCATTCAAGAAGCTAGCAAGGTCTCCTATGGAGGCATCAAAGGCAATTGACCAATTTGCAGAATACTTTTGCCAAAAGAAGCTACTTTTTGGATCACTTGAGGCTCGGGGCTCGACACTTCGTTGTAAAACAAGTGCAGGTACTTACTCTTGTCTAAATTAGTGTGCATGGTTCGTATGGTGCTACTACTAATTTTCTTAATTAACTGTAGCTGACTGGTGGAATCTATATGGAGGACATTGCAAAGAACTACAAAGGCTTGCAAAACTTATTGTATCACAATGCACATCATCTAGTGGGTGTGAAAGAAACTGGAGCACTTTCGCTTTAGTTCACACAAAATTAAGAAATAGGCTAGGTTATGAGAAGCTGGAAAAATTAGTCTATGTGCATTATAATTTAAAGTTGGCCATCCATCAATTTGAGTCAGATTTTCAAAGCCTGCGGAAAAAGAATGCTGATCCATGTAGTATGATGATGGATGTTGCTTTGTTTGATGAAGACAATCCAATTATGGACTGGCTGTCCAACTCAAGGAGTGAATCTAAACCAATTTTGGATGAATATGATGACGATATGAATGGACCACACCTGGTGGCTTCCTCATTGATGAGTTAAATATGCAGCCAGAAGAAGTTTCCGAGTTCAAGAGAAAACTTTCTTTTACCAGAAAGGGTAGCAAGAAGAAAGGAAAACGGGTGGGACTAGAAGATGAAGTGAAAGAATTCTTTGAAGATGACAATGAGTCGGATTCTTCACATGGTAGCCCAGTGTATGCCGACTCAGGGGATAGCAGCTCTGCCTCTGATGAGGAAGTTGGTGAGTTTCTGTTAAATTAAGCAATTATGATAGATGGTCAGCAACATGTAACATTTTTCTTGACTGCTGCATAATAGGTGTTGATGATGTGGGACGAGATGGATCTGGTGGAGGCAACACTTGCGGTGAGGCTAGTGGGAGCTGTGTCCGTAATCTTAAACCTCACAGTTCAGGTGCTACTATCCGTCCCAGATCAACAAGAATCAAGAAACCAACAGTAAAAAAACTCTCTCAACTCTAGAAGGTTAGTTCAAAATTTCTGTTATTGCACATGTCCTTGTTCTGTACACATGTAGTCTGTACATTCAAAATGCTAGTGAAAATAATGATATCATACTTGGAACATTTATGTTTATCAGGTTTTAAATATACTTTTGCAGTTGATGACTTGATGCATGCCTGAAGAAGGTGATGGGGGGCAATGTTCATGTGCTGACCTAAGTGTTGCACTATTTTCTGTTGGTTGTTGCACTATTTTGGTGGAAGATGTATATTTTGGACTGCATGGAGATGTATATTTTGGACTACATGGATATGCATACTTTGGACTGTTGATTATTGCAATATAAAGGATTGTAGATTGCAATAATTTGGGATTTAGGATAGATGTCATTGCCTACATGCTAGCTCATGAGTGTCATTGTGTACTGTAAGCCTGTAAACTTGTGATGTTGGGTCTTATTGTTCATTTTGACATGCAGCTGTAATGTATGGTAGTTTAGAGGCAGTTTGCAGCCAAATTCTGTCAATTTTTTTTTAAAAAAAATTGAATTTATTTGAATTTGACCCGGAATTCCTGGAATTACCGGAATTTTGAGTTTCCCGAGGGGTTCCGAAATTTTTTCTTTCCCGGGAGAAAAAAACCCTGGTCCCGTATCACCATCGAGGAAACTCCCACCAGGGACACGAAGCGAGAGACGGCAGTGAGAGCACCAGCCGCCCAGGACCAGAGCGGGACGGAGGAGTACAGAAGACTGCCCAAAGCGTGACACGCCCCCCACGAGGAGGAGCAGTAGAGTTGACAGAGCGGGGGAAGTGCGTGCGGGAGCAAGACCCTGGGAGCACGCCGCAACGCCCACGACACGACGCATCGTCCCCATCTTCCTCCTCAAGGCCCCCTCTGAAGGAGCCGTCGGAGAAGTCGTGCTCGTCCAGCAGCGGAGCGCCTGGCACATAAGGCTAGTGATCCACCACACGCACGTCCGCGATGTCGTCGACCCCCCCGACAGGGTTGTTCACCACCAACTTGGGCTTGACTTTGCGCCAGTCCTTGACGAGGACGAGCGTGCGAACCACCGAATAGTCCCCAATGCTGACGTAGCCGTGGATGTCCCGCACCTCTCGGAGGCTGCTCCTGGCCACGCAGCAGACATGTCCAAGAGCCTGCAACGCCGTGCGGATGCCATCCTCGTTCTAGTGTTCCGACGGGAAGTTCGTCACCACGACCTCCACCAAGTCCCTGTACTGAGAAAGGAAACGAAAATCCGCCTCCTCATGGCGGACAAGACGAAGCTGGTGCCCGCCCATGTCAATGGGGCCCTGCTGCAAGGCAACCTCCCTCGGAAGAAAGAGTGACCGAACACAACCATCATGGTGTCGTGGGAAGAAGGAGCCAACTGGATGGGGGTCCCCGCTGCGCTGTTCAAGGGCAAGCCTGATGAAGAGCCCTGGATCAGTGCATGCGGGCTCGACGAAGGCGAAGGCCAGGCGCCGGCTGGGCTCCATGTCCACAGGTCAGCCGGTGAGGCAGTAGCACGGCGGGGGAGGATAGGGGTGGCGGAGCGCCAGGGACGGTGTTCCAGAACGCTTGCAGGGGCGGTGTGAACAGGTGAGGGGGCGAAGCGAATGGAAGGAGAGCCATCGCCCCCGCCCCGAGCTGGAGGGAAATGGGAGCACTGTCGAGTGGGTGGGGGGAGCTGGTGGTGTGCCGCTTCCCACCCGTTGTTGGCGACAGCATGGCGTAGCGTGGTGACGACGCGGTCCCTCCCGTGACGCCGAGCGCCGAGTGCCCCATGCCACGACCCAACGCGGGTACAGGTCGTACGACCCCGCCATCGAGCAGGTGAGGCTCCGGTGTCCGTAGCGCAAGCACTGTTGACGGTGTATTTTGGTGCACCTAGAATGTTCATTACACTTTGGTTTGGATTTGATTATGGAACTAACCCGCCACTAGGCACACTAATCATATAACAAGTTCATCTTTGTGCATGCATTTGGAAGTGTTGTGTTTATGTAGGAAAACATGGACATAAAGGACGGATTCGCAACAAGTTCAAAGGAGCATTCATGGAGTCTTGTTTGTGTTCATGAGCTTGCTGAAATCACTTCCAATGGTGGCAAGGACCGAAGTGCTACGAGGAACACCCCCGAGGATTGAAGCGTAAAAGATCAAACTTCATGCAAAGAGAGCCTCCATCTTGGACGCGAGGATAACGAGATCAAAATCGTGCAAGTGGAGGGGGCAAAGTACATAAGTGCGCGAGGACCCACGGAGCAAAAGGGGTGACCGAACCGGGCCGGGTGGGCACAGGGCCGGCCGGCCCAGGCCGGCCGGCCCAGCCCACTTCCGGCACCGGTTCGGTCCCGTTTTCCTTGCCCTCGAAGGATCTTCAACCCTAAAACCCCCGACGCACTGCCAACACCATGGGAGGAGTCATTCGCACCAGAAGGCCATCCACAAGCTAGAGAGAGAGGAGGAGGATCTCCGGCGGGAGATCAACCACCTCGAAGGAAGCACCCTCTCATGGAGAAGAAGGAAGACACCGGCGGAAGGGAAACCATGATCAACGGTGCCATGATCAGCACCTTGATGGGGTAATCTTCTCATTCGTCCATGGGTTGTAATCGATCTTGAGATGTAATCGCACTTTGTCGGATTATCTATCTATCATCTTGTGTTGAATATACTTTAATGCTTAAGGCTTGCAACCGTGCCGTAGAGGGAGTACGAGCTCCAATGCTTCCTTGGATCCATTCAATACGCCGTGTCCATCAAAGGTCTAGTCATGAATACCTTCGCGTAGTGACAGTACGAGAGGAGGGAAAGGGTGAAACCGTGGTCACATCCCCGATAGATTAGATTGGTTTTCATGTCTTTAAGCGATTGCATGCTCTAGTATCGTAGACCCATGGGCGAGTGTCTTCTATCTTGATCGTTTATCATTCTCTCTAGTGTAGTTTAGTGTTTTCTAGTATAATAGTAGTTAGGGTTTTAGTAGCTAGTGTGTCGTTGTTGATCGAACGCTTGTAATCCCCTTGCTCCGCGGATTGACAAGAACCTTGGGAATCCCGTGGTGAAAAAGGTGTGGGGTCCGTACGCTTGCGGATCGTAGAGGGATACGTCTTTTATCCGTCAACAAGCCCCTTTTTCCGGAGCCGTTCTTGGGGAGCAAGTTAGTTTACATCGTTTGATTTGCATCTAACTTAGTTTTATATTTTAGTTTATCTTTTATTTGCTATATCTAACATATATTATCCAAAAAAATACTTGTTTCTTTTTTGTTTTTGTTTTTATCTTATTGTCTAGATGGAGTTCGTTAATCAACCCGTGGAAGAACCGGAGAAATCATTAAGGGATTACGCTAGCCCTCGATGTGAAGACATAAAAGTACAAGAGTCGAATTCGAAGCTCGAAGCGACCAAGTATGAAATTAAATCCAAGATCATCAAGATGGTGGCGAGAAAACCCATTTGAAGGGATGGTTACGGAGAACCCATATAGACACATAAGGGATTTCACGACAATATGCAACACGGTGCGTCAAGAAGGAGTTCCCGATGAATGGTTCAAATGGAATCTCTTTCCCTACTCACTTGCCGCAAAGCAAAGACATGGTATTCGGTTGCGTCCTTTGAAGTTGAAGGCAATTGGAACAAGTTGACAAAGAAGTTTTGCGAGAAGTTCTTTCCAATTAGCAAGGTTCAACATCTAAGGAGGCAAGTGATCACTTGCATGCAAGGAGAAGAGGAAGGGATAGACCAAGCCTGGGATAGGTTTAATGAATTAATCGAACAAGGACCAAAACTCGGCTTCACCGGTGACGTACTCTTGCATACATTTTTCTTTTCCCTAACCCCTAGTTGCATGCGACACGTCGAAATGTGTGCAGGTGGGGATCTCATGGAGAAAACACTCACGGAAGCCGCCCAACTTCTACAAAAAGTTAGTAAAGCGGCTGCCATGCGAAGAGATTGGGAAACAAGACTTGCGGAAGAGCCGGAATTCAATTCAAGGAAGAAGAAGCTTGCTGATTTTTCTATAGAGGCAACCCCGGAAGTCACAAAAGAGGAACCAATCACGGAAAAGCTTGAACAAGAACACATCAAGTCAAGAACTACACCAAACGTCGACTTCGCCGCACCAAAGGAGACGAACAAGAGAAGCATGTCAAGCGCGAAGCCACTAAGGGAGTTCGAGCCAATGGATTGGGTTCCTATTGATTACGGAGAAATATTCGACAAGAGAAGACCGTTCCCTAATCAAAAGGGAATGGCAAGAGCATTGGAAGTGGATTTCCCACCGGAGAAGAAAGCTGAAAATTCATACGACCTCGAAACCACCGGTGAGATTTTTGAAAAGTTCTTTGTAGATGACGTGGTGGATCCGGAACATATTGCCGAGGTGAAGAGAATCATGGGGATCAAGCCTGAAGCATCACCATACGCTCGCCTCGCTGAAATTTACTCGATAGGATCCGAAGAAGAAGAGAAGATGACGCCACACTTGAGTTGCGAGATCAACGGAGTTCAATGCAAAGCTTTATGCGACATCGGAGCCCAAGTAAGTGTTCTATCTTCTAAAATTTACGATAAAGTTCAATACCACAACCTAGACTTAGCTCCAACATCAACGAAATTAATTATGGGAGATGGTAGAACTATCAAACCTCTAGGTATTGCTTGCAATATGAAAGTAAAAATCTCTAGAAACTATATACCAACCGATTTCTTTGTTATTGATGCTTACCATAGTAATTCGATCATATAATCTTAGGTAGGCCTTTTCTTAAGTTGGTAGATGCCGTGTTAGATGCGGAGAAGGCAAAGTAACAATGAACCTTAATGGAACAAAGTACACATATAACTTTCTTCGTGCTTCTAAACACCTTACACCTTTTCCTCCCGAAGATGAAGAAGTAGAAGAAATAGATAGTCTTTGTTTTGTTGAAACCCTTAGAGACCCGCTGCAAAGAGCGATGGAAAATCAAATTAGTAATCAACAAGATGAAGAACTAGAGGAAGCGACAAAAGGCCTAGAGCCGCATGATGGTAGTATGGAGGAAGAGAAGTTCGAAGACATCGGAGAAATCAAACCCGAGGAGCCACAAGTGCCCGAAGTAGACCTTAAACCTTTGCCCAAGGGATTAAAATATGAATTTTTGGGCCCAGACAAAACTTATCCAGTCATTGTGAGCGACGAGTTGAGCCCCGAAGAAAATGAAGCGTTGCTGATTTTATTAAAAAAACATAGGAAGGTGATTGGATATTCAATTAATGATCTCAAAGGTATTAGCCCAGCCTTTTGCACTCATCGTATACCAATGGAAGACCAATGTAAGCTTGTAGTGGACCATCAAAGGAGGCTAACCCATGCCATGCGAGAGGTAGTAAAGAAAGAGGTTATCAAGTTACTTGATGCCGGAATCATCTACCCGGTTCCGCATAGCGAATGGGTGAGCCGGTACATTGTGTACCGAAGAAAGGAGGTTTGACCGTGGTGAAGAATGAGAAGAACGAGTTGATACCGCAAAGAACCATGACCGGGTGGCGAATGTGTATCGATTATCGTAAGCTTAACAAAGCGACGAAGAAAGATCACTTCCCCCTACCGTTCATAGACGAGATGCTCGAGAGGTTAGCAAACCACGCTTATTTTTGCTTTCTCGATGGATACTCGGGGTTCATGCAAATTCCCATTCACCCGGAAGATCAACATAAGACAACGTTTACGTGTCCTTACGGAACGTTTGCATATAGGAGGATGCCCTTCGGCCTATGCAACGCTCCGGCCTCTTTTCAACGTTGCATGATGGCCGTGTTCTCGGAATTCATCAAAGAAATTGTTGAAGTGTTTATGGATGATTTTTCCGTTTACGGGAAGACGTTCATGGATTGCTTAGCAAACTTAGAAAAGGTCCTTACAAGGTGTGCGGAGGTAGATTTGGTTTTAAATTGGGAAAAGTGCCACTTCATGGTTAAGCAAGGCATAGTGCTCGGACATGTTATATCCGAGAGAGGAATTGAAGTGGACAAGGCTAAGGTAGAGACGGTTGAGCAACTCCCACCTCCTACGGATGTCAAGTCCTTAAGGAGCTTTCTAGGCCATCTTGGATTCTATAGAAGATTTATAAAGGACTTCTCGAAGATCACTAAGCCTTTAACGCACCTTCTTCAAAAGGATGTGGCTTTCGACTTTGATGAGAAGTGTCTAGCGGCATTCGGACCTTGAAAAATGCGTTGGTGAGTGCTCCCATCATCCAACCTCCGGATTGGAGCCAACCTTTCGAGATCATGTGTGACGCAAGTGACTACGCCGTAGGCGCGGTCTTGGGTCAAAGAAAGGAAGGCCGAGTTCACGCCGTTTACTACGCTAGCAAAACTCTTAGTGGGGCACAATTAAATTACGCCACTACGGAAAAAGAGTTGCTAGCGGTGGTATTCGCTTTCGAAAAATTCAGATCCTACATCGTGAACTCGAAGGTCATTGTTTACACCGATCACGCAGCCATCAAGTATCTCTTGGCTAAGAAGGAAGCTAAACCACGTTTGATTCGTTGGATCCTTCTTCTCCAAGAGTTTGATGTTGAAATTCGTGATAAAAAGGGGGTGGAAAATGTTGTGGCCGATCATTTGTCTAGGATGAATCGTGGACAAGATGATAAAGAGCCCATAGAAGATAAGATGAGAGATGACCACCTCTATAGAGTGCTTGATAAAGATACTTGGATGATCGACATCATTCGAGCAATTCGAAAGATGCCCCTCGATCATCTAGATAAAAACACTCAAAGGAAGATAATCTCCGAAAGTAAGAAATATTTTTGGGATGCACCATACCTCTTCAAACTTGGCAATGATGGAGTAATGAGAAGATGTGTGCCAAGGGAAGAGAGGGTTGAGATTCTAAGGAAGTGCCACTCGGCGGAGTACGGTGGACACTATAGCCATTTTCGAACCGAAGCAAAAGTATGGTCGAGCGGATTCTATTGGTCGGAGATGCATGAAGATACTAAAAGATATGTTGCGTCATGCCCCGAATGCCAAAGAACCGGAAACATCTCTCAAAGAAATTCTATGCCTTTGAAATACAACTTGCAAATCGACATATTCGATGTATGGGGCATAGACTTCATGGGGCCTTTTAAAAACTCATTTGGATTCGAGTATATACTTGTTATGGTTGATTATGTATCCAAGTGGGTAGAGGCTATACCATGTCGTAAAGCTTCCACGGAGGAGTCCATCACTATGATCAAGAACGTGATTTTTCCCCGTTTCGGTACACCGAGAATCTTGATAAGTGATGGAGGAACTCATTTCACCGGAAGAACTTCAAAAGGTGCTTGTCCAAGTTGGGAATTGAGCATAGGGTCTCCACGGCCTATCACCCACAAACCAACGGACAAGCGGAGACGTCAAATAGGCAATTAAAAAGCATACTCAACAAGACCATAGAGAAGGGAGGCAAGGATTGGTCAAAGAAATTAGACGGAGCTTTATGGGCTTATCGAACGGCGTTTAAAACACCGATAGGTATGACCCCTTATCAATTCGTCTATGGAAAAGCTTGCCACCTTCCGGTTGAGTTGGAACATAAAGCCTATTGGGCAATTAAAGAGATGAACCTTGATCTCGATGCCGCGGTGGTGAAACGAAGAATTCAAATAAGCGAGCTAGAGGAGTTGAGGTTGAAAGCATATGAAAACGCAAGCATATACAAGGAGAGAATCAAAAGGTGGTATGATAAAAGATTGAAGAAAAAAGAATTTAAAGAAGGAGATAAGGTCCTCCTCTACAATTCGAGGTTTAAAACCTTCGGAAAGGGGAAATTGCAAAGCAAGTGGGACGGACCTTATGTTGTGCATTCGGTGTTCTCCAACGGAGCGGTAACCATTATGGATATAAACGGCGATCAATTTGTGGTGAATGGACAGCGGCTTAAGGTTTACTACGAACCCGATATCGTGCCCCTTCACCATGTTGACGTCTTTACCATGAAGGAAGAGCCCGAACGTCCCGCCTAGGACGAAAAACAAGGCATCAACTTCGTAAATAATTTTTCTTTTAGTTTTCCGGAGTTTTTCGCGAAGATTTACCGGGCCAACTTTTTCCCATGGGCTAAGGAAGAAAAAAATAGGGCGGTGTGCAAAAACCGGACCGGCCCCGCCCCCGAGGCGGGGGTGGGCCGGCCGGCCCGGCGGACCGGCCCGGAGGGCCCGACGCCCGATGACGCCGAATTTCGCGCGAATTGCTCCTTTTGACTTCCTTGTTTGGTCGGAAAATTTTAAGGGAAGTGTAAAAAAGGAAAATAAGGTTCCCAGGGCTTTTCTCTCAGGACTATTTATTTGGCCGAATTGGGAGCTCGAGAATCAAACCTTTCAAGCAATGTGTTGCACCCTTGTAGCAGCCATTGAGCCTCCAAAAAGCTTAGAGTTGAAGCTAGAAGCCAAGAAGCCATCGATGGAGGAGGCGATGTGATGCGAGGTCAAGCTACCCGTCAAGAGGACCGCACGTATCCGTTGCGGAGGACGTGTCCCGACCGGAGCTCTTGCATCTCGCAACCCCGTCGAAGGAGAGAAGGTCCCTACACCCGTTCGAAGGTCGGCACGCCTCCAAGGCATCAAGCGCAAAGATTACAAGGAGGTGTCGCCGGAGCCTAAGGATTATGGGGATAGCGACTACTCCGACGATCGTAGCCCGAGCTCGTGGGCGGCCGCCGGTAGAGACGACGATGATTGGGATGAGCGGCCCAATGAATGGACTCCCGAAGGCCCCAACGGCAACGGCAACGGCGGTGGCGAAGGCAACGACAATGGAGGTGGCGACGACGGTGGTGACAACGGTGGAGATTATGGCGACGACGACCCCTTCGGATTGCATCCGGTGTGCTGTCGAGTTTGCCGTCAATCCATCGCGGATCTCTACACATCGGCCGACGAATGTCTCCAAGCCATGGAAGCGATGAAGCAGCGTATGGAGGACTTGGAGCGCGTAGTTGAAGATGACTACAAGTTCCTTAACTGCAACGTGCGCAAACTTTTCGGCATGGTTGGAAACATGAGAGGCAAGTGGTGCAAAACTTGCTTGAAGTACCACTAGATCTAGTTTTCCCCTCAGGATTTTTGTAACATACGACGAGGACGTCGTATGTTTTAAGTGTGGGGGAGAGCTAGCTCGCTAGCCTTAGCTTTTGAACTTCAAGTTTAGGTTCGGTTTAATCTTCGTGTGAGAGTCTTAGTGTTTTAATGAGTCTTTAGTTTTTGAGTCTGTTTTAAAATTTTTGCAAGCGTCTTAAATTAGTGTTGAGTCAAGAAAATCAAATAAAAAGAGTCCTTATATATATCTTTGTGTTTTATGTATTGTTTATATTTATTTACTTGTTTGTTTAATCTTCGATTCTTGATATATGAACACAAGTGTGTGGTTTGAAAAACGTTTACCGTGGTGCTTAGTGGAATCGCTACTACTTAAAGTACCCATACCGCACTTCGATCTTGAGCTTCACATGTTAGTTGTGCTATGTTCGATGCTAAAAATTGGAGGATTTCAGTTCTGAAAATTATTTTAAAACCCTTGTAATAAAGGTTAGCAAAACCTCTTTTTCCAAGTTGAGAGTAAGAAAAAATTCCTATCCAAAGCCAAGTTTATTTTTTTCGCTCCACCATAAGTGTGATTAGCACGATGAGTTAGGCTAGGACCCTTCTCTCTTGGTGAGTTTTAATTTCGAGCAATGATCATGTCCTTGTGCTTATCTTTTGTTGCTAGCCTCGTCATATATTCGGTAACGTGACTTTCACAACGGAAGTCACGTATATCGCCGAATTCCATACCCGACCCTATACATCTCTTTTGTACATCGTATTCCTTGAACACAACCTATTTTCAAAGTTTCGTATCGTCTTTAGCATGATTTATTTAAAATTTCAGATTGTATGCATGCGAGGAAAGAGAGAATTGAAAGCTTTGAAAAGTTGTCAAGAGAGAGAAAAATAAAGAGAAAAAGTATGTGTATGGAAAAGAAAGAAAGAAAGAAAGAAAGAAAAATTATATGTGAATGAAAGAAGAAAAAGAAAAAGAGAAAGATGAGTTAGCAATGAAGATATGAGAGGGATGGATCAAGTGAAAGAAAAGAAAAAAATAAAGTGTAAGGAAGGATGTCACGTTGATTGTGAGACGAAACTTTTACTCTATTTCCAACCATGTGCAATCCGACAACGAGGACATCATTGGTGCCTTGAAGTCACAATTTTCTTTTGCCCTTGCACATGTCCACCATTCTAAATCTTCTCATCCTTGATATCCCTACATATGGTTAATTCTCATGATCATTGGCTTTGAAAGGTAGACAACCATTAGAGGAAGTTCTTAGTTTGACAATACTTGTGTTGATTGCGCTAGCCCTACCCATAGCTCCACTTTTACATGATATATGAGAGATTAATGGGAGGTGAGAGTTTTATAAATTTTGGTTAGGATAGCCTCTTCATATGAGTGACTTGAGAGAGCTTGGAGAAAGGTTTTTTGTCTAATACTTGTTGCAGGAATTTTTGTTTTGAAAATCATAAAAACCCTCAGATGGAAGCAAAGAAGTAAGTATGGCTGAAATTGAAAGCTTCGAGTGAAGAGTTTGAGTTGTGCGGTGAATCTTGATGTGGTAAAAATTCTAAACGCCCATGTTTATGTTTGATTATCATTACTTTGTGTTTATGTATTAAAGATGAAGGGATTGACTAACTTGTGAAGAAGGATAAGTGGTACACGATTACACACCTTGGACGAAATTCTTTTACGAGTACTTGCTCGAGGACGAGCAAGAGCTAAGTGTGGGGGAGATGTTGACGGTGTATTTTGGTGCACCTAGAATGTTCATTACACTTTGGTTTGGATTTGATTATGGAACTAACCCGCCACTAGGCACACTAATCATATAACAAGTTCATCTTTGTGCATGCATTTGGAAGTGTTGTGTTTATGTAGGAAAATATGGACATAAAGGACGGATTCGCAACAAGTTCAAAGAAGCATTCATGGAGTCTTGTTTGTGTTCATGAGCTTGCTGAAATCACTTCCAATGGTGGCAAGGACCGAAGTGCTACGAGGAACACCCCCGAGGATTGAAGCGTAAAAGATCAAACTTCATGCAAAGAGAGCCTCCATCTTGGACGCGAGGATAACAGCATCAAAATCGTGCAAGTGGAGGGGGCAAAGTACATAAGTGCGCGATGACCCACGGAGCAAAAGGGGCGACCGAACCGGGCCGGGTGGGCACGGGCCGGCCGGCCCAGGCCGGCCGGCCCAGCCCACTTCCGGCACCGGTTCGGTCCCGTTTTCCTTTCCCTCGAAGGATCTTCAACCCTAAAACCCCCGACGCGCCGCCAACACCAGGGGAGGAGTCATTCGCACCAGAAGGCCATCCACAAGCTAGAGAGAGAGGAGGAGGATCTCCGGCGGGAGATCAACCACCTCGAAGGAAGCACCCTCTCGTGGTGAAGAAGGAAGACACCGACGGAAGGGAAACCATGATCAACGGTGCCATGATCAGCACCTTGATGGGGTAATCTTCTCATTCGTCCATGGGTTGTAATCGATCTTGAGATGTAATCGCACTTTGTCGGATTATCTATCTATCATCTTGTGTTGAATATACTTTAATGCTTAAGGCTTGCAACCGTGCCGTAGAGGGAGTACGAGCTCCAATGCTTCCTTGGATCCATTCAATACGCCGTGTCCATCAAAGGTCTAGTCATGAATACCTTCGCGTAGTGACAGTACGAGAGGAGGGAAAGGGCGAAACCGTGGTCACATCCCCGATAGATTAGATTGGTTTTCATGTCTTTAAGCGATTGCATGCTCTAGTATCGTAGACCCGTGGGCGAGTGTCTTCTATCTTGATCGTTTATCATTCTCTCTAGTGTAGTTTAGTGTTTTCTAGTATAATAGTAGTTAGGGTTTTAGTAGCTAGTGTGTCGTTGTTGATCGAACGCTTGTAATCCCCTTGCTCCGCGGATTGACAAGAACCTTGGGAATCCCGTGGTGAAAAAGGTGTGGGGTCCGTACGCTTGCGGATCGTAGAGGGATACGTCTTTTATCCGTCAACAAGCACGAATGGTAGCGCACCGGCTCGCGACACGCTGCTACAAGGTGATCAGTTGCAAGGCAGCAAAAGCACTGAGTTTGGGGAGGAGGAACTGAGCGGGCACGACGACACTTGGGGCCATGAGAGGTTTTTATAAGTGCAACTTTGGTGGCAAGGAGAGCTCAGAGGTATGGTGCATGGGCATGGGGCGTGCCTGCTTCCGCATTGAAACTCCCCTGCGGCGAGAACTCCGCGAAATGACTTCCGTTCGGCGCAGTGCGTCAGAGCGGCCACAGAGGAGCTTAAACTCCCATTTTCCGTAGCACTGGTGATGGCGGGGCTCTCGTCCCCGGGAACCGAGTTCAAAGTACGCTGTGGGCAGTCCGACAGCAGGGGGGTGAGTTGTGGAGCAGGGTGGATGGCGACAGAGTAACCCTGGGACATGAGCGTGCAGGGGTATAGTCACTCTCTACAGATGCGCCATCAGGAACCTGACGGGAATTCGGGCCGGCGATGCAACGTTCGCGCGGCGCGCCGGGCGGCAGAGCGGAGTTTGAGGATTGGTCAGAGCCAAAGGATCCCACGCGTGATTTGCTGGGTGCAGTCCCAACAATAAACAACCCCCCAGCTGCAGAGCTTTGAATGCCAGTATCTCGGGGAACCCGGGGTGGTTGGAAGGTGGGCGAAGGCGGGGACGAAACACAGTAACACTGATGATGCCTGTTCCCTCCTGGGGGGAATGGGCTGTGAGAAGCAGTGGTGGGCTGCACCAAGGGGGCGACGTGGGCTTGGTGCGAGGACCGCGGCCCAGCAAACAGATCGCCCCCAAGGGAACAGGCGCGGGATCTGGAGTTCGAATTTCGGGCGACATCGGCGTGACGTCAGTAGCTTCTTCCCCAGAGGTGCGAGCGCCCCAAGCCACCAAAGAAGCAGAGAAGGAGGGGAAGAGGAGGAGGGAGACCTGGCCAAGGCTACAACGGCCACGGGTGAGCATCAAACGAGCAATGTTCCCGTTCGACGCTGCTGTCTCAAAGACCCCTTGGTGAACTTCACGCACCTGGAAACGGAGAGGATGGGTTGAGAAGAAAAAGGTGAGCGCGTTTTGGACCTCCTGAGGATCTGGAAGACGAGAGCCAGGAGCTGGGCAGAGCCAGATCCGGGCGTCCACCGAAGCACGAGCAAGTCGGGCAGTCGGGACAACCAGCACAAAGAAATCACACAAAGCCAAGTTGGAGAACAACACACCTGGGACTGAAGAGAAGCCGTGCTCGTGGAGACGCAGGACTACGCCCCACAGGAGCAGAGGAGGTTTGAGGATGCCCGGGCCCGTCAGCCGCCGTCGCCGAAGGTCGAGGCTGCTTATCACCGACGCGCGCCGTCGGACTCGGGCGATGCGGAAGTAGGCCGGAACGGGGTCGACGAGGCAGGGGGACGGTGGCCCCGAGGGGGGCGAAACTAGGCGGCGCAGCAGGTGAGGCCAAGAGAGGAAGGAGCGGGGATGCAAGACGCGGGTAGTCTGCGGTGGCTAGAGGGAGCGGTGGAGTGGCAGAAGCGGCGGTTGCGCGAGGGTCGCCCGGGGCAGCGCGAGGGACGCTCATCCCGCCTCCTACGAATGCTCTTCTGTTTTTCAACAGACGGTTTTCTCATGCTGAGCTTTGTATTATCTGTGGAAAATGGAATTTAAAAAAAAAAGATGCCTTTCTATTGCAAAAACTACTAGGTTTTGTCTGGATGCCACTTGTTCTGATTCAAGCAATGGCTCCTGGGCTGATTGCAGGTTACATTGGTCAGCCATGCCGTCAGTTCAAGAGGAAGGGATCCACTCAAAAGTCAAACCTGTGGATGCTGTAGCTTCCTCACTCCTCTTGAAATCGTGGAATTGGAAGGTGTTTGACGACGTCTCCCTACCTGTGGATGCTCTAGCTTCGGTCCTTGTTCCTCCCCCATTCTCCTTCCGTCCTGCTTTTTTGCCGCGTGAGACCACCCGCACCGGTGTCCTGCAAAACCGACGCCATCCCTTTCCCGTCGGTTTTTGAAGGAAACCCGCCTGCAGCGGGGGACGGGAAACCCCCTGCATTTTCCCGTTGGCCCCCCGTGTCCTCCAGATCCGGAGGGATCGAGAGGCTCCTTGATCCCTGTTGCGGCCCCACCACGCGGCCTGCTGGCTTCGCCCCCAACGACCTCCCGCCCATGCCGCGACGACCTGCAAGGGGAGGCGGAGAAGGAGGGGCACGCCGGCGCCGGAGAGGAGGAGAGAGGACGACGAGCGCGGAGGCGGAGGCGCATCGGCCGCAACACCCCAGCCATGCCTCGACGAGCAGGGGAAGGAGCACGACCGGCCCCGTCCTCTCCCCTGCGCAGCGGAGCTCAAGGGTCACTCCTCCTCAGTGCCGGATGCCGAGCCGCGACGAGAGGGGGGGGCGTGCCGTGGCGAACCAGCGAGGAGCCGACTGCTGCTTGTCGCGCTCGCCCCTGTCCCTTGTTGCCGTGCATGCAGAGGAGGGCGCGGCCGGAGCTCCCCAACGCCAGCCACCTCCAGCTCGACGTCTCGCCGTCCTCTAGCTTGCCGCCGCGCCGTCGTGCTCCCAATCAATCTTCTGCATGTGAGGATGGAGGACCCGGCGGCCCTGCCTCCAGCGACGGAGGCCTCGATGTGAAGACTGGGACAGGGGAAGACCAGCCCCCGGCCCCGCCGCGCCGGCCATGGAGGAGGGCCGCACGGGACGCTCCCCCGATCCGCCACCGTAGGGAGGGAGCAGGGGCCATCCCGCCGTACCGCCGAGCCCCATCACGCCGGCGCTCCGCCCGCCCGCCCGGCCCCCGGCCTCGGCTCCTCCACGCGCCGAAGAGGGAAGAGTGCGCCCGCCCATTGCAAAGAGGAGGCCGGCTCCTTCGTGCCGCCGCCCCCACCGCGCGCCCGCTCCTTCGCGCGACCGCCGGGATCTCGAGCCGCTCCGCCGGCGTAGGGAAGGGGGAGGAAGGGCGGGAGGAGGAGGATGCGGGCGCGCGTCTCCTCCGTCGGGACTTCCACACCTCCGGGAGGCTGGATCCGCCGCGCGCCGCCGCCGCCGCCTGCCCTCGCGCCTGTAACATCCTTAGTTATGACTTGTATTCAAAATGTCGAATTTCAAAAACTTGAATTGAAGTGGAGTGCTCGTAAGTCGAATAAGATTGTCTTCCTGTTTCTTTCCCTAAAATTCCTAGATTTAATTTTGGCTTCGACGATGCTTTTAGGGCTTATAACCTGCTAGTGTGAAAATTTGGTTCTTCATTTGAATTTTATTTGGGTTTTATTTGGGTGAATTCAAATTTGAGTTGAAATTCAAATTTGAATCCATTTTGTGGCCTAAGAGAAATTAGGAAAGCTACACTGTTGCACCGCGGGCCGCCAACCTCGCTTCTGGCCCAAACCTGTTTTCGGCCCGTTGGCCGGCCCAGCCAGCCACCGCGCCGCCCACCTACCGCCCGCCGCGCCGCGGCCGCCGCCAAGTGGGCCACCCCCTCGCATCATGCCGACGTCGGTGTCGTCACCCTCGCCCCTTTCTCTTTTGCCGGCGTCGAAAGGGAAAAGCCGGAGCGCGAAGGTCATGGCGCCGTCGCGACGCGCCCCCGCGGCCTCCCCGTCGCATCGGCGCCGTCCACGTACCCCCGCGCCCCCGCCGCTATAAGTGGCCGCCGCCGCCGCCGGCCGGATCTCCCCAACCCTAGCCGCTCGGGGGGAAACCGATCCCCCGCCCACCTACCCGCAGCCGGAGGAGAGGGGGAAGAAGAGGAGGAGGAGGAGCCGGGAGCGAGGCGCCGCCACCGCGGAGCCGTACCTGCGCCGCCGCCCCGACGCCGGGCCGCCCGCGAGGAGGAGCCGGGACCGCGGGAGCCACGAACGCCTTCGACCTCGGCCCGCTCGACTTCCTCGCCGCCGTACCACTCTGCGACCCCTACCAGCGCCGCCTCCCTCCTCGTCACTGCACTGCCGCCCTTCACCTACGCGTCTACACTTCGGCCCGTGGCCACCTAGGTGAGGGCATTCGCTTCCCGTCTCTCGTGGATGCCCCGGCCATCGCGCCGAGGTGGAACGCACCGTGCCCGCGCCGCCGCGCCATCGCTGGTGAAGCCGGCCTTCGTGCCAGGCTGGGATGAATCTTGCAGGTGCCGCTGCCGTCGTCAACGCGCGCACCGCCCGCCTAGTCCCTTTTCTTTTCCTTTTTGCGTTAAGTTCCAGTGCCGTCTGACGCCGCCGCGCCGTGTCGAGCGCCGCGCCGCGTTCGCGTCGCGTGCATGCCCTCGCGCGCGCGCCCGTGCACGCCACGGAGCACGAACGCGTGCACCCCGGCACGCGCACGTCGCGACCGTGAAGGCAAGACCGGGCCTTGGAACTTCTCTTCGAGCCCCGCCGCGGCCACCGAGCCCCCCGCGCTCGCCGCGTCGTCACCGTGCCGGGATGGCCATGTCACCGAGCCTCCGTGCTCGCCGGTGCCGAGGAATACCACTAGCGCCGTGCCGTGACCCCGGTCAAGAACGCGCCGCCCAACCTCGGGCGCCTCGCTCGCCGCCGCCCATGGCGTCGAGCCGTGCGCCGCCGTAGCACCGCCGCGACACCCGTCGCGAGCCCGCACCGAACCCCCGGCTAGGGTTTGCCCAAACGCTCGGCCGCACCCCCGAGCACGCCCATCTCCACTTCACGCCGCCGTACCCCGCGCGAGAGAAGCCCTTGCACACCGCCGCGCCGCGCCGCCGCCGCGCCCACGCCGGCGACCGACGCGCACGACGCACACCGGTCTCCCTAGCGATCTCCGAGCCCCCAACCCGAGGAGCTCGTGTAGGAGCGCCTTGCAGGCCGGCCACCCAGGCGACGATGGCCATCACCGCCGGCGAGACCCTGTGCGCCGCCGCCCTCTTCTTCTTGGGCATTTGGTCGAACACTGGGGCGGCGGTCTAGTAAACGCGAGGGAAGGGGGAGCGCCTGGTCACATGTGAGCCTACACGCGCGCGTGACCGCAAAAAGATCCACGGGATCTGGTGCGGCCCGCCACCAGGAGGCCGGGCCACACGGTGGCCTACACCGCGGCCGCCACACGCCCGCCGCCGGACGGGTCGGGCGGCCGGGCGGCCGGTGGCTGGCCGAGCCGCGGCGCGAGCCACGGGGAGCCCCGGCCGCGGGCCCGGGATCCGGGGATCCCGTGCGGCCGGCCGTAAAGGGGGGTTTCTTTTTATTATTTAAAAATTCCAGAAAATCCTTTTCCTCTTCTAAAAATCCTAGAAAATCCATTTTAACTCCGAAAATTGCGAAACCTCTTCCAGAAAATTTCTAAAATCTCAAACTACGGGTTGGGTTGGTGTTTGTTCCCTTGTTGGTTCTTAAATGCTCTTATTTGGATTTATGTTGCCCTAGGACCGCTATTTATTTTCTTTTTCGTGCTACTAGGAGCAGGAGGAGCCGAGAGCGGGCGAGTCGGGGGAGTACGACTACGCCGACGACTTCGCCGCGGAGGACTGCCCGACCCCAGGTTCACGCCCGACTGATTCTGAACTACCCATTAGGCATGGCTGAGTAGTATTGCTAGCGCTTTACTTTATGTACGCATGTTGATGAACCTTGCACTGCCTCTTTATTTACCCTGTCCTTGATTGTCCTACTACTACTATATATGTTTATGTGGGCGTGTAAGCGCGCCGAGCTTCGCGATGCATGTGTGGGATGGGAGTAGTGGTTCCCGGCGTGTGTGGGATAAAAACCGGCAGGAGAAGGCGTTTTGGGTACTTTGGCGGGGGTGAGCTCGAAACAACCGATCTGGGATCGGGGATAGGGGTGCACTCCTCAGTGCAGCCCTCCTGTTACGGTTTTCGGAGCCTAGGTGTTGGGGTTTTTCGTGCGCTTGGAGGACATGAGCTCGCCCCGGTCTGAAATCGAGTGGATCAACTTGTTCATAGGACATCGTACACACCACCGCACCGAGAGTGGGGATAGGGCCGAGTTGAGCTCGGCAAGTGCGGAACCATACCTGCCTAGGAAGGATAGAGGGTATCTGTGGGGGAGCGGTGGAGGTGAGACCACCCTCTTAGAGCGTCTCCCGTGTGGCCACACGGGAGCATTTCACGCTTCGGTCTTTGTCTTCACCGCGGAGAGGACCGCTTTGAGGGCCGGATGCGGGGGTGGGTACGTAACTACCGAGAGTTCGCGGTAGGATGGGCTCGGTCGGCCGTACACCGCGGGTACCATTCCGGGATGGGTACGGGTGTACACGCTCGCGAGTTGTTCGATCTATAGCTATAGCCACGTCCTCGGTCATGGACACTGCCTAGAAGACGTACTTGATCCTCATGTTTTGGGATTTCTACCTTCCCCCTATAGGTGAGAGTGTGGTGAGCCGTGGTTACAGCCGGCTAGAGGAGAGAGGCTCCATCTACCTCGTCGATCCGGTTGTAATCATTGAGGTGCGAGGAGAGGAAGTTCTCGCATCGACCCCAGACAGGAGTAGGAGATGGTGACGAGTCTTCTGGGTAACCAGTTGGATCCGGGCTGTGTTGAGAGACTTGGGTTTTGGGATATTGATGGAGATTCCTTGTTTATACTCTGCTGCTGCTGCATAGGAACCCCAGTCGTTTCCTTGTCTACTCTCTTTTCCCTTTAGAAGTTAGGCCACTTAAAGCTGCATACGGTTGGTGACGTGGACCTATCCCACTCCTTGGGGATAGACTTTGGGTGTGCAGGGTACGAGTCCGAGTTCGACTGCAACGCCGACGGATGGTACGACTGAGGGATACGTCGCTTCGCTCGAGTTTGCCTGTGGCGGGAAGAATAAAGATGGAGACCCTTCGAGAAGATAGCTACCGTTGCGTAGAATTTTTCACTCGATTCGAGCCAAGAGGCTTGTAATGATGTACTCCATGATGGACATGTAATAACTTAATGTACTATTAACTTTATGTGATGCGATGTATGACTTTGTGTATCTATCTGTGAGACATTCTGTACGCGATAGCCACTGATCCAGGGACTATCGCGATGGTACAGGGATTCGGGTTTTCTATGAAAATCTGGGGTTTTACAGGTGGTACCAGAGCCATGCTTGACCGTAGCACGTATCCCTAGGAAAGGTCGATAGGGATAGGACTCTATGCGCTCTACCTTTATAGATATACCCTTGAGCTATGTTATAAAACTCGTTCCCTCTTTGAAAACTTCTTACTTACCTGCGCTGACAGAAATTTCTTGCGTTTCACAGGAGATGGAGCACCAGGTCGCGGAGATCACCCCCGAGACCTGCGGGGCGATCTGCCACTGGATGGAGAGGGCCCTTCTCAGGCTTGGAGTCCCTCCGACCTACGTCACGTACGCGCCGAGTACGTACCCGCCGTGACTGGGCGGATGGTGCTCTGCACGGTCGGCCGTGCTCCCTCACCCGAGTCTCCCGGGTTCAAGGGAGAGGTCCGCGCGCCGCCGCACTCACCGTCGCGACCGCGCTCGACGTCGCCCGCCGCCAAGCCCCGGGCCGCCTACTCGCACGCATGCCGCGCCTCCTTCGAGACCGGGACTCTTCGGTCGCTACCCCGGGACTACTGGCGCCTCGCACCGCTCGTGGACGGAGTTCCTTCGTACGAGGGGATCCAGGACGATGTCGACGCTGCTCCCTTCCGCGAGACCGACGAGACCCTGGTGGAGACCGCCAGCTACTTGGTCGACCTCGACAAGTACGCGCGCCGACTGGAGGATGAGTCACGTACCCTCTACGACCAGGTAAGGGACGCCACCATCGACGTGCTCCAGTACCAGCCCCGTTGCGCCGAGCTGGAGAGGGAGAACACCGCTCTACGCCACCGTGTTCGCCAGCTCGAGTTGAGCCTCGACCGCGCGACCACTGTCCTGCTGCAGTCCGAGAGGGAGAGGGTGGACACTAGGGAGGAGATGCTGCACGCCAAGGAGGACCTACGCGGTCGACGGCGAGTCGAACGGCCGAAGGACAAGCTCGAGCGCAAGGACGACTCGCTCACGGTGCGCGCTCACCTGCTCGGGTGTGAGCGGCTCAAGGTGGAGAAGGCCGGAGAAGAGCCGGGCGGACAACGTCGCCAACATCGCGTGGCTCACGCGCACGGCCCGTTTACCCGAGGGACAAGGCCGAGAGGGCGAGGAGGACTTGGGAGGACGCCGACTCACTTCGCGTGGACGAGCTCTTCGAGCTCAACGGAGAGCCGCCCCCACGAGTCTCGGCGTGAGATTCGCACTGAGACCTTCGAGCTGCACCAGTCACGCCTCAAGCTTCACCTGTGCCCGATGGCCCGTCTGCCGACCCCCGTCGAGACCGAGGAGGTTCGAGAGGCTCACGCCTTGGTGTCCCGGATCTTTCCACCAGACTACCCCACCGAGGACCGCTACCCCGTCACGTACCAGAGGGCACGTACGGAGTAGAGAGCTGAGCAGGAGGCATGACCTAGAGTAGTGTTATATGCTAGTAGTTTCCATGAGTTGTTCCATGCAGCCGCGAGCATGTTCCGATGCATGAAGAGAGTCATGCCACACCATGTAGACACTGCCCTTTTGAGATTGTACCGATGTATTAGATCGTTGACTTGTTGCTGCTACCCCAAGGTCTGAGTCAGCCTCAGGGGAGCAAGTGTAATAATCATGTTTGATGTGTGCTTGGATCTTAATGGTGTTATTTGTGTCTTAATGCTTCTTCCACTTGAGTGTAGGTTATAATTAGAACTATTTACTTGATTGCTTAAGACTCATGTGTGAGTTGGTGAGTGACGTGCGTAAACTTCTCCCTTTTCCCTTATGTTTTCAGAAGGATGTCGATCCGCCGCTCCAACTGACTGATGGACCGCCTCGAGGAGGCAGCTGCTGAGGAGGAAGCCCAGCAGGGGCATGGCCGTGGCCGTCCACCCCTGCGTGGAGGAGCCTTGGGGGCTAGGGCCCGAGGTGACGGAGCACCGCCACCACCGCCCGAGAACCCTGAGGCCGGGGTTGAGCAAGGAGCAGCTGAACAAGGCCAGCCTGAGCCGGAACAGCCACCACCACCCCCACCTAACTTGGTGGAAGTGATGGCACTCCAGACTCGGTCGATGCGAGAGGATGGCGGAAGCCATGGAGCACCGTGGCAACGGTGGGAACCGCGTCGCTCCGCGGGGCGAGGGATCTCACGAGGAAGATCGAGAGGTTCATCCGCCTGAAGGCCCCCACCTTCAGCTACTCGGATGACCCACTCGAGGCCGACGACTGGCTGAGGGTGATCGAGACCAAGCTCGAACTCACCGTCTGCTCCGACGAGGAGTGTGTCGCTATCGCCGCGCACCGGTGGAGGGTCTGCCAAGGCATGGTGGGACAACTACACCGCCACCCACCCGAACCCGGCTTTCATCACCCCGGGCCGGAGTTCCGCGAGGCGTTCCGCGAGCGCACCTTCCCGATGAGCCGCCGGGTCCCGAAGGCGCGGGAGTTCCGCACCATGACTCGGGGGTGCGATGAGGGTCGAGGAGTACGAGCGTCACTTCATGAAGATGATGCGGTACGCCCCCGACGACACCAACACCGACCGAGAAGAAGCGGTTCGGTTCTGCCGCGAGGCCTTCACCACGGCCTTCGCCGGGCGGCGAAGGCAAGTGAGCACGGGTCCTGCGCCATCTCGTCAACCGCGCCATTGCGGTCGAGGACGAGAGGAGGGGCCACGAGGAACGCATGAGGGGCAAGAAGAGGATGGGAGATCGGGATCGGCCCGACCGATCCTTCCGGAAGCCGAGAAGCGGACGGCAGCAACATGCCGAGGGGGGAGCTACCGCCGGGGCACAACCAGGCTCGGGCGTGGCTTCGGAGGAAGTGGACGTAGCCCGTTCCCGGAGGGAGGAACCCCGGCTATCCCCGACGGACGGAGGCTACACCCGTGCTCCACCGAGCACCGCGCGACTGCGCGGGGAGGCTTCACCGTCACCCGCTTCGCGTGTGGCAAGCCGAGGACACAAGTCCTTCGAGTGCCCCGACAAAAAGGCCGCCGCTACCCCCGCGCGGGCACCCCGCTTCAGGAGGCCGACCTCCTCGAGCCGCACCGCCCCCGCCGCCGCCGTGGGAGGCCGAACCACCTCACCGAGGGAGGAGGCTGCCGATGCCCCCGACGTCGTGATCGGTAAGTTTTTGGTTTGTGGTACATCTGCTCTGGTTCTCTTTGACACCGGTGCAACCGGGTCATATATCACCTCTCAGTTCGTGAATAAACTTTCCCTCCCTACAACCACCCGAACGATGCCCATCATCACGAGCTCTCCGCTCGGGGATATCCGATGCACCCTGCTGTGCAAAGGAGTGGATGTGGTCATCCAAGGTCACACATTCTATGGGGATCTCACCGTGCTGCCTTCCCATGGTATCGACGTGATACTGGGAATGGATTGGATCACTGCCCATAAAGGTGTCATCTCCACTTCGCCGAGGCTGGTGACGCTACTACACCCTGACGGAACAAGGGTTACCTTCGAGCCGGTGAAGTCTCGGGACATACCGGCCGTGTACAGCCTTCACACGAAGGCCATAGCGGACGTATGGGTGGTCCGTGAGTATGAGGATGTGTTTCCAGAGGAGTTGCCCGGGTTGCCTCCTGATCGTGATGTGGAGTTCGTGATTAACCCGGTGCGGGAACGGCGCCGATAGCCCGAGTCCGTACCGTATGGCGAGGTTGAGCTGAAACCGTTGAAGGCGAGCTAGACTCGCTACTCGAGAAAGGGTTCATTCGGCCGAGTGCCTCACCCCGGGGTTCACGGCACTATTCGTACCAAAGAAGGATGGGACGCAACGTCCGTGCGTCGATTACCGCGCCACGAACGCGGTGACCATCAAGAACAAGTACCCACCGCCCCGAGATTGATGATTTGATGGATCGGTTGAGGCAAGCCAAGTACTTGACAAGATTGATCTCCGGTCGGGTTATCACCGGATGAAGATCCGCCGGAGGACATCCACAAGACGGCATTCGTAACCGGTATGGGCGGTATGAGTACACGGTCGTGTCGTTTGGCACGACCAATGCCCCGAGATACTTCATGAACATGATGAACAAGGTCTTCATGGACGAGTTGGACAAGTGTGTCGTCATCTTCATTGACGATATCTTGGTCTACTCCCGAACGGCGAAGAGCACGAGGAGCACCCGAGGATCGTGCTTTGGGGAAGCTCGAGACAGCATCGGTATACGCCAAGTTCGGCAAGTGCGAGTTTTGGATGGAAGAAGTCACGTTTACGGGTCATGTGTTGTCGGCTAAAGGAGTTGTCGTAGATCCGAGCAAGATTGAGGTCGTGTCCAAATGGCGATCACCGAAGTCCGTGACAGAGATCCGCAGTTTTCTCGGTTTGGCCGGATACTACCGCTGATTCATCGAGAACTTCTCGAAGATCGCCAAGCCCATGACAGAGCTGTTGAAGAGCAACACGCCGTATGTGTGGTCGGTCAAGTGTGAAGCCAGTTTTCAGGAGCTCAAAACTCGTCTCACCACTACCCAGGTCCTGACCCTGCCCGACGCGAGCAAGGATTTCGTGGTGTACTGTGATGCGTCGAGGCAAGGACTCGGCTGCGTGTTAATGCAAGGAGGCAAGGTAGTGGCCTACGCTTCACGACAGCTAAGGAAGCATGAGGAGAACTACCCTACGCACGACCTCGAGCTAGCCGCTGTCATTCATGCGTTGAAGATATGGAGGCACTATCGATGGGAAACAAGTGCGACATCTACACGGATCACAAGAGTCCGAAGTATATCTTCACCCGGTCGGAGTTGAACACGAGGCAAAGGAGATGGCTAGAGCCGATTAAGGACTACGACCCGAGCATTCACTACCACCCCGGTAAGGCAAACGTCGTGGCCGACGCTGCGAGCCGCAAGCACTACGCAACAACTCGATGGTGCGAGAGGAACGACAGCCTTGCATGAAGAGCTGGAAAAGCTGATCTTAGAGATTGTGGAGGAGGGGCAGTTGAACCAGTTGCAGGTGAAATACACACTCGAAGATCAGATCCGCCAAGCTCAGAAGGAGTGCCCGGAGATTCAAGAGGTGAAGCGCCTGATGGGAACGGCAAAGCGGCTGATTATCGCCTCGACGAACAGGGTACACTGTGGCTGAAGGACCGCATCTGCGTGCCTCAGGACAAGGAGATTCGGGACTCGATCCTTAAAGAGGCCCACGATTCTCGATACTCGATCCACCCTGGCTGTACCAAGATGTACAAGGACTTGAAAGTACGGTTCTGGTGGGAAAAGATGAGGGAAGATATTGCTGAGTACGTCGCTCGATGCGACACGTGTCAGCGAGTGAAGGCCGAACACCAGAGGCCTGCCGGGCTGCTGCAACCGCTCGAGATACCCACGTGGAAGTGGGATGATATCAGTATGGACTTCATTGTGGGGTTGCCGCGCACGCAGAAAGGGCATGACTCCATATGGGTGATTGTTGATCGGCTGACCAAGGTAGCACATTTCTTACCCGTTAGGACGGACTACCGCGTAAGCCGACTTGCAGAACTGTATGTAGACAACATCCTAAAGCTCCATGGGGCTCCGAGGAGCATAGTGTCAGACAGAGGGCCCCAGTTCACTGCTCAGTTCTGGAAGAGCTTACACGCTTCTATGGGCACCCAGCTGAACTACAGCACAGCGTTCCACCCACAGACTGACGGTCAGACAGAGAGGGTAAATCAGGTACTAGAAGACTTGCTGAGAGCTTGTGTGTTGACCTATGGATCGGCGGGAAAAGAGCCTATCGTATGCCGAGTTCTCTTACAACAACGGCTACCGGAGCCGACTTGAAGATGGCTCCTTTCGAAGCCCTGTATGGCGAGGAAAGTGTCGGACGCCGTTGATGTGGTCCGAGGTGGGGGAGCGAACCTTTTTCGGTCCCGCCACCATTGTTGAAGCCGAGGAAAATGTCGCCAAGGTACGAGAGAACCTGAAGATAGCTCAGAGCAGGCAGAAGAGCTATGCCGACGCGAAACGGAAGGACGTCTCGTTTGAAGTAGGGGATCACGTCTACTTGAAGGTGTCACCCCTCCGAGGTACGAAGAGGTTCCACATCAGGGGGAAGGCTGTCCCCTAGGTACGTTGGGCCCTACCCTATTGTGAGTAAGGTCGGAAAGGTGGCTTACAAACTCGAGCTACCTCCCGGAGCTTGCGGGAGTTCACCGGTGTTCCATGTTTCCCAACTTCGGAAGTGTGTGGTCGTCGAGAAGAGAGTGCCCGCTTAGGCGCTCGACGTCCGAGAAACCCCGGAGTACTTGAAGTACCGGTTCGGATCTCGGACTAGGCGGAGAAGTCGACCGGGGAACACCACCACGCGCTTCTGCAAGGTGCTATGGAGTAATCACTCCGAGCGCGAAGCTACGTGGGAGAAGGAGTCAGCGTTGAGGGAGAAATACCCTCACCTCTTCGAAGCGGAGGTAACTTCCTAATCTCGGGGACGAGATTCTTGTGAGGGGGGGAGTTCTGTAACATCCTTAGTTATGACTTGTATTCAAAATGTCGAATTTCAAAAACTTGAATTGAAGTGGAGTGCTCGTAAGTCGAATAAGATTGTCTTCCTGTTTCTTTCCCCAAAATTCCTAGATTTAATTTTGGCTTCGACGATGCTTTTAGGGCTTATAACCTGCTAGTGTGAAAGTTTGGTTCTTCATTTGAATTTTATTTGGGTTTTATTTGGGTGAATTCAAATTTGAGTTGAAATTCAAATTTGAATCCATTTTGTGGCCTAAGAGAAATTAGGAAAGCTACACTGTTGCACCGCGGGCCGCCAACCTCGCTTCTGGCCCAAACTTTGTTTTCGGCCCGGTTGGCCGCCCGGCCCGACCACCGCGCCGCCCACCTACCGCCCGCCGCGCCGCGCCCGCCGCCAAGTGGGCCACCCCCTCGCGTCATGCCGACGTCGGCGTCGTCACCCTCGCCCCTTTCTCTTTTGCTGGCGTCGAAAGGGAAAAGCCGGAGCGCGCCGGTCATGGCGCCGTCGCGGCGCGCCCCCCCCGCCTCCCGTCGCATCGGCGCCGTCCACGTACCCCCGCGCCCCGCCGCTATAAGTAGCCGCCGCCGCCGCCGGATCTCCCCAACCCTAGCCGCCGGGGGAAACCGATCCCCCGCCCACCTACCCGCGGCCCGGAGGAGAGGGGGAAGAAGAGGAGGAGGAGGAGCCGGGGAGCGCCGCCGCCACCGCGGAGCCGTACTGCGCCGCCGCCCGACGCCGGAGGCGCCCGCGAGGAGGAGCGGGACCGCGGGGAGCCACGAACGCCTTCGACCTCGGCCCGCTCGACTTCCTCACCGTCGTACCGCTCTGCGACCCCTACCAGCGCCGCCTCCCTCCTCGTCCGCGCACCGCCGCCCTTCACCTACGCGTCTACACGCCGGCCCGTGGCCACCTAGGTGAGGGCATTCGCTTCCCGTCTCTCGTGGATGCCCGGCCATCACGCCGAGGTGGAACGCACCGTGCCCGCGCCGCCGCGCCATCGGCCCCGGTGAAGCCGGCCTTCGTGCCCGGCCGGGATGAATCTTGCGGTGCCGTGCGCCGTCGTCAACGCGCGCGCCGCCCGCCTAGTCCCTTTTCTTTTCCTTTTTGCGTTAAGTTCCGGTCGGGGTCCCGACGCCGCCGCGCGTGTCGAGCGCCGCGACGCGTTCGCGTCGCGTGCATGCCCTCGCGCGCGCGCGCGCGTGCACGCCACGGAGCACGCACGCGTGCACCCCGAGCACGCGCACGTCGCGACCGTGAAGGCAAGACCGGGCCTTGGAACTTCTCTTCGAGCCCCGCCGCGGCCACCGAGCCCCTGCGCTCGCCGCGTCGTCACCGTGCCGGGATGGCCATGTCACCGAGCCTCTGTGCTCGCTGTGCCGAGGAATACCACTAGCGCTGTGCCGTGACCCTGGTCAAGAACGCGCCAGCCCAACCTCAGGCGCCTCGCTCGCCGCCGCCCATGGCGTCGAGCCGTGCACCGCCGTAGCACCGCCGCGACACCCGTCGCGAGCCCGCACCGAACCCCGGCCTAGGTTTGCCCAAACGCTCGGCGCACCCCCGAGCACGCCCATCTCCACTTCACGCCGCCGTACCCCGCGCGAGAGAAGCCCTTGCACACCGCCGCGCCGCGCGCGCCGCCGCGCGCCCACGCCGGCGACCGACGCGCACGACGCACACCGGTCTCCCTAGCGATCTCCGAGCCCCCAACCCGAGGAGCTCGTGTAGGAGCGCCTTGCAGGCCGGCCACCCAGGCGACGATGGCCATCACCGCCGGCGAGACCCTGCGCGCCGCCGCCCTCTTCTTCTTGGGCATTTGGTCGAACACTGGGGCGGCGGTCTAGTAAACGTGAGGGAAGGGGGGGAGCGCCTGGTCACATGTGAGCCTACACGCGCGCATGATCGCAAAAAGATCCACGGGATCTGGTGCGGCCCGCCACCAGGAGGCCGGGCCACACGGTGGCCTACACCGCGGCCGCCACACGCCCCCGCCGCCGGATCGGCCGCGGGCGGCCGGTGGGCGGCCGAGCCGCGGCGCGCGGCCACGGGGAGCCCCGCCGCGGCTCGGGATCCGGGGATCCCGTGCGGCCGGCCGTAAAGGGGGGGGGTTTCTTTTTATTATTTAAAAATTCCAGAAAATCCTTTTCCTCTTCTAAAAATCCTAGAAAATCCATTTTAACTCCGAAAATTGCGAAACCTCTTCCAGAAAATTTCTAAAATCTCAAACTACGGGTTGGGTTGGTGTTTGTTCCCTTGTTGGTTCTTAAATGCTCTTATTTGGATTTATGTTGCCCTAGGACCGCTATTTATTTTCTTTTTCGCGCTACTAGGAGCAGGAGGAGCCGAGAGCCGAGTCGGGGAGTACGACTACGCCGACGACTTCGCCGCGGAGGACCGCCCGACCCCGGTTCACGCCCGACCGATTCCGAACTACCCATTAGGCATGGGCGAGTAGTATTGCTAGCGCTTTACTTTATGTATGCATGTTGATGAACCTTGCAATCGCCTCTTTATTTACCCCCGTCCTTGATTGTCCTACTACTACTATATATGTTTATGTGGGCGTGTAAGCGCGCCGAGCTTCGCGATGCATGTGTGGGATGGGAGTAGTGGTTCCCGCGTGTGTGGGATAAAAACCGGCGGAGAAGGTGTTTTGGGTACTTTGGCGGGGGTGAGCTCGAAACAACCGATCCGGGATCGGGGATAGGGGTGCACTCCTCGGTGCGGCCCTCCCGTTATGGTTTTCGAGCCTAGGCGTTGGGGGTTTTTCGTGCGCTTGGAGGACATGAGCTCGCCCGGTCCGAAATCGAGTGGATCAACTTGTTCATAGGACATCGTACACACCACCCCGCCGAGAGTGGGGATAGGGCCGAGTTGAGCTCGGCAAGTGCGGAACCATACCGCCTAGGAAGGATAGAGGGTATCTCGTGGGGGAGCGGTGGAGGTGAGACCACCCTCTCAGAGCGTCTCCCGTGTGGCCACACGGGAGCATTTCACAGTTCCGGTGCTGTCTTCCTTTGCGGAGAGGACCGCTTTGAGGGCCGGATGCAGGGTGGGTACGTAACTACCGAGAGTTCACCGGTAGGATGGGCTCGGTCGGCCGTACACCCACGGTACCATTCCGGGATGGGTACAGGTGTACACGCTCTGCAGAGTTGTTCGATCTATAGCTATAGTCGCGTCCTCGGTCATGGACACTGCCTAGAAGACGTACTTGATCCTCATGTTTTGGGATTTCTACCTTCCCCCTATAGGTGAGAGTGTGGTGAGCCGTGGTTACAGCCGGCTAGAGGAGAGAGGCTCCATCTACCTCGTCGATCCGGTTGTAATCATTGAGGTGCGAGGAGAGGAAGTTCTCGCATCGACCCCAGACAGGAGTAGGAGATGGTGACGGGTCTTCTGGGTGACCAGTTGGATCCGGGCTGTGTTGAGAGACTTGGGTTTTGGGATATTGATGGAGATTCCTTGTTTATACTCTGCTTCTTGCGCATAGGAACCCCAGCCGTTTCCTTGTCTACTCTCTTTTCCCTTTAGAAGTTAGGCCACTTAAAGCTGCATACGGTTGGTGACGTGGACCTATCCCACTCCTTGGGGATAGACTTTGGGTGTGCAGGGTACGAGTCCGAGTTCGACTGCAACGCCGACGGATGGTACGACTGAGGGATACGTCGCTTCGCTCGAGTTTGCCTGTGGCGGGAAGAATAAAGATGGAGACCCTTCTGAGAAGATAGCTACCGTTGCGTAGAATTTTTCACTCTGATTCAGCCAAGAGGCTTGTAATGATGTACTCCATGATGGACATGTAATAACTTAATGTACTATTAACTTTATGTGATGCGATGTATGACTTTGTGTATCTATCTGTGAGACGTTCTGTACGCGATAGCCACTGATCCAGGGACTATCGCGATGGTACAGGGATTCGGGTTTTCTATGAAAATCCGGGGTTTTACAGCGCCGGCCGCGGGTCAACGGATCGGTGCGTCGGTGGTGAAGAGAGAGGAAGGGGCGCTAGGAGGAACGAGCGGTGGGAGGGAAGGGGTAGGTGGGGTGATAGAGGGGGTGAGGCTGACGTGTGGACCCATGAGAAGGTGGTTGGGATAAAGGAGAAATATGAAGTAAGATTGGTGCGGGGAAACAGAGAATAAAGGAGAGAATAATGATGAGGAGGATGGAATATTCCGTTGAAGGAGAATATGGAGTATAGCGAGTGTGGATGGTCTAAGACCTTGGCCTGGGGCTGTTCTTGATCAATGGAAGTTTCAGGTGCACTGCTTTCCCCCGTTGTTTGGTAAAATTTTTCTGGTTGAGTCGATATCCGCTAAATTTTTTGTGGTGGTTTTAATTTTTTTACTTGAATGCTCACTCTCAATTAACACGTAGATTATAACATTATCCATTGTTGCTAAAATTTGCGTCTATTTTGTATAAAAAGCGCAAACTGTGGATTGTTCATGAATAAAAAAGAACGAAGCTGATTGTAGTTGCTTCAGTCTTTACTGAAATAAAAAAAAAGATATTTGATTTTGATCAGCTGGTTGTAATGCTATGACTGTTGGGGAATTCTGGAAAAACATGTCCCCCTCAAAACATCGAGTTTGACGAAATTCATGAAATGAGCTTTCAGGGTAGTTGATCCTGTGAAGGTCTGGAATCTTGAACCTGCGAAGCCTTGAAGTCGCGAACTTGTGAAGGTCTGGAATCTTGAACCTGCGAAGCCTTGAAGTCGCGAACTTGTGAAGGTCTGGAATCTTGAACCTGCGAAGCCTTGAAGTCGCGAACTTGTGAAGGTCTGGAATCTTGAACCTGTGAAGCCTTGAAGTCACGAACCTGAGAAGATCTGGAATTATGAATCTACAAAATTCTGAAATCGGGAATCTGTGAAATTCGGGAATCTACTGAAGATTATATTCGGAGGTTACGGCGCGTGAGGGTTTTTGTGAATAAGAGACTTGCGAATCAGTAAGAAGCCAAGTCAAAGACGTTGCCTCAAAAGTCCGGGTTCAACGTGTGAACTAGTGGCAGACTTGTAAATGTATGAGATGTAAAAGACGTTCATGTATGTATTCACATTAGGAATATTCCCTAGATTTGAGGGTACTTTCGGAATGTAAAAGTCCCTTCGTCTCCCTATAAAAGGGGGCACGAGGGCACGTGTAAAAGGATTCACAACTTTGAGGCGTGAGCAGTCTTTAGGAGATTCTTTGTCTCCTCTGACATCGCCAGTGTCTTCGAACGTTCTCGTATTCTTTTCTCACGTGTTCGGAGATCTCATTCGGATTTTCGGATATCCGGATTTTCGGATACCCCCAACAATGACTATGAGCTTCAACAGCTATCACTAAACTGCATATTTATTAGAACTAGATTATGCACATATATGACTATGACTTGATTATGCACAACAGTTATTAGAGAATTTGAATGCACAGTACAGAAAAGAAATAAAAAGATGACTCCCTTTTCCAAAATGTATTTTTGCAAATGATCCCTGAAGTAAATATTCTTCCAAAATCTGCCCAGCCTCCTGTACCTCCACGCCTCCACTCCACGGTGCTGTCCACTGTCCGCTCTCCATTCCCCCAGTTCTCCCAACCTAAAAACTTTCACTAATTCCTTCGGTTCCCATCCCCTGCTACAGTCGCTTGGGGGCGAAAAGGAGGCGACGCGCGATTCAGGTGGCGATTCCGTCGGCCCCGTCCCTCTCCGGCGGTCAGAGCAACACCGGAGATGGATGTGGGCCGGGGAATTGCCGCGCGGATGTTTATAGTCTAGGGTCGTGCTGTCCTAGGTTTAGGTTTTGCTCGCCGTCGGTCTTCACTGACATGTGTAGCCGTGGGGGCGACGCTCCCTTGCGGCATGTGTGTCCGGGCGACGTCGGCGAGGTGACGGCGGCGACGACGCTGTGGAATAAGTGCTCCAGGCCTCTTCCTCGCCCCGGTGGCGAGCTACTCCTACGCCATTGGCGAGGTCGGGGAGCTATGTACAGAAGTTCGAGGCCGGCATTTCGTCATCTTCTCCAGGTGATGTTGCTGCTAGCCTTTCTCATCAAAGGTGCGGTGCTGGTTGCGGGTGATGTGGTTGATGGCCGACTGGATGTGGATCGATTTCTCCTCGGCGACAGCGGTCGTCGATGGCGGATCCAATTCCAGGAGCTGGAGGAGTTGGGGCGCGGCCCCGGTCGATGGGCGTCCGCCGATGGCCACATATACATCGACTCCAACAAAAGCCTCTGTGCGATGGGACTTCTCCAGTTCATGGTGGTGTTCATCCTCTTCGGCGACGGTGGCGGCCGGCGACGACGAGATGCATCTCGGGTGGTTCGAGAAGTCAGGGGTATCGTTGTAATTTTTCTTTCTGCTAGGGCCCTTTTCGATGTTTGGCTGGCAAACCTGTATCCATATCCTCTATGTACGTGTCTGTACTTGTACGCGTCTATGTACGCTTTCCTTCTCCAGTAATACAGATACGTATATTATCAAAAAAAAAATTCCCCCAACCTTGCAATGGCCGGGAGGAGCTAGGGTCTAGGGATCCAATCCCCTGCACTGGCCACACCACGGCACCAGGTAGATCCCCCGCGGCGCTGGATCCGCTCTTCTCGTTTCAGGCGAGGTGCTCCGACGGCCAGCTGCGGATCTCCCTCTGGATTGGATGGCTCAGCAACCGACGAAGCAAGGGAGCCACCCACCGACCATCGCCGCTGCTGTCGATCCCGACCATCTCCGGGGGCCGGTACGCTCTCCCATCCTCCCGATTCCTAACTCGCTGCGATTCTTCTCTCTCGTGCGCATCCCTCACCTCCTCCGCGTTGCAGCCCCTGCGCGTCACTCTTCTCCGACTGGGGGCACGGACTGCCCCAAGCTGAGCGCGGCGGCCGGCCTCGGCCTCCCTGACGACCCCATCGCGGAGATAATCTCGCGCCTCCCCGCCAAGGCCCTATTCCGATTCAAGTGCGTCTCTCAGGCCTGGTTCCGCCTCATCACCGACTGGTTCAGGAAGTCCCCCCAAACATTACACGGTTTCTTCTATGGGAAGAACGGCGGGAGAAACTATGGGCATTTCTTCGACCTGTTGGGGGGATCTGTGCCTCCTGTCGACCCCTCCTTCGCCTTCCTCCCACAGCTACCTGAGACTCAGAAGTTCATCCTCCTGCATTCATGCAATGGTCTTGTATTCTTTCATCACAAGCAGTATAGTCTGAATACAGTCCGTTCACAAACACTGGGATACATAGTGTGCAACCCCGCAACCAAAGAATGGGTGACTGTGCCTATATCGGACTGGAGTCTAGACAAGGGCCAATGGGATTATGATCTGGAAGAATGGTCAGCCTTTACCTATTTGATTTTTGACCCGGCTGTCTCCTCGCAATTTAAGTTGGTTCAGTTATGCTTTGACTCTTTGTTGAACACATTCCAGGTGTACACCTACTTGTCTGAAAGTGGGGTATGGAGTGAGAGGGCAAGTAAATGTTGGTCAGATGAAACCTTACAGTACTGGTTGGGCAGTGCATTTGTTAATGGCATGCTGCATTTGATAATCGGTTGCTCGTATCCTGAACACACAAGTGCGATAGTTGCAGTTGATGGGGAAGGGGAGAAATGCAGGATCATCCACTGGGCAGAACAGGAGCATGGTTTACTTGTTTTTCTTGGTCAATCCCAAGGGAACCTGGTTTGCGTGAGCGAGCACATAGTAGACCGCCAGCCTTCTATTGCAGAACTGTCAATTTGGGTTCTTGAGGACTATGGTACAGAACAATGGATCCTGAAGGGCAGGATGAGCAGTTTGCTGCTGTTTGGAAAAGCGAATCCGAGTCGCTGTTTCACTAGCTCCACAATCGCCATTCATCCAGATCGCAATGTTGTCTTCTTTTTTCATCGCTTGAATGGGAAACTGGTGTCATATGACATGGATAGTAAGGAAGTGAGTACTCTCATCACTCTTGAACACTTCTGGACTAATTTTATCTCATATTCTCCCTATTTTGCCGCGTCATCAGCGCTTGCTAAGAAGCAATGACACTGTTGCTTATGGTATACCGATTGGGATTTGGGACAGATTTTTATCTGCCAAGTATGGAGTGGCTAGCAACTTAGGATCAAATGATGCAATATTATATAGATCTATTAGAACTTGATGATGGAATATGGATTTTGCTGAAGCTTGAGTGTATTCCTTCTAATGTTGTTGGTTTGTTTAATGCTGCAATCAAGCAGTGGAGAGTTCAAACATGTGTAACTTAGCATTACAATATGCTGATATAAGTTTGTAATCTAAGTTCTAAGTTTGACACGCCACCTTGTGTGTTTCCATAGTAATAATTATATAATCTGCTGGCTTCATTTTTTATAAATTTGCCATCTAAGTGACTGATTAGTAACTGTGATTTTCCCCCCTTGGTACTGTATGTGTTTGTTTTTGTTGGATGAATGTATGCATTTTTGTGTTTCAGAAAACTGTATGCATCTTCCATATATTGCAAAGAGTGGGTATCAGGAAGGTTAAAACTGAAAGCTCTGTCACATTAAGCTCAAAAGCTGACCAGTTGATGTTGATAACATGATGTACTAGTTTCCAAACCAGATTTTTCTCACTTTGTTGCTGTGGAACAACTGGAGCCCAGTAGTAGCAGACCTCTGGCTAGAAACAGAGTTTGCTTGTAGATGCTCATTCATGAATATATTTTAGTAGTGTTGTTGAGGATGATTGTACTCCTTAGTGAGTAAATTGAAAGTTTCTTTACACTAAGCACAAAAGTGGCCTAGTCGATGCCTGTTACAGGTAAACTACAACTTACGTAGCTGGATAGTAACTGGAGTCATATGTGAGACTGGCAATAAAAAGTCTAACAGTGCTGGGTTAGGTTTGGTGTTTTGATGCTGCTGATTGCCACTGCTAGTCTGCTACTCCATTACAGTGTCCAGCAGTGTTAAAGAGTTAAATGAGACAGATGGTTGTGAACTTGTGATCGCCTTCATACTTTTTCGCTGACGTTGTAAATCTGACCCTCTCCCTACCCATCCTGCTTCTGTTGTTGTGGTGTTTGTTTTGCCGAGATGGCTTCTTTTCTTTCGAGCCTTTTACCTTGCTGTCAGTAGGTAGTTCAAAGAGTGTTGATGTTGAATAAGTTTCAGAGTCTATTGTATGAAACTGTGCTGATATGCAATATTCACATGCTGCCTTATTTCTTTCTTCTGTGTTTGCCTGCGTTTCTGTTCAGACTTGCTGTCGAATTTGCTGAAAAGTAGCAGGTGTTCATGGTGCCAACTTGCTGTGAGCGCGAGATGTAAACATTTTGACGCTTGGCGTTGTCCCAGAAATTCTAAATAAAGCACCTAATCCCCGCTAAACTTTAATGTTAGCGTAAATTCAGTAAGGTGTTTTGCGAGCAGTTTGCTCTTGGTGGTCAAAAACAAGTCATCCACACTCCACGCGTAAGCCATTGCATATTAATTTGTCGTTTTCTCCTTTTTAATTTAGGGCAAACTGCTACTAAACACCATACATGAATGGGAAAGCATGTGGACTAGAAATCGCTCCTCCCGTGTACCCGTGTTGAACTTTTAGTGGTGCAAAGAGGAGAGAAAAAGATTCGATTCTTTTTTAAAATAATAATTTTTAATTGAGGGTCTTATGCTTTTTACGCTGTCCTTTTTCTTATAACTAGCACACCGCCTCTGCGTTGCTACGGTAAAATATTATCCTTTTATTATTCATCAAGAAGAATATTAGATATCTTTTTAAGGACATATTTGTAAAGTTATAGTTTCATCATGTAGCAATGGATGTTTTGTCAATTTGATGCACATTGTTAGAAAAACAATGAGAAAATAATGTAAATCTTCAAGATAGAAATATACCTGGTATATAAAAAGTTAAGAATTAACCATAATATGTGCTTGACATCGGTATATATATGCAATAATTTTGAAGAAATTCTTTTGCATGCTCTTTTGCAGAGATTTTTGCTCGGAGATGATCACATGTGTCCATCCGATTATTGAATGATCCTGGTGCATGGATTGACTCATTAGTTCAAAATGCATATGGTCCTATTTTTAAAGCCAAATAGTGGAAGTATTTGAAAACAAAAATATGTGAATGGTCTAGTGATTTGATCCCCTCCGCCTTACATATCACATGTTTACTCTTCATTTTCGCAGTTCGTGGTTTTCTCTCCGGAATGCACACGGTTCCACAATTTTGCCTTGGAACTTCCGATTTTACCCTGGTTCCACACCTCCCATCAGTCAATGTGCCCCCGTCGGCTAAAACAAAAAAAAAAATACTAGAAGGATTCTCCACGCGTTGCTGCGGGTATGAAGTTGGGACTTGTAGAGGTTTGGATTTTAATCACAATTACATATTGTGGTATATTAGAACTTATTCAAACAATTTATTACAATACTATATATCAACAACACAGTGTGTTGCCCTGAAATTTTGGAGATAAATTGAGACAATGGATAAAAAGTAACAACCATTTGAATGGGTCACTTCTTAAATGATCACGATTTAGGTCACAAATAAAACATGAGAAAATGAAAGTAAATATATGAAACTTTGTTATAAGAGACAATCATCACAGGGTTGCTGCGGGAATAGAGAAGTTACATAAACATATTTATATGAATCTACAGAAATATAGCTAAGAACCCTTTGGAATCTAGGCATGTAAAACAACGGAACAGAAAAATATATAGTAGAAATATAATAGGAATGTGTATAGAAAACAAAATATTAGAAGATCATGAAAAAATAGAGAACAACGGGACATAAAAAATAGTGGTAAAAATAATTGTGAACCTTGGATGCCTCTGCAAGTCTGATTAAGAAACTTCCATGGAGGAGGATTCATTCATGGGAGGAGGATTCAAGGCGAGATACAGGGAAAGAGTGGGCCACGGAGATGAATCGAAAGGGTAGTAATGCGTGACTACATGCTGTGTGGTGGCATTGAAAAAAGGCTGCTAGTGACTGTTTGCAGTTTTGAAAACCAAAAGTCAGTGACACTTAACATGATACAGATGCACAGGGATGGATGGATCATGGATGGTTCGGCTGCTGCACAATGACGTGTGGTTGTGGGACCCTGAGTGGATGACATCAGTGATGACGTGACAGACTGAGAGCTCACAGAATTCCTTAGTGAGGTGCTTTTATTAAGTTTTGTATGATGCGAATGATCTGGTGATTTGATTCCCTCCTTACATACCTCAGGTCACAGGTTCAAATCCAAACCTTTACCATCTGTTCATGCAGTCCACGATCTTCTCTCCCACACGCATATGTTTGGCAGATCTGTGTTAGAACTTTCAGTTTTACTATGTATGGTTCCACACCTTCCGTCGGTCAACGGCATATGAAAAACAAGGTGGAAGCGTCACCCGCTTTAGTATTGGTTTGCTTAGCAGTGAAATTCATATGTACTATATATTATCACTGCAAAATGTTATTTTGTAAAGAGTAAAATTCAGTAGCGGCCTAAACTTACTCGGATGTGTCATCTGGGTCCCAAACTCAGGATTTTTGATATTTGGGTCCCTAAACTTGCACGGTTGTATCATTTAGGTCTCAAACTCATGATCTTATAGTATTTGCGTCCCTAAACTTGCATGGTAGTGTCATCTAGGTCCCAAACTCAAAAAAATTTATTGGAAAAGGTTTGATTTACACTTAATTTATGAAACTTTAAAGAAAACTATGTTAATCTAAAAGTCATAAATAATTTTTTTAATAATAAAAATACGAAACATGTACCAAATTTCTTATAAAATGACACTAGGTGTTCTATTTGAAGTTATTTAGTTATTATATGTTCAAGTTACTATTTTTATTACTCTTTTAAAAATAATAGTGTGAAAATTGAACCTTTTATTCTATATAAATGCAAAAATTTGGGACCTAGTTGACATTATCGCGCAAGTTTAAGGATCAAATATCAGACATTTTGAGTTTGGGACCTAGATGACACAACCCTCCAAGTTGAGGGACCCAAATATCAAAAATCCTAAGTTTGGGACCTAGATGACACAACCGTACAAGTTTAGGGGCCGCCACTGAATTTTATTCTTTTGTAAAATTATGGGTATATTACAAGGTTTTTTTTACAAATGCCTTAAGGGAGAAAATATATAGGTGCAGCTTGTTTGTTGCCCAATCCTCGCTTGTTGATCCAAGTGTTGCCTTGAGATCAGTGGAGGCAACAACTCTGGTTTCAATCCGGACAGGCTGCACAGGGCTCCTGAAAAAGATGGTGCTCATTACCGGAATCTGCGCCTTTGCCGGGCTCTTTCCTTTCGGCACAGCGTTTGCCGAGAGGAAGCCCTCGACAAAACTGGACCGACAAAGGGCTTTTTGTTGAGAGGCAGGTCACACCCTATCGACACACGTGTGATGTGAGGTTCTAGATGTCTCTTGGAAAAGACTTTTGAAGACAATTTTAAAAAATCCCAATCCACTGCCCGACCATCGCCGGACACCCCCGCCACCGCCCACCACTACCGATGTCGCTGCCGCTGCCACCACCTCCAGCACCACCACCACCGTCCACAACCACCACAACTGGATCGAGAGAGAGAGAACCTAGAGCAGATCCACCGCCGTCCGTCTGGTACTCGAGCTCCAGTCCCGTGACTTCTTCTTCCTCGTGCAGTGCTGCACCACCATTGCCCACACACCCCTTGATCTCCTCCAGGCTGTCGAGGGGACGAAGGTTGTGCCCGCCGCCGTGGAACCGCTGCAAGGGAGGGAGCTCCAGCAGCCGCTGAGCCGACGCTGGGGTAGAGGAGACCAAGCTCCTCCTTATGCGCTGCCACCACACCTCGCCCTGCCGCTGCTCCTCACCTAGATACGCACGAGCCCGCCCTACTACATGATTGAATTCAGGCTGGTCTGGAACACGAAAAGTAGAGAGGTGAGAGAGAGGGACGAAGGAAGTGTGCCAGGACTCGTATTCTACATGTTTTTTTACCCCAACGACCGACAGATGGACAAAATTATTGATGGCATATATAACGTTTGAAAATTCACTCCTTTACTACAATATTAGATAGAGAAAAGAGACGACTCCAACCTTAAAAAAAGCATATGGAAACGCCAAACTAGGGAATACGGATGGATGCTCTGTTTCTTCAAGGCAACACAACCAAGTTCTCGTCCCTAAACTTTCGATGAAGGATCAACTTCATCCATGTACTATTGCGTTGGCTAATTTGATCTCTCTATCTTGTCGCCGGTGAGCTACCACCCGCGGGGAGCGGCGGGCAGACATACCCTTCCCCGGCGAGCTTCCAACCACACGGAGCGGCGGCACGATGGGGGGCAACAGCCTGGGGGTGGCCACCAGTCGAGCGGCGGTGCAGAGGAGGCCTCCCTGTCGTGCGGCGGAGGGCCCCTGGCCCGGCAAGCCGCAACGTGGAGGCCGCTTCCCTCGGCGAGTGGCAGAGCAGTGGCCGCCTCATTGGCAAACTGCGGCATAGAGCCGCAGAGGTTGTCTCCTCCACGTGCTCCGGCCGGAACACACCCAAGCCGACGAGGTTGACCATCGCGGCGGCGACGTGTGTGTGAGGAGGGAGAGCTTGTAGGTGTCGCCGAAGAAAAAAGGGGGACAAGGGGATGCTGATAGAAGAGAACAAGGTGGGGAGGAAAGAAAATAGCACATCATGCCTAGTTGGGGCGAGTGGCACCAAGCGGACGCAGGCGTCCCGTAGCGCCCCCATGGATAGAGATAGACGACGCATATGATGCCAACCACCCTGCAGTTCCTCCCAACCGAAGCAATACAAAAGCCCAACCTCACCTCTGCTTCCGCTGGTCACCGCGCTACGCCTAGAACCAAACCACGCACGACATAGTGTTGACGGTTCAAAACCATGTTGAAGTTCACTGCAAGTGTATGGGTGACTTGGTGCCTTTTTCACCAAGGAGGGTCTCCAAGTTTGTCAATCCAAGGATCGGAAGCAAACCACTAAGGTTCTCTATCTAACCTACCGGTCTAACCCTATATGAAGTGTTGATTGCATAAAGGTTAAACATACATGAAATGATGTATGGATCACATCCACCTAGCCATAAAGGTAACATCAAAAGGTAACCGTAGCCTATCGTCTTCTTGTTGTCATTCCGGCCAATGTGAGAAACCAATCTAATCCTACAACATGAGAATGAGTCATTGACTCAACATTACACATTCACTCGGCGCTTTCTCCTCCACCGTAATGTCACTACCCAAGGATATTTATCAGCGAACGATAAACCTCGATCCGTGCATTGCTACGATGTGTCCGCAAGAGATAGACTAACCACCATGATTACTCTATTCCTACTAAGGACATATGCTAGTTACACATATGAATAAACACACATCGAAGTAACTCAAAGTAAGGAAAAGACATGATTTATATCACCATCGAATGTAGAGTGTACAATTGTCTTGATGGAATCAAGGAATGGGCTCCGGAACTCCACCACGGCTTCACCACGCAGGGCCAACCATGGCGGCTAGGGCATAGCCTAGGCCATCTCCTAGAAAACTCGAGGACTCACGGCGACCATCGGGTTCCTCCCGGTGCTCCACATTTGTGTCGTGCGGCTCTCTAATGAATGGATGAATGTGGCGGCCATGGGAGGCAGAGACAATTTATTGAGGAGCACCTAGGTCAAAGGGGAGCGTGAGTTAGGCTCAGAACAGGCCAGGCTGGCCGGCCTGGGACGACCGGCCCAAGCCTGTTCGGCCCGATTCGGCCCTGTCTCGCTCCCCGACGATTCTCAGTTAATTGTTGACTTGTCCCCTTCTGCATGTGGGCCCTTGACGTCGTCTTCTGCATGGTTTAGATAGAGCTCCTTGTCGCGCAAGCTTCAACATCTTCTGTTCAGGTCCTTGGACTTTTACGGCTTCATGCTTCGGCCCCTGGGCCATTTGGAGTCATGTTCATCATGTGTCTTGACTTGTGCCGGGCTTTATGATCTTCTCTTGTAATGCTTGATAAACTTATCCCGAAAGTCTCATCTTTAACGTTAGTTTCCTACGTAAACAATAAACTCCAAAATCGACATGCAAGAGTGAACTTGATACCTCTAGGGGGTTAGTACCATTAGTTAGAATATCAAATATGTGCGAAACTGCAAATGTTGACAGTAAACTCGTAGCTAGGTGTACAAAAATCGGCCATCAACACGTAGCATCAAAGTCCAACCCCCCTCAGCGTCTGGGTCAGGCCGTCGTTGGTCACGTCCTAGTCTAGGCGCCGCTAAGCTAATCCAGGCTAGGAGGTGGCGTCGTACAAAGAATCAGTTTGCACCACCGACGAGGCACATGGGGAGCCACCATGGCACAACCGGTGGGGAGATGGTGGTGCGGGGGGGGGGGGGGGGGGGGGGGGTTGAGGCGGCAGGGTGAAAGGAGGAGGCACGAAGGCGATGAGGAGTGGGATGAGGAGCATGGATGGAAGGAGAGCGCAACAACAAGGAAGAGGTGGAGGCCATTGCCATTTGCTCCAAGTGCCAATCTCCAATGAAGCTTCATCATTCATGGAGGTACATACCGCACACACAGCGCAAGGGAACTCCACACTGTGGCCGGTGGAGGAGGTAGTGTGGCGGACAACCATGTGCTCGGTCGCTAGACACGTGCCCATCCCAGGTGCGCGTGCAGGCACGTGTGGTGGCACATGGGGGCTATCGGGAGGCTGCGGTGGCGCAGGAGGTATGGCTCGGTGTCGTGGATCTGGTAGCACGAGTGGCGTTGGGCTGACGACGGTGGGTTTTGGGCGCGGATAGGGTGAGCAGCGTCCCCGCGGGACGTTTGCCTGCTCATTCGCAGCGGCATGACGACGGCGTCCCCCTCCTTCCCAGGCAGCGACATGATGGCGGTGGCTTGATGGACACGATGCTCTTACGTTTGCTGATGCTCTTACGTTTGCTGATGGCGTGGTCGCGGTTCTCGCCGGTGGATCGATTCGCGCTTCTCGGTTTGAAGAGAGACAGAGAGAAAATAAAATAAAATAAAATGGTGGGACCCACACTTTGGGGAGAATTAGGGCCCTCTAGGAATGGAGGATTGGAGCTGGAATTTGGATGGCCATAAAAAATGCTCGTGTCTACTTGATTTTTTCATCAAATTCTATATTTTATAGTATAAGCCCATCTGCATGCCTCCATTTTATAGTAGAAGTTTTCATGGACTGCGAATTCAAAGTTGTTGGCTTCACATGATGGCTGATCAGTAGAAGAAATCTATAACTTCTATATAGGAGCTCTCCTCTAGAGGGTTCTCTCAACATGTAAGCATGCCACCTCAACAACCCCACTAAGACCATGACATCCAGTGGTGGACCCCATTGTTTGAACTAGCTAAAAAATGTTATAACTTAAAAATAAAAACCAAATTAAATTCTGATTAAACCATTGGATTCCTTTTAATAAATCCTTCAAAATAAGATCTCGTATGAATATATTTTGATAAAATGACAAATAGGTCCCAACGATGGTAGTTGGTATAGAGTAAACTGAAAATTAAAAAAAGAATGAAAAAAGGAAAAGGAAAAGGAACAAAGAAGAAAGAAAAAGAATAGGAGGGTGATAATAATATTCTAACTCATAGATTTCTCCTACATACTCGCGGCAACACGCAAGGAATTGAGGAATATAAAGGAATAGCAGCGTAGATAGTCATAGCAGAAACATAACGATCATATCTTTTTTCATTTGACATCATGAAATATATTCATTTTTATACTAAATAGCTATTCAACACGTGAGTAGGCCCGGCACCACCCCTAAACTACGCTTAAAAAAGTGTAAGTTATGGTTTCTAAAGTCCCTTTTGGATGCTGACAATCCGTGAAAGGGAAATGTTATTGTAAGAGAAATCGTGCAAACTGCAAATAAAGTTAGGTGAATTTTGGTGAAATACCACCACGACTTTAGTATGTCATCATGCTAACACACGGTAACACCGATTACTCTAGGGTTTAGGGCCGCAACAACGTGCGTGGTGTTCAAACCTAGATTAAACCTAGATCAAACCTAGATCAAAGAATTACCAACGGCAATGACGAGGTTGTCGAGTCGCCGAAATTCTCTCTAATGATTAAACGTGCGAGGTTGCCAAAATTCTCTCTTACGATCATTGCATTTTTCTTAATTCCCGCAGCAACGCGCGGGTGAGATTCCCTTTGTTGTATAGCGGTTGGCTTCACATGATGGCTGATCAGTAAAAAAAATTGTAATAGTCGTGCTAACTAAACACTAGCGCTAAGCAGTTTAGCACTGCTAAAGTGCAATTTAGCGGTTGTAGCAGTCGTAGTGGTACAAAGAGAAATAACTTAGCACAAGCTGCTTCTATAGCGCCGCTAAAGCGGGGCTATAGCCCGCTTTATAAATCCATGCCTCCATGTGCGCGCGGGAGCAGTAGCACCAGCTGTAATATCTCTAGGAGACGTTGCTTGCGCGCGCCCCTCCCCGCTCTCATGTGTGGCCTCCAAGAGTATGACGAGCCTGAAGCTCCTACTCCAGCTATAGAATTCAAAATGGGCCACCCGTCCCTAGCCTGGCCCTAGCCCTAAATGGCTCGGCACTAAGAGGCTCGGCTCAATCAAGCACGATGGCAACTTCGTGCCGTGTCGTGTCATGCCACGATGCCTGTGAGGGCGCTGACGAAGCATGGCCCTAATGGCATTTTTTTCATGACGTGCTGGCACTAAGCACAGCAGCATCATGACAGGCACTAAGGGCCGGTCAGGGGGCTAGTGCCGTGCCAAGTACGATGGACAAGAAACCCCTCAATCAACTTCGTATCAACTCCCCAAAATTTTCAAAAGTTTGAGCTGGTGCAATGGCCGCCTCATTAAAAACCTATCTAGATAAAACTCACACCTCGTGAAAAGACCTAAATATGGAAAAGAGTACAATCCAGCTCAATCAAATCAAGTTCAAATATTACAGACCAAGTTCAGTTACATAAATTCCCTACTAGTACTTCTTCTTATCTTCTGGCACATCCAGATACAACCCAGAGTAGCATTCCTCTTCAAATGACTTGTCCTCCACCTGTTGTTGAACCCTAGATTCTGCAGCCTCTCAATCCTTGACGCGGGTGAGGATCTCCACCATGTCCGGGCTCAATCATCATCGACGCTCCTCAAGGATCCTGAGTAGTACTAAAAACATATTCTAAAGATAAAAGATACGGTAGAAACAGGCACAGTCAAAACATCTTTAGCTAAGATTGACAGGACAAGATAAGAAAGTTTGTGTTCATGCCACTAGCTAATGATGTTGAACTTATTATCAATGTGAGAGATATTGTCACTGTCCAAGTAGTTAGATAGCTCATTACCAACACCCATAGAAGATCCAGCAGAAGAAGAAGCACTAGTGCATGTTGTGTGCAGCAAGGCAGAAGTACTAGTCCTTCTGGACATAGAGAGAGTAGGTGTACAAAAAAGAGATACCAGATCTAGGAGTTGCGAACATATCATTATCATTATCGTCATCATCTGCAAAAATGTCACCCAAGCACTATTTTTCTTACCAGCAGTGGGTGGTTGTGGACATGCTTTCCTCTTAGCTGCACCAAACTTATCATCATATCTCTTATAAATGATATTAAGTTGAGCCCTTACCTCAGTTAAGATGAATAATCACCACCAAACAACTTACCTGGCAACCTGAGAACCCTACTAAGTCCCTTCAATTTACCTCTAGGATCCAAGATGAAAGCAAAAGAGTAAAGCATGGGAATGTCCTTCCAGTACTTCAAATAAACATCTTTCATGCGAGTAACAACATTCCTAAGCAAAGCATCATTCTTATAGTCCTTCAGGTGCTTGCAAATCAAAAGCATATGATTCAACATAAGTGGGGAAGTAGGATAAAAAAAACCAGAGAGTGCAATAGTAGCAGAGTGAAACAAATCAATGAATTCAAACATACTCTGAGCAACTGTCCAGTGATCATCTATTAAAAGCACATGCTCATAGTTGTTGTTTATGAAGACAGAAAAAATATGCTTGTAAGGGAGCAAATGCTTAAGCATGAGATATGTAGAGTTCCACCTCACATCCATATCCAAACCAAATTTTCGAGGACGAATCTCAACAGCAACACAATACCTATTAAAGTTTACAATGCACTGATTAGAAGAATTTTAAAAAGAAATAGCAGAGCGAATGTCATCAAGGTAGTGCTTGATCACATCCAAGACACTTTTAACCATTGGGTTTATTATGTGACAAGCACAACACTGATGCGAGAAAAGAGTCCCAACATAACTAGAAAGTTTAGGTTGTAGAGAACCAATTATGCAACAAAAATAGAATCAATGGTGCCAACATAAGAAGAAAGTTTAGGAGCTAATGTTTGAATGGCTTTGTTACTAGAAGAAGCATTGTCCAAAGTGACAGAAAAACCTTAGCAGTTAAACGATAGTTATCTAAGACAGCATAAACACACTCAGCAATGTTGTCACTAGAATGAGAGTCATCAATCAGCTTAAACCCAATTACCCTTGCCAATCAGGATTAACATAGTGAGCAACAACAATAAGGTGATCTTCCTTAGCATTGCCCGACCAAATATCAGAAGTCAGAGAAACAGATGAAACACCAGCAAAAGATGCAATAAGGTTATCACGCAAACAAGAATGGTACTTGATTATATCTCTAGTTGTGGTTTGTGCCGAGATATGGTAAATCTTGGGTTATGGCAATCCCTTATATACTCCTCAAAAGCAGGATGTGCACCAATACAGAGAGGAACATCAGTACGAGCAATGAAACGGCATGAACCAGTACGAGCTCGTTCGACACTATACTCCCAGTGATGAACACTACCATTAGAACTGAACGAAACCAAAGACCAAGATAGACATTGGTTCTCCTTTCTCTTTTCACAAGTCTTAAGATGTCATAATAGATGGCCAGTCCCAATAGTAAAATGATCAGCATATTCACGATCACAATGAAGGCATTTGGCACTAGTTCTTACCTTCTTACCATTGATGATTGAGAAGAGCTTCTCAAAGTCGAGCTAGGCTTCAGAGGTAGTGTTTTGCTTCCTCTTGCCGGTGTCAATGGCTACAACAGTAGGATCACCGGCAACAATGGCGACACCATCACCGGCAACAGCACTGGCGGCACCATCACTGGTGATATCAACAACCTCGATAGGATCTGCATGAGAGCCAAGTAGCTCTTCCTGATCTGCTTCGAGGCCACTCTCGTTATATCCACACAAGCCCACCATACAGTAGTCATCGTTGATGGAGTGGCCCTGGTCCTTGTCGTCACTCGACATCGCCGGAGCTCTAGTCCCTCAACGGATCCCGATGACCGACGACCTGCACCACACACAACAGAGCAGTGAGAGTGAGAGACAGAGTGAGAGACAAAGAGTAAAATATATATAGAGAGAGAGACAAAGAGAACAAGAGCAGAGGGAGTGAGAGACAGAGAGGGAGAGGGGGAGAGAGAGAGAGCACCAGAGCAGTCAACGATGCAAAGCCAACGGATCACTGGTTCCTCAATGACATCGCGATGGCCGGCGACCTGCATGAGATAGACGAAGAAGTCAAGATTCAAGAAGAGCATAGGAGATGACGAGATCTAGGGTTAGGGTTAGATTGCAGAGCACCAGGGCAACGACGATGTGAACAGGCGACAAAATAGCCAGAGGCCGGAGGGCCACTTGTTGTCGTCGTGCCGGAGAGGGCGACTGGCGATGCGGGTGAGAGCAGAGGAGACGGGGGGTTGGGGCTGATGCGGGTGCGGGCGTGTGGTGGATCGAATGGGGCTAGGATTTCTCCGAAGGGGAGGGGCGCCACAGCCGCGGTTTATATAGCCGCTCTTCCAACAACTTGATCCAACGGTCGAGGAGAGCCGCATTCAATAGTCGAGGGAAGGAGTGAGGGGTGGGGGTGATGAGCCTTGGCAGATCGGGCTGCTTTAGTGCTTATAGTCGAGCAGCCATCGAGCTGTCTCATATCGGGCCATGCTTCGGGTCTGTTGGGGTAGCGGCTCAGGCACTAAAAGGTCGTCGGGCCAGGATGACACTAAGCACTATTAAAGGGCCATGTTTTGTAGGGTTGTGCCTCGTGCTGCAAATCGTACCCGGACCATTTGGAATTCTATACGTCTAGCAGAGATAAGCGCTGATGGGGCGTGCTTACATGGTTATACAGCAGGGGTGAAGGACGAATTTGGAGCAAAAATTGATGTTCAGAGACCAAATTGGTCGAAGCAAAAGTACATAGATGAAGTTAACCCTTTGTTGAAAGTTCAGGGACAGAAGCAGGCTATTTTGCCTTTCTTCAAATAAATTTATATCCTACTTATTTCCTCCATCTCAAATTACTATTCATTTTGCTTTTTGGAAAAAGTGTATTTTTCATCCTTTAAGTATTGCAAAAGTGTGACATTCATCAGCCATATAAGGAATTGGCCATAATTCTATACAATTTTGAACTATAAAGTAGTAGGGTTTAGTTGGATTGTGAAGTATACATTAGGACCATGACCTATTACCACCCCGACATATAACCCAATCCCCAACTCAGGAAGAGGGAAAGAATTGAAATATAGTTTTCCAATCGATAACTCAACACTCTTATCCCACCGTTCATATCATTTTCCTATCCCATGCTCTATCCAAATTTCACCTTTGTGTATCTAGAAATCTAGGTGCAGCGAGGTCAGTCGACAGGATTTTGTTGCAGAACGGTTAATAAATGTACTGAGCACAAGTAGGGATGGTCGTTTTGCCCATGGGTGTGGGTACTGGCAGAAAAGTCCACTCGCGGGCGCGGGTACGGGCATCAAAATCTGCCTGCGGGCAGCTAACGGGCATCAACTCTCACTCACGGGTATACCCGCTACCCACATCTTAATAAAAAGGCCCATATTCCCTATGTACAGGACTACAACCCAACCCATTAACACAAACCCTAACACAACCCACCGACCACCTCACCCCCGTCCCCCCGACCCCTACCCGGCCGCCCCTCCCCCTCTCATTTTCTCTCAAGGCGGCAGCTTTAGGGGTGGACTACAGGACCGGTGACCAGGGTCGGACCGTCAGACGTGGGCAGCTGCCAGCTGCGCATGCTGCACGCGGTCACGCCGCAAGCGGCGCACCTCGCGAGTCGCGACCTCGCGTCGCCTTGCGTATTCCTTTCTCGGCCCTCGCTCGGTGCACGGCGCACCACGATTCTCCCGTCGGTCGTTGCCCCATCCCCTAGCGGGCATCGGCACACCGGCGCCCAGCCAACGCCCTTCGTCCACCGGCCACCACAGCTGCAGATCGTCGCCGGTGGTACAGCCTTGGTAACCTCCTCCTCAGTCCTCAATCCCTCATCTAATTTTAGTCATGAACGATTGGTGTTAGTGCTTGAATGCTTGATTCAGTTATTGTTGTTCTCAAATTGTTCTTATTCTTGTTGAAATGAGCATACTAATATGTTATCTTTTTGCGGGCACATGTAAACCCGATACTCGCGGGTACCCACCCGGTGCGGGTGCGAGTAGGGTTTTTAACCCACGGGCAGATTTGCGGGCGGGTAAAGACCGACGATGCGGGTATGCTCACGGGTGGGTAAATGTCTTACCCGCACTTACCCGACCCGCTGCCATCCCTAAGCACAGGAGTAACACTAAATGCAAAACAAATCCGTTAGTTCTCTGGGTTCATCATGAATATCATATCTGTAATTTTTCTTGATAACATTTTTATTTTATAACATAACCCCTAAAGTACATCAGGATGACGCTCCCTCCCTCCCTCGCCGCTCCCATCGTCGCCATCGTCGCTCCATGCCACCACCACCGCATTCTCCACCAATGAAGCCATCGTTGTTCCCCGACGAAAGAGGGATCTCCCTCGGATCTTGCTGGAAAAAACTGGACTTCGACGTTGGGTTGGAGTTATAGGACAATGTTCTTCGCCGTCTTCACTCCCCGGTACATCACACCTTCCCCACCCCGGATGGCTCTTTCCTCCTTCTCGCAACTTTCCGACGTTTCTTGTTCCGGCTCACAGAGGACTTGGTCTCTATCGCTTTGCAATCTTGCTTGGGTGGTCGTGCGGCAGATTTCATGTTAAATTCTTGAGCAACAACCATTTCTGTTTGTTTGTTTTCTCCAAGGATGTTGGTTTTCTTATCTACAAACTCAGAAGGGTGATCACTACCCAATTAGACATCTATTTTCATCTCTGGAACAATGGCAGTCCCCACTGGGAAAGGGAAAAGCGTGCTTGGGAGATTGAACAGAAGAAAGAATGGACACGTGTGATGTCCAGAGCAAAAAAATAGAATCTCACGAAACATTCCTGAAACAAGCGTGTTTGTTTCTCTGAGCATGTTACTCATTTTCCTATTGAGAGGATGCCTGACCCGTCTGTTTCTCTCCAATTTGGTGCTTTCACAACCAAGGTCAATCTAGAAAACACTCCATCTTTCTTTCGTACTGCTAAGTCTTTTTGTGCAAAATCCTTCTCAAATCATGAGTCTCCTGATCGATCCCCTGAGATCACTCAGCGAGATGGTAAGACTCACAAGATCCACCGCGATCAGCGCAAATCCCACCCCCTAGATTGGCAGTAGCACCGTGTTCATCGCGATTTCCAACAGGCAGGCAGTAATTCTCGCGGTGTTGGCACTTAGTCTCGGCGATCACACCCAGAGGTTTTCAAACTCATCTTCAAAATCTTGCTCTCGCTGCCTAAGTCCCGACCACCCACGATGGGCCTGCAAATCCAACATTCACTACTTCCATTGTAACCTGTTGGGGCACTCTAGGAAATTCTGCTCTCGGGCTGCCAAGCCTATTTTGAGGTGGGTGCTGAAAGCCCAACCTTCTGGCCCACACCACTCCAGCCCAGAAGCTCAGAACAAATTGGAACGGTGGAAAGAATTCCTGACCCCCAAAACAATTCGGAGTCACCCAATCCCGCCTCGATTCTCGTGACGCCTCTTCAGATTCCACGGATGGGTCGCCTTCCTTCCCCAAGCACCAAGAATGCATCTATAAGAAATCAAATCCACCGTCCACTCTGCATAGCCAAGAAAACCACAACATCCCTTCCGCCGAAGGTGAAGAAAACCCTAGTGAGGATTCCGACGTCGATCAAGACCTAATGGCCAACTTCCCCATCAACCCTCGACCCTTCCTCGTTGTTGGCCTCATGGTTGATCATGGATGGAATAGACCAGCGCGTGCTAGTGTCGCTCTTGGCAGCGAACTGACCCGGGAGCACGAAGATTTCACCATCATCTCCCTCAACCTGATGCCGCAGCAGGTCGGGGAGCTCCAGCCTTCGTTGAACCTAGTCTGCGACTTTCTCGAGCACTCTCAAAGGGTACGTATCATAGAATCTCACCTGACCCCCTTGGATTGGGTCGCATCAGGCTCAGAACCATAGCTCAGAGGGAACAACTGGTTAGAGGATCACCCTTTCAGCTTGGACAGAATCACGTTGTCATGGTTGTTCGTCATGATGAAGGAATTAACTCTAGATCATGCACCTATACTCGCACTTGTTGGATCATGTTTCTCACTTCTCCCCTCGATTACCAGAAGGATTTATACATTAGAGCAACTGTAGCACCTTTGGACGTCTTCTTGAGTGGTACAGAGATGAGAATAGATCCCGTGCCCTGGTGGAGGCCCTTGTCCTAAGCCTAGATAGAGGCCCATATAGTTTGGTTGTTTCTCGTGGCACTCTCATTGGTGGCATGGGAAGATCCTGGTCGGTGCCTGTCTACATCTTGAATGGCCACATCCCTGATGCTTTTCTTGCTGATGAAGACCCTGTTCCAATGGATGGCGAACCCCACCAGGAGCACCCTCCATGGTCTTTGAACCACACCCTCAAGACCCAAACTAGCAGCATGAACAGAATGGAGTAGCAGCCAACCTGGGTGCTTTTGGGGAAAATCAATTCCATGGTCATCAGGTGATTCATCATGGACAACACCAGCAACAACATCATGGACAACATCAGCAGCAATAGGAAGATGCTGATGAGGAAGACCCAGAGGAGGTTGAGATGGCTGATCAAGATATGGCTGATGGGTTGGGAGAAAATGAAGTTGATGTCCAAGGCCAATTTGAGCATGATGTTTTGGACCTTGACATGTCAGGATCATCCATGCAGTTCCTACGTGTCAATGGCCCTGACATCAATCTTAATGAAGTGTTTCAGGGGATTGATTCTGATGGAAACTCCTCCTCCTTAAGTGATGCTACTTCCTTTGATGAAGAGAGGCTCAGATTCATTGTGGCTAGAAGGCACTGTGGAACCATGACACTTTTCCACGGGAAAGTACTCCCCTCTCTCGCAAGCTCCATGATCAGTCCATCAGATACAATCCGTATCAAGCCAATCCCCATTGATGCCGACGCCCTCAAAGATCAAGTTTCTCTCCAGCCAACAGCTACCACTGGATTGGAATTAGTCCTTTGGAAGCCTATGTTATCCAGTTGCACTCCTTTGGCTCTGGACAATGATCACTGTTCGAAGTCAAAGGGACCAGCAGCAGCCAACCCAATTTGGAACAACCTCAACTTGCACCATTGAGCAGACCCCTAAAGCCACCAGTGCTCTCAACCAATCAATGTCCTCTATGCAGCCCAACCCATCTCCTCTCAGAGGACAACAGAAAAGAGCGGTCAGATCAGGATGCATTTCTATGCCCACATATGTGTCAAACAATCCTTATCACTTTTGGAAGGCAGTGTTAGGAGAAGCTCACGCCTGAACAAGCTAGAAGGTTTATGTCCAGTGATGATTGACAAGGAACCAACCAAGAAGAGGAAGATCAGTGTAATCAACATCAACGAGAAGACTAGGCAAGCGGATCCTGTGTTGCAGGACTGGGGTATCAACTGTGGCATAGCTCCTGGAGAGCTATCCAATGAAGGCCTGATGCAGGAACCTTCCATCCAAGAGTCTGATGATGTTCCAGATGAAAATGTTCCAATCTGATCTTCCCATCACCAGAGCACGTCTTTTGTTTATCCTGCTCTATTGTGCCATGAACTCGTTGTGTCCCTCTCTGTCATGTTGTATAGCTTTCCCTTCCTAGCTTTCCCTGTGTGGTTCTCACTGATGCTGACATTAGTGCTTCCTAAACTTTTCCATCCTCTTTATCATGAATAGTCGAATCTGGAACATTTTGTGTTGGAACGTTAGGGGCCGCAATGCTTCTGATAAATGGGATGCCATTAGGAACAAGATTGAGGAAAGTGGGTGCTCCATTGTTTGCGTCCAGGAAACCAAACGCTCTGTGATTGACATGCATTTCATCCGCAATTTTGCTCCTCGCTGTTTGGATTGCTTTGATTTCATTCCTTCTATATGAGCGTCAAGTGGGATCCTTGTGTTGTGGTCTAGCAGCATTTTCACAGGAATTGTAACTGAAAAACTGCAATTCAGTATCACCATACATTTCACCTCTGCACACAATGGTGATCAATGGCACCTTTCCAATGTTTATGGCCCATGCCATGAACCTGAACATTCTGAGTTCATCAATTGGTTCAGAAACTGTGATGTAACCAATTAAGTAAACTGGTTATTCCTTGGTGACTTCACTTTTTATAGATCTCTAGAAGATCGTAACAAGCCTGGTGGAAATCTTAACAACACTATAGTTTTCAATGACGCCATAGATCATCTCGATCTGATTGAATTGCCACTAAATGGAAGAAAATATACCTGGAGTAACATGCATTCTGATCCACTTCTGGAACAACTTGATTGGTTTTTCACCTCACCTAATTGGACCCTAGATTTCCCAAACTCTGAGGTACTCCCACTGGCCAAGATCACCTCTGATCATATACCATGTAAGATTGCAATCAGCACCAAATCCCAAAGTAAAAAAACAGATTTGAGAACTTTTGGGTAGAGCACATTGATGTCTTCGAGACTGTTCAAAATAGTTGGATAAAAAACCAGAGAAATAGATTCAGTCAAAAGGATTTCCTCTTCATTTAAAAGGCTCAGAGGAGATCTTAAGGAGTGGAGCAGAAACCTCTCAAAACTAGGACAACTCATCACCAATTGCAACATTGTGATCTGCTTCCTTGATGGCCCAGAGGAAGCAAGAATGTTATTCAATCCTGAAGTCAATCTCAGGTTCTTGATCAAGAGACAGTTGAAAAAACTCCTTCATCAAAAAATATCTACTAGAGAAATAGATTCAAGACAAGCAATGTAAAATTGGGTGATGAATGCACAAAGTTCTTTCATTCCATGGCTACTATCTCTTTTAGGAAAAAATACAATATCCCAACTCCTGAATGACAGTGGTGCATGGATACAAGATCATGATGGTAAAGCTGCCCTCTTTCAAGAACAGAATGGGAGTAAGTCAAGGCATTACAATGCATTTTAATCTGGACAGCCTAATCACTCCTAGGAGGACCTACAGTGCTTGATAGAACTAGTTGAGGAAGAGGAAATCAACAACATTGTCAGAAATATGCTTGTAGACAAAGCCCCTGGACCAGATGACTTCAATGGCCTTTTTCTGCAAAAATGTTGGCCTATAGTCAAGCATGATTTCTACAATCTCTGCAGAGACTTTTTTATGGCAGGGCAAACATTAAAGGCATTAATAAATCATTCATCACCCCGATCCCAAAAACAAACAACCCTGAGATAGTCAATGAATATAGGTTGATATCTCTAATGAACATCAGTCCTAAGATTTTCAGCAAAATATTGGCTGATAGACTACAAAGGAGGATAATCAGCCTAGTTCACGAGAACCAATATGGTTTCATCAAAACTAGAACCCATACAAGACTACTTAGCATGGAGCTTTGAATACATACATCAATGCCATCACTCCAGAAGGGAAGCTATCATACTTAAACTAGATATTGAGAAAGCTTTCGACATAGTAGAGCATGAAACAATCCTCTTTGATCATGGAGAAATTAGGCTTTCCCGGTAAATGGCTTCAATGGATCAGATGCTTCTTTCATTCAGGATATTTTGCACTACTTTTGAATGGAGTGCCTGGGAAATTCTTCAACTGCAGAAGAGGAGTTCGTCAGGGTGACCCCCTGTCCCCCCTTCTCTTTGTACTACTGCTGAACTTCTGCAGATATTGATCAACAAAGCTACAACACAGAATCTTCTGAAGCCCCCAATCCCACAACCATCTGCTGACTTCCCCATAGTTCAGTATGTCGATGACACCCTCCTGATTTTCCAGGCAGATGCCACTCAACTCTTCTTTTTAAAGTCATTGCTCAGGTCCTTTGTTGATTCCACTAGGTTGCATGTAAACTATAGAAAATCACAGATGCTGCCAATCAATGTACCAGATGACAGAATGAAGTGCCTAGCCCAGACTTTTGGCTGCTCCATTGGCTCCATGTCATTCACATATCTAGGGCTCCCCATGGGTACTACCAAGCCAATAATGGAAGATCTCACTCCTATGATGGATAGAGTTGAGAGGTGCCTAACTAGCTGCAATACTCGGCTTTCATACTCTGAAGATTACAGATGATATACTCAGCTATAACCCCGATCACAACATGATTGAAAACATTGACAGAATAAGAAAGCAATGCCTATGGACATTGGCAGAGCTAGCAAGTTTGTACGCCTAGGGCCAACATCGAAGTGCCTAAATTACCTGAAGCCCCTAACCAAAGCCCATAACGGTAGATATAATATCAAGTCACAAAATGCAAGATTTGTAACACTTGTTGCATGTCCATGTGTCCACACGAGCCAAATGTATAGCATGTTAACTTATTTTACTAATGTATTAATGTATTAAGGTTTCAACAAAGAAACTATAACCCGACAACGAATAAATATATTGGGTACTATGGACTCTCCAGAGGAAAATTTGACTGATACCTTCTCTATCTTTTCACTGATACTATATGACTATTTTTATAAAAATAATTATGTCAATATTAATTTTTGTAGCTGCAGTGGTCACAACCCTAGTTTACATTACATCTGGGTACTAACAAACAAAGTAATAAGAGGGCAAAAAAGCTAGCTACTTGTCTCATCTTCTGCGTTGGCCAAGCTACACAAAGGCACAAGCACACTACACAGCAGTAAACCACAATCAACCGCACAAGCGACAACGACTTCAGTGTCAGACGCCATCACCGGCCTCCTAACCAATCATTTAAAGCATTTAAGAAACAATCATTTAATGAGCATGGGCCGTATGAGTGTGGGCTGAGTGAGCAGTGGATGGAGGAGTCCTTGCTTGCTCCTTTGCTGTTGCTAGAGCATTGGACTAGGGAACGATTGGGCTAGGGAAAATTAAAGGGCTGCAAAAAGACTTTGGGCTACGCCTAGGGCCATGGCCCTATTGGCCTTAGGCCCAAATCCGCACCTGCCTATGGAGAGGAAACTCTTATAACAAAAAGGGTGGTAACCTTGTAGCTTGGGAAACAGTCCAAAAACCCAAAGACAAAGGAGGTTCGGGAGTTCTCAACCTCAAACTGCAGAATGATGCTTTGCTTCTCAAGCATCTACACAAGTTCTATAATAAGGATGATACCCCTTGGGTGCAACTTATTTGGTTTAAGTACTATCAGAACAAAGTACCACACCACTCCAGAGAAGTGGGCTCTTTTTGGTGGAAAGATGTAATGAGGTTGAACAACCTCACAGATCAGTTTCCCAATGCAACATTGGCAATGGTTTCACAATCTATGGGAAGACAACTGGGTTGGTGATATGCTATCAGAGAGGTTCCCAAGGCTTGAATACTTTGCAAAGAATAGGACCGGTTCTGTCCTAGGCATTATGCAAACTGAAGACCTTGACTCCATCTTCATGCTGCCCCTCTCACAACAGGCTTTTGATGAGTTTCAGCAACTTCAGGTAGAAATCCAAGAGTTTCATTTTGAGGAGCATGAGAAGGACTCTTGGCACCCAACTTGGGGAGATAATTACAACTCAAAGAAATTCTATTCCACCATCTATGACCTATTGGATGCGCACCCAATCTTCATAATGATATGGAAATAAGGTTGCACACCCCGGGTCAAATTCTTTGCATGGTTGGTATTGGTTGACAGGCTAAACACAAAAAACAATGTTGACTCATCGTCACATTGGTGGTGCAAGAGAAAATGACCTATGTGTCATGTGCAGCGAGGGGAGAGAGGAAACTTGTGAGCATCTATTCTTCTCTCGTCCCTTTGCAAAGGAATACTGGACCAAGATCGGTTTCACCTGGGACCTCTCCCTGGACCTGGATGAAAGACTTCTACAAGCCAAAAGTCGACGACGAGCCTGCGTGAGGCGGAGCAGTGGACAGGATTTCTTCACTGAAGCCACAATAATAGCAACATGGTAGATTTGGAAGATGAGAAATGATAAGATCTTTGATAGGCACAATCCTAGCATTAATAGATGGTTTTGTAACTTAAAAAAAATCCATCTCCAGGCTTGTAGATCCAAGGTAGGCTTAAGGTCTACCTTTAGCTTTTGGTTAGATGCCTTCAGTTAATCCCTCTTTAAGAACTCTGTGAGGACCATGTGTGGTTCGAGGATCGGTGGATGGTCGCTTCCTTGTGTGATGAGTGATTGACAGCGTTGTGTGGACTGATTCTTGGCTAAGTATTGCAGGTGCAGGTTGCGGCTTGACTGGTTGTTGACGGTGAATTTCTGTCAACCTAGAGTACTTGCACATTGGTTTCGATTATGATTTGCAACTAACCCGCCACTAAGCATACTAATGATGTAACAAGTTCACACTTGCATGTCGATTTTGGAGTTTGTTGTTTACGCAGGAAATTAACGTTAAGGAGGAGACTTTCGGGATAAGTTCATCAAGCAATTCAAGAGAAGATCATGAAGCCCGTCACAAGTCAAGACACGAAGTGAACAAGACTCCAAACAACCCAAGGACCGAAGCATCAACACGCAAAACTCCGGGGACTTGGATGTTTACCAACGAGATCAACTCAGCCCGAGAGATATTCTCGCGACTCAGGACAACATGATCTTTCGGTACAGATTCGGAGACTTAAACGGTCTTTAATGGCAAAAGTTTGACTACCAAAGTTGTGGGCCTCGACGATACCTTCGATTTGTACATGTGGAAGGCCCAATTCGGATAAGGGAGCTAGGAGATATAGCCCCCCGAAATCCGTCGCGCGATCGGTCCGAAATCAGAACAGATTATCTTCCAAGGCCGATTTGGAGATCTTATCTTCGTTTTTAAGGAAAGAAATGAATACCAAAGTTGAAGATAATTTCGTGGCACACAACCTGGACACCCAATTTGCATTTTTTGGAGCCAGACGTGGGAGATATTGCGCTGGCAAGGAAGGATTGCGAATCAGGAAAATCTGGACGAGGCTGTGTTGACGCAAAAAGTGCACCTAGCGCCAAACACACAGCAAGCCGAACAAGCTGGCTTCACACGCGCAAAGAGTCACGAGACGTGCCAGTCAATTTTTCCTGAAAATTAACAAAAGATAAAGAAGTTAGATACCAAAGTTTGGAACTTGCCGGGTGGTACCAGACAGTTCCATATTTACGGCTAAGAAGCCAGATGAAATGGCACATAGCTATGAAGAACTATCTGCCAATAAACTGAAACCATTCGGGAACTTGTAAAGGGAAAAAGTAATATTGCCGAATGGATGACGTAAGCATGACAGCGATCGGTCTTTGTTTGAACAAAAGATGCACATGCACGAGGCCATGACCGATCCCCATGAAGATTAGCATTAAATAAATGAAAGAAGTAAAGCACGGACATAATCATGTAATAAACAAGCATGCATAGATCCAAAGCACTAGTCTACCGCATGTCTAGGTACTTTAAAACCCGTCGGGTACGATATCAAACAAATCTATCCACCGCATGATACAACTTGCATGAAGACCGTACCACTTTCCACAAATAGATCTATCCACCGCATGATACAATCTAAATATGGAAAGCTAAAAGCATACATCATTTAAAGCATAAATAACGCAGTTGTTCTACTCGTGAAGAAACATAACCGAATACGGCTGAACAGCCGATTCGGGGTCCATGGAGAAGGAACAAACATTACCAAGCGAATAAATCTATCAGATTGATTTGAGATCTAATCCACCGGATGACTAGCTCCAAAGCAACCCAAAAACCTGCATCTACCGCATGATACCCGGCTCTTTCAAGATTTATACCAACATTGGCAAGCTTGAACCCGCAACACGTAACAATCCAGATCGATTCGGTTTCGGCTATCGGAAAGCACAAGATCCACGTGTTAAAATACGAACTCGACCCGTACAAGTATCACAAAAGGATAAAGCCGATCCAAATCTATCTAGATTGGGCAAAAGTGTGTTACATGAATTTAAACATAAAGTAAAAACTCAGAGCAACATGGGGTAACTTAATGAATCTATTAGATCTTGCCAAAATCCAATAGAGCCGATAACTAGCTTCGAGCTAGATCTTAGCCTACCGCATGGCTCATGACCTAACAAGAAACCTTCTTGAACCAAGCTTGAATCTACCGCATGACACGAAGCATGGTAACAAGACTACTTGCATCAGATCTAAATCCACCGCATGATACTAGACATGATACAAGGTTGCCAGTACTCACGGAGGTCGACGGATCGATGAACCCTCTCGAAGAACTTGACGACACGACAAAAGGACTCTAGGGTTTGGCGTAAGGCCGGTGTGTATTGAAGAATGATTGTGTTCGTTACATACATTCAGGGGTCATATTTATACCCTGTCAAGTACAACTTCGAATGGATTCGTTGCCTAACTTATCTCTAAGCTTGATCGCCTATCCATCCATTCGTTCTCCCTGATTGAGCCACGTCATCGTCCAATCCCGCAAAATCAGCTCTACTGTTCCTTTGCCGAACTGGAGCAGATAGCCGACCGCAGATCTCTTTGCCGAATATCTCTGAAAAGATCCTTCCTTCCAATAGACGAAGTCTTTATCGAACCGGACCCACAAGTCAGACTCCTTACCAAATTTTGGTGTTAACAGGCTGATTTTATGGAAACCAAGTTTGCTTCTCTCCCAAGGAGGATCTCGTGCAAGGCAAGGTGGAGCACGCCCAAAGGCACCCCAAGGACATAAATACAACCCCCCTAGGCGCCCCAAGATGGTGACCCATCGAACAAATCATCCTACCGACACCAATCACCAGAAAACCGCCGCCGCAAGATGAGGGAGAGAGTTAGATGAGCTCGTCGCAAGGATCAACGCCGGCAGAGAGAAGGAAGCAAGAGGAGGACTCCAAGCCGATGGCCTAGGGGTGTTCCCAAGCTCCATCGCCGCCATCTACATCGACGACGTTCTCCGGAGTCTCCATCACCCCTATGTGCTTCAATCCGTGTAAGATGATGGGGTAATGTCTCCGTTCATCCCTTGGATTAGATGGATACATGCTATGTGATCGCTACTTGATTCGTGGTTTCAATCTATTGTTTTCATGTTGATGATGCTTTGATGATTAAGGTAGGCCACCGTGTTTTTCGGGCGTATGATATCCGCTACTCCCATAGATTCCATCAACATACCGTGTCCATCATAGGTCTAGTCACGAATACCTTCGCGTAGTGACGATGACGAGAGGAGGGAAAGGGCGAAACCGTGGTCACAACCCCCGGTAGATTGGTTTACCGCTTTTGTGTAGTAGATGCATACCATGTTATCCTAGATCCTAGGGAGAGAACGCTTATCTTTCTTACTCACTCTCTTGTGTTCACCCCTTTATCATCTAGTTTAACCCTAGATTTGTGTGATCAACTTAACTTAGATTAACTTAGGTTAGATTGTCTTTACTTTTAGATTAATACTCTCTTTAAAGGTTTCCTTAGTCAACTAGATTAGTACTTGGTTAAGCGCTAGTAATCCCCTTGCTCCGCGGATTGACAAGAACCTTGGGAATCCCGTGGTGAAAAAGGTGTAGGTCCGTACGCTTGCGGATCGTAGGTGGATACGAGTTTTATCCGTCAACAAGCCCCTTTTTCTGGCGCCGTTGCCGGGGAGCAAGCCAGTTTGCTACGTTTAATCTAGTATTAATTTTGTTGATTACTAACACCTAACCCTTATTTTCTAAAAAAGAAAAAAATCTTTTTTGTTTTTCTTTCTACTTTTCTTGTGCCTAGATGGATTTGTTCACCTCACCATTGGAAGACGAAGAGATGTCGCTAAGGGAGCTAGCAATGCCGTCAATGGAAGACATTGAGATACAAAAATCAGATTTGATGTTTGCTACAACCCACTATGAAGTGAAGCCTGGAATCATCAAGTTAGTGGCGACAAAACCATTTAGAGGATGGAGGATGACAACCCATATAGACACATTAAGGAATTCACGATGTTATGCAACACGGTGCAACAAAAAGGAGTTCCGGCTGCTTGGTTCAAGTGGAATCTTTTTCCATTTTCTCTCGAAGATGAAGCGCGAAGATGGTACACACTTGCGTCTGTTGAAGCAAAAGGAAATTGGGATGAGCTAGTGAAGAAGTTTCTTTTGAAGTTCTTTCCCATACGCAAGGTCCAAGACTTAAGGAGGCAAGTGCTCACTTACAAGCAAGGAGAGGATGAAGGAATCGATGAAGCATGGGACCGATTTAATGAACTACTTGAGTGAGGCCCGAACTTGGGATTTTCTGATGACTTGATGTTGCATACCTTTTATTTTTCACTAACCCCTAACTCATCTCGTTTTGTAAGCATGTGTGCAGGCAGTGATATAATGGATAAAACAATTAGTGAAGCCGCACAAATCTTACAAAGGATAAGCAATGGACAAAGAACACTACGAGATTGGCAAAGATGTTGTCGAGAGGAGCAAAATGACAAAAGCAAGCCCAAGGTGCTTGCTGAAATTTCTGAAAAAGATGAACCGAAGGTCAAGGAAGATGAACCGACCATACAAGAAAGTGATGATCCACTTCCCAAGGTAAGAGAGGTCATTTCAGATGTTAAAAATGTTGAAACTAACATGAATGTAGGCCGAAGTATGTGGAATGATAGACCATTGGCGGAGTTCATTCAATCCGGTTGGGTTCAAGTTGATTTCGCCCCACTAATTAACTACCGAAGGAAGGAGGAACACCGACACGTTGCCAAACTAATTGAAGATATATTTGATCAAGAGATGAGTGGAGAGTTGATCCAAAAGATGTTTGAAGAAGAAAGAAAAGAAGGAGATGAAGGATGGATCGACCGGTTTGACAACTCAAAGATTTATGATGAAGGAAGAGAAGAGTACAACCGTGATGAGCCTAGTGACTCAAAGGATAAATGGGAGGAGATAGGACTCAAGCTAGATGATAGCTTGTGTGCTATTGAAGCATACACACTAGCAAATCAAGACATGGAAGTACTCAAGGATGAAGGAAAGAGTGAATCAACAATGAGCGATCTTGACGACATGTGGTACATGGAAGATAAAGAAAGCAACATACAAGACTTTGAAGATGAAGATTTGGTTGATAAAGAAAACTTCAAAGAAGAGATGAATGCGTACATAGTTGAAGGATTACATGTTCCACATGATGAGTTGAAGAAATTGCAAGATGGTGATGAAGAGGCAACTACACTTGTTGAGATCGATTCGCCTTCAACACCGCTTGATGAACCAAATATCACTCTTGTTGAAAAATCTCTAAGGCCAAGGTACGCGCTGAAATCTCAAGATATTATTGGTATTGATGTTGATAAATTTAAATACTCATGCTCAACCAATAGTATGAATGATAGTTTAATGTCTATGCCTTGTTCCAATAGTGATCATGTTGATAGGCTAGATTTTCTTGAGAATGAAAGAGAGGAAACATTTAAGTTTGATCCAATTAATCTCACACCTAAAGAACCTTTGTCTAATGATGAGCTAAGTGCTATGTATGAAACATATGCTTCTTTTATTTACACCTTGACTTGTTGCTACAATTCACATGTGGTGTTAATTATGGACGTATATGTTTACAATAAGTTTTGTAAATCTCGATCATGCTTTGCGCTTGGTCAAGCTAATGACCTTAAGAATCATATGTCGGGAAAGGCCCGATTTTCTCTAACCATGTAGACAAGGCTTGAATAATGAAAAAGAAGCCATGCCTAAAAGAGTTGCAAGATAAATCATCAACCTCTCCGAATCCCGCGATGGATGCTGCTGTCTTCATCAATTTGAGAGCTTGTTCAGAGGTGTACAAATGAAGAAAATGAGATATTCAGAAGCTCCATCAAATTACCATTCCAACGCATCAAGAACCAACAAGTTTGAAGACCCGTGCAAGGAGTTATGGAGGAAACATTGAGCGTTGCGCGGTCTGAAATTTCAGGACAGATTTCATCGCCGAAGTAGAACGGACGTAACTCTCTTGTCCGGAGTCCGATTTGAGCAAATAAAGACTCGTTGGAAAGGAAATTTTGTGCACTGTGTAATGGAGTAGAGCTTGAGTATACTTTCTGTTCTGGACATTAAAAAAATCATGGAGTGAAGGCAGCACCGAAGGATGATAAAGAAGGAGATAATGATGAAACAAAAGGATGCTTTGGGCAAGTCTTCTATAAGTGATCAAGCACAACATGGGAAGTAAACTAAAGCTGCATTGGTACCTTTTCTTCTTGCATGAAGGGCCATGGCTATGCGACGAAAACAAGGTATGTGAGAAAGTCGAGCTCTATGACTTTAAATGAAGCGCTTTTCGGGAGGCAACCCGTTTCTTTATATTTTTACTACTTTCTTAGAGAAAATAAAGAATGGCACTATCTTATGATGATCAACTTGTGGTTATTAATCTAAGTTCAGTTTTCCTTTTTAGAACCACCATCATGTTCATGATAATATTTATTTGTATGCATTGCATTTTGTTATCAATGTGATGTTTCTTTGTGTATACAATTTGGCACATAGTTGGCTTGGTTGTTATACTTAATGATGTATGCTTCAGTTTCCATGTTAATGCTTCATAGGGCCCTATGGGTATTTTCCTTTTGTGATCTTGTGTAAACGTGGTGTTTAAACATGATTGCGGACCATCATCGTTAAGTTCGATAAACCTAGCTAGCTTTTAATATGTTTTCATATTGCTTTGGTTAGTTTATAAGCTTTGCAATGCGCTTAATTTTTCTTGTGCTATAAGAGTTATTGATTTAAGGATAGACATGGTGTTTTAACCCTTGATAAATAAACCTTTATGGCTATGGAGAAATTCGGCAACCTAGTTGTAAACATGGTGTTTAGAACTAGGTGAAAACATTGTCTTTGTTTATATGCTTTCCTATCATGTGCATACACACCTTGCACCACGTACACTCATTAGGTTTTTATTCCTCATTAAACTAATTATGCCACAAGTTAAGAATCTTAGGAGACATTGTTGAATTGTTGGCAATTCTATCTACTCCCAACCGTTACCTTGGGGGTAGAATGTGCGTTTAAAACGTCTTACAGGCAAGATAAAGACTCTCACTACAAGGAAATTGAAGGATGGCTAAGAAGTGTTTTGTCTTCTTCTTCCATGACTAGCAAAATGCTAAGCATGGGGGAGACCCTAAATCTTCAACACGGAAGTGCAACTCTAGAAGATAGAATGATAAAGATCGTTAACGTCTCCGGATCAATGCGCAAGAAGCCACCAATCTCATCAAAATTCTGCATGGTCTCGAAGGAAAAACACTGGATATTTTTCGATATTTAGAAGCCCCATGAAGTTACGATTCCAACAAATCAAGAATCAAGACAATCGGAGGTTCCTACAAGCGGTTATGCCCGAATCACCGAGTGCAACACGTCCTGAAATCAGTTTTGGACAGCACGCAGCGCTGAAGTAAAATGGACATAGCTCCCTTGTTTGAACTCCGTTTTTGATGAATGACCACACGTTGGAAAGGTAATTTCATAAACTTTTCAATAGAGCTATATTTCGATATATTTTCTGTTCTGTACAGAGGGGGAAATCCATGAAAAAGAGACAGCAAGGAGATGATGAGAACAAGAAAGAGGAGATGGTGATGACAACATTGAAGAGAAGGGTGACCAATGACTCCATTAAGCATACAAGATCAAATTCATAAGTTTAGGAGCATTAATAAATCAAGACAAAAGCAAAAGCCACATCGATACATGGAGATGTCGGAAGAAGGCAACGAAGAATTACAAAGGATGGTAACATCTCCATGGACCTTCTCTTTTCCAAACACAAATGCTTGTAAGTATGCCTTCAACCTCAACTAGGTGCAACCTTTTGTTTTTCTCTTCAAACAATAACATGGCTATTAGGAGGACAACCTAGGTTTCTTTTTACTTTCAATAGATAAGCATGACCATGTGTTCACCTCGATATTCTATATTGCCTATGCTTACGGAAAGATGATGAAAGTTGCCGCTTTGTTTTACCTACATGAAGTTATACATGTATTGGCTAATTGCTCTCTATAATATGATTTGAAATTAATTTAAATACTGGCTCTTTTATTTGTGGAGGTGAAATGACTATGCTCTAGACCCACATACATATCTTTGCTCTTTGATTTAAGTTTATGGATAGCCGGATAACTTGTTGTTTTTATGAAAACTTAACTTTTATGCTATCTACATATTTGTGATATTTGTGATGCTCTTGCAAAGTTCTACCTACCAAAGCCATATACATATATGTTTTATGATATCAAAACCCGTAGATTGCAAACATATGTTTTGATGAGTTGGATTAGGATTGATTTCTATGGTTCGAGACTAAGAAGTTGGTCATTCCTTTGTGTAACTTTTTCATGCTAGCCTTTTTGTCTATGCATTGTGGGTTTTCACATAGAAAATTTCACAAACTTCTCCGGGCATCAACCCTAAACCAAAAACATCTTTTTGTGATCACCTCCTTCTCCACAACCCAATTTGTGTATGGAGTAAAATTCTCGATGGAGATTCAAATATTCTGCAAGGTTATGGAATTTATACTTACTTTAGAAGTCATTTCCCCTCTCTTTTATGCTCGAGGACGAGCATCGTTCAAGCATGGGGGAGGAGTTATTCTCTGACACAAATGCTATGTAAGTATTATGTTGCAAAAAGTTTTGAGGAGCAAAAGAAAAAAAGAAAAAAAGAAGAAAAAAATGAAAGAAGAAAAAAATTATTATGATGAGAAGAAAAGAAAAGTAAGAGAAAAGGAAGAATAAAGAAAAAATGAGAGAAAATGAGAAGGAAATAAAATAAAAGTAAAAATAATAATAAAGATGCTCCTCGGATCTTTTTGCTTCATAAGTTCTCAAGTGTCTTGATGACAAATCCATACTCAAATCTTCCAACCATGTGCAATCCAATAACGAGGACTTCACTCGTGCCTCGGCATCATCCATTTGCCACTTGCACATGTCCACTTATCTAAATATGTGTGTTTCATCCCTCTCTCTTTCAAACATTTATTTTCCATGGCCTTTTGACGAGTCTCGGTAATTCCAATAGATCTCTCTCTTAATTTGACAATATTTCAGATGTATGTTTTGCTAGGATTGTTTTTAACCTTCCAAGCTCCACATAAGCCTTCCACTATCACATATGAGTAGAGTAGGTTGAAAATAATCTAGTATAGGCTTGAGTGAATTGATGAGATGAGTGTTCCATGAGCTCTTGCAAGAGATTTTCACTTATGTTGGATATGCATCTTTTTGAAAATCTTCCATGTGACAAGGTAATGGTTTGAAGTTCACTTAAGTTTGAGAGCATCGTGTTTATTAAATGTGGCTTGTTCTTTATTGTTAGTCTATCTTCCATAATGAAAAAGAAGCCGGTCACAACTTGAACTTTAAAATAAATTCTTAAGAGAGAGCAATTCACCTCGTCATGAATGACTAAGTGCAGGGACAACATTGGAAGGCAACATTGATTTACCTTTTAAGCAAAGATTACTTACTCGAGGACGAGCAAGGTTTAAGCATGGGGGAGATGTTAACGGTGAATTTCCGTCAACCTAGAGTACTTGTTATACATTGGTTTCGATTATGATTTGCAACTAACCCGCCACTAGGCATACTAATGATGTAACAAGTTCACACTTGCATGTCGATTTTGGAGTTTGTTGTTTACGCAGAAAATTAACGTTAAGGAGGAGACTTTCGGGATAAGTTCATCAAGCAATTCAAGAGAAGATCATGAAGGCCGTCACAAGTCAAGACACGAAGTGAACAAGACTCTAAACAACCCAAGGACCGAAGCATCAACACGCAAAACTTCGGGGACTTGGATGTTTATCAACGAGATCAACTCAGCCCGAGAGATATTCTCGCAGCTCAGGACAGCATGATCTTCGGTACAGATTCGGAGACTTAAACGGTCTTTAATGGCAAAAGTTTGACTACCAAAGTTGTGGGTCTCGACGATACCTTCGATTTGGACATGTGGAAGGCCCAATTCGGATAAGGGAGCTAGGAGATATAGCCCCCGAAATCCCTGCTGCGCAGTCAGTCCGAAATCAGAACAGATTATCTTCCAAGGCCGATTTGGAGATCTTATCTTCGTTTTTAAGGAAAGAAATGAATACCAAAGTTGAAGATAATTTCGTGGCACACAACCTGGACACCGAATTTGCATTATTTGGAGTCCAGACGTGGGAGATATTGCGCTGGCAAGGAAGGATTGCGAATCAGGAAAATCTGGACGAGGCTGATTTTATGAAAACCAAGTTTGCTTCTCTCCCAAGGAGAATCTCGTGCAAGGCAAGGTGGAGCACGCCCAAAGGCACCCCAAGGACATAAATACAACCCCCGTAGGCGCCCCAACATGGTGACCCATCGAACAAATCATCCTACCAACGCCAATCACCAGAAAACTGCCGCCGCAAAATGAGGGAGAGAGTTAGATGAGCTCGTCGCAAGGATCAACGCCGGCGGAGAGAAGGAAGCAAGAGGAGGACTCCAAGCCGCTGGCCTAGGGGTGTTCCCAAGCTCCATCGCCGCCATCTACATCGACGACGTTCTCCGGAGTCTCCATCACCCCTATGTGCTTCAATCCGTGTAAGATGATGGGGTAATGTCTCCGTTCATCCCTAGGATTAGATGGATACATGCTATGTGATCGCTACTTGATTCGTGGTTTCAATATATTGTTTTCATGTTGATGATGCTTTGATGATTAAGGTAGGCCACCGTGTTTTTTTGGGCGTATGATATCCGCTACTCCCATAGATTCCATCAACATACCGTGTCCATCATAGGTCTAGTCACGAATACCTTCGCGTAGTGACAGTACGAGAGGAGGGAAAGGGCGAAACCGTGGTCACAACCCCTGGTAGATTGGTTTACCGCTTTCGTGTAGTAGATGCATACCATGTTATCCTAGATCCTAGGGAGAGAACGCTTATCTTTCTTACTCACTCTCTTGTGTTCACCCCTTTATCGTCTAGTTTAACCCTAGATTTGTGTGATCAACTTAACTTAGATTAACTTAGGTTAGATTGTCTTTACTTTTAGATTAATACTCTCTTTAAAGGTTTCCTTAGTCAACTAGATTAGTACTTGGTTAAGCGCTAGTAATCCCCTTGCTCCGCGGATTGACAAGAACCTTGGGAATCTCGTGGTGAAATAGGTGTAGGTCCGTACGCTTGCGGATCGTAGGTGGATACGAGTTTTATCCGTCAACATTGGTGCTGGTGCGGGTGAAGAACAAGCGCGAAAGGTCGTCGCCGGTGAGGCCTCCATGTGTAGAGAAGACAAGTAGGCTTCGTTCGAGGGACTCGGTGGCTAGCGGGGTCAAGTGCGGGCCGCATGGTGGCATGAACAGCAAGATGAAGTCATGGACGGTTTCTTGGTAGAGCCTCAAAACCAAGGTCGAGCCGAGACTATGTGGGAGCCGAGTCATGAGTGGCGATTGGCGGAGGCTACACCTAGTTCGCGGGGTTTCCAGTGGTTCACCAGAAAACCACTGGGTTCCTTAGTTGATCCACAAAGCCAAGACCGAAGAACCGAAGACGGAGATGCAGCAGCTCCAGACTGGTCTGACCGGTGGGTCTGACCGGTCTGACCGGTGAGGAGCACCGGTCTGACCGGTGTGCGACGACACAGTCCGGAATCTTCGAAGTGGAGGACACGCGCCGGGATTGGATGGCTTGCGTCGAGGCTAAGCAGGGTACGGTCGCCGGGCATCCGTCCGATGGAGAAATTCTGAAGACTTCCAAAACCACCCTTGAGGGGCTTGTATCCCTAGTTATTAAGTAAGGGTATTTTATAATTTCGGTTGCCTCCATATAACCCATGAGGTGAGAGGATGGCAGCCATCTCTCTTTGAACCCTAGTTCATTTGCTTTCCTATTTTCCTTCCTATTTTCTTAGGATTTCCATAGGACTAGCTTGAGAGCTTCATGGTGAGATTTTGTGAGAGGGTTGGATGATCGGATGGCAAGCTAAACCTTGTATGAACCTTCTTGGTTTGTATAGATGATTCGGTGTGGTTCCTCAAGGCTTTGTTGTGTTGTTCCCGATTGTTCTTGGTGGTGATTTTCGGAGCCCTCTCTTGGTGGTTTTCTCGGTGTGTTTTCGGGACCTTGCTCTTGGGGATTTTATGGGGGAAATTCGTGCGAACCCTTCGTGGTTCTTTTGCCTTTGATTCCCCTCCCAAATCCGTGAGTTTAGGGGCTCGATTTTGGGGTTTTCGGTGTTCTAGGGTTAGAGTTGTCAAGATCTTACACTCTTTGGATCGTACGATTTGGGGCGGAAAGTTTGAGGCCATTGTGGAGTCGGAGAAGTATGACACTCTGACCGTGAACGAGTTGTTCTCGAAGCTCAAGTCGGCTGAGGTGGATAGGGGCATGACAGCTAAGATCGAGGGCCCGACTGACTCTCATAGTCTCACCCTCATCGGTGGTTCGAAAGGAAAGGCTAACACTAACCCATCCACCAGGATGTTCTCTTTGTCCTCTTTGATGTCTATGCCAGATGAGGAGTTCGACGTGCTTGGAGAGGATGAGCTGGCGCTCCTGACGAGGCGGTTCGAGAGGCTGCACGAGAACCGGGTGAACATGAGGAGGAACATGAGGACATGCTTCAAGTGCGGCAAGGCTGGACACTATTTTGCCGAGTGTCCGAAGGTGAACAACCACGACAAGCACAAGTTCAAGGACAAGAGGAAGAAGTCAAATAAGAAGGACCATGGACATGGGAAGAAGACACGGTCTCGAGAGAAGATGAAGAGATCGAGCGACATTGAGTCCGACTCCGAGGACACGTCTTCAAGCTCGAGTGATGAAGACGAAGAGGATGACAAGAAGAAGAAGAAGAAGAAGAAGAAGAAGAAGAAGAAGAAGAAGAAGAAGAAGAAGAAGAAGAAGAAGAAGAAGAAGAAGAAGAAGAAGAACCTCAGCAAGTATCTCAACGGCCTTTGTGTGACGGGGCTAGGCCTCAAGGACGACTTATGCGGCATGGCTCGCAGCTCCGGCAGCAAGAGAAGCCAGAAGGACTCCTCGGAATTGGATTCCGAGGATGAGGTATGCGATGAGCTCTCTTCTTTGTGTAAGGAGAATGAGGAGTTAGTTGACTTGCTTGATAATCGTGATCACATGCTTAGAGAGGCTAAGAAGCTTAGGAAGGAGCTTAGATCTTTGCTCGAGGATGCTAGGACTAGAGTGGCTGAGCTAGAAACACAGGTTCTTGATAGCAAGCTTGAAATTGATTCTCTTAAGCCTAGCCCTATTGTTTCTGATGAGATTGATTGTGTTGATTGCTCTGTTTTCTTAGCTGACTTGACTGATCTTAGGGAAAAGTATGCCTTCAAGTGTGAGGAACTAGATGTTCTTAGGGTTGAGTTGGCTGAGCTACAATCTAGACCCAATTTGCTTGGTGCTTGTACTTCTTGCTCTACTTTGCATGAGAAAATTGTTGAGCTTCGTTCTCGCATTGTTTCACTTGAGGCTGATTTGAAAGTGCCTATTCCTACTTCTTGTTCTACGTGTGAGTTGCATGCTATGAAGAATTTGGAACTTGCACAATGTGTTAACCATTCACATGATGAGAACAATAAGTTGCGTGAAGTGCTGAGTTAGTTGTCTAGTCAGGAACCTCAGCTTGGTGTGATGATTGCGAGTTGTAAGCTCTTTGATGGTTGGGCATTGGGATTCGATAAGGTTGGTGAGGGCAGTGGTAAGAGAGAAGGGAAATTCGGGAATGTTTTAGCTCCACCACAACCCACACCCAAAGACAAGTTTGCATCCAAGGCAAACCATTTGCTTAAACCGAAAGAAAAACCGAGTGAGAAGGTAAGTGAGAAGCCTAGTGAGAAACCATGTGGGAAGCCTAGTGAGAAGCCTTGTGAAGAACCTCACCCCAAGCCTAAGCCCAGATCGATCAGTTTCCATTGTGAGTTTTGTGGAAAGGATGATCACAGGAAAGAGTTTTGCTATAAGAGAAGGAGAGAGGCGAGAATGGCTAAGGAGTGGGCAAACAAGGACAGGTACCACTCATCTCATGATGTGCCTGAGCTCGTGTGCAGTTTCCTAGGGCCAAGGCGAGTGTGAGGATAGTTCCGGCTTGGGGAGAGCGAAAGGCTGTTGGAGGTGCTGCTGGCCGGGCTACACCGGTCAGACCGGTGAGAGGCACCCGTCGGACGGTGCGGGCTCGGACAGCGGCAGCTTGGGTTTCGTGCTCGTACAGATGCTAAGTTTGGTTCAGGAGGTCGTGGTTCTGGTGGTTGGTCTGGAGAGTCTGCCGATGGTCAGTTTGCTAGTCGCTCTCCCCCTCGTGCTCAATACGGGGATGGGGGGGGGTCGTAGCTTGGAGTTGGAAAGGAGGGTCAGTCCACGATTTTCTTTTCGTGGTTTTGGTCCTCCTCTGGTTAGTGAGGGGTGGTTCCCTCATAAGGGTTACCATGGTGGTGTTGAGTTTGTTGGACGTTCTCCACCTCGTGATCAATACGAGTTTGGGAGAGGTCGCAGTTTTGAGTCTCAGAAGGGCTACAGACCATGCTTTCCCTTTCGTGGTAGTCGTACCCCTCCAATGGGACAGGAGTGGTCTTCCCCTGGTGGTTCTAGGTTTGATAGGATGGATTGCTGTATTGATAGGCATGGTAGGATGAATGTTGCTAATCCTACTTTCAAGGAAATGGCCCGACACTGGTTTGCCACTTTCGGAACTAACCCCAGTGTTGAGTCGTTTGCTCGCTCTCGCTCTTGGTTTTGAGTTGCAGGTGGATGGCCCAGAGAACATTTGGTTGATATCGGGGGTGGTTCTCCGACCTCATACCCCAGTGGTGACATGGAGGTACATCACTTTCGGGGATGGTGGACAAGGACGAGTGAATTGTGAAGAAATGATCAAGGTAAGTAAATTTGTGACCTTCAAGTGTGTGGCCTTGGTCAAGCCACTTGGTTCATTTTACTCTTTGCCCTATCTCATGTGTGTAAAGTGAGCTTTGTATGCTTTTTGGCCTTAATGCATGAGTTTAGGGGAGCTTGTGAGTTTTGTGCTCCTTTGCTCTTTTGCCGGTGGTGTCGAGCCCTTTTTGCCTCCCCTCGAGGAGCCGGTGGTTTGTGAGTTTTGTGTGAGAGCTCCTTTGTAGCATATGTATAGCTTTCCTTTGTGCATTTCTTGCATTTGGCATGGCATGTGTAACATGATGTATAGGCATCCTTGTATCTTAGATTGCATGCATTTTCTATTATATGCATTGGATAGGAAAAGCTTCTCCTATATACATTGTTCACCATGGAATGATATTTATGTCTTTGTGAGCTTGTTTGGTATGCTACGGTTAGTTTGGCTTAGCTCTTGTTAATCTTGATTTATAATCCATGGTTCATGGCTATTTTTTTTGAAAAATGTCTCATATATGCTCTCTCATGTGTAAATGCCTTTTTATGATCTTGACATGTTTTAGTGGCTTGGTTATGCTTAATTTGTGGTTGGATAGCTAGCTTATTGATCATATGGAGCCAAAGGCTCATTTGCCATCATGAATGTTTAGCCCTCTTGCTTTATCTTGTGGAGGGGCATAAGTTCCTTTTTGTCGCAAAGACATTTCATGTACCAAGTTTGAATCTGAAAATGAAATGTAAAATGCTTGGAAAATGTGCTCCCATGTCATATGTGCTTCATTTAATTTATTTTGGGTGCTAAACCGTTGCATGATGTCTACCAATGAGAAGTCTCATATATAGAAGTAGACACATGGCTCGGTGGCTTTGACATGACATGAGGTGCTTGTGGGTGTTTGTGATGGTCTTATGATTAGAATGGTTGTCCTAGCATGAAGTTTGTATGACTTTGCCATTTTGACATGTTTTGATCATGTTTAGGACTTTGCTCATGAGAGGTGAATTTTTCGCAAAATTTCTCATTTCCATCTTAGCTTCGTCCAAAGATTGTGAAACTTGATAATCATGTAGTTGAGATCGATACGAAGCTATAGAGTATCTAACTTGCTCATTTGGACATGTGTAGCATCCTATGTTGAATTTTGTCTATTTGAGAAGCTCTAGGTTGAAAGTTTTGCATTTTTGGCTTGATTCATGCATTGCCAACAAGGGGGGGTTGAGCTTGAAATGGCTTGCTGGATGCATTTAGAAGGTTTTCAGGTGGTTTCGAGCCATTTCTGGGCTCTGGTGTGCACCGGTCTGACCGGTCAGAGTGCTGGTCCTGTGCACATGTTGCACCAGTCTAACCGGTGGTGGTGACCGATCTGACCGGTGAGAGCTGAGTTGTTGCAGCTGCCCCGTTTCAAGTGGTGTTTTGCATGCATTCGTTCAGGGGGAGTTGCATTGGTTCAGAGGGAGCTTGCATGTGTGCAGGGGGAGCTCTTTGTGGTTTTTCGAGCTTTGGTTTGGTGGTTTGCGCTCTTTGCTTGAGTTTAGTTTTGTCTCGGTTGTGTCGAGTCGTTACCCTTGTCTAAGGGGTCCGAGAATTGTCTTCTTCAAGTGATCTTGCTCTTTGCCTTTGTTTAGCTTTCGATCGCTTGTTGGAGTTTCTTTTTATTCGTTTCTTTCCTTTTTCTTTTCTCTCGTGTTACTTTATGTGGGTGTTGTCAATGCACTCATCAAGGAGGAGATTGAGGACCATGTGTGGTTCGAGGATCGGTGGATGGTCGCTTTCTTGTGTGATGAGTGATTGACAACGTTGTGTGGGCTGATTCTTGGCTGAGTATTGCAAGTGCAGGTTGCGGCTTGACTGGTGTTGGTGCAAGTGAAGAACAAGCGCGAAAGGTCGTCGTCGGTGAGGCTTCCAGGTGTGGAGAAGACAAGTAGGCTTCGTTCGAGGGACCCGGTGGCCAGCGGGGTCAAGTGCGGGCCGCATGGTGGCATAAACAGCAAGATGAAGTCATGGACGGTTTCTTGGTAGAGCCTCAAAACCAAGGTCGAGCCGGGACTACGTGGGAGCCGAGTCATGAGTGGCGATAGGCGGAGGCTACACTGAGTTCGCGGGGTTTCCAGTGGTTCACCAAAAACCACTGGGTTCCTTGGTTGATCCACAAAGCCAAGACCGAAGAACCGAAGACGGAGATGCAGCAGCTCCAGACCGGTCTGACTGGTGGGTACCGGTCTGACCGGTGAGGAGCACCGGTCTGACCGGTGTGTGACGACGCGGTCCGGAATCTTCGAAGCGGAGGACACGCGTCGGGATTGCATGGCTTGCGTCGAGGCTAAGCAGGGTGCGGTCGCCGGGCATCCATCCGATGGAGAAAATATGAAGACTTCCGAAACCGCCCTTGAGTGGCTTGTATCCCTAGTTATTAAGTAAGAGTATTTTAGACTTTCGGTTGCCTCCATATAACCCATGAGGTGAGAGGATGGCAACCATCTCTCTTTGAACCCTAGTTCATTTGTTTTCATATTTTCCTTCCTATTTTCTTAGGATTTCCATAGGACTAGCTTGAGAGCTTCATGACGAGATTTTGTGAGAGGGTTGGCTGATCGGACGGCAAGCTAGACCTTGTATGAATCTTTTTGGTTTGTATAGATGATTCGGCGTGGTTCCTCAAGGCTTTGTTGTGCTGTTCCCGGTTGTTCTTGGTGGTGATTTTTGGAGCCCTCTCCTGGTGGTTTTCTCGGCGTGTTTTCGGGACCTTGCTCTTGGGGATTTGATGGGGAAAATTCGTGTGAAACCTTCGTGGTTCTTTTGCCTTTGATTCCCCTCCCAAATCCGTGAGTTAAGGGGCTCGATTTTGGGTTTTCGGTGTTCTAGGGTTAGAGGAGTTCTTGGCGGGATTTCTTCGATTCCTCTTGATTTGGCAAGTTTTTGTGGACAAAATCATGGCTATGGACTCCTCATGAGGTATTCCTATCATCTCCAAAGTCTTGTTCAAGTCTGTCGAGCGATTCGGGAGATCGAAGTTTGGATTTGGAGGAGTTGACCCGCGGGTGTTGTTCATCCCGACCTGCCCAGGCTACACCGGTCTGACCGGTGCTCTTGACCGGTCTGACCGGTGTGAGTCACTTGTGGGATTTGCCTCGGGTGAACTGCTTGACTCGTGTGTCTTTGGGTCTTGGTGTTGTTGGTCAGTTCTTGGTTTGTTTGGAGTTGGTTTGTTAGGTTTTGTGTAGGGTTTTCCTTCTGTGCAGGTTGTGTTTTGAGGGTGTGTTTGTTCCAGGGCCTAGAGAAGTCACTGAGGCTTTCTGGAACGCTTGTCGTGCGGCTGCTGTAGCCACCGGCATGACCGGCTCTTCCCACCGGTCTGACCGGCGCAGGCCATCGGTCTGACCGTTGCAGCACAGGCAGCAAGCCGTGCAAATTTCCGCTGTGCGTGTTGGTGTGTTTTGGCTCGGGACGTTGTTTGTTGGTTCCTAGGTCCAGTAGCATTTCAGTGGTTGCGTGGACTTGGCCAACTTGGGTAGTGAGTCGGCGACGTGTGTTGGAAGTCGTGTTCGTCTTGTTGGAGTCTGTGTCTCCTTCGAGAAGAATTTTTGTCGGCTCCCATTCACTCCCCCCTCTCTGGTTCGCCGTATCGGTCCTTCACTCTGTAAACTATTTTGCTTTTGTTTTTCTTTAATGAAAATTTATTTATGTTGTGGGGATCTCCCCCACAGTTTCTGTTTCAAAACACATTTTTATTTGATCAATTAAATATTTTATCATCCTATTCTCAATTGTCTATTAAGTAAAATACTCTCTCCGTCCTAAAAAGAATGACGTTTTAGGATTCAAAATTTGTCCCCAAAAGAATGACACTTTACTTAATTTGGCATGTGTGCATGTGCATGTAGCCATGCAACACTCAATTAGCACCTAATATGGCAAATAAATAGGGGCAATCTAGGTCATTTGACCTCCTTGATAATCTGTCTTAGAATTCCTAAAATGACATTCTTTTGGGACAGAGGGAGTATAGTTTATCCTCATGTAAAAAACTCAAATCTTCACTTCTTCCAAAGTGAATTACTCCCTCCGTCCTGAAATATAAGGCATTCTAGGATTTTTAGAACAAATTAAAAAAGTGGGAAAATGTCACATATACCCTTAGCTAATGATAATTAAAGGTAAGTTTTCTAGTTAACAAGTGCAATATTTGGCAAGTCTTTAATTGAGTTGATTGAGTACTTACAAAAACTCCTAGGATGCCTTATATTTGTGGACAAATTTTGAACCCTTGAATGCCTTATATTTCAGGACAGAGGGAGTAAATAGTAATTATTAAAAAAATCTTAAAATTTTACTTTTGTCCAAGTGTTTCAAATAATAACAAAAAAATTACAACATATCCGGCGGCAAGCCCAGCAATGCGCAGGGAATTTACATAGTTTGAAGGATGTCTTGTGCCAAAGACACAATTTTAGTGGCACGTGTCCATTGAGACATTGAGTAGTGTCCAGTGTCGTACAGCCAGTTTTCCCGTCTCCGATTGCTTCGCACTCTGCTCCGCGGCGGTGCTCGGGCGGCGATCTCGATCCTCATCTCCGGCGGACGGTAAGTTACTCCCCCAGCTTTTCGCGCGCTGCATCCCTGATTCCCCTCCCACTACCACCCCGCTCACCCCCACACTCCTGTATTTCCCTTCGCAGATCGAGGATGGATTGCCCCAAGGCCAAGATGAGTGAGGCCGCGGTGACCTGCCCCTCCGACGACGCCCTCGAGCAGATCCTCTCCCGCCTCTGCGCCAAGCCGCTCTTCCGATTCAAGTGCGTCTCCAAGGCCTGGTGCAGCCTCATCGCCGACCGCGTCCTCCGCAAGTTCCCCCAGACCCTTCAGGGTTTCTTCTACGGCAGCGGCGGCGAGAACTACGGGCATTTCACCGACCTGCTTGGAAATCCGGTGCCTCCCAGCGACGTCGATCATTCCTTCTCTTTCCTCACGCAGCAGGCTGGGATTAAGTACATATTCCTCTTGGATTCCTGCAACGGGCTCCTGCTCTTCGGGCACAGAGAGGATCCGGACTCCCCAGTTGACTCGCTGGGCTACATTGTGTGCAACCCCACCAATGAGCAATGGGTGACCGTGCCTAGCTCCGGCCGGCCAGGAGGTTGCGAGACCTTTGAACATGACAGTTCATGCACCTTTCTGATTTTCGACCCGGCTGCATCCCCGGAATTTAAGTTGCTCCAGCTCTGGCACTGTATGGGAGATGCAGGGGTGCGGACATACTCATCTGAAAGTGGGGTGTGGAGTTGCAGGCCAAGTGAATGGATGCATTCGGGGATAAGATACTATGCAGGCAGTGCCTTTGTTAATGGTATGCTACATTTTGTTGTTCCCTGCAATGATTATGCCAAGGATCAGATGGTTGTGATGGATGCGGAAGGGAAGATACGAAATATCGTGCAGGTGCCAGGTTTTCTTGCTTTTGTTGGTCTGTCCCAAGGACATCTGCATTGCATAAAACGGCATATGGGCGAGATGACTGAACTGTCCATTTGGGCCCTTGAGGACTATGATACAGGTGAATGGGTTCTAAAGCACACTGTGAGCATCCTGAAGCTGTTTGGAAGAATAAGTTGCAAATTGTGGTTTCACTTCACTGTGGTTGCCATTCATCCAGATTGCAATATGGTTTTCTTTGTTCAGCACTGGGACCAGAAATTGATATCATATGACATGGATAGAAAGGAAGTCCGTGCTCTCTGCGCTCTAGGGGATAACAAGGATGTGTGTGTTCTCCACACTTTAGGTGAGGGCTATCGATCTATTACCCCGTACGGCCGTACGTTCCCTGTTCGACTGGGCCATTAGCACTTGCTAGAAAGCTCGGAAGTTAAAAAGAAAATGGTCCTCCAAGAATGGAACACCTAGCAACTTGGGTGGATCTAGAAGAGTCAGGTGATGTAATTTTCCTGGTGTTTGAATGTATCCCTTGTTATGCTTTTGGTCCAATTAAATATTGCAAGCCAATTAAGACAGGCATGTAAGATGGCTTCATGTGTGCTACTTGTCTGAATAATCACAATTTTGGGAAATGCTGCTGTACCTTTCATGTTTAAGAATTATAACGATCCTATATACTTCAATCTTCTTTCTTGGCATTACTAGCAAGCCATTACCGAGTGAAACTTTATTTGTGCTACATGAATAAATGTATCCTCTGTGTTAAGTACTTGTCTACTTGGCTTCCTAGTTGATGTTTACTACATGAGATACACACAGACACACACACACACACAGATGTGTGTGTGTGTGTGTGTCTATATATATATATATATATATATATATATATATATATATATATATATATATATATATATATAGAGAGAGAGAGAGAGAGAGAGAGAGAGGGAGGGAGGGAGGGAGGGAGGGAGAGGGAGGGAGGGAGGGAGAGAGAGAGAGAGAGAGAGAGAGAGGGAGAGAGAGAGAGAGAGAGAGAGAGACCTAGTTCAGACTCATATAAAATTGTGGAGGAACCCCTTTGATTCAAAGAAATTCCCCTTTTCCGATGAAAACATAATAGGAGGGCAGTGTAAGGATGTACCCATAAGCTTTTATTGTTTGATTTCAGTAGTTTGTTTTTTCGTCAATGCTTTTGATGCAATTAATATGGTGCATCTATCAAAAAGGTTCTATCTGAAAGTTGTCACATCTAATCAGTTTGGATTATATGATATATCTGGTTCCAAAACCAAAAGTTACCCCTACTCTTCTGAACGATACTGGAACATTGTAGTAGGAGACTGTTGGACAGAGCAGAGCTTGCTAATAAAAGCATATACTTGCATTATTTATTTATTTATTCTAGCACTTAGCACTGTGGTAGAACATGGATGTAGGTACTTAGCTGCATTACTCTCTCATGCCACCCATCACCCCACCTTCATTTCACAGCATCATGGACAGCACCAAGACCAGGAGGTGGATATCCTCTGCGAACTGAAAACTTATGAAATTATCATGAGGAAGTTTGTGTTCTCTGCACTACCATCTATTTTACTCAGTACGCTTCCTATTTCTCAGTCATGGGCACTTGCAAATAAGCGCTTATAGTGTTGCCTCACTGGTTTGTTATCTGAACGTTCAGCAAGGATCTGTTCAAGTGTTGAGCAGATAGCAACTTGGGTAAATCTATAAGAACTAAACATGCACTTAGCTGGTGCTTGGATGTACTCCTTCGTACTCTTTTGGCCCTCATTAATACTTCAAGCCAATTGAGAGATGCTGATGATTTTGATGCATTCGTTCTATTGCTTTTGGTCAATTAATACGTGAATGTATCAAAATAGTTAAATTTGAATTGAAAGCTCTGTCAAATGAAGGTCAAGATTACATGACGCACGTAGTTTCCAAACCAAAATTTCTCACTGCACTGCCGAGCTGTAACTGTAACCTTGTGATAGTAGACTGTCAGCCAGAGCAGAGCTTGATTCTAAAAGTTGATCACTGTGTTATTTTGGTAGTGTTGTGGAAGAAGATTGTATGATACTTACCCACAGCCCACAGACATTGTTCCTTGTTACAGCAGTCTATATTTGAGTTAGGTACTTCCACGACTAGGTTATGTCAACTGTACAAGGTAGCTTTGTCTGCCCTCAGCAATATATATACTTGAGAACTTCGAAGGTCCTTGACCTGAATGTCTGATTTGTTATTTTTGTTGCTATGAGCTCCAAATGTTGATGTTTTCCTTTATGTAAAGTTGTTCTAGAAGGCTTGGCAACAAGGACAAAATGTGGAAAGCACAGGAAACAGTTAGTGAAAAGTATCGACCCCATTTTCATGTCATTGCTGAAATTATATCGGAGTATGAACTGTGATTTCATCACGAGTAAAAAAATTCAGTGTTTCTGTTCTTGAAGGTAGACTGAAATAAATCTATTATAAAAAACTATGACAACTTAGGAGTAACTGGGTGGATTTATATTAAGATGAAAATGTATAACAAATCTATTTAATTAATCCTCCTGAATAATGCCTATGTGACACATGATAGTTTCTGAAGGTGCGCAGTTATATTTTGTGGCCTTTGATCAGCTTTCAATCTCACTCATATAGGTGAGCCTCCCAAACTGAAGCTCAGAAGATGGATAGACTGCTAGGTAAGAATAACCTTTGGTGATACCTAAGGTGTCCTAGGTTCCATGTCCAACTTGCTGTCTGGAAGCTGGAGTATTGAGCTTGGGAATTTTCACTGACGCGCAGAAGGATGAATCATCTGTACCGGTTTCATGAACTCTTTGATTTGGTCAGCAACCTAAAAAAAGGTGATATGATATCTTTCGTTGAATGTAATGATTAGTGGGTTACTAAACATTCTCACCGTTTTGGATGGCACTGTATGTGGTTCAAATAAGGATGTCATGCTGTGGATCAAGGGGGAAAGTGCCATGGGTCTTTGCACTCCAGGGGAGAGGGATCATGGAAGCAAGTGGTTGGAAGAATGTGGCATTACAGATTTCTAACAGCAATAAAAATGATGTGTACTGATAAAAGTTTTAAGGCTATTCCGAGTGGAGTGTTTCATTTCACTGTTTCCAATACTACCACATCATCTAGAGTACCATGAAACCATGGATGAAACAACCTCTGCAATGCAAGATTTTAATTTTGATGTTTCCTATCTTCTTATTGCATTCAATTGTAAGACACATAATTTTAATTTTGATGTTTCATATCTGCTTATTGCATTCAATTGTATGACACATAGTGACATGGAGACAGTGTACATGGGATTTCAATGTTTCATCTAAGTGAAACTCCTTCCATCTCTCTCCTCTTTAAATTATTGTCATGTCATCAAAATTGCTTATGTGGCATCCTATTTGGAACTTTCCTTTAATTTTGAGGCTCACATGTTTACTGAAAGAAAATAGAGTTAAATACATCGGTAGCTCTTAAACTTGCCATGATGTGCCATTTAGCTAGGTCCACGAACTCGCAAAATCGAAATCTAAACTAACGCCCTGTTCGTTTGGCTCATCAGCCACCAGCCAACAGTACTTTTCTCTCAGAACAAATCATCCATCAGCAACCAGGCAGCAATACTTTTCTCTCAGAACAAATCAGCACCAGCCATCAGCCACCAGCCAAACGAATAGGCTTAAGACGGTGGGCTAACCGCCCTCACGGTTCTCATTAAGAAGAGAAAAGGCCCGAACCCTGGTTTCACCGACGAGGGGATTTTTTTAATCAACCTCATAATTCGCTCCAATGAGGATTCAAACCTGGGTGGTTGCGACCATACCTCAGCTCCACTAACCAACTAGGACTAGAGGGTTTTGATGCAAAATCGAAATCTGACACCTCAAACATGTTAAGTTGTGCCAATTAGGTCCACAAACTCGCAAAATTAATATCTAGCACCCCAAACTTGTTCTGTTGTGTCATTTAGATCCATACCCCTTCGGTGGTCTTTGTACATCTGATGTGGCATGTTGACATGCCACCACATAGAATGATATATGCAAAAAGACTCTTCATTTTATTTTTTTCTGCGTCAATGTCCTCCTCATTTATCTCCTCTCTCGAACGGTCTTCTTGTGCTCTCGACATAGTCCCTCCCATACAGGACCACCACTCTCCCTAGGTTGGGCGCCATCCGGCACATGTCTAGTTGTTGTCGTGTCCTCCTCTTGCGCAGAGAAGAGGAGAAGCAGACTAAGTATAGAGCGAGCGGGTGAGAGGAGATAGTGCGATGCAAGCGGAGTGAGCAACAAGGCAGTGGTGATGGTGAGTGGCTGCCGTTATGGTGGAGCATACTCCATCCGTCCTGAAATATAAATCATTCAAGGGTTCAAAATTTGTTCCCAAATACAAGGCATCCTAGGAGTTTTTGTAAGTACTCAATCAACTTAATTATAGACTTGCCTAATATTGCACTTGTTAACTCCAAAACTTACCTTTAATTACCATTAGCTAAGGGTATATGTGATATTTCCCCACCTCTTTAATCTGTCTAAAAATCCTAGAATGTCTTATATTTCAGGAGGGAGTACTCCCTCCGTTCTGAAAAACCTGACGTTTAGGACAAGGTTTGAGTCAAACATTGGGAATCTAAATCATCAATAACTTTTAACATGTTGAGTTTGCAAATGTGAAAACTATACGAATAGATTTGTGTTGAAAAATACTTTCATAAAATTATAGATATATCACTCTTTGATAAATAGTTTTATAATGACAAGATGTCAAAGTTGTGTTTTGGAGACCGTGTCACTGTTCTAAACGTCAGGTTTTTCAGAACGGAGGGAGTATGAGACAAGGCAGCGCCAACCCTTGACCGCGCGAGCTAGTGGTGGTGGTAGTGGTGGTGCCTTCTTCGGCGATGGTGAATGCGTCGTATATTTAAGAACGAGGGGTAATTTAGAGCCTGTTCGTTTGGCTGGTGGCTGATGGCTGGTGCTGGTTTGTTCTGAGAGAAAAGTACTGTTGGCTGGTTGTTGGTGGCTGCTTTGTTCTGAAAGAAAAGTACTGCTGGCTGGTGACTGATAAGCCAAGCGAACATGGCGTTAGCCCCCCCCCCAACTAGGCGTTACTGCGGACTGCGGTTAATAAATGCATTGCGTGTGAACGCAGTCCGTTCCTCTTCCTCCGGTTGCTTCTCACACACACACCACATCAAAGCCGCTGTCCAGTGGTCGCGGCGGCGGCGCTCACCGAGATCGATCCCTGTCGTCTCGAGAAATTTGCTATTGTGATACATCTATCGTCGTGGTTTCGCTATTTTGACAATCCTAACGTTAGCTTCGTTATTGTAGGACACCAAACGTGGTCACCTTGCTATTTTGACACAATTCGTACTTTTACCACCTCCTGTACCCGTATTTGCGCCGTATAGGACCAAAATGCCCTTCTGCTTCTTATCCACATATCAGAGCAGACTCAGAACAGAGGACCCATTCTCGACGCCTGCCACGCGGCCTTCCTGTTCTTCGGTCGCGGCCGGTGGCGAAAGCCCTCCGCGCCGCCGCGGCCGACCCGACCCGCGCCCTCGCCGCCGCGCACGCGCCGCACGCGGTCGCGCCCGGGGACCCCGCCGGGGCCGCCGCCTACCTCGCCGCCGCGGCGGACAACCTCGTGAGTCGTGAGCTGCTGTCCTGCTTTTCCGATTACTTTCCCCCCGCTCCCCGTTTCGTTCCCCGATGATCCTGCTGCCTTAAACCTGTGGTGTGGGTTTGTTTGCTCGTCTGCTTGCAGGAGAATGCGACGGAGTAAGAAAGGGCCGTGTTCGGGACGCTCTCCGCGATGGTGGGCGAGCAGAGGAACGAGGAGGTGGCACTGCAGAGGCACCTGGAGGTTGCGATGGCTTTTATTTTCTAGTTATTAATTCAGGCTTTGGATAACGGAGGCGTGATCTATTGGATTCTTTGGTTAACTGCGAACCAACTGATTAATTTCTGGTATACTGTTGTATGCAACAGTTGCTCAAGAATTTCCCCAGGGATATCCTGTCCCTGGAGAGAGCCCAGCTCATCTGCTTCTATTTGGGAAAGCCGAATTTATCCCTGAAATTTGTCGAGCAAGTAAGTTATACCAGATTTATCAAATTTTGCTGAAAGAAGTCCAGTGACGATTGTTCCCTGACAGCATGATGACCCACTGACCTGGGCATGAAAGTCATAGCAGTGCATTCCTCTTCACTCTGTGTTCTTTGGAACCTTTGGAACCGGCCGCCGTCAGAGGATCACCATGGCGTTCCCTGTCCATGGCGGCGCCCAGCGTGGCCAGCCCTAGGGCATCCGACGTCGGCAGACCTTGGGAGCCGGCCATGCCTAGGGCACACGGCGTGGCCAGCCCTTGGGCGCCGGTTTGGAGGGCCGCCGTGCCCGGACTCTCGACGCGCCGTGCGAGGGGTGCGCCGTTCGAGGAGCTCGCCACCGACTCCCCGCCGGCCGTTCGCGGCCATCTCCAAGATCCCCTCCCCGTGCGCCACCGGCGCCTTGGAGGCCGGCGCCACCGGCGCACCGTCCCCGTCGCGCTCGGTTTGGGTGTCCCCTTGGCCCTTGGTGGCCAACTCCGAGGGAGCCCTTAGGGCGCCGCCGCAATCCTCCATGGCGGGCCGTTCCAGAGACGGAGAGACGAGGCGTCGCGAGAGAGACGAGGCGTCGCGGAGAAGACCGAAGGAAAAAAACGAATCGACGTACGAGTTGCGATCGGTAAAAAAGCAGAAGGGCATTTAGGTCCTATACGGTGCAAATACAGGTACATGAGGTGTTAAAAGTACGAATTGTGTCAAAATAAAGGTGCCCACGTTTGGTGTCCTATAATAACGAAGCCAACCTTAGGATTGTCAAAATAGCGAAACCAGGACGGATAGGTGTGTCACAATAGCAAATTTCTCTGTCGTCTCCGGCGGCCGGTAAGTTCCCCCAACTTAGCGGCTCCCTGCATTCCTCTCTGACGCCGCTCACCTCCGACTCCTCCATTCGTAGCGACGACATGGATTGCCCCAAGACCAAGGGGATCGAGGCCGCGGTAGCCCTGACGACGCCCTCGAGGGGATCCTCCGCGCCAAACCCTTCTGCCGATTCAAGTGCGCCTCCAACTCCAAGGCCTGGTGCGACCTCATCGCTGACCGCCTCCACTGCCTGGCGCAAGTTTCCCCAAAACCTATAGGGCTTCTTCAGCGGCAGACGAGGTGAGAACTATGCGATTTCATCGACCTGTCGTGGAGTCCAGTGCCCCTCATCGATCCATCCTTCTCCTTCCTCACGAATTCGCCAGAGATCGAGAAGATTGCCCTCTTGGGTTCCTGCAATGGGCTCGTCCTCTTTGGCACAGGCGGGTTTCAGATAGTTATGACTCACTGGGATACATTGTTTGCAACCCCGCTACCAAGCAGTGGGTGACCTTGCCCAGCTCCGGCTGGACTCCATGGGAAGACAGTCAGGACGAAAAGAACCAAGATGACGCTCAAGTGGAAGGCCCCGACACCTATTTGATCTTCAACCCAGCTGTATCCCCACACTTTCAGTTGGTCCAGTTATGGTTGGTTGGTCTGTATGATTTGGAAGAGGTGCACACTTTCTTTTCCGTAACTGGGGCATGGAGGCGACATGAAGGTATGCAGAGCCAGGCATGGAGGCAGTGGGGTAGTAGTGCAATGGTCATATCTGTGGCATGTCCCTTCAATGGAATGCTGCAAGTGAGTATCCATTTTGATCGTAGTAACCAGAATATGATAGTTGCGATTGATGGGGAAGGGATGCCTTTTAAAACCATTCAGTGGCCACGTGATCGTGGTCGTCTTGTTTTTATTGGTCAATGTCAAGGGCACCTGCATTGCATGAGTGTACACACGGGAAACCTTGTCCAGATGACTCAACTGTCAATTTGGGTTCTTGAGGACTATGATGCAGAAAAATGGGTTCTGAGGGACAATGTGAGCTTCTTCCAGCTGTTTGGAAGAATGAGTTGCCGTTTCCGCGTTGACTTTGATGTGGTTGCCATCCATCCATATCGTGGTTTGGTCTTCTTTGTCGAGCAGTGGAGCTGGAGGTTGATATCATATGACATGGAGACGAAGGAAGTGCGTGCTCTCTGCTCTCTAGGACATGACTATCGTCAGAAGATGACCCCATATGTCCCTTGTCTCGCAGAGGTAGCGGCGCTTGCTAAGAAGCACTGAACTTGACGCCTGTGGGATACTTCGATGGATGTTCAATAAGAATTTGAACTTTCAAGAATGAAGAAGCTAGCAGCTTGGTTAGACCTACTAGAACTAGGTGAAGTATTTTGCTGGTTCGTATGTATCCTTTCTGATGCTTTAGGATAGAAGTCAGTTGATGCAGCTAAGCTTTAGGTATGCTAGTTATCTAAATGAATGTTGTCACCCAACTTATGAGATGGTCTGGGTTTTAAGTTATATTTTAAAATGCTCTTTTCATGTTTGCATATTTATAACCATCTTATATGCTTGGATCTGTGTTTGTGCCTATGTGAGCATTACTGGTGAGTACTGAATGAATTTTGTTTCCTGTCGTTTTCATTTGTTTTTATGAATGAGTGTGTATCTTTCATATGTTGCAAATGATGCATGTATTGGAAAGGTTATTTTCGTCACACCAATCTTTGAGGCTGCCTTGTTGAAGTTAGTTAGATAATACTGCCCTCCACATCAAAATCTTTTGTCATTGATTATTAGTTCAAAACTTGGTCCAGAACTAGTAAATGCCCTGTTTAAGTAATAACTGGGATTTGATCCCAATTGAACCTAAGTTCTGAAATATTTCACCCACTCCAGTCGAAACAGGGGAGGTAAATTCTGAAATTTTGGAGGAATGACATGTGATCCAAAGAATGAGATTTCTTTTAACTCATACAGTTCCCTTTTACTCTGCTCATGCTTTTTGTACTCCCTCCTTGTGCACTTTAAGGCTTGTTTTCTTCCAGCACATAGATTAATAACACTTTCAAATAACTATGTTACCTTGATTATTTCCTCTAAATCATACACTCAATGCATGCATGTAAACAATCAGATTACAAAGTGAGTCTTATTAAGGGTATATTTTTAGATAAAGATTATTAAGGGTATTTTTTAGATAAAGATTATTAAGGGTATATAGGAAACTACATACTTTTGCATCGGAAGATGGAATAAGCCTTTCATTTGTGGACAAAAGCATTTGGAAAATGCGCCTTGCATTTGTTGAGGGAGCACCAATTCATACAGGGCATACATGAGAAGAGTTTAAACCGGAAGCTGTTGCATTTTGCTAAACTTGATAGTGTACAACTTTGTCTATGATATATGATCTGGTACTTGAGAACTTTCAAGATGCTTCATGCGAGAGCCAAAAATACATAGTTTGTTGCTATGAGCTCCGAATGTTGGATATAGTGATCAGAGGCTAGGCAGCCTAGAGAAAAAAATGTGGAAGGTACAGCCTGGAATAAGCACCCCATTTCATATGCTGATGAGATAATGTCGGAGACTGAATCTTGAATCAGCTATGGCACATATAAGAGTAGATATCAAAATCATATTGCATCGACTACTGACCACTTTTGTACTGGAAATTCCATTTGGTTCTCAACCCAGCCCTTTGTGTGCATGCAGTAGCTAATATATCAGGGCATCAGGCTGCCGAGATTATGCTACTGAAACTTTACTATTGTTTGTCTGGTCATCTGTAAATATCATTCCAAATAATGAAGTTACCTAGTGATGAAAACTTTGAAACAACCTATCTGATCAGCAAGGAACCCCAAAGGATATAGAAATCAGAACTTTGTGCTTACTCTTCCATGCAATTCATTTTGAACATGATCTTTTTTGTGCTAAAGATATAAATCTGATCCTCTGTCTACTGATTCTGCACGGGGGTTTCTCTGTTTGTCGGTGGTCGTTTATGTTGCCGAGATTGGTTATGTTCTTTAGAGCCTTTTGCCTTGCTGTCAGAAGGTAGTTCAAGGTGTGTTTATGTTGAAGAAGTTTCTGAGTTTATTGTATGAAACTGCTGATATGCAATATCTGCATGCCACCTTATTTCTGTGTTCCGTGTATGTTTGCATTTCTGTTCGATTTGCTGTTGAATTTGCTGGGGGGAGAAGTAGCGAGTTTGTGAGGTGTTCCAGCCGTGTGGGGTGATGCATGGTACGAACTTTCTGTGAGCGCGAGATGTAAATATTTTGATGCTTGGTGTCGACACTGAAATTCTAAATAAAGCAGATGACCCTCGCTAAACTTTAATGTTAGCGTAAATTCAGTAAGGTGTTGCGTGTATTTATGTCTCCTTTGTAAATGGGAACGCATGAGCAGTTTGCTCATGGCCGCCAAAAACAAGTCATCCACACGTAGGCCATTGCATCTCGAATTGTGTTTTTAAACCTTTTTGGAAATCCGATTTGTGTATTGTTGCAACAAGCATGGACTGGACTATTGGAATTTCCAAAGTGAATGTGTACCAGGGTTAACCGAACCGGTGGGAACCGGTCCGGAAACCGTGGGAACCGGTCCTACCGGTCCGAACCGGTTCCCAACCGGTCCAAATTCAAAATTTGAATTTGAATTCAAAAAATGAAAAAATATCATAAAATTCTCAAAAATACTTCAAGGTGTGTAGAATCTAATGGTGTCAAAAACTTTCAGATATTCATTCGTTTAGTATAGTTTACGTGCATTAGAAGTTCAACTAAAAAAAGGAGAACAAATTGGCCGGTTGAACTTCTAATACCCCGTAAAAAATACTAAATGCACTAATATTTGAAATGTTTTGTCACCATTAGATTCTATGCACCTTTCAATATTTTAAATTTTTCTTTTATTTTTCAATTTTTAATTCAAATTTGAAAACACGTTAAATTCTCCACTATTCGGTTTTTTTATTAAAAGACCGGGAACCGGTCGAACCGGTCCAGTATACCGGTTCCAATCGCTTGCACTAGGGAATTTGGTTTGAAATTTGAATTTGTCCGGTTTCTACCGGTTTCCGGCCGAATCAGACTAGTAAACCGGTACCGGACCCCGCCAGTCGGTCCGCCGGTCGGTCCATCCGGTCGGTATTTGTCACACCCGATTTTACAAGGAAACCGAATGCATCTCACGTGTGCGCCAGGATCATTTTACACACACATGATAGACAAAACGAGTGTAATACCATTGCAGTAATAAATCGTTCAAGAGAAAACCAGTACGATATTCATTATTACATCCAGAGAGGTGGACTCGAAGGTCCGAACACAACGATAACTAAGCGATGAGCAGCTCCATCTCTGACTTCCACAGGCATGATGACTGGGGGATCCACATGCCCTAGAACTCCTCGTAGTCACTCCAGTACTCGTCCTCGCCTCCGACGTTCTCCTCTGAACAGCGGTAAGCAAGGGTGAGCACACTTATGGTTGGTGCTCAACAAGTGGGGGAAACAATGCAAGGCTATCAAGGATAGGCTATGGTTCACAGCGGTAAGCATTTTATAAGTTGGTCAAGTTTTATTAGCAAGCACCTAATTACTAGGTGTAAGTGTATACCAACCCACTTATCCTTAAAAGAAACCTCAAACCAAACCTCAAACCCATGATTTGCATTAATCTTCAATTTATTAATCATGTGAGGGTCCAGGCCGCTCATGACCGTGAGCACGGCTGATCGATCAGTTTTACACTCGCAGGTTGTACACTTTACCCACGCTCGTGTTCCCCATCTTGCCCGGGTTAGCCGGACCCTTAAACACTTCCAAGGTGAGTGGCTAGGGGTCCACTACGAAGCCTTTACAAAGGAAAGAAGAGAAACCAACGGCTCGCAACGATTCTGACCCGGGGCGGACCATAACCCTCCCTAGTGGTCGCACCTTAGCCAAGGTCGCTACCCCAAAAGAACCGGGCTATACCCCCCGCAACCCCGAGCCCCCCCGTGCCCCTCTCGGAAAAGAGCTATCAGCTAACCCACTCTCCTAATTACTTGGCTAAGCCAGAGCCATGTGGACTGTGGTTGTACTGTTATCTTGGGTGGTTCTCCATGTTCCGATTATAAATCAAGTTATCTTGTTTTAAGCACAAGCACATTATATAAACGAAACTGAGATGTAAAACATAAACAAAGCATAACCAAACTCATGTAAAGCAAACTAAGCATTTATCTACCCCAAGCATTTGTTAAACAGTGTTGATCAAGGTAAAGAGGTAAAATGTCTAGTCAAGTCCTTAACTAGGTGTTTGCCCATCAGGTTTATGCATAGCATCAGGAATAGTAAATATTGTTTAACATGCAGTGACATAGGTTCAAAAAAGATAATGCAGAGGGGGAAAGCCACTTGCCTTCCTCTACAAGCTGAGTGAAATCTTCCTCGAAAACAGGCTCTTCCTGATCACCTCCGACAGGGAGCTTAGACGAAATAGGCACGATATCTACGAGTCAAACATGAACAGAAAACAATAAATAAACAGTACACCAAACAGTAACAAAACTGGTAAATTTGCTGTTCAAAAGATTCTACTCGTCGAGACGATCATTTCGGTATATAGAACGCTAAAAACGGAGTTAAAATGAGAAAGATATGATTAAAACAAGTTACAGGGACCTATCTGCAAGAAAACTGAGTTTACAGGGCTTTTTATAAATAAAATCAGGGCTAAAACATAAAAATCAGGACCTAACCGTAAAAGTTCTCAAAGGTGGAAGGACCGCCATGCGAAATTCTAAAAGCTCAGGGGCTCTTTAAGCTAAACGGCTCGGCTGAGCCATGGATCGCTGATCCAACGGCTGAGGATGCCGTGGACCGAGCCATGGTCGTGGTCCATAGGTCCATGGTGGACCGGCCTCATCAAATGAAGGGGTACGCGATCTCGTCTGTTCATCGCAGAACGGACGGCCGAGAACGCGTGCAAGCGAGGGCGGCGGCGGCGTCGCCGGAGTGCGGCGGCGCGCGGCGGCGGCGCGCGCGCGCGGCCCAAAATCGGGGCCGTGGGGCACCGTTTCGCGCGCGAGCGGGCTCTACGCGTAGCCGAGCGGCACGCGCACCCCTCCGGGGGTTCGGGGAGGCGGGTCGAGCTACCACGGCGGCCGGCACCGAAGGGGGCGGTGCGGGGTTCGCCGGCATGCGGGCGCCGGTGCTGCGGCGTGCGCTCAAGGGAAAAGCAACCGGGATGCTGATGCTCACCACGTGAAGAAGCGTTGAACGTGTTCACAAGCGAAGAAGAAGCGACAGTGAGGAAATTCGTCGACGACGGTGAGCTCCGGCGGAAACAGGGGCGCGAGTTCCTCGTGCGGCCGATGCGCGCGACGAAGAAGACGACCTGAAGCAGGGAAACCCGATGAGCATCAGGCGCATCGCAAAACAGGGAAGAGAGGAAGGGAGAGACCCTTCACCGATGATGGACAACTCCGGCGGCCAACAATGGCTTAGCGGCCGGGGAACGACGGCAAGGGCGCAAGCGAGTGCGTGGGGCGATGCTAAACCTGCTCGGGTGGGAAAAGAGAAAGGCGTGCAAGGCCTGAGCACGGTTCTTATAGGACAAGGGAAGGGGGAAGAAGAAACAACGGCCGTGTTTATGGCCATGGGGCACCGGCGGCCGCATTCCAAAAGATTGGGGGCGGGTTAATGGGAAACTGACGAGGATTAATGGGGGTAACTAATCCCCGGTGCTCTGGCGCTTGATTGACCGACTTGATGGCCAGGGGGAAGCAAAGGAAGGCGGGCGGGCGCAGCGGGATCCACGGCGGCGCCGCCGAGCAGAGGAAAGGAAAGGGGAGGTGGGAGGAAGGGGAAGTGCCGACAGGTGGGGCCACAATGTCAGCGAGTGCAAGAAAAAGAAAAAGAGAGAGGGAGAGGCGGGCCGGCGCGGGGAGGGTTAGATGGGCCGGCAGGCCTGGCTGGGCCGAAAGGGGAGCAGGGTATGGTTTTCCTTTTTTTTCTTTCCTTTTTCAAACTTCTTTTAAAACCACTATTTCTTTTGAAATTCAAATCAAAATTCCTTCAAACCTTTTCTCAAAAATTTATAAACTTTTTAGAGACCACACAAGCAACCAAAAACCATGCAAGCCAACTGATGATGCACAATCACTTGTTGTCTCTAAGTTTATTAAATTATGTTTAATATTTTAGAGCTCAATTTAAATAGCAATTTCTTTAAATCCTTAAGACTAATTTAAGTTGCTAAGTGATTTTAGTGATGGAATTTTTAGGGTGTCACAAATCCTACCCCCTTAAAGAGAATCTCGTCCCGAGATTCAGAAGACTTAGAGAACAGCTGAGGAAAGTCTTCCTTAAGTTCATCCTCTCTTTCCTAAGTTGCCTCTTCCTCAGTATGATGACTCCACTGTACTTTACACATTCTGATGATCTTGCTCCCGGTAACTCTTTCGATATATCCAAGATCTTAACGGGTATTCTTTGTATGTCGTGTCATTCTCCATTTGAATATCCTCTAACCGTACCGGCTCTATCTTAACCTCACTTGTACATTTCTTCACTCGTGATACATGGAACACATCATGGACTCCCGACAACTGTGCTGGCAACTCCAGCTGGTATGCTACTTCTCCTTTCCGTTCCAAAATCTTGAAAGGTCTGATAAATCGAGGTGATAACTTCCCTCTGACATTAAACCTTCGTAATCCCCGAATAAGTGACACTCTGAGGTATGCATAATCACCGACTTCCAAAATCACCTCTCTTCTCCGAGGATCAGCATAGCTCTTCTGACGTGACTGTGCCGCTTTGAGATTCTCTCTTATGATTTCAACTTGCTTTTCCGCTTCTCGTATGCTGCCTGGTCCAAAGAGTTGTCTCTCACCAGTCTGGTTCCAAAACAACGATGTTCTACACTTCCTTCCATACAGAGCCTCAAAAGGTGCCATTTTAATGCTGGACTGATAACTGTTGTTATAAGCAAACTCTGCATAGGGCAAACTCTTATCCCAACTGCCATTGTTCTTCAACGCACAAGCTCTCAACATATCCTCAAGAATCTGATTTGTTCTCTCTGTCTGCCCATCTGTCTGAGGATGGTATGCTGAACTGAAGTTTAACTTTGTATCCATCGATTCATGCAGCTTCTGCCAAAATCGTGAAGTAAATTGTGTGCCTCGATCTGACTCTATCTTCTTCGGTACCCCGTGTAAACACACTATCCTTGAATTGGACAACTCAGCTAGCTTCACTCCTGTATAGGTCGTCTTCACTGGGATAAAGTGCGCTACCTTGGTTAATCTATCCACAATAACCCAAATAGAGTCATACCCATCACGAGTACGAGGTAAACCCACTATGAAATCCATACCGATTTCTTCCCATTTTGTCGGGCATACACCCCGGGTACCGCAAGGAAGGAAGCAGACAGACTCCTAGTAGAATTCCCCTGTACTCCTACTAGGACTCGCTCTGTGTAATCCTACTAGGACTCCTACCTGGTAACCGACTAGGTTCCCGCCCCCTGAACTATATAAAGGAGGGCCGGGTACCTAGCCGATGATCCAATCCCTCCGGGAACAACACCAAGCGCAGGGCGTAATACTACTCTAAACAGGACGTACGGTAACTACTCCGGCTACCCGAACCTGTATAAATCTCGTGTCTTGTGTCCTCACGCGTACCTTCGGGTTCCAGATCATGGCGATCCCAACCTTCTACCTTGCTGCGGGTACCTCCCATGGAGGTCGAGAGGTTAAAACACCGACAGTTGGCGCCCACCGTGGGGCCATCGTCACGATCATTGGTGAATTTGAAGGACCTGTCCTCAAAATCAAATCTACGCAATGAGAATAAGTCGGCGAGTCCAGGTTCAGAGCAGCTGAGCAGATGAATCTATGTCGAAAGAATCTCGACGGGCTATGTGTCCACGAATTTGGAATCGGAACCAAGTAGTCGTCCGTCGTTCCACAAGCCTGATTTCCCAAGAAAAAATTCGGAGTCAGAGTCCCGCGCTGTCGTACATCAATCAAGATCTTAGGGCCGAGTTCGAGTCGAGCAGCGGCAGCTACAAAGGAAAAGCACTCTGATGTGGGCTTAAAAAAAAGAGAAAGCTTGCTCTACGTGAAGTTCGCATCTAAGGCAATTTCAGGGTGGCTGTTACACGCACACGAAGATGTACCAACAGACTTCAGTGTCCTTCGCTCCAAACACACAGCAGCGTACGCAAGTACTACTTCGACTACTCGAGTGCAACGCCGCGAGCCGTAGAGACATCGTGTTTGGCTGCACTGGCTCTATATCAATCTTGCCGTGCGCTGCGACTACTCGTCACCCGGCCGCACGGGCTCTACGTCAACCTTGTCGTGCGCCGCGAGTACTCGTCTCTCGGCAGCAGCGGCTCTACATCGACTACACCGTACACCACCGCGACATCATCTTCTGGGAGTACGACTACTTCGACTACTATCTCGACTAGTAAACTAGTCGAGATCGGCTACTACGTCATCAACAACTAGCCGGATCCACCTCCAACTAGTCGACTTCAGCTCCAACCGTCGCGGCTCCATCATTGACCGCCACAGCTTTGTCGACACTCGTCCACGAAACAAGCTAAGTCACTTATTTCAATAATTATTTTTTTCTTCGGCTTGTTTTCCGCATACAGGAACCAACACTGAAGACTACTTCGTGTACGCCTCTCGACGGCTACCTGCCAGCAGAGCTACACCGTGCCAGTTATTCCTTGGGGATCGTTGACTGACTGTCACAGGCTTGGTACACCAAATTAGGAGGCTCTTGCCACGATGTTTCGTGTACTGAGTGCTGGAGGCGCACAACGGCTACACCCTGAGGAGGCACTGCGCAATCCTGCTCTCCGCCATGTGGAACAACGAGCAATCGCGCTCTCTCTTGTCGCCATGTCGACTACTTTCGTCTACCTCTTAATGGTCTCGCTACAGTAGCACACGCCTTGATCCGCGCAAAGTCTCGGCTCTCCTGTCATGCCTCCACGCCCCCAGCGGCTATGGCTAAACAGGCTCCTCAGAGACCGGGTGCTTAAACCAGCTCTCCTGTCATGCCTCCACGCCCCCAGCGGCTATGGCTAAACAGCGACCACGGGACCGGGCGCTAAACCGCATCAGGCTAACTACTCGACGCCTTACGACCGAAACAAGAGCATGACACATGACATTTACATCTATATTCATATTTGTATTTGTCATTTGTAGATTCAATTTCTACAAAAATGCTACATAATGTACGCATCTCTACTTTCAGGTCAAGCTTCGGCGACGACTTCCGGTACGCTCCGCGTACCTCCACCGGCGCGGCTAGTTCCCAAACTCGGGGGCTACGCACCAAATTACTACTCGATGACAACTCGAGTAGTCTCCGCTAGCTCTCTAGCTCGGGGGCTCAGCACCAACAACTACTCGACGTGGCTCCTACGGCTCACCTGGCGATTAGCTCGGGGGCTAAACACTACAAGATTACTCAAATGATGACTTAAGCAAACACTGAAGACCCTCGGACTGATTCTTCAATCGTTCCAAGGCTCGGGGGCTACTAGGCTACACTCATCAGTTGATTTTTTTCAAGACGGAAGCAGAATCAAGATTGACCCTCAGCCAGAGTCTACAACTCAACCTAAAGCTCGGGGGCTACTCCATATGGAGTGCGATTTTGCAATCGCACTTCCATATAATCTCGACTTCAAGACTGATGAGCCGGACCACCTTCCGGCCCTCGCGGCGCTTCAAGTACTATTGAAGACTTCTCCAAGCAGTACTCGAGGACGCTCAAGAACTACTCGAAGAGGCTTCAAGACTACTCGAACTACTACTCTCGACTCCAACGTGCTCGGGGGCTTGTCGGGCATACACCCCGGGTACCGCAAGGAAGGAAGCAGACAGACTCCTAGTAGAATTCCCCTGTACTCCTACTAGGACTCGCTCTATGTAATCCTACTAGGACTCCTACCTTGTAACCGACTAGGTTCCCGCCCCCTGAACTATATAAAGGAGGGCCGGGTACCTAGCCGATGATCCAATCCCTCTGGGAACAACACCAAGCGCAGGGCGTAATACTACTCTAAACAGGACGTAGGGTAACTACTCGGGCTACCCGAACCTGTATAAATCTCGTGTCTTGTGTCCTCGCGCGTACCTTCGGGTTCCAGATCATGGCGATCCCAACCTTCTACCTTGCTGCGGGTACCTCCCATGGAGGTCGAGAGGTTAAAACACCGACACATTTCCACTCAGGTACCTTTAGAGGCTGAAGCAATCCTGCTGGCCTTTGATACTCAGCCTTCACTCTTTTACACACATCACACAGAGCTACATGAGCTGCTACATCTTTCTTCATTCCATACCACCAGTACCTCTGTTTCAAGTCCTGATACATCTTAGTACTCCCAGGGTGTATAGAGTAAGATGAATCGTGTGCTTCCTTCAAGATAGCTTCCCTCAACTCCTTGATTTCAGGTACACAGATTCTGTTCTTAAACCACACTGTTCCTTGCTCATCTTCTCGAATTCCGGAACTTTGCCCAACTTAATCAACTTCCTGTACTCTGCAATCTTGTCATCAGTCAACTGTCCTTTCCTGATATCCTGCTCAAGCGTCGACTCAATTTCTAATGTCAAAGTCTCACTCGAAGCAACTACTCCCAAGTTGAGCTGTGCCATCTCCCAACATAGCTCCTGAGGTAGCAGGTGTCCTATCAGCATGTTAGTCTGTCCCTTCTGACTCAAAGCATCTGCCACAACATTTGCCTTTCCTGGATGGTACTGAATATCCAAATCATAATCTTTGATTAACTCCAACCACCTTCTTTGCCTCAAATTCAAATCCTTCTGAGTAAAGATATACTTCAAACTCTTATGGTCAGTGAACATCTTACACTTGTTTCCAATCATGTAGTGTCTCCAAATCTTCAATGCGTGAACAACCGCGGCTAACTCAAGATCATGAGTAGGGTAGTTCTGCTCATGTTTCCTCAACTGTCTTGAAGCATAAGCTACTACCTTTCCTTCTTGCATCAACACACATCCCCATCCTTGCCGAGAGGCATCACAGTATACATCGAATCCTTTGTGTATGTCTGGCATGATCAACACAGGTGCTGTGGTCAATCTCTTCTTCAACTCTTCAAAACTAGCCTGACATTTCTCATCCCACTTGAATTCTTTTCCCTTCTCGAGCAGGGTGGTAAGTGGCTTCACGATCTTAGAAAATCCTTCAATGAACCTCCGATAGTATCCTGCAAGTCCAAGGAAGCTTCTGATCTCCGGTACATTCTTAGGCGGACTCCAGTTCAATACATCCCGAACCTTGCTTGGATCGAATGCAATCCCTCCATCTGTGATGATGTGTCCGAGAAAAGAGACCTCCTTCAACCAGAAAGCACACTTGCTGAACTTGGCATACAGCTGATGTTCCCGAAGCTTTTGCAACACAAGCCTCAGATGTTCTTCATGTTCTTCCTCACTCCGAGAGAATACCAATATGTCATCAATGAATACCACAACAAACTTATCCAGATACTCCATGAATACCTTGTTCATCAAATACATGAAGTAGGCTGGTGCATTGGTCAGGCCAAAGGACATCACAGTGAACTCATACAACCCGTATCTAGATGTGAATGCTGTCTTTGGTATATCCTCCACTCGGATTTTTAACTGCGAAAAGTGCACTCAACGCCAATCACCTAGCAAGCCGAACAAAGTTGGCTTCACACGCGCAGAGAGCGAAAGACGTGCCAGTCAATTTTTCCTGAAAATTAACAAAAGATAAAGCAGTTAAATACCAAAGCTTGGAACTTGCTGGGTGGTACCAGACAGTTCCATATTTACGGCTAAGAAGCCAAATGAGATGACACATAGCTATAGAAAGCTATCTGCCAACGAACTACAGCCATTCGGGAAAACCGCAAAGGAGAAAATAACATTGCCGAATGGATGACGTAAGCATGACAGCGATCGGTCTTTGTTTGAACAAGGATGCATGCGCACGAGGCCATGACCGATCCCCATGAAGATTATCATTAAATAAATAAATAAAGTAAAGCACGAACATGATCATGTATTAAACAAGTATGCATAGGTCCAAAGCACTAGTCTACCGCATGTCTAGTTACTTTAAAACCCGTCGGGTACGATATCAAACAAATCTATCCACCGCATGATACAACTTGCATGAAAAACCGTACCACTTTCCACAAATAGATCTATCCACCGCATGATACAATCTAAATATGGAAAGCTAAAAGCATACATCATTTAAAGCATAGATAACGCACGTGTTCTACTCGTGAAGAAACATAACCGAACACGGCTGAACAGCCGATTCGGGGTCCATGAAGAAGGAACAAACATTACCAAGTGAATAAATCTATCAGATTGATTTGGGAATCTAATCCACCGGATGACTAGTTCCAAAGCAACCCAAAAACCCAAACAGCCCTAGGGGTCCCCTTAAACAACGGGGAAATCCTCACTTAAATCCCGGTATTGAAACACGCTAAGCCTAACCATGCAGGTAACTAACCATGCAGGACACGGCCCACGCCGCGGGACTCCGACGGCCCACCAAGACGGCCCGCTTAGAAGACCCCTCGAGCAGGCTCCGCCTCGCTCGAGGGCGCACTCCTCCTCGGGCGGGCTCCGCCCCGTTCGAGGGGCAACTCTTCCCTCGAGTGGTTCCGCCCCGCTCGAGGGCTCGCCTCCCCTCTAGCAGGTCTCGTCCCGCTCGAGGGTCCGTCCCGCCCTCGGCTGGGGCCCGCCACGCTCACGGGCGCCCCGCACGCGTGCGCCGGCCCCGTACACGGGCATTTAACGCCCCGACGCCGCGGGGACGGCTCCATCATGCGCCGGGGCTCGCGCCTCGGTGCCGCCGCACCAACTCCCCGGGGAGGAGCCCATCCCCGCCACCGTGGGGGTGGACTGTGCGGTACGGCCGGTGTCAGTCCCGTGACACCGCGCGCCCACTACAGTACGGCTAACGCGCCCGACCCTCGAAGGGGGCCGGCGCACCCTCGATTTCACTTTCCCGTGACCCTACAGGTTAGGTGGGGGCGCTAGGCCGGTGGATGGCCATCCCGGCCACTGTAACGCGCGGCCGCCGTACCCACGCGTGCGGGCGCACGCCCGGCGGCTCGCAAAGAACCACTCCACTACCGTGAAGCGCATTGGGAAGGAACGCCGTTCGCCTACTCCCCGTGCCCCGTACCAGCCATCATCAGCACCTCCCTCGAAGCCTATCGGGGGACGCCACCACCATCTGCCGCCTTCCTACCCTCGAACCGCCACTGTTCGGGTACGAAGTAGGCCATCATGGCCAGATCGCTGCGAAGATCGTCCGGACGGCCGCCCACTCTACAGCGTAGCACGACGTGCACCCCCACGTAGCTGGATAGCGCGGCGTGCATGTAACTCGCCGCCCCCTTGGCCTATAAAAGGGGAGGCGAGCCCCCAGCCGCGGGGGACGGATTCAGTGGAACACTTCACACCACGAACTCATTCTCATTCTCCCACAATATCTTCAGCCACTCCACCAGGGACTTGGAAGCTACACTTCCTCTCCCGCCTTGCTTGTATTTGCCCCACTACAAGCACCCCCGTGCTAAGTAATATAGTGCCCCGAGCACGCCCCTGTCGGACGTACGGCCCCCTCGGCGGGAACCGGGATAAACCTCTGTGTCACTCGTTACTTAGCATCGACCATTGAGGGATAGACCATGGCGCTATCTACTGGTTAGTGTCGGGACCATATTCCACACCGACAGTTGGCGCCCACCGTGGGGCGAGCGAGCGCCTAAGGTCATTTCGCCAACTCCCTCCATGGTGATTCGCACTGAGTACCGTGGTACCCGCTACTGCATGGGTAGCTCGGACCCCCTCCCGGCCGGGTTCGAAATCCGCTTCGGGGACCTGAACTTTCAGGCCACGGGGAACGGCTATCTCATGCGCCTCACCAACCGTGAGGAGCTTCGCGCGCAGCGCCAGGCCAGGTCCGCTCTGGTCTCCGCCGCACGCACGACACCGGCGCAGGCGCCCGCGGGCACGGATGCCGCGGGCCCATCGACGCCGCGACGCCGTCGCCGCTCGGGACGCGTTCGCGCCGGGCGCGGTCGGAGCGGCGGCAAGCCGAGCGCGTCGCCGCTCGCCGCGACACGCCCACCGTCACGACCGCCGCCACCACCCCGCCGGGACCGCGCGCGGTCTCCGGACCGCGCATCCCCATCGGCCGCGTGGCGCCACGACGGCTTACAACAACAACAACAACGTCAACACCACGATGCGCCGGTCCCGCCCGGTCGCCACGTCTTCGTCGCCGGGGGATTCCGGCGCCTCAATGGCCGACGAATCGTCTCTAGGCTCCATTGACGCGTTGCCACCCGCCAACCGCCACGGGTACGCGGAGTGGGACTTCTCCGGCGTGCGGATCCGGGGCCGCGTTCGGGCGTTTCCTCGACGCCACGGACTGCGGTTCGGGCCGTTCCGACGACTCCAAGACCGGGAGCTACGACCCCGCGCGGGAGTGTTACGCCGTCATCACCAACGACCCGGCCAATGCCGCCGGTGCGGCAGGTGCCGGAGACGGGGAAGTCACGCCTGCCCCAGGGATCGCTACGCGCCTGGCCGCGGGGCCAAGCGCTCCTGCTGGGGCCGACGTCGACGCACGGCCGGCCCAAGCCCGCGAGCTCGAGGCCAAGCCGGCGGAGGAATACGGACGGTGCGGCCGCTCCGCGCCTCGATGGCGGGGGAGGCCTCTCGCGCGCGGCGAACGCGCGCGGGAGCTGGGACGACAGGTCCGTGACCGCTTCAACACCGTCCCTAACGTCGACAACGCGGACGCTCCGCCGCGGGCGAGCCAAAAGCTCATCGCCGCCGCGACGTTGCTGCGCGCCATGCCGGCACCCTCGACCCCCGAGGCTCGAGACATGCACCGCGAGGTGCAGACTCTCATCGAGCAAGCGGCCGTCCAACAGGCCGAGAGCTCGGCCTCACGCATCCGCCAACAAGGGGACGCGCGGGGCGATGAAGCGGCACCGGGAGGCGAACCCTCGGTGCACGCGGGTCAACCCGCCGACCAAGGACGCACGCCGGCCAAGGAACGGCTCCTTGACGCGCGCAGGGCGCTGGATGGCGATGCCCGCAACGTCATCAACGCCAGGCGCACCAGCAAGGCGGACGCACGAGCGGCCAGGGGCTACCACCCTCGAAGGGGTGGACGCTACGACAGCGGTGAGGATCGCTCCCCGACGCCGGAGCCCCCGGGCACCCGTGTGTTCAGCCGGGAGATCCGCACGGCGACGTTCCCCCAGCGCTTCCGCCAGCCCTCGACGATCGTCAAATACAACGGGGAGACGGACCCCCGCGTCTGGCTCAACGACTACCGCCTAGCCTGTCAGCTGGGCGGGGCCACTAGCGACGAAGTGATCATCCGCAACTTGCCCCTGCATCTGGGCGACGCGGCCCGGACATGGCTTGAGCACTTGCCCGCCAGCCAGATCCATAACTGGGACGATCTAGTCCACACGTTCGTGGGCAACTTCCAGGGCACATACGTGCGCCCTGGGAACTCATGGGATCTGCGCTCCTGCACGCAGAAGCCCGGCGAATCGTTGCGGGACTTCATACGGCGCTTCTCCAAGCGCTGCACGGAGCTCCCCAGCGTGGCACAGTCCGAGATCGTGCACGCGTTCCTCGAAGGCACCACGTGCCGGGACCTCGTGCGCGAACGGGGCGCAGCCCGCCTGCGGACTCAAACGAGCTGTTCGACATCGCCACCAGCTTCGCCTCCGGAGAGGAGGCCGTGGGGGCAATCTTCGACGGCAAGAAGGGCAAGCGCTCCGAGGACACGCCCGCGGAGGGCGGCGGGTCCAAAGAGCCGCACCACAACGACAAGCGGGGCAAGAAGGGGAAGAAGCCGCGCCGCGAGGCGCGCGAGCGGGGCGCAACGGCGGCAACGCTGAGGCCCTCGCTGTTGACCCGGCCCGACGGGGCCCTCGACTGGCTCCTCGAGGCCCGGGGGTGTTTGACGACATGCTGAAGAAGCCATGCCCCTACCACAAGACCCCCGTGAATCACACTCTTGAGCAGTGTGATATGCTCAAGAAGTTCTATGGCCGCGCCGCCGCGAAGGAGGCAGAGGCCAAGAAAGATGGAGGCGATGGCGACGCGGGTGGATTCCCTGCTGTCGAGGATGTGTTCCTCATCTTTGGGGGACCTACCGTCGACATGTCGACCCGGCAGCGCAAGAAGGAGCGGCACGAAGTCCTCGCCGCAGAGAGGGCGCCTCCGGCCTTCCTCAACTGGTCGAAAGATGCCATCACCTTTAGCCGGGATGACCACCCAAACCGTATCCCGAACCCGGGCCAGTACCCGCTGGTGGTCGATCCCATCATTGGGAACGCCCGGTTTTCGAAGGTCCTTATGGACGGAGGCAGTAGCCTCAACATCCTCTTTGCGCATACATTGCGCCTGATGGGGATCGGGTTGGATCAGCTGCGGCCAAGCACGAAACCGTTTCACGGCATCGCGCCCGGCAAGCAGGTTCAACCCCTCGGGCAGATCGATCTGCCGTGCCGGTTTGGCACCCCCAAGAACTTCCGCAAGGAAACCCTCACCTTCGAGGTGGTGGGGTTCAAAGGGGCCTACCATGCCATACTTGGGCGACCTTGCTATGCCAAATTCATGGCGGTCCCCAACTACACCTACCTGAAGATGAAGATGCCCGGGCCAAACGGCATCATCACCGTCGGGTCGTCTATCGAGCACGCTTTCGACTGCGACGTCGAGTGCGTGGAACACGCAGAGGCACTAGCGCTGGATGAAGCGCTGGTGAACACGCTGGAGAAAATGGTCAACGATGACCTCAGCTCCGCCGCCAAGCACGTCGGCACCTTCGAGGCCGCCGAGCAGACCAAAGGGGTCCCCCTCGACCCGTCGGCCCCCGAGGGCAAGGCGTTGAGGGTCAGCTCGACCCTCGACCCTAAATAGGAAGCAGTGCTCGTCGACTTCCTCCGCGCCAACGCCGACGTCTTCGCGTGGAGCCCCTCGGACATGCCGGGCATCCCGAGGGAAGTCGCCGAGCACTCCCTTGATATCTGCCAAACGCCCGCGCCGTGCGGCGGCGGGCCGCGCCGCTTCGACGAGGAGCGGCGACGGGCGATCGGAGCGAGCCGCGGAAGCTTCTCGAGGCCGGATTCATCAAGGAAGTGTTCCACCCTACGTGGCTAGCTAATCCCGTGCTTGTAAAAAAGAAGAATGGGAAGTGGAGGATGTGTATAGACTACACTAGTCTTAATAAAGCATGTCCTAAAGTTCCTTTTCCTTTGCCACGCATAGATCAAATCGTTGATTCAACAGCCGGGTGCGAACTGCTCTGTTTCCTTGATGCCTATTCGGGATATCACCAAATAAAAATGAAGGAGTCCGACCAGCTCGCGACTTCGTTCATCACGCCGTTCGGGACGTTCTGTTACGTCACGATGCCTTTTGGCCTCAGAAACGCGGGCGCAACATATCAGCGCTGCATGCAGCACGTTTTTGGGGATCACATTGGGCGGACGGTCGAAGCCTATGTGGACGACATCGTCGTCAAGACCAGGAAGGCGGACGACCTGGTTGGCGACCTTGGCGTCGCGTTCAGCTGCCTACGGGCCAACGGGGTCAAGCTAAACCCCGAAAAATGTGTCTTTGGAGTGCCGCGAGGCATGCTCCTAGGATACATCGTCTCCCAGCGAGGGATCGAGGCAAACCCTGAAAAGGTCGCGGCCCTCGAGCGAATGGGTCCAATCCGGGACCTCAAAGGGGTGCAGAAGGTGTTGGGGTGCCTCGCCGCCTTAAGCCGCTTCATCTCGCGGCTCGGTGAGAAGGGCACCGCCCCTCTGCCGGCCGCTCAAGAAGCACGAGCGCTTCTCTTGGACCGCCGAGGCCCAGGACGCGCTCGACAAGCTGAAGGCGTCTCTGACGCACGCTCCAATCCTCACGCCGCCGCGAGACGGCGAACCCCTGCAGGCTCTACGTGGCCGCAACCACCCGGTGGTCGGCGCCGTGATCGTCGTGGAGCGCACGGAGGAAGGGCATGCCTTGCCCGTGCAGAGGCCGGTCTACTACATCAGCGAAGTCCTGTCGGACACGAAGACGCGCTACCCCCAGGTCCAGAAGCTGCTGTATGCAGTAGTCCTTGCGCGGCGCAAGCTCCGCCACTACTTCGAGGCCCATCCGGTCACGGTGGTCTCCTCCTTTCCGCTAGGAGAGATCATTCGCAACCCTGACGCGGCAGGCAGGATTGCCAAATGGTCCGTGGAGTTGATGGGCGAGACGCTCGCCTACGCCCCGCGTAAGGCCATCAAATCGCAAATCCTAGCCGATTTCGTCGCTGAGTGGACGGACACGCAGTGCCGCCGCCCTCAAATCCAAGCGAGTCCGGACTGCGTTCTTCGACGGCTCGGTGATGAAGACGGGAGCGGGCGCGGGCCTGCTCTTCGTGTCACCCCTCGGGGAGCACATGCGCTACTCAGTGCGCCTCCACTTCCCCGCGTCCAACAATATGGCAGAATACGAGGCCCTTCTCTGCGGCCTCAAAATCGCCATTGAGTTGGGCGTCAAACGCCTCGACGTACGAGGGGACTCGCAGCTCGTGATCGATCAAGTCATGAAGAACGCGAGCTGCCACGACGACAAGATGGAGGCCTACTGTAAAGCCGTGCGGGCCCTCGAAGACAAGTTCTACGGCATCGAGCTTAATCATGTACCCCGCCGGTACAACGAGGAAGCAGACGAGCTGGCGAAGATCGCGTCCGGGCGGATCACCGTTCCCCCGAACGTTTTCGCGCGTGACATCGCGCAACCCTCGGTCGCCTTCGAGCCCTACCCCTCGAGCCACGACGGACCCTCGGGGGCTCCCTCGAATCCAGCGGGTGCGGAACCCATGGATGAGGACCCCTCGAACGAGGCGTACGTGCTCTCCCTTCTCGAGGGGTACGGCTCCCACGAGGTCGATGCGATGGACATAGAGCCGGCTCCTATCCAAATGGATTGGCGGGAAAAATACATCGCCTGGGTCGCTCGAGGGGAACTCCCCGCGGATCGGGCCGCAGCCAGGCGCATCGCCAGGATGGCCAAATCTTTCACCCTCGTCGAGGGCGAGCTGTACAAGCGCGCCGCCTCTGGCATCCTCCAGCGGTGTATACCCATTCCCGAGGGGCGCGAGCTCCTACGGGACATCCACGCGGGGATCTATGGCCACCACGCCGCACATCGCACCCTCGTCGGCAACGCGTTCCGCCAGGGCTTCTATTGGCCTACCGCGGTCGCGGACGCCAGCGAAATCGTACGCACCTGCGAAGGGTGCCAGTTCTACGCCCGCAAGTCCAACTTGCCCGCTCACGCCCTGCAAACGATCCCCGTAACATGGCCATTCGCCGTGTGGGGGTTGGACATCGTCGGGCCCCTGCGGAAGGCGCCCGGGGGCTTCACCCACCTGCTTGTCGCGATCGACAAATTCTCCAAGTGGGTGGAGGTGCGCCCCATCACGAATTTAAGGGCTGAGCAGGCGGTCACGTTCTTCACCGACATCGTCTACCGCTTTGGAGTGCCAAACTCCATCATCACAGACAATGGGTCCCAATTCACGGGCCGGAAGTTCTTGGAGTTCTGTGATAAGTTCCACATCCGTGTGGATTGGGCGGCTGTGGCACACCCACAGACCAACGGCCAAGTGGAGCGCGCCAACGGCATGATCCTACAGGGCCTCAAGCCCAGAATTTTCGACCAGCTCAACAAATCTGGACGAAAATGGCTCCAAGAACTACCAGCAGTCGTGTGGAGCCTAAGGACCACCCCAAGCAGAGCCACCGGTTCACCCCCGTTTTTCCTAGTCCATGGCGCGGAGGCCGTCCTCCCCACGGACTTAGAATACGGGTCGCCCAGGGTTCGAGGCTACGACGAGGATGCTAACCAGCGAGCCCGCGAGGACTCGCTGGACCAGCTAGACGAAGTACGCCTCGTAGCGTTGATGCACTCCGCAAGGTATCAACAGTCCCTACGACGTTACCAAGCACGCAAGATACGTCGGAGGGATTTCAGCGAAGGGGATCTGGTCCTAAGGCTGCGCCAAGATAACCGAGGGCGCCACAAGCTATCGCCCCCATGGGAGGGACCCTACGTCGTGGCGAAGGTGCTCAAGCCGGGCACGTACAAGCTGGCCAACGAGGACGGTGAAGAACTCACCAACGCTTGGAACATCCAACAACTACGTCGCTTCTACCCTTAGCTAGGATTTCCAAGTACTTTCTGTTGTAAAATCACATGGCCAACGCCCCAGTTGGTGTCAATTATGTAAATGTTCCAAGTCTAATAAAAGGGCAACTCGGCTTTCCCCTGAAACCCAAGTTACCCTCGGGGGCTACTACGGGGGGCACCCCCCCCCCAAAATGGTCCCATTTTTTGCGCAAAAATAAAAAACGACTCACACGCGCTAAGTTTGTTTCCTACTTCAACTTCGAGCCACGATTCGAACAGGGTGCAGGTGGCACAGCGGAAGGAGCGTGCGAGCCAGAGATAGCCTACGCCGCGTGGATATGGCCCTTCTCTCTCGCCTCCAACCCAGCGGGCCCCCTGCGAAAATCGAACTCCCCTAACTAGAATCTACTCAGGAAGAAGGAGAAACAAAAAAGCGTGATAAACAAACGATTTCATTTACAGCAAATGCCCATGTTCATGAAACAACTTGTTTATTTACAAAAGGCCACGAGGCCAGAGTACTGATACACATCAAAAAACGGGCCTAGCGCCCAAACTGCTTTCAGGCGGGAGGAGCAGCAGCGTCCGCGACGTCGGGGAAGAGGAACTCCTCGAAGGCCTCGGCGAGCGATCCGGCAGTGTCGGCAGCAAGCGCGTCTACACGCTCCATGGCCACCTCGTCCTCGACGCCCTCGGGAACGACGTAGCCTTCCTCCAGCGCCTCGAAGTTGACCTCGTAGTGGGATCGCACCACTCCGAGGGCCTTCTGGACGCCTAGGTGCAACGCCCGACGCATCCGCTCCGTGACGTGGCCGCCGAGGGCGCGCAGGCGGCCGGCCGCCGAGCTGCCGGCTTGGGCCTCGCCCTCCTCGACGACGCGGCGGTCTCGAGGGCCGCATCGCGCGGCTCCCGCCGGCTCCTGCTCGGAGGAGTTGTAGGAAGCTCCGCAGAGCCTCGGCCCGCCCGGCCGGCGTGCCTCGGGCGGTGCGCAAGGCCCCGGAATCGACAAGACGAAAAGAAATCGAAAGGGGGAAGCGAACCCTCTAAAGCAAAAACCAACAAGCGAGAGTCAAACAGTGGCTCACCCTCGGCTTGCTTCCTCTCCAAATCGAAGTCGCGGCGCGCGGACTCGATCGCCAACTCGAGGCGCTGGACGGTTTTGCCTTGCTCGCGGAGGGCCAGCTCCTGGTTGGCGTTGCTGATGCTGAGCGCGAGCGCCTCGTCCTCAACCTTGGAGAATGCGGCGTTCCGCTCCTCCAGCGACTTCTCCGCCGCCTCGCGAGCGACGCGCTCCCGCTCCAGCGCCGTCCGGGCGTCGCCGAGGGCGCCCTCGCTCTCCGCCGGAGCCGCCCCCTCGCCCCCGGCGGGCGATGCGCTCTTGCCGGAGCTGCTCCTCGGCGGCGACGAGGGCCGCGGCCTTGGCGTCGAGGGCGGCCCTCGGTCGTCGGCCTCCTTGGCGCGGCGCTCCAACCCGCGTGCCCGCTCCTCGGCTGGCGGCCCCGTTGCGCTCGCGCTCCCTCGAGCGACGTGCGGAGCTCCCGGGTTTCGGTGCGAGCGGTGGCCACCTCCGCCTCCCGGTTGGCGGCCCGGCCGTCCGCGTCTTCTCCGGGTCCACGCGCGCGTTCCACGGCGCCTCGTCGCGGTCGAAGAGGGCTGCGCGGACCCGCTCGAGGCTCGAGCGACGCGCCGTGTCCTGCCTCGAGCTCTCGGGGAGCTCGTCAGGCTAGGCCAAGGCCCGGTACGCCAGCCAGCTGTCCGGCGTCCTAAGAGCGTCTGCAAGCGCGTCGAAAGCGCTGCACTGCTCCCGGAGCTGGTGGGCCTCGGCGTTCACCCGGTCGAACGCGTCGTACTTGTCGTGGGCGCGGCGCTCGAGCTCCTGGCATCCGCACACCAAATCCCATAAGCACCAAGACTTGGGCGCAATGTACACAAACGAAAAAGAAAAAAGAACGACCAATTGTGGCTCACCTGGAAGACGAGCCAGGCCGGGCCGCCATGGACCCGCAGCGCCTCGTTCAGCGCGCGGTTGAGCGTGGCACCGTGGCTCCGGAGCTCACCCCAGAGCTCCTGCTCCCCCCGGCGTCGGCAAACGCAGGGGGATCCTCGACGGCCCCCTCCACCTGGGCGGGACGGCCGGCGCGGGAGGACGAGGCCTCGGCCCCATGTCCTCGGCCCCCCACCACCATGTGACCCTCGTGCCGCCTCACGAGGGCCCCCTCCTCGGGGCTCGGGGGGAGTTCGTAGGCCGGGCCGGCCCACCGATTCCACCCAGGCGGCGGGGAGTCATCCGAGAGCTCCACCACCTCCGCCTGAAGATCGCCGGCGGGCGCGGCCGCTTGCGCCGCCTCCGCCGCACCCTCCACCCGCGCCTCCGCGGCCACGGCGCGCCGACGTGGCGCCGTGGCCGCCACCTCCGCCGCACCGCCGCATCCACGGGCGCTCCCGCGAGGTTGCGCCCGCTCCACCTCCTCCGCAAGGTGGCCGCCACCGCGGCCGCACCTCCACCGTGGCCGCCGCCGCGCCCCGTGTCTCCGCGGCGGCCGGCGCCGGCCGCCCCCGCCGACCTCCCGGCCGCGCCGCGGCGGGGCCGGATCTGCCCGGCCGGGGCCTCGAGGCCCCGGGGGCTGGGCTTTGCGAGCCCGTGCCCGCCGCCATGCTTGTCCCCGGGCGCGACCCCCTCGACGAGCGCCGCCGGGTGGGGATCGATGCGTCCGTCCTCAGCACCTTGGCTGGTGCAAGAGGGGGAACGGTTGGCACCACCCTGCGCAAGCACGAACGAAGGGTTAAATCACCCGATCACCAACGAGCCAAACCAAACGAAGAAGGACAGGCTCCTTACCTCGCAGAGGAAAAGGCCCGCTTCCTTTTCCTCGAAGCCTCAACGGATGAGGCCGGCGCAGCTGCCGCGCCAGACGTAGCGCCTCCCGACGGCGCCGCGCGCGCGCCAGCACGCCCACCCCGTGCGCGGGCGCGCCCGACGCAACACCTCCCGAAGGCGCCACCGCACGCGGGGGCACGCTCGCCCGCGCGCGCGCACGCCCCGCCGTCGCGCCCCTCGACGATGACGCCGCGCGCGCGGGCACGCTCCCCCGCGCGCGCGGGCACGCCCGACGCGCGCGCACGGGCGCGTCCGCCGCGCGCGCCTCGTGGCGCGCGCGCGGCACCGCGCGGCGCGTGCCGCCCCGATGTCGATTGCCCGGCGGCGGGCGCCGGTGCGCCCGCCCCGAGCGAAGCCGCCCTTGTCGCCGCGCGGGTTCCGGCGACGGGGGCGCGGGCCGCCACCACGTCGGAGGGGCCCTCCCCCCTCGCCCTCTTCCTCCTCGTCCTCCTCCGAGGACGAGGGCTCCTCGATCTCCGGGGGAGGAGAGCCCCCGCCTCCTCGCGTCGCCGGTACTCCGCGGCCCGCCGGCCGCGCGCGCGCTTGACGTCGCCTCGCGTGCTCCCTCTTGCGCGCCGCCCGCTCCCGCTGGCTGGCTGGCCGCCGCGCCGCCCGGCCAAGCGCACGGGAGTCGGGGGTGGGTGGAACGGACTTGGCGATGTTGAACTCTACCAGCTGCACGCAGGAGCGATAATGGCGCATCAGAAAACGAAAGCAAGGCCAAAAACTAAAACAAAATTAAGAGCCGAACTCACCAGCGGGCCCGTGGGGAGCATCTCAAGGTCCCATGGGGTCCGCCTCGCGGGCGGCGGCGTCCGGTGTCGACGGCGCTCCGCGCCCGGGTGAGCGCATACGGCCGCTCAAGGGGCGTCGGGGAGCATCCGCGACCTCGCCGGGTCGACGGGGTTGGCCGCCTCTGTCATCTCGAAGATGCGGAGCGGCCTCTCCATCGAGGCACGACCCGCCGGTGGTGGAGGAAGGCGAGGACGCCCATCGCGTTCGGCCCCCGTGCTTCGCCGGCCCGCCGCGGGCGGCGAGGACGGACTCCTGTCGCGCCCGATGCTGGGCCGTGGACACCCCGTAGCCCCAGGAGTCGGGCCTCTTCTTGAACACCCGGCCGGTGTAGGGGGGAAGGCCAGGTTCGGCGTTGCGTAGGTAGAACCATCCCCGCTCCCAGCCGGCGTTGTTCGTCGTCATGGTGCAGGGGATGTAGAAATCCTTGAGTTGCCCCCGCAGGGCAAGTGACATCCCGCCGGCGCGCACCGCGCGGCGAGTCCTCGGCTCCGACGTGGGCTGCGTGATGAGCTCCCCGCGGAAAAGGTGAACCCAGAGCTCCCAGTTGACTGGGATCCCCAGGTACCCTTCGCAGACGCCCACGAACGTGGCCGCCTGCGAGATTGCGTTGGGGGCGAAGTTGTGCAGCTCCACCCCGTAGTAGTAGCACATCGCCCGCATGAAGGTGCTCGCCGGCGCGTTGAAACCACGCTCGTGGTAGCGGACGAAGCTCACCACGTAGCCCTCCGGCGGGTTGGGCTCGTGGTGCGCCGCCGGCGGCACGATCCACTCCGCCGGGCGCCCCTCTTCGTTAGCCGCCAGCAGACCGGCGGCGACCAGCTCGCCAAGGGCGAGCCGGGTCACCGTCGACCTCTCCCAGGCGTACGGCTCCAGGATCGTGAGGGGAAGCTGAGGTGGCGCCATGAAGAGGACGAAGAAAAATAGGAGCGGAGGACAAGGAAATGGAAGAAAAAGCTCTAACGACGACACCGCGCGGTGGCAAGAGCGAGACGAAGACGAAGGGGCGGAGGACTGAAAATGGTGAGACACTGAGGTAAAAAACCGCCGTCCCCTCCTCCCCGCAGCTTTATAGGCCGACGGGCGAGCTCTCCGGAGCGGACGCCCCGCTACCATTAACTGCAGGGAATCTTTCCATCGCGTCGACGGGTGGGCCCCACCACGACCGCAGCGGCCACAACACTGCAGGCGGGTCATCATTACGGCAAAGACCGGCAGCGACCGAGGCGAATCCGTCACGTCCGCCCCCGCCACACCGCCCACTACGCGCGCGCGCGCGCGGCGCCTAAAAAGGCGCGCCCGCGCGCAAAACCGCGGCCACGACCGCGAGGCACTTAAATGCCGGGTCCCTTGCCAAGCAAGGAGAACCCTCGAGCGGGGCGAGCCCCCGCGCTCGAAACAAAAACAGCCCTCGACGGGATATCAACGTGAGAAGGTCGCCCGGGACCTGCTCGATGTAGAGCAGAGGCACCGCGGGCACCCATGCCGCGTGGAACCCTCGAGCGGCGCGAGCCCTCGGCTCAAAATGACGTCAACCCTCGATGGGATATCAGCGTGAGAAGGTCGCCCGGGACCTGCTCGATGTAGAGCAGGCACCCGCGGGCAACCATGCCACGCAAAACCCTCGAGCGGCGCGAGCCCCCGGCTCGAGACAATGTCAACCCTCTAAAAGAAGGCACACGCGTGAGAAGGGTTGCCCAGGGCCTGCTTGAAGTAAAGCGGGCGCCGCTAGCACCCACGCCACGCCGTGTCGCGCAACCGGCGCCTCGAGGGCTGGCTCGCCCAGACCCCTCGGCGGCCGCAAGCGCGAAAAGACGGGGCTGTCCAGGCACGGCCCCGCACGGCCCTACTGATCAGAGGTTTGAAGCCTGACCCTCGACGGGTTCGAACAGGCGCCTCAGATCGCAGAGTTAGGGACGACGAGGGCACGCGCGTTCGAGCCGTTCCTCGAGCCCGTCGGCTCGAGGGTGCCCCACATGACGTGTTCGAGAGCCAGCAAGGGCAGCTAGCAGGGGGATCCCACCGAGGGAGAGCTTCCGCGCCCTCGGTCCCTAGCGAACGGGACCGAGCCCCACCTAGCAAACCCATGCAAGCGCTTCCATGGACGTCTCTCCGGACCGCGCAGCCTACCCTTATCGAACGGGGCATGGGCGTCCACTTGAACCACCCGCTAGCAGCTCGACGAGGAATCCGCAATTTGCGACCCGCTCGATGGGAGTTGCGGAAACCTCACCCTCCGTCCCGCGGAGGGACGGCGAGGGCGCGTTAAAAAACAAGTCGTCAGGCTCGACCCGATCGCCTCGAACGGGCCAAGGCTCGGGGGCTTGACGCACGGCTACACCTCCTTGAAACTGCACCCGCCGGAGACAGTGACAGGGGAGCGTGCACCCCCGCGCCGGGCGAAATACCGCCGATGCCGGTTGGCATATGTGCCACGCCTTTCGACCAAAGTTCTCGCGGTTAACCCCCGCGGGAGAACCCACACTCTGCGGGGCTTCGGGGGCTAGACCCGCGGGTCCGCCGACGCGGCCCCACGGAAAGCGTTCGCAAACAAGGAGGGAAGAACGTCCTATCAGTAGGTTCCGGCATGCGCGGGAGCCTCAATGGCAAACCCGCGGATGCTCGGGGGGCTGCGTCGGAGACAGCCCTAGGGGTCCCCTTAAACAACGGGGAAATCCTCACTTAAATCCCGGTATCGAAACACGCTAAGCCTAACCATGCAGGTAACTAACCATGCAGGACACGGCCCACGCCGCGGGACTCCGACGGCCCACCAAGACGGCCCGCTTAGAAGACCCCTCGAGCAGGCTCCGCCTCGCTCGAGGGCGCCTCCCCTCCTCGGGCGGGCTCGCCCCGTTCGAGGGGCAACTCTTCCCTCGAGTGGTTCCGCCCCGCTCGAGGGCTCGCCTCCCCTCTAGCGGGTCTCGTCCCGCTCGAGGGTCCGTCCCGCCCTCGGGCCGGGGCCCGCCACGCTCACGGGCGCCCCGCACGCGTGCGCCGGCCCCGTACACGGGCATTTAACGCCCGACGCCGCGGGGACGGCGCCATCATGCGCCGGGGCTCGCGCCCGGGGTGCCGCCGCACCAACTCCCCGGGGAGGAGCCCATCCCCGCCACCGTGGGGGTGGACCGTGCGTACGGCCGGTGTCGGTCCCGTGACACCGCGCGCCCACTACAGTACGGCTAACGCGCCCGACCCTCGAAGGGGGGCCGGGCGCACCCTCGATTTCACTTTCCCGTGACCCTACAGGTTAGGTGGGGGCGCTAGGCCGGTGGATGGCCATCCCGGCCACTGTAACGGCGCGGTCGCCGTACCCACGCGTGCAGGCGCACGCCCGGCGCTGCAGCAACCACTCCACTACCGTGAAGCGCATTGGGAAGGAACGCCGTTCTGCCTGCTCCTGTGCCCCGTACCAGCCATCATCAGCACCTCCCTCGAAGCCTATCGGGGGACGCCACCACCATCTGCCGCCTTCCTACCCTCGAACCGCCACTGTTCGGGTACGAAGTAGGCCATCATGGCCAGATCGCTGCGAAGATCGTCCGGACGGCCGCCCACTCTACAGCGTAGCACGACGTGCACCCCCACGTAGCTGGATAGCGCGGCGTGCATGTAACTCGCCGCCCCCTTGGCCTATAAAAGGGGAGGCGAGCCCCCAGCCGCGGGGGACGGATTCAGTGGAACACTTCACACCACGAACTCATTCTCATTCTCCCACAATATCTTCAGCCACTCCACCAGGGACTTGGAAGCTACACTTCCTCTCCCGCCTTGCTTGTATTTGCCCCACTACAAGCACCCCCGGTGCTAAGTAATATAGTGCCCCGAGCACGCCCCTGCTGGACGTACGGCCCCCTCGCCCGGAACCAGGATAAACCTCTGTGTCACTTGTTACTTAGCATCGACCATTGAGGGATAGACCACGGCGCTATCTACTGGTTAGTGTCGGGACCATATTCCGCACCGACAAGATGACACATAGCTATAGAAAGCTATCTGCCAACGAACTACAGCCATTCGGGAAAACCGCAAAGGAGAAAATAACATTGCCGAATGGATGACGTAAGCATGACAGCGATCGGTCTTTGTTTGAACAAGGATGCATGCGCACGAGGCCATGACCGATCCCCATGAAGATTATCATTAAATAAATAAATAAAGTAAAGCACGAACATGATCATGTATTAAACAAGTATGCATAGGTCCAAAGCACTAGTCTACCGCATGTCTAGTTACTTTAAAACCCGTCGGGTACGATATCAAACAAATCTATCCACCGCATGATACAACTTGCATGAAAAACCGTACCACTTTCCACAAATAGATCTATCCACCGCATGATACAATCTAAATATGGAAAGCTAAAAGCATACATCATTTAAAGCATAGATAACGCACGTGTTCTACTCGTGAAGAAACATAACCGAACACGGTGAACGTACCGATTCGGGGTCCATGAAGAAGGAACAAACATTACCAAGTGAATAAATCTATCAGATTGATTTGGGAATCTAATCCACCGGATGACTAGTTACAAAGCAACCCAAAAACCTGCATCTACCGCATGATACCCGGCTCTTTCAAGATTTATACGAACATTAGCAAGCTTGAACCCGCAACACGTAACAACCTAGATCGATTCAGTTTCGGCTATCGGGAAGCACAAGATCCACGTGTTAAAACAGGAAATCTACTCGAACTAGGATCATAAAAGGGACATAGCCGATCCAAACGCATCTAGATTGGGCAAAGGTGTGTTACATGAATTAAAACATAAAGTAAAACTCAAGATAACACGGGGTAACTTAATGAATCTACTGGATCTTGCCAAAACCCAATAGAGCCGATAACTAGCTTCAAGCTAGATCTTAGCCTACCGCATGACTCATGATCTAACAAGAAACCCTCTTGAACCAAGCTTGAATCTACCGCATGACACGAAGCATGGTAACAAGACTACTTGCATCAGATCTAAATCCACCGCATGATACTAGACATGATACAAGGTTGTCGGTACTCACGGAGGTCGACGGATCGATAAGCCCTCTCGAAGAACTCGACGACACGACAAGGACTCTAGGGTTTGGCGTAAGGCCGGTGTGTATTGAGGAATGATTGTGTCTGTTACATACATTCAGGGGTCATATTTATACCCTGTTGAGTACAACTGCGAATGGATTCGTTGCCTAACTTATCTCTAAGCTCGATCGTGTATCCATCCATTCGTCTTCCCTGATTGAGCCACGTCACCGTCCAATCCCGCAAAATCAGCTCTACTGTTCCTTTGCCGAACCGGAGTAGATAGCCGACCGCAGATCTCTTTGTCGAATATCTCTGAAAATATCCTTCCTTCCACCAGACGGACTCTTTATCGAACCGGACCCACAAGTCAGACTCCTTACCAAATTTTGGTGTTAACACATGCCCCTTCAATTGTGGGATAAAAGTAATTTTGTTCCACAATTGACTCCAAGCACGAATACTTCGAATTAAATCCGTCAACACCTGTTCTTCGCAATCCGCCGGAATCTTCATCCAGATCCAACCCTAGATCCCTTCATTCCGAGCTCAAACCTCCAATGGCAGCTCAGAATCAAGATGCTCAGGTAAATTCATCCCCCGTACGCCTCGTTCGGCATTTAGGTTTTCAATTTCACCTGAGATTTCCTTTTCCGCTCTTCTTCCGGAGCCCTCTCTTCGAGCTTCGATTCGTACTGAGGCCAATTCGAGATCTTATTATCTTGGTCCTGTGGGAAACTCTGACCCTCGAGATTTCATTGCCGCTGAATCTTAGAGAATCCCCTTCAAAGCAGCTTTGTCTCCACCGCCTCAGTGGCAAGACGCGTTCAAGAACTGGCCTTTACCTCCAATTGCAGGCTGGAAAACTTGGTATCGAAGGATTCTTGCAGATAGGAGTGGATTGACCAACCTGGACTCCCTTCGTATCGCCCAGTGCTTGGAGTTATCCGTGGCTGAGACTCCCAAGAATGAAGACCTCCTGATAGCAGCCTGCCACTTTTGGTCAAATGGCGTCAACGCCTTCCTTTTTGGCCACGGTCCAATGTCTCCCACCTTGGCCGATGTATATATGATCACCGGCCTTGACATTACAGGATCTGTTCAGCCTTGGAACTTCAAAAATTCCTCACGGCAAACAGGGGTGAAGCCAGGGAACGGATACAAGAATTACATCTTGAAACACATGAAGGACAATCCCCTGGGTGCCGTTGAATACAGAGCATTCTTGAATATGTGGCTGTGCAGATTCGTCTTCTGTGGTAAAGCCAACGAGCCTACCCTGAACCACATCGCAATGGCGTCCCATTTGGCCGGTGGCAACCGCCTTCCCCTGGGAAAATTCTTCTTGGGCAGCGTATACCATATGCTTCACCAGACTGTCACCCAGATGTATACCAGCCAAAGGATAGCATGTGTCAATGGCCCTTGGTGGTTTGTTCAAATGTGGCTGCAGCTCCACATGCATCAGATCATTGGTGTCGATTTGAACTCCAGATTCTTCACCTTATCCAATCATCCTGAAGGAGAGCCCCAAGCTACCAGAGGATGCCAGAATTACGGAGAAGCGGCTTCAACTGTTCTTGTTCAGCAGGACATCAGCCAGCTCTTCGAGTTATTCTTCAAAGGTTTCCCCAATCCTCTCTGGCTTCCTTATCTGGGCAACGACACCTTGACCTTCCCTGTTGAATTTTCCTTTGAGCCCGGCCATCAAGATGGGAGATTCTTAGAGATTCTCAACATCATAATCCGCCCATGCATACTGCCGGCCGAGTTCAATGGAGGAAGGCTGAATGTCAGCACTTATGAATACTATCAGCCTAATGTAATGGCCAGGCAAATTGGATGTGGACAGATGCCCCCAAGGCTATTTCTGCATGAATTCCTTAAGCCTAGGGAGGAAATCAAAGAAAGTATGCACGACGATAGGGTCTTCCAATATGTGTGTAGCCCTACTATCTATACCTGTCCTTTCATGCCCACAACCATAGCTCACCCCACCTTTAACTCCTAGTGGCAAGAATTCCACGATCACATCTTCAGTGAGCCTGTCCATGTGTTCTGTGCAGAGTTGGTGCCTGACTTCCTGCCAACCTCAGAGGTAATACAATGAACCTTTGGATCAGACATGTCCCCTTTATTCATGATTCGACCTTCATCTTCTTGTCCACGAACACGATGCCCGCCCCTCGAGCCGGGAAATTGCTTACAATGCTTGAAGGCCCAATTTCAGACCGGGATTCAAATCCACAACTCGCATCAACTAATGGCCGGGTATGCTACAACGGATCCCGGCCTTTCTAGCCTTGCGCTGCGACGGAGGCAAGGTCCGCATCCGATTGCCCCTCCAAGTGCTAAAAGGAGAACAACCGTCAAGAAAGTGCTTGTTGAGGTAAAACCCTTTACCTTCTTGATTACCGGTTACTCGTTCTTGATGAATCATATCATTGTGCATTTTCGGACCGAGCCCAAGCAACCTTCGTAACCGAGCACTCGCCAATGCCCCATCCACTGGTATGACCTCTACTGTTCTTTCTTAAGGATGAACACTGGCATTTACCCTTTCAATTTTACATTTGCAGAAGAAGCCATGGAAGAACAGCTTGTAGATGTCCCAGTGGTTCAACAAGCAAGTCCACCCAGGGTTGATTTACCCATCCCAGTGGAGATCTCATCTTCATCACCTTCTGCAGAAGCAATAAATTCTCCAGAGATGAATCTCCCAATCCAAAGGAGCCATCAAGCCCCCCAAGGGCACAATCACCTGTTGGTCATGCGAGACAACAATTCCAACGAGAGGTGGGCCCAACTTTTCATCGATCGAAGCCCATGAGCTACCGGCGGTAACATCAACACCTCCCAGCTTGGAAGCTTCAGCTCTACCTGGAGCACCTCCTTCACCTGTGATTGCCCCTGCTCAAGAAACCAGCCATGAGGTATCCATCTGCACTTAACTCTGCTATCTCAACGTTTAGCACTCTTAACTCGGCAATGCTGCTTCTCAGGATCAGGCCCCATCATCATCAAGCCTGCCATCAGAGAGCAATCCAGCTGCCGAGGTGATGGAAAGAGTACACCAGCCTCTGCCAGATGAAGTATTATCAAAGCTTAAAGAAATTGCTGCCTGGCTAGAAAAGGATGCTCAAGATCAGTTCAAAGATCTTGATCACTTCGAAGAGATGTTCGAATCCGTCAGCCAAGAACTTCCTGAAGACATCAGAGCTTCTCTATCATCTGTCTATGGCTTAGATACCCTTTATGCACCCATAAAGCATGCTTTGAGGAAATTGCGCTCCCGCCCGGCTATTGAAAAGAGGAAAGCCGATGCTGAACATGCCATGAACGGGGCACAATCCCAAGCAGAGAGCCACAAGGATACATTGGCTAACCTGCAGGCTTCTTATGATCTGAAAGTTGCCAGGAAAGCTGCTCTAGAAGCAGAACTGAGAAGCCTGTCAGCAGAGATGGAGGCTGACAAAGAGAAAATAGCCGAACTCCCTGGATTGATAGAAAAGACCCAAGCGGAAGCAAAATCGGCTATCACCAAGATAGAGCAATGCGATGCAGAACTCACTGACTTGTCTGGTACCCAAAAAGATTGCCAGGAGCTACTGGACAATTTCCGTCTAACCACCTCCAATGCTCGTGGTGTGATCGCGAAGCATCTGAACATTTGAATGCTACCATTGATGTATAACCGAACTGGTCGTTCTTGTAATATTTTCTTGCAATTTGTTTCCTTTCTTCTGCGCACCTTCAAACATAACGCTGAACGACCCATTCGGCAAAGAAACGCCAACTCCCGAATGGCACTTTGATTCTTTTTAGCCGAACCAATCAACTGAACGCGGCTCAGCCTAGAACTCCAAGCGACCCGTCGGCGGGCTGGCCAAGGAAACCTTTCCACCTTCCGATTTTCTTGGGATATGCGCCACGATCCAAAGCCACGACTCGAAGCCACGATCCATCTTGCCAGGCCTATAAATGCAACCGTAGGTGCCCCTAGCTCTCCACCAGGCCTTCTAGCTCTCGAATCTTTGCCAATCTTAGCTCTCTTGCAAACAGTGCACATCCCAAACTATCATGGTGCGCCGCCTCAACCGTCGCCGCGCCTCCGACGAAGCAGAGGGGAGCAGCGCCAACGCGCGCCGGAGGCAATGATCGTCGATTCCTCTTCTTCGATTCGACTTTCGATTTCCTTCTTGTCTTGACGATCATTCTCTCTTTTCAGATTGACGCGGGCCAATCAACCCCTCCCAGATGACTCCTCGGAGTCCGACGGCCACTCCCCCGTGCCGTACGGGGAAGAAGACGCCCTCCGCTTTAGGGAGGAGCTGGAGGCGTCCCGGCGTGAGCTGGAGGACGTCTCCAAGAAAGCGGGCATAGCCGAACTGGAATGGGAGGACCAGCGCAGGCAGCTGCTGGAAGCCATTGATGGTACGACTCTAAGATTAATTCTTGATCCAACCCGGCTTCTGATGCTAATCTTTTCTTCTTGCTTCTTGCAGCCCGCGATGCTGAGCTCAACCAGCTGAGGGCGCTGGTGGAGCAGCTGGCTGAGAAGGTGAACGCCCGCGGCGACACGCCGGTGGAGCGCCTTGCCGCGGTGGAGCACCGCGTTGATGAGGTGGCTATCCACGCCGTCCGTCTGGGCACCACCTTGGGCCTGGCTGCCATGGCGACGCACACGGACGTCGACTACTCCACCAGGCCGCGCGGTTTCCGGGCGGCGCGCCGAGGGACATTGAGGAGATCGAGCTCATCCTGGAGTGCCTTGATGGCCATGGCGACGCCATTGCCGAAATTACTCATCCCCAATCTGTGTTGAACAGGCTTTTCGACTAGATTGTATTAGGGATGTGTAAATATCGGCAATAAATGAAGAACTTTTTAATTCTGTGCTTGTTTTGTGATGACTCCCTTTACATTTTGCATCCGTGAATCTTGTTTTCTTTGAATGCATCCGGGAACCATCTTGAGCCGAACGCGCGAGAACAACTGCCCCTTGGCGCAAAATCCACAGAGGATCCCAATTCGGCAATCCATAAACACTGTTCAAGAAAAAACCCTTCGCACTTGGTAGCAAACCCTGCCGTTTGGTATTCCAACAGTGTGTACTGGCCAGTCATCACTCCCAATGCGCCCCTTCGGTCAATAAAATAGCCTGCGGGGATGCTCTGCAAATCCACTCGCACACTCATCCATCACTTCTCATCTCTTCCCCTGTCTCTAGAGGAGAAAACCCCAACGCCATGGACAAGGGCAAGCAACCCCAGGAGAGTGGCTCATCAAAGAAGCGTACGATTCGGAAGTGAGTTCTTTCTTGATCTGCTCCTCGTTCTCCCGCATGATCTTGCGCTTCATGTTTTCCTCTTGTCCCCTTTCAGCCTTGATTTGCTTCCTGAAGAAATCATTGGGACCGAAGATGTGCCTGAGTACATCTCCTCCGATTCCTCCCTCGAAGCAGAGGATGCTACGCCTGAACAGAGGACCAACCATCAGCTGCGCCGCCGCGTTCGGCATCTGGAGCACGGCCTCAGGGACATGTTCGCCCGTTGCCAAGCCGAGCGCGACCGTCGCATGGCTCTGGAAGCACTAGTAGGGGGTAAACGTTTCTGACTCCTTCTTGACTTCGTGCTTGCACTTGGATTTCTTGCCCCTAATCTTGATTCCTCTGCTTTAGATGTCTCTAACAGGTACAACAACCTGAAGACGGCCTGGGATAGCTTGGTGGAGGCTGCCAACCATGGTCACCCCCGTGCGTTCCAAGTTGCCGTCACGGTGGTCCTGGAACAACTGAAGAGGGAGCAGCCGAAGAATTAAAGAAAAGATTGCATCATACTTTCGCTTCTTCCTCCACGCCTTCTGCTTCCCTCCTCCTTGAGGATCTGACCACCAGGGTTGTCAGATGTAGTTCTGCAAGAAGCAGTTGTAGTTTTTGTGCTAAGGGCAATGCATCCAGGCACTGGCCATTTTTCCTGTTCATGGATTTTGTTCTGAAGGCGGCCTCATTCTTGAGCGCCGGCTATCTCCGTACCCGACGCGTGTAATCATCGATCGATCTCAATGCTAGGATAATATTTCTTCAGATATCTTCCATTTATTGCAGCGGAAAATTCTTCTCCTAGCAAAGTTTTCAATATATATGCATTACCAGGGACGCATCTGACCACACGAAAAGGTCCTTCCCAGTTAGGGGACCATTTGCCGAATTCACTGTATTTCGTTCCAATCGGCAATAACGCTTTCCATACTAGATCGCCTTCTGCAAATTGCCTTACTTTTACCTTCTTATTGTAGTACTTGGCAACCCGCAGTTTGTTTTTCTCGATGTTTTCCAGGGCCCTAAGACGGATCATATGTAAATCTTCTAGCTCATCCATCATTAGGCCGCTGTAATCCTTGGAGCTCAATTCCTTCTGTAGCACCACTCTCCTTGAATCTGATTGCATCTCCCAAGGCAGAACCGCGTGATGCCCGTAAACCAACTCATAAGGAGAAGTCTTTGTAGCTCCATGGGGGGCCATCCGGTAAGCCCACAGTGCTTCACTGAGTACCGAATGCCACCTTCTTGGCTTCTGATCGATCTTCTTCTGTATCAACTTGATCATGATCTTATTAGAAGCCTCTGCTTGACCATTAGCCTGGGCATAATAGGGAGAAGAATTAAACAATTTGATTCCCATGCTTTCGGCAAATTCTCTGAACTCCAGTGACACGAATTGTGCCCCTTGATCAGTGGTAATTGTCTGAGGGATTCCAAATCGATAGATGATGTGCTCCTTGACGAATTCAATCATGTTTTCTGACGTCACCTTCTTTAGTGGGATCGCCTCAACCCATTTAGTGAAATAGTCTGTAGCCAAAAGCACGAACTTATGCCCCTTGCTAGATGGTGGATTAATTTGGCCAATCAAGTCTATACCCCAGCCCCTGAATGGCCATGGCTTGATGATGGGATTCAATGCTGATGCAGGGACCCTTTGAACATTCCCAAACCTTTGGCAATCCTGACATCCCTTGTAATACTCAAAGCAGTCCTCTAAAATCGTCGGCCAAAAGCATCCAGCTTGTCTAATAACCCACTTCATACGGTAGGCCGATTGGTGTGCTCCGCATATCCCATCGTGTACCTCGCTCATCATGTTCTTGGCTTCTTCTGGACCCAGGCATCGTAGTAGTACCCCATCTAACGATTTATAGAACAGATTATCATCCAGAAGAACGAACTTTATGGCCTTGTACCTTAACTTCCTAGAGACCTTTCGGGATGGATCCTTCAAGTAATCAACGATTTCTTTCCTCCAATCATCTTCTGCAAGATCCGCCCCTAGTGCACACACTTCTGCAGCAAACGCTTCTGGACTCTCTTTGTAACCAGAGGCGCTCTGAGCCAGCCTGTTTGCTTCCTCGTTATGTTCTCTAGGAATGTGCTGTAGAGTTACCAATGGGAAGGTCTTCAAGATTTCTCTGCATTCTTCGTAGTAACTCCTCAGCGCCTCACTTTTGCACTCGTATTGGCCGTTCAATTGCTTGATTACCAGCTCTGAATCCCCATAGATCTCAACTGAAACGGCCCCAGCTTCTCTCAAATATTGAAGCCCTCGAAGTAATGCCTCGTACTCAGCCTGGTTATTTGTGACAGTGGGTTGTATAGGAATGGCGAATTCAAACATCTCACCTCTGGGCGAAATCAGTAGGATCCCTACTCCCCCACCTTTGCCACACGATGATCCATCAAAAAACAAAGCCCAAGGGGTAATCTCAAGCAGATCAATTGACGGATCACGATGTTCAGTTATAAAATCGGCAATGACCTGACCTTTGATGGCTTTTGCCGATTCGAACTTCAATTCGAACTCTGATAACGCTAAAATCCATTTGCCAATCCGACCATTCAAAATTGGCATAGATAACATATGTTTTATCACATTAAACTTGGAATATACAGTGCATTCGGCATTCAACAGGTAGTGCCGAAACTTTGTACACGAGTAGTATACGCAAAGACACAGTTTCTCTACAGCCGAATACCTGGTTTCAGGATCAAGTAGTTTTCGGCTAAGATAAGCTACCACCCGTTCCTTCCCTTCGAATTCTTGAATAAGGGCCAATCCAATGGTTTGGGTATCGGCCGCCACGTACAACTTGAAAGGCTTGTTTAGCTGAGGAGGAATCAACACCGGCGGCTCCTTCATGTACTGCTTGATCTCGTCAAAAGCCTTTTGTTGTTCGTCGCCCCATGTGAACTTCTGATCTTTCTTCAGCTTCAGCAATGGAGAGAATGGCAACACCTTCTGTGATAAATTTGAAATGAATCTTCTTACGAAGTTGATCTTGCCGAGCAGTGATTGCAATTCCTTGAGGTTGGTTGGAGGAACAACTTCATCAATGGCTTTCATGCTCTTCTTGCCAACTTCAATTCCCCCTTCGTGGACCAAAAACCCCAAGAATTCTCCAGCTGGTACCCCAAAAGCGCACTTGTTCGGATTCATCTTCAAACCGTGCTTCCGGGTGCACTCTAAGGTCTTCCTCACGTCTTCCAAATGGGTGTCATGACTTAGGGATTTGATCACCACGTCATCAATGTAGATTTCTACAATCTTGCCGATCAACTCATGAAAGATGTAATTCATGGCCCGTTGATAGGTTGCACCGGCATTTTTCAACCCAAACGTCATGACTATCCACTCGAACAGGCCTATATGACCAGGACATCTAAAGGCCGTCTTTGATATGTCTTCTATTGCCATGAAGATCTGATTGTATCCCGCATTGCCATCCATGAAACTAATCACCTTGTGTCCAGCGGCGGCGTCAATCAACAAATCGGCAATAGGCATCGGGTATCCATCCATCGGAGTAGCTCTGTTCAGGTCCCTGAAATCTATGCAAACCCTCATTTTTCCATTCTTCTTGTACACAGGGACGATGTTAGAAATCCACTCCGCATATCTGCATGGCCGAACGAAGTTTGCATCAAGTAATCTTTCAACTTCCTTCTTCACACGGCCAATACTTCATCCTTGTAGATTTTCCGGGTGGTTGCTTATATGGTTTGAAACCGAGGCTTGATTGGCAACCGATGCTCGACGATGGAACGATCAAATCCAGGCATCTCCGAATAATCCCAGGCGAAGCAATCCTTGTATTCTTTGAGAAGCTCAATTAGATTCCCCCCCGAAGTCCGGGCCGCAAATTTGCACTGATGAACGTCGGCCTTGGCTTATCACCGCTTCCAATATCAACTTCTTCCGACTTTATCGGCCGACATGAATCCTCGCCCTAATTTGCCATCAGTGCCATCTACGGGGTTCTCCATTAAAAATTACTATAAGAGCCGACTGCTTGAATCGGCTGTTGATCACTGCTGACAGGTTCAACAGGACCTTCTCCCCAGTCTTTCCCTGAGAAACAATCGATGCCTTGGTATTCCCAGAAGGCTGGTTCCATGTTGGCCACGCTCACGGAGTCATCTACCTGGACGACCTCGATCTCATCGTCCACCCACTGGATAAGTTGTTGATGCATGGTGGATGGGACGCAACAGTTAGCATGAATCCAGTCCCGCCCAAGCGAGGGCGTAGGCTCCTTTGCCCTCGATGACAAAGAAGGTGGTGAGTAGCGTCTTGGACCCGATCATCAAGTCCACGTGAGCGCATCCCTTGGTGTCTGAGGGGTTCCCGGCGAAGTCATTCAAGATGATACTTGTAGGCGTCAAATCGCTCGGGCCCATGCCAAGCTTCCTGAAGGTGGTGTACGGCATTACGTTGACTGCCGCTCCACCGTCGACGAACATCTTGGTCAATGGCTTGCCATTGACGTATCCCCTCAAGTACAGCAGCCTCATATGATGATTCTTGGCCGGCTTGTTGAAGATGGCCTGTTTGGCCAGCACCAGTTGTGCCATCATCCCCTTGGTCTGCTCATCATCGAAGGAAGCTTCCTCTCCGCATAACCTGGTTAGCAGGAGCCATGAACTCGTTCGGCGGATAGTATACCATGCATGTTGGAGCCGAACGCTTCGATCCCTCCGGTTGGTCCTTGGGGCGCCACACCCGCTTCATCCGGATCCCGGCACCGCTTCGGTTCACGGTTCCTCAAGCGCCGGACCCGTCTCTTCGACTCTTGCGTAGGCCGGGCGGGCACCACCGCCCCTTCTCGCCAGATGTAGTCATCCTCGTCCTCTTCTTGATCAGCCCACCTGAGATCAGCTTGGCGCTTCCTGGGATGATCGATGACTTCAATTTTTTGGCGCCGATCCCCGTTAGGGTGGATCCTTCCAAGTCTCTCGTGGACGGATCGGCGATTGGCAGTTTCCTGCCTATACTCAACATACCTGTCGCTGCATTCAGGACAGTTCTTCAATGTGGGCAGCTTTAAACCCTCATTCCAGCAATGCCTGAAGAAGGCGCATCCCCAGTGTGCGCGCTCCTGCTCGCGCGTGTACTGCTCCTGGTCCCTTCTGCGCGCCTCTTCTTCGGCTCTGCGCTGCTCCTCCTCGTAGCGCCGCTTCTGGTAACGCTCTTTCTCTATCTGGCGCTGCCACTTGTTGAGGAGGATGCGTGATGTCACCCTGGGCTTGGCTCTGGATGATTCCCCAACCTCGATGTGACTTTTAAGAATGCGGGGGGCGTCACCTTGCACCTGTTCCAGAGTCACCTGGCGCTCTGGGTCCACTGCTCCACCTTGCCTAGACCTGGCTGAGGTCAAGACCTTGACTTTCCCCTTCTCCTCGGCTGTTATCACATTAACAGAAAAGCCCACCATGTTCTGAGGAAAGGGGTGGCCATCCAGCTTCATCTTGTTATCGAACTTGAGGTGACCCTCCTGGATGGCCTTCTGGATCCTCATCCTGAAGACCCTGCAATCATTGATGGAGTGTGAATCCCTGTCATGGAAGCCACAGTAACGTTTTGCTTTAACTCCATCGGGCCGAAGCATGGAATGCCCCTCAGGCAGCTTGATTCGGCCTTCTTTTACTAGGAGCTCGAACAATTTATCAGCTTTCGTGATGTCAAAATCATAAGTTCCCTTGGTATGCTTGACCCAGCGCTGATTCATTGTCAAAGGCTCCTTCCCCCATGTGATCTCTGCTGCGGCTACATCCAATTCATCATCAGTATCCTCGAACAGATCAACCTTGTCCAAGAACTGGTTGTAGACGTCAGCGACGTCGTGCTGCTTGCCAAATTTGGCGTCCTTCTTGAAGCCATAAGCCTGATTGCTCATCAGTGATAGCTTCTGCGATAGCTGGCCCAGATTCTCAAATTCCATCCCAAACAACTTCTCGCGCACGGCCGGCAACATCCCGGCGACGGCCATATCAGCCAACTGATCGTCTGGCAAGTTCAGCGAGAAGCACATGCCTTTGACTTCCCTGAATCTTCTAAGAAATTCCAGCGGCGTTTCGCTGTGCCTTTGCTTCAGGGTGGCGAGATCAATCAGCTTCTTCTCAGAGCTGCCACTGAAATAATGAGCGTGGAATTTCCGCTCTAAGTCCTTCCATCTGGCCACTGATTTAGGAGGCAGGGACGAGAACCACTGAAACGCTGGACCTGTCAGTGAGGCGGGGAAGTAACGGACCCTGAACGTCTCCTCGGCTGAGCACTCCCCGAGCTGCATGAGGTAACGAGCGATGTGCTCGACCGTGCTCGTCTCGTCTTGCCCTGAGAACTTTGTGAATTCCGTTGGCGGCTTCACCCTTGGCGGCAAGAGCATGTTGTAGTACCATTCTGGGAACGGCGGCCTATAGGCGGGTCCTTGCATCTTTGGCTTGAGGCCGAACTGATTTTGCATCAATTCGGCCATCTTGCGCGCCAGGGCGTCATCCTCTTGCGCGCCTGCAGCTGGCGCGTATCCTGGGTGCGGGAAGGCGTCGAACGCTCCGTAGTTTCCCACTTCATGATAACCACCGCCGTACAAATTCTTCTCGCGCCGGTTGGTCGACGGAGCAATCCTCCCCGCCGGGATCGAGCGGGGGCCCCGCACGAGCCGAACGCTAGGTCTCCGTACGTAGGCCGGTACGGATTCGTTGCGCACGGCCGACTCCGTGCCGCTCCGTGGTGGCGGCGGGCGGCCGCCGACTTCCCGAAGCTTGTAACGGGGGCGAATCGGCCGCCCCCCCGCCCTTGTGGAGGAGGCTGGAACGCTTGGCTTCCGGAGCTCTGAGGAGGAGGCTGTTGTGGCTGGCTCCGTAGCGGCGGCCGAGAGCTTGACTCACCCAGCTCCATGGTGCCCCCCTGGACGGGCGCCTTGCCGAACGCTTGCTCCATGCCCGGGCCAAAGATGGCCACCATCATCTGCTGGAGCGATCCGAGGAAAGCCTTGTTGTGCTTGCTAAGCATGTAATCTGCTGATTCTTGGAATACTCGTGCGCATTCCTCCTTTTCCTGCTGAGATGTGGCATCGCTTTCCCCCCGGGCGCGCACCACTCGGGCATCTCGTTCTTCAGATACGGGACGCCGCTTCTATTCTTTTTGAACGACAGCAGACACTTCTGCTGAAACTGGTCCACGGCGTCTTGGAGTTGTTGCCGCTGCTCTGGAGAAAGGTCTTCAAGGTTGACATCCATGAGGTTTGAGATTTCAGGCATCTTGAATCTATTCGGCTGTGGTCCCACCGGGCGTGCCAAAAAGTGTGTTGACGCGAAAAGTGCACTCAACGCCAATCACACAGCAAGCCGAACAAAGCTGGCTTCACACGCGCAGAGAGCGAAAGACGTGCCAGTCAATTTTTCCTGAAAATTAACAAAAGATAAAGCATAGCTAATACCAAAGCTTGGAACTTGCCGGGTGGTACCGCACGCTTCCATATTTACGACTAAGAAGCCAAATGAGATGACACATAGCTATAGAAAGCTATCTCGCAACGAACTACGACCATTCGGGAAAACCGCAAAGGAGAAAATAACATTGCCGAATGGATGACGTAAGCATGACAACCGATCGGTCTTTGTTTGAACAAGGATGCATGCGCACGAGGCCATGACCGATCCCCATGAAGATTATCATTAAATAAATAAATAAAGTAAAGCACGAACATGATCATGTATTAAACAAGTATGCATAGGTCCAAAGCACTAGTCTACCGCATGTCTAGTTACTTTAAAACCCGTCGGGTACGATATCAAACAAATCTATCCACCGCATGATACAACTTGCATGAAAAACCGTACCACTTTCCACAAATAGATCTATCCACCGCATGATACAATCTAAATATGGAAAGCTAAAAGCATACATCATTTAAAGCATAGATAACGCACGTGTTCTACTCGTGAAGAAACATAACCGAACACGGCTGAACAGCCGAATTCGGGGTCCATGAAGAAGGAACAAACATTACCAAGTGAATAAATCTATCAGATTGATTTGGGAATCTAATCCACCGGATGACTAGTTCCGAAGCAACCCAAAAACCTGCATCTACCGCATGATACCCGGCTCTTTCAAGATTTATACGAACATTAGCAAGCTTGAACCCGCAACACGTAACAACCTAGATCGATTCGGTTTCGGCTATCGGGAAGCACAAGATCCACGTGTTAAAACAGGAAATCTACTCGAACTAGGATCATAAAAGGGATATAGCCGATCCAAACCCATCTAGATTGGGCAAAGGTGTGTTACATGAATTAAAACATAAAGTAAAACTCAAGATAACACGGGGTAACTTAATGAATCTACTGGATCTTGCCAAAACCCAATAGAGCCGATAACTAGCTTCAAGCTAGATCTTAGCCTACCGCATGACTCATGATCTAACAAGAAACCCTCTTGAACCAAGCTTGAATCTACCGCATGACACGAAGCATGGTAACAAGACTACTTGCATCAGATCTAAATCCACCGCATGATACTAGACATGATACAAGGTTGCCGGTACTCACGGAGGTCGACGGATCGATAAGCCCTCTCGAAGAACTCGACGACACGACAAGGACTCTAGGGTTTGGCGTAAGGCCGGTGTGTATTGAAGAATGATTGTGTATGTTACATACATTCAGGGGTCATATTTATACCCTGTTGAGTACAACTGCGAATGGATTCGTTGCCTAACTTATCTCTAAGCTCGATCGCCTAACCATCCATTCGTCTTCCCCGATTGAGCCACGTCACCGTCCAATCCCGCAAAATCAGCTCTCTTGTTCCTTTGCCGAACGCGAAGCGGATAGCCGACCGCGATCTCTTTGCCGAATATCTCTCGAAAATATCCTTCCTTCCACCGGGACGGACTCTTTATCGAACCGGACCCACAAGTCGACTCCTTACCAAATTTTGGTGTTAACGGCACCACAAATCGAGTCTATACTTGTGTGCCACTCCACGAGGCACATGGCGATACTCCGAGTGGAACAAATCCTTCGCACCCGATTTGCATTGCGATGATTGACCCGGATCGTGCCCTCCTTCGCCGCATCATTCACCACGGCATCATCCGTGGAGAACCGGGTCGTGCTCGGTGAGATGAGTGATCCCTCCTCTTGCTCCTTCCGTATCATTCGGGGGCCTCCTTATGTAAACTCTTTGCAGTGTAGTAGTCTCTCATTCCCCGTCTCGCCCGGTGCTTTGTCACGTAGAGAGGCCTTATGGTATATCCTCAGTGTTGCTAGAACTCCGTGCAACCTCCCACGTAATAATGCAAAACTCGTCCATTCTCAACTTCGGTGGAATGTTTGTGATATTCACGCCCCGTGATAGCGAGGGTCTTCATCCACATCTTCCTCCAGGTTGCCATTAGCATTGTTACCACCTTCCTCATCTCCACTGTCATCACTAGAGTCATCCGAGTCACCTCCTTCACCATCGGTGCTACTCTTCCCTGGATCAACATGTGCAGGGGGTGCTTCCTCATTTGCCACAAGCGCCGGTGGAATCACAATGTCCCCATCAGCGTACGCCTCCCGAACGGTGCCATCGTACGGATTGCACCGTGGTCTGTCCAATGGCTCATCTGGCTCCTCCTCCTCCTCCATCTCAACCTCCTCAGGATCCTCCTCTTCTGGTTCCTGCGACCGACCTCCCGTGGGTTTTCCTCCACCTCAACCTCTGGTTGCTCCGTGAACTCCCTCGGTTTCCTCCTCAACATCTTTCTTCACATCCTCAAGACGATGCGAGAGCCAGGCTGTCCGAGGAAAGCGCCCACCGTTTCTTGCGAGGAGTCATGTAGGTTCTTCGGCCATCTGTCAAAGAAAAACCGCATCTCGTCTGAAATAAATCAAAAGACAGTTTAAAATGATAAACAAAATTAAATTAGATTTTTAATGCATAAATAAGATGATTTGATGCATGATAAGGTTCTCTAGAACATAATCCTTAATTTCGTCCATTTTAACTAAGGCCGCGACCTACGCTCATCGCGGCTCGATACCACTTTGTCACACCCGATTTTACAAGGAAACGTGAATGCATCTCACGTGTGCGCCAGGATCATTTTACACACACATGATAGACAAAACGAGTCTAATACCATTGCGGTAATAAATCATTCAAGAGTTAAACCAAAGGTGTCTACGATATTCATTATTACATCCCAGCAGAGGTGGACTCGAAGGTCCGAACACAACGATAACTAAGCGACGAGCGACTCCATCTCCGACTTCCACAGAGAGCATGATGACCGGGGGATCCACATGCCCTAGAACTCCTCGTAGTCACTCCAGTACTCGTCCTCGCCTCCGACGTTCTCCTCTGAACAGCGGTAAGCAAGGGTGAGCACACTTATGGTTGGTGCTCAGCAAGTGGGGAAACAATGCAAGGCTATCAAGGATAGGCTATGGTTCACAGCGGTAAGCATTTTATAAGTTGGTCAAGTTTTATTAGTGTTGACGGATAAAAGACGTATCCCTCTACGATCCGCAAGCGTACGGACCCCACACCTTTTTCACCACGGGATTCCCAAGGTTCTTGTCAATCCGCGGAGCAAGGGGATTACAAGCGTTCGATCAACAACGACACACTAGCTACTAAAACCCTAACTACTATTATATTAGAAAAACACTAAACTACACTAGAGAGAATGATAAACGATCAAGAGAGAAGACACTCGCCCACGGGTCTACGATACTAGAGCATGCAATCGCTTAAAGACATGAAAACCAATCTAATCTATCGGGGATGTGACCACGGTTTCGCCCTTTCCCTCCTCTCGTACTGTCACTACGCGAAGGTAATCATGACTAGACCTTTGATGGCCACGGCGTATTGAATGGATCCAAGGAAGCATTGAGGCCTTACTCCCTTTACGGCATGGTACCTAACCTTTAAGCATTAAAGTATATTCAACACAAGATGATAGACAGATAATCCGACAAAATGCGATTACATCTCACGATCGATTACAACCCATGGACGAATGAGAAGATTACCCCATCAAGGTGCCGATCATGGCACCGTTGATCATGGTTTCCCTTCCGCCGTGTCTTCCTCCTTCTCCACGAGAGGGTGCTTCCTTCGAGGTGGTTGATCTCCGGCCGAGATCCTCCTCCTCTCTCTCTAGCTTGTAGATGGCCTTCTCGGTGCGAATAACTCCTCTCTGTCCGTTGGCGGCGCGTCGGGGGTTTTAGGGTCGAAGATCCTTCGAGGGCAAGGAAGACGGGACCGAACCGGTGCCCGAAGTGGGCCGGGCCGATCCGACCGGGGCCGGCCGGCCCAGCCCGGTTCCCGGCCCGGTTCGGTCGCCCTTTTTGCTCCGTGGGTCCTCGTGCACTTATCTACTTTGCCCCTTCCACTTGGATGATTTTGACGCTGTTATCCTCGCGATCAAGATGGAGGCTCTCTTTGCATGAAGTTTGATCTTTTACGCTTCAATCCCCGGGGGTGTTTCTCGTAACACTTCGGTCCTCACCACCATTGGAAGTAATTTCAGCGAACTCATGAACACGAACAAGACTCCATGAATGCTCCTTTGAACTTATTGCGAATCCGTCCTTTATGTCCATGTTTTCCTACATAAACACAACACTTCCAAATGCATGCACAAAGATGAACTTGTTATATGATTAGTGTGCCTAGTGGCGGGTTAGTTCAATAATCAAATCCAAACCAAAGTGTAATGAACATACTAGGTGTACCAAAATACACCGTCAACATCTCCCCCACACTTAGCTCTTGCTCGTCCTCGAGCAAGTACTCGTAAAAGAACTTCGTCCAAGGTGTGTAATCGTGTACCACTTATCCTTCTTCACAAGTTAGTCAATCCCTTCATCTTTAATACATAAACACAAAGTAATGATAATCAAACATAAACATGGGCGTTTAGAATTTTTACCACGTCAAGATTTACCCCACAACTCAAACTCTTCACTCGAAGCTTTCAATTTCAGCCATACTTACTTCTTTGCTTCCATCGGAGGGTTTTTATGATTTTCAAAACAAAAATTCCTGCAACAAGTATTAGACAAAAACCTTTCTCCAAGCTCTCTCAAGTCACTCATATGAAGTGTCTATCTTAACCAAATTTTATAAAACTCTCACCTCCCATTAATCTCTCATATATCATGTAAAAGTGGAGCTATAGGTAGGGCTAGCGCAATCAACACAAGTATTGTCAAACTAAGAACTTCCTCTAATGGTTGTCTACCTTTCAGAGCCAATGATCATGAGAATTAACCATATGTAGGGATATCAAGGATGAGAAGATTTAGAATGGTGGACATGTGCAAGGGCAAAAGAAAATTGTGACTTCAAGGCACCAATGATGTCCTCGTTGTCGGATTGCACATGGTTGGAAATAGAGTAAAAGTTTCGTCTCACAATCAACGTGACATCCTTCCTTACACTTTATTATTTTTCTTTTCTTTCACTTGATCCATCCCTCTCATATCTTCATTGCTAACTCATCTTTTTTTTTTCTTCTTTCATTCACATATGATTTTTCTTTCTTTCTTTCTTTCTTTTCCATACACATACTTTTTCTCTTTATTTTTCTCTCTCTTGACAACTTTTCAAAGCTTTCAATTCTCTCTTTCCTCGCATGCATACAATCTGAAATTTTAAATAAATCATGCTAGAGACGAGACGAAACTTTGAAAATAGGTTGTGTTCAAGGAATACGATGTACAAAAGAGATGTATAGGGTTGGGTATGGAATTCGGCGATATTCATGACTTTCGTTGTGAAAGTCATGTTACCGAATGTATGACGAGGCTAGCAACAAAAGATAAGCACAAGGACATGATCATTGCTCGAAATTAAAACTTACCAAGAGAGAAGGGTCCTAGCCTAACTCATCGTGCTAATCACACTTATGGTGGAGCGAAAAAAAATAAACTTGGCTTTGGATAGGAATTTTTTTCTTACTCTCAACTTGGAAAAAGAGGTTTTGCTAACCTTTATTACAAGGGTTTTAATATAATTTTCAGAACTGAAATCCTCCAATTTTTAGCATCGAACATAGCACAACTAACATGTGAAGCTCAAGATCGAAGTGCGGTATGGGTACTTTAAGTAGCAGCGATTCCACTAAGCACCACGGTAAACGATTTTCAAACCACATACTTGTGTTCATATATCAAGAATCAAAGATTAAACAAACAAGTAAATAAAGATAAACAATACATAAAACACAAAGATGTATATAAAGACTCTTTTTATTTGGTTTTCTTGACTCAACACTAATTTAAGACACTTGCAGAAAATTTTAAAACAGACTCAAAACTAAAGACTCATTAAAACACTAAGACTCTCACACGAAGATTAAACCGAACCTAAATTTGAAGTTCAAAAGCTAAGGCTAGCGAGCTAGCTCTCCCCCACACTTAAAACATACGACGTCCTCGTCGTATCTTACAAAAACCAAAGGGGAAAACTAGATCTAATGGTACTTCAAGCAAGCTTTGCACCACTTGCCTCTCATGTTTCCAACCATGCCGAAAAGTTTGCGCACGTTACGGTTAAGGAACTTGTAGTCATCTTCAACTACGCGCTCCAAGTCCTCCATACGCTGCTTCATCGCTTCCATGGTTTGAAGACACTCGTCGGCCGACGCGTAGAGAGCTGCGATGGATTGACGGCAAACTCGACAGCACACCGGATGCAATCCGAAGGGGTCGTCGTCGCCATAATCTCCACCGTTGTCACCACCGTCGTCGCCACCTCCATTGTTGTCGCCTTCGCCACCGCCGTTGCCGTCGCCATTGGGGCCCTCGGGAGTCCTTTCATAGGGCCGCTCGCCCCAATCGTCATCGTCTCTACGGCGGCCGCGCCCACGAGCTCGGGCTACGATCGTCGGAGTAGTCGCTATCCCCATAATCCTTAGGCTCCGGCGACACCTCCTTGTAATCTTTGCGCTTGATGCCTTGGAGGCGTGCCGACCTTCGAACGGGTGTAGGGACCTTTTCTCCTTTGACGGGGTTGCGAGATGCAAGAGCTCCGGTCGGGACACGTCCTCCGCAACGGATACGTGCGGTCCTCTTGACGGGTAGCTTGACCTCGCATCGCATCGCCTCCTCCATCGATGGCTTCTTGGCTTCTACCTTCAACTCTAAGCTTTTTGGAGGCTCAATGGCCGCTACAAGGGTGCAACACATTGCTTGAAAGGTTTGATTCTCGAGCTCCCAATTCGGCCAAATATATAGTCCCGAGAGAAAAGCCCCGGGAACCTTATTTTCCTTTTTTACACTTCCCTTAAAATTTTCCGACCAAACAAGGAAGTCAAAAAGGAGCAATTCGGGCGAAATTCGGGGACATCGGGCGTCGGGCCCCCCTTGGGCCGATCCGATCCGGGCCGGCCGGCCCACCCCCGCCTCGGGGCCCGGGCCGGTCCGGTTTTTGCACACCGCCCTATTTTTTTCATCCTCAGCCCATGGGAAAAAGTTGGCCCGGTTAATCTTCGCGAAAAACTCCCGAAAAGCTAAAAGAAAAATTATTTACAGAAGTTGGTGCCTTGTTTTTCGTCCTAGGCGGGACGTTCGGGCTCTTCCTCCATGGTAAAGACGTCAACATGATGAATGGGCACGACGTCGGGTTCGTAGTAAACCTTAAGCCGTTGTCCGTTCACCACAAATTGATCGCCGTTTATATCCATTATGGTTACCGCTCCGTTGGAGAACACCGAATGCACAACATAAGGTCCGTCCCACTTGCTTTGCAATTTCCCCTTTCCGAAGGTTTTAAACCTCGAATTGTAGAGGAGGACCTTATCTCCTTCTTTAAATTCTTTTTTCTTCAATCTTTTATCATACCACCTTTTGATTCTCTCCTTGTATATGCTTGCGTTTTCATAAGCTTTCAACCTCAATTCCTCTAGCTCGCTTATTTGAATTCTCCATTTCACCACCGCGGCATCGAGATCAAGGTTCATCTCTTTAATCGCCCAATAGGCTTTATGTTCTAACTCGACCGGAAGGTGGCAAGCTTTTCCATAGACGAATTGATAAGGGGTCATACCTATCGGTGTTTTAAACGCCGTTCGATAAGCCCATAAAGCTCCGTCTAATTTCTTTGACCAATCCTTGCCTCCCTTCTCTATGGTTTTGTTAAGTATGCTTTTTAATTGCCTATTTGACGTCTCCGCTTGTCCGTTGGTTTGTGGGTGATAGGCCGTGGAGACCCTATGCTCAATTCCCAACTTGGACAAGCACTTTTTGAAGTTCTTCCCGGTGAAATGAGTTCCCCCATCACTTATCAAGATTCTCGGTGTACCGAAACGGGGAAAAATCACATTCTTGATCATAGTGATGGACTCCTCCGTGGAAGCTTTACGACATGGTATAGCCTCTACCCACTTGGATACATAATCGACCATAACAAGTATATACTCGAATCCAAATGAGTTTTTAAAAGGCCCCATGAAGTCCATGCCCCATACATCGAATATGTCGATTTGCAAGTTGTATTTCAAAGGCATAGAATTTCTTTGAGAGATGTTTCCGGTTCTTTGGCATTCGGGGCATGACGCAACATATCTTTTAGTATCTTCATGCATCTCCGGCCAATAGAATCCGCTCGACCATACTTTGGCTTCGGTTCGAAAATGGCTATAGTGCCCACCGTACTCCGCCGAGTGGCACTTCCTTAGAATCTCAAGCCTCTCTTCTCTTGGCACACATCTTCTCATTACTCCATCATTGCCAAGCTTGAAGAGGTATGGTGCATCCCAAAAATACTTCTTACTTTCAGAAATTATCTTCCTTTGAGTGTTTTTGTCTAGATGATCAAGGGACATTTTTCGAATTGCTCGAATGATGTCAATCATCCAAGTATCTTTATCAAGCACTCCATAGAGGTGATCATCTCTCATCTTATCTTCTATGGGCTCTTTATCATCTTGCCCACGATTCATCCTAGACAAATGATCGGCCACAACATTTTCCACCCCCTTTTTATCACGAATTTCAACATCGAACTCTTGGAGAAGAAGGATCCAACGAATCAAACGTGGTTTAGCTTCCTTCTTAGCCAAGAGATACTTTATGGCTGCGTGATCGGTGTAAACAATGACTTTCGAGTTCACGATGTAAGATCTGAATTTTTCGAAAGCGAATACCACCGCTAGCAACTCTTTTTCCGTAGTAGCGTAATTTAATTGTGCCCCACTAAGAGTTTTGCTAGCGTAGTAAACGGCGTGAACTCGGCCTTCCTTTCTTTGTCCCAAGACCGCGCCTACGGCGTAGTCACTTGCGTCACACATGATCTCGAAAGGTTGGCTCCAATCCGGAGGTTGGATGATGGGAGCACTCACCAACGCATTTTTCAAGGTCCGGAATGCCGCTAGACACTTCTCATCAAAGTCGAAAGCCACATCCTTTTGAAGAAGGTGTGTTAAAGGCTTAGTGATCTTCGAGAAGTCCTTTATAAATCTTCTATAGAATCCGGCATGGCCTAGAAAGCTCCTTAAGGACTTAACATCCGTAGGAGGTGGGAGTTGCTCAACCGTCTCTACCTTAGCCTTGTCCACTTCAATTCCTCTCTCGGATATAACATGTCCGAGCACTATGCCTTGCTTAACCATGAAGTGGCACTTTTCCCAATTTAAAACCAAATCTACCTCCGCACACCTTGTAAGGACCTTTTCTAAGTTTGCTAAGCAATCCATGAACGTCTTCCCGTAAACGGAAAAATCATCCATAAACACTTCAACAATTTCTTCGATGAATTCCGAAAACACGGCCATCATGCAACGTTGAAAAGAGGCCGGAGCATTGCATAGGCCGAAGGGCATCCTCCTATATGCAAACGTTCCGTAAGGACACGTAAATGTTGTCTTATGTTGATCTTCCGGGTGAATGGGAATTTGCATGAACCCCGAGTATCCATCGAGAAAGCAAAAATAAGCGTGGTTTGCTAACCTCTCGAGCATCTCGTCTATGAACGGTAGGGGGAAGTGATCTTTCTTCGTCGCCTTGTTAAGCTTACGGTAATCAATACACATCCGCCACCCGGTCACGGTTCTTTGCGGTATCAATTCGTTCTTCTCATTCTTTACCACGGTCAAACCTCCTTTCTTTGGTACACAATGTACCGGGCTCACCCATTCGCTATGTGGAACCGGGTAGACGATTCCGGCATCAAGTAACTTGATAACCTCTTTCTTTACTACCTCTCGCATGGCGTGGGTTAGCCTCCTTTGATGGTCCACTACAGGCTTACATTGGTCTTCCATTGGTATATGATGAGTGCAAAAGGCTGGGCTAATACCTTTGAGATCGTTAATTGAATATCCAATCACCTTCCTATGTTTTTTCAATAAAATCAGCAATGCTTCATTTTCTTCGGGGCTCAACTCGTCGCTCACAATGACTGGATAAGTTTTGTCTGGGCCCAAAAATTCATATTTTAATCCCTTGGGCAAAGGTTTAAGGTCTACTTCGGGCACTTGTGGCTCCTCGGGTTTGATTTCTCCTATGTCTTCGAACTTCTCTTCCTCCACGCTTCCATCATGCGGCTCTAAGCCTTTTGTTGCTTCCTCTAGTTCTTCATCTTGTTGATTACTAATTTGATTTTCCATCGCTCTTTGCAGCGGGTCTCTAAGGGTTTCAACAAAACAAAGACTATCTATCTCTTCTATTTCTTCATCTTCGGGAGGAAAAGGAGTAAGGTGTTTAGAAGCACGAAGAAAGTTATATGTGTACTTTGTTCCATTAAGGTTCATTGTTACTTTGCCTTCTCCGGCATCTAACACGGCATCAACCAACTTAAGAAAAGGCCTACCTAAGATTATATGATCAGAATTACCATGGTAAGCATCAATAACAAAGAAATCGGTTGGTATGTAGTTTCTAGAGATTTTTACTTTCATGTTGCAAGCAATACCTAGAGGTTTGATAGTTCTACCATCTCCCATAATTAATTTCGTTGATGTTGGAGCTAAGTCTAGGTTGTGGTATTGAACTTTATCGTAAATTTTAGAAGATAGAACACTTACTTGGGCTCCGATGTCGCATAAAGCTTTGCATTGAACTCCGTTGATCTCGCAACTCAAGTGCGGCGTCATCTTCTCTTCTTCTTCGGATCCGATCGAATAAATTTCAGCAAGGCGAGCGTATGGTGATGCTTCGGGCTTGATCCCCATGATCCTCTTCACCTCGGCAATATGTTCCGGATCCACCACGTCATCTCCAAAGAGCTTTTCAAAAATCTCACCGGTGGTTTCGAGGTCGTATGAATTTTCAGCTTTCTTCTCCGGTGGGAAATCGACTTCCAATGCTCTTGCCATTCCCTTTTGATTAGGGAACGGTCTTCTCTTGTCGAATATTTCTCCGTAATCAATAGGAACCCAATCCATTGGCTCGAACTCCCTTAGTGGCTTCGCGCTTGACATGCTTCTCTTGTTCGTCTCATTTGGCGCGGCGAAGTCGACGTTTGGTGTAGTTCTTGACTTGATGTGTTCTTGTTCAAGCTTTTCCATGATTGGCTCCTCTTTTGTGACTTCCGGGGTTGCCTCTTTAGAAAAATCAGCAAGCTTTTTCTTCCTTGAATTGAATTCCGGCTCTTCCGCAAGTCTTGTTTCCCAATCTCTTCGCATGGCAGCCGCTTTGCTAACTTTTTGTAGAAGTTGGGCGGCTTCCGTGAGTGTTTTCTCCATGAGATCCCCACCCGCACACATTTCGACGTGTCGCATGCAACTAGGGGTTAGGGAAAAGAAAAATGTATGCAAGAGTACGTCACCGGTGAAGCCGAGTTTTGGTCCTTGTTCGATTAATTCATTAAACCTATCCCAGGCTTGGTCTATCCCTTCCTCTTCTCCTTGCATAAAATTGATCACTTGCCTCCTTAGATGTTGAACCTTGCTCATTGGAAAGAACTTCTCACAAAACTTCTTTGTCAACTTGTTCCAATTGCCTTCAACTTCAAAGGACGCAACCGAATACCATGTCTTTGCTTTGCCGGCAAGTGAGTAGGGAAAGAGATTCCATTTGAACCATTCATCGGGAACTCCTTCTTGACGCACCGTGTTGCATATTGTCGTGAAATCCCTTATGTGTCTATATGGGTTCTCCGTAACCATCCCTTCAAATGGGTTTTCCGCCACCATCTTCATGATCTTGGATTTAATTTCATACTTGGTCGCTTCGAGCTTCGAATCCGACTCTTGTACCTTTATGTCTTCACATCGAGGGCTAGCGTAATCCCTTAATGATTTCTTCGGTTCTTCCACGGGTTGATTAACGAACTCCATCTAGACAATAAGATAAAAACAAAAACAAAAAAGAAACAAGTGTTTTTCTGATAATAAATGTTAGATATAGCGAATAAAAGATAAACTAAAATATAAAACTAAGTTAGATGCAAATCAAACGATGTAAACTAACTTGCTCCCCGGCAACGGCGCCAGAGAAAGGGGCTTGTTGACGGATAAAAGACGTATCCCTCTACGATCCGCAAGCGTACGGACCCCACACCTTTTTCACCACGGGATTCCCAAGGTTCTTGTCAATCCGCGGAGCAAGGGGATTACAAGCGTTCGATCAACAACGACACACTAGCTACTAAAACCCTAACTACTATTATATTAGAAAAACACTAAACTACACTAGAGAGAATGATAAACGATCAAGAGAGAAGACGCTCGCCCACGGGTCTACGATACTAGAGCATGCAATCGCTTAAAGACATGAAAACCAATCTAATCTATCGGGGATGTGACCACGGTTTCGCCCTTTCCCTCCTCTCGCTCTTGTCACTACGCGAAGGTAATCATGACTAGACCTTTGATGGCCACGGCGTATTGAATGGATCCAAGGAAGCATTGAGGCCTTACTCCCTTTACGGCATGGTAGCTAACCTTTAAGCATTAAAGTATATTCAACACAAGATGATAGACGGAGATAATCCGACAAAATGCGATTACATCTCACGATCGATTACAACCCATGGACGAATGAGAAGATTACCCCATCAAGGTGCCGATCATGGCACCGTTGATCATGGTTTCCCCTTCCGCCGGTGTCTTCCTCCTTCTCCACGAGAGGGTGCTTCCTTCGAGGTGGTTGATCTCCACCGGAGATCCTCCTCCTCTCTCTCTAGCTTGTAGATGGCCTTCTCGGTGCGAATAACTCCTCTCTCGTCCGTTGGCGGCGCGTCGGGGGTTTTAGGGTCGAAGATCCTTCGAGGGCAAGGAAGACGGGACCGAACCGGTGCCCGAAGTGGGCCGGGCCGATCCGACCGGGCCGGCCGGCCCGTGCCCGGTTCGGCCGGTTCGGTCGCCCTTTTTGCTCCGTGGGTCCTCGTGCACTTATCTACTTTGCCCCTTCCACTTGGATGATTTTGACACTGTTATCCTCGCGATCAAGATGGAGGCTCTCTTTGCATGAAGTTTGATCTTTTACGCTTCAATCCCCGGGGGTGTTTCTCGTAACACTTCGGTCCTCATCACCATTGGAAGTAATTTCAGCGAACTCATGAACACGAACAAGACTCCATGAATGCTCCTTTGAACTTATTGCGAATCCGTCCTTTATGTCCATGTTTTCCTACATAAACACAACACTTCCAAATGCATGCACAAAGATGAACTTGTTATATGATTAGTGTGCCTAGTGGCGGGTTAGTTCAATAATCAAATCCAAACCAAAGTGTAATGAACATACTAGGTGTACCAAAATACACCGTCAACAATTAGCAAGCACCTAATTACTAGGTGTAAGTGTATACCAACCCACTTATCCTTAAAAGAAACCTCAAACCAAACCTCAAACCCATGATTTGCATTAATCTTCAAGTTTATTAATCATGTGAGGGTCCAAGCCGCTCATGACCGTGAGCACGGCTGATCGATCAGTTTTACACTCTGCAGAGGTTGTACACTTTACCCACAGTTCGTGTTCCCCATCTTGCCTGGGTTAGCCAGACCCTTAAACACTTCCAAGGTGAGTGGCTAGGGGTCTACTACGAAGCCTTTACAAAGGAAAGAAGAGAAACCAACAGCTCGCAACAAGCCCAGGGCGGACCATAACCCTCCCTAGTGGTCGCACCTTACCAAGGTCGCTACCCCAAAAGAACCGGGCTATACCCCTGCAACCCCGAGCCCCCTGTGCCCCTCTCGGAAAAGAGCTATCAGCTAACCCACTCTCCTAATTACTTGGCTAAGCCAGAGCCATGTGGACTGTGGTTGTACTGTTATCTTGGGTGGTTCTCCATGTTCCGATTATAAATCAAGTTATCTTGTTTTAAGCACAAGCACATTATATAAACGAAACTGAGATGTAAAACATAAACAAAGCATAACCAAACTCATGTAAAGCAAACTAAGCATTTATCTACCCCATTTGTTAAACAGGGTTGATCAAGGTAAAGAGGTAAAATGTCTAGTCAAGTCCTTAACTAGGTGTTTGCCCATCAGGTTTATGCATAGCAACAGGAATAGTAAATATTGTTTAACATGCAGTGACATAGGTTCAAAAAGATAATGCAGAGGGGGAAAGCCACTTTCCTTCCTCTACAAGCTGAGTGAAATCTTCCTCGAAAACAAGCTCTTCCTGATCACCTCCGACAGGGAGCTCAGACGAAATAGGCACGATATCTACGAGTCAAACATGAACAGCAAAAAATAAATAAACAGTACACCAAACAGTAACAAAACTGGTAAATTTGCTGTTCAAAAGATTCTACTCGTCGAGACGATCATTTCGGTATATAGAACGCTAAAAACGGAGTTAAAATGAGAAAGATATGATTAAAACAAGTTACAGGGACCTATCTGCAAGAAAACTGAGTTTACAGGGCTTTTTATAAATAAAATCAGGGCTAAAACATAAAAATCAGGACCTAACCGTAAAAGTTCTCAAAGGTGGAAGGACCGGCATGAGAAATTGTAAAAGCTCAGGGGCTCTTTAAGCTAAACGGCTCGGCTGAGCCATGGATCGCTGATCCAACGGCTGAGGATGCCGTGGACCGAGCCATGGTCGCGGTCCATAGGTCCATGGTGGACCGGCCTCATCAAATGAAGGGGTACGCGATCTCGTCCGTTCATCGCAGATCAGACGGCCGAGAACGCGTGCAAGCGAGGGCGGCGGCAGCGTCGCCGGAGTGCGGCGGCGCGTGGCGGCGGCTTCGCCGGCGCGACCCAAAATCGGCCGTGGGGGGGCACCATTTTGCGCGCGAGCGGGCTCTCACGCGTAGCCGAGCGGCACGCGCACCCCTCCGGGGGGTTCGGGGAGGCGGGTCGAGCTACCATGGCGGCCGGCACCGAAGGGGGCGGTGCGGGGTTCGCCGGCGTGCGGGCGCCGGTGCTGCGGCGTGCGCTCAAGGGAAAAGCAACCGAGATGTTGATGCTCACCACGTGAAGAAGCGTTGAACGTGTTCACAAGCGAAGAAGAAGCGACAGTGAGGAAATTCGTCGACGGCGGCGAGCTCCGGCGGAAACAGGGGCGCGAGTTCCTCGTGCGGCCGATGCGCGCGACGAAGAAGACGACCTGAAGCAGGGAAACCCGATGAGCATCAGGCGCATCGCAAAACAGGGAAGAGAGGAAGGGAGAGACCCTTCACCGACGATGGACAACTCCGGCGGCCAACAATGGCTTAGCGGCCGGGGAACGACGGCAAGGGCGCAAGCGAGTGCGTGGGGCGATGCTAAACCTGCTCGGGTGGGTGTTGACGGTGAAAATCCGTCAACCTAGCCATGAGTTTACCTTCGGTGTTAGCATGAGTTTTATACCTTATCCATTAGTACTAACCCCCGTGTATAACAAGTTCACGTGTGCATGTCGGTTTTGGAGTTTAATGTTTATGCAGGGTTTTAGTGTTGAATGCAAGACTTTCGGGATAAGTTCATCAAGCACCTCATGATAAGACCTTGAAGCCCCGTACAAGTCATGCAATGAAGCAAACTTAACTCCAAGAAGCCAGGGACTTGATACGAGAAGACGACAGACTCCAAGGACCTGACCAGAAAAGTGCTGAATCTTGCAAGACAAGGAGTTGTGTACAAATCGGAGAGAAACTGACGACATGGACCTACATGCAGAAGAGGGAAACATCCAGGAAGTAAGGGAACCGACGTAGAGCAAAGGAGGCATCGGGCTGGGCCTGGATGGGCCCAGGCCGGCCGGCCCAGCCCATTCCAGGGCCCATTTGCCCCCTCCTTTGCCCTAGCCGCCAATCGGGCTATGTATAGCCCCTTGACCGAGAGCCACGCATCATACAATTCGTCATTGGCCGCCGAGGAGCAGAGAAGAGAGGGACACCATCTCGGAGAGGAGAGGGTCGAGCTAGTTGACTAGGGTTTCCCTAGCCGACGTGGGAACCTTGCACGGAAGACCACGTCGGAGTTCCCGGAGCTAGAAGCAAGATCAAGGAAGGATCCCGGTGGTGATCTTGTGTATGTATCATTGTTATAGTTGAATTATCAAGTTGAATCTTGTCCTAGCGATCAAGTGTTTCCTCGAAGATTTCGTTTTTCGATCGGCTTTGCTTATTCCAATTCTATTCTCGAGATAGATTACATAGGGTGTTCTTGTAGCCGCGGTGGCTAGAGGTACACGCCGGATCTTCCGAAAGAATCTCGACTTGTCTTTTGACTCGCCCTAAGCTCCCCGCATGAGTAGGGATACGTTGTGACAGAACGGGGGTTCCGAAAGGCGGATGTTTTCGGATTTGGACGGGAAACCACGATTTAAAGACGCTTCTTATAAGATTCGATTTGCTACTTCTTCTCTTGCTTGGAACTTCAACAAAAGGCTTACCCCGATCCCTCTAGATCGGTTTATCTACCCAATCTTACTTTGTTTTCTCCGGTCTTTAGTAGATTAGATTAGTTTCGTGTCTTTTACTTAGATGCATTAGGGTTTCTTTAATCGAAGATTGGAGTTACTTGGCTTTATTAGATTAAGTTTTGCGTCACACATTTGTTCCACGGATTCGATACCTCGGGTTCACCACTCGAGGGAAGAAGGGTCCCTTGACTACGACGGGAGACTTGTCCGCTTGCAAGTCACAAACGAACTTTGATATAATTATTAACCGTCAACAAGCCCCTTTTTCTGGCGCCGTTGCCGGGGAACAAGTGATCAAGATTTGATTTTTTATTGCCTTTTCGTAATTTTCAGTTTTCTTTTTGTTTTTCTTTTTGCATCTACTAAATTTTGATCATCCTCAAAATACATCTAATCTAGTTTGTCTAACCCTAGTTTTTATAGATTTGTTTTACTTTCTAGTTTTTGCATACTTTGTTTATTGCTAACCCTAACAGGAGATGGACGGCTACCTCTCCAACAAACCCGATAATTTTGTGGATGATCCAGAAAAACTTTACAAGCTAAGGAGACGCGAAGCACATGAAGCTAAAAAGCTGGATTTTGTAGATTCGGAGTCGGAAGACAAAGGATCGCAGGAATCTCCGAAGAATTCACCACCTCAAAGTCCTCGGGAGAATCGACTTCCACCGATGGGTGACCAACCACCGCAAGAACACAAGATTGGGGAGCTATGCACCCCAGACATCATCGACCTACCAATCTTGAACCTTGAGGAGATCGGAAGACCGTTCGAGATCAAGACCTCAACAATCCGCATGGTGCAACATTCACCCTTTACCGGTAAAGAGGACCCGAACCTTCACCTCCAAGCATTTATTCAACTATGTCAGACTTTTAACATGGATGGGGTGACTCAAGACCAAATGAGGGCAAGGCTTTTTCCGTTTTAGCTTCTCGGGAAGGCTTTGCAATGGTTCCACTCTCAACCGGCGGAGACGGTGCAAAATTGGAACACGTTGATGAAGGCTTTCATGAAGGAATACTACTCACCGGGTAAAACTCAAAGCTTGTGTAATAAGATTGCCACCTTTGTCCAATATCCTAAGGAAACTATCTCGGAGGCATTCGAGCGCTTCAACGAGTACACCCGGGCGGTTCCACATCACAAGTTCCCGAAGGAAGACCTCGTGCAAAAGTTCTATCAAGGACTCACCATGGCGTCAAGGACGATCATCGATGCATCGGCGGGAGGATCCATCATCGAACTTACACCGACGTAAGCTTTCACGCTATTCAAGAAGGTCACGGATAATGACACGTGGGCGTCATCCGGGCGCCTACATCCGGTTCAACCCACGGGGAATGTCAAAGGAGTCTTGCAAGTGGAGAAGGAGAACATACTTGAAGGCAAGATCGACTCGCTCATGAGGAGGTTGGAGAAGATGGAGATGGAAAAGAAAGAGGCTCAAGACTTGAAGGCCGCTGAAGCAAGGTCCACATGCGAAGAATGTGGAGAGTATGGCCATGTCCGCAAAGATTGTCCAGAGGAAGCCAAAGTGCTCGACTACATGAGGAAGGGAGAATTGCCGAACTTCCGCTACGGGCAAGGTAGGCCTCAATTTAATGCAAGCTCATCTATTCCTAATGCGGTTCCGCTTCATATACAATTGAAGGAGTTCATGGATGAGCAAGCTAAGATCAACAAGGACACCGTCACCAAGTTCAAAACCATAGACAAGGTGTTGGAGAACATCGATAGCAAAGTGACGGAGGTCGGAAGTTCCAATCATCAAGTGCTCAACATGATGAAGATGCTCGAGACGCAAGTTGGACAACTTGTGGGGCGCCTCACTAATGATGAAGGGAAGCTTCCGGGACAACCCAAAAGTCCCGAATCGGCGAAGGCCATTCAAACACGTTCGGGGAAGGAGACCGAAGATCCGGAACGTTCCGCGGGAGCAAGGAAGCTTAAACCATCCACCGAGGTGGAAGGAGTTGCTAAAGAGAAGGTTACGGGGATCGTCACCGAGGAACCCGAATTTGAGATGCCGGAGGAAGACACGAGGATACCGCAACTCAAGCCACGCTACTTCCGAGGTAAACTTGACAACCACTTTGAGAAGTTTGTGGAAGTTGTGCGTAGACTTAGCATCAACATGTCATTACTAGATGCCCTACAAGTACCTACATATTCTCATTACTTTAAAGACATACTTGCAAATAAATATGAGATAGCAACACTCGGGGTAGATCATGTTAAGATGTCCGAGGAGTGTAGTGCCGCTATTGCTAATGGGCTAGAGAAGCAAAAGGACCCCGGGTGCCCTACAATTCCATGTTCGGTTGGTTCTTTCAACTTCGAGAAGGCGTTATGCGACCTTGGAGCTAGTGTGAGCGTCATGCCGAGGGATGTGTTCGAGAAGCTACGCCTACCAATGGAGCCTACGGGTATATGTTTGGAGTTGGGAGACAACTCCATTCGTTATCCCTTGGGCATTGCTGAAGATGTACCCGTGAAGGTCGGACACCACTTCATCCCCGTCGACTTCGTTGTGCTCGAGATGGGAGAGAGGGAGAAGCCGCCGCTCATCCTAGGGAGGCCTTTCCTCAAGCCGTGGGAGCTACTATTGATGTTGGCAAGGGGGAGATCATGTTCGATATCAACGGAGAAAGGAGTTCCTTCAAGTTCCGTCCAAGAATCGAGGCATGCAACATGATTGGAGTAAAGGGAGAACCAAAACAAATGGAGGGGCTGAAAAAGAAGGAGCCGAAAAAAATGAACGTAAAGAAAATCAAAGAAGGTGTTGCATCCGTCAAGACAAAGGAAGAGAAGCCGCCTGTGAAGACCAAAAAAAATGACTAAGCCAGAAGACAAGCCCGCGCCCAAGATGGTGCGGAAGTGGGTACCCAAGATTGAAACGCCCGCAAAGAGCATTGATCCGAAGTAATCAAGTGAAGAAGTCTAGCTATAGACTATAAACGAAGCGCTAGGCGGGAGGCAACCCGTTTCGTCGAGTCAAGAATAAGCTACCGGGAGGACAACCCGATTCCAGGTTTTTCGAGTATTTTTAATAATTTAGTTTTTGAGTTTTATTACGCAAAGACATTAGACTTAGAAGTGGTTGAACAATATTAGAGACATAATTCTTGATTGAATGTTTGCTTTATCATAAACCCTTCGCATGAACCCTCCTATGTGCTTGTTTGTTCTTTTCTTTTCGAGAAACCTCAACCAAATAATTTCAGAACCTAACTCAACCTTTCACCCTCATTATGGTGCTGAGGTTGACTTATTTTTCATGCTAAAACCACACAAGTAGAGCCACGATTTATATTTAGGTGTTAATTCAGCATGTGGTAGAACTCGCGTGAACCTAGAAATCAAAACTTTTGGTTGGTTTTAAAAATCTTTATCCTTGGTTTCTCTAGGATTAGAATTTTTCTAATCCCATTCTAATTTTGTTTTATTCAAAATCTTTCTTATTTAGCCAAAATTAGAACCTAAACCTATGCCCCCATGATCAAGCCGGGAAAAGTTTGCTCTCAACCGATGAAGGCAAACTATACCGGTGAGACCGAAATCGACGTAGTCGAAAAATATTTTCAACTTACATTTGTTTTTAATGGTTTAAAAAATTCTCTAAAATTATGTTTGAGCTCTTACATGGCTCTGAAAAATATTTTAGATTTCGAATTAGAGGAGTACTTAACCTTAAACACACCTTAATGGAGGCAATCTAGTTTGAATTAATCATGCATGCACCATTGGATTCCCTTTTATCAACTTTCACCAAATTCACATGCAAAGGACAAGCATGGTGGGCAGCAAGCATCAACTTTGCAGGAATTTCATGGTGGCATGTGAAGCAAGTGGAGCTAGGGAGCATGGACATGACCCAAAGAATGAAGCATCAAGTGGAAGGACCAATAATGCAAGAAAAGGAGTGGACGAGAGCGTTTGGGCGGTGCAACTCCTGGAACACGCGGGCGGGGAAAGTTGCGAGAGGCGAAATGATCGTGCCGGAAGAAAGCCGAGGCGGGGAGGAGCACCGAGCCACCCGGGCCGGCCGGCCCAGGCCGGCCGGCCTCCCCTACTTAAGGAGCCCCCCGGCTCCCGTTTTCTGCAGGCAAGCTTCCCTCTCCTTCCTTTGTTTGTGTGTTCAAGTTTGTGTGCTCAAAACCTCCGTAGACATAGCCAACCTTCCCAAGCTTGATAGCTCAAAAAATCCACATCCTTAATCCACTCAAAGTCCACATCCGAAGTAAGAGTTTTAGTGACTAGTTACCGGTTGCAACCCGGAGTTTTAGAAGAAGAAAAGAGTGCAGCAACCATGTGGAAGAAAACCACAAGTCTCTTCTCCAATAAGAAGAGTTCGTCATCGTCCAAGCCGTCATCAATCACGTCTTCGAGGAGGCACTCGGTTTCCGAGTCTCCCCGGAGCATGGAGACGGATACGGCACCACCGAGGAGGAATGATGCTCTCCTCCTTGGTGGTATGAGGGCTGCAAGAAGCACGTCCATGAGGTTTACCGAACCTCGAGGGCACACGGAGGAGCAGCCCGCGTCACCACGACGATCGACCCGTTCAACCGCGCCACGTCCCTACACTCCGATTTATTCTTCGTACGGCTTCATCATCTTGTCGTCGGAGGAGGAGGAGAGGCTCTCGAATCTTGAGAAGAGGCTTGTGCCCAATGTCGAGTTCGACGACCAAGCACTCTACACCTTGGGTTTTGGCACCGACATATACTATATGTTGGGGCACCTTGGATGGGTGCAGTTCTCCAACGGAGTATCGGTGGACACCCACTTGGGGTTCGCCTTGGAAATTTTAATGACTATTGCACCTATCCTTGATGATGGGGTGCAAAGCTTGTCATTCTGTTTGGAGGGAGTCCAACAAGTGGTTCCCTACGAGCGCGTTAGGGAGCTTCTTGGATTCCACAAGGGAGCTCCGGAGAAAGTTGACGTGCCACCCGGCATGTTAGCGGGATTTTGGAATATGATCTCCGGAGAAGCCCATCAACAACACAATTACATCCGCAACCCCATTATCCAGATATTTCACTCTTGGATGTGCAAGAGGGTATTGGGGAGGATGAAGGAGACGAAGGTGACCGACACAGAGTTGAATTGGCTCTACTCGGCTTTAATTGCCAGGCAGCCAATAGACCCCTCTTACCTTATGATCAACCGTTGGTGTTGTGAAGCAACATCGGGGGTGGGAAATATTGGTTCGGGGTGCTACCTCTCCATGTTGGCCTTCTCCTTACGGCCGGGGATCGCAAGAAACCCCGACCATCTTTTGCGTGGTACCTCTCTCGGCATTGAGTATTTGCGGCAAGGCAAATACATTAGTGGAGATGAGAGAGGAGGTTATCGTTTGGCCATAGTAAACCTACCCCTTCCCAATGAGAGGCTTAGGCTTTTCACCGAAGGGAGAGAAGATTGGTTGGAAGAGGGACTCCTTGTCCCCGCAAGGAAGAACAAAAGAGGAAGAATCGTAGAGGAGGGAACATCCTCCGCACAAGCGAGTGGAGCACAACCCAATGTGCAACCATTCGGCGGGATCCCTCCTCCGCCAAGTTATTACGGAGGGCCACAAGAGCAAGCATGGGGGGTGGTGCACCGGTACCCCCACCAAATTATGTGGTGCCCAACGCTAACTTCGTGGAGCCCTACGCACATCATCCCCAACCACAACAAAGCATGGCCATAATTGGAGGGTATGCTGCAAGAAACGCCCAAAACATCGCAGCCATCCAAGCTAACGCAGCTCAACTTGGTGAGGGCAATGCAAATATTGCCTTTGAGCTTGGACGCCTTCACCTTGTGGAGCCAAATCAATTCGTCGGAGGGAATGTCCAATCATATTATGAGCAAGGGTATTACTATCAAGATCATCAACATCAACCACCGGCGGGGGACTAGAACATTTAGGAACTTTAGTTTTCTTTTCTTTTCTTTTTCTCTGTAATTTTCAGCTTTTGCTTATGTATGTTTGCATAGTATTTTCTGTTTTTATTTAAATTTCAGCAAGCATGTTTGTTTATTTTCAGTTTGTATTTCAACTTTATATCATCATTAATAAATACACCACCTTGATTATATCATTGGAAAAGTTACAAAAATTTGTGCCATGATGATATATGATTATAATTGCAGCTTTGTTCATCTTTGTAATTGATCTATGCATGTTTAAGCTAGTGCTCTCTTAAAAATACAAATCTGAATTTATTTAAATGCTAGCTTAATCTTCAGCGGAGGTTATGATTAAAATAAAGACCCATAGTGTTTTATGTGCTCTCAAGTTATGAATAGATTAAAGATGTCTTTTATGCTCAAAAATATCGCTAACCTTGTCATAAATATTACTTGTGTGTTGCTCAACCTATCCAAAGCCTTATATATATTTGAGTGCATAAACCTTAGTGTACAAGATTTATTTTTGAGTGAGTTATTGCAGGCCATGATTTCTCTGGCCCGAGACTAAGAAGTCTGGTCATTCCATTTTTGCGTATCTATCTTTTTGCTAGCCTTTTATCCGTGCATTGTGTATCCCCGCATTGGAGATCTCACAAACTTTGCCGGATATCCACCCTTAAACCAAATATCATCTTTTGTGATTACCTCCTTGACCACAACCTATTGTTGAGAATGGATCATCAATTCAAGGAAGATCGCAAGACGGTGCCGACATTGAAGATTTCAAGTATCTCTCCAAGGAAAAATATTTCCGGTACCTACCTTATTTTTCGCCTCTTTGCTCGAGGACGAGCAACGTCTAAGCATGGGGGAGGAGGTAGGTACGGTGCAGTTTTAGAGTTCAAAGGGGAGTATTTAAAAAAATGATGATGAAAGAAAAAAAATTCGGCGATGTACGTGACTTCCAAGGTGAAGGTCTCACAAGAAGAACGAAAAATATATATATATAATGAATGAATGAAAGAAAGAAAGAAAGAAAGAAAGAAAAGAATGAGAAATATGAGAAAGAGAAAAAATATGAGTATGCGTAAAGTGAACTCCCCGGTTCTCTAAGAGTGCATTCAAGGCTTCAAGTTAAAAAGATCTATTCTCATTTTCCAACCATGTGCAATCCGATAACGAGGACTTCCTTTGTGCCTCGGGATCACTCTTTGCCATTTGCACATGTCCACTTATCTAAAGTGTGTGTATTTTTCTCTTTCCCCTCCTTGATTTAACATTATTTCCAATGACCTTTTTGACGAGTCTCGGTAAGACCATGAGAAGCTTGTCTTGTTTTGACAACACCTCATTTATAAAATCTTGTTAGGACTAAACTTCCCCAAAGCTCCATATAAAGCCTACCACACATATATGTTATGAGAGGGAAAGGAGTAGAATATATAGGCTTGAGAGACAAGTGAGATGAGAGTTCATGAGCAATATGCAAGATGATTTAAAATTGTGAACTTGGTTTAGCTTTTCTTTATCTCGTTCTTTATTTCAAAAATTCTGAGATCTATTTAAACTTTGTGAGCATGTTAATACTTGTGGGATAAGCTTAATAAGAATCTACCCTCCGTAGAGATGAAGGCTAGTACATTATGGAACTTTAATGAATTAAAATTTTTGAGAGCATTATGTTTTCTCATGTATGATCAAGAGCAAGGTTTAAACATTGTTTGACAATGATGATATCCATCGAAGGCTTACTCGAGGACGAGCAAGGTTTAAGCATGGGGGAGATGTTGACGGTGAAAATCTGTCAACCTAGCCATGAGTTTACCTTCGGTGTTGGCATGAGTTTTATACCTTATCCATTGGTACTAACCCCCGTGGTATAACAAGTTCACGTGTGCATGTCGGTTTTGGAGTTTAATGTTTATGCAGGGTTTTAGTGTTGAATGCAAGACTTTCGGGATAAGTTCATCAAGCACCTCATGATAAGACGTTGAAGCCCCGTACAAGTCATGCAATGAAGCAAACTTAACTCCAAGAAGCCAGGGACTTGATCTGAGAAGACGACAGACTCCAAGGACCTGACCAGAAAAGTGCTGAATCTTGCAAGACAAGGAGTTGTGTCCAAATCGGAGAGAAACTGACGACATGGACCTACATGCAGAAGAGGGAAACATCCAGGAAGCAAGGGAACCGACGTAGAGCAAAGGAGGCATCGGGCTGGGCCTGGATGGGCCCAGGCCGGCCGCCCGGCCCCATTCCGTGGCCCATTTGCCCCCTCCTTTGCCCTAGCCGCCAATCGGGCTATGTATAGCCCCTTGACCGAGAGCCACGCATCATACAATTCGTCATTGGCCACCGAGGAGCAGAGAAGAGAGGGACACCATCTCGCAGAGGAGAGGGTCGAGCTAGTTGACTAGGGTTTCCCTAGCCGACGTGGGAACCTTGCACGGAAGACCACGTCGGAGTTCCCGGAGCTAGAAGCAAGATCAAGGAAGGATCCCGGTGGTGATCTTGTGTATGTATCATTGTTATAGTTGAATTATCAAGTTGAATCTTGTCCTAGCGATCAAGTGTTTCCTCGAAGATTTCGTTTTTCGATCGGCTTTGCTTATTCCAATTCTATTCTCGAGATAGATTACATAGGGTGTTCTTGTAGCCGCGGTGGCTAGAGGTACACGCCGGATCTTCCGAAAGAATCTCAACTTGTCTTTTGACTCGCCCTAAGCTCCCCGCATGAGTAGGGATACGTTGTGACAGAACGGGGGTTCCGAAAGGCGGATGTTTTCGGATTTGGACGGGAAACCACGATTTAAAGACGCTTCTTATAAGATTCGATTTGCTACTTCTTCTCTGGCTTGGAACTTCAACAAAAGGCTTACCCCGATCCCTCTAGATTGGTTTATCTACCCAATCTTACTTTGTTTTCTCCGGTCTTTAGTAGATTAGATTAGTTTCGTGTCTTTTACTTAGATGCATTAGGGTTTCTTTTATCGAAGATTGGAGTTACTTGGATTTATTAGATTAAGTTTTGCGTCACACATTTGTTCCACGGATTCGATACCTCGGGTTCACCACTCGCGGGAAGAAGGGTCCCTTGACTACGACGGGAGACTTGTCCGCTTGCAAGTCACTACGACGGGAGTTCCTCGTGCGGCCGATGCGCGCGACGAAGAAGACGACCTGAAGCAGGGAAACCCGATGAGCATCAGGCGCATCGCAAAACAGGGAAGAGAGGAAGGGAGAGACCCTTCACCGATGATGGACAACTCCAGCGGCCAACAATGGCTTAGCGGCCGGGGAACGACGGCAAGGGCGCAAGCGAGTGCGTGGGGCGATGCTAAACCTGCTCGGGTGAAAAGAGAAAGGTGTGCAAGGCCTGAGCACGGTTCTTATAGGACAAGGGAAGGGGGAAGAAGAAACAGCGGCCGTGTTTATGTCCATGGGGCGCCGGCGGCCGCATTCCAAAAGATTGGGGGCAGGTTAATGGGAAACTGATGAGGATTAATGGGGTAACTAATCCCCGGTGCTCCGGCGCTTGATTGACCGACTTGATGGCCAGGGGGAAGCAAAGGAAGGCGGGCGGGCGCAGCGGGATCCACGGCGGCGCCGCCGAGCAGAGGAAAGGAAAGGGGAGGTGGGAGGAAGGGGAAGCGCCGACAAGTGGGGCCGCGATGTCAGCGAGTGCAAGGAAAAGAAAAAGAGAGAGGGAGAGGCGGGCCGGCGCGGGGAGGGTTAGATGGGCCGACAGGCCTGGCTGGGCCGAAAGGGGAGAAGGGTATGGTTTTCCTTTTTTTCTTTTCTTTTTCAAACTTCTTTTAAAACCACTATTTCTTTTGAAATTCAAATCAAAATTCCTTCAAACCTTTTCTCAAAAATTTATAAACTTTTTAGAGACCACACAAGCAACCAAAAACCATGCAAGCCAACTGATGATGCACAATCACTTGTTGTCTCTAAGTTTATTAAATTATGTTTAATATTTTAGAGCTCAATTTAAATAGCAATTTAAATTCTTTAAATCCTTAAGACTAATTTAAGTTGCTAAGTGATTTTAGTGATGGAATTTTTAGGGTGTCACAGTATTGAAAACCCTGATGTGTACACATGCTTTAGACGCTCGGCTAGCATCTCCTGCAAGATGCTTGGCACTTTCTGCTCGTGAGGTTTACGTAAACCTCACTCACCAACCAGAGACGACTTGCTACTGTGAAGGCGTGCAAAAGGGACGGGAAGGATAAATGGACATGGAAGATACTCCCTCCGGTTTGGTAAAAGAAGACCTTTTGGACAAGATTTGAGTCAAACATTGGGAACATAAATCATAAATAACTTTTAAGTTGTTGAGTTTGGAAATGTGAAAACTACATGAGTATATTTGTCTTGTAAAATACTTTCATAAAAGTATACATATATTAGTTTTTAATAATTATTTTTGTAAAAATAGGAAGTCAAAGTTACACTTTGGAGACTGTGTCGCTGTCCTAAACGTCTTCCTTTACCAAACCGGAGGGAGTATGCCCACGGTTGCTAAATTAAGGGTTCAAGTGTACATGGATATATAGAGGCTTAAATCGCATACTATATGTAAACAGAACACGACAATGTAACTTTTACTTTCTGCAACAAAATTTACTTAGGATTGAGAAAAGTAACAAAAATTTTTCATCTCTTTATGTTTCTTGATCCCAAAACAGTTGTATTTGTCTTTCATTTTATAGAATATATAACCAGTAGGGGATCACACCCCTCGTGTTTCCAAAAAAAGTAACCATGACTAAGAGTGGAGCTAATGCTTCAATAAAATCTAGTTGTATCTCCAAGAGAGCAGCTCCGTGTTTTTTTACAAACCACACGATATATATTAAACCAGCAACCAAATTACAAGAAGGTTCTCAGAAGAAGAACATATCACATCAAAGTCCTTCAACTCAATCTGGATCTGGATCCAGAGGCTGCTAAAACACCGGTGACGAAGACGAATGTTCCGCCGGTGGAGGGTCGCAGGGACGCCAGAGGCGTGTACACCCGAATGGAGGGACCGCGCGAAGCGTCGGTTGTAAACAAGGTCCTTGAGCTCGCCGAGGCAGTGCACACCGACGACCGACGGATAAGGTTGAAGACGTAGCCGGAGGATGAAGGATGAGCTCGATCCAGGATCCCAGGGGATGGCGGAGCAGACGAATCGGCACCCGTGGAGAAGCTGTCGAGGTGGAGGGCGGTGCATCTGAACCATAGGTTGCTGCTCGAAGAGAGAAGCGGTGGCGGGAGGAAGGAGCGAAGCGAGTTGAAGCAGATCCCAGCGATGGCGAGCAGGAGGGGTGGTGGTGATGGAGGAAAGGGGATCTGCAAGAGGGAGGTTGAGATTTATTTTATTACCACATACCTCAATGCCGGCGAGGACAACATCGGAGACGCCGAGGAGCACGACGGTGATGGCGACGACGGAGGCGACGAGGATACGGGACGAAGCCATACGGCAAGCACGGAGGCAAAAGGAACTACTAGCTACAACTACGAGAAGAGGCTATAAAGGGGCGGGGCCTCCCCTCCCTTCCCGCTGCGGCGAGCACGCCGGAGGCGGGAGGGAGGGGCCGGCGGAAGCTGGATCTGGGAGGGCGCTCCGCGGACCGAGTGAGGTTGGGTTGGCTGTCTTGTTCGTTGGTCTCCAGCAGCTCCGTGTTGAACTTTTAATGGTGCAAATTCGTTTTTTTCAAATGATTATTTTTCAAAAGGGGGTCTTTTGTTTTTTACATTATCCCGACTATCATTCAGGCTGTTCGTTTGGCTAGTGGCTGGTGCTGATTTGTTGAGAGAAAAGTACTACGGGTTAGTTTGTTTCGAGAGAAAAATATTACTAGCTGGTGATTGATAAGTCAAGTGAACTAAGGCGTGAAAGCTGTACGGTCTTCTCCAATAGTGAGCCGACTACTGGCTCAGAAAAACATATGTGGAACTTCCATGTGATGGAAGAGCCAGCGCACCCATCCCACCCATCAGATTAACTCAAGACACATTTTTTTAAATGCTATGGGATGAGGTGTAAGATTTTTTACTCGATCTATCTTTTTCACAGGAGGATTGGAGTTATCCCATTGGTCACTAGGACTGTGCGGACATGCTGGGCCCATGTGTGTCTTGGGGATTCAGGAATTGCACTCTTTTGGGACGAGTATCTGTCACGTTACTTGGCATCCGTAACAGGCTCATTGATCCCATGTGTGTCTCGGGGATTTAGGAAATGCACTCTTTTGGGACGAGTATCTGTCACGTTACTCGGCATCTGTAGCGTTTGGCTGTTCGTTTATCCCATGTTTGTATTTTTTTCATTCAGGATGTTCGTTTGGCTGGTTGCTGGTGCTGATTTGTTCTGAGAAAAAAGTATTTTTGGTTGGTCTGTTTGGAGAGAAAAAATTATTACTAACTGGTGGCTGATAAGTTAGGTGAACTAATGCATAAAAACATATGTGGAACTTCCATGTGATGGAAGAGCCAGCGCACCCATCAGATTAACTCAAGACACATTTCTTTAAATGTTATGGGATGAGGTGTAAGATTTTTTACTCATCTATCTTTTTCACAGGAGGATTGGAGTTATCCCATTGGTCACTAGGACTGTGCGGACATGCTAGGCCCATGTGTGTCTCGGGGCACGCGAATGAGACGGTCTCCTAATCCCACGTTAGGGTTGAGATTTTTCTACATTCCCTCTCTTCCACGATGAAAGGAATCTAAGACCAAAGGAATCTAAGACCAACCGCACTGGGGCCTTTATCCGTCTCCTCAAGGAAACAGATAAAGGTCATCCCCGCAGCGGTCTCCTCCAGGAGAACGGGGAAATCCCGTCCCCCGTGCATCTCCTTCATATCCCCGGGAGAAACGAACTCACGGGAAAGGACGATCCGCGGGACCCACGAGAGGCCGTTCTTGCTCCGCGCCAACAGCAGGAAGGGGAAGAGAAGATGAGCGGCTGCCGCCAGCCGAAGAAGGGAGAGGAGAGGAAGCTCCAAGCCCGGCGCGGGAGGAGAAGACAGGCTCGAGCTCACTGTCGCCCTGAGATCCACGCCGGCGCGAACCTCCGCAGGCGGTTGACGGAGCAGGGGAGCACGCCGCGGTACAGAGGGAGGGACGCCCGCAGCCCGCGATGGCATGCGCCCGCGCCGTGTCCTCCGCCGGCGGTAGCCGCGCCCGCGCGTCGTGGCCCCTTTGCGCCGGCCACCTCGCCTCGCGCCGCCGGCCACCTTGCGGGGGAGGCGCGCGCGGCCGAAGGAGGCGGTCCCCTCGCTCCTCCGCCTCCCGCCGCGACCCGCCGGTGGCACCGTCGCGGGGCCCCTCGCTCCGCCGCCGCGGCTTGGGTGGGAGGCACCGGAAGCCTCCTCCCGCGCCCGCCGCCGTGTTGGTATGGGAGAGAAAAACGGGGTGGGTGGGTGGGGTGGATGTGAGTGGAGATAATGTTGGAAAAAAGAATAATAAAAAGTGGGTCCCACAATTTGTTTGGTGGTTGGGATGAAGGAGAAATATGAAGGAAGATGGATACAGGAGAAGTGGATATGAAGGAGAGAATCTCGATGGTGGGGAAGGAATATGTTGTTTTGAAGGAGGATATGAAGTTAGATGAGTGTGGATGGTCTAATATGAAGAATTACGAGCTAGCTGATGTCACGACGTTGGAGAAGGCCCAATGACCTAGCTGACTCCTTCCACCCTTTTTCTATAATAAAGAGCTAAATCCACCTTAGTAGGCAGGGATGCTCTGTTTCTTCAAATAATGATTTGAATCCTACTTACTAGAGATGCTCTGGTTCTTCAAATAATAATTTGAATCCTACTTACTTCTTCCATCCCAAATTAGTATTCAGATTTAGGAATTGCACTCTTTTGGGACGAGTATTTGTCACGTTACTTGGCGTCTATAACAGGCTCATTGATGTTCAAATTTAGGAAAACCCGTCAGCTCCACCTTGGTGCTTCTCTTTTATCTATGGGGAGCCACGTGTGGAGGATAGAAAGCAAATGTGGGAGCTACTTCAACGCATCAAAGATAGGGTACCTGATCCTTGGATTGTGATGGGAGACTTCAATGAAGTGATGTGGCGGTTTGAGCATTTTTCCAACACTAGAAGAGGAGAACGACAGATGGAGGATTTTCGTGAGGTGCTGAAAATATGTGATCTGCATAATATTGGTTTTTCAAGGCTCCCTTGGACCTTTGATAACATGAGGGGCGGCTCACGGAATGTTAAGGTGAGGCTGGAAGGGTTGTAGCATCCTCTTTGTGGTCGACACGCTTTCCTGATGCAGCGATACAACATCTAGCGCCCCCCATGCTCGGACCACTGCCCATTGCTGCTGCGTGTTTACAATGAAGAGCTTATTGCAGAGAAGGGCAGGATTAAGAGGTATGAAATAATGTGGGAGAGGGAGGAGCCGCTGTGGTCAGAGATTGTGGATGCATGGCATGTTGTGGGCACCAAATCAAGTCTGGGGGATGTTTCACATGCACTGGTGGTGGTGGTGCTGCTAGAGCAACAGCAGGATCAGCCTCAACACCAACAGCAATAGCCTCAACACCACCCACAACCTCCTCAACACTAGCAGATGCCATCCTAGTATAGTTGCGGCCAAGAAATAATACATTGAGGATACATGTAAATAACACAGAAATAATACATATGAACAACAAATAAATAATACATAGAGGATAAAATAGGTCTCATCTTTGTCCAGTAATTATTACAATAGCATCACAAATCCAAGAGTTCTAGATTAGGGCTACCAAAGTAGATAATACAATGAAGAACTACTCATGCATCAAGTCCTATGAACACCCCTCCAATCCCACATAGAATTGCAGATGTTGTCCCTCTTGGCTATCATGGCCTGAGAATCTTGGGAGAACATCTCATCAATATGTGAAGTGTCCTATTAGTCCATAGGTGGTACCCAATTTTCATTAGGCACAACTTCATCTAACCCAAAGCCTATGATCCAGTTGTGTGTTGATGGTGTATTTTGGTACACCAAACATGTTCATTACACTTTGGGTTGGATTTGATTATGGAACTAACCCGCCACTAGGCACACTAATCATATAACAAGTTCATCTTTGTGTGTACATTTGGAAGTGTTATGTTTTTGTAGGAAAACATGGACATAAAGGACGGAGTCACAACGAGTTCAAAGGAGCAATTTAGGAGTCTCGTTCATGTTTGAGAGCTTGATGAAATCACTCCTGAAGGTGGCAAGGACCGAAGTGTTATAAAGGAACATCCCCGAGGATTGAAGCGGAAAAGACCAGACTTCATGCAAGGAGGGCCTCCATCTTGGACGCGAGGATGACATCGTCAAAATGGTGCAAGTGGAGGGGGCAAAGTGCATAAATACATGAGAACCCATGGGAGCGAAGGGGCGACCGAATCAGGTCGGGATGGGCCTGGGCTGGTCGGCCCAAGCCGGCTGGCCTGGACAACTCCGTGGGTCGGTTCGGCCCCCCTTTTCCTTGCACGCGAAGATACTTCAACCCTAAGACATAGAGGCGCCGCCATTCTCAAGAGAGAGAGTCATTCGCCCGAGAGGCCATCCACAAGCTAGAGAGAGAAGAGGAAGGAGATTGTTCGCGAGAAGGATCGCTCTACTCGAAGGAAGCACCCACAAGTGAAGGAGAAGGAAGACACCGTTGGAAGCGTCACCATGATCAACGGTGCTATGCGTAGCACCTTGATGGGGTAATCTTCTCATTTGTACATGTGTTGTAATCGATCTTGAGATGTAATCGCTATTTTGTTTGGTTATCTATCTATCATCTAATATTGAAGAAGTTTTGATGTTTAAGGTTAGCTACCATGCCATGAAGGGATTAAGATCTCAATGCTCCCTTGGATCCATTCAATACATCGTGTCCATCATAGGTCTAGTCACGAATACCTCCGCGTAGTGATAGTACGCGGGGGAGGGGAAGGGTGAAACTGTGGTCACAACCCCCGATAGATTAGATCGGTTTTCATATTTTAAGCGGTTGCATGTTCAAGTATCGTAGACCCTTGGGCAAGTGTCTTTTACTTATCTTGTTGGTTTAATCGTTTTCTCTAGTGTAGCTTAGTTGTTCTCTAGTTTAACCGTAGATTAGGGTTTGGATAAGTTAGTGAGTAGTGCTAGATCAAACACGTGTAATTTCCTTACTCCGCGGATTGATAAGAACCTAGGGAATCCCCATGGTGAAAAAGGTGTAGGTCTGTACGCTTGCGGATCGTAGGTGGGTACGAGTTTTATCGTCAACATTGTGCAAGATGCAACAAGCAAGGACAAAGCTTCACTTGTTTTTAAATGGGTTGAGTGACTTGTTGTCTAGGATCCTGAACTTGTTCTTCAGTGCACCAAAAGCCCTTTCAATTGTGACCCTAAGTGAAGAGTGTCTCAGGTTGAACATCTCCCTTGCATTGGTTGGTATGTTCCTTGGGCCATACTCTGATAGATGGTACCTCACCCCCTGTAGGGAGGAAGGAAACCATTACGACACCCATACCCAGCATGTACAAGGTAGAATTTACCTACATGGACATCAAATGAATTCTAAGACCTCTAAATTATAATAGGACAGTGAACAACTACATTGGAAATGTTGGTTTCTTACCTACAGGTACAACAAACCCATCATTCCTCTCAAGTGCATCAACAAGTATGAGCGCATCATGTGCTGAGCCCTCCCAACCAGCTTGGACATAGGTGAACTTCATGTCAAAGTCCACAGCAGCCATGGCATTTTGTGTGGGGCCTTTGTGCCTACCCTGAATGGTTGTTGTCTGCTTCTAGGAACCCTTGCCAACACATGAGTTCCATCTATTGCACCAACACAGTCCTAAAAAATGAGCATGTGTAGTTAGAACAAATCAGGACAACCACACCCTCTACTACTATTGTTAATGTGTGGTTACCTGCAAGTATGGGTTCCATCTGTGGCTCCCAAGGATTTTTGGATGGGTAGTGGTAGAAGGGGGCTTGATCATCTCAGACCTAAGCTCACAAACAGCAAAAAGAACTTGGTGGAAGTGTCTGTGAACTGTCTTAGTGGACCTTCTAAAAGAATGGTGCACTACCCTAAATCTCTGATTGTTCCCAACAACATGAAGGAACATTGCAACCTATTCGTCAACACTAACACCAGCATTGTCATGTAGAAGCCCCCTGGATCTAAATGTCTCACACAAAACAAAAAAGGTTTCCTCCTCATTCTTAACATAGAGGCACATTCTACATCTGTGGAATTATAGATGGCCTTCAGGGTTCTCTGTCTATGCTGCTCAGCATCAGCTCTAAGGCTATACATGAGAGGGTTTGGCTCTGTATCAGGCTCAAGTTCATCCCTCAATCTCTTTAGAGTAGAGAGAACAACATACACCATGGACACTATCACGATAGTAGATTGCTTCACCATCATTTCACGGGTGTCAGGAACATCCATCTACATGCATAGTAATTCAAAGATTATCTAGGTAAGGTAGTCCTAACTAGCATCAATAAGGAAATGCATGCTTAAAAATGTTTCTACATGACTACTTGATTCAACAAGCCTCCCAGTGCATAGGACATCATCATCGACCACAAGAATAACCGCACCGCATCAAAACAAGAACAACTGCACTGAATCGAAAAATAAACAACCGCACCGAATTGAAACAAGATCAACCACACTGAATCGAAACAAGAACAACTGCACCACATCGAGACAAGAACAACCGCATCGCATCAAAACAAAAATACTGCATCACATCGAAACAAGAATGAACACACAATAGAAATCCATAAAAGGATGGGGATTCAAGGTCGATTTCACCTTGTGGAGCTTAGAGGAGGCACAGGAAGCAGAGCGGAAGACCTTGTGAAAGAGGAAGCAGATCGGGTCGACAACAAATCCTAGGTCAACGCCGGCACCGAGTAAGAATAACTGCACTGCCCGGAGCCCCAGTAAGGAAGTGAGGCACGTCGGCGAGTCAGAGCAAATCCGCAGCGGGAGAACAGAGAGGAAGCCTGCCGATCACGGACTAGAGCTCACCGCACACTACCACAAATCCTTAGCTGGTGTCTCATGGGAGCGAGGGGGAGAAGAGAGGAGGCGATGGCAGTCGCCTTTATAGGCCATGGATTTCGCGACGAAGAAGGGCGGGAGGAACTTTCCCTTCTCCCGTGTGAGCCCGCCAAGGCCACCCGTCGCTGACACAAATCTCCTGCCCAACACCGTGCGGAGGCGAGCCCCCAAGCTACGGTGGAAAGTGGCGTACGAGAGGAGCCAGGAGGAGGGGGTGGTTTTGCATCTCGTGGGCCAGGCCGAGGGAGGGGAAAAGGGGGACCAAACATGAAAATGGGCTCCCAGGAGCGCAGCCGAGCCCACGGGCTACCCCTTCAAACACACCCATAGACTCCTCACGAACGCCCCTCACCGACGGCCAGCGACCCTCAGTGATCCCATCATCTTTAGTGGCAGGTGAGTTCCGCCCAAATGGGAGTGACCCCATATTCCTCCTTCACCTCGCTCATCAGCTCACCTTTGGGCTCCACCCTTGGCAGCGACATGGATGGGCCCAACCCCAACCCCAACCCCAAGAGGAGCGAGGTTCCTGGTGGCCTGCCCCTTCGATGACACCCTCATGGAGATCCTCTCACGCCTCCCTGCCAAGCCCCGCTTCCGGTTTAAGTGTGTCTCCAAGCCCTGGTGCCACCTCATCACTGACCACCTCCGCTGCAGGAAGTTCCCCAAAACTCTAGAGGGGTTCTTCTTCAGTGGTGGTGACTATGAGAACTATGAGAATTTCGTCAATCTGTCGGGAGACCCTTTCATCTCGTCGATGCTTCATTCTCGTTCCTCATTGGACTGCCTGAAATTGAGAAGATCAGCCTCTTGGGTTCCTATAGTGGGCTCATGCTCTTCGGACAGGGACGGTGACAGGACCTTGTGATGCCTAGAGGGGGGCGGGGGTGAATAGGATCACTTCAAATTTCTAATACAAATGCAACAATTAAAACAATTGTCGGTACTACTGACGTTGTGCCGGAACTACCGAGGGGGCTCAGTACTTCCGGTACAAGGTCGGTACTGTCGGGCATACTCCCTGGGTACTCATGCAAGGAAGGAGGAAGAGTAGAAGACGGACTCCTACTAGAATTCCCCTGTACTCCTACTAGGACTCGCTCTGTGTAATCCTACTAGGACTCCTGCCTTGTAACCGACTAGGAACCCGCCCCCTGGACTATATAAAGGAGGGTCGGGTACCTAGGAGGACATCCACAATCCCTCCGGGGACAACACCAAGCGCAGGGCGCAATACTACTCCAAACAGGACGTAGGGTAGCTACTCCGGCTACCCGAACCTGTATAAATCTTGTGTCTTGTGTCCTCGCGCGTACCTTCGGGTTCCAGATCATGGCGATCCCCACCTTCTACCTTGCTGCGGGTACCTCCCATGGAGGTCGAGAGGTTTAAACACCGACAGCTGGCGCCCACCGTGGGGCCATCGTCACGATCATCAGGCGAATTCGAAGGACCTCATCTGCAAAATCAATCTACCGCAACGGTTGTTGGCTGATTCGATCAACTCGCCGCACCAATCAGCCTGATGGGTCAGCAACTCGTCGACTCGGTGGAGTTTTGCTCGAGTTCAAGAACGACACGGAATCAACTTCGTGTCACATGTCCGCCGAGACGGAATCAAGTTCGGATTCACAACTCGCTATTGCTACAGAATTAATTTCATTGTTCATGTCCACACGCCAGAAGATCTCGCCGAGTTCTATTCCAGAGCTGAGCATGTAGATCAAGGCTGTCCACATCCACACGCGGTGCCATCCACCATGCAGAACAGAGATTGGTGTGGGGACCAACAGATTTTTCCTAATCAATCAAGTGGCTGACGCACGTGGCAGTACAGGGTGCAAATTCGTGATGTAGCTGGCTTCCATCAGTTGCATGTGCAAATCATGATTTCTCCTACTTGCACACGAATAGCTACACCACAAGGCTCCAAGTTTCAACGCTTGATGCACACAAGGGATGTACGCGGGTACAACTACACGCGCCGCAACTACTTGTCATTCGGCCACGGGCTCTACGTCAACTTTGTCGTGCGCCGCGACTACTCATCTCCGGCTGCACGCGCTCTACGTCAACCTCGTCGTGCACCGCGAGTACTCGTCTCCACTCTCTCGGCTGCAGTGACTACTTCGCCTACACCGCGCGTCTGGGTGCCTCGGCACGTTGCGCGGCTCGTCACGCGGCTCGTCGCGCCGCCCATCGTCGACTACTTCACCTCCGCCGCGTGTCCGAGTGCCTCGGCACGTTGCGCGGCTCGTCGCGCCGCCCATCGTCGACTACTCCGGGCTCGTCGTCGACTACTTCACCTCTGTCGCGCGTCCGGGTGCCTCGGCACATCGCGTGGCTCGTCACACGGCTCGTTGCGCCGCTCATCATCGACTACTCCGTCGCGCCGCTCGTCGTCGACTACTCCGTGTCGCGCAGTCTCGTTGTCGACTACTCCGTGCACCGCGACTTCGTCTTACGGCCACACTGGCTCTACTTCAGCCACGCCGTGGGGCGCGACTACTTGCCTTGCGGCAACACTGGCTCTACCTCGAGTACGTCGCGCGCCGCCACGACGTCGTCTTCCGGTCGCATCGCGTCGACCATTCATCTCGACTAATTTTCCAAATTAGTCAAGAACGACAGTCACGCCCCCAACAACTAGTCGGAATCAACTCTGACTAGTCAACTTTAACAACAACCGTCGTGGCTCCATCACCGACCGCCACGGCTTCATCATCAGTCTGCCCAGGCAGCAACAGCTAAGTCATTTATTTAAATGATCACTGTTCTCTTGGCTTGTTCTCCTCATCATGTAGGACTACTTGCCGACTACCCATTTGTGTATGCTTCTCGGTGGGTTTTCACAGGAGCTACACTCTGCTGACTACTCTTGGGGTATATCAATCAAGTCGCCACGAGTCTACTTCATCAACTCGGGGGCTATCCCAAGGAGACAGCTTCTACAATCCGCTCTGTGCGGCAACTTAAAGTCGACTTCTAAAGTCGCATTCTAAAGTCCCTCCGTGCGGCAACTTAAAGTTGACTCCGGTCGCATCTTCGCCTGCTTCGATGGCATACTACGTGTGTAAGCTTCGATGGAACCTAGCTGTAAGCGGCCCTCGGGTCCTGGCGACGATGGAACCTAGTTGCACGTGGTCTTCACGCTCTGTACCATAGGTCCAAGTACCCTAAGTACTCGCGCTCCGTACCTTGGGTCTGAAATCCATGGCCCAGGTACGCAAGTCGACTCCGGTCGCACCTTCAAGTCCACTACGGTGGCAACCATACCTTGGGTCTGAAATCCATGGCCTAGGTACACAAGCCGACTCCGGTCGCACCCTCAAGCCGACTCCGGTCACACCCTCAAGCCCGCTCTGGCGGCAACTGTACCTTGGGTCTGAAATCCATGGCTCAGGTACTCAAGCCCACTCCGTTGGCACAAGTCGACGCTAACGGTCGCATCCAAGCCCACTCCGGTGGCACAAGCCGACTTCGGTCGCAATCTTAAGCCCGCTCCGGCGGCAAAACTACTCGTTTTCTCTGATTTTTCATTCGCTTTGGCTTTCCGGAAAGTGCTTTTCATTTTTTGCATCTTAAAGTCCGCTCTACGCGGCAAACTAAAGTCGACTTCCAAAGTCGCAATTCAAAGTCCGCTCTGTGCGGCATTCTAAAGTCGACTTCTAAAGTCGCATATCAAAGTCCGCTCTGTGCGGCATCCTAAAGTCGACTTCGGTTTTCAAGTCGCAACTCAAAGTCCGCTCCACGCGGCATCACAAAGTCGACTTCAGTTTTTTAAGTCGCATCTCAAAGTCCGCTCCGCGCGGCACAAAGTCGACTTCGGTTTTCAAGTCGCATTCTAAAGTCCGCTCTGCCGGCATCTAAAGTCGACTTTGGTCGCACCTAAAGTCCGCTCTGACGACACGGCTACTTCTCAAGCTCGGGGGCTCCGCACCAATAACTACTTGACGTGGCTCATACGGCTCTCTTATCTTGAGGGCTACACGCTGCAAGAGTACTCGGATGATGGCTTTCACGAATACTGAAGACCCTTGGATTGATTACCTAATCATTTCAAGGCTCGGGGGCTGCTATGCTACACCCATCATTCAATTTTTTCAAGACAGAAGATTCAGAATCAAGATTGACCCTCAGCTAGAGTCTGCAACTCAACCTATGGCTCGGGGGTTACTCCATATGGAGCGCGATTTTGCAATCGTACTTCCATATAATCTCGACTTCAAGACAGATGAGCTGGACCACCTTCCAGCCTCGAGGCAGTTCAAGTACTATTGAAGACTTCTCCAAGCAGTGCTCGAGGACGCTCAAGAACTACTCGCAGAGGCTTCAAGACTACTCGAACTACTACTCTCGACTACAATGTGCTCGGGGGCTTGTCGGGCATACTCCCCGGGTACTCATGCAAGGAAGGAGGAAGAGTAGAAGACGGACTCCTACTAGAATTCCCCTGTACTCCTACTAGGACCCGCTCTGTGTAATCCTATTAGGACTCCTGCCTTGCAACCGACTAGGAACCCGCACCTGGACTATATAAAGGAGGGCCGGGTACCTAGGAGGACATCCACAATCCCTCCGGGGACAACACCAAGCGCAGGGCGCAATACTACTCCAAACAGGACGTAGGGTAGCTACTCTGGCTACCCGAACCTGTATAAATCTTGTGTCTTGTGTCCTCGCGCGCACCTTCGGGTTCCAGATCATGGCGATCCCCACCTTCTACCTTGCTGCGGGTACCTCCCATGGAGGTCGAGAGGTTTAAACACCGACAGGTACTACCGACAGAACAGAGGTTTCTAAAATGAAATTTGAAACGCGAGACGATTCTAACAATTCTACTTGAATCAAGAGTTAAGTTTAGAAGCTAAGAACCTCCTGCAACCACAAATATGAGTTGGAACACAAGCAAGAGATAGATCAGGCACAAACAAATTCTAGGGTTAGAGAAATGCAAAGAACTCAAGCAAGCAAAGGAGACACAAGTTTTAATCCGGAGTTCACTCCCACAAAGTAAGCTACGTCTCCATTGAGGATCCCACAAAGGGAGGGCTTTCACCAAGAGCCTCTTTGCCTCACCCAATCCCCACAAAAAAAATTGGTGCTCACTAAGAATTCTTCACCAAGGAGAGGGTAATACAAACTATCCCGGGTGCTCCACACCAAGAGGGCACTCAACGGGAGACACCTAACCATCTAGAAGCAAGCTTCAAGAGTAACAAACACGAATCAATGCCCAGAGATGCTTCAAGTGCTCTTGAGATGAGGGAATTTGAAGGGGCTCTCAAAGCTTCTCTATCTAACACTAGGAATCACTCCTCCAACCAAACCCTAGCACAAAGGAATCAAGTCTTGTCTCTAGGAGGGAGGGGAGAAGTGGAGTGAATGTTCAAGTGTGTTTTTGTCCCGTGGTTGGTCAGCAATGAGTGAGGAAGAAGAAAGGGGTATAAATACTAAGCCCTTAAAACTAGTCGTTACTGTGCAAAACTCGGGACCCTCGGTACTACCGACCCCAGGTCGATACTACCGAGGGGTGCCGTGAAACCAAACAGTGAAGTCATATCGGTACTACCGACCCAGGGTCGGTACTGCCGAGGGGCTAGCTAAAACCCGCATTGGAGCCATATCGGAACTACCGACCCAGGGTCGGAACTACCGACAATGGCTGAGAGTTTAAGAAAAGATTAGCAAATGTGCTCATGTCGACTTGTGTTTCTTCTCACTCACTTAGGTCATCTCCTTAAGAACTTTTAGCATCTCTTGGCGGTCAATTCACATCCCCTTTATAGTCCGGTGTTTCCTATACTCAAATTCAAAATCAAAATAAATTTAAGCCTTGACTTGAGTTGAAAATGCCGATTTGGAGTTGAGGGTCTTCTTTTAGTCAAAATCATGATTTTCAATAAAGTAAATCCTGCACACATCTTATTCAATGATTAAATACAACAAATTGTGTTTGTCACCATCACCAAAACCACTAGGGGCCAAAATGCACAAATTTAGGGGGCTTTCTTCTTCCTCAAATTTGTAGGGGAGGCTTATGGGGGGCTCCATTGGATTTCCAGTGGTAGGGGGACTCAAGCATACATTGTGTGCAATCTTGCAACCAAGCAATGGGTGACCGTGCCCAGCTCTGGCTGGACTCCATCTCCATTGAATGATTTGACCTACACTTATTTGGGTTTTGACCCGGCTGTCTCCTCGCACTCTCAGTTGGTTGAGTTCACGCAAGATGATTAGAGAGCAATACTCCAATTCAGGAGAAATGCTGCTGCTGATGGTGATGATGAGGGAGTTGCAGAGGTGCGGACATACTCGTCTGAAAGCAGGGTATGGAGTGGCAGGACTACAAGTAAATGGAGCTCACAGGGATGGACATCATATCAGGGCAGTGTGTTTGTAAATGGCATGCTGCATGTCATGGTCGTTCACAAATATGAAAGGGAGGATCATATAGTTGTGGTGGGCAGGGAAGGGAAGAAATGCAGGAGCATCCGCTGGCTAGTGAAGCGTGCTGAAATTGTTTTTGTTGGTCAAGCCCAAGGGCATCTGCATTGCATTAGTGTACATACAAACAGCATTGTCGAAATGGCTGAGCTGTCTCTCTGGTTCTCGAGGACTATGATGCAGAAGAATGGGTTCTGAAGCACCGTGTGAGCTTTGCATATCTGTATGGAAAATTTGGTCGCACAGATGTCTATAACTGCTATTTTGTTTCCATTCATCAAGATTGCAATCTGATTTTCTTCATACACAGCGAGAGCGGGGAACTGATGTCATATGACATGGATAGTAAGGAAGTGTGTGTTCTCTGCACTGTCGGATGCGACTATGCGCATGTTACCCAGTATGTTCCCTATTTCTCAGAGTCACCAGCACTTGCTAAGAAGCACTGAAATTGTTGCTTGTGGGATATTACTGGGGATGTTTAACAAGAGTTTGATCTTTTAAGTTGGACCAGCACTACCAATTCAGATAGATCTACTTTTATTAGGTGATGTATTTTGCTGCTGCTTGGTCGCTTGGATGTATCCCTTATGCAATTAGAGTTACTACATTGTAGTTAAGACTTGTATGTAGGCTAGCTTTATTTATAGCTATCTAAATGAATGCAAGACCAGCAACTTATGATGATTGTGTTGAAGTTATATGTGTCTGATGCTACCTTCTACTTTCCAGAATTTTAACCATCATTTTTGTTGGCCTTGCTAGCAACTGATTAGTGATTACTGATTACTGGCAGTGAATTTTTTCTTGTGTATTTATTTATGCTGAATGAATATGTGTATCTTGCATATGTTGCATTTGACACATGTATTTGAATTCGGAAAGGTTTGGACTGAGGGCTATCGTAGCAAACTAGCATCCTCTGAGGTTGCCTTAGTTGACGTTGACTGTGCAGGTATATATATTTATATGTGGTTAAGAACTACTTCAGGGCCTGTTGGAATAAGGAAATTTGGATTAGTTTAATTCCAACTTTGAGTTTCATGAAAATTCTGAACAATGACATTTCAAACTCTTATTTTTAACAAAGAACAAGGGTTAATGTGTAAACATGCAATTTAGCTCTGTTCAATTCGATTCTGTTCAATGTTTTCAGTAATACAGTGCATGTATGGGAAAGGTTTACGATGAAAACTTTGTTGCATTAAGGTCAAAAGGTTGAGAAGTTTGATGAAGGTGCTCCACCTGAAATTCTATTGCCAAATGATTCATAATTCGTCGCTATGAGCTCGAGATATATTTGTACTAGATCAGAGATATGGAACAAAAATGTGGCAGTTATAGTAAAGAATTAGTGTAAAATAGGTCCCCCATTTTCTTGTGTTTCCGAGATGATGTTGAGTCTTTCAGCAGAAGTTGATAATCACAACGAGTACCTTCCTTCCTTTATATGCACACACATGATTTTTTTTCTGAACAATCACACACATCATTTTCATCAATTAGGATCGGCATTATCGAGACAAATGCCCCCCTTAATTTGCTGTTGCTTCTCAATGTTGCGAAAATACAAGATCTTTAGAACCGTCTGTCCGTCTCCAATCCAACGTTTGCAAAACAACTCCTGACTTCTGCCACAGGCGATCCAGGATCCATGTCCAGCATCAGATCAGATCAGCATTTGTCAGTGAAACTGATAACATCTCCTGTTTTTTTGAACGAAAAGGCACAAGTGTGCCAAAATTTCATTGATAGAGAGGAGGTAAAAAGTACAACCGGGTCACCCGGCGGCGGTAAAAAGAGGGGGTGTGTTACTCCCTAACAAAAAGGGACGCCAAACATTTGGCCCCCGCAGCAATACAGAGGGAGACCTCGGCCTTGACCTTATTTACAACAGAAGGCACAGGGGACTCTCTCCGCTCGAAAATACGGTTATTCCTCTCCTTCCAGATCTCCCAGCTGACCAAGAGGATTAGAGAGCGCAGAGCTTTACGCGGGGAATCCTTGATGGTCGTGATTGCATGCCACCACTCAGTTGTCGTCGTGCTGGGTGACCACTCAGTGGGCTGAAGGCTGTGGAGTCCTATCCAGTTCGCAATCAGGGCCCATATTCGGCGCGAGAATCTGCAGCCAGCGAGTAAGTGGTGCGCCGTCTCAAAGGTTGACCTGCAAAGGGGGGCAGACGGGGCAGTGGTCCCAGTTTCGACGCGCTAGTCTGTCGGCCGTCCAGACACGGTTCTGGATAATTAGCCACACAAAGAATTTGCATTTCGGCGGGGCCCAGGCTTTCCAGACGGAGGAAAGAGAAGAGTCGGGTGCGTGGTCGTCTAAATGTGCTCTGTATGCTGATGCGGTAGTGTAGACGGCCGAGCGTGTCCTGGCCCATGCAATAGAATCTTCCTGTTCCGGAATAAGGTTTGTCTCCTCGATGAGGGTCCACAGAGTGATGAATTCAGAGTAGTGAGCCGTTGTGAAGCCCACAGGGTGGTTTAGGTCCTGGATCCAGTTGTCGTTCTGCAGGGCCTCCGCAACCTTGTGTTTCTTCCTTCGGGATTTGTCATAGAGTAGAGGCGCCAAGTCCTTGGGTCGTTTACCTTGTAGCCAGCCAGAAAGCCAGAAGGTCGCTTTCTTCCCATTCCCCAGCAAGATTCGCGTGCATCGAGCAAAGAGTCGTCTATCAGTGTCGTCACAAGGCACCTCCGTCCCCACCCAAGCCTTATCAGTAGCAGTCCATTCCTGCCAAAGCCATCGTAGCCTAAGGGCACGAGCGAATTTGTCCAAGTTAAGTAGTCCAAGTCCGCCCAGGTCGCGAGGAAGGGTGGTTTTTGTCCAGTTGACTTTGCATTTGCCACCAGAGATAGCCTTGTCGCCGGCCCACAGGAAACGCCTCCTGATTCTATCCAAGTCTTTGAAGACCTCCCTCGGAGGTTTAATAGCCGTTAGGAGGTAGATCGGTTGGGAGGTTAGCACAACTTTGGTGAGACAGGCCCTTCCTGCCTGCGAAAGATTTCTACCGTTCCACGTCGATAGTTTCCCCGCTGCCTTGTCGACCAAAGGCTGAAAGTCCAACCTCTTCAGGCGCCTCGGGGTGAGGGGGAGACCCAGGTATTTGAGGGGGAAAGCAGCGCGGTTCACGGGGAAGTTGGCTAGGATCGCGCTGATGTCGAGTCCCGTGCAGGCGATAGGTGTGACACTCGATTTTTGCAGGTTAGTCTGCAGGCCGGTTACAATGCCGAAGTTGAGCAGGATGGACTTTAAGTTGGTAACGTCGGGGATTGACGGTTTTAAAAAGATGACAGCATCGTCAGCATAAAGGGATGCTCTAAATCTTGCCGCTCTACTGTTTAGTTTGGTCAGCAAACCCCTCTCAGTGGCGATTTGGAGCAATCGGTGCAGTGGGTCAATGGCAAGAATGAAGAGCATAGGGGAGAGGGGGTCCCCCTGCCTCAGCCCTCTTCCGTGCTGGATCGGGTCGAGCGGAATGCCATTCAGCATAATTCGCGATGAAGACGTTATTAGAAGGGCCGTTATCCAGTTGCGCCATTTCGGTGGGAAGCCTCTGCGCTGGAGGAGAGTTAGCAGGTAGTCCCATCGTACAGAGTCAAAGGCCTTAGATATATCCAACTTCAGGAGGAGGGTCGGGTTTCTTGCTCGGTGGAACTTCCTTGTGAGGTTGCGGACGTATAGGAAGTTGTCGTGGATGCTACGATTTTTAATGAAGGCGCTTTGACAGGGGGAAATCAGTTCGCTGAGGAAAGGCGTGAGGCGTAAGGCGAGCACCTTGGTTATAATCTTGGCCACCCCGTGAATGAGGCTTATAGGTCTGAAGTCACCGACCGAAATAGCGTCGTCTTTTTTCGGGATGAGGATGATGTTTGCTTTATTAAGGAGGTCCAGGTGTCTACATCGCAGGTTATAAAGTGAGTGGATTGCAGCCATAATGTCCGGCTGAATCAAAAGCCAGCATTTTTTGAAGAAGTGTCCCGTGAAGCCATCAGGACCCGGCGCCGTGTCCTGGGGCAAGAGGCAGATCGCCTGCCAAACCTCAGAAACCGTGAAGGGGCGATCAAGAGAGGAGAGGTCTGCCGTGGGAAGCGCCAAATCGGTCCAGGAGAAGTCTCTCGTGCGAGGGAGGGGCGCGGCCATAGCTTTTTCGAAGTGTTCCTGTATTAGGCGCTGTTTGTCAGAGTGTTTGAAAAAATAATGAGGTCCCTCTTGTAATTTTTGGATGAAGTTTTTCCTCCTTCTACCATTGGCCCTTAGGTGGAAGAAACGTGTGTTGGCGTCCCCTTCCCTGACATATGAAATTCGTGCGCATTGCTTCTTTCTCGCCTTTTCGATGACTAGCCATCCTAGGATACGCTTTTTGAGTTTACTCCGTAGGCTTGCCTCTGCCGAAGAGAGGTCTCTGAAGTCCTGGGCTTCGTCGAGGCGCAGTATTAATTCCTGTGCCATCAGAAGTTTGTGGCGGGCCTCCGACAATAAGGAGCGGCTCCATTTCTTCAGAGCGGTGGCAGTGGTGTGAAGTTTATGCCCCAGACGGTGGAGAGGCTCCGTGTGCGACGTAGGTGACTGCCAGGCTTTGGCGACGGTATCATGAAAATAAGGGAGTTTCGTCCAGAAGTTCTCGAATTTGAAGGGGGTCGCTCGTCGCGGAGTTTCCTGATTTGTCAATATCAGGGGGCAATGATCAGAGTGTGAAGATGATAAAGCGTGGAGAGTGTGGCTGTCAAAGGTCAGGTCCCACGCTTGATTGCAGAAGGCTCGATCAAGTCGAACCAGTGTAGGGTGTCGCCGCTCGTTACTCCAAGTGTACTTTCGGTTCTGAAGGGCCAACTCCTTAAGCCCGCAGTGGTCAAGAGTCCTTCTGAAGCGCGACATGAGGTGAATGTTGATGTTGCGGTTATTCTTATCCCGAGCCTTATAAATCAAATTAAAGTCCCCCAGTAGTAGCCAAGGTGAGTCGTCCTGGGGCCTCAAGTGGCGAAGGTGGTTTAGAAAAAGCTCCTTATCCGGTCGTCTCGAAGGACCGTACACTATCGAGAGTGTGAAGGTGGTCATGTTGTGTCGAAGGGTGACGTCCGCGGAGAGGGAGTAACGGCCAATGCGCACGTTGGTTGCAGAAACGGCCGCATCGTTCCAAAGCAGGAGGATACCCCCTCTGGTTCCCAAAGCAGGTTTGAAGGTGTAGTTGTTTAGTCGGTAGGCGCCAAGGAAGGCCGCCAGGCCTGGATCAATGTTTTGGAGCTTAGTTTCTTGGAGGCAAACAATATGACAGCGATTTGACGCCACAGTATCGTTGACGGCCAAGCAGCGGGCAGTCGCGTTCAAGCCCCTGACGTTCCAAGAGATTAAGTCGAAGTTGTTGTTGTGATTCATTGAATAAAGTTGAGTTCGCAGTGCAGTGCAGTGCAGCCGTGGATCGGCGCGGCGGGCAGACAGTAGGAGACGAGGGCGAAAGCATGCATAAACCGCAAACGAAAATGAAAGTAGTTTGAAGCCCGAAGGTCGCAGCCAGCAGGGCACGAAGTGCATGAGAAGTAGATGGTGACATGCGAAGGCGCCCGAAGGTCAAGGCCAGCAGGGCGCCATGGAGCAACGAAGTTCAAGGGTTTGTGAAACATGGTGGAAACAGTTTTACTCAGGGGCCTCACTGGGAATCAGGCCGCCTCGTCGGCGGGAGCGAGCTCCCCGATGGCCGCGCCGGTGTGCTGGAGAAGCGCGTTGTCGACCGCTCCAGTTTCTTCGTTGTCGAGGTCGAAAAGAGCTGTGAGCGCCGCGATGACGTGCTGCGGGAGCGGTCCTTGGAACATGTCGACGAAGTCACTGAGCACCCTGTCGATGGGGTCCTGGTCCTCCGCCTGGAGACCGAGCTTGCGGCATAGGTGCCGTTGCGCGCGTTCCATCGCCGGCATGGACGGGCGTTTGGCGAGGCGGGCGCTGCGGCGCACGGGCGCCATGTTGAAGACCCGTTGGTGGCGTCCGCGTCGAGGGGCCGGCTGTGATAGCACCGGCGGGGCCGGCCGTGATAGCACCGGCGGCTCGATGGAGGTGAACAAGGTTGTGGACGCCGAACCGCTGCCGGTGCTCGCCGTCGTCGCCGCGTGTCGGCGTGCTTGCGCCGAAGCCGGTTGTCGTCTTTTTCGGCCTCCTCATGCGTTGGTGCCATGGTGAGGATCGGCGTGCCGCCTTCCGCCTGCTCCTCGGTGGGCAGGAGCAGAGCGTCAAGCGCGCTGGCCACCTCCTGGATCGACGGCGCGTTGTGGCGTGGGGGAGGGTGCATGTTGACGAGCTGCGCACGAAGGCGGCCGAAGACGTCGCTGACCGCCACCGTGTCGGACCAGTCCTTCTCCCCTGCAGGCTGCTCTTCGAGGCCCAGGCTAGTGGCCAGCTTGTTTGCCTTGTTGAAGAAATCGAGCAGGGGGCCGGTGTTAGCCGAGAAAATCTCGGGGTGAGCGGTCACCCGTTTCGAAGGTGCTTGTTGAAGTGATGCCGCCTGGGCCACGAACAGGGACTGCAGATGTGCGGCGTCAGAGGTTGGCGCTTCCGTAGTGTGGTGCCACACCTGCCCTGCGTTGCGAGTCCTCCGTGGTGGCGAACGGGTCCTCTCCCGCCTGAAAGGCTCGCCAGCGCCCCAGTAGTTGGAGTCCAGGGCACGACCCAGGCCTGGGTGGTCGTAGCCGTCGTTGTCGTCGTCGTCATCACTTCTCGCCGGCCAGGAGAAGGTCTTACTGTTGCAAGAGTAGCGGCCGTTCTTCTTGCCGCCACGGTCGCGCTCGCGTTCGCGAGCCCGCAGACGCTCGCGCTCGCGCTCCGTGCGCTCGCGCTCGCGCTCGCGCTCCGAGCGCTCGCGGTCGGTCGCCCGCACTCGTTCACGCTGGAGCAGGGCGCGGTCGCGGAGGTCCTGTTCCCGTCGGAGCTCCTGCAGTGTTGGATCATGGCCGTTGTCGTCTGCGCGCTTGATTAATTGACGCGGAGGCTTGGGCAGGCGCGTGGGGAAGGGGGCACGGGCCTCCGGTGGCGCCCCGTCTGGCAGGCCGTACCGCCAGTCGAAGCGACGGCGGATAGGCTTGACGCACTCCGGGTTGTCGACGGCTGCCTGCAGATTTCCTTCGACTGCCTCCTTGTAGTCCTCGAGGATGGACAGGTGGACGAAGACGGCGTAGCGGTTGCCCTGGTACCAAGCGGCCGGCGGTGGCTCGGTGTCGACGTAGACCACTGACGATGCGCCGGCCGGACCATGTGTGAACGCAAGCCACACCTTCTTGGGGATGTCGCGCGGGTCCGGGGTCCAAGCCCAGAGCTCTATGTGCCTGGTGTCCAACGGCTGCACCAGATCAGTGACAATGTATTGAAGTGCGCACCTGTGGCCGATCACACGTTCGATGATCGCTGGGGTCCAGGCGTGGTCGGGTATGCCATCCAGGCACAAGCGCACCCTGTAGAACATGCGGAACCCCATAGCAAAAGCGAGGCTGCGCCACGGCCGGAGGCAGATGTCGATCCCTCCGCCAGTGAAGCGACCCTTGTCTCTCGCCTTCTTCGCGTCGGTCGCCTTCTCGAAGCGGATGAGGTAGGGCTCCGGCTGGTTGAGAGTCACCGTGACGTCGCCGGGCTGTAGGTGGAGCTGCCGCGTGAGGAGGGCGGCGATGTCGCGAGCTCCGGCACCCTGGGGCAGATGCAAGGCCCAGGGCACCAGAGCGCGAGGCCGCCCGGTCTTTGGCGTCGCGCGCCGGTCGAAGGACTCGAGACGAAGACCGTCTCCCTCGTCCGGCCCGGTGTGGGGGTCTCCAATCGCCATCGGGGGCGGCGGTGGCGGGGGGGGGGGGAGGAGGGGGCGGAGGCGGCGGAGGATGACGACCGCGTGCGGGACGCGAGGGCGGCTCGCGGCGAGCGGGCGCGGTGCCCCGAGCGGCGACAGGAGAGGCAGCGCACTGGGTCACGGCATTGCGACGCGCGGTGGTCGCGCCCAAGGCAATTAAAGCAGCGCCCCTTCGTGGCCGAGATGAATGCTTGCCGGGAGGTTGCTGGGTGGCTTGAAGGCGTGGTACGGCGTCGGTCTTGTCGTCCGTCATGTCGCGGGGGTGGGGAGCGTCGGATTGTCCGCCTCCGGCGCTTTGCAGGTGTCCAGCCAGGCTCCAGCGCAGGGGAGCCAGCGGCCGTTGAGGTTTGAAGACGCGGGCGCCAGATCTTGCGTAGATTTGCCAATCTCCCGGAGTCAATGCAGCGTTCCCTCGTCGCATCAGTGGAGGAAAAGCGGCCGCGGTGGTTGACCTCGGGACGACGCGGAGCAGGGGCCGTGCGGGGAGCAATAACTCCCCCACGCACGACCGCAGCGTAGGAAGGTCGAAGCAGCCCGCTCCTGGCCTGATTCGTGAAGCCGGGTGGTGGATCTGTGTCGCGGGGTGCCGGATCTGGGGTTTCCGGGACGGCTTCGTCGTCGACGCAGGCTGGGCGTCCATGGCGCGGCGGCGGCGGGGGCGACTCGGCGAAGAACCTCTCCGCGTCGGAGAGGGGGGGCGGGGAGGGGGCCGCCGCGGCGAGCGGGAACGGGGCGGGGGCGGGGAGCTTCCGTTGGCGGCGCGCGGCGAAGCGGAGGCGGGGGCGGGGGGCGGTGCGGCGGGGGTCGGGGGCGGAGGGAGGGGGCATCTTTTCCCCTCGCTTCAATGACCACGATAACATCTCCTGTTTAGCATGCAGCTTCTCTCTGAGCCAGAGTGACCCTTTAGATTGACAATGATTAGATTACCACTACTAGAATGTGCTCTGTTGTTAATTTCCTTCTTATACAGTCATGTGCACACTGATGTAAATAGTACTAGTTCTGAATGTCGGCGATTGCTAATTCAAGTTGGTGCTTCGAGTTGTTCGGTAAAAAAGTCGGTGCATCGAGCTCGAGGCAGATGAGAGACTGGACCTGAGTGGGATTTGGGATGCCTACTGGGCAAAAGTCGCAAAACAGTGGCCAGCACATTTACAAAACAGACCCCGTAAAGCCCGGTCATTACAAATTGCACCCAGCTTTCTTCCACCGGTCCTCCCAAATCATCACTCTCCTCTCAGACAGAGACAGCCCACGCAGTGACTGACCTTTCCCCAACTCCTGCAGCGCGATGGGGGCTAGGGTTTAAGAATCCCCGGCGGCCGAGCAAATACCCGCCGACCAGCGCCGCCGCGGCGGACCCGGAACGCTCTCCGGCATCAGGTACGCGCCCGTACCGCCGCATTTCCCTCTCGCTCGCTCTCTCCTGCTCCTGCATCCCCCCCCCCCCCCCCCCCCCCTCACGGCACGGCTCCTGATTCCTCCGCTCGATTCGCAGCCTGCGGCGCGAGGCGCGACCCTTCCCCTCCGGTTCCGGCGCCATGGACTGGCCCAGGGGGAGTGTGGTGGCCGGCCTCTACGACGACATCCTGGTGGAGATCCTCTCGCGCGTGCCCATCAAGGACCTCCGCCGGTCCAAGTGCGTGTCCAAGCCCTGGCGCGACCTCATCTCCGACCCCCTCCACCGCAAGAAGCTGCCCCAGACCCTGGAGGGCTTCTTCCACGGCGGCTGCGGCGGCTCCCACGGCAGCTACGGGCAGTTCACAAGCTTGGCGGGGACGGGGGAATCTGTGCCGCTGCTGGTCGACCCTTCCTTCTCCTTCCTCACCGCGACGCTGCCTGGGGTCAAGCACTTGGTCCTCCTGGATTCCTGCAACGGGCTCCTCCTCTTTGGGTGCACCCGGGAGGACAGGTTTGGGTACATTGTGTGCAACCCTGCTACTGAGGAATGTGTGGCTGTGCCCGCCAGCTCCTGCTCTTGCCCGCCTCCGCCTCCATTTGGAGAGAGCAATGACGTGTTCGATGGGGAAAGATATGCACACACCTTTCTGATGTTTGATCCTGCCATCTCGTCGCACTTCCATTTGGTCCAGTTCTGGGATAATGTTTTGGTGGAGGAGATAGAAGAGGTGCACTCGTACTCATCTGAAACCAGGGCATGGAGCGACAGAGCAAGCAAGTGGAAGCGAGGGGAAAAGGATGGGGAATGGGGACAGTGGGGGCAAGCCATAATGAAATTCACATTTGGCAGGGCTGTTGTAAATGGTCTGCTGTATTTTATCATATACCATGTTCAGAAATCGGAGGCCCTGATACTTGCAGTGGATGGGGAAGGGAAAGCATGTAGGATCATCCGCTGGCATGATAAGCATGAGCTTGCAAATGCTGCTTTTATTGGTCAATCCCAAGGCCAACTGCAGTGCATCAGTATTGATTCACAATTAAAAGGCTTCCATGTTCACTTCACTCAGCTGTCAGTTTGGGTTCTTGAGGACAATGGTACACAAGAATGGATCCTGAAGCACAATGTGAGCTGTCTCCAGTTGTTTGGATTTCTGAGTTGTCCAGCCCATGACTTGGATATTGTGGCCATTCATCCAGACCACAGTTCAGTAATATTGGTTCAGCGTTGGAACCGTAAACTGGTATTGTATAACATGGATAGTAAGGAACCTCATCCTCTCCGCAGTCTACGAGATGACTATAGGTTTATTACCCCCTATGTTCCCTGTTTTGTGGAGTCATCTGTTCTTGCTACCAAGTACTGAGGTTGATGCTTGTGGTGACTTCTCCAAATGTTCAGCAAGAACTTGATCTTCCAAGTATGGGGCAACTAGAAGCTCTGTTAAATCTAATAGAATTAGGTGGTGCAAAACTGGATTGGTGCTTGAATGTGCCCCTTTTGTCGGATTCTGTCTTTGTAATGCTACAAGAAAAATGCTACAAGAAAAAGCAGTGTAGTAGACACTACACATGTTTGTAAGTTAGCATTACATATGCTAGTTAATGTATGCACTAGCCTAAGCTTGCACAACTTATGATTTCTGACATCCAAGCTGAGTTTGACCTTTGTGTTTCCATATGATAATCTCCATCTTATACATTTACTTCTTTTTCTCGGCCTTTCTAGTGAGTGATTGCTGACTGACTTTCTGTTTCCTAAGTATGGTATATGGCTATATGCTTATTATTTATGCTGGAAAAAACATGTTTATCATGAATGGTCGTCTCAGAAATGTTTAAACTGGGAGCTTCTAAATATACTGGAATGACCTTGTTGTAGGATACAAGGATATGATTACCTTGTTTTCAGGCCAAGTTTTCTCACTAGACTTTTGAATATAACTGGAATGACCTTGTTGTTGGAAATTTTTGGACACTCAGAACATCCTTGCATATGCATATTATTGCATCAAGTTTATCAGAAATGTGGAATATGAGTATATTACAGTTTACTGCAGAAAATTCTTCTTTTGACATGGAGATTCATAGATGATCTAGGCACTTTTATTACTGCACACTGTACACCTATTTGAACAGTACTTGAGAACTTTTATAACTGTACTTCTACTTGAACAGTGTACACCTGTACTTTTATAATCGCGGTGTACTTGAAAACTTGACGGTGTTTCACCTGAACTTGTTGCTATGAGATCAAATGATATTTGGTCTCCTACTACATATACATGTCCACTTGCAAAGATCCTTATCCTTCGGTTTCAGCTAACTATATAAGTTCTATGAGACTACAACTCCAACTAAATTGTCTGCGCACCTTGCTCTATTTGATGGCTGCTTCAGAGCAATGCATTGTTTTGGCACCACCAATTTCCTTTCGGATTATATTTATAGTAAATGTTCTTTAGATCTGAAACAATCTTTTCGTAATGTGTACTGGAGATTAGAATTAATTTTATTGTTCTTGATTACCTGAAAACATCACTGAAAAGTCAGAACAGTATACAATTTTCATCTTTTGGCACATTCTGCACCTATTGTGCTTGTGCATAATATTAAGATTTAAATTCATTCATTGCCATTGGCACACACAAAATCTTAATGTTGCTTAGCATAGGTTAGTGTCCATTGGACTGAAAGCACTAGAAGAGTAACTAATTGGGCTCACCTGCATACAAATAAGTTATAAGTGGTTAATGGAATAATAATTGGATTTATAAATGTTCTGCTTATCTGACATGATCTTGAATCTGATCTCTGTGCATTTTCTCAGTTTTCATCCAGTCCATGATTATATAGAGCAGTTATTCTGTGTTGTGCATGCTTAAGGAATCAGTGTGCCATACCAAAAATTTTGGTCCTGCGTATTTGTACAGGTTTAGCTGCCTCATTGGTATCCATGTTTTGTCGACAGCTCTTGGTGCATGTTTTGAGGGGATTTATTGTCTCAGCAGTTTTCATCCAATGTTTATAATTTGCATGGAGATGTTTGACCATTTCTGATATCATGCATTCATGAGAAAGATGCTTCCTCATGCAGCTTGGCTTTCTTGCAATTTTCTACTGATTTGGACATGAAGCATGCTGCAGAATGGTTTCTGCCATCATTAGCCATGTGGTCATTGTAGTCCTGATGATGTTTTGGTGAAAACAAGAGGAGTGGGTGTGCAGGTAGCAAGAAAATTGTAGGGCATCCAGGTAAAGCAGTGAATGATTTTACCAAACCAACAAGCTCAATTGGTTATATTCAGTGTCATGTTACCTCTGTTTTGAAAGAAGCTTTGCAGTGAAGCTTTTTCGTTAAATGGGAATGCCTCACTTCTGTGCTGTGTCATATAATAGGCGGGGTAGGCATTATCAAGAGATTTGCACTTGCCCCAACCAGACTCTGTGCTCTCAATTTCTCATCCACTTTGCGCAGTTGCAAACCACTTGGACATACATGACGTAGGCTGTTCAATGTAAAAAGCAACATGAAATCTTGAATCCTACGTATTTGAACATCCATAGCTTCTGTCCACACTATAATATCAAACATCTCAATTTGATTCATGCAAGGATGGGATGCCATTTTTTGTTCCTCTAGAGGTTATATGCCTAGGTACGGTTAATTTTGATATTCTATGAAATGTTTGGAGTATAGTACTGTATATACTCTTCGTTTCTTGATTTTGCAACGGGACTCTTCGTATCTTGCCGAAATCGTTGACTGTTCGTGCGAAAGTGCCCACCGCGCCTACATAAATGCTCCTCGTTTCCTCGTCTTCCCCCAACTCAGTCACTGGCCAGTTGAGCTCGACGATTCCCATCCTCTGCGGCGGCCAGCTGGTGAGCTCGCCCTCCTGCGGCGTTGTATCCTCTCCCTTTTCGCGCGTGCGGTGCGTTACTCATCCCCTGACCTCCATATCTTCTCCATGGCAGGCCGCACCAGCTAGCATGGACGGCTCCGGATGCAGCGCGGCGGTGGCCCGCCTCCCCGACGACGCCCTCGTCGAGATCCTCTCGCGCCTCAACGCCGTGTCCCTGTGCCGATCCAAGTGCGTCTCCAAGCCCTGGGGCGACCTCATCTCCGACCGCCTCCGCTGCAAGGATCTCCCCAATACCCTACAGGGGTTCCTCTACTTCGACGGCGGCGGCGACGACAACGATGGCAGCCGCATCAAGAAGGTACCTCGCCCTAACTACGGGCATTTCGTCAACATGTCAGGTGAATCCGTGGCGGCGCCGCTCCTGGACCCCTCATTCGCCTTCATGAAGAAGCAGCTTGACGACGTTGAGGCCATCAGGATCTTGGATTCTTGCAATGGCCTCCTCCTCTTTGGCCCCAGATGGGGTTCAGATGCATATGATTCACAGGGCTACATCGTGTGCAACCCTGTCACCGAGCAATGGGTGGCGGTGCCCAGCTCCGGCTTGACTCCACCTCCACCAGAACAGGGCGTGGATGAGGAAGACAGCGAGAATGATGTGCGCAGCGAGAATGATGTGCGCACCTTTCTGCTCTTCGACCCATCTGTCTCCTCGCACTTCAGCTTGGTCCAGTTCTGGCAGGATGGCTATCGGGAGAATGTGGAAGGGGTGCGCAGCTACTCATCTGAAAGCGGCTTATGGAGTGACAGTTCAAGTTATCAATGGAGGGAATGGGAAAGTGAATGGGGAGGCAGATGGACCTTTTATGGAGCCATAGCAAGCCCCTCACATGGCAGGGCTTTTGTTAATGGCCTGATGCATTTTCTCTTCTACCAATTTGGGCGAGAGGAGTTTGAAATAATTGCAGTGAATAGCCAAGGAAAGACATGTAAGATCATCTGCTGGCCAAATAAGCATCTGCATCGCAATGCTTCTTTCATTGGTCAATCGCAAGGGCGCCTGCATTGCATCAGCGGACTGGGAAAAGAAAAGGTTGAAGTCAGTGAAAGAAGCACTGGACTGTCCATTTGGGTTCTTGAGGACTATGATGCAGAAGAATGGGTTCTAAAACATAATGTGAGCTTTTTGCAGCTGTTTGGAATAAAGATGTCTCTGTTCCCCTTATTCTATGCTGTCGTTGCCTTTCATCCAGATCGCAATCTGGTCTTCTTTGTTGACCAATGGGGGATTAAACTGATATCATATGACTTGGATAGCAGGGAAGTGTGTGTTCTCTGTACTCTAGGACAGGTTCGTTCTTGCATGACCTTGCATGTTCCCTGTTTCGAGCCATCGGCGCTTGGTTGTAAGCAATGAATTGGTGCATGTGGTGTGCTTGTCATGTCTTTTCAGCAAGAATTTGATCTTTGCATGGAGTACATGATTTATCTTTTATGTGTATCAAGTTCTAATCTTTCATGCTTCAGAATTATGTAATCGTCCTACATAATCAGATCTTTTTGTTGACCTTACAAGCTGAGTGTGAAAAAGATGGTGAAAGGCGTTTTAGCCCTTTGGGGCCGCCCTTGCGTAGGGTGGAAATCTCCTCCACCTTGGATTACAAGTCATACCTTAACAACCCACGAGATTTACCTATTTACATCAACAAGATAGAGATAATCTACATCTAATCTCGCAGGTTGTTAGGTCCATGACAACACATTTGTTACAAGTTGTTTAACACCCTTCCTCAATCATAACTTATCTAAGTTAAGATTGTGTCTAAATTTTTCTAATAATCTAACAGGTAGAGGTTTGGTGAATCCATCTGCCACTTGATCCCCCGTCGATACAAACTGAATTTTCAGTAGTCCTTGTGCTACTCTTTCCCGAACGAAGTAAAAATCCACTTCTATATGCTTAGTTCTGGCATGAAAGATCGGATTGGCTGACAAGTATGTTGCCCCCAAATTATCACACCATAGCTTGGCATAGCGGGGTGCTCGAACCCCTAGTTCCTTAAGCAATGTCTGAACCCACATCATCTCTGCGGTAGCATTTGCTAGAGACTTGTATTCTGCCTCTGTGCTAGACCTCGATACCGTGGCCTGTTTCCTAGCATTCCAGGAGACGAGATTAGATCCTAGAAATACTACAAAGCCACCAGTCGATCTTCTATCGTCAGGACTTCCAGCCCAGTCTACATCCGAGAAAGCACTCACTAATGTTGACAATGATTTACGAATTCGTAACCCCAGACTGGATGTAGCCTTCAAATACCGCAAGATCCTCTTTACTGCACTCCAATGTAATGTGGTTGGTTTATGAAGGAACTGACACACCTTGTTGACAGCAAAAGAAATATCTGGTCGTGTCAATGTCAGATATTGCAAAGCACCAACTATACTTCTATATCTGGTTGCATCAACCGGCCCAAGTGCAACTCCCTCATGAAGTGACAATTTTTCTGTGCTCGACATAGGTGTGTTCATCGGTTTACAATCGGCCATCCCAACACGACTTAACAAGTCAGATGTGTATTTTTCTTGTGTCAACAGAATACCATTATCCATCTTCTTAACTTCAATACCAAGAAAATAATGTAACTCACCAAGATCCTTAAGAGCAAACTCTTTATTAAGGTCGGCAAGTAGAGCATCCGTAGCCTTGCTCGATGAACTGGCAACAATGATATCATCAACATAGACAAGCAAGAAGATGGTAATTCCTCCCTTGTTGTAAAAGAATAAAGACACATCTGCTTTGGAGGGACGAAAACCAAGAGAGACCAGTTTTGTACTGAGACGAGAATACCAAGCTCGTGGAGCCTGCTTTAAACCATAAAGAGCTTTATCCAATTTACAAATATAATGAGCAAAGCTTTTATGCTCATACCCAGGAGGTTGCCTCATGAACACTTCTTCGGCAAGGAAACCATGAAGAAACGCGTTCTGAACATCTAGTTGTCGAAGATTCCATCCGGAGGACACGGCAATAGATAGAACAAGACGAATTGTAGCTGCTTTAACAACCGGGCTGAACGTATCCTCGTAGTCAATCCCATAGCGTTGTTTGAATCCTTTCGCAACAAGGCGTGCTTTATATCGATCAATAGAGCCGTCAGCTTTCCGCTTAATTTTATATACCCACTTGCAGTCGATAATATTCCTCCCTTGCTCAGGAGGAACTAAATGCCATGTCTTGTTTTTCATGAGAGCCGTGTATTCAACATCCATAGCCTTTTTCCAGGAATTGTTCTGCATAGCTTCAGCAACAGTATGTGGTTCACTTGAAATAGCTGACAGTCCATACCTGACAGTGCCGTCTGTATACAACTTTGGTTTGCGTATGCCATCTTGAGCTCGTGTACGAGGACGGGAGGGCGCTGGAAGGTCTGTTGATGCAGATGAGGCAGCAGGCGGAGCGGCCGCACCGGATGCGTTGGCCGCACCGGATCCGGTCGGTGCTGCAGCAGACCCCGTTGCAGGAGCACGTGGAGTCGACGGGGAGTGCGAGGCGGGCGTGTGCGCTGGAGCTATCGGGGACGCGGCGCCGGGTTGCTGCAGCTCCGATCCCGAAGAAGATGGCGCTGCAGGGGGATCCAGACCTGCAGGCGGATCAGCTCCGGGAGACGCGCCTGTCGGTTCCTGTGAAGCAGCATGCAATATGCCTCCAAAAACAGGATTTTGCTTCAAATTTTGATTAGCAGGTTGATGAACAGAATTAACAGGCATATTAGAACCATTAATCATGCTTGAGTCATGCACTATCAGACCCCTAGATGGATAGAATAGATCAGGAAGGACCTCTACTTCTTTTCTTAACCGAGCACCAGCATCCTCATGAAGCTCAGAGAAAGGAAAAATGGCCTCATCAAAAATAACATCACGAGAAATATATACCCTGCCACTAGATATGTCTAAGCATTTATACCCTTTGTGCATGTTGCTATACCCAAGGAAAGCACATCTCTTTGACCGAAAAGCAAGCTTCCTAGAGTTATAGGGACGGAGATTGGGCCAGCAAGCACAACCAAACTTACGAAGGAAAGAATAATCTGGTTGTTCATTAAATAGGATGGCAAGGGGTGTAGAGTATTGAAGAATTTTGCTTGGTGTTCGGTTAATGAGATATGTGGCAGCAAGAAAAGCTTCATCCCAAAATTTTAGGGGCATAGACGCATGGGCAAGAAGGGATAAGCCTACTTCAACAATGTGGTGATGTTTTCGCTCAGCTGCCCCATTTTGTTGATGAGCATGAGGACACGATACAAGATGAGAGATCCCAATATTTTTAAAGGAGTTAAGTCGTTCATATTCCCCTCCCCAATCTGTTTGAATGAAGACAATTTTTCTATTAAAACGACGTTCGAGAAGCTGCTGAAATTCTGTGAATTTAGCAAAGACTTCAGATTTGTAACGAAGCAAATAAGTCCACACAAATTTGCTATGATCATCGATAAAGCTCACATAATATTTATTCCTCCCAACAGAGTCAGGAGCGGGTCCCCATACATCAGAAAAGATTAAATCTAAAGGAAATTTAGAAATACTCGACGACTTGGGATAGGGTAATTGATGACTCTTGGCTTGTTGGCATGCATCACACACTGATCCAACATTAGCCTCCCTAGCACAAGCAAGCTTATTCTCACTGATAATTTTGTGAACAATGGGAAAAGATGGGTGACCCAATCTACTATGCCATAGGGAAAATGAAGGTCGTATGGCACTGAGAGCTTCTTTGTTCGACTCAGGAAGGGGATAAAGCCCTCCTTTACATCTGCCTTCCAAAAGTGTCTTCTTCGTTTCCTGATCCTTGACCAAGAAAAAATTTGGATGAAATTCGAGGAAAGCATTGTTATCAGCAGTTAAACGATGAACCGAAACAAGATTTTTCTTAGCTTGGGGAACATGAAGAATATTTCTAAGATGTAGATTTCTACTAGGGGTTTTAATAGTAGCATGACCAACATGATTAATGTTCATACCTGTTCCGCTGGCTGTGCGGATCTTGTCACCACCATTGTACTTGTCGTGGATGGAGAGCTTCTCTAAGTTGCTGGTGATGTGGTCGGTAGCCCCTGTGTCAATGTACCAGTTTGTGTCAATACCGTACGCATAGGTAGCGGAATTGACATGCTTCTCATCGTGCATGAAGTCTTCATCAAAGTGATGCCAACATTGGGCAGCGCTATGGCCTTCTTTGAAGCAGACTTGACACTTGCCGTTGAAGCGAGGCTTGGAGTTGTTGGCGCCACGGCCGCGACCATCATTGCCACGGCCACGTCCTCCTGACTGGCCACGACCACCGCGGTTCCTCTGGCCACCACGTCCACCACGGGACACTAGGTTTGCCGAGGATTGATTGGAACTCTCACCACGAGACATGTTGAGGCGACTTTCAAAGCTCATGATCTGAGCCAGAAGATCTCCATAGCCAATCGGTTCAACCCTGGTAATGATCGCAGAAACCAGGGGGTTATACTCCTCATCAAGGCCCATCAGGATATACCCAACGAGCTCATCATCGCCGAACGGCTTCCCTGCGCCAGCCATCTCATCTGCTAGCGCTTTCATCTTGGCCACATAGTCATTGGCTGACATGTTTCCCTTCTTTAGGGTTGCCAACACTATGCGAGTATTCATAGCCCTCGCTCGAGATTGTGAGGAGAAGATTTCTTCGACTGCCGCCCAGAGCTCGGCCGCAGTTGTAGACGTGGCGACTTGTAGAATGACGTCTCGCGTCATCGTACTCAGCAGGTAGCTCAGAACCTGCTGATCAAGTGCCAACCAGCGAGTATACTCAGGATTGGCTTCTTTCTCCTCCTGATTGCCACGCTTGACAACAATCTCCTTTGGTGGAGGCGCCACCGTGCTTGATAGATGGTCCTCAAGTTGAGCACCACGGACAACTGGCAGGACTTGAAGCTTCCATAGCTGGAGATTATTTTTGGAGAGCTTCTCCGAGATGGGAAGCCCCAAAGGCGTCTCCATGGACGCAAGAATCGACGAGAAGGAGTTGGAGGTCGACATCTAGATGAATCTATTAGAGGTAGGCTCTGATACCATGAAAAAGATGGTGAAAGGCGTTTTAGCCCTTTGGGGCCGCCCTTGTGTGTTAATATAGGGTAGAAATCTCCTCCACCTTGGATTACAAGTCATACCTTAACAACCCACGAGATTTACCTATTTACATCAACAATATAGAGATAATCTACATCTAATCTCACAGGTTGTTAGGTCCATGACAACACATTTGTTACAAGTTGTTTAACAGAGTGATTAACTGATTGTTGACTGAAATTATGTTTCCTCAATCCATTTCATGTTTTTCTGTGTGTGTGGAATAATAGATGCTTCTTCCATATTTGTAGCAATTGATTCATGAATCTAAAAGGTTTAGTTTAAACTGAAATATTAGTCTGAGGTTGCCTGATCAATGTTGATTGCTGCATTGATATTTTATATTTATACCTCGTTCAGATTTAAGAACTACTTATGGTCCTGTTCGACTATGAGAAATTGGGTTGTCAGAGATCTAGTTCTAACTCAAATTGTATCATGAAAACTCTTTTAAAAAGAACATACCCACTTACCCTCCAAATAGAGCAACTAAAATCTTGGACTTTTTTCAGCTTTCATTGACAGAAGACAACATGGAAGTAGTGTACAACTATGCAAGCTATATTTTTTACGGTTAGAACCTTGTAAGAGGATTCTATGGGCCAGAACAGATGTTGGCGAAAGTGGTCTTCGGAACCTTTTTGCCACGGCCGGCTGGGTTGTTGGTTTCGGCCCACGCACGGTTTCGGATTTACGGAGGAAGCTGCCAATGGTGTTTTAATGATAACGTTGATGCTGCTCGAGCTGTGTGGGTTTTGTTGTGCAGGAACGGCTCAACCAAGTGGCGCTGGCCTTCGGTGCCGAGAGCGCGGATGGATGCCTTTCGGCGCTGAAGGTGTGGAGGAACTAAAAACGCCACGCGACGAGTGCGCCTCGACTCGGGGACGGAGACAGTCTGGGCAAGACGTCTCGGAGGCCCGATGAAGCCGAAGCAGGATCGTGGGCTGTTTTGGCGCCGAAGGTACGGCGCCAGCGATGGTCTCGGTGTCGTGGCTGCGCCGCGTGTAAAGGTGGCTCGGCCGTGTGAAGACACGCTGATGGCCTGTACGATGTGGGGAGTTACTGTTATACCCTTGTAAAGTGTTAAAAGCCGTTGTCAGGAATGAAAAAGGTGTTATTGGGGCGGATGATCATGCCCAGGGGCCTCCTATAAATAGTGAGCCCGTTGTAATAGAACGGACACACAGTAATAAGAAGAGAGCGCCGAAGGCACCAGCTTGGTCTTTGGCTTTCGGCTTATTAAGTATTTCGTTTTCTATTTTACTATTTCGTAATAGTAAGGGTATTCAAGGTAGAAGTAGAGGGTGAAGTGTAGAGTTAGTAAGGTAGCGAAGGTAGTAGCTGGTCCGTAGTCTCTCCACTCGTCTCCGAGGGGGGCCTCCGGCTGCTCTACTTCGGAGGAGTGAGGGGCACTCAGGGGGCTGTTGTTGTCGGTGCGGAATGTGGTCCCGACACTAACCAGTGATAAGCGCCAAGGTCTATCCCTCAATGGTCGATGCTAAGCAATCAGGAACACAAGGTTTATCCTGGTTCCGGCCGAGGGCCGTACGTCCAGCAGTGGTGTGCTCGAGGCACTATATTACTCAGCACCGGGGGTGCCTGTAGTGGGGCTGCTACAAGCGAGGCGGGAGAGGAAGCGTGGCCTCCAGGTCCCTGGCTGGCCCCCCTTCGAGGGCTCGGCGCGTTAGCCGTACCGGAGTAGGCGGCGCGGCGTCACGGGACTGGCACCGGCCACGTCGCACAGTCCCCCACAGTGGCGGGGATGGGTTCCCTCCTAGGGAGTTGGTGCGATAGGGCCGGGGCGCGAGTCCCAGGCGCATGATGGCGCCGCCCCGCTGTTGTCAGAGCATTAAATGCCCGTACCCGCGTACGGGAACGGGCGTGCGCGTGCGGAGCGCCCTCGAGCGAGGCGGAGCCCGCTCGAGGGCGTTGCGGACCCTCGAGCGAGGCGGAGCCTGCTCAAGGTAAGCGCACTCCCTCGAACGGGGCGGAGCCCACCCGAGGGAGGTGTGTGCCCTCGAGCGAGGCGGAGCTTGCTCGAGGGGATCTTTGAGTGGGCCGTCTTGGTGGGCCGTCGGGGCCACCGTGGCGTGGGCCATGCCCTGTGTGCGTGTTACGCGAGGTGTGTTTGGCCTTGGCCTTTCTTGCAGGTTATAAGTGGGGTTTCCCTAGTTGTTTAAGGGGACCCCTAGGGCTGTCCCCGACAGTAGCCCCCGAGCATCTGCGGGTTCGCCGGCCAGGCTCCCGCAGATGCTGGAGCCTGCTGATAGGACGTCCTTCCCCCTGGCTTGCGAACGCTTTCCGTGGGGCCGCGTCAGCGGACCCGCGGGTCTAGCCCCGAGAGCCTCCCGGGAGCGTGGGCGCTCCTGCAGGGGTTTTACCGCGAGACTTGGTCAGAGGGCGTGGTTCATATCTCAACCGGCGTCGGCAATGTTTCAGCCGGCTTCGGTGACGCACGCGCTGCTGGCACTATCCGCGGCGGGTGCGATCCGGGAGGTGTAGCCGTGCGTTGAGCCCCCGAGCCTGGGCCCGTTCGAGGCGATCGGGTAGAGCTCTACGTCTTGTCTTTAACGCGCCCTCGCCGTCCCTCCGCGGGACGGAGGGTGAGGTTTCCGCAACCCCCATCGGTCGGGTCGCGGATTGCGGATTCCTCGTTGAGCTGTTAGTGGGCGGTTCGAGTGGATGCCCATGCCCCGTTCGATAAGGGTAGGCTGCGCGGTCCAGAGACACGTCCATTAAAGCGCTTGCGTGGGTTTGCTAGGTGGGGCTCGGTCCCGTTCGCTAGGGACCGAGGGCGCGGAAGCTCTCCCTCGGTGGGATCCCCCGGCTAGCTGCCCTCGCTGGCTCTCGAACACGACATGTGGGGCACCCTCGAGCCGGCGGGCTCGAGGAACGGCTCGAGTGCGCGTGCCCTCGTCGCCCCTGACTCTGGTGATCTGGGGCGCTTGTTCGAACCCATCGAGGGTCAGGCTTCGAACCTCTGATCAGTAGGGTCGTGCGGGGTGGCGGCTAGGCGCTCCAATCTTTGCATCTGCGAATCCTCGAGGGTCCCTGACCGCGTCAGCCCTCGAGGCGCTGATCAGTAAAATGGCGCGGGGTGGCGTCTAGGCGCTCCCGTCTTGGCATCTGCGAGTCCTCGAGGGTCCCTGACCGCGTCGGCCCTCGAGGCGCTGATCAGTAAAATGGTGCGGGGTGGCGGCTAAGCGCTCCCCGTCTTTGCATCTGCGAATCCTCGAGTGGCCTGACCGTGTCAGCCCTCGAGGCGCTGATCAGTAGAATGGCGCGTCAATGGTACCTGTAGTGCCTATTTTGTCTCAAACGGGCCCGAGGTGACCGCCCCACGCCCGCACCCTTCGAGGGGTGAATTTTTCTGAGCCAGGGGCTCGCGCCGCTCGAGGGTCCTCCTTTCTTGGTAAGGAACCGGGCCATTTAATGCTTCGCAGTCGAGGCTGCGGTTTCGCACCGCGGGCGCGCCTTTTTAGGCGCCGCGGCCGCGCGCGTAGTGGGCGGCGTGGGCAGGCGGACGTGACCGCCTGCCACGGCCCTCCCGGTTCTACGCCGTGATGATGGCCCGTCTGCGGTGGCGTGGCCGCCGTGGTCGTGGTGGGGCCTGCCCGTCAGTGAGGAAAGATTCCCCCTGCAGTTAATGCGCGCGGGACGTGCGCTCCGGAGAGCACGCCCGCGGCTTATAAATCTGAGGAGAGGGGAAAATGGCGGTTTTTACCTTAGCAATCGCCATTCTTGCTCCCCGCGCTCCTACTCCTGTCTCGTTCTCGCCACAGTGCCATTCCGCCTTTGGAGCTCTCCTCCTTTTCCCTGTTCTTCGTTCTTGGCCCCCTTGCCTTTCCTCATGGCGCCTCTTCCGCCTCTCGTCATCATCGCCCCGTACGCGTGGGAGCGCTCCACGGTGACGCGGCTGGCCCTGGGCGACCTGGTGTCCGCCGGCCGGTGGCGGCGGCGAACGAGGAGGGCCGGCCGGCCGAATGGATCGTGCCGCCGGCTGGGGACCACGTGCCCAACCCGCCGAGGCTACGTGGTGAGCTTCACCCGGTTCCACGAGCGCGGCTTCGCAGCGCCGGCGAGTCGCTTCATGCGAGCGCTCTGCCACCACTACGGCGTGGAGTTGCACAACTTCGCGCCGAACGCGATTTCACGGGCGGCCACGTTCGTGGGCGTTTGCGAGGGGTATCTAGGGATCCCAGTGAATTGGGATCTCTGGATACACCTCTTCCGCGCGGAGCTGTTCACGCAGCCGACGACGGAGCAGAGGACCCACCGCGCGGTGCGTGCTGGCGGCATGTCGCTCACCTTGCGGGCGCAGTACAAGGACGACTACATCCCTTGTACCATGACGACCAACAACGCCGGCTGGGAGCAGGGGTGGTTCTACCTCCGCAACGCCGAGCCCGGCCTCCCCCCTTACACCGGCCTGGTGCTCCGGGAGAGGCCCGACTCCTGGAGCCACGGCGTGTCTCCGCCCTCGCATCGGAGGCGGTTGGACTCGCTCCTGGCCGCGTTGAGGAACCTGGCGGTGCGCGGGCTGACCGAGGCGACCGTCCTCACCTTCCTCCACCACCGGCGGGTCGTCCCCCTGATGGAGAGGCCGCTCCGCATCTTCGAGATGACGGAGATGGCGAACCCCGTCGCGCTGGCGAGGTCGCGGATGCTTCCGAGCCCCCTCCTGCGGGAGTACGCGGCCACACGGGCGCGGAGCGCCGTCGACACCCGGTCCCTGCGCAGCGATCGATCCTTGTGGGATCTCGAGATGCTCCCCACCGGCCCGCTGGTGAGTAGAATTCTTGGTTCCATTCTTGATCTTGTTGATACTTCAGGTTGCTGACGCGCTTCGATGTTTCGCTTGCAGCTGGTGAGCCTGAGCGCCGCGAAGTCCGATTCGCCCACTCCCCATTCTCGTGCGCTTGGTCGAGCGTCGCAGCAACGGGAGCGGGAGCGGGCGGCGCGCAAGAAAGAGTGCGCGAAGCGACACCGCGAGCGTCGCGAGCGGTGGAACGAGGAGTACTGGCTGCGCGAGCAGCAGGGGCTCTCTTTTCCGGGGACCGAGGAGTACTCGTCCTCGGAGGAGGAAGAGGAGGAAGAGGCCGGGGGGCAGGGCCTCCCTGATAGGTGGGAGCTTGCGCCCCCGCCGCCGGAGTCAGCTCCGGTGGCAAGAGCAGCATCGCCTGGGGCGGGCGCGGAGGCGCCCGCCGCTAGGCAATCGACGACAGAGCGGCGCGGGCCGCGAGGGCGCCGGCGCGCGCCGCGAGGTGTGCGCGACAAGCGCGCCCGCGCGCGGGGCGGGGGCGGGGCCCGCGCGCGCGGCGGAGACCGCACGGGGCGCGGCGGCAGCGCTGGCCGCGCCGGCGTCATCTACCGGGACCTCGAGGAAGAGGAAGCGCGCCTTCTCTTCTTCGAGGTGAGGGGCTCGCTCTCTTGCGGGGTTGCATTTCTGGCAACCAAGAATCTGACTGTTTGTTTGTGTTTGCACAGGGTGGTGCCGACCGTGCCTCCCCTCGCGCCGGCCAAGGTGTTAAGGACGGACGTGTCCGTCCCCACACGACGGCGCTCGTCGAGGGCGCCGCGGGGCGGGGGCAAGCGCGGCGGCCGCGGCGGGCGAGAGCTCGCGGGGCGCGGTCGAGGCCCCGAGGACACGGCCGGCGAATCCGTCCGCCGCGCCGCGGCCGGCGGCCGTCGAGGAGCGGCGGGCGCCGGTCGTGACGGAGGCGCGGCCGGCGGCGCCGGTCGTGGTGGAGGCGCGGCCCGTGGCGGCGCCCGGTCGAGGAGGGCGAGCCGGCGCCCGTGGTCGCGGAGGCGTGGCCGGAAGCGGTGGCCGCGGCGCCGCGGCGAGAGCCCGTGGTTACGGAGGCACGGGTGGAGGCATCGACGGGGGCGACGCGGGGTCCCGCACCCGCCGGCGGCTCCCGGCGGCGGTGGTGGAGATCCCAGACGATGACTCCCCGCCGCCCGGGTGGGACCAGTGGGTGAGTTTCCCCACGCTGTCCCCCGAGTCCCAGGAGGGGGCTCTCGTGAGGCGGCGGGAGGGCCACATAGTGGCAGGAGGCCGAGGGCGCGGTGGCGAGGCCTCTTCTTCCCGCGCCGGCCGCTCCGCCCCGGTTGAGGGGCTCGTTGGCGATCCGCCTGTGTTCGCCGACGCCCAGGGGGAGCAGGAGCTGTGGGGAGAGCTCCGCAACCACGGTGCCGCGCTCGACCGAGCGTTGAACGAGGCGCTGCGGATCCATGGCGGCCCTGCGTGGCACGTCTTCCAGGTGGGGCACCGTCGCGTGCTTTCTTTGTTTTCTCGTTTTTTGCGCGCGATCCTTATAGCATGACGCTCACAAGTCTCGGCTTGTTGGTGACAGGAGCTCGAGCACCGCGCCCGCGATAAGTACGGCGCCTTCGATCAGGTGAGCGCCGAGCTCCGCCAGCTCTGGGAGTGGTGCGACGCCTTCGACGCGCTCGCCGACGCCCTGCGGACTCCGGACAGTTGGCTGTCATACCGGGCCATGGCCCTGCGCGATCAGCTCCATGAGAGCGCAAGGCAGGACCCGGCGCGCCCCTCCACCCTCGAGCGGGTTTGCACAGCCCTCATCGACCGGGATGAGGCGCTGCGGCAGGCGCGGGCGGACCTGGAGAAGACACGCACCCTGGCGGCCAACTGGGAGACGGAGGTGGCCGGCGTCCGCCACGACAACCTGGAGCTCCACTCGTTGCTCCGGGGGGTGCAGGCTCAGCAGAGCCAGGCTGAGGAGCGGGCACGCGCGCTCGAGCAGAAGGCCAAGGAGGCCGATGATCTGAAGGCCGCCCTCGACGCCAAGGTTGCGGCGCTCACCGTTGCGGAGGACCAGCTCCTGCAGGAGCGTACCGCCCGCCAGGGGGCCGAGGGGCAGCTTCAGCAGGAGCGGGCTGCCCTTGCCGATGCCCGGTCGGCGCTGGAGCAGGAGCGCGTCACTCGCGAGGCGGCGCGGAAATCGCTGGAGGGCCGAAACACGGAGTTCTCGAAGCTCGAGGGCGAACTGATGGTGCTCAGCATCACGAGCGCGAGCCAGGAGATGGCCCTCCAGGAGCAAGGCGAGACCCTCGAGGGCCTTGAGCAGGCAGTCGAGGCCAGGCGCCGCGCCCTCGAGGTGGAGAAGAAGCAGGTCGAGGGTAAGTTGCTACTCGTCTCTTGTTTCGCTGATTTACCCTTAGAGGGTTCGCCTCCCTTTCTGATCCTCCTTTTGCTTGGCGACTTCAGGCTTGCGCACCGCGCTGGGGCACGCGGCCGAGCGGGCCGAGGTGCTGCAATCCTCCTGCAACTTCTCGGAGCAGGAGCTGCTGGAGTTGCGCTCCGCGGCCCTCGAGACCTGCCAGGTCGTGGAGGAGGGCAAGGTGCAGGCCGGGAGCTCGGCCGCCGGCCGCCCGCGCGTCCTTGGCGGGCACGTCACCGGGCGCATGCGCCGGGCACTGCACCTCGGTGTCCAGAAGGCCCTCGGGGTGGTGCGATCTCATTACGAGATCAACTTCGAGGCGGTGGTGGAAGGTTACATCGTCCCCGAGGGCGTCGAGGACGAGGTGGCGATGGAGCGCGTGGATGCTTAGCCGCCGACGCCGCCGGGACGCTTGCCGAGGCCTTCGAGGAGTTTCTTTTCCCAGATGCCGCTGATGCTGCCGCTCCTCCAGCCTAAAGATAGCCAGGCGCTAGGCCCTTTTTTTTGTTTAAGTGTTAGTGTGCTGGCCGTGTGGCCTTGTAAATAAACATATCATTTTTTTCAAACGTTCGTGAAAGTGGAATGATGTTCTTTACTTTATTGCGCTTTTTTGTTTCTCCTTCTTCCTGAGTAAATTCTAGTTAGGGGAGTTCGATTTTCGCGGGTGGCCTGCTGGGTTGATGGCAAGAGAGAAGGGCTGTATCCTCGCGGAGGCGTAGGCTATCCCTGACTTGCACGTCCTTTCCGCTAGGCTGCCTGCGCCCTGTTCGAATTTTGCTCGAGGCCGAAGCGAAAACATGCTTAGCGCGCGTGAGTTGTTTCTTTTTTGCGAAAAAATGGGACCATTTTGGGGGGATGCCCCCCGTAGTAGCCCCCGAGGGTAACTTGGGTTTCAGGGGAAAGCCGAGTTGCTGTTTTCATTAAACTGGTGATATTTACATGGTTGCCACCAACTGGGGTGTTGGTCACGTGATTTACAACAAAGGACTTGGACATCCTAGCTAGGGATAGAAGCGACGTAGCTGTTGGATGTTCCAAGCGTTGGTGAGTTCTTCGCCGTCCTCGTTGGCCAGCTTGTGCGTGCCGGGCTTGAGCACTTTCACCACGACGTAGGGCCCCTCCCACGGAGGTGATAGCTTGTGGCGTCCTCGGTTGTCTTGGCATAGCCTTAAGACCAAATCCCCTTCGCTGAAGTCCCGCCGACGTATTTTCTGTGCCTGGTAGCGCCTGAGGGACTGTTGATATCTTGCGGAGTGCATCAAGGCCACGAGGCGCGCTTCATCCAGCTGGTCCAGTGAGTCCTCGCGGGCTCGCTGGTTGGCGTCCTCGTCGTAGCCTCGTACCCTGGGTGACCCATACTCTAAGTCCGTGGGGAGGACGGCCTCCGCGCCATGGACTAGAAAAAACGGGGTGAACCCAGTGGCTCTGCTTGGGGTGGTCCTTAGGCTCCATACGACCGCTGGTAACTCCTGGAGCCATTTCCGACCAGACTTGTTCAGCTGGTCAAAAATTCTGGGCTTAAGGCCTTGTAGGATCATGCCATTGGCACGCTCTACTTGACCGTTAGTCTGCGGATGTGCCACAGCCGCCCAATCCACATGGATGTGGAATTTGTCACAGAATTCTAGGAATTTCCTGCCCGTGAACTGGGACCCGTTGTCGGTGATGATGGAGTTTGGTACTCCAAAACGATGGACGATGTCGGTGAAGAACGTCACCGCTTGCTCTGCCCTGAGATTCGTAATGGGGCGCACTTCTACCCACTTGGAAAATTTGTCGATCGCAACCAACAGGTGAGTGAAGCCCCCGGGCGCCTTCCGCGGGAGCCCGACGATGTCCAGCCCCCACACGGCGAAAGGCCATGTTATGGGGATGGTCTGTAGGACGTGAGCAGGAAGGTTGGATTTGCGGGCGTAGAACTGGCACCCTTCGCAGGTGCGCATGATCTCGCTGGCATCCGCGACCGCGGTAGGCCAGTAAAAGCCTTGGCGGAACGCATTGCCCACGAGGGTGCGGGGTGCGGCGTGATGGCCGCAGATCCCCGCGTGAATGTCCCGGAGGAGCTCGCGCCCCTCGGGGATGGGTACGCATCGCTGCAGGATGCCGGAAGCTGCGCGCTTGTACAGCTCGCCGTCGACGAGGGCGAAGGACTTGGCCATCCTGGCGATGCGCCTGGCCTCGGCCCGGTCCGAGGGGAGTTCCCCTCGAGCCATCCAGGCGACATACTTGTCGCGCCAATCTGCCTTGATGGGGGCTGGCTCGACATCCATTACATCGGCCTCGTCGGCGCCATACCCCTCGAGGAGGGAGAGCACGTACGCCTCGTTCGAGGGGTCCTCATCCATGGGCTCCGCGCCAGTTGGATTCGAGGGAGCCCCCGAGGGTTCCGCGTGGCTCGAGGGCTGAGGCTCGAGGGTGACGGAGGGCTGGGCGATGTCTCGGGCAAAAACGTTCGGGGGGACGGTGATGCACCCGGACGCGATCTTGGACAGCTCGTCCGCCTCCTCGTTGAACCGGCAGGGCACGTGATTGAGCTTGATGCCGTAGAACTTGTCCTCGAGGGCTCGCACGGCCTTGCAGTACGCTTCCATCTTGTCGTCGTGGCAACTCGCATTTTTCATGACTTGGTCAATCACGAGCTGTGAGTCCCCCCGCACGTCGAGGCGCTTGACGCCTATTTCGATGGCGATCTTGAGGCCGCAAAGGAGGGCCTCGTACTCAGCCATGTTGTTTGACGTGGGGAAGTGGAGACGTACTCCGTACCGCATGTGCTCCCCGAGGGGTGACACGAAGAGCAGGCCCGCGCCCGCCCCTGTTTTCATCACCGAGCCGTCGAAATACAGAGTCCAGCACTCTGCTTGGATCTGTGGCGGCGGTAATTGTGTATCTGTCCACTCAGCGACGAAATCCGCCAGGATCTGGGATTTGATGGCCTCACGCGGGGCGTAGGCGAGCGTCTCGCCCATCAACTCCACTGACCACTTGGCGATCCTGCCCGCCGCGTCCGGATTACGAATGATCTCCCCCAGCGGGAAGGAGGAGACCACCGTGACGGGGTGGGCCTCGAAGTAGTGGTGAAGCTTGCGCCGCGCGAGAACCACCGTGTACAGAAGCTTTTGGACTTGAGGGTAGCGTGTCTTGGTGTCGGACAAGACTTCGCTGATGTAGTACACCGGCCGTTGGACCGGCAGGGCGTGCCCTTCCTTCGTGCGCTCCACTACAATCACGGTGCTGACCACCTGGGTGGTCGCGGCCACGTAGAGCTGCAGGGGTTCGCCGTCCTGCGGCGGCGTGAGGATCGGGGCATGGGTCAAGGACGCCTTAAGCTTGTCGAGCGCATCCTGGGCCTCGGCGGTCTAGGAGAAGCGCTCGTGCTTTTTGAGGAGGCGATTGAGGGGCAAGCCTTTTTCGCGCGAGCCGCGAGATGAAGCGGCTCAAGGCAGCAAGGCACCCCAGCACCTTTTGCACCCCTTTGAGGTCCCGAATTGGACCCATTCGCTCGAGGGCCGCAACCTTCTCGGGGTTGGCCTCGATGCCTCGCTGGGAGACTATGTATCCTAGGAGCATGCCCCGCGGCACACCAAAGACACATTTTTCGGGGTTTAATTTTACCCCGTTGGCCCGTAGGCAGCCGAACGCGATGTTGAGGTCGCCAACCAGGTCGTCCGCCTTCCTGGTTTTTACGACGATGTCGTCTACGTACGCCTCAACCGTTCGCCCGATGTGGTCTCCGAAAACGTGTTGCATGCAGCGTTGATACGTTGCACCCGCGTTCCGGAGGCCGAACGGCATCGTGACGTAGCAGAACATCCCGAACGGCGTGATGAATGAAGTCGCAAGCTGGTCGGACTCCATCTTTATTTGGTGATACCCGGAGTAGGCATCAAGGAAGCAAAGTAGCTCGCACCCAGCTGTTGAATCAACAATTTGATCGATGCGTGGCAAAGGAAAGGGAACAATTCCCATTTTTTTCTTTACAAGTACAGGGTTTGCTAGCCACGTAGGGTGGAACACTTCCTTGATGAATCCGGCCTCGAGAAGCTTTCGCAGCTCCGCTCCGATCGCCCGCCGCCACTCCTCGTCGAAGCGGCGGAGCCGTTTCTGCACGGCGCAGGAATGAGGCAAGATGTCAAGGGAGTGCTCGGCGACCTCCCTCGGGATGCCTGGCATATCCGAGGGGCTCCACGCGAAGATGTCGGCGTTGGCGCGGAGGAAGTCGACGAGCATCACTTCCTATTTCGGGTCGAGGGTGGAGCTGACCCTCAACGCTTTGCCCTCGGGGGCAGCAGGGTCGAGGGGCACCTCCTTGGTCTGCTCCGCGACCTCAAAGTTGCAGGCGTGCTTGGTTGTGGAGTCGAGGTCCTCGTTGACCATTTTCTCCAAGGTGGTCACCAGCGCTTCATCCAGCGCCATCGCTTCCGCGTGCTCTACGCACTCGACGTCGTAGTCGAACGCGTGCTCGATGGACGAGCCCACAGTGATGACACCATTTGGTCCTGGCATCTTCATTTTGAGGTAGGTGTAGTTGGGGACGGCCATGAACTTGGCGTAGCAGGGCCACCGAAGTATGGCGTGGTAGGCGCCCCGGAACCCCACCACCTCGAAGGTGAGCATTTCCTTGCGGAAGTTGCTCGGAGTGCCGAACCAAACCGGCAGGTCGATTTGCCCGAGGGGCTGGACGCGCTTGCCCGGCGTGACGCCATGGAACGGCGTCGTGCTGGGCCGCAGCTGGTCCAGCCCGATCCCCAGTAGGCGCAGTGTGTGCGCGTAGAGGATGTTGAGGCTGCTGCCTCCGTCCATCAGGACCTTTGAGAACCGCGCATTCCCAATGACCAGGTCGACCACCAGTGGGTACTGACCCGGGTTGGGGATGCGGTTGGGGTGGTCTTCACGGTTGAAGGTGATGGCGTCCTCCGACCAGTCGAGGAAGGAGGGAGGCGCCCTTTCCGCGGCGAGGACCTCGTGCCGCTCCCGCTTGCGCTGGCGGCTCGTCATGTCGACGGTCGGTCCTCCGAAGATGAGGAACACGTTTTCCACGGCGGGGAAGCCGCCAGCGTCGCCATCTCCTCCGTCCTTCTTGGCCTCCGCGTCCTATGCAGCGGCGCGACCGTAGAACTTCTTGAGCATGTCGCATTGCTCGAGGGTTTGGTTCACTGGGGTCTTGTGGTATGGACATGGCTTTTTCAGCATGTCGTCGAACACCCCCGGACCTCGAGGGGCCGGTCGAGGGCCTCGTCGAGCCGGGTCAACAGCAAGGGCCTCGGCGTCATCGCCGTCGCGCCCCTGCTCGCGCGCCTCGCGGCGCGGCTTCTTTCCTTTCTTGCCCCGCTTGTCCTTCCGGTGGGGCTCCCTGGACTTGCTGCCCTCTGCGGGCACGTCGTCCGAGCGCCTGCCCTTCTTGCCATCGAAGATCGCTCCCACGGCCTCTTCTCCTGAGGCGAAGCTGGTGGCGATGTCGAACAGCTCGTTTGAGTCCGCAGGCGGGCTGCGCCCCAGCTCTCGCACGAGGTCCCGGCATGTTGTTGACGGTTAATAATTGTATCAAAGTTCGTTCGTGACTCGCAAGCGTACAAGTCTCCCGTCGTAGTCAAGGGACCCTTCTTCCCTCGAGTGGTGAACCCAAGGTATCGAATCCGTGGAACAAATGTGTGACGCAAGACTTAATCTATTAAAGCCAAGTAACTTCAATCTTCGATAAAAGAAACCTAATGCATCTAAGTAAAAGACATGAAACGAATCTAATCTACTAAAGACCGGAGAAAACAAAGTAAGATTGGGTAGATAAACCGATCTAGAGGGATCGGGGTAAGCCTTTTGTTGAAGTTCCAAGCAAGAGAAGAAGTAGCAAATCGAATCTTAATAGAAGCCTCTTTAAATCGTGGTTTCCCGTCCAAATCCGAAAACATCCGCCTTTCGAGACCCCCGTTCTGTCACAACGTATCCCTATTCATGCGGGGAGCTTAGGGCGAGTCAAAAGACAAGTCGAGATTCTTTCGGAAGATCCGGCGTGTACCTCTAGCCACCGCGGCTACAAGAACACCCTATGTAATCTATCGCGCGAATAGAATTGGAATAAGCAAAGCCGATCGAAAAACGAAATCTTCGAGGAAACACTTGATCGCTAAGAAAAGATTCAACTTGATAATTCAACTATGACAATGATACATACACAAGATCACCACCGGGATCCTTCCTTGATCTTGCTTCTAGCTCCGGAACTCCGACGTGGTCTTCCATGCAAGGTTCCCACGTCGGCTAGGGAAACCCTAGTCAACTAGCTCGACCCTCTCCTCTCCGACATGGTGTCCCTCTCTTCTCTGCTTCTCGGCGGCCGAAGACGAAATCTTCTCCGCGTGGCTCTCGGTCAGGGGACTATAAATAGCCCGATTGGCGGCTAGGGCAAAGGAGGACGGATTTGGGCCCAAAATGGGCTCCGGGCCGACCGGACCGGGCCGGCCGGCCCGGGCCCATTTAGGCCCGGCCCCCGTGGGCTCCTTTGCCCGAGGTCGGTTCCCTTGCTTCCCGGATGTTTCCCCCTTCGCATGTAGGTCCATGTCGTCGGTTTCTCTCCGAATTGGACTCAACTCCTTGTCTTGCAAGATTCGACACTTTTCCGGTCGGGTCCTTGGAGTCCGTCGTCTTCTCGGATCAAGTCCCCGGCTTCTTGGAGTTAATTTTGCTTCATTGCATGACTTGTTCGGGGCTTCAAGGTCTTGTCATGAGGTGCTTGATGAACTTATCCCGAAAGTCTTGCATTCAACACTAAATCCCTGCATAAACATCAAACTCCAAAACCGACATGCACACGTGAACTTGTTATACCACGGGGGTTAGTACCAATGGATAAGGTATAAAACTCATGCCAACACCGAAGGTAAACTCATGGCTAGGTTGACGGATTTTCACCGTCAACATCTCCCCCATGCTTAAACCTTGCTCGTCCTCGAGTAAGCCTTCGATGGATATCATCTTTGCTAAACAATGTTTAAACTTTGCACTTGATCACACATGAGAAAACATAATGCTCTCAAAATTTTAATTCATTAAAGTTCCATAATGTACTAGCCTTCATCTCTACGGAGGGTAGATTCTTTTTAAGCTCATCCCACAAGTATTAACATGCTCACAAAGTTTTAAATAGATCTCAGAATTTTTGAAATGAAGATCGAGATAAAGAAAAACTAAACCAAATTCACAAATTTAAATCATCTCGTGTATTGCTCATAAACTCTCATCTCACTTGTCTCTCAAGCCTATATATTCTACTCCTTTCCCTCTCATAAATATGTGGTAGGCTTTATATGGAGCTTTGGGAAAGTTTAGTCCTAACAAGATTTTATAAATGAGGTGTTGTCAAAACAAGACAAGCTTCTCATGGTCTTACCGAGACTCGTCAAAAAGGTCATTGGAAAATAATGTTAATCAAGGAGGGGAAAGAGAAAAATACACACACTTTTAGATGAGTGGACATGTGCAAATGGCAAAGAGTGATCCCGAGGCACAAAGGAAGTCCTCGTTATCGGATTGCACATGGTTGGAAAATGAGAATGGATCTTTTTAACTTGAAGCCTTGAATGCACTTTTAGAGAGCTAGGGAATTTACTTTACGCACCGTACCTACCTCCTCCCCCATGCTTAGACGTTGCTCGTCCTCGAGCAAAGAGGCGAAAAATAAGGTAGGTACCGGAAATATTTTTCCTTGGAGAGATACTTGAAATCTTCAATGTCGGCACCGTCTTGCGATCTTCCTTGAATTGATGATCCATTCTCAACAATAGGTTGTGGTCAAGGAGGTAATCACAAAAGATGATATTTGGTTTAAGGGTGGATATCCGGCAAAGTTTGTGAGATCACCGATGCGGGGATACACAATGCACGGATAAAAGGCTAGCAAAAAGATAGATACGCAAAAACGGAATGACCAGCTTCTTAGTCTCGGGCCAGAGAAATCATGGCCTGCAATAACGCACTCAAAAATAAATCTTGTACACTAAGGTTTATGCACTCAAATATATATAAGGCTTTGGATAGGTTGAGCAACACACAAGTGATATTTGTGACAAGGTTAGCAATATTTTTGAGCATAAAAGACATCTTTAATCTATTCATAACTTGAGAGCACATAAAACATTATGGGTCTTTATTTTAATCATAACCTCCGCTGAAAATTAAGCTAGCATTTAAATAAATTCAGATCTGTATTTTTAAGAGAGCACTAGCTTAAACATGCATAAATCAATTACAAAGATGAACAAAGCTGCAATTTTAATCATATATCATCATGGCACGAATTTTGTAACTTTTCCAATGATATAATCAAGGTGGTGTCTTTATTAATGGTGACATCAAGTTGAAATACAAACTGAAAATAAACAAACATGCTTGCTGAAATTTAAATAAAAACAGAAAATACTACGCAAACACACATAAGCAAAAGCTGAAAATTACAGAGAAAAAGAAAAGAAAAGAAAACTAAAGTTCCTAAATCTTCTAGTCCTCCGCCGGTGGTTGATGTTGATGGTCTTGATAATAATACCCTTGCTCATAATATGATTGGACACTTCCTCCGACGAATTGATTTGGCTCCACAAGGTGAAGGCGTCCAAGTTCAAAGGCAATATTTGCGTTGCCTTCACCAAGTTGAGCTGCGTTAGCTTGGATGGCTGCGATGTTTTGAGCGTTACTTGCAGCAAACCCTCCAATAATGGCCATGCTTTGTTGTGGTTGGGGATGATGAGCGTAGGACTCCGTGAAGTTAGCGTTGGGCACAACATAATTTGGTGGGGGTACCGGTGCACCACCCCCCATGCTTGCTCTTGTGGCCCTCCGTAATAACTTGACGGAGGAGGGACCCCGCCGAATGGTTGCACATGGGTTGTGCTCCACTCGCTTGTGCGGAGGATGTTCCCTCCTCTACGATTCTTCCTCTCTTGTTCTTCCTTGCAGGGACAAGTAGTCCCTCTTCCAACCAATCTTCTCTCCCTTCATTGAAAAGCCTAAGCCTCTCGTTGGGAAGGGGTAGGTTCACTATGGCCGACCGATAACCTCCTCTCTCATCTCCACTAATGTATTTGCCTTGCCGCAAATATTCAATGCCGAGAGAGGTACCACGCAAAAGGTGGTCGGGGTTTCTTGCGATCCCCGGCCGCAAGGAAAAGGCCAACATGGAGAGGTAACACCCCGAACCAATATTACCCGCCCCCGATGTTGCTTCACAACACCAATGGTTGATCATGAGGTAAGAGGGGTCTATTGGCTGCCTGGCAATTAAAGCCGAGTATAGCCAATTCAACTCCGTGTCGGTCACCTTTGTTTCCTTCATCCTCCCCAATACCCTCTTGCACATCCAAGAGTGAAATATCCGGATAATGGGGTTGCGGATGCAATTGCGTTGTTGATGGGCTTCTCCGGAGATCATGTTCCAAAATCCCGCCAACATGCCGGGTGGCACGTCAACTTTCTCCGGAGCTCCCTTGTGGAATCCAAGCAGCTCCCTAACGTGCTTGTAGGGAACCTCTTGTTGGACTCCCTCCAAACGGAATGACAAGCTTTGCACCCCATCATCATCAACGATGGGTGCAATAGTCATTAAAATTTCCAAGGCGAACCCCCAAATGGGTGTCCACCGTTACTCCGTTGGAGAACTGCACTCATCCGAGGTGCCCCAACATATAGTATATGCCGGTGCAAAAACCCAAGGTGTAGAGTGCTTGGTCGTCGAACTCGACGTTCGGCACAAGCCTCTTCTCAAGATTGGCGAGCCTCTCCTCCTCCTCCGTCGACAAGATGATGAAGCCGTACGAAGAGTGTGTCGGGGTGCAAGGAGGTGGTGCGGTTGAGCGAGTCGATCGTCGTGGTGGCGCGGGCTGCTCCTCCGTGTGCCCACGAGGTTCGGTAAACCTCATGGAAGTGCTTCTTGCAGCCCTCATACCACCAAGGAGGAGAGCATCGTTCCTTCTCGGTGGTGCCGTATCCGTCTCCATGCTCCGGGGAGACTCGGAAACCAAGTGCCTCCTCGAAGACGTAGTTGATGACGGCTTGGACGACGACGAACTCTTCTTCTTGGAGAAGAGACTTGTGGTCTTCTTCCACATGGTTGCTGCACTCTTTTCTTCAACTAAAATTCCGGGTTGCAACCGGTAACTAGGCACTTAAACTCTTTGCTTCGGATGTGGACTTTGAGTGGATTAAGGATGTGGATTTTTTTTCTTGAGCTCTCAAGCTTGGGAAGGTTGGCTATGTCTACGGAGGTTTTGAGCACACAAACTTGAACACACAAACAAAGGAAGGAGAGGGAAGCTTGCCTGCAGAAAACGGGAGCCGGGGGGCTCCTTATGTAGGTGAGGCCGGCCTCGGTGCTCCTCCCCGTCTCGTCTTTCTTCCGGCACGATCTTTTCACCTCTCGCAACTTTCCCCGCCCGCGTGCTCCACGAGTTGCACCGCCCAAACGCTCTCGTCCACTATTGGTCCTTCCACTTGATGCTTCATGTTTTGGGTCATGTCCATGCTCCCTAGCTCTACTTGCTTCACATGCCACCATGAAATTCCTACAAAGTTGATGCTTGCTGCCCACCATGCTTGTCCTTTGCATGTGGAATTGGTGAAAGTTGATGAAAGGGAATCCAATGGTGCATGCATGATTACTAGATTGCCTCCACTAAGGTGTGTTTAAGGTTAAGCACTCCTCTAATTCGAAATTTAAAATATTTTTCAGAGCCATGCAAGAGCTCGAACATAATTTTAGAGAAGTTTTTAAACCATTAAAAACAAATGCAAGTCGAAAATATTTTCTTTTTACGTCGATTTCGGTCTCACCGGTATAGTTTGCCTTCATTGGTTGAGAGCAGACATTTTCCCGGCTTGATCATGGGGGCATATGTTTAGGTTCTAATTTTGGCTAAATAAGGAAGATTTCGAATAAAACAAAATTAGAATAGGCTTAGAAAAATTCTAATCCTAGAGAAACCAAGGATAAAGATTTTTAAAACCAACCAAAAGTTTTGATTTCTAGGTTCACGCGAGTTCTACCACGTGCTGAATTTTATTAACACTTAAACATAAATCGTGGCTCTACTCGTGTGGTTTTAGCATGAAAAATAAGTCAACCTCAGCACCATAATGAGGGTGAAAGGTTGAGTTAAGGTTCTGAAATTATTTGGTTGAGGTTTCTCGAAAAGAAAAGAACAAACAAGCACATAGGAGGGTTCATGCAAAGGGTTTATGATAAAGCAAACATTCAATCAAGAATTATGTCTCTAATATTGTTCAACCACTTCTAAGTCTAATGTCTTTGCGTAATTAAACTCAAAAACTAAATTATTAAAAAGACTCGAAAAACCTGGAATCGGGTTGTCCTCCCGGTAGCTTATTCTTGACTTGACGAAACGGGTTGCCTCCCGCCTAGCGCTTCGTTTATAGTCCATGGCTAGACTTCTTCACTTGATTACTCCGGATCAACGCTCTTTGCGGGCGTTGCAATCTTGGGTACCCACTTTGGCTTAGTCAATTTTTTTGGTCTTCACGGTGGCTTTGTCCTTGGTCTTGACGGATGCAACAACTTCCTTGTGGCTCGGCATCTCGAACTCCGGTCCTTCGGTCGTGATCTTCATGGTCTCTAATGTGATCCTTCATCTCTCCCGAATGAGCTTGAGTAGCCTTCGCCGTCTTGGGACCTTGGAGTTGTCTCGGATATTCTTCTTCGTTACCCATCGGGCGCCCGACAAGTTGTCCCACTTGCGTCTAGCATCTTCATCACAATGAACACTTCACGTATAGAGCTTCCGACCTCCGTCACCTCGCCATCTAAATTCTTCAATATTTTCTCCATAGCCTCGAACTTAGTGACGGCGTCCTTGGACATGGTCGTACTCCACACACTCCTTGCATGAGGATCTTGCTTCGGCGGCCTTTAGGTGTTGAGCTTCTTTCTCCATCTCCATCTTCTCCATCCTCCTCTTAAGTAAACCGATATGCCACTCAAGGAATCCGACTCGTATGCATTCAGCTCTCGCAATCGTCATGCGGATAGTTGAGACTTTGATCTTGAACGGCCTCCCGGCGTCTTGAAGGCTTATGATAGGTAGATCAACGATGTCCGGGGTGCGCAGCGCTCCGGTGGTTGAGGTTGATCTTCCTTTGGACTTGGAGGTGGTGATTCCCTTGGAGATTTTGACGGTCCTTCGACTTCAACTTTTGAATCTAGGGTTTCCACCCCTTTAGCTTGTGTTGCATGTCACCTTTGCCTGTAAAGTTTTCCTGGATCATCCACAAAAAAGTTTGGGTTTCTTGGAGAGGTAGCCAACCATCTCCGGTTAGGGTTAGCAATAAGCAAAGTATGCAAAAACTAGAAAGGAAAAATAAATCTATGAAAACTAGGGTTAGACAAACTAGATTAGATGTAATTTGAGGATGATCAAAGTTTAGTAGATGCAAAAATAAAACAAAATCAGTACTGAAAATTACAAAAAAAAAGCAATAAAAAATCAAATCTTGATCACTTGTTCCCCGGCAACGGCGCCAGAAAAAGGGGCTTGTTGACGGTTAATAATTGTATCAAAGTTCGTTCGTGACTCGCAAGCGTACAAGTCTCCCGTCGTAGTCAAGGGACCCTTCTTCCCTCGAGTGGTGAACCCAAGGTATCGAATCCGTGGAACAAATGTGTGACGCAAGACTTAATCTATTAAAGCCAAGTAACTTCAATCTTCGATAAAAGAAACCTAATGCATCTAAGTAAAAGACATGAAACGAATCTAATCTACTAAAGACCGGAGAAAACAAAGTAAGATTGGGTAGATAAACCGATCTAGAGGGATCGGGGTAAGCCTTTTGTTGAAGTTCCAAGCAAGAGAAGAAGTAGCAAATCGAATCTTAATAGAAGCCTCTTTAAATCGTGGTTTCCCGTCCAAATCCGAAAACATCCGCCTTTCGAGACCCCCGTTCTGTCACAACGTATCCCTATTCATGCGGGGAGCTTAGGGCGAGTCAAAAGACAAGTCGAGATTCTTTCGGAAGATCCGGCGTGTACCTCTAGCCACCGCGGCTACAAGAACACCCTATGTAATCTATCGCGCGAATAGAATTGGAATAAGCAAAGCCGATCGAAAAACGAAATCTTCGAGGAAACACTTGATCGCTAAGAAAAGATTCAACTTGATAATTCAACTATGACAATGATACATACACAAGATCACCACCGGGATCCTTCCTTGATCTTGCTTCTAGCTCCGGGAACTCCGACGTGGTCTTCCATGCAAGGTTCCCACGTCGGCTAGGGAAACCCTAGTCAACTAGCTCGACCCTCTCCTCTCCGACATGGTGTCCCTCTCTTCTCTGCTTGCTTCTCGGCGGCCGAAGACGAAATCTTCTCCGCGTGGCTCTCGGTCAGGGGACTATAAATAGCCCGATTGGCGGCTAGGGCAAAGGAGGACGGATTTGGGCCCAAAATGGGCTCGGGCCGACCGGACCGGGCCGGCCGGCCCGGGCCCATTTAGGCCCGGCCCGTGGGCTCCTTTGCCCGAGGTCGGTTCCCTTGCTTCCCGGATGTTTCCCCCTTCGCATGTAGGTCCATGTCGTCGGTTTCTCTCCGAATTGGACTCAACTCCTTGTCTTGCAAGATTCGGCACTTTTACGGTCGGGTCCTTGGAGTCCGTCGTCTTCTCGGATCAAGTCCCCGGCTTCTTGGAGTTAATTTTGCTTCATTGCATGACTTGTTCGGGGCTTCAAGGTCTTGTCATGAGGTGCTTGATGAACTTATCCCGAAAGTCTTGCATTCAACACTAAATCCCTGCATAAACATCAAACTCCAAAACCGACATGCACACGTGAACTTGTTATACCACGGGGGTTAGTACCAATGGATAAGGTATAAAACTCATGCCAACACCGAAGGTAAACTCATGGCTAGGTTGACGGATTTTCACCGTCAACACATGTGGTGCCCTCGAGGAAGGCGTGCACAATCTTGGATTGCGCCACGCTTGGGAGCTCCGTGCAGCGCTTGGAGAAGCGTCGTATGAAGTCCCGGAGCGACTCGCCGGGCTTCTGGGTGCAGGAGCGCAGGCCCCAGGAATTCCCAGGGCACACGTACGTGCCCTGGAAGTTGCCCACGAACATGCGGACCAGATCATCCCAGTTGTGGATCTGGCTGGCTGGCAGGTGCTCGAGCCACGTCCGGGCCGCATCGCCAAGGTGTAAGGGGAGGTTGCGGATGATGACCTCGTCGCTAGTGGCCCCGTCCAGCTGGCATGCTAGGCGGTAATCGTTGAGCCACACGCGGGGATCTGTTTCCCTGTTGTACTTGACAATGGTCATGGGCTGGCGGAAGCGCTGGGGGAAGGCCGCCGCGCGGATCTCCCGGCTGAACACACGGGTCCCCGGGGGCTTCGGCGTCGGAGAGCGGTCTTCACCGCTGTCGTAGCGTCCGCCCCGCCGAGGGTGGTAGCTCGCCGTTGCTCGCGCGTCCGCCTTGCTCGTCCGCCAAGCGTTGATGATGTTGCGGGCGTCGCCGTCCTGCGCCTGCGCGTGTCGAGGAGCCGCTCTTTGGCCGGCGTGCGTCCGGGTTGGTCGGTCGCTCCGCCGCTTCACCTGCATGGACCGAGGGTTCGCCCCCTGCGCGGCCCCATCGCCTCGTGCGTCCCCCTGTTGGCGGATGCGTGATGCCGAGCTCTCGGCCTGTTGAACGACCGCCTGCTCGATGAGGGCCTGCACCTCGCGGTGCAGGTTCCGCGCCTCGGGCGTCGAGGGGGCCGACATGGCTCGCGGCAGCGTCGCAGCGGCGATAAGCTTCTGGCTTGCCCGTGGAGGCGTGTCCGGGTTGTCGGCGTTGAAGTCGGCGTTGATGCGGTCGCGGGCCTGTATGCCTAATTCTCGCGCGCGCTCGCCGCGCGCAGAGGCCTCGCCTGCCATGGAGGCGCGGAGCAACCGACCGTCCGATACTCCTCCGCCAGCTTGGCCTCGAGTTCGCGAGCTTGGGCTAGCTGCGCGTCGATGTCGGCCCCAGCTGGGGTGCTTGGTCCCGCAGCCAGGCGCGGAGCGATCCCTGGGGCGGGCGTAACCTCCCCGTCGCCGGTGCCCGCTGCACCGGTGGCGTTTGCTGGGTCGTTGGCGATGACGACGCAGCATTCCCGCGCGGGGTCGTAGCTCCCGGTGCTGGAGTCGTCGGAGTAGCCGAACCAGTAGTCCGTGGCGTCAAGGAAACGCCTGAACATCACTGGGTCCGGTACGCCGGAGAAGTCTCATTCCGCGTACCCATGCAGGTTGGCGGGTGGCAACGCGTCGAGGGAGCCCAGGGACGACTCGTCGCCCGCGGAGGCACCAGGGTCCCTGGCGACGAAGACGTGACGGCCAGGGGAACCCTGCGCATCGTGGTGTTGACGTTGGCGTTGTAGGCTGTCGTGGCGCCGCGCAGACCGATGGGGAAGCGTGGCCCGGAGACCGCATGTTCCCCCTCCGGGGTGGCGGTAGTCGCGCTGACGGGTGCGCCGCGTTGGGAGGCGGCGCGTTCGGCTTGCCGTCGCTCCGACCGCTCCCGGCATGAACGCCGACCGGAGCGGCGGCGACGCCATGACGGCGACGGACCCGCGGCATCCATGCTGCGGGTGTCCGTGTCGTGGCGACGCGCGCAGCGGCGACCGGGGCGGACCCGGCTTGGCGTCGCGCACAGAGCTCCTCACGGTTGGTGAGGCGCATCAGGTAGCTGTTCCCCGTAGCCTGAAAGTTCAGGCCCCCGAACTGGATTTCAAACCCGGCGGGGAGGGGGTCCGAGCTGCCCATAGAGTAGCGCGTACCGCGGTACTCAGTGCGAATCACCATGGAGGGAGTTGACGATGGGTTGACCTTAGGCGCTCGATTGCCCCACGGTGGGCGCCAACTGTCGGTGCGGAATGTGGTCCCGACACTAACTAGTGATAAGCGCCAAGGTCTATCCCTCAATGGTCGATGCTAAGCAATCAGGAACACAAGGTTTATCCTGGTTCTAGCCGAGGGCCGTACGTCCAGCAGTGGTGTGCTCGAGGCACTATATTGCTCAGCACCGGGGGTGCCTATAGTGGGGCTGCTACAAGTGAGGCGGGAGAGGAAGCGTGGCCTCCAGGTCCCTGGTGAAGTGGCTGAAGATATTGTGGGGGAATTGGGGAGCAAGTGCGTGATGTGTCGTGTGTTGCTGTTGTTGCTCCGTGTTCTCTGTCTTGCCTCCCCTGCGGCGGGGGAGTTCGTCTTCCTTTTATAGGCCAAGGAGAGAACGAATTACACGTATGCCGCACTATTTAGCTACATGGGGAAGTGTGGTGTGCTGTGCCGTAGAGTAGGTGGCCGCCTTGACGGTCCTTGCCGCGATCTGGCCATCATGGCGTATCTTGTACCCGAACAGTGGTAGCCTCGAGGGTAGGAGCGCAGCGAACGGCCGTGATGTCTCCAGGCGGGCTCGAGGGGTTGCTGACGTCGATCCGTACGGGATAAAGTGGCGAGCATGGCGGCGTCCCGTTACCGCACGCTCCACAGCGCCGGAGCAGTTACCACAGTGCCCGGCGTGGGGTTGTACGCGCGGGGGCGGCCGCCATTCCGTTAACAGTGGCAGGGATGGCGCTCCACCGGCCTAACGCCACGACCTAACCCTGCAAAGTCACAGGAAAGCAAATCGACGGTGCGGCTGGCCCCCCTTCGAGGGCTCGGCGCGTTAGCCGTACCGGAGTAGGCGGCGCGGCGTCACGGGACTGGCACCGGCCACGTCGCACAGTCCCCCACAGTGGCGGGGATGGGTTCCCTCCTAGGGAGTTGGTGCGACAGGGGCGGGGCGCGAGTCCCGGGCGCATGATGGCGCCCCCCGCCGTTGTCAGAGCATTAAATGCCCGTACCCGCGTACGGGAACGGCCCTGCGCGCACGGAGCGCCCTCGAGCGAGGTGGAGCCCGCTCGAGGGCGGTGCGGACCCTCGAGCGAGGCGGAGCCTGCTCAAGGTAAGTGCAGTCCCTCGAACGGGGCGGAGCCCACCCGAGGGAGGTGTGTGCCCTCGAGCGAGGCGGAGCCTGCTCGAGGGGATCTTTGAGTGGGCCGTCTTGGTGGGCCGTCGGGGCCACGGTGGCGTGGGCCATGCCCTGTGTGCGTGTTAAGCGAGGCGTGTTTGGCCTTGGCCTTTCTTGCAGGTTTTAAGTGGGGTTTCCCCAGTTGTTTAAGGGGGCCCCTAGGGCTGTCCCCGACAGTTGTGTCGGAGTCCACCTTCGGGCCCGATTTCCACCAACAGTTTGGCGCCCACCTCGTGGAAGAATCCAGGACCGCATGGTGAGGACGCGATCGGTAGGCGCTGAAGCCACCACGGCTCAGGCGTCAACCCCTCCGCTAGCACCGGAACCCGCCAACCCTTCAGCTTCGGCCATCCAGCCTTCGGCGGGGACCGGTGCCGGGCCGAGCGTTCCGGAGGTTGAGCACACCACTTCAGGGGTGGTAGAGGTCAGCCTCGAGGGGCTGGGGGCTTCGGCGCAAGACATCGAAGCGCTCCGAAGGATCCGGGCTCTCGTCGCGGGCAAGACCGTGGCGGCCCAGCAAGAGCAAGAGATGTGGTCGTCTTCGTCGCAAGCGTAGCCGTCCCAGCAACAGGATGTGGCGCCGACGCATGTCGCTCTAGACGCCGTCGAGTTCAACATCAGGCAAGCTGAGCTCTACCTCGCTCTGCTTCAGAGCTAGATCGCCGACTCGTCGCCACCGCAACAAGCCATCGCCACACCGATCGCTCCAGCACCGGCGCCCGTTGCGCAGGCCGCACCGGCGGCTCGGCGGCGGTCCGGCACACCCCGCGCAGCCATGCGGGCTCGGGCTGGATCAGTGGAGACAGCAGAAGGACGCATCCGAAGGGCAAAGCATCGGCCATCGGCAGGAGCGGGGGCAGGCGCCGGAGCACTTCGCGCCGGAGGACGCCCCGTTCTGCAACATCGTCCCGGTATCCCCGCTCTCAGTCGAGCTCGAGAGCACGCCATGGCCCCGTCGCTTCAATGCCAACACCCTACCCTAGTATGACGACGGTGATGCCACAACGAAGGCAAAGGCACTCGTGCTGGCCCTCAAAGGAGAGGTTCAGTATTGGTATGCAAACATACCGAAGGGGCACATAACATCCTGGTTTCAGTTGCGAAACAAGCTGTTGTCTAGTTTCAAGGGAATGCAAGTCGAAGAGCTAGATTCCAATGACCTAGTCAACATGTGTGTCCAGGGAGACAGGGAGTCACTGCAAGAGTATATGCACAGGGTGGTGAAGTTGACGGCGCGTGCACCCGGGGTGTCCGAAAGCAGCACTATCGATGCCATCGTTGGGGGCTTGAGAGTCAGAAACTGCCAGGATGTGCTTGACAGAATCAAGCCGAAGTCTCTGCAAGAACGGTTTGAGGTCATGCAAGAATACTGCAAGTCCGACAAAGGCCGGCACCGAAGGCTGGATAGAGCCAACGCAGCGAAGAAGCAAAAGCAACAGGGGCACTAGGTCCAACCGAAGGGGTGGCAAAATCACCCGCCGAAGCAGGCAAACCGTCAGGTCAACAATGTATCTGCGCCCCTCGACCAGAACCAAAGTCGGAATGGCGGTGGGCACAAAGGGGGACACAAAAATGGCAGAGGGCCGAAGCCGTAGTAGCAAAACCCGCCACAGCGGGGGGAGGCGAAAGATTTTTCTTTTGGCTCCATGGGATCGACGCTCACCACCACACCCACCAATGCCCTTCGGCGATCAAGAAGAAGCTGGAGTGGGAAGCAGAGGAGAAAGCAAGGGCAGCGGGCCTAGCTGTGAATCATGTCATGAAGTGCTAGAACTCGGGGCAGTTCAGGGCCTTGCCGCCACCATGTCACCACCAATCTTTCCAGCCTTCGGCGCCCACGTAGATGTTCCACCCAGCATAGACGTACACACCTTCGGCGCCGCAGCTGCCGCCGCCCCCACCCATGCACACGCAGCAACCGTCAGTATTCGTACCTTCATGGCCGAACCCACCCATCCACCATCAAACCCATTACGCCCAGCCACCTCCACCACCTCCACCAAAGCAAGAGGCACCTAACTCTAGCAGCTCGGGAATGATGGGCATGGTCAACATCATCAATGCAATCTCGGGCGGCTCCAATGAGCCAGTGCACGAGACGAAGAGGCAACGACAGGAATACTACCGAAGCGTATCGCACATTTGCTCTGGGAAGTACTTCCATCTGCCATGGTCCCACATCCCAATAAGTTTCACGGCAGCTGACATTTGGCTGCAACACTATCCTCACAATGACCCGCTCGTCATAAGAGCAAACATTGGCAAGAACACAAAGTACTACTTCGACAATGATGTGGGAAGGGTCCTGGTGGACAACAGCAGTTAAGCGGACATATTAACCCGGCAGTGTTTCTCCGGCATGGGTTTCAAAAAAGAAGACTTGAAGAAAGCGGAGCACCCGCTGTACGGCTTTGGCAACAAGAGGATCGAAGCCCTGGGCAATATTGACGTCAATGTGACTTTCGGTCAATATGCCACCATGAGGACGGAAGTCATAACTTTTGATGTTGTTGACTTCGTGTACCCGTATAATGCCATCTTTGGTCGCAATACCATCAACAAGTTCACAGCAGTCATCCATCAAGGGTACCTGCTAATGAAGATACCAATGGCAGTGGGGGTGATTTTGGTGTATGGTAGCCAGGAGGAGGCTCGAAGGGCCGAGCGCAACACGGCAGTGCATAACAGGCAGGTGCACGTTATCAATGAAGATGCGGGCAACGAAGCCGTGGTAGCAGAAGAGCAGAGGGCCGAGGCCCAAATGAGACAGTCTATGAAAGGGGCCGAAGCCGAGTGCATGAAGGCAGTCGATGTCACGAGCACAGTCCCTTTGTGCGCAGATGTGCCAAGCAGGACTGTCATGATAGGTACCAAAGTCAGTGCGGAGGAGGAGGGAAAGCTCCTGCAATTCCTTCGTCATAACCAGGATGTGTTCGCATGGTCCAAGTCGGACTTGATGGGTGTCCACTGCTCAGTTATAGAGCACGCTTTGAACACCGACCCGAAGGTCAAACCGAAGCTGCAGAGGCAGCGGCCGATGTCAGGCGACAGGGTCAAGTCTGCGGAGGCTGAAGTGCAGAAGCTGCTTGATGCTAGAATCATAAGAGAAGTGCAGTACCCCGTGTGGGTGGCCAATGTGGTGATCGTGCCGAAGAAGAACGGGAACATGCGCATGTGTATTGATTTCACAGAACTCAACAAGGCGTGTCCGAAGGACCCTTACCCGCTGCCAAGGATTGACATTATCATTGATCAGGCAGCTGGATGTGAGATACTGAGTCTCCTAGATTGTTTCTCTGGATACCACCAGGTGTGGATGCGAAGGGAGGACGAAGCTAAGACCGGGTTCACGACACCCTTCAGCATTTTTTGTTTCGTTAGAATGCCAGAAGGCCTTCGTAATGCTGGGTCAACTTTCAATCGCATGATGAAGATGATTCTGGGTAGCCAGCTGGGGCGCAACGCCTCGGCCTATGTTGACGACATCGTCATTATGAGCGAGAAGGAGAGAGATCATATCGCGGACCTGACCGAAACCTTCGACAACATGAGGCGGAACGACCTCAAGCTTAACCCAGAGAAGTGCATCTTCGGCATTCGGAAAGGGCAACTGTTAGGGTGCATGGTCTCCAAGCGGGGCATTCAGGCAAACCCCCAGAAGATCGAAACATTATGAAGAATGCAACCACCAAGCAACAGAAAGGAGGTCCAAAGGCTCACGGGCGGAATAGCATCGCTAAACCGGTTCATCTCCAAGGCTGCTGAGCGAAGCCTACCCTTTTTCAAGGTGCTTTGCGCGAACTCAGTTTTTCAGTGGGGTGCGGAGCAACAGCAAGCCTTCGAGGATCTCAAGGTCATGACCAAACCGTCGCCGAAGGCCGAGCTGCTGCTGTACATCGTGGCAACCGACACAGCGGTCAGTGCGGTGCTTGTGGAAGAGCGAAAGGAAGCAGACGCTTTGAAACAGTTCCCCATCTATTACGTCTCCGAAGCTTTGAGCGGCTCAAAACTTTTCTACTCCGAGATGGAGAAGATGGCATATGCAGTTGTGATAGCAAAGAGGAAGCTTCGGCATTATTTTCAGAGCCACAATGTATCGGTCCCCACAGCTTTCCCTCTTCGAGACATGTTTGAGAACAAGGAGTCCACGGGGAGAATGGGCAAGTGGGCCACCGAGTTGGCGGAGCACGTCATAAACTTCGTTGCTCGCAGTGCAATAAAGTCTCAGGTCCTCGCTGATTTTGTGGCCGACTGGATGCCTTCGGCACCGAAGAAGGAACCCATAGTCTCGGAGCCAGTATGGGAAGTTCAATGCGATGGCGCATATTGCCACCTGGGGTCAGCAGCAGCGGCAGTCCTCAAGTCCCCTTCCGGCATTAAGCTTCGTTACGCGTTGCGATTGAATTGCGACAACTGCACGAACAACATGGCAGAATATGAAGGCTTGCTGCTAGCGCTTCGGAAGGCTAGGGCGGTGGGGGCAAGGAGGCTCGTCATCTTGACGGACTCCGGACTCGTAGCCGGCCACATCGGGAAAACTTACAAGGCAAAGAAGCCGGACATGATGAAGTATTTGCAGGCCGTACGAAGCATGGAGAAGTTTTTCATTGGCATCACGGTACGAAGCTTTCCCAGGCACTATAACAAGGAAGCCGATGCCATAGCAAAGGCGACCGCTCTGCTCAAACCTTTGCCCCCAGATGTGTTTTATGAAACAACAACCGTCAGATCTGTTGCTGACGAAGCAACACCTCCTAAGTTCATGAATGCCATACAGAGTGAAGACTGGCGCGCTCCAATAGTAGTGGCGGTCAGGGGCTATTACGAGGCCGAAGATGGCGTTGCAGACAAGAGAGTGGCCATCAGGGTGAGAAATTACCACATCATCGATGGTAATCTGTACCGGAAGGGGGTATGTGCCCCATTGTTGAAGTGCATATCAGTGACCGAGGGCAAGCAACTACTCCACGAGATCCATAGTGGCATGTGCTCACATCACCTCGGCACGAGAGCCTTAGTGCAGAAGGCTTTTCGTCAGGGTTTCTACTAGCCTTCGGCAGTAGCAGATGCACACGACATCGTGCACCAGTGCCCAGAATGTCAGTGCCATGTGCCATACAGCAAGTTTGCATCTAATGAGATACAATTGATACCGCCAGTGTGGCCCTTCACCCGATGGGCATCGACATCGTCGGTCTGCTGCCGACAGCACCCGGAAACTACACCCATGTTGTGGTAGCAGTGGAGTATTTTTCCCAATGGGTAGAAGCAAAGCCGCTGTTGAGCATCACTTCGGCCACAATTCAGAAGTTCTTTTGGCAGAACATCGTGTGCCGCTTCGGCGTACCGTACGAGGTCACCGTGGACAACGGCAAGCAGTTTGACAGTGCTGACTTCAAGGATTTCTCTACCTACCTGGGCACCAAGTTATGCTTCGCTTCGGTCTACCACCCGCAGTCCAACGGGGCGGTGGAACGAGCGAATGGGGTTATCTTCACCGGCATAAAAAGGAACATCACTGACCTGCCCAAAAGCAAGTGGGCCGAAGAGCTGTCGAGGGTGATTTGGTCCCACAATACCACTACGTCCAGAACCACGCAGTTCTCACCGTTCAAGTTGTTGTATGGTGAGGAGGCCATGCTGCCCGAAGAACTGTGTTTGGGAACCTGGACGAACATCCCTTCCAGCGACGAGGACCTCAAGGCTTCGGTTCAGAACATCGTGGAGGTGCGTCTACAGGCAGAAACAAACATGGCATCTTACCAGGAAGAAACCAGAAGGTGGAGGAACAAAAAGATCAGACCGAAGCTCATACGATCGGGCGATCTTGTGCTGCGCAAGATACCGAAGGGAAGGCTGAAGGGCAAGATGCACGGGAAGTGGGAAGGCCCCTTCATAGCAACTGCAACATCGAACGAAGCAGCTTTCAAGTTGCGTCGATTGACCGGCGAAGAAGAGCCCTACACGTGGAACATGGACATGCTCCAGAAGTACTTCGTCTGAGGCCACCGAGGAGCCCTTATTGTTTTCGTTTTAGAGTTTTCTTTCGTTGTGTTGAGAAGTTTGTAATATATGTACACTAAGTAGGGGGGACGTACTCTTTTCCTCATGGGGGAGGCTTCGCGGTTCCCCTCTAGACCCGCGAAGTGTGAGGTTTTTAACGAGGCGGACCCATGTACTTTGTTTTCCGACATGTAATATAAGTCAGTCTTCCCCCAGCACTTCGCGTCCAAGTTTTCCTTTTTGAGTACGCTTCTGCGAATCCGACGAAGCTATGCTACCCCTATGCTTTCCATAGTGGGCATAGTCTTCGACGTGGCCTTCGGCGGAGTAAGTGACGGCGCGGGCACGGGCCGCATTGAGTGCACACGGGCCGCGCCTGTCACTTATCGTTGTGACCGAAGAGAAAACCCGCTTGATGCAGCACAGAGGCCCCAATTTGGCCTGAGTGAAAGCACGCCTGGAGCGGTGCGATGGTCACGATATGACCGAAAATAAAGCCCGCTTGATGCGGCGCAGAGGCCCCGACTTGGCCTGAGTGAAAGCACACCTGGCGCGGTGCGATGGTCATGATATGACCGAAGATCAAGCCCGCTTGATGCAGCACAGAGGCCCCGATTTGGCCTGAGTGAAAGCACGCCTGGCGCGGTGCGATGGTCACGATATGACCGAAGATAAAGCCCTCTTGATGCGGCGCAGAGGCCCCGACTTGGCCTGAGTGAAAGCACGCCTGGCGCGGCGCGATGGTCACGATATGACTGAAGATAAAGCCCGCTTGATGCGGCGCAGAGGCCCTGATCTGGCCTGAGTGAAGGCACGCCTGGCGCGGTGCGATGGTCACGATATGACCGAAGGCAAAGTCCGCCCAACGCGGCGCAATGGCCCCGATCTGGCCTAAGTAAAAGCACGTCAGGCGCGGTGCGACCCGTGCGACCGAAGATCAATTGACAAGCGATGGCCACAGCCACCTTCGTTCTTATTAATGGACTCCGAATATACAATGTTTTTCAGCCCAACAATTCAAGAGTACAATACAACACGGCAATAAAAAATTACAACATGTTTCGTCATCTACACACACTATACAATTCTAATGGGGTCGCGTCGCCCCAGCATGCCGAGAACACTTCCGGGGGGAGTTCCGAAGCAGGTCACTTCAAGTCTTCACGGCACCACTTGGTGTGACGCGACGCCACGACAGGTCGACGTTTTCCAGGCGATCAATCCTCGTTCAACACTTCTTCGCAGATCTCGTCGATCAAGCGAAGAAACGCCATGTCTATTATTTCCAGAGCCATCTCCCGAAGCTCGCCGTCGGTGGGCATGCGTTCTGCGCCGAAGACAGGATCATAGTCCGTGCGCGGCCGCTCACACTGGCTCGGTCTTCGTAACCGCAGGGCCACTCAATGAAGCATCAGGAATCAAATACATGTATTCGTGTGGCCCGAGGACACCTTCCTCGGCCGGCTCTGGTTTCGGAGCGACCCCTTCGTCTATGAAGGGGTCTATAAATTTTCTCTTGGCCGCCCGACGGGCGGCTCGCTCTCTAAGGATGGTCTCTCGACGTGCAGGGTCCTTCGAAAATTCCGCAAAGAAGCGTTTGGCGGCCTCATTGCGAAGATGGTAGCGTTTTGCTCGATACAACAGGAATTCTGAATACGACACGCCTGGGTGACGGATGCTAAATTTCGTCCACACATTTGGGGCAACAAAAAAAGAGTCTACGGGCAAGGGCGGGTCACTCGCACCTTCGGCTCTCTGCGCAGGCGCCACCGAAGGGACCTGCGCAGAGGCACCTCATATTAGTGTTTAGTACAACCACGGCACCAACAGAAAGAGTATCATCTGTTTACAAAAGCTAAGCCCGGCGCACTTCAGACCTCGGCTTCGGCAGGGGCGACAGGAGTTGCGGTCGGCTCGTCGGTTGCGGGCTCCGGGGGGCCCTCGTGCCTAGGAGAGCTAGCGGCGAGCAGCGTAGCTTCGAGCTCTGCGGCATGCACCACTTCCGAGGCGTCGCCTCTAGCATTTTCTTCGGCATCGGCGGCAGCGGGGACGACCTCGTCAGGTGCGTGGGCAGCGTCCTCTTCGGGAACAGCATCGGCTCTGGGGGAGGTAGGTGTAGGCGCCCAGCTTCGTCCGAGGGCTCCGTTGCCTTGTCAGTGCCTACTTCGTCGGACGTCGGCCTTGTCGCCTCTTCGGCAGCGTGAGCGCCGTCGCCGGGGGCGTCGGTCCCGTCGCCCTCCACGTTTGCGGCGACTTCGGGGTCTTCGGCGGCAATCAGGGGAACCCCAAGCATGGCGATGCAGTCGCCCTCCAACATGAACCGGGGCTCCGGAAGAATGCCACCGCATCAAGATCGCAGGCGCGATTGAACGCGCGCTTGCAGCCGAGGCCCTATCTGCAAGACATGAAAGGCGACACAATCGCATCGTCACGAGTCGACACCAAGAATAGGGTTTTAGAGCGAAAATAGAGGTTGCTTCGGCGAACCTGAGCGCGCAGGCGAACTGATTCGTCTAGCATAAGACGGTACCCGCACTCGGCGAAGAAGGTGTTCATGAAGTTCTTAGTGAGGTTCTTGGCGAGCACGGGGAGTTGCGCCACGTCGAGCTCCGTGTCGGCGGGCCATTCAAAGTTGTCTTTCGTCAGCCGCCGAAGGTCGCTTTTGCTGATTGTCTTCTCTGAGGAGGGGCGATCCGCAGGGACCAGAGAGCATACAGAGTAGGCCAGCATGCGAACCCCCACCGCGGCTCCGAGCTCTCCGAAGATCTTTGTATTCATGGCGACAAGGTCGAAGCAGGCGCTCACCCACTCGTAGAATGCCCCGACGGTGCACCGGGGGAACGAGGACGGCGGTACATCAAGATTGCAATGCTCCAGCAATTCCAAAATATCTGATCGAAGGGTCTCCGCGCTTTGGATATGCTCTGCCAGGTACCGCTCCAGCACGTCGCTCAGCTGGCTCGTCTCCTTCTGTGCTTCGGCCAATTTGGCATCACTGTCGCGAAGCTGAGCGTGCATGTCCTCCTTGGTGCTGGCAAGGGTCTCCACATCAAGGCGCAGCGCTTCCAGGGCAGCTTTGGAGGCCTTCACTGTGTTTTCTTTCGCTTGCAGCAGCTGCCGGCTGCGCTCCTGCTCAGCGGCCAGCCGCCCCTCCAGCTCCGCCACCCGGTTTTGCAGCGAGGTAGTTGCGGCAGCTGATAGCTCCTTCGCATCTTTGTTCTCTTGTTCCAACCTTCGGGCGAGGCACCGGGATGCGACGAAGGCTTTCAGCGACAGATCCCCGCATGCAGTGGTTAGTTCGGCAGAGCTGAGCTTCCCGAAGTATTCCTCCTCATGGGGAATAGCGAAGCTCGACCCCACCTCTTCCACAAATTTACGTTCGTGGCCGCCGCTCATCAGGCCCAGGAAGCGGATTTGTTTTCCACCAATTAACTTGGCTTCGGCGGGGACCTGAAGACGAACAACGGCGGCTCGGGGCTCCTCCGGCGTCACCCGATAGTTGCTACTATCATGCTCTTCCTCTTCTTCTTCATCTTCCTCCGCAGCAGCAACAAAGTCATCTTTTTCGGTGCCCGTGGCCGAGGGGGAAGCGGATTGCTCAGTGCTCTCGGACGATGAGCTGGATGAGCTAGTAGAAGCGGAGCTGGACCTGCCTTCGTCTTGGGGGGCGTCGGCACCGGAGGCGGCAGGACTGCGACCACGGGGGGGCTTCGCCAACAGAAGACACGATGCGCACCTCGCTGTCATCATCGCTGTCTTTCTCCTTCAGGCTGAAGGGCACTCCTCGGCGACCTCAGCTGAAGGCGCGGCCGAGCGCAATGGCACGGCAGCAATCACGTCCTCCACGACGCCAGTTTCGACGTCGACAATTCGGGTTCTCTTGACCGCCAGAGGTGAATCCGTCGGTCACCCGCCACACTTCTTCCGGGCCCGCCCTCGGCGGTGGCAGTAGCGGTGGGGGCAGTTTTCTTGCCACCCCTCTTCGGAGCGGCACGAGGTGAGGTGGCCGTCTCAACTGTGTCTGCTTCGGCGGCGGCGAGCACAGCAGCTTTCCTTTCGGCTGCTTCGTGGTGCTTTGCAAATCCAATGCGTTCAGGCACACTAACCTTGAAAAACTCAAACACTCGATTTGTCCGAGATCCCTTGAGCTCCGTAACAGTCTCCTTGTATTCCTTTGGCGACACAGGGCCGAGAATGAAACACCATGGGCTTCCACCTTCCTCCTCCTCAGCACTGCGATTCAGTAAAATTCAAATAATCAATACGTGAAGCATCGGAAACACAAAAACCAGATAAAAGTCCACCAAGGGGCTCAAGTGCACTCACAATCGGAGGTGAAGCCAAAAGCCTTCGTCCAGTCGGGGCACGGGATTCCGCCGATGTCAGCCGCCCAGGCGTCGTCGGCCACAGCCCAGTCGTCCACTAGCGGGCACACTGGGATGCTGCGGTATTCCTCCACGATGTCGCGCGTTCTGTACTTACGCGAAATCGGCGAAGCATCATCACAAACTCATCGCCTTCGGGGCACGAGGGGTTCTTGGCGTAAGACTCGTGAAGGGGAGGCAACTCCTTTGTAGCCAGTGGGTGAGACTCTCCGGGAGTGGGAGGAGTCACAGTGTGGTAGAGCCAGTGTTGCTGCCAGTCCGAAGGCCACTTGTTGCGATAAGCAGTCACGGGGCTCACCACGCCGGACTTGTAGGAGAAATTTAGACAGCCAAATTGGTAGTCCTTCTTGACAGACTGATCTCCTTCTTCTTCGAAGACCGTCCGACGCTGGTGGTGGACTTGATGTGACGAAGCGAACCCCTCGGGGGAAGGTTTGATCTTGGTGGTGCGGCATATCCACATGTACACCGACAACCGAAGAATTGCATTGGGCGTGAGCTGGTGCAGGAATATGTCGAAGTACCGGAGGATGGCGACGACGATGGGATGAAGGGGGAACCGAAGCCCCGCGTACAGGAGGTCACGGAAGATGACGACCTCGTTGTCGCGAGGCTGTGGTACGGTCTCCCGGCCAGGGGCTCGAGCGGTCCCAACCATACGGTTTTTCTGAAGGGAACCCACATCGGTCCCGTCGATCTGGCTGCGGCCGAAGGTGTACGTCTTCGGAATCTCTTTTGCGGCAGCATCGCGCCTCCGCTTCGGGGCCATGGGTGCAATCTAAATACGAAGTAGAGAAAAAACAGGGGGGCGAAGGAAATCTTACGGCAGAGCCTTCGGAGCTTTCGAGTCTCGCGGCTATAGATCACGGCAGAGGGGTGGGGCAGCCCAAGGGTCAGTCCCCTTTTTATAGTGCGTTAGCGCCCGATAATCTCGCGGACAGCACGCAAATTTACCTTTTTACCCCGACAATCACCCTTCACAACGGTAAATTTTCAAAGGGCAGAGCATGTCTTTTGCAAGGGCGTGTGTCAGTGTGGGCCATCCGTGGGAGTTCCGAAGCCCGCTTTTCGCCAGATAAAGAGTTGGTCGTATGTTCGGCCCTTCTAGGGAACAGGACGGCCCTCACTGACGAGGGGCTACTGTTGGGGAAAGTGGTCTTCGGAACCTTTTTCAAATGGCTGGGTTGTTGGTTTCGGCCCACGCGCGGTTTCGGATTTACAGAGGAAGCTGGCAATGGTGTTTTAATGATAACGCTGATGCTGCTTGAGCTATGTGGGTTTTGTTGTGCAGGAACGGCTCAACCGAGTGGTGCTGGCCTTCGGTGCCGAGAGCGCGGACGGATGCCTTTCGGCGCTGAAGGTGTGGAGGAACTAAAACCGCCACGCGACGGGTGCGCCTCGACTCGGGGACGGAGACGGTCTGGGCAAGACGTCCCGGAGGCCCGATGAAGCCGAAGCAGGATCATGGGCTGTTTCGGCGCCGAAGGTACGGCGCCAGCGATGGTCACGGCGCCATGGCTGCGCTGCGTGTAAAGGTGGCTCGGCCGTGCGAAGACACGCTGGAGGCCTGTACGACGTGGGGAGTTACTGTTATACCCTTGTAAAGTGTTAAAAGCCGTTTTCAGGAATGAAAAAGGTGTAATTGGGGCGGATGGTCATGCCCAGGGGCCTCCTATAAATAGTGAGCCCCTTGTAATAGAACGGACACACAGTAATAAGAAGAGAGCACCGAAGGCACCAGCTTGGTCTTTGGCTTTCGGCTTGTTAAGTATTTCGTTTTCTCTTTTACTATTTCGTAATAGTAAGGGTATTCGAGGTAGAAGTAGAGGGTGAAGTGTAGAGTTAGTAAGGTAGCAAAGGTAGTAGCTGGTCCGTAGTCTCTCCGCTCGTCTCCGAGGGGGGCCTCCGGCTGTTCTACTTCGGAGGAGTGAGGGGCACTCAGGGGGCTGTTGTGTCGGAGTCCACCTTCGGGCCCGATTTCCACCAACAACAGAGTTGGCATGTATTTCTGTATTACTGTGTGTTGACGGTGAATTTCCGTCAACCTAGAGTACTTGTTATACATTGGTTTCGATTATGATTTGCAACTAACCCGCAACTAGGCATACTAATGATGTAACAAGTTCACACTTGCATGTCGATTTTGGAGTTTGTTGTTTACGCAGGAAATCTACGCTAAAGAGGAGACTTTCGGGATAAGTTCACCAAGCACTTTGGAAGAAGATCATGAAGCCCGATAAGAGTCAAGACACTCGATGAACACGACTCCAAATGACTCGAGGACCGAAGCGTCAATGTGCAAGTCTTCAGGGACTCAACCCGAAAACAGCGAAGCTTGCATAGCAAGGATTCAAGCCTAAACCGTGAAGGAAACGACGTCAAAGGCCCACATGCAAGTGCACACGAATAAGGGATCACGCGAGAAGCAACCGGGGAGAAAACCGGGGCCGAACCGGGCCGAAGTGGGCCTGGGCCGGCCGGCCTGGTCCGACCGGCCCAGCCCACTCCGGGGTCGGTTCGGTCCCCCCTTTGCCCTAGGTGTTCGTCTATTTATTCCCTCCGCCGCCGTCGACCGACACATCGAACAAATCGTCCTACCGACGCCAATCGCCAGAAAACCGCCGCCGCAAGATGAGGGAGAGAGTTAGATGAGCTCGTCGCAAGGATCAACGCCGGCGGAGAGAAGGAAGCAAGAGGAGGACTCCAAGCCGTTGGCCTAGGGGTGTTCCCAAGCTCCATCGCCGCCATCTTCATCGACGACGTTCTCCGGAGTCTCCATCACCCCTGTGTGCTTCAATTCGTGTAAGATGATGGGGTAATGTCTCCGTTCATCCCTAGGATTAGATGGATACATGCTATGTGATCGCTATTCGATTTGTGGTTTCAATCTATTGTTTTCATGTTGATGATGCTTTCATGATTAAGGTTAGCTACCGTGTTTTTTCGGGCGTATGATATCCGCTACTCCCATAGATTCCATCAACATACCATGTCCATCATAGGTCTAGTCACGAATACCTTCGCGTAGTGACAGTACGAGAGGAGGGAAAGGGCGAAACCGTGGTCACAACCCCCGGTAGATTGGTTTACCGCTTTCGTGTAGTAGATGCATACCATGTTATCCTAGATCCTAGGGAGGGAACGCTTATCTTTCTTAATCACTCTCTTGTGTTCACCCTTTACCATATAGTTTAACCTATATTTGTTTGATCAACTTAACTTAGATTAACTTAGGTTAGATTGTCTTTACTTTTAGTTTAATACTCTCTTTCAAAGGTTTTCCATTCAACTGGATTAGTACTTGGTTAAGCGCTAGTAATCCCCTTGCTCCGCGGATTGACAAGAACCTTGGGAATCCCGTGGTGAAAAAGGTGTAGGTCCGTACGCTTGCGGATCGTAGAGGGATACGTCTTTTATCCGTCAACAAGCCCCTTTTTCTGGCGCCGTTGCCGGGGAGCAAGCCAGTTTGCTACGTTTAATCTAGTATTAATTTTGTTGATTACTAACACCTAACCCTTATTTTCTAAAAAAAGAAAAAAAATCTTTTTTTGTTTTTCTTTCTACTTTTCTTGTGCCTAGATGGATTTGTTCACCTCACCATTGGAAGACGAAGAGATGTCGCTAAGGGAGCTAGCAATGCCGTCAATGGAAGACATTGAGATGCAAAAATCAGATTTGACGTTTGCTACAACCCACTATGAAGTGAAGCCTGGAATCATCGAGTTAGTGGCGACAAAACCATTTAGAGGATTGGAGGATGACAACCCATATAGACACATTAAGGAATTCACGATGTTATGCAACACGGTGCAACAAAATGGAGTTCCGGCCGCTTGGTTCAAGTGGAATCTTTTTCCATTCTCTCTCGAAGATGAAGCGCGAAGATGGTACACACTTGCGTCCGTTGAAGCAAAAGGAAATTGGGATGAGCTAGTGAAGAAATTTCTTTTGAAGTTCTTTCCCATAAGCAAGGTCCAAGACTTAAGGAGGCAAGTGCTCACTTTCAAGCAAGGAGAGGATGAAGGAATTGATGAAGCATGGGACCGTTTTAATGAACTACTTGAGCGAGGCCCGAACTTGGGATTTTCCGGTGACTTGATGTTGCATACCTTTTATTTTTCACTAACCCCTAACTCGTCTCGTTTTGTAAGCATGTGTGCAGGCGGTGATATAATGGATAAAACAATTAGTGAAGCCGCACAAATCTTACAAAGGATAAGCAATGGACAAAGAACAATACGAGATTGGCAAAGATGTTGTCGAGAGGAGCAAAATGACAAAATCAAGCCCAAGGTGCTTGCTGAAATTTCCGAAAAAGATGAACCAAAGGTCAAGGAAGATGAACCGACCATTCAAGAAATTGAAGATCCACTTCCCAAGGTAAGAGAAGTCATTTCGGATGTTAAAAATGTTGAAACTAACATGAATGTAGGCCGAAGTATGTGGAATGCTAGACCATTGGCGGAGTTCAAGCAATCCGGTTGGGTTCAAGTTGATTTCGCCCCACTAATTAACTACCGAAGGAAGGAGGAACGCCGACACGTTGCCAAACTAATTGAAGATATATTTGATCAAGAGATGAGTGGAGAGTCGATCCAAAAGATGTTTGAAGAAGAAAGAGAAGAAGGAGATGAAGGATGGATCGACCGGTTTGATAACTCAAAGATTTATGATGAAGGGAGAGAAGAGTACAACCGTGATGAGCCTAGTGACTCAAAGGATAAATGGGAGGAGATAGGACTCAAGCTAGATGATAGCTTGTGTGCTATTGAAGCCTACACACTAGCAAATCAATACATGGAAGTACTCAAGGATGAAGAAAAAAGTGAATCAACAATGAGCGATCTTGACGACATGTGGTACGTGGAAGATAAAGAAAGCAACATACAAGTCTTTGAAGATGAAGATTTGGTTGATAAAGAAGACTTCAAAGAAGAGATGAATGCATACATAGTTGAAGGATTACATGTTCCACATGATGAGATGGAGGGGATGCAAAAAGGTAACAAAGAGACACCTTCACTCGTTGAGATCGATTCGCCTTCAACACTGCTTGATGAACCAAATATCACTCTTGTTGAAAAATCTCTAAGGCCAAGGTACGCGCTGAAATCTCAAGATATTATTGGTATTGATGTTGATAAATTCAAATACTTAGGCTCAACCAATAGTATGAATGATAGTTTAATGTCTATGCCTTGTTCCAATAGTGATCATGTTGATAGGCTAGATTTTCTTGAGAATGAAAAAGAGGAAACATTTAAGTTTGATCCAATTAATCTCACACCTAAACAACCTTTGCCTAATGATGAGCTAAGTGCTATGCATGAAACATATGCTTCTTTTATTTACACCTTGACTTGTTGCTACAATTCACATGTGTTAATTATGGACGCGTATGTTTACAATAAGTTTTGTAAATCTCGATCATGCTTTGCGCTTGGTCAAGCTAATGACCTTAAAGAATCATATGTCGGCAAAGGCCCGATTTTCACTAACCATGTAGACAAGGCTTGAATAATGAAAAAAAAGAAGTCATGCCTAAAAGAGTTGCAAGATAAATCATCAACCTCTCCGAATCCCGCGATGGATGCTGCTGTCTTCATCAATTTGAGAGCTTGTTCAGAGGTGTACAAATGAAGAAAATGAGATATTCAGAAGCTCCATCAAATTACCGTTCCAACGCATCAAGAACCAACAAGTTTGAAGACCCGTGCAAGGAGTTATGGAGAAAACATTGAGCGTTGCGCGTTCTGAAATTTCAGGACAGATTTCATCGCCGAAGTAAAACGGACGTAACTCTCTTGTCCGGAGTCCGATTTGAGCAAATAAAGACTCGTTGGAAAGGAAATTTTGTGCACTGTGCAATAGGGTAGAGCTTGAGTATACTCTCTGTTCTGGACATCAAAAAAAAATTCATGGAGTGAAGGCAGCACCGAAGGATGATAAAGAAGGAGATAACGATGAAACAAAAGGATGCTTTGGGCAAGTCTTCTATAAGTGATCAAGCACAATATGGGAAGTAAATTAAAGCTGCATTGGTACCTTTTCTTCTTGCATGAAGGGCCATGGCGATGCGACGAAAAGAAGGTATGTGAGAAAGTCGAGCTCTATGACTTTAAATGAAGCGCTTTTCGGGAGGCAACCCGTTTCTTTATATTTTTACTACTTTCTTAGAGAGAATAAAGAATGGCACTATCTTATGATGATCAACTTGTGGTTATTAATCTAAGTTCAGTTTTCCTTTTTAGAACCACCATCATGTTCATGCTCATATTTATTTATTTGCATGCATTGCATTTTGTTATCAATGTGATGTTTCTTTGCATGTATATGTTTTGCACATAGTTGGCTTGGTTGTTTTATATACATAATGATGTATGCTTCTTTTTCCATGTTAATACTTCATAAGGCATTATGAGTATTTTCCTTTTGTGATCTTGTGTAAACGTGGTGTTTAAACAAGATTGCGGACCATCATCGTTGAGTTCGATAAACCTTGCTAGCTTTTCATATGTTTTCATGTTACTTTGGTCAGTTTATAAGCTTTGCAATGCGCTTAATTTTTCTTGTGCTATAAGAGTTATTGATTTAGGGATAGACATGGTGTTTTAACCCTAGATATATAAACCTTTATGGCTATGGAGAAATTCGGCAACCTAGTTGTAAACATGGTGTTTAGAACTAGGTGAAAACATTGTCTTGTTTATATGCTTTCCTACCATGTGCATACACACCTTGAACCACGTACACTCATTAGTTTTTTTATTCCTCATTAAACTAATTATGCCACAAGTTAAGAATCTTAGGAGACATTGTTGGATTGTTGGCAATTCTATCTACTCCCAACTGTCACCTTGGGGGTAGAATGTGCGTTTAAAATGTCTTACAGGCAAGATAAAGACTCTCACTACAAGGAAATTGAAGGATGACTAAGAAGTGCTTTGTCTTCTTCTTCCATGACTAGCAAAATGCTAAGCATGGGGGAGACCCTGAATCTTCAACACGGAAGTGCAACATGACACTCTAGAAGATAGAATGATAAAGATCGTTAACATCTCCGGATCAATGCGCAAGAAGCCACCAATCTCATCAAAATTCTGCATGGTCTTGAAGGGAAAACACTGGATATTTTTGGATATTTAGAAGCCCCATGAAGTTACGATTCCAACAAATCAAGAATCAAGACAACCGGAGGTTCCTACAAGCGGTTATGCCCGAATCACCGAGTGCAACACGTCCTGAAATCAGTTTTGGACAGCACGCAGCGCTGAAGTAAAACGGACATAGATCCCTTGTTTGAACTCCGTTTTCGATGAATGACCACACGTTGGAAAGGTAATTTCATAAACTTTTCAATAAAGCTATATTTCGATATATGTTCTGTTCTGGACAGAGGGGGAAATCCATGAAAAAGAGACAGCAAGGAGATGATGAGAACAAGAAAGAGGAGATGGTGATGACAACATTGAAGAGAAGGGTGACCAATGACTCCATTGAGCATACAAGATCAAATTCAGAAGTTTAGGAGCATTAATAAATCAAGACAAAAGCAAAAGCCACATCGATACATGGAGATGTCGGAAGAAGGCAATGAAGAATTACAAAGGATGGTAACATCTCCATGGACCTTCTCTTTTCCAAACACAAATGCTTGTAAGTATACCTCCAACCTCAACTACGTGCAACCTTTGTTTTTCTCTTCAAACAATAACATGGCTACTAGGAGGACAACCTAGGTTTCTTTTTACTTTCAATAGATAAGCATGACCATGTGTTCACCTCGATGTTCTATATTGCCTATGCTTACGGAAAGATGATGAAAGTTGCCGCTTTGTTTTACCTACATGAAGTTATACATGTCTTGGCTAATTGCTCTATATAATATGATCTGAAATTAATTTAAATACCGGCTATTTTATTTGTGGAGGTGAAATGACTATGCTCTAGACCCACATACATATCTTTGCTCTTTGATTTAAGTTTATGGATAGCCGGATAACGTGTTGTTTTTATGAAAACTTAACTTTTATGCTATCTACATATTTGTGATGCTCTTGCAAAGTTCTACCTACCAAAGCCATATACATATATGTTTTATGATAACAAAACCTGTAGATTGCAAACATGTGTTTTGATGAGTTGGATTAGGATTGATTTCTATGGTTCGAGACTAAGAAGCTGGTCATTCCTTTGTGTAACGTTTTTCATGCTAGCCTTTTTGTCCATGCATTGTGGGTTTTCACATCGAAAATTTCACAAACTTCGCTGGGCATCCACCCTAAACCAAAAACATCTTTTTGTGATCACCTCCTTGTCCACAACCCAATTTGAGTATGGAGTAAAATTCTCGATGGAGATTCAAATATTCCACAAGATTATGGAATTTATACTTACTTTAGCAGTCATTTCCCCTCTCTTTTATGCTCGAGGACGAGCATCGTTCAAGCATGGGGGAGGAGTCATTCTTTGACACAAATGCTATGTAAGTATTATGTTGTAAAAAGTTTTGAGGAGCAAAAGAAAAAAATAAAAAAAATGAAAAATGAAAAAAAAATATGATAAGAAGAAAATAAAAGTAAGAAAAATAGGAAGAATAAAGTGAAAAAAAGAGAAAGGGAGAAAAATAAGAAGGAAATAAAATAAAGAAAAAAATAAAGATGCTCCTCGGTTCTTTTTGCTTCATAAGTTCTCAAGTGCCTTGATGACAAATCCATACTCAAATCTTCCAACCATGTGCAATCCGATAACGAGGACTTCACTCGTGCCTCGGGATCATCCATTTGCCACTTGCACATGTCCACTTATCTAAATGTGTGTGTTTCATCCTTCTCTTTTTCCAACATTTATTTTCCATGGCCTTTTTGACGAGTCTCGGTAATTCCAATAGACCTCTCTCTTAATTTGACAATATTTCGGATATACGTTATGCTAGGATTGTTTTTAACCTTCCAAGCTCCACATAAGCCTTCTACTATCACATATGAGTAGAGTAGGTTGAAAATAATCTAGTATAGGCTTGAGTGACTTGATGAGATGAGTGTTCCATGAGCTTTTGCAAGAGATTTTCACTTATGTTGGATATGCATCTTTTTGAAAATCTTCCATGTGACAAGGTAATGGTTTGAAGTTCACTTAAGTTTGAGAGCATCGTGTTAAATGTGGCTTGTTCTTTATTGTTAGTCTATCTTCCATAATGAAAAAGAAGCCGGTCACAACTTGAACCTTAAAAATAAATTTTTAAGAGAGAGCAATTTGTCTCGTCATGAATGACTAAGTGCGGGGATAACATTGGAAGGCAACGCCGATTTCCCTTTTAAGCGAGGACCACTTACTCGAGGACGAGCAAGGTTTAAGCATGGGGGAGATGTTGACGGTGAATTTCCGTCAACCTAGAGTACTTGTTATACATTGGTTTCGATTATGATTTGCAACTAACCCGCCACTAGGCATACTAATGATGTAACAAGTTCACACTTGCATGTCGATTTTGGAGTTTGTTGTTTACGCAGAAAATCTACGCTAAAGAGGAGACTTTCGGGATAAGTTCACCAAGCACTTTGGAAGAAGATCATGAAGCCCGATAAGAGTCAAGACACTCGATGAACACGACTCCAAATGACTCGAGGACCGAAGCGTCAATGTGCAAGTCTTTAGGGACTCAACCAGAAAACAGCGAAGCTTGCATAGCAAGGATTCAAGCCTAAACCGTGAAGGAAACGACGTCAAAGGCCCACATGCAAGTGCACACGAATAAGGGATCACGCGAGAAGCAACCGGGGGAGAAAACGGGGCCGAACCGGGCCGGAGTGGGCTCGGGCCGGTCGGCCCCGGTCCGACCGGCCCGGCCCACTCCGGGGTCGGTTCGGTCCCCCCTTTGCCCTAGGTGTTCGTCTATTTATTCCCTCCGCCGCCGTCGACCGACACATCGAACAAATCATCCTACCGACGCCAATCGCCGAAAACCGCCGCCGCAAGATGAGGGAGAGAGTTAGATGAGCTCGTCGCAAGGATCAACGCCGGCGGAGAGAAGGAAGCAAGAGGAGGACTCCAAGCCGTTGGCCTAGGGGTGTTCCCAAGCTCCATCGCCGCCATCTTCATCGACGACGTTCTCCGGAGTCTCCATCACCCCTGTGTGCTTCAATTCGTGTAAGATGATGGGGTAATGTCTCCGTTCATCCCTAGGATTAGATGGATACATGCTATGTGATCGCTATTCGATTTGTGGTTTCAATCTATTGTTTTCATGTTGATGATGCTTTCATGATTAAGGTTAGCTACCGTGTTTTTTCGGGCGTATGATATCGCTACTCCCATAGATTCCATCAACATACCGTGTCCATCATAGGTCTAGTCACGAATACCTTCGCGTAGTGACAGTACGAGAGGAGGGAAAGGGCGAAACCGTGGTCACAACCCCCCCGTAGATTGGTTTACCGCTTTCGTGTAGTAGATGCATACCATGTTATCCTAGATCCTAGGGAGGGAACGCTTATCTTTCTTAATCACTCTCTTGTGTTCACCCTTTACCATATAGTTTAACCCTATATTTGTTTGATCAACTTAACTTAGATTAACTTAGGTTAGATTGTCTTTACTTTTAGTTTAATACTCTCTTTCAAAGGTTTTCCATTCAACTGGATTAGTACTTGGTTAAGCGCTAGTAATCCCCTTGCTCCGCGGATTGACAAGAACCTTGGGAATCCCGTGGTGAAAAAGGTGTAGGTCCGTACGCTTGCGGATCGTAGAGGGATACGTCTTTTATCCGTCAACACTGTGGAAGACCAGGGCATCATAACGTTCCACATGTATTGACTGTTTTTTGCAGTTTTAGTTGAGGTGGATACATACTTTGACACCTATCTATTTCAGTGTACAGTTACAAATTAGCTTTGTCTGAACTATGTTGTGTGATACTTGTTAGCTTTTAAGGTGCTTCACCAGAAATACACTACCAAAAGATTCATAGTTTTGTGTCTCTGAGCTCGAAATGTTGGATGTTATCCTTCAGGTGCAATGGTACCTGTACGAGGCAAAATATGGAAATTACAGGAAATGATTATAGGGGAAAAGAAAAGGGGCGCCATCTTCTTTGTTGCTAATGGAGTCTAAATGTCAAGTCCATTGCAATTCAAAATCTATAGTCGACGTTGTTCCTTTTCAGGTAATGAGAAAAGGGAATACATGTACACTTGGAACTTTCCACGAAGGAAACATTCAGCTTATGCACTAGGACTTTAGGAGGGAGGCTAGGGATATCAACTAGTTTCTCAAGATTTGCTATGTATGTAACTTGGTATGTGACAAGAAGGAGTGTATAGAAATATATTTTCCTCTTCCTGTGTTTAGTTGTGGTTTAGGTTGGACTTTAAAAAACACATCATACAGGAGAGTTGTCGATTTTATTTTTTTAAAAAAAAGAAAGCTCAGATTGGGCAATACAACAAACTGGAAGAAAAAACAACCTACAACCAAGTATCTCACTAAACACATCGCACCACTCAACACACCACTCCAAACACCAAGCCAATATTCCAAACATTATGCGCCACCCAATCCTTGCATACTCCATGACTCAACGTCACCATCATCAGTTGCTGCATGACTGTTACATTCGTTACCAGATAGAGACTTGGTGTTTAGATAACTGTTTGCACCTTGATTCTAGCATGCAAGTTTGTTTCGAAGAGAGTTAAAGAAGTCGTTAATTAGAAATAAGTTGCGTAGGTCATCTCAAGATGTAGAGATTGGAGATCATTTTACTTTATTCTTTCAAACGTGTTTGGAATTCAAAGAGCGCACCCGTCATGAACATTTGAGTTGTATCGAACAATCCCTCGATCACCCCAAATAGTGGAACAAAATCCTGAAAGTTTGGATGGGCTTCTACTCAAAACACAAAAAGGATGTTAGTTTTCTTTGTTCACAAATTTTCCTTTGACGTTTTTGGTCAAATTAACATGGTTTCTCATGTTACCTTAAACACAAAAGTTGTTAGAGTCAATGTTGATTTTGCATGGAGTCTTGCAGTACGGTATCAAAAGTTTCGTGCTTATACTACGAACTGAGTGTCAAAGTTTGGTGGTTTGTTGCTATGACATGTTAAAAGATCAGCTATTGGACTATACTCCCTCCGTCTGAAAATAAGTGCACATGTCGCTTACCGAGGAGTCAAACTTTTATAAATTTGACCAAATATACGTAAATTGTACTAATGTCTATGATGTGTAATAAATACAATTAGATTAGTTGTGGAATATTTTTTTCATGATAAACTTATTTGAAGATATAAGTATTGATATTATTTTGTCTATAACCTCAAAAGGGTTTGACTCACAAACTCCTCGAAATGCGAAATGAGCGTTATTTTGAGACAGAGGGAGCAGATGCATTTCCTCTTATGTCGGTTTTCTTGTCATGTCTGTAATTCTTGCGCTGACCAACGAGCGGAACGGGCAAGGGCAAATGCATCCAAATCAAATACCCACACTTATTTTGCATGGAAATGTGCGCCTAGGGCGCGGTAGATGGCTTGCGGCGAATGAAATGAAGCACTGCGTGCACTGCGCTTTGATGACTACTGAGCGGAATGGACAGGGGCAAATACATCCAAATCGTATACCCACGCTTATTTTGCATGGAAATGTGCGCCTGGGGTGCGGCGGATGTCTTGCGGTGAGTGAAACGAAGCGCTGCACTTTGATCACTAACGAGCGAAATGGGCAGGGGCAAACACATCCGGATCGTATACCCACGCCTGTAGAACGACAAACTTTAGCAAAACTGCCCACACATCGAGAACGACATGGAAATCGTTTAGAACAACGACACGGTCTTCAAAACACAACTTTGACTTCTCTTTCTATAAAAATATTTATTGAAAAGTTATGTGTGTTTATTTTTTATGAAAATGATTTTCAAAACAAATCTATTGATATGATTTTCACATTTCTAAACTCCACGACTTAAAATTTATTCATCATTTAAATTCCTAATGTTTAATTTAGAATGGTCATCTGGATATGTTTAATTTTTAAAGAGGTGAACTTGTTTCTTTGAATAGATATTATACTTGTACAGGGGAAACTAATTAGAGATGATATAACTGGAAAAGGTTGGAGGCATGTTGCATGTGTCCTTTTATATTTGTAGCGAATACTTGCTCAATTGTGACTCGGGGATTGCAGTCGTTTGAAATTTGAGAGGATACGGGATGTTAATGGAATTTCGAATCAACTCGAAAATAGAAAAATTGTAGTTGTAGAAAGTACAGTTAAGAATCAAGATAGTAGTGTGCACGGCACAACAATGAAAGCAAGTACAGGAAAAGTCTACATAATTACACCCCCACAAGCGCCCCAACGACGTATATAGATCGTGGATTTTTGTTGCCTAGTTTTGCTGAGTTGGATGGTAGTATTGCCACGTTGGCGCATTGAGGTGGACCGAATTGCTGACATGGATAAATTGACATGTGACGTCTTCTCGCAAGTAGGAGCTATGGAGGCATAGAATCCTCCTCCTTTTCCCCACCTCCGAACCCCTCCTCATCGTTCCAAGGGCTCGTCCTGTAAATCATGGAGCCCCATCTCGCCCGGTCTCCACGCACCCTAGTCGTCCCTTTTGGCGCTCTTTCGCCAACTTTGCATAGGCGCGTAGCCAGTGGTGGAGCCACCAGTATGGCGAGCCATGGCAGCCGCCACACCTAGGCGTCGGCGTATCCCTGCCACCTACTACACAACTTGTAAGGAATTGGATGCTCGTTAGCCTAAGAGGGGGAGGGGGTGAATTAGGCAACTTAAAACTTGGCCTATGGCTTCACTAATTTTGCACAAAGGTAAACTAGAACATACTATCTAGACGTGCAACTAGGGTTGTTCTAGTGTGAAACTCCCATCCCAAAACAAGGTTTGCAACCTATAACCAATCCTAGCATGATACTACTCTGGGAAAGTAAAGGCAAGCAAAGATTGCAATAGAGTACATGCGGAAACGTAAAGGGGATGAGAGGAAGCAAACTCTTGACACGCGATTTATCCTGTGGTATCGGTAGGCACTAAGCCTACCCCTAGTCCACGTTGTTGAAGCACTCACGCAAGAGTATTGCTTCCCGGTCACCAAGTCTCTCCCAAGAGCACCACTTGACTCGCCACAAAGGCTAGCCACTTAGGCACTTGCCAAGCTCCCTTGGTCACCTTGATGCCACCTCCACTAAGGAGCTTCTCCACCAAGGAAGGGGGTCTCCACGTCCCCCGCACAAAGTGTCCTCGCCGCTCCACACCAAGCCGGAGGGTCGATGACGATTGCCGGTGAGCCACTTAGGCCCCAAGGCTTCCGGCGAACCTTGTACAACCTGATCCACTCAAGAATCACCTCACAAGGTTGGCACAACCTTGCACTCACTTAGCTCTAAGCTAAGCCTAGCACTAAGCACATACACAAAGCATATGCAAGTCTAAGGATGAGCAATTGAGCACTTGGATGGATTGGATATGATCTTCAATGTGTCTTGAACTCCTCTGCACTTCCACACAATCTAGCAACCTCAAATGAGCGGTTGGAGGAGGTATAAATAGCCCAAGGCATCAAACTAGCTGTTGGCTAAAAGCTGCTGAAAGTAGTACCGTCGGATGATGTGACGCTATCTTTTTCTGGGCGTCGGTTCATCCGGTGCTACTAGCCGTTGCCTCCACCGCACATGACCGTTGAAGATCTGCTGACACAACTGCTCTGACGCTATACATCGACGGTGCATCGGATCATCCGGTGCTGAAGACCCCGCGACCAAGTCGTCTCTGTTAGCTTCCACGCGACCGTCGGATAGACTGACGCTTCCTCTTGACCAAGGCATCGGATCATCTGGTGCTGAAGGCTTCGTCTTGGTGCGTCTCTGTCTTGATTCAAACTGAGCATCGGATCGACCGACGGTGACCTCACTCCATACCGTCGGATCATCCGGTGCTACTGTCTTCGCTGCTCCTCCTCTGCAACTCGTCCGACGCTACTAAAAAGTGAACCGTCGGTTCATCCGACGGTGCCTAGGGTTTCACCCTGTGACACAACTGCTCCGACGATTGCACCGACGCTTTATATTTGGGTACCGTCGGTTCATCCGATGGTGTACTTTTCCTTCTTTTTCTTCGCGTCTTCAACTTGGATTCTTGCTTCAACTTAACATACTTAACATGCCATTACTTATAGACTCAAAATATATACTAAGTCCTCAAATTTGCTGTAAGTAACCTAACATGTCAATGTTATGTTAACTTGTGGTATGACATATTAGCTTGGGCATGGCATGTTAACATATTGTAACATCCATGGGACCTAGGAATGCCTACAAAGACATGCTAGACAATGTGGTTAGTCCCATTGCTTGTGTTAGCATAAATCACCAAAATCAACTCGAACAAATGGCAAATGGGTCCATGTTCGCTACACAACTGCAGATCTGCAGTTCCCTGTCTGCCATTGTTTGGAGCCTGAGACTGAACGGTTCAAGAAAGAAGAAGGAAGAAGATAGGATTGTGCAGTTCTAGGCTTCTTGGGCCTTTGGGCTTTAGGAATTGTGTCTTGGTGATTGCGTTGGCCCGAAAGAGCTTATCAGGCTGATGCAGACGCTGAATTAGAAAATGCAAACTGATAAAGATGGATGAAATTGATAGACATATTTGTTTCCATTGGTCTATCATCTAATTGAGCTAGCACTTCTCCTTCCAATGGCAACAACATTTGTGGAAAGAGCCTTTTCGGCTTTGAAAACTATCAAGACTAATCGGTGCACTGAGAAGAAGATATTTAAACAACTTGATGATGATATAATCATGAAGCACTTTCAAGTCTTAAAACATCGAAAAATGAATCTTCGTTGGACACATCTCGACGCGCTTATCAATGTTTGAAATTTTCATACAACCGTGACTCACATTCACATCTCATGATGATCTCTAGTATGTATGCATATTTGATGACTATATCCTAATTAGTAGTAGTAACTTCACCATAGGTGGATTTTGATCCTGGCTCCACCACTGCGCGTAGCAACATCACCGCACACCGCAAATTTGTACCATGAAATACAACGTCGTTGCTCACCCCCGTCTAAGCAATATGTTGCCTCCACGAGCTGATTTGACAAGCAACCTTCCCTGTCCCGCTCCTTTGTTTGATTGATGCAGGAAAAGTGTGTGTCTGTGTGAAGGCCCAAACACCCGCCACCATCCAAGCTTCGATCGAGCCGGCATTCGTCACTTGACCATGGAGAGCAAGCCCACCATGGCCTCTTATCCCTCTTGCCTACACACTCTACGCAAATTCACTGCACTCCCCTAGCTCACGCGGAGCTCCAGTGGTCAGAGCGGGCGCCGGCCATGAAACAAAGCTCCAAAATCTTTGGTGAGCAGGCCTGTGACCGAGTTGGCCGCACTACAGGATTCAGGGCCTTCGCCGAGAGTAGGGTTCCTCTCGGTGAAGGGCCCTTTCCTCTCGGTGAAGGCTTCACCGAGAGTGAACTCTCGGCGAAGGCCTCTCGGCACAATGATGTCGGTGAAGCCCTCTTCGACGAGAGTTGTCGGTCCTCCTCACGGTGGATGTTCGCCGAGAGGCCAATATGGCTCTCGGTGAAGAAAAATTCATAAAACAAAAAAAAAGAAATGGACAGGGCACAGTGGGCCTACCGACCGGCCACAGTGCCCTCCGCCGCCGCCACCTTCACCACCGGCCACCGCTGCCTTCACCAGACCCCACAGCCCGCCACCACCGCCCAAAGTGCACCACTAACAACAACGCCACCACCCGCCACCGCCAGCACCACCACCACCTGCTAGATCTGAGAGAGAGAGAGAGAGGTAAGGAGTGGAGGTTGCGCCCGCCGATCCGCTGCCCGAAGAAGTGGAGGCCGCGACCGCTGTAGTTCTTGCCGCCGCCGAAGCCACGCGCGCCGGAGGAAGAGGAGGTCGCGCTCGCCGGATCCGCTCGCCGGAGGGAGGGGACTCCGCGCCCGTCCCGCCGCCGCGCTCGACACCTATGGGGTCCGCTCATCGAAGGGGATCTGCTCGCCGGAGTGGATCCGCTCGCCGGGGGGAAGGAGGCAGGGCTCCGGGGCCGACCGTCGGTGGGGAACGCAGCGTCGTTCCTCGCCCTTCCGCCCCTCCTCACCTGTCCAGTGAGGGGCGAGCAGAAGGGGGAGGAGAGGAGCCGCGAGAGGCCTGTCTGCCGGCGGCTGCGGGAGGAGGAGTAGAGGAGAGGAGAGATTGGTGGGCGACGCCAGAGAGAATAGGAATGGGGGCGGGTTAGGGTTAGGGGAGGGGGATGAGGCGCAGGTTTATAAAGGTGGCGTGATGGGCCGGCTCACTTTGGGCCGCTGCTGGGCCGACCGGCGGTTCTTCGCCGAGAGCCCAATATACAACTCTCGGCGAAGGCTTCATTTAAATTAAAAAAACTATAATTACTAAATAAATGCAAAATTTTGCAAAAACTTGACATGACACTACATATGTTGTGTATTGCTTATAAAAAATTTGTTGTGGTCAAACTCAAATTTAAATTTCTCTAATGTACCAAACCTAGTGACATGAGTTCAAATTCTCTGAAACTTCTCCTGAGATGTTCTGGTTTCTAAACAGCGCACAGCCTGTTCGCTCGGCTTATCAGCCACCAGCCAAGAAGATTTTCTCTCGTAACGAATCGGCCACCGAAGAACCGGCCGCAACCGGCCAAAGCAGATTTTCTTCTCTCGGAACAAACCAAAGACCGGCCATCGGCCACCGGCCAACCAACCGAACAGGCTGTACATGTCAAAGTGCTCAAAATGTTCTCAACTTTTTACCACAACATTGACATATGATATAATGAACTCTCGACAAAATTTGTGATTTTAAACTTCATTTGAATTTTATACAATTTTAAAATCTTTCTACGACACGATCTTCATCATGATCAGAGAAGACAATGTTTGAAATTTCGTTTCGTTTCATGTACATGATCTTAAAGATGTCTCGTGAACATGAATATCATTTTTCCAACAACTTCACTCTATGATTTCATGCACTTCCAGTTCATATCGGACGTCTTCGAAAAAATTACCTATTCTTTGTATAAGTGCATGTTGTAAAATTTTTAAATATAGCAAGCAGAGATAAAATTGTGTAAAATTCGAACATATTCTTTGTATAAGTGCATGTTGATGATAGAAAAAGTTTGAAGGTGAAAATATGATTTTTTTAAAAAAAAATCGCCGAGAGAAAAAAAACTCTCGACGAAGAATTTCTTCGCCGAGAGCCAGTCAGCTTGCTCTCGGCGAAGTTCTTTTGCTCTTGGCGAAGAATTTCTTCACTGAGTGTTGTTTTCTTCGTCGAGATTTATTTTTTTTACTCTCGGCGAAGAGCTCTTCGCAGAGAGCCCAAGGTTTGGCTCTCACCAAAGAGTTTTACTCTGGGCGAAGGCTTTGTTTCCCGTAGTGCCAGTCATCAGGACCTAGTAGCACCCCCCCCCCACCCAAGAGGTCAGGATCGTTTTTCAGTGGAGACGAATTCTGGTGGAATTTTTAGAACTTATTCTTGGGTTGCTTGAGTACACACGCGTGTGTGTTCAGTGGTACTATATGTTTTCCGTGTAATGAGGGCAGCGGTCTCTCCAGTCTCTTCTCGAACGTGTGTATGGATGCGTACGCGTGTGTGTTTTTGTGTTGTGTAAGTGCAGTCTGCATGATTGGGTGAGTCCTATATAATGCACCTTCTCAAAAAACGCTCCAAAATATTTGCAAAAAAGTCCTAAAATATTGTAATTTTTAGCATGTTTTATGAGCGAGACTAGGGTGGGAGAGAGGGATTTATATGATTAATGACCCGACAGGTGGATGCATGACTAGGTGTCATCCTGCCCAATGTGGCATGCCAAGTCAGCCAAACTGGGATGCAAATTGTATTAGGGGTCTATTTAATGATTTTCACTAGTTTAGAGTGTAATAAAGTCAATTTTTGTAGGACCTTTCTTTTATTTAGAGAATCATCTACAAGATAGGGCTCTGGGCTCGTCTACATAGAAACTATAAGGATAGCACTCCCCCTCCACCCCGTCCCCCTCTTATATTTCGTGCACCGCATCTCTCCCTTTATTCCTTCTTCCCCATTGAGTTGTCGCCTCCAATCCACCCCCTTGCACTTCCGCCCTCTCGAGCCCTCCCAGAAAACCCTACTCATCCGCCCTCCTCCACAACCACGAAGAGGGGGGCGGTGGCGCCGCCACGCAATCCCACCCACCGCTTGTCACCACCATCAGGGCATGCGATGCCCTGGAGCCATCTCTAGCCTCGTCATCCGCTCCCCCATAAAAATACCCTAGCCTGAGTCGTGAACTTGAAATGGAGGAAGAACCGCTACCGAAGCATCATCGAAGCAACGTTGTCGTCGAGGGATCCGGAGATCAGAGCAATATCACTGTCGATGGATCCGGATCTGGATCTGGATCTGAATCTGGAGGTTCGAGTTGATTTCATCCTATTTATTTTTTTCTTTTTTGGTATATTTTACTTCCTATTTTTTACTTTTCAAAAACATTTTAGGAAAATCGTTTTATATATGTCACTCGTTTTAGATTTCTTTTTTCTTGCGTTATGTCCAATGTTTAGTTTTTTAGACACTGTGTCACAAGTGGGCCGAACTCATGCACGGAGGTAGATGCGTGGCCTTCTTCTAGCCTGCTGGATTTTGTTTATTTGCTTTTTGATGAGATTTTCCCAAGCCGGGCTCGTTTTGGTCCAGCCTTTGCTTCTCTCAGTTCTCACCGATCGTGCGTGCCGGCGGCCGCGCCGTCACCCGCTGCAATTTCTCGTCGGAATCAGGCGCGCGCCCCTGTCCCCTGACCTCCAGCTCCTTCATTTTGCAGGTAGCGGCAGCACCGCGGCGCCGGCGGCCCGGCTCCCCGACGACTCCATCGTGGACATCCTATCCCGCGTCCCCGTGAAATCCATCAACCGATTCAAGTGCGTCTCCACAGCCTGGCGCCACCTCATCGCCGACCCCCTCCACCGCAAGCGGCTCCCCCAGACCCTCGAGGGCTTCATCTGCAGCCACGACGAGCTCCGGCACGGCCCCGGCGGCGAGGCCGCCCCGTGGAACTCCCGCCGCCACGTCAACAGGAGCTTCATCAGCCTTCCGGGAAGACTCTCCCCTATCGCCGACCCTTCCTTCTCCTCCCTGACGAGGCAGCCCACGGTCAGGTACGAGATCCGGCTCCTGGATTGCTGCAACGGCCACCTCCTCTTCGCCAATGGCAGGATCTCGGAGGCCTACGGCACGCTGGGCTACATCGTGTGCAATCCAGCCACGCAGCGGTGGGTGGATGTGCCCAGCGCCGGGCGCTCCTGCTCCCACGCCGTCTCCGAAACAGAATCCACCATCTTCCTGATCGTTGATCCGGCCGTGTCGCCGAACTTCAGCGTCGTACACATCTGGCAGGATGGTTTCATGGGGGAGTTCGAGGTGCGGACGTTCTCGTCCAAGACCCGGGTTTGGACTCACAGATCCTCTGGCAAGGATCGGCAGCAGTGGCAGCAAAGAGGTGGATGGGAAGAGTGGGTTAATGGTGGAGCCATGATAGTGAGGCCCGTGCCGGGCACTGCATTTCTGAATGGTAAGCTGCGCTTCATGATCTTCGATTCAGAAAGGGGTGACTACGTGATAGCTGCAGTGGATGCAGAAGGGAAGAGCTGCAGGAGCCTGCCAATGCCGTTGAACAATGGCAGGCTTGCTGTCCATATTGGCCAATCTCAAGGACGGCTGCACTGCGTGACTGAAGATGTGGACATGGAAGGCAGCAGCCGCTCGGTGCGTAAACTTGGACTCTCTGTTTGGGTGCTTGAGGACTGCGATACGGATGATTGGGTTCTCAAGCACAAGGTGAGCTTCTTGGAGCTGTTTGCGAAGAAATGGTGCGCTGAAGATGACGACTACAATGTGCTTGCCATTCATCCGGATCATGATATGCTCTTCTTTGCTCATCATGGGAACAATAAATTGGTGTCGTATGATATGAAAAGCAAGGAGTCGCTTGCTTTCCACACTCCCATAAACAGTCATGGTCTTTTCACTCCATATGTTCCCTGCTTCCTTGATTCATCTGTGCTTGTGAAGCAGTACTGAGATGCTTGATTTTGGGGTATTCAAGATGAAACCAATGGTATTAGCTGGTACACTTTTGCTGATGGTTTGGCCCCTCTGTTTTTGGCCAATTTATATGTCAAAGCTAGTTTCAGCACCTGAAATCAACAAGTTTGTCAGGGTGCACCAGGGAAGATGCAGTGGTCAACTTAATTATCAGATGTTCCTGAAGATGGTACAACTAGAATGCTGTGTAAGCAGCCTTAATTTGATGAATTGCTCTCTAGCTATCTATTTGAAGTATTTAGATCCTTGTAAACCAGATACTTGGTGTTTCTTTATTTGCTTGGATGTAATGTAATGTAATGCTACTGTTATGGATCTGATGGAAGACTTTTGTTATTCTAATCGTCGTGCTTGGATTAGTTGCCATGCTACTGGGAGATGATGTGGATTAGTTTACTGCATTTGCGTGGCTAGTTATTCTGATGTTTGTGTTTTTATCTTATTTTGAAGCTTTTTCTTTGTGAGCCTGTTTCAAAGGTTATGGGGTGGCTTGGACAGCTCAAGTTTTGGTTTCAAAGCAAAGCAGATAGGTTTTTTTTTCTCTCGAGATGAGTTTTGGTATTGGCAGGGGAGAATTTAGTTGTTTGTGTGTTACAGAAGCTCTGTTTTGGCCCCTTTCCTTGTTTTCGCGTTCTGTGTATCCTTTCCTTGTTCAGCTTATACAGATTCAGACAAAGGGACATCCATCTTTCAGGTAAATGCATAAGGAATGTGCAGTCTCGTTAACTACCAGTTTTACTGTATGTTTAATGCACTGGGAGCTTGAAAATATACCAGTTTTTACGCATGCCATCAGAACTAGTAGTATACTGTTTACATTTCTGCCCAGAATGTTACGAATTCTTTCGGCCTAGATTAGTAGTATCGCAAATTGCAGAGATTCTTGGGAACTCTCTCGTCCATGGCGTGTATCTCTCACCCATGACGGCGTCCCGGACAGTTTTGTCTTGATCGCGCTCGTCTCCGTGTATGTTTCGCCCGCAACCTCGCCGCCGGCCAGGCGTGCCCGTGCGCGGTGGCCGGCGGCGAGCTAGCTCTACGGCGATGGGTGCTCGGCGGGGCCAGCAGCTCGACCCGCATGTGCCATTTGCCAAGCCAACCAACTCCGACGTCAGTGACCAAGCTTTCTCCATGGATCCGTTCGTCGGAGTCCATGCATGATGCATCTGCCTGACACGCCAAATCAATCGAAAGCGCCGATTTGGTCACGCGCTTGTGCTTGTCATCTCCATTTTGTCCTGTCTGCTGGCTGTTGCTTTCCTAGTCACGCACACGTCCTAGCAAAACCGACGGCCTCCGTGGCCTCGCGCGGCGCCGTCGGCGAGGGCGGTGGAAAAGGCCAAGTCTTCTCGCCGTCAACGCGCGTGCCGCGTGCGTCGCAATAAAGGCTCCTCCCCCTCCTCTGTCTCGCCCCTTTCCGCTCCGCTTATCGCTGGCGCCAGCTCATCACTCCCTGGCCGGCGCCCGGCGGCGAGGTACCCACCCTCCCTCCCGGTCTCCGACGGCGCCAATCCCACCCGAGCCCTTCGGCGTTTGTAAGCAATCTGTTCCCTCCGGCATGGACGGCCATGGATCCGCCAAGCTGCGGGTGGTGGTGGCGGCGGCGGCGGCGGCCGGCACGCGCGTCCCCGACGACGCGCTCGTGGAGATGTTCCAGCTCCTCCCCGCCAAGCCCCTCCACCGATTCAAGTGCGTCTCCAAGTCCTGGTGCGGACTCGTCACCGACCCGGTCCACCGCGAGCGCTTCGCTCAGACCCTGGCCGGATTCCTCTGCGCCGACGTCGCCGACGCCGACACCGACGCGTCCGGAACCGAGATTGGCGGTGGTGGCGAGAGCGTGTGCGAGAGCTGCCGCGAGGTCGGCGACGGCGACGGCGTCGAGAGCTCGCACCGCACGTGCCCGCACGCCACGCTCTCGAACCGCAGACTCACCCGGCGGTTCGTCAACGTCTCCAGGATGGCCGCGCCGCTCATCGACCCCACCTTCCCCTTCCTGCCGCCCGCCGCCGGCGAGGGATCGTTCCGCGACGTGATCGTCGACGCCCGCGACGGGCTGGTCCTGCTGGCGCGCGTCCGGAGGCACGAATCCCCGGACCTCCACCCGCCGGCTTGCTACCTGGTCTGCAACCCGGCCACGGCGCGGTGGGCGTCCGTCCCGCCCTCCGGCTGGGCCCCCACCACCACCTCCCAGCCGGTGGCGCGCACCTACCTCCTCTTCGACGCCGCGGCATCCCCTCACGCGTTCCACCTGCTCCAGTTCCGGCTGGACGAGATGGACGCCGTGCGCGCGGTGCACACCTACTCGTCGGTGGAGGGCGCGTGGACGGACCGGGTGGGACCGTGGCTCGACGGCGGGTGGCGGGAATGGGGCCGCGCCGTGGCGCCCATCCAGCCGGGCACCGGCGCCGCCGTTGCGAACGGCATGCTGCACCTCGTCGTCGACACCGACGGCACCTCCGGCCCCAACAACCTCGTCGCCGTCGACGAGGAGGGGAACACCCGCCGGACCATCCCGCTGCCGCGCCGGGAGGTGGCGGAGAAGGACTGGCACTCGGTGTTCATCGCCCGGTCGCAGGGGCGCCTGCACTACCTCATGTGCGTCCGCCCGCCGCACGGCCGCCTCTCCGAAGAGCACCCGCTGAAGCTGCTGGTCTGGGTGCTCGAGGACCACGACGCCGGCGAGTGGGTGCTGAAGCACACCGTGAGCTTCCCGGAGCTGTTCGGGAGGATGGCGTGCCAGTTCCGCGTCGAGTACAGCGCGGTCGCCGTCCATCCCGACGGCAACTGGCTTTTCTTTGTCCGGCACTGGGACCGGAAGCTGGTGGCGTACGACATGAATCGCAGGGAGGTGCTTGTCGTAGCCGATCTTGGCGCCGGAGGTGAAGTCGGCGATGAGGTTCCTACTCCGTATGTCCCCCTTTACTCCAAGTGCTCCGCGCTCACAAATATGCAGTGAAAAATGTTGGATGTGGAGAATTTTCTTGGGATGTTTCACCATAATTTCTTGGTTAAATCTGATAGGAGAATTTGGTGATGTCTTTTGCTGTTGTGTTCTCCATCCGGTACTGAAAAGCAGTTGAGACCATGAGTCTGATGTATCTATGCTAGTATCGCAGTATGTGTAGTGTACTAGTATAGTCTAACTTCTGACTTCTGAGGTTATGAGATATGACAGTGTGCTGTGCTCTCTATGCCTCGTATGATTTGCAAAATGCTAAGGCCTTCCACAGCGTGGAGTGAAGCCAGGAAAATGGTTGGGACCCATCGGTGTCGGTAGTAATCGAAGGTCGGTATGTTGCAATAGCTTCACTCTAACTTCACTTCATGGGATCCGCAAAGCTAATTAAAAAAAACAGCAATGTCCTTTCACCATCCTCCTTTCCAAGACCTTCACTCCATGAGCAGGGAAAGTTTTTTTTTTTTTTTTGAAGTTGACACCGGTGCATATAGTTGCACCGCTCTCAAATTTTGTAGCACAATCATCGCTGGTTGGCATTGGTTGCAATGTGAAAAATGATGCTCCAATCCTCTCTCTCTACTTGTGGCATTACTTTAGCACTATGCTGTGGAGGGCCTAAGGTTTCAAAACTTTCTTCTCAACTTACTGTTGTTGTCCGTGTGTTCTTTGGGTTGTAAACAGCCAGTTTTGGTTGTTCAGACCGGGACCTTTTTCCCTTGATTTTTTTTAAAGAGAAGACTTTCTTCTGTACTGAAATCTCTCAGGGACCTTTTCCCTTGATTTTTTTTAAAGAAAAGACTTTCTTCTGTACTGAAATCTCCACTAGTGACTGACACTGATCTTCAGTCCCGCTCAATATTTTCCAACCACTGACACTGATACCGGTAACAATTTCAAAACTGAAAGCTACTGCAGATGTTATGCTTGCAGGTGCTTACTCGCCGTTGCTGAGTACTTGTGGCCTATTTTGAGCAATGTTCTAGAAGACAGCGATTTCGTATCTATCTACATACAACTGAACAACAACCAATCAATAATTGAGTTTGTAAACGCTACAACTAACTACTGATACTCTACAGCTTGATCAGATTTTTGAGAACTTCGAAAGCATTTCACCAGATGTTGAGGGCCAAAACAATTCGCACCTCGTTGTTACAAGCTCAAGTGATGAAGTGATGCACGTTCTGCTTGAGATAAAAACTATGATCACGTACTTGAGCTTGAGGAGGAAAACGTACTTGAAGTTCAGGAAACAAGTAGAAGGAAATTAAAGGATCATGACATTTCTGGAGCATCACAGATTAATTTCTAGTCCTCCACAGGCGAAGAACTAGAGTTATTGACTCTATTTTTGCAGGTATATATGCACAAATTCTGTGTTAGCGATCAGTATTTAAGACTCACAAGTTGCAGGAGTCCCGGATAATTCTGTTTTGGATATAACATTATTCCCCGGTGTGTATCACCTAAACCAACATCATCTTACCAGTAACCGGTGTGGCCTTGGATGCTTACTGATAAACTCGGTTTGTTCGTTTGACTGGTGGCTGATGGCTGGTTTATTCTGAGATAAAAGTATTGTTGGGTGATTGCTAGTGGCTGGATTATCCTGTGCAATGAGATCTGTAAGACCACCTGCACCGGGGCCCATATCCGTCTCCTGGAGGAGACGGATAAAGTTCCCCGCTCTGCAGCGGTGTCCTGGAGTGCCTCCTCCATTTCCCCGTCAACCCCGGTCGACGCCATATCTAGGGGGGTGGTGGAGCGACGCCATCCGCGCGGGACCCACGCTCCCAACTCCTCGCGCCTGCTCTCGAACTGCTTGATGATGTCGTCCGCCGAGTTGCGCTCCTCTGTCGCTACTCCTTGGATGGCCACAATAGGCTCCCTCGACGGTGCGGGAGAGGAGCAGGTGCTCAAGGGCCCAAAGCTCGACCAGGAGAGCTCCGGCGCTTGTCGCCGCCGAACGCGTGGCCGCCTTCGCAGTCGGGCGCGGGGCTTGCCGCATCAACCGGTGGGGGCCCGCTCCTCCTCGCGCGCTCATCCCGCCGCCACCTACGTCGCCGCGGCTGCAGCCTCGTCGTGGAGCTTCGCCCGACGCGCGCCGAGAGGGAGAAGGAGGATGACGAGGGAGAGAGGGAGAAGGAGGATGACGAGGGAGGGAGGGAGCTGCTGCCCCGGTGAGCAGGAGAGGAGCTCGCGCACGTGCGCCGGCGAGCAGGGGAGCAGCTTGCGCATCCGACCGCCGAGGCCATCGATCCACCCCGTCTAGGCTCCTCCGCCGCCAGCCCTTGCACCGCGTCACCCGAATCGACGGCCTCGGTGCTCCCGCGGGCCGCCGCCGAGAGGTCCCTCCCTCCGCCTCCCGGCCGCACGACCCCCGTGGTCGCCTCCCGCTCCACGAGAAGGGAGGGGAGCTCCGCCTCCGCGGGAGGGGGAGGTCGGCCGGGGAGCCCGCCGCCAGGAGGGAGAGGCCAGCCGAGGAACTCGACGGCGATGCCGCCGCAATTCGTAGCTCCGACCGCTAAGCAGGAGCTCCAATGCCCATGTCACTGCGTCTGCTTCGCCCAGAGAGAAGAGAGGGTGGGAGGGAAGGGCAGCGTGTGGCGAATGGTGCGAGGAGAGGACGGCGTGTAGGGATGAGGGTGCGTTGCCGGAGGCCGCCGCCACCGGGACGGTGGGGAAGCAGAGGTAGGGTGGGAAACAGATGAGGAGAGAGAGAGAGAGAGCGCATGGAGAAGATGTGGCGGGTGGGGAACTGGGGATATAAGGAGGAGAGGAGAGGACCCGTATAGAGTGGAGATATGAAGGAAGATGGAAGATGGATGCAGGAGAAGTGAATTGGAAAGATAATATTCTACTGACCAGACAGGAATATTCTGTTTTGAGGAAGAATACGAAGGACGACGAGTGTGGATGGTCTAAGTCCACCTGCCTTGCACAATATCAAGGAATTCCTTCTGCAGGCTGCATCGTATTTGTACTCCAAATACTCCTTCGGACACTGAAACTCACATTACCCAAACCTAAAAGTCTGTTTGCCAGCAAAATTTTGTTCAAATACAATTTCGGCCATGAAAGAGTTGGTTCGGAGCCTCTGCGGGATTCTAGAGCAACTCCAAGAGTCTCTTTAAAAATTACTAGCTAAAATCCTGATTTAGCTAATATGTAAAATGAAATAGTTAGCAACCTTGTTGACATCCAACAGCCTCTCTAAATTGAGTTCTCTATATGCTACACCGCATGTGGGTCCCGCTTGTCATACTCATGAAAATCAGGATAGTTAGTCACTGGCCACTAGCCAAAGTAGCTAGCGGGACAACAAATTCAGCTAGTCAAGATAGCTAGTTTGGTAGATATCTATTCTGTTAGAAGAGTGTTTTTAAGATTTTTTTCAAAATTTAGCTAGCCAAGTCATTTTTTGCTCTTATTATTTAAATCTTTCTTTAAAAAATCAATTTTTGTTTCGTCGTCAAAAAGTTTTTTCTTTTGGGCTGCGCTGAGGTCAAGTTCGGCCGGTTCCAGTTTTACGCTGGGCCACACAAATCCGTCATCCGCGTCTGAACGCTGTCCGTGCCCGCACCACCAGTCCACCTCCACACCAAACTCACCGGCGGGCGGCGGCGCTGAACTCGTGGGCTCGTGGCGATCCCGATAGTCTCCGGCGGCAGGTAAGATCCGCCCTGCACCTGCTCTCCCTCTCATGCGCGCGCCCTGACCCCTCACCTCCATCTCCTCAGATTCGCAATCGGAGGCATGGACGCGGGGAACGGCCTCACCACCGAGAGGGGTGCGGCGGCTGACGGCCTCCCCGACGACGCCCTCGTGGAGATCCTCTCCCGCGTCCCCGCGAGGTCCATCCACCGATTCAAGTGCGTCTCTAAGTCCTGGCGCGATCTCATCGCCGACCCCATCAACTGTAAGCGCCTCCCCCAGACCCTCGAAGGCTTCTTCTGCACCGCTGGTACCGGCGCCGGTTTCCGCGGGTGCTTCGTCAGCCTGCCGGGGAGGCCAGCGCCTCTCTTCGACCCGTCCTTCTCCTTCCTGACGAAGCTGCCCGGGATCGAGAACCTCAAGCTCTTGCGTTCCTGTAATGGGCTCTTCCTCTTTGAGCACGGCTGGAATAGCGGCGTCGGCGGACCGGACTACGCCGTGTGCAACCCCGCCACCGAGCACTGGGTGGCTGTGCCCAGCGCTGGCTGTCCTATTGGTCCCCCTTCAGGAGAAGCACGCACCTATTTGATTTTTGATCCGGCCGTGTCACCACACTTCCACTTGGTCAATATCAGTCAGAAGGATTTTATGGGTGAGATCGAGGTGCGTGCCTACTCTTCTGAGAGCAGGGTGTGGAGTGACAGGACAAGCCAACATAGTCGATGGCAAGATGAAGGTGGATGGAAACAATGGGTTAATGGTGGGGCCATACTGAAATCTGTCTTGAGCAGTGTCGTTGTTAACGGCTTGCTGCATTTAGTCATCTACCACGTTACTGAGTTGTTTCTGATAGCGGCAATGGATATGGAAGGGAAGATGTGTAGGATCATCACCTGGCCAGATCAGCGCACATTTCTTAATTTTGTTGGTCAATCCCAAGGGCACCTGCATTGTGTAGGCGCACTTATGGAACGGGAAGGAGATTGTTTGAAATGGGCTGGACTGTCCATTTGGGTTCTTGAGGATTATGATACAGAAGAATGGGTCCTCAAGCACAGGGTGAGCTTCTTGGAGCTGTTTGGACAAATGAATTCCCTAGACAGTTTTAACAGCATTGTGGTTGCCATTCATCCAGATCGCAATATGATTTTCATTCTTCAAGACAGCAGCCGGAAGCTGATATCATATGACATGGACAGTAAGGAACTGCATGCTTTCTACACTCTTGGACACAACTTCAAATCTTTCACTCCATATGTTCCCAATTTCTTGGAGCCATTGGTGCTTTCAAATGGGCACTGAAATGTTGCTTTTGGAGCACTCATGCCAAAATTCTTCTTAAAACTGTTACTCTGTATGGAGAAGCTAGTAACCTGGGTGAATAAATCTGTCAGAATTAGGTGATATGTTGCTGATAATTTGGATGTATTCCCTCTCATGCGTTTTGTTTCAACTAATATCCACCCAGCAAGATATTATGGGGGGATACCTAGAAATGAGGACCCAACAAGCAGAAGATGAATCTGCACATCTGGCCAGAAAACAGGAGGCTGCTGAAGGTACTGATTTCTCTATCAAACGGTGCATATCAGTTCTGAACATAATGCAAGTGACCAAGCAAGAAAAGGCTAACGCATATGCAGTCTTCATCAAGAGCAAAGAAAACAGAGGCTTTCCTATGTGGCTGTGAACTTGACGCGGAATCAACTCTGATTTGGCTCAGAAGTGAGATGGTCTAGCAGGTTAAATTTTAGTCTACTTTTGACCATGTCTAAAACTGAAACTATTAGTTTAGGGGGCTCAATTTTCATTGCGCTATTAGTTTAGGAGCTGCTTGTTTACTTATCAATCCTGCTGCTTAACATCAAATAGGGAATAGGAACCTGCTACTTGTTAGCTTGTTTTTCGTATCCCTTAACTCAAAAGTTTACTGGCAAAATTCATAAAAATGGCACAAGAAACAAACACAGTTGATGTTGCATCATTTATGAATTGCCAATTATTGGCAACAATCAAGTGTCTGCGTTTGTTTATCTGCCAGCTTTGTTGTGATTCTGATTATTTTGCCAGTGTTCTCTGCATAATCCTGTTATGGTTGGTAAAACTTATGCTAGGCGCGCCAAACGTGGCTAAGGAGCCGGCGCAGGGAGAAGGATTAGTTAGAAGTTGTTAGCCTTGGTTTGTTAGATGAGAGATTTGTTAGTCAGTTTGTTAGGCTGGGCCTTTAAAGGCACAAACAATTGGATCAATAAAGATTAGCTGGAGATTGAGTTCAATCTCTCCCGCGCCCTCACTCCCCCCTCTCACGCCAGCCGCAGCGACGGCGTCGCCTCCACGACGCCGCCGCGCGCGCCGCTCCCCGGCCTCCGGTCCTCCACCACTACTTCTGCGCGGCCCAACCAACGAGCCTAACAATGCGGTATCGAGCATTGCGGGATCGATGTCCACCCCCTCGCTAGCTCCGCGCCATCTTCGGCGCCGCCCCCCATCACCACCGCGCCACTCCCGGCCCGACGACCACGGCGCCGCCCTCGACTTCGGGGGCGGCGGCGGCAACCCTCGACATCCCGACGCACGCAGCCTACGATCCGCGCGTGCCGGGTCTTCCACATGGCCGCCGCCGCCGGTTCTCACCGGCTACGGCCCCGGCGGCGGCGCACCCGCGTCGACGCCGTACCCCCTCTCACGGCATGCGGGCTCTTCGCCGCCGCCCACGGCGCCACTCGTCGTCGGCGCCACGAGGTCCTCACCCGTGCGTCCCACACCCATCACCCGGATCCGGTTCCCCCCTCGCCGTCGCCCATTCCGGCGCCTCGGCGCCGCCGGCGTACCCGGTGATCACCCAGCCGTTCCACGCCCACGGCGCCGCTCGTCGTCGGCGCCACGAGGTCCTCACCCGTGCGTCCCACACCCATCACCCGCATCCGGTTCCCCCCCTCGCCGTCGCCCATTCCGGGCGCCTCGGCGCCGCCGGCGTACCCGGTGATCACCCAGCCGTTCCACCAGGCGCCGCCGCAGCATCAAGGGTTTCTGGAGGACCACACCGCAGGCACCGGCGTTCCACGGTACTTCAAGCTGTCGTTCCCCACGTTCGACGGTCGCGAAGATCCGCTCGGGTGGCTGAACAGATGCGACCACTTCTTCCGTGCGCAGCACACGGGCGAGGCAGAGAAGGTCGGCCTTGCATTGGTACTACATGTTGGAGCGCGACGTCGGCATCGTCACCTGACAGCACTTCAAGGCTCTCTGCCAGCAGCGCTTCGGGCCGGCGCTCGGCACCAACCATCTGGCCGACCTCGCACGCCTACCCTTCCGCTCCATTGTCGAAGATTACCTGCAAACGTTCCAGGACCGGCTGGTACACGCCGGCTACTTAACGCTGGAGCAACAGGTGCAGCTCTTCACCGGCGGCTTACCGGAAGCCATCCGCGTCGACGTCGAACTCCAGGCTCTGCCAGACCTCCAGCGCGCCATGGTGCTGGCGCGCGCTTATGAGCGGCGCGCGCCGCCGCCGCACCGCCGACTCGGGGGCGCGCCCGGCTCGCTCCCCGGCGCGTCCGCTCCCGCGCGCCGCCGCCCCGTCGCCGCCCCCACCCCCCGCTCGCGGCCGCCACGGGCCCCCAACCGCCGGTGCGTCACGGCCGTTCCGCCGCCTGTCACCCGCCGAGATGGCGGACCGCCGGCGGCAGGGGCTCTGCTACAACTGCGACGAGCCGTACGTGCGGGGCCACAAGTGTCAGCGCCTGTTTTACCTCGAGGTGACCGATTACATCGACGACGTCCCGAACCTCATGGACGACCCGCCAGCCGCTGCCATCGACGAGCCGTTCATCTCCCTCAACGCCATCACGGGCATCCGCACCGGCGACACGATGCAGCTCCGTCTCACAGTCGGGACAGTGCCCCTGACGGCGCTCCTCGACTCCGGGTCGACGCACAACTTCATCAGTACGTCGGCCGGCCGCCGCCTGGACCTGCACTTCCACGACAGCCAGGGTGCCCAGGTGGTTGTCGCCAATGGCGACCGCGTCGCCTGCTGCGGGGTCGCCCGGAACGTCCTAGTCCACATCGGTGACGAGTTCTTCTCCATCGACGTCTATGCAATCCCGCTCGACTGCCATGACGTGGTCCTCGGCGTGAAGTACCTACGGACGTTGGGGCCCATCCTCTGGGACTTCGAGGCCCTCTGCATGGCGTTCTGGCACCAGGGCCGGCGCGTCCTCTGGCGCGGCCTAGGGGCACCGACCTTCGACCGCCCCCACCGAGCGCCTCTACTCCGCCCGCGGCTCCGAGCCGGCGCTCCCCCGAGCCGCCTCTTGGAGTCTTTCGACTCCGTTTTCGCAGCGCCGTCCGGCCTGCCTCCGCCGCGCGCCTGCGATCATCGGATCCATCTTCTTCCAGGCACCGCGCCGGTGGCGGTCCGCACCTACCGATACCCCCATCTCCAGAAGGACGAGCTGGAGGCCCAGTGCGCGGCAATGCTCGACCAGGGCATCATCCGGCCGTCGACGTCACCGTTCTCCGCTCCTGTGCTGCTCATCAAGAAGGCCGACGACACGTGGTGTTTTTGCGTCGACTACAGAGCGCTGAACGAACGCACGGTGAAGGACAAGTTCCCTATTCCTATCGTCGAGGAGCTCATCGACGAACTCCACGGCGCCCGCTTCTTCACCAAGCTCGACCTCCGCGCGGGCTACCACCAGGTGCGCGTCCACCCCGACGACGTGGAAAAGACGGCGTTCCGGACGCACCACGCCCACTTCGAATTCTTGGTGATGCCGTTCGGCCTCACGAACGCACCCGCGACGTTCCAGAGCTTGATGAACACGGTGGTGCAGCCGTTCCTCCGTAAGTTCGTCCTCGTATTTTTTGACGACATCCTGATCTACAGCACTTCGTGGACGGAACACCTTCAACACCTCCGCGCCGTGTTCACGGTGCTGCGCGACCACCAGCTCCATGTGAAGCGCTCCAAGTGCGCCTTCGCCACCGACTCCGTCGCCTACCTTGGCCACGTGATTTCGGCTGTCGGGGTGGCCATGGACGAAGACAAGGTGACGGCCATCACGTCTTGGCCGCAGCCGGCGTCGGCACGCGCCTTGCGCAGCTTCCTCGGCCTCGCCGGCTATTACCGGCGCTTCATCAAGAACTTCGGGACATTGGCCGCCCCCCTGACACAGCTGCTTCGCAAGGAGGGGTTCCAGTGGACTGAGGCGGCCACGCTGGCATTCGCCGCGCTCAAGGACACCCTCTCCACAGCGTCGGTCCTGCACCTGCCGGATTTCGACAGCCCCTTTGTCGTGGACTGCGACGCGTCCGGGACGGGCTTTGGCGCCGTTCTACATCAGGGGGAGGGCCCCCTCGCGTTCTACAGCAAGCCGTTCGCCGCCCGCCACCTCAAGATCGCCGCGTACGAGCGCGAACTCATTGGCCTTGTGCAGGCCGTCCGCCACTGGCGGCCCTACCTTTGGGGTCGCCGCTTCGTCGTCCGCACCGACCACTACGCGCTCAAGTATATGCTCGACCAGCGCCTCTCGACCGTGCCGCAGCACCAGTGGGTCAGCAAGCTCTTCGGCTTCGACTTCACCGTCGAATACAGGCCGGGCCGCTTGAATACCGTGGCCGACACCCTGTCACGCCGGGAGCAAGATGACCCCAAGCTGGCGGCCCTCTCGGGCCCCACGTTGCCCTCTACGACGACCTTCGGGCGGAGCTCCAGCAAGACGATGCCCTACGCCACCTCTGTGACACGATCGTGGCGGCTCGTGGTGCGCCGTGGCGCGTGGCAGACGGCCTCATCCTCCGTGGCAGCCGGGTGTTCGTGCCGGCCTCCTCCCGAGCCCTGGCCACCGTCCTCCAGCTGGCGCACACCACCGGCCACGAGGGCACCCAGAAGACGCTACAACGCCTCCGCCGCGACTTCATCATCAACCACGATGTGCGCGTCGTGCGCGAGTTCGTCCGCGCCTGCGCGACATGTCAGCGCAACAAGACAGAGGCGCTCCACCCGTCCGGCCTCCTTCAGCCCCTAGACGTTCCCTCACAGGTCTGGGCCGACATCTCCATGGATTTCGTGGAGGGCCTCCCTAAGGTCAATGGCAAGAGCGTCATCCTCACCGTCGTCGACCGCTTCTCCAAGTACGGCCACTTCATCGCTCTGGGCCACCCCTACACGGCCATGTCCGTCGCACGCGCGTTCTTCGCCGACATAGTACGCCTCCATGGGTTTCCGTCATCTATCGTCAGCGACCGTGACCCAGTGTTCACCATCCATGTCTGGCGCGACTTGTTCAAGCTGGCCGGTGTCAAACTTCGCATGAGCACGACCTTCCATCCCTAGACGGACGACCAGTCGGAGGCGGTCAACAAGACCATCGCCATGTACCTGCGTTGCATCACTGGCGATCGTCCCCGGGCCTGGCTGGAGTGGCTTCCCTGGGCCGAGTACTGCTATAACACATCCTTCCACTCCGCTTTACGCACGACGCCGTTCCAGGTCGTGTACGGCCGTGCGCTACCCGCCCTGGTGCCGTACGAGCCGGCCTCTGCCCGGACCGCGCGGTGGACGAGCTGCTGCAGGACAGGGACGCGTTCCTCGCCGACGTCCGCGACCGTCTTCTCCAAGCGCAGGCTTACGCCAAGAGGCACTACGACGCTCATCACCGCGACATCGTGTTCGCCGTGGGGGATTGGGGCTGGCTGCGTCTCCTCCACCGTCCCGCCCAGTCCCTCGTGCCCGACGCCAAAGGCAAGCTTGCACCGCGGTACGCTTGGCCGTTCCAGGTCGTCGAACGCGTGGGCGCCGTCGCGTACCGTCTCCACCTGCCGGAGGGCGCCCGCATCCACGATGTCTTCCACGTCGGCGTCCTCAAGCCATTCCATGGCGAACCGCCCTCCGCGACGCCGCCACTGCCTCCACTCCAGCACGGCCGTGTGCTTGACGTTCCGGAGCGCATCATCAAGGCACAGCTTCGTCGGGGAACCTGGCACGTCCTCGTCAAGTGGGCCGGCCTCCCGGTGGCGGACTCAACGTGGGAGCCGGTGGAGGCCTTCCGCTCTTCGTTCCCGGATGTCCAGCTCGAGGACGAGCTGTTTCTCGACGGAGGGGGTGATGTTATGGTTGGTAAAACATATGCTAGGCGCGCCAAACGTGGCTAAGGAGCCGGCGCAGGGAGAAGGATTAGTTAGAAGTTGTTAGCCTTGGTTTGTTAGATGAGATATTTGTTAGTCAGTTTGTTAGGCTGGGCCTTTAAAGGCACAAACAATTGGATCAATAAAGATTAGCTGGAGATTGAGTTCAATCTCTCCCGCGCCCTCACTCCCCCCTCTCACGCCAGCCGCAGCGACGGCGTCGCCTCCACGACGCCGCCGCGCGCCAGCTCCCCGGCCTCCGGTCCTCCACCACTACTTCCTGCGCAGCCTAACCAACGAGCCTAACAATCCTGTAGTGAGTTATGTTGTATTAAGTTATCTCAAATGTTTTCCCAGTGTTCTCTGTGTTGCAAATCAGTAGGTAGAAGGCTAAGTAAAAGGAAGAACAGAGAGAAGGGAAAAAGAAAAGAAAAAAGAGGGGTGAATAGTCCTATAGTCAGTCTGCAGCTAACTGTGAGTAGCATTTTGTCATTTTGGGTTTGAACCTTCTCTTCTTTTGGGCAACATGATCCATAATTAAGTTGCTCACTGTTTTGTGTTGCAATTTGAATCACCTGAAGGTAGCTGACGTTTGCACAGTGCACAGGCTGCTGCAATTGACACGCTAAAAGTAGCACGTTACAACACCATAGCACATTGCAGCTTTCGCTTGTTTTGCCTCCGCATCTAACTTTTTCCCCTGGTGTTTTGGTTGCCTTGTTTGAAGGACCATTCTCTACAAACAACTTTAGTAACTGACTCTGGTGGGAATATGGCTTGGCTGTGGTTGATGAGTGGAGCAAGTTCTGATGATGGAACAGAAATGCTTGTAGGGACCCCTAGTCTACCTTCTCTTCTTTTGGGCACCATGATTCTATTCTTTTGGGCACCATGATTCTATTCTTTTGGGCAACATGATTCTACGCATGTCTATGTCGAATTTCTGTTGTTCCCAACCAGATGCAAACTACAGCTTGGTGGCTCCCATTTTTCTTTGCTCATGGAGATCATCATCCTCATGACCTGGTGCATATGGAAGACTAGAAATGATTGGATATTCAATGATATTGATTCGTCTGTTGAGGATTGTCGACAGTGCTTCATTTCAGAATTTAAACTCCTCCTTAGGGTTAAGCAAACCTCCTATGGAAAACTGGCTGAGCTCCCTGTAATTTGTAGTTTTCTTTGCTCTCTTTTTTTGTTCTCGTTTGTTGCTTCTTCCTTTTGCTTTGCTTTGTACTCTCCTTCTTGATTTAATAATTTTTATTCAGTAGGGGTCTCGGCCCCTCCTGTTCCCTTCAAAAAAAAAAAACAAAAAAACTACAGCTTGGTGGTTTCCAGCTCCCAGTCACTCGTATGACAAGACCATCTTTTCTAACTTGCGTTCTTTATATCGTTTATTTAGGTTGCAATCTTTATCGTTGGACCTTTATTTGTTCTTGGATGTTCATTGCTTACAGCATGTACAATCTGGATGTTCAGTGGTCTGTTCATTGCTTTCTGGATGTTCATGGCTTACAGTCATCTACAAACCCGGATCCAATCAGGATCAGAACTTGGCCCGGCACTGCCGAGAGAGACCTAAGTACACTTTCTTTTAAAAATGGTTAGGATGGATAGCCACACTTAAAATGATATTTTTCACATGAGTTAATTCCTCGTTCCTCTCACTCACACCCTTTCATGAGTTGCTCCGTTAAACTAGTAAACACAATTGCACAAAATGATTGTTTGGCTATATGCCTATACTCCAATCTATCCCGATGTACATGGTTTAAAAGGGATTAAGGTGGAAAGTGAATTAATTTTCCACCTTAATTCTTTCCAAACCATATTGATTGGAGTGCAGCTAAATAAGTCTCACTGAGAAATTCTTAAATACTATTCTAGCAGTCTCTCAGTATTCTTCCAACATAGAACAGACGTGCAGCAAAACATATGCTGTACAGAATGTTCGCCTTTCTTTGTTTTTTCCAAACCATCTAGAGTCGGAACTCAAACTACTGTGTTTGTACAACTTTCCTAGTTTCTGGAGTCTGGACACGGATTTATTGGCAGAAACAAGAGCATATTAAAGTGACTGGTTCAAGACAAAAGATGTTGACATATTTCTTTTCCAGATCTATTATTGAAATAGTACAAAAGGTATTAAGATGGTCCAATGAAACATAAAATGCATCAGCCTTCTGTCGGACACACAGTTGCAGAAGTGAGTTACCCTGAAGCAGCAGTGGCAGTGCAGACACTTGTTCATCCTTTGAATAGCTCTTGCAGCATGTGTTCCAGCTCCATTGGAGTGAGAGTGACCCTTGCGGATAGAGTGCTGATGTTGTGATGTTCCAAGTACCCTCTGAAGCCTGAAACCACTCTCTCGGTGACAGCTTGCCGCAGCCTTCTCCTGAGCTCAAGGTCTGGCACCTTTCAGAGCTTTTGGGCAAAAGGTTTTATGAAATTCGGATTCGAATCTAGGCAGGCAGGAGCTATTATCATTTCTTCCAAAGCAAAGTGGTGGCGCCCACGACACTTGCAGATAGTAGTCCTCAATCCTCCGGGCGAGCACTGACATGTGGCGTTCCATACCGAGCAGCAATGGATGAAGCTGCTGCCATATGAAGTGTGTGTTGTTGATCAAGAACAGGACCCTGAGGCCGTGATCCGGGAATGATTCTGATCTCTTGGCAAGGTTCTCTTCTAATGACGAGAACATCTCCAGCGTCAGGCTGACAAAAGGTTCGCCAGAGCTCATCTCGATGTGCTCATCGTCTTGTGATTACCCCACAGCAATCTGATGTGGTTGACTAGGGACCGGGTGACCCTGACAATGTCCTCCGGTGATCCCTGTGGGCTTTCAGCACCCCACAGAGCTTCGTCGTCCGGTGGCGACAGGATGCGAGCCCTGAGATCCTCCATGGTGCTCCAGACGGCCTCATCCGGTCTCTTCTCTTTGGCTGCCAGGAGACCGAGCACCTCATCGCTTTTCTGCTCCGCTTCTGCAGAGGATGCCGAATGCAGCCATAGCTGGATACCGGGACGAGGCGTTGGACGAGGCGTCACGCACGTTCAGGAGTGCCTGTAGCCGCTCTGTTGGCGCCACCGGTGCTCCACTGGCGCCGGCAAGGTTGATATCACCACCGGCACTGGCACTGGCACTGGCAAGACTGGAAGCAGCTATGGCGTCAACGAAAGGGAGCATTCTCAAGATGGCTGCTTGGGCAAACCGTGCGCGGGTCAACTGGAGCTGATCCGGATCTTGCTGCTGCCCCGTCACAGGTTCCTCTTCCTCCAGCACAATATACAGGTCAGAGAGCCACAGCCGAAAGGGTCTGAGTAAGCTCTGAGGATGGTGCGCGTGATCACGGTGAGAGCCTGGATCCACCTCCCTGCGTAGTCACGTTGCACGATGACACTGGAGAGGTGCCACAGCCCTCCTGCCGCGGCGGCCGCAGACGCGTCGTCAGCGAAGCAGATCACCCAGCCGACGTCCAGTCCCATGAGTCACCTCTCCAGCGCTGTGAAGTTGCCGTTGGCGGCCGCGGCGGCGCCACAGAAGGATTTGTTCGGCCGCTGGCCGTTGGTGGCGCCCCAGAGGACATCTGCTCTCTCTTTCGCGAGCTCCTCAGCTCTTTCTTCCACAACGAGCCCGTTGAGCAGGCGATGGTCGTAGAACTGAGAGGCCCCGGATTCGGAGGCCGTGTAGGTGTTGGATATGGTTGTACCTGATCCTGATTTGCTGCCGCTACTGGTGTACGCTGATGGTGCTGGATACTGTGGCCGCCGCCAGTTCAACAACCAATCCCTGAGCGAGCCGTAGACGCCGCCGCTGGAGGGCGCGCTCGATGGGCCACCCCTTGCTGCTTCCATGCTCATCAGTCTCCTCCCCCGAGCTAGCTCGGGAGGGCCTTATTGAAGTTGAAATTGACCGAGAGGCCTGTGAGTCTTCGAAAGATTGGCGTATTCGAGATGCCTCCCTGTGTATCATGAAAGAATAACGACGTTAAATATTGAAATAGATAAAAGAAATTACGAGCACCCATGTCATGTTGAGAAATTTTAGCCGGTGAACAGGTTCCTCCAAAAGAAACTAACAAGGTGAGCTACGTCATGTTGAAACGTGAGTGCTTCCTTCGAAGGCGGCCCCTCCCTCCCGGCTCCGACGAGCTCGCCTCGCCGCAGCACGTAGGGAGAGGGGCCCCTGATCTCTTAGCAGTCAGTTTGTATCTAGCTTGTAGTAGTATAGCTTTTCGTAGTATCCGTCATATGTCGTCTTCCCCGGAGTTCGTCGCCATTTCTGTTGTGGTTGTCGCGGTTCTCCTTGGCCACCTCGCCGTATCCTCTGAGGTAAGGGCGTGTTTGGGAGAGCTCCACGCAACTCCAGATTCACAAAAAACAGCTCCACTCCATTTTTTTTCCAGCCGAACACCCCAGCTCCAAAAACTCTAGATCCACCAAATCCATGGATCTAGCTCCCAACTCCACCATATCCATGGAGTGCCTCAAGGGGTACTCTGCAAAGCCTTGTTTTGTACTCACTTGTGGAGTTGGGTGGAAATTACCCACCTTTGCCACCCATTACACAACATACCGCTTTGTTCTTTTTTCCTCCCCCACGCGACCCGTCGCCTCCCCGTGACACTTCCTCTCCTGCGCCGCCTCCTTCCACGTGAACAGGGCCGCCGCCGGCGCCCTTCCCTCCGCCGGCGGCCGGCCGGGACCGCCGGAGTCGCCGGAGATGAGCCGTCCGTCGCCCCCTCCGCCTCCTCATTTCAATTCCGGGCGTCGAGTTGGCCTTTCCCCTCCTCCTCCTCCAACCCTAGATGCCTTGGATGGCAATGGAGCGGCGGCCACCGGAGACGAGGAGCAAAACGGGGCTCATAGTGCTGTCTGGGAGGATTCATTTGCTCCGTTTTCGGAAGGATTTGACGCGGCCGGTGAGGTGGGCGAAGACACGACCGGCGGTCTTGGCACAGGCGCTGCCGACGGCGCCCGGCCGGGGGCGCGTCGGGCCGGCGGCGGCCGGCGGCCGGCGGCCCGGGGAGGGGCGCGGCCGGCGCCCGGCCGGGGCGCAACCGGCCAAGGCGGGGTCGCCGCCGCCCAAGGTAGGGGCCCGGCCGGGGGCGTGGCCGGCCGCCCGGCCGGCGGCGCGACCGGCGGCCGCGGCGGGGGCCCGGCCGGGCTAGCGGGCCCGCGCCCGGCCAAGCCAGTGGTGCGGCCGGCCTCTCCAGCGGCCCTGCCGGTCTGGGCAACCAAGGAGACGGCCTGGGCAGCGGCATGATCGGGCGTTTTGAAACGGATCCGTCCATCGGCGATGCGTTTTTTGTGTCTCAAGCATCATCTACCTCCGGTGCTCAGAGAAGGAGACGTGCTGCATCAAGCAAAAGGGTCAGAGATGATGAGGTATAATTCGAGGTCTTTGCCTTGTTCATAGGTTTTTAAATTTGTAGATATTAAATTGGAGTGTCATAAATCATGTATAGGGAGGAGATTATATTGATTGGACTTATGATAATACCACCCTAGTTTGTCAATTGTTTGCTGATCAAAAAAGGAAAGGAAATTGTTGCAGTTATCTAGCGATGATGATGTTGACACTGATGAAGAGGATGAGGATTTTTTTAAAAATGATCTATGTTGGTGCTATGCTGGGACAAACATATGTTGACATGTTTGTTAAAAAAAATCCTCCAAGGACGTCTACAACAAGTGGAATGGGGTATATGATGGAGCTATTCAACACTCCAGGAGAATGCCATAGGAAATTGCGCATGAGTCCGGAGATTTTTTTCCGACCTCCATAAGTTATTGGTTCAGAGGTATGGGTTGACCTCATCACTGCATATGTATACTATTGAGAGTTTAGGTATTTTGTTATTCATTTGTTCGGGGAATGAGTCCAACAGCAGAAGTCAAAATAGATTCAAGCACTCTGGTGAAACTATTAGTAGAAAATTTGAGGAGGTTTTGTTCAGTTTGACGAGCATGGCAAAGGATTTCATTAGGCCAAAAGATCCAAATTTTCATACAATCCATAGAAGGATAAGGGATGACAAACGAGCCTATCCATATTTCAAAGATTGCATTGGAGCATTAGATGGCACACATATTCGTGTGACACTTCCACCTGATGAGCAAGTGAGGTACATTGGAAAGACAGTGATACCCACCCAAAATGTATTAGCAGTTTGTGATTTTGACATGAGATTCACATATGTGTCAGCGGGCCAACCTGGATCTATGCATGACACAAGTGTGCTATACAATGCATTGAGTGTCGACAAGGACTTCTTTCCACATCCTCCACAAGTTAAATAGTTGACAATAATTAATTTGATTCCATTAACCATGAAAATATGTTAATTTCTTTTATCATCTGCAGGTAAATATTATGTTGTCGATGCTGGATATCCTAATCGGCCCGGTTACCTTGCTCCATACAAGGGTGAGAGGTATCATATGCCTGAGTGGCATAGAGGTATGGAACCTAATACCCCGAAAGAAAAGTTCAATCGCAAGCATTCATCTATTCGTAACGTGATTGAGAGATCTTTCGGTTTATTGAAAATGAAGTGGGAAATTCTATATAGAATAAAGAAATACCCCATGTGGAAGCAAAAAATGATAGTTGTCGCTTGTATGGTTCTCCACAATTTCATTCGTGAGCATAACGTGAGGATGCAGACGTTGCTCGGTTTGATCGTGATCCCAATTATATGCCTACAATACCGGAACGTTATAAACGAGATGCCGTCCTAGCAAATGCATCAGATACATCTACTCCGGAAGCGAGTTCGACTTGCATGGATACTTTTCGGGATGAACTTGCCACATCTCTCGCTCTTGGTTGGCACTAGCTTGTAATCGAAATTGAACTTTTATATTTCTTACCTTTGGAGAATTAGTGAGTGTAAACTTTTATTTATCTATGTGGACAATTTCTTGTTCTCAATTATTTGGAGATGTGTGTTCATCGAAATCATTACTGGTTGAAATTGAAAAGGAAAAAAACTCACGCACACCACACAGGCACACCAGCACACACGCACTCAGCCACACACTACACACACGCACACACGCCATGCACATGCACACGCTGCACACATGCACACACTACACACACGCCATGCGCCATGCACATGCACACACTGCACACACGCCATGCGCCATGCACACAGCACACACACGCGCAACTCGCTAAGCACATCACACACACAGCACACAGCGTACAGGGGGAAAAATTGAGGGCAAAAGAGGGCAATCCATTCAAACTATCATTTTTCGGAGCTGGAGTTGTTGTCTCAGCCAAACACATCTCCTCAACTCCAAAGGGAGAGTCCAGCTACACGGTGGAGCTGCAAATTGGTGGAGTTGCTGCTCTAGAGTTGTTTTGGTGGAGCCGGAGCCCTCCCAAACACGCCCTAAGTCTAAATAAAACCGTTGAAAGGACCTTGTGATGCATAGAGGGGGGGTGAATAGGATCACTTCAATTTCTGAAACAAAAGCAGCGGATTAAAACTCCTGTCGGTACTACCGACGTGGTGCCGGTTCTAACGACAGGGTCGGTACTACCGGTACCAGGTCGGTACTACCGACAGGCAGAAATGACTTAAAGCGGAATTTGAATTCTATGAGGTTCCTAGCAATTCTACTTGAATCAAAGTCTAAGTTTAGAGGCTAAGAACCACCTGCAACCACAGAGATGAGTTGGATAGCAACCAATTGATAGATCGGGCTAAAACAAGTTCTAGGGTTCGATAGAAACAAAGAAATCAAGCAAGCAAAAGGAGACACAAGATTTAATCCGAAGTTCACACCCACAAAGGATGCTACGTCTCCGTTGAGGATCCCACAAAGGGAGGGCTATCACCAAGAGCCTCTTTTCCTCTTCCACCCCCCACAAAGGAAGATTGGTGCTCACTAAGAATTCTCCACCAAGGAGAGGGCAATGCAAACGATCCCGGGTGCACCACACAAAGAGGGCACTTGTGGGCGACGCCTAACCGTCTAGAAGCAAGCTTCAAGAGTAACAAATGCAAACCAAAAGCCCGGAGATGCTTCAAGTGCTCTTGAGAAGGAGAAGAACGATGGGGCTCTCAAAGCTTGGGCACACTTCACTAGAATTCACCTCTCTACTCAAACCCTAGCTCAAGGGAACCAAGGATTAGCTCTAGAGGAGAGGGGAGAGGTGGAGTGAATGCTCAAGGAAGTGTTTGTCTCGTGGTTGGTCAGCAATGAGTGAGGAGGGAGAAGAGGGCTTAAATACTCAGGGCCAAAAACTAGTCGTTACTGTGCAGAATCGTGTAACCCCGGTACTACTTACACGGCGTCGGTACTACCGGGGGGGGGGGGGTTTCAGAACCAAAATAGTACGGCCATCGGTAGTACCGACCCCCTGGCTAAAACTCGCCAGTGAAGCCATATCGGTATACCGGCCCTACCCCGGTACTACCGAGGGACGATCACCGGTAGTACCGACGTGCCGTCGGTACAACCGACCCAGGCTGAGAATTTGGGAGAAGAAAAGCATTTGTGCACGTGCCAACTCTCAACTCTTCTCACTCACTTGGATTACCTTCTAGAGCACTTTTAGCATCTCTTGGCTATCGATTTGCATCCCCCTTTATAGTACTGTGTTTCCTATACTCAAATTCAAAAGTAAAAAGAAATAAAGCCTTGATTCGAGTTGAAAACAACGACTTGAAATTGGGGGCCTTCCTTTGATCAACCATATGAGTTTTATTCATTTAAGACCTGCACACATCTTGACAAAGCATTAAATACCACAAATCGTGCTTGTCATTATCACCAAAATAATTAGGGGCCAAGATGCACTTTCAATCTCCCCCTTTTTGGTGATTGATGACAACCACAATTTGTTTTTATAAAAGATGTGTGTATTTGACAAATTTGAAAATGAAACCCCCCCCTAAGTGTGTGCTTTGACTTTTATGAAGGCCTCAAATGCCCATCACACACTTAGAAGACTTTTCACTCTCAAATTGTATACACAAGTGCATGAGTGTGATATATAAACCGTGATGCATATGACATGACATACAAAACAATAAAGTGAGAAACAACAAGCATCACAAATAGATAGACAAGGTTCCTCACATCAAAAGCACAATTTAGGTCTTACAAATTTAAACGAGTTCTAGGTTCTTCACCAAGCATTACACCACACAAATACACAAATAGTCCATACATGTCCACAATCCTAAGGATAGATAGATAGATAGATAGATAAATGGAGATACAAGCCCACACCACACATGAGTAAATTGTGAGCTCACTCCCCCTTTGGCATCAAGCGCCAAAAAGAGGAGGCCCTTCAATCATCATAGTCATGTGGAGAGTGGGCAGCCGGAGGAGAGTCGTCGTCATCGGTCTCACCACCACCAAAGTCCTCATCGTCGATGTCGGCCGGAGGAGCTCCATACATCATGGAGGTGTCGCCGTAGATCTCCCAAGGGTTGTAGAAGTTTGGTGGAGTAAAATCCATGGGCTCGCGGACGGGAGAGTGCTCGATGTTGTGTTGAGAGAGCAAAGTCTTTTGACGCGTCTCCAACTTAAGGAGCTGCTCATCAACATGCTGCCTATGTGCACGAATCTCCTGTGCATTGTGCTTTCCCACATTGAAGCAAGCAAAAAGACCTTGAGAGAGAAAGTTAAAGATACTCTTTTTCTTGCCGGGGGGAACGGTGCCTCGAGATGCGGATGGCCCACGAGAGGAGGAAGGTGGCTCATAGGTGGATGGGCCACCGGAGGAGGAGCCACCCGCGGTAGTGGGACGAGGAGGGGCATGCTTGCCCAACTTGAGAAGCCGCTCAATGTTGCCCTTATTTGGCTTGTACCAAGAATGAGTCTTGTCGGGGAGGATATCAACTCCCGCCACCTCACAAATCATCTTGAAAATCCAAGGAGCATATTGGCAACTCTTGTTGGCGGACACGGAACACACAACGATTTCCTCCCAAATGAAGTTGAAGATGCTAAAGTCCTCCTTCCCCGGTGCCATCCTCACAAGAATCTCTTTTGCCACATTGGAGATGTTGGTGTTGTCACCTATCTTAGGAGTGAGAGTATAGCGGAAGAGTTGGTTCAACATCCTATAGACCGATTTCATCCCATGTGTGGTACCAAACTCCACCTTTCCATACAAGGAATCATACATGAAGGCCATCTCACTGTCAAGTGGAAACTCCCCACCATGAAGCTTGGGACGAGCGAGATCCTCCTCACCGAAACCAAGGATTTGAGCAAAACGCTCATATGAGACGGAGAGGGGCTTGCCTTGGAGGAGCCAAGTTGGCATAGAATTGGGTGACCACTTCTTCATTCCAATCATAGTTGATTGCCATTACATTGGTCATCCCCTTGGCATGACAAATATCTATCGCATCATTGACGGCCGGAATGTCAAGTGACCTAAGGAGATCCCAATTGATTGACTTCATATCAATAGTCATGTGGTCCTTGCTGAGAATGACTGACTCATACCAATCGGCATTGAACTTGAGCCAAAAGCGGATGTCCGAGTCAAACTCCTTTTGCCAAAGAGCGGGGTCAGAGTACCTTTCCTTGTACACATTGTGTGACCCCCTTGTGTAATCTACCATCCTGACAATCCCCATTTGAGTATCCGGACGAGGAGGGATGGATGGCCGAAGGATGAAAGAGGAGAGGGTTTCCAAGGAGATATCCTCATAGTCATCATAGTGATCATCGGGTTGGTGAGCTTGCTTGGTACAGGCATGATGACCTTGTTCCTTGGATTGGCGAGGAGCAGCTGGTGGATTGGTACGACCACGACCACGAGGGGCTTGAGAGCTAGCTCCCCCTTTCCTCTTCCTTTGAGCGAGAGGAACGTCATCTTCATCGGATCCTTCGCGAACCACTTGCTTGCCGGCGCGACCCATCTGGAGGATTAGCAAAGAGTGCATAAGATGGGTGTATAGATTATGGAAAGGGATGGCAACATAGGGGAGGGGCTCAGTTGACAGCCCCCCATCGGTACTACCGACACAGGGTCGGTACTATCGATGGGGTTCGATTTTGGGTGAAAAGATTTGAATCCGGAGGATTTAGCCAACCAAAAGCTACGAAATCATGGATACGAGTTCTAGGATGGATTAGATGATGATTCCCTAAAGCATTGCCTCTAGAAACAACTACATTGAGAGATCGATCGACGGAGATTTTGAATGCATACCTTGAGATGCTTCCCGCACGAATCGACGAACTTCCGGCGAGGATCGGATGTCCCGGAGGGTGGAGAATCTAAAGAAGTGAACTAGAAACACTTTGCACGGTTGGTTTTTGAGATCCCCTCAAGGATTGAGCAGTGGAAGAGAGAGGGCGCGGCCAACGGTTGGAAAAGAAGACTGAAACCCTAGCCTCAGGGCGCGCGGCATATATAGTCCAGCGGCGATTATCGGTAGTACCGACGGGGTGTCGGTACTACCGACGGTCCCTAGAAATTGAGACAGAGATGTCATATCGGTATATCGACCCCGGGTCTAAAACACCGATAGGTTCTACCGGGGGGGTCCGGTAGTACCGACACGGCGTCGGTTCTACCGGGGAACGCCAGAAATTCCAACAGTGAACTCATATCGGTACTACCGACCTTGTGTCGGTTGTACCAGTAGTTTAACCAGTTTTTGAGATTGATTGAGGTTCTAGATTGAGATTTTTGGTAGAGGGGAATATGGACATGTAGAGACCCCATAGGAGTTGGTGACTAGTCACAAACAATCAATCAAAGCTATAGTCACCACTCACTATGTAAAGATCCAAAGTTTTGTAAGACACACACAAGAAAAGTTAAAATAAAACATTTTGCTTCCTAGCTAGGCAACAAACAGGTTTATGTGCAAAAGATCAAGCCAAGTTACGAGAATCTAAGATGTTTAGCTCACTCCTCAAAGCACAAAACCTTTGCTCGTCTAGAGGCTTAGTGAAAATGTCGGCAAGTTGCTTTTCGGTGCAAACATGCCGTAAAGCAATGTCACCCTTAGCCTCATGATCCTGTAAAAAGTGGTGTCTAATGTCTATGTGCTTTGTTCTAGAGTGTTGGACAGGATTGTTCGCTAGTTTGATAGCACTCTCGTTGTCACACAAGAGTGGAATCTTACTAAACTTGCAACCATAATCACTCAACGTTTGCTTCATCCACAAGAGTTGTGCACAACAAGCACCAGCCGCCACATATTCGGCTTCGGCCGTGGATAAAGCAACCGAATTTTGCTTCTTTGAGCTCCACGACACCAAAGACCTACCAAGAAATTGGCAAGTCCCGGTAGTGCTCTTTCGATCCACTTTGCAACCGGCATAATCCGAATCGGAGTAGCCAAGTAGATCAAAAGTGGAACCTTTGGGATACCACAAGCCTAGGTTAGGAGTATGAACTAAATATCTAAAGATCCTCTTAACAGCCATTAGATGGCACTCCTTAGGATTGGCTTGAAATCTTGCACACATGCACACCTAAGCATTATATCAGGCCTAGATGCACAAAGGTAAAGGAGGGAGCCAATCATGGAACGGAATACCTTTTGGTCGACCGACTTCCCTTCTTCATTGAGATCAAGATGTCCATTTAATGCCATGGGAGTTTTGATGGGTTTGGAATCGGCCATGTCAAACCTCTTGAGCATATCCTTCACATACTTGGTTTGACACAAGAAAGTCCCTTCCTTCATTTGCTTGATTTGAAATCCAAGAAAGAACTTCAATTCTCCCATCATAAACATCTCAAACCTCTTGGTCATGATCCTACTAAATTCTTCACAAAATTTATCATTAGTAGACCCAAAAATGATATTATCGACATAAATTTGACAAACGAAAATATCCTTTCCGTTTCTTTGTATGAAAAGAGTAGAATCGGCTTTGCCTATCTCAAAGACGTTCTTGAGAAGAAAATCCTTAAGGTATTCATACCATGCTCTAGGAGCTTGCTTAAGCCTGTAGAGCACCTTATGGAGCTTGTACACATGATTTGGAAATCTTGAGTCTTCAAAGCCCGGTGGTTGATCCACATACACTTCTTCTTGGAGAGGTCCATTCAAGAAAGCACTCTTCACATCCATTTGATGAAGCTTGAAATCATGATGAGTAGCATAGGCCAAAAGAATACGAATTGACTCGAGCCTTGCTACCGGTGCATAAGTCTCTCCAAAGTCCAATCCTTCAACTTGTGTGTAACCCTTGCCAACAAGCCTTGCCTTGTTCTTCGTGACGACACCAAATTCATCTTGCTTGTTCCTAAAAACCCATTTGGTGCCGATCACATTTTTCTTGGGTCTTGGTACCAACTCCCAAACTTCATTTCTCTTGAAGTTGTTCAATTCTTCCTCCATGGCAATAATCCAATCCGGATCCTCAAGAGCTTATTCCACACTAAGTGGTTCCAAAGAGGAAACAAACGAGTAAAATGCACAAAAATTTGACAATCTAGATCGAGTTGTTACCCCTCTTTGAATACTCCCAAGAATGTTGTCAACGGGATGATCTCGTTGAACCATTTGATGTACCCTTGGGTGTGGTTCTTGAGATTGACGTTGGATAGGTCCATCATCATCATCTTCAACTTGTGGTGTATCTTTGAGCTTCATCACTTAGTTCTCCCCCTTGATCAAAGCCCCGTCCATGATCGTCACCATGAACTTGACTCTCATCTTGATGGACTTGAGAACTAGGTGGTTCCACTCTTGTTGATGATGATGGATCATGAGTGCTTGTGTCATCCGGAGTATGTGCTTGAATCTCCCGAGGCATTACTTCACCGGTCCCCATTCTAAAGATGGATATGCTTGGGGGCTCTTCATCATCTACAAGGTTTTCACTAACTTGCTCTTGTTGAGAGCCGTTGGATTCATCAAATTTCACGTCTACCGTGGTCTCAACACAACCGGTGGTTTTGTTGAAAACACGATAGGCATGCTCGTTAGTTCCATAACCAAGTAGAAAACCTTCATCAACCTTGGATGCAAACTTTGAGGCTTTGGGTTTCTTGTTAAGTATGAAACACTTACACCCAAAGACCCTAAAGTAATGCACACTAGGCTTCTTACCGGTGATGATTTCGTAGGGAGTTTTGTTCAAGTACTTGTGGAGGTAGAGTCGGTTGGTGGCATGGCATGCGGTGTTGATGGCTTCCATCCAAAATGAGTCCGGAGTCTTGTACTCATCAAGCATTGTCCTTGCCGCTTCTATCAATGTACGGTTCTTCCTCTCAACGATGCCATTTTGTTGAGGTGTATATGGAGCGGAGAGTTCATGCTGATGCCTTCTTCATCTAGGAACTCTTCAACTTGTGTGTTCCTAAACTCCGAGCCGTTGTCACTTCTTATGTTCTTGACCTTGAGCTCGAACTCATTTTGAACTCTTCTAATGAACTTCTTCATAATCCCCTTCGCCTCACTTTTATCTTGCAAAAAGAATACCCAAGTGAAACGGGAAAAGTCATCAACAATTACTAAACCATATTTGTTACCACCGATGCTTATGTAGGAAATTGGTCCAAATAAATTCATGTGTAGTAGCTTCAATGGTCTTGATGAGGATAGAATATTCTTGGCGGGATGATGAGCTCCTACTTGCTTCCCGGCTTGACATGCGCTACACAACCTATCTTTCTCAAAAACAACATTTGTTAGTCCTAGGATGTGCTCGTCCTTTTGAAGTTTGGCCAAGTTCCTCATGCCAACATGGGCTAGTCGGCGATGCCATAGCCAACCCAAGTCGGATTTTGCCACTAAGCAAGCCTTAGGATCCACCTTTACTTTTGTGAAATCCACATAGTAAAGTTTTCCCCGTAAATGGCCCGCAAAGACAATAGAGGAATCCTCCCTTCTAGAGACGGTCACACCCTCATGAGTAAAGAGACAATTGTAGCCTTTCTCACAAAGTTGTGAAACCGACAACAAGTTGTATCCCAACCCTTGCACATGATAAACATCTTCAATGGAATTTGTTGTTGAGATAGCAATTTTACCTAAACCAATGACATCCCCTTGACCATTGTCTCCATAGATGATAGTTTCCGTAGGGTTGTCATAACGATCAAGGGATGTAAACAATCCTTCATCTCCGGTCATATGATTAGTGGCACCACTATCAATCAACCATGCGCTTCCACCGGAGGAGTAGGCCTACAAAACAAGTTTAAGCTCTTGGTTTAGGTACCCAAAAGGATTTGGGTCCTTGGAGGTTAGATGCATAAACTTTTGGAACCCACACACTCTTTCTCATGGCCTTCATGGCATAGGCCCCAACATACTTGACGACCATTTTACCATTATGGTCCAAGGTTACAATGTAATCACAAGTATAGTTGGGTGTGGATTTGTGCTCAACCACATTCTTCGATGCCTTAGGTGGGGTGTTACCCCCACCAATTCCCTTTGTGGTTTGCACTATCTTTGGAACTTCCTTGGTTGTGGTAGATGTGGTGACTCCATGGGCAATATCCATTATCGTGTTAAGGTAGCCTCCCTTGTTCCATAAGGGGATCTCGTGCCCTTTCACTGTCACTCTACCATTGGCCTTGTTGTTCTTGCGGTGTCCAAGTCCTTGCTTGTCCACTACCTTGGGTATGGACTTGGCACTAATGTTGCCTTGTGTAAACAACATGTTCAATCGGGCAATTTCCTTGTCCTTGCTCTTAATTTTCTCTTCAAGCCTAGCATGGTTAGTCTTAATAGCATTCATATCAATGTTAGCGCAAAAAGAGCAAGTTTTGCTAGTGGAGGCACTAGAGTCCAATCTTGCCGATGGAGTGGCTTTGGTGCTTTCCCAAAGACTACTAAAGTTAGCTTCAAGAGATTTGTACTTCTCCGTCAAGCATGAGAAGCTTGATTGAAGCTCACTATGAGTAGCCTTTAGGGAAGCTAAAGATTCATTTGCCAAGGTGTAATCCTTTGACATCCTCTTGTTAGAATCATCGATCAAGGACAAGTCCATGGTCAACTTTTCAACCTTAGCCTTCTCTTCGGCAAGAGATTTTTCTAGAGCAAGGTTTCTTTCCTTTTCAAGGATAAGCAAGTCTTCTTGCTCATGAAGAATCTCTTTCTTTTTCTCTAGTTTGTCCAATAGCCTTTTAATTTCCTTGTGGCCATTTTTACCAAATTTCTTTATCATGTTGTTCTCTATTTCCTTTTCCTCATCTATGTTTTCTATGTCGCTACTAGAGGTGGATGACGAGGATGTTGGAGAGGATGAGACGGAAGATTCTTGTACCTTGCTCCCCCTTGCCATAAGGCAAAAATGAGAGTGGTCTTCATCATCAGAGAGGTTGTTGAAGAGGCGTGGTGAAGATGAGCCTTGTGCCATGGCAATTGTTGCCATCCCTTGCTTCTTTGGTTCTTCATCTTCATCACTTGAGTCCCATTGTTGACCCACGTGTGCACGCCCTTGGTACTTGTTCTTGTACTCCTTGCTCCTCTCCTTGAACCTCTTTTCTTCCTCATTCTTGTTCTTGTTCTTGGGGCACTCGGCAATGAAGTGTCCATACTCTCCACACTCATAACACTTCCTTTGTGACTTCTTCCTTCTATCATCTCCACCTTTTCTTGAGCTTGTTGACTTCAAGAATTTCTTGTATTTCCTTATAGCAAAGGCGGTTTCTTCATCCGTGCTTTCTTCATCGCTAGTGTCCTCCTTTTTGCTCTTGGAGGGCTTGGGCTTCTCTTCAACCACTTCACTAGAGCTAGCTTTGAGAGCTAGACTCTTGCCCATCTTCAAGGTTAGAGACTTCTCCACATCTTGGTCAACAAGTTCTTGATGCAATATTTCTCCAAGGAGTTGAGTGGGAGTCATCGTTGGATATCTTGGATCTCTTCTTATCATTTGTGTCAAGTTCTTGTCCTTGGGGGCAAAAGCTCTTAGCAACTTCTTTGTGACCTTTGAGTCATCCCAATCTTTACTTCTGAGAGCTCTAATGTCCGAGACAAGTACCATGAGCCTATCATACATTTCTTGTACGGTCTCTCCATCCTTCATGAAGAAAAGCTCAAGTTCTCCGTTGATTAGGTCCATCTTCCCTTGTCTCACATGCTCGGTTCCCTCATGTGCTTCCTTGAGTGTATCCCAAATTACCTTGGCAATTTGGATGTTGCGCACCTTGTTGAACTCTTGTGCACACAAGGATCCCGTGATGACTCTTGTGGCTTGCACATTGCGGTGAAGGTCTTGCTCATGTTCAATAGTGAGGGCTTCTCCTTCGGCGGGAATTGTCACACCTACAACCACAATCTTCCAAAGAGAAGGGTGAAGCCCGTAAAGGTGCATTTGCATATCATAAGCCCATTTGGGATAGTCCTTCCTATCTAAATGAGGAGGCTTTCCCAAATGCACGGAATAAAATTTGTCGTTAGAGTTGTTGCCCGGGATTTGCCCGTAGTTGTGGGGCACTTCGTAGAAGCCGGAGTGAGAGTACTTGGCTTGCTCCTTCTTGATCATCTTCTTGAGGAGCTTCTTTGCCATCTTCTTGGCCTTCTTCTTCTTCTTAGCCTTTCTTCTCTTCTTCGCCGCCTTCTTTGCCGCATGATCATCGTCCTTGACATCCTCATCGCTTGAGTCGGAATCCGAGTCGGAGTCGGAATCCAATGATGAGTCGTCGGAGCTATCAACGTTGGATGCTGTACGGCTTGGGGCCCTGCCGACGAGGTCGCCGACTTGAGCTGCCTTGAGCTCTCTCTCTCTTGAGCTTCTTTTGCGGCAATTTCTTCGGCGGTTGGGTTGCTTCCAATCCCCGACATCTTGATCCCTTAGCGGTTAAGCCTAAATCAAGGGATTAGGCTCTGATACCAATTGAAAGGACCTTGTGATGCCTAGAGGGGGGGGGTGAATAGGATCACTTCAATTTCTGAAACAAAAGCAGCGGATTAAAACTCCTGTCGGTACTACCGACGTGGTGCCGGTTCTACCGACAGGGTCGGTACTACCGGTACCAGGTCGGTACTACCGACAGGCAGAAATGACTTAAAGCGGAATTTGAATTCTGTGAGGTTCCTAGCAATTCTACTTGAATCAAAGTCTAAGTTTAGAGGCTAAGAACCACCTGCAACCACAGAGATGAGTTGGATAGCAACCAATTGATAGATCGGGCTCAAACAAGTTCTAGGGTTTGATAGAAACAAAGAAATCAAGCAAGCAAAAGGAGACACAAGATTTAATCCGAAGTTCACACCAACAAAGGATGTTACGTCTCCGTTGAGGATCCCACAAAGGAAGGGCTATCACCAAGAGCCTCTTTTCCTCTTCCAACCCCCACAAAGGAAGATTGGTGCTCACTAAGAATTCTCCACCAAGGAGAGGGCAATACAAACGATCCCGGGTGCACCACACAAAGAGGGCACTCGCGGGCAATGCCTAACCGTCTAGAAGCAAGCTTCAAGAGTAACAAATGCAAACCAAAAGCCCGGAGATGCTTCAAGTGCTCTTGAGAAGGAGAAGAACGATGGGGCTCTCAAAGCTTGGGCACACTTCACTAGAATTCACCTCTCTACTCAAACCCTAGCTCAAGGGAACCAAGGATTAGCTCTAGAGGAGAGGGTAGAGGTGGAGTGAATGCTCAAGGAAGTGTTTGTCTTGTGGTTGGTCAGCAATGAGTGAGGAGGGAGAAGAGGGCTTAAATACTCAGGGCCAAAAACTAGCCACTACTGTGCAGAATCGTGTAACCCCGGTACTACCGACACGGCGTCGGTACTACAGGGGGGGGGGGGGTTTAGAACCAAAATAGTACGGCCATCGGTAGTACCGACACAGGGTCGGTAGCACCGACCCCCTGGCTAAAACTCGCCAGTGAAGCCATATCGGTATACCGGCCCTACCCCGGTACTACCGAGGGACGATCACCTGTAGTACCGATGTGCCGTCGGTACAACCGACCCAGGCTGAGAATTTGGGAGAAGAAAAGCATTTGTGCACGTGCCAACTCTCAACTCTTCTCACTCACTTGGATTACCTTCTAGAGCACTTTTAGCATCTCTTGGCTATCGATTTGCATCCCCCTTTATAGTACGGTGTTTCCTATACTCAAATTCAAAAGTAAAAAGAAATAAAGCCTTGATTCGAGTTGAAAACAACGACTTGAAATTGGGGGCCTTCCTTTGATCAACCATATGAGTTTTATTCATTTAAGACCTGCACACATCTTGACAAAGCATTAAATACCACAAATCGTGCTTGTCATTATCACCAAAATAATTAGGGGCCAAGATGCACTTTCAACCGTTCCTCTTCCCTCCCTGGTGGATCTCGTCCCCGCTTCCCCCTTCTCGCCCCACCTGCTCCTCCCCCTTCTCCCTAGGCAGATCCGCGTCGCCCCACTCCTCTCCGCCCCATCTCTTGCTCAGATCTGCTCCGCCCCCACTTCTCTTCGCCCCACTTCCTCCTCAAATCCGCTCTGCCCAACCCATGTTGCTGGTATTCCTACATCGCCGCCTCTGCCTCCAATGGTTGTTCCGGCCCTGTTCAGTTGTTGAACGCGTTGAGGTGTACCGACGTGTTCAGATCTCAACTCCGCCTTTGGCCTTTGGTGGTTGTTTCGATTTCTTCGACTCCCCTTGTGGAGTGGCGAATCCGAAGTCGTAGAACGCACCGATGCACCTTCGTCTTTTCCTCCGCCTTCCACTTGCAACAACTCCTTGATGGATGCTCCCGGCCTTTGTGGCTCTTCACCGCAACCGACGCGCTCGTCTTCCCCTGGAAGCGGCTTGGTGGCTCATCTACTACCTCCAGCGACGACGAACTACCAATCATTCGGTCGTCCGGAATGGAATTCTTCGGCTTCGCCACCTCAACTTCAACCGATGCAACGCATGGTCCTTCATCAGGATATATGCTCCTCAGTAGCCTCTGCGCCCCCCACGCGACGAGCTCTCTGTTGTTGAACGTGTCGGTGACCGTGCAAATCTCATCTAGTCTGCGGACCTTGATGTAATTTCTTTTTACTTTGAGGACCTCATTGTAATTTGGTTGCTTCAGTGATAATATATGTGGTTGTTGCTAAAAAAAGAGGTGAGCTACGCTCAACTCACAATTTTTTTACTTTTATTTTATTTACTAGGACTAGAGTCCTGTCTGTGCGTTGCTATAGACAACAAAACATCTATATTTTAAAGGTAGACCATATTTTTTAGAGGTTTGATAACGTTTCACCACATAATGAGGGCCAAAACAATGATTCGTACTTCGTTGCTATAAGCTCAAGTGATGAAGTGAATCAGTGGTGCATGTTCTGCTTCAGATAAAAAACGATAAATATGTACTTGAGCTTGGGGAGAAAAAAGTATCTGAACTTCAGGAACCAGTAGGAGGAAATGACCACGACATTTCGGGAGCATCACATGAATTATAATTATCGATTCTATTGTATGTATGCACAAACTCCTGTGATAGCAATCGGTATTTAAAAATTCTCGAAAAAATGGTATTTAAAATTTACAAGTTGCAGCAGCCGTTTTGGATACAAATTAAAACATTATGCGTGTAACCGGTGTGTGTGCCTATGGACGCTTGCAAGGTTATGCGTGTTCTGTACAAAATCCCTTGTGCAGGTTGCATCGTATTTTACTCCTTGGGACAGTCTGAAACTCACATTGCACAAAGCTTAAAGTTTGTTCGCCAACAAAATTTTGTTCAAATTAAATTTCGATTTCGGTCATGAAAGAGTTGGTTGGGATCTTCGGGAGGATTTTTTTTTCCGAGGAAGAAGAACCTTTCATTAACTCAAAGATGCAGCATTGCAGCAACATCACTGGTCACAAGTTCCTCTTCTTCATTAACTCAAAGATGCAGCAACTATCACTGGTCACAAGTTCCTCTTCCTCTACCGGTATGCCATCCCATAACCGGTCAGGTAGTACATCCCAACGCTGCAAGAGCATGATCAACTCTATTACAATTTCTAGGCACAAAATTAAATGACCACGAAATGAAATTACCACTAATTAAATTCTTCAGCTCATATATATAGCTCGGCCCACTTCCGGAGGATTTTATTACAGCTTTTTTTTCTTGATTTTTTTCATCGTCGGACTAGTTATTTTGGGCTGCGCTCATCATGTTATAATCATCCGAAATTTTTTATATTTAATTTTCTTCGATTTTACGAAAATAAATAGTCAGATTTTATGAAAAATTAAATATAAAAAATCTAATCATCCTGTGTTCTGGGCCAGGATCTTCTTCAGGCCCAGTTTGGCCTGATCTAGTTTTGGTCTGGGCCTCACATATTTATTAGGCTCTAGAGTCTGGCTGGAGAGAGATTCACCGGCGGGCGGCGGCGGCGCACTCGTGGGTCGTGGCGATCCCGATAGTCTCCGGCGGCAGGTTCACTTAGCGCCCATACCTGCTCTCTCCCTCTCCCTCACCCTCATGCGCTCGCCCTGAACCCTCACCTCCATCTCTTCAGATTCGCAATCATGGACGCGGGGAACGGCCTCACCGCCGAGAGGGGTGCGGCGGATGACGGCCTCCCCGACGATGCCCTCGTGGAGATGTGGAGATCCTCTCCCGCGTCCCCGTGAGGTCCATCCACCGATTCAAGTGCGTCTCGAAGGCCTGGCGCGACCTCATCGCCGACCCCTTCAACCGTAAGCGCCTCCCCCAGACCCTCGAAGGCTTCTTCTACAGCGCCAGCACCGGCGCCGGTTTCCACGGGCAAATATTCGTCAGCCTGCCGGGTAGGCCGGCGCCTCTCTTCGACCCGTTCTTTTCCTTTCTGACGAAGGTGCCCGGGATCGAGAACCTGAAGCTCTTGGATTCCTGTAATGGGCTCTTCCTGTTTGAGCACGGCTGGAATAGCGGCGTCGGCGCACAGGACTACGCCGTCTGCAACCCCGCCACCGAGCAGTGGGTGGCTGTACCCAGCTCCGGCTGTTCTCCTGAAGGAGAAGCACTCACCTATTTGATTTTTGATCCGGCCGTATTGCCGCACTTCCACTTGGTCAATATCAGTCAGAAGTATTTTATGGGTGAGATCGAGGTGCGTGCCTACTCTTCTGAGAGCAGGGTGTGGAGTGACAGGACAAGCCAACATAGTCGATGGCAAGATGAAGGTGGATGGAAACAATGGGTTAATGGTGGAGCCATACTGAAATCTGTCTTGAGCAGTGTCGTTGTTAACGGCTTAACTTGCTGCATTTAGTCATCTACCACGTTACTGAGTTGTTCCTGATAGCGGCAATGGATATGGAAGGGAAGACGTGTAGGAATGTAGGATCATCACCTGGCCAGATCAGCCCACATTTCTTAATTGGGAACATATCTAGTGGAAACCGACCTCTTCATGCAAACTATGAAAACTTCAATTCGAGTCACACGATCTTGATCCAAGGGAGAACTCGTGGGAGGTAGACCTCGCACCGAGGTAAAAAGGAAATAAGAGAATACAACCACTACGATAAAGAAAAACTAGACTAAGCTTCTAATATTCCGACCAAACTTCCAACGCCACGACGACACAGCACCACAAGCGACGAAGGCCCATGACTTCCAAAGCGACGCCCTCAAGAAGGAAACGGCCGATGCCGCCGCTATCGCTTCTCCGAATAATCGAAGAAATGTTTCCACCTGGAAGACACAAACCGAAGCAGGAAACTTCCCAACACAACGCCTCCAAGGAGGGCCACGACGCCCGAAGACGCCGCCGATGTTGACGCCGGCACCGTAGCCGGGAAGGCTTTCGCCCGACGCTTCGTCAAAGTTGACCCGATGCCGAAGGACAGGATGACCACAACACTGGTCGTGACCATCGGAAGCGCGAGGGCTAGCACTTAGTCTCCCCTCAACCGACCAACGATCAACGACACGGGAGTGGCAACACCATGCCCATCACACAGGAACACCGACATCGACTGGAAGAGCTCAAATCCACACCAAAGGGCACCGAAGGACGAAAGTCCCCGCAACAGCCGCCAACCCCCACCGACACTGCCCCGCCCACCGGCGAACCTCCGCTGCACTTAGGCCACGAGACAGGTCCGCACTTGAGCGCCAGGCCGGCCGAGGTCACCAACCGCCACAGGCAACCGCCAAGCTCGTATCGAGCTCGACCACAGGAAACCAACTTTTTCCCCAGCACTTAGTCCGACCAAGGTAGTCACCTGAGACCGACGCCCCAACAACAAGCCACCGCCATCCCCAGTAGATCCAAGAAGCTCGACCACCGCCATCACCACTCAGGAACAAACCTGCCAGGTGCTGGAGGTAACTAGCTCCGCCGTCGGCAAACACGCCGCAACACCGACAAGGAGCCGCGTCGCAGGTTGAGGAACCAAGTTGAGAAGTACCTTGGTCCGTGTGTGATGAGTGATTGACCGGATGGTTTGAAGCTTTGTGTGTGTAGTGTTGAGTTGTGTTGTGTGTGTTTTATTTTGAGTATTTACCTTATTGTTTATGTGGTGTGTTGTCAATGCACTCGTGAGGAGTGGTTGACAACGTTGTGTGGACTGACTCTTGGCCTAGTATTGCGGGTGTTGGTTGCGGCTTGGTTTGCGTTGGTGCGGGTGAAGAACAGTGCGCGAAAGGTCTTAGCCTTGCGGGGCCTCCGAGGAGTGGAGAGACAAGTAGGCTTGGTTCGAGGGACCCGGTGGCCGACGGGATCAAGTGCGAGCCGCATGGTGCAAGAAGAGCAAGACGAAGTCGTGGACATGGAGCCGGTGCATCGGTGGTGGCCAAGTCAAGGAACGAGGCAAGACTGAGTAGACCGTCCGGCGCCGGAGGTGAAAGGCTTGGCGGGCTCGACGCTTGGCGTGGTGAGGCCGGCCGTGTACGCGGGGTTTGGTGGTTTGGCCACAAAACCATCGGAGGAGGGTTTCTTGGTTTGGGGCTCAAAACCGAGCCCGAGGGCCCGGCGTGACGGAGACGCGTATCCGGGTGCGTCGGGAAGCTTCGAGGCGGGCGACACGCGACATGATCTAGGTGCTTGCGTCGGGAGGACGTGAAGGCCTGATGGATGCGCGGCCGTCCGATGGTGAACTTCATGTGTTGACCAAAATGCCCCTGTGAGGGCTTGTGTTGTACTCCTAGTGTAGGGGCACTTCGGTCTTTTCCGGAGGGCCTATATATAGGAGGAGGGGGCTGAATTTTCAGCCACCTCTGGGGCTAGTAGGTGGTGGTACTCTTTCATTTTGGAGTGCTTTGGGAGAGTGGGACAGAGGAGAGTGGCTCTTTGATTGGAGCTTTTTGCCATTTTAGATTTGGATTCTAGGAGTGGCTTGTAATCGATTGGACAAGATATTCATAGTGAATTCATCCTCTGAATCTTGTGCCAATCTTTCCTTTCCCGAGTTTCTTTTATTGCTTTTTCGGAGCTCTTTTTGTGCTATTTTCGTGCTTGGCTCAATTCGTCGTTTCTAGGTCGTTTGGCTCTGGATTTCTTTGAGGGGATCATGGATGGATGTCTTGTGCACCTTTGGTGATGATCTTGACCCCTCAAACGCCGGGAGTCGGGCTCGATTTGGTGAGGATTGGATGAACTCGGGTTTGTGCTTTGAGTGCACGAGATTTGTGATTCCGGTTGATTGGATTGGTTTAGGGTTCCAAGATTTTGGGCATAGCTTCACGTAGTGACGCTTCTCATCTACCCAAAATTTGGGGTCAATCCGTCCAACGTTTTAGGAGATCCATCGATTGGAAGTTGGAGTTGTTTTCGCGGAGCTCGTGCTTTTGTTTCTGGGTGAGGGGCGGACGGTCCGCGAGCTCGTGGCGGACAGTCCGCGGCTAGGGTTGTTCTTCGCGAGTTCATCGAGTTCTTCACGAGTTCGTCAGTCGATCGATTGGATTTTGATTTCCGTTTTGCACGTGGTTTGCGGACGGTCCGCGAGAGACCCTCAGACAGTCCGCGAGAAGATTTTCCGTGCGGACGGTCCGCGGTTCAATCACGGACAGTCCGATTTTTCGGGGTGCGGCTCTGTTAGTTCGGAGTGCTTTTTCGGACAGTCCGCGTGTGGTGGCCGGACGGTCCGCGACCCCTTCGCGGACGGTCGCCGGTCCCACACGGACAGTCCGCACAGGCTATTGCAGTTCAGAGCTTGTGCTTCGGCTCTTGTGTGTTTGCTTCCGCTTCTTGTCCCTAGGCTTCTTGGTGGTTCCTTTGAGGTTGTTTGAGCCCTGTTTGGGATCTTGTTTGTGCGTGTGGGTTCGTGGAGTTGCGATTGGGGTATAGGCCGAATTCAACCAAAGGGAAGAATTTTTATCGGCTCCCATTCACTCCCCCCTCTCTGGTCGCCCGAATCGGTCCTTCACAGGTTGCCGCACGCCGAACGCCGCCAATCGCCTCCGCTGCAGGGAGCTGCCCGCCAGCCGCAAAGCCCAACGAGGAGCCACTGCGCCTACCGTCGGGTTCTTGAGGACTATGATACAGAAGAATGGGTCCTCAAGCAGAGGGTGAGCTTCTTGGAGCTGTTTGGACAAATGAGTTCCCTAGATAATTTTAAGAGCATTGTGGTTGCCATTCATCCGGATCGCAATTTGATCTTCATTCTTCAAGACAGCAGCCGGAAGCTGATATCTTATGACATGGACCGGACAGTAAGGAACTGCATGCTTTCCTCACTATTGGACACAACTCTGGATCTATTACTCCATATGGTCCCAATTTCATGGAGCCATTGGTACTTACAAATGAGCACTGAAATGTTGCTTTTGGAGCACTCATGCCAACATTCTTCTGTAAATTGTTACCTATGTAACATAGCAACCTGGGCGAATGAAATCTTTCAGAATTAGCTGTTGCGTTGCTGGTAATTTGGATGTATTCCCTTTTGTACGTTTTGTTTCAGCCTTCCAGTAATACCTAAGCCATGTTGGCAGCTGTACTTATGCTAGTAACCTTAGTGAATGCAGTTTCCCAGCTTATGATGATTTAACATTCAAGTGCTACCTTTTGTGTTTTTGGAATTATAATCATCTTCAATATCCTATGTACTTGTACTTTTTTGCTTGACCTTACTACCTTTTGTGAGCTTTTGGTTTTCTCAGTCATGCATGACCTTATTTATGCCGAATAAATGAATCTTCCATGTACCATAAACACTGCATGGATCAGAAAGGTTAGATATAAATCTCTTCTTATATTAAGCTCAGCCTAATTATATGAGATTATATAAGTTTCCAGACCTATTTTCACCTGGCTGAGATGCAGAAGATGAATGTGTTATGCTTTTTGTTGCCATTTTTTCTTTGTTGCGTCTATCAACAGTCAGACAGTAATTTTACAATTACCCGGTGTAGAAATTAACAGCAAATTTCATGTCTTTTCACTCACAAATGACGATCAGAAGTTTAAACCGAAAGTTCTCACATCAATCTTGAAAGCTTGTAGTTGACCATGTGGATAGTTTCCATGTCATTATCTATTTGCATGTATGCTAGCAAAGATTTCATGTTTTATAATTTCCGCGGAGGATAACTGATTTATCATATCTCTATTTTTAGACTAATAGTACATTCAAAGGATTCCCGGTTTTGATTTTATAGAAAAACTAAATTGTATTCAACAGCAGTTTGAAGTTGTAGAGTAGTTTGATGTTGAACCAGGACTCCCCCTAGGGGAAAACTAACGTGTGATACATTTAGAGTTTAGCTTGTCTGGGGTGCAGTCTGGACAACTTTTACAGTGTTTAAACAGAAACTCCAGCACCTTAAGACGTTGCAGTTTATTGTTGTAAGGTCTACTATGAAGGATTCATAGGCATCTGCATGTTGTTGAAGATTCGGAGCTGCGTTTTATGTATATAGTTACCTTCTGCCCTCAGGTACAGGTAACACTCCCAAATTTGAACTTTGAAGCTCAAGAGATGGAGATTGGAGAGGCTGCTCAGTCGGGATAAGCTTAGGCTCGGATTCTCCAAGTCAAACTTGCTACATGGACGGCAAGTGGACTTGCTAGGACTTATCAATTGTCACTGATGAGTTGTGGGTGTGGTTTTATTGTGCACTTGCTCTATTTGGATTAGAGATTTAGAGGGATAAAAATGTAATGCTGCTAGGGATCTGACAACGAAGAATAGTGTTGTTGTTACAGCTCATTAACCTTCTTTGTCATGGGAATGATGCTTGCTCCTATTGTTCTGAAGTACCTTAAATCTATGTCTCTTCTGCTGCGTCGGCTTGACGTGCCTGTTTTTGGAGGATGAAACGGAGGTGCTCAAACTGATGGGATTTTTATTTTTCATTTTTCACAGCAGATGCTCTGCCCCAGTGCTGTATATGACCTGATAATGGGAATAAACTTCTTTTAAATTAGAGAGAAAATACAACCACCTACTAAGAAGTACATGATGCTTTCAAGTACCCATGCGGAAGGTCACTTGTCTAAGGGTTAGCACTGAGTAGGGTTGGACAAAAAACTCGAAGCTCCTTAGCTTGCTCGGCTCGTGACGGGCTCGGCTCAGCTCGGCTCGGCTCGTTAGAATATTGAGCCGAGCCTAGTATAGGTGGCCAAACGGGCCTGGCCCGCTGGGCCGGCACTAGCACGGCCCGTTTGGCACGACCCTAGCACGGCCCGGCCCGACGGCCTTAGTGCCCAGCCCGTGCTAGTGCCCGGGCCTCAAACTCGGCACGCGGCACGGCCCGTGGCACGGCACGGCTAATGGGCCGGCCCGGAGAGGCACGATGAGCGGGCCGCGGCGCGGCACGACAGCCGTTGATCCCCGGCCGCCCGCTCCATCCGACCGTTGCCATCCGACCGTTGGGGTTGCCGCTGCACCTAGGCTATATAAGCCGCCTCCCCCCGCCGGCCTCTGAAAACCTAACCCTAATCTCATTTCCCCCTCTCGCTCGCCGCCGCACTCGTCGTCTCGTCCTGTTCGTCTCGCTCTCGCCTCCGGCCTCCCCTCTCTCGATCTCCTCTCCTCTCCTCCCCTCTCTCGATCTCCTCTCATCTCTCGCATCCGATGGCCTTGCGCCGCCGGCGGCTCGACACTGGCACACGACACGGCCGTCTCGCCCCGTGATTTCGATCTCGGGCAGACGATGTAGCATCATCCTCTCCTTGTCTCCGCCGTCGTCTACCTCGCCGTCGCCGGTCTCCGGCCACTCTGGTGCTCCGGATCTAGGGTAAGTCTTCTTCTCTTCAAGTCTCCAATCTTCTTTCTCGATATGCATCAATCTTGATGATTTCTTGCCTCTGCAGATGTACACCAGGTCCGTCGAGGAACCAGGGGGCTGGATCCATTCTTCGTTGTCATCGCCGGTGTACCTGGTGCTCCAGCCGCAAAGGTACGAGAAAACCCTACCCTAGATTTCTAGATCTGTCCTATTTTCTTGTGTTTGATGTGTTTTTAACCCAAGATCTTGCTTGTTGCCTTGCTTGTGCAACTGTTGAGGGACTAGTTCGCCGGCTAGCGACGATGGACGGCTCCGACGACGAAACGATTGAGATCGGGATGAACGAGGAGTGGCGGTTGTGCGGACTAGCCGGAGATGATGACGCTGATGACCTGCGGGAGGACCGCAAGGCGCTGTTCGGCCATCACGTTGATGATCCCATCGACGTCGACGGCGAGGGTGCCGAGCCAAATGGCGCCGAGCCAGATGCCGATGAGCCTGGCTCGAAGGAGCCAGGTGCGAAGCGCAAACGTCCCTCTACTTCTCCTGTCTGGGATGATTTCCAGAAGCTCATCAAGATTGTGGATGGTAGGGAGGTCAGGTATGGTGCCCGCTGTCATCATTGCTCTAAGGAGTACTCTGCCCTTTCTACTGGTGGCACTGGTCATCTTTCCCGCCACCTTAAGACTTGTGTTAAGAAGCGTGAAAAGTCTCGCATGACTCAGACTCAGATCTCTTTTAATCCTAATGGTAGTATGCGTAGTTGGGACTACTGTCCTCTTGTTGCTCGTTCTCAACTTGTTCGATTGATTGCTAGACTTGATATTCCTATCTCTATTGGTGAAACTGATGCTTTTGAAGAATACATAAAAATTGCCCATAATCCTAGATTTTCTAGAGTGTCTAGGCAAACCACCCCTAGAGACATTGCTAAACACTTCACTGAGTGTAAGACTAAGCTTGTTGAGACCCTTGGTGGTTCATCTGTTAATTGTGTGTGTCTCACCTCTGACATTTGGTCTGGTAATGCCAAAGAGGACTATCTTAGTGTTGTTGCTCACTACATAAATTCTGATTGGCAACTAGAGAAGAGGGTTCTAGGTCTTGTTCTTATTGATGAGTCCCACAGTGGACAAAGCATTGCTCATCGTGTTTCATCTGTGCTTGCTGATTATGGTTTGTTTGAAAAAGTGTTTGCTATTACTTTAGACAATGCTTCATCTAATGCTTATGTAATGCAAAAACTGAGACCTATACTGTCTAAATACCTTGGTTTTGAGGTTATTGATGACCCCCAAACTTCAGCATCTACTGAGGAGAACTATTCATCTAATGCTATTAATTCCATGTTCTTGCATCAGCGTTGTGCATGTCATATTATCAACCTGATTGTTAAAGAGGCTCTTGCTGCTCTTAAATCTTTGATAGAAACCTTTAGAACTGCAATATCTTGGTTAAATTCATCTAATCAGAGAATTGCTGCAGATAAAAGTTACTGCATTGCAACTGGTGTTAGGCCTAGAAAGTTTCAGCTTGACATGGATGTTAGGTGGAATTCTACCTATCTAATGCTTAAGCATCTTTATCCTCACAAGCAAAGTTTTAGTACTTTCCTGCATGCTCAGTATCCTTGGGGTGAAGGTGAGTCATTCTTGTTAACTGATGAGCATTGGGCTGTGGCAAAAAAAGTGTTATCATTTCTTGAACTGTTTTAGATGCCACAGTTGCATTGTCTGGTGTGTATTATCCTACATCACCACTTATGATTCATTATCTTGTTAAGATTGCTCTGCACCTGCAAACTTATGCTATTGATTGTCACATTAGATCTGTGGTTCAACCCATGATTGACAAATATAACAAGTACTGGAGGGACATACCTATACTTTATGCTTTTGCATTCATCTTGGACCCTAGAGCTAAAATGAAAGGTTTTACTAGGGTGCTTAGAAGGTTGGGTGTTCTCACCGGCACAGTTACGCTTTTATTCGATTACCACTAGAGCTAAGCTGACTGATGTCTATAACAAGTATGATGCTAAATATGGTGCTGTTAGGCTGAAGAGGGCTGACCCTCCAAACCTGTCTGGTAAGTCAAGATCTGCTTGGGATGAAATATATGATGATGGTCCTGCTTGTTCTAGTTCTTCTTTGCCTTGTGGTATTTTGCCTGGTATTGTTAACATGTCTGTTGATACATCTGCAACTTCCCTGCTGCATGCGGTAAGGTCCTCGTCCTCAGCCTCCAATACTTCTGAACTTGTTTCCTACTTGGACTGTGACACTGTCAACCATTTGTCTGATGACTTCAACATCTTGAACTGGTGGCATCAACATAAACTTACATATCCAGTTCTCTCTATCATCGCTAAAGATATCTTGACTGTCCCTGTCTCTACAATATCATCAGAATCTACCTTTAGTATGACTGGTAGGATCATTGAGGAGCGGCGAAGGAAGCTCAGGCCTGACATAGTGGAGATGCTGACCTGCATCAAGGACTGGGAGGCGGCAGAAGCAAGGCTTCAACAGGCTGTGGAGGACAAGGAGCTTGAAGAAGCATTTGAAGGCCTTTTCCTAGATTAGTTCAGTAGTTAAGTATCATTTATGTAATGGGTCTGTAATATTTAGAGACTTATGGTCCTGCTGTGCTGGACCTGGACTTGGTTGATGTAAGAGAAGACAATGAACTCTTTATTGGGGCTTGGCTGTACTCTTTTCCTGTCTAGGGTTTCTCACAAGGGTGAGTTTTACCTAGACAGGTTTTTAATGAGGCAGCCATTGCACAAGCTTCTAATCAATTGCTATTTTGTTAACTTCCTTGTGTTTGTGTCTGTGATTGCTCTTTTGAAATTGTGGTTGTCTTTGAAATATTGTACATGAAATTCTGTTAATTTTGATGTATGTTTGACATATTAGTGCCTCTTAGTGCTAGGGCCGGCACGGGCACTATAGTGCCTTTGGCACGGCACGACACTATCCCTTGGCCATAGTGTCGTGCTAGTGCCTGGACTACGGCACGACGACACTAGGTGGCACAGCACGACTAATCCGTCGTGCTGATTAGTGCCGTGCCGAATCGTGCTAGTGTCGTGTCGTGCCGGCACGACACGTTTGGCCACCTATAGAGCGGAGCTCAGTTTTTAGCTCGGTAGCTATAATGAGCCGAGCCGAGCCAGCTCGCAAGCCGCTCACAAGCCAATCGAGTCACGAACCTCGAGCTACCCCCCTCTGAGCCAAGGTCCAGCACAGTACATCATCTATTTGTGGCCCAGCAGCCTAACACATGGCCCAGCAGCCCAACACACGGACACGGCCAGGGTCAAACCCTACTCCACCGTGATGCGGTGACTCCATGTCGCAGACCACTCGACCGCTACCGCCCACCGCCCGCCAGGTCGCGACTCCCGAGCGCGAACTTCCTGCGCTCCCTCCCCCCAGTCCCTGCCTCCACGGCTCTAGCGCTAGTGCTAGCTGCTGCCCCGTCGGTGCCCATCTTGGAAGCCGTCGAGCAAGATGGCGCAGCTCCCTCCTTGGTGCTGCAGGTCTGCAGCTCCGTGTGTCATTTGCTCGACCGGAAACAAGTCTGCATTCACGTCCTCCAGCTCCAACGAGTAGGATTGGAAAAAAGGCAACGACCCCATATACAGAAACATCAATATCATCTTGGTTGGCTTGGTGATTTCATTTCTTGTTCCTGATGTAGTGCTGTAGAGATTTGGGTATCTTTTAATTGTGCCTTCATGATGTTCGTGCTATTTGATTCTGCTCTCGTGATGCTTATCACTAAATCTCTCTTTGAATTGGTTGGATTATTTATTTTAACATGCGATTTGATTTTGATTTTTGCATTCCAATCTCTCCCTTTGCTTCAAAACAGAGGACCGGGGTAACCTAGTAAGCAGTTCGTTGCTTCATGTGCATTGGCTCGCGAGCTAACCGAGCCGAGCTCGAGCTTTTTATGAGTCGAGCTGAGCTCAACTTTTAGCTCGTTTTCCTTAACGAGTCGAGCCGAGTTAGCTCGTTATAATAACGAGCTACACTAAGTCGAGTCGAGCCGAGTCGAGCCGGCTTGTTATCCACCCCTATCTACAAGTGTCAACCCATAATTGTCATCTGTGACGCCATTCGGGTGTTTGACCCATTGGCACCGAAACACGGGGAACCTGATATTCTCTCCATAGTCAAGTTCCCATATTTCCTCTATGAACCCCGTAGTAAGTGATGTTGTTTCCGGATTTATCAATCGCATCTATGCGAACACCACTATTTTGATACGCGACACTCTTGTTGTCTTTCGCCTTCGTATAGTAGGTGTACCCATTAATTTCTTATGCTTGTCATGAGGTAACATTGCTTGATGGACCAGCCGCCAACCTGGTCAACGTTGTGTCATCTATGGAATTTCCTAGAAATAGATGCCAATGTTCCTTTAACTCCATGTTCCTTGAATTTTGCTCTTTGATGACCCAATCCTCGGTTCGACTATCATTTTCTTCATGAATCTCATTTTCATGTTGCACGATAAATGGCTCCACTATTGCAAGTTGTTGCAGAACACTAGCATGTGCTTTCTCCAGTTGTTGGTTGTCCTCGTCAATGAATCTTTTCCTTCCAATGGTCCCTTTCCCTGACAATCTGCCTTCGTGTTGAGATTCCGATAAACCGATCGCTCTCTTATCTTTTATGTAGTCTATGCAACAATCAACACTCTCTTCTGTATGGTAGCTCTCGATCATGCTTCCCTCTGGAAATGCCTTGTTTCTCATGTATCCATTGAGAATCGACATGAACCCGTACGTCCACATCTGATGAAAGTACATAGGTCCTAGTTCAGTAATTTGCTCGACCATGTGGATCATTAGATGTTCCATGATATCAAAAAATGACGGAGGGAAGCACATCTCGAGCTGGGCTTGAGTTTCTGACATAAACAGCTGAGGCCTTGCCAACTCTACACAATCTACCACTTTCTGTGAAATGACGTTGAAAAAGTAGCACATCCTTGTGATGACCATCTTAAGGAATAGTGGTTTGACAGCTCGAATCGCAATCACGAGAAAAACAGTAATCATCACATGACAATCATGAGAGTTACAACCAGTAAGCGTCATGTCCTTCAACGAGACCAATGATCAGATGTTGGATGAGAATCCGGTTGGCACTTTCAGCCCGCGCAAGCATTTGCAGATAGCCAACCTCTCATGTTGTGTTAAGTTGTAGCTAGCAGGTGGAAGGTACTGCTTACCATTAGGACGTGGTTGTGGGTGGAGTTCTTGCCTAATTTTTAGGTCAACAAGATCCTTACGCAACTTTAGTCCGTCCTTTACCTTTCCTGTTAAGCATAAGAATCCCATTGTGCTTTCAAACACATTCTTCTGAAGATGCATCCCATCGATGGCATGGCGCACTGTCAAATCTTCCCAGTATGGCAAGTACTTAAAAAATATATACATCTTCTTGAAAGGCACGTCAATGTTTTCTGTAGTTTCAGCCTCCTTCCTTCCCCTTTTTGAATTATCATCAACATCACCTTTTGATTTCTTACCAAGTTTAGACTTGACCTTCTGGCACATTTCAAATACGGTTCTACTGGTGGCCGGTTGTGGGGCAAAAGAGTCTTTCTCAATCTTTCCATCAAAAGAGTCTGCCATCTTACGGTACTTGTGAGTCCTTAGTAGCCAGCGTCAGTGCCCCATATACACTGTCTTCTGAGATCCTTTCAGGTACACAAATATTGTACCATTCAAACAAACTAGACAACCTATTTTTCCTTTTTCTGACCAGACAAAGAAAATAGGGCAGGGTAATCACTAATGGTAACAAAGATAATTGCCTTAAGTGTGAATGTCTCCCTTCTGTACTCATCTCACATCTCAACCCTATGTTTCCAAAACTTCTCCATTTCTTCCATCAATGGCTCCAGGAAGACATCTATATCAATACCAGGTTGCTTCGGTCCTTGGATTAGAATGGTAAGCAAAAAGAACTTTCTCTTGTGACATAGCCAGGGGGAAGGTTGTATATGGTCATCAACACTGGCCATGTGATGTGTGTGCTGCTTCTTTCACCAAATGAATTCATACCATCTGTACTTAACACGAACCTTATATTTATTTTTTCTTCTCTAAACTCTTTGTGCTTGGAATCAAAGGTCCTCCACTGCCGAGCATCAGAAGGATGTCAAAGCTTCCCATCAGACTTCTCTGGGCGATCTGTGTGCCAAGTCATTAGTTCAACGGTCTTTGGGTTCGAGAACAATCGCTTTTGACGATCCTCCACCGGCAAGTACCACATCACCAATGCAAGGACTTAACGTTGACTAGCAGTGTCAGTACCAATACTATACTCCTCCTCAACTTGAGAAAATCCACTTTTCTTTCCACCCACATTCCTCTTCGTGTCTTTATATGCAATGACCTGTTCCACAGCAAAATCGGCATTACTTTTGTAACGACTAGCATCGCAATTTGGACACTTCTCCAGTTCTGCATAGTCACCGCGGTACAATATGTAATGGTTCCTACACGCGTGTATTCTTTTCACTCGCATCTTCAATGGGTTGATAATCTTCTTTGCTTTATATGTGTTTCTTGGGACCAAGTTAGGCTTTGGGAGTAGATTGGCCAACAAAGTAAGGAGTTCGTTAAAACTATTGTCCGACCATCCAAATTTTGCCTTCACAATCAGAAGATGGAGCATGAAACGCAACACGGTCCACTCCTTCCCACAACCCTCATACATACGGTCCTTTGTTGCCTTCTTTAGTGTCTCAAAATTTTCTAACCCTTTAGCACTCCCCAGCAACACCTCCAGTTCAATGTGGCGCAACATTTCTTCCGTATCAACATCACATTCCTCGTCCACTTGTGGTGCATCTGTTTGATCATCATTTTGATCTTCACAGCCAAAAGCATCATCATCATGACATGATCATTTTCATCTGCATCTTCATCACCCACTTCATCATACCTGGTGCCGATGTCTGCATTGTTGAAAATACTTTCTGCTTCACCATGGTGGGACCAAGTTTTGTATCCTTTCACAAAACCACGCTTTATCAAATGCATCTTGATGACATTAATATCTTCCCACACAATTTTGTTGCAACAATCACAACATGGACAATGTATTTGCTTTGTCCCAGAAATTTGGGCATGCTTCTGCGCAACCTCAATAAAGTTTGTTAACTCTGTCAAGAATGTAGACGAATTTCTCCGTATGCCATACATCCATGCTCTATGTTCCATCTTAAATAACGTATAAAAAGTAATTCTATTATAAACTCCGTATGCTCTATGCTTCATCTAATATGTAAAAAACAGAAACAAAACTAAATTCTATAATTTTAATTAATGAAGCTAATAATTTTAATGACAAACTAATAACTTATATAATTTAATATGTAAACTTGCTTCTATAATTGCAATAATAATTTAATATAATTTCTTCTACAATGTAAATTCTACATTTAAATATTTTGCATTGACAAACTAATAATTTAAATCTAAAGCTATTTAAAAAATAAATTTCTAAATCAATATCTCTCTTCACTCCCCTCTCTCCTAGCTAACCCTAGGTCTAGATCTAGATCTCTATCTACATAGAAATCATGAATAAAAGGAGAAAACTAAGTTTAAACTAGCACAAACTCAACTTATATAGCCACCTCCTCCAAGAAAATCAAGAGCAAAACCTCCCCCTAGATTTGGTATTTTTGGAGCTTTTCCCGAGCTCCTCTCGGGCACAGCACCATTGGAAGGTTGCTGGGAAGAAGGGGCTGATCTATATTTATAGAAGTACAGTGCTGGCGGGTGGCATAAGGCAACCGCCAGCAGTAATCTCTGTGCTGGCGGTGCCTTATGTTGACCGCCAGCACTGTGTACATTTATGCTGGCGGTCCGCTTAAGCCACCCGCCAACACTAATATCTCTCCTGGCAGGCTCTTAAGACAACCGCCCGCACACTTGTCGGAATAACTCTGATCGGAACGCGGCTTGACCCAACCACTCACTCACACACTCGCTCCCAACCCTAGCCGTCGCCGCAAGCGCCCGCGACCCCCGCCGCGCCCGCAACCGACCCCCGCCCCGCCACCGTCGCTCGTGAGCTTCACCCGCGCGCCGCCGCCTCGCCCCCGCCAACTCACGCGCCTGCAGCACCCGTGCACCGCGGCCGCCGTCGCAGCTAGCTTGCGGCGGAGGAGGAGCTTGAAGAGGCAAACTGCCGACCCAGTCTTCTACCTTCAGTTCCTCGATCGACGTCGAGCAGCATCACCGCCGCATGGCGAGCAGCTCCGCGGTGCCGAACCTCAACCAATTCGTGTCTCTCCCCCTGCTGCCTTGTAGGGACTGTCGGCTCCGGTTAGTTTGGTTCAATACCAGGGCAAATACCATCATATACAAGTGCCCGAACAACCATGCAGTTTGATTTTCATCTCCTGCCCTAATTCATTTGATTAGTACTGATTCGGTTTATATAATATTAGTGAATATTAGTTGATTATTAGTTGATATAATATTAGTAGGATTTGTTGATTATTGTTGATTCAGTTGATATAATATTAGTAGGATTTGTTGATTATTAGTGATTTAGTTGAAATAGAATTGTACACATTTGTTGATTATTAATGATTCAGTTGATATAATTTTATGTCTATAGAATCATCCAATTTATTGATGGAAGCCACATTTGTTGTTTATTCTTGTAGGAGGGCCCTAAATCATGTCAGGAAGTTTTTGGGGAAAATCAATACCTCCACCATTTGAAAAAATTTCACCCTCATTTGGTGCCGCCAAACTATCAGATGTTCAGCAGTTTCGTTGCTGCACCGCCAAAAGCGGCACTAGGAGCGGCACCACAACCGTCTAGTGTTGTGTATCCGCCGGGGCAGGTGCAGGTGCCACAACCGGCACCACAATCATATTTTGAAATTTTGGATCAATGGAATCAGATGAAGTGTGTCATTTCTGATATGAAGGTGGGGATTAGTGATTTGAAGATAGCGAGTAATGAAATGAGGCTTAAACTTGCAGGCCGTAAAGGGCAACTTAATGAAATTATGGTGGACAATGACTATGGGAAGAAGCACAAGAAAAATCAAGGATTATGCATGCAGGGCACCATCCTCGTTGTTGTGGTCTTGATAATAGGTTTAGTGCTTGGTAGCTATATCACAGCCGGACTGTCTAAGAAATGAGTGAGGAAAAGTTGTGTTGATTTGTGAGTGAGCCCCCTATTGTAGTGTACTTTAATTTGTGCTGGTTTTAAGTGTGCTTTGAAACATTTGTCATCATGCATGTTATTTGTCTGAAATAAACCTTTCTAAGGTGTTGTTTGTGTTGACATTTCAGTTTGAATTTGACTTGTTTTTGCTGTCCATGTTGAAATATTAGTGACCGAAGTATCAATTTCAACCTATTTTCAGCTTCACTGTGTTGGCGGGTGCATATGAAAGCCACCAGTAGTAAATATCCCTACTGGCGGTCGATATAAGCCACCCGCCAGTAGAAATGGGACCATTTGTGCTGGCGGGTGGCTTATGTAGACCGCCCCCACTAATCCTTCTATGCTGGCGGTCGACATAACTCGCCCGCCAGCATAAATGGCACCATTTGTGCTGGCGGGTGGCTTATGTCGCCCGCCAGCACTGATTCTTCAATGCTGGCGGTTGCTGGCCCGGCGCCCCTGCGCCCCACTGTGCTAGCGGTTGCTAGTTGCACCCGCTAGCACGCTAATTTACTTGTGCCAGGACAAATCATTTTTGGCCTAGTGTACTTCACTAATCCGTCGAAGGCAGTCACAAAGCAAGACAGCAAGTCACCTATAATTCACTAAATAACAGCTAGTTGTAACTCGGATGCGTACCTGAAATCGAGCTACTACTGCTGCCTTTGACGGAAGACTCAGATGGTGGTCGTGGCTTCGGGTTCGGTGGTGCTGGCAGCAACCAACCCAAGCCTAAGTGCTTCTCCAGCACTGACGGTGTTGATGCAGAAGGCTGTGACCGGCGGCTTCGTCCTCGTGCTCCAGCATCCTGTCCGCCGCGCGTGGCTGCTGGGCCGCTGGCCGTGTCCGTCGGTCCGTGCTTCAGGAGGAGGCTAGGAGCATTGGAGTAGCGCGTCACAGGAGCGAGGGCGGGGCGGGGCGGCGCGGCGCAGGGCCAAGGGCGGCGGCGGCGCCAGTGGGGTGGGGCGCTTTGAATTGATTTGGGGATAGGGGTTAGCCGGTAGAAGTGAGCTTTTATATGTGTTCGATGTTGGGTTGGAGTGCTTGACTTGCTGGTCTTGGGCTGTGCTGTACTGGGCTTATCCCGGTTGTTTTGAAAAGAGACGCATACAGGATATACTGGTTGAAAACGGGATACCACCTAAACGGATGGAAAACCCTTCAACCGTATCCCGTCCCGCTCCCGCAACCTCCTGTCCCGTAGCCCGTCCCGTTACCAGGAAAACCGTCCCGTTTTTGTTTAACTCAGAATATGGGACAAATATGGGAAAATGGGCGGGCGGTAACTAAAAATGGATAGTTACAGGGTTGCTCCATGGAGCACCTATGCCCATCTTTAGTTGAATTTCAGGCGCATTGATGCATCCACCAATTTCTCCAAGAACGATAGACAAATGAAATGAAGCTAGGTTTACATGGACGACTTGTATGCTGACCTTCAAGTAGAGTATTATGAAACTAGGGGTTTTCCCCCTACTTTGTCCATAGTGCAGTCTGGGCAACTTTTATGGTGTTTCAGCTGAAACTCCAGCGCCTTAAGAACTTGCATAATATTGTTAGAGCAACTTTAGCAGCTCCCCTTTCCCATCCCCAATACCAAAAAAACAGTGATATAGGGGATCAAATGCTAAAAAAACCTCTCCAGCAGCCCTCCTATCCCCTTCCCTCTTTTTCTCCATGGACTAAAACTCCCTCTCCATCCCCAAAACTCCCTCTCCATCCCCTTTATAAAGGGAACCTCTCCTCCACCCCCTATCAGGGCTTGTTCGGTTGACAGGGGTTTAATCCCCAAGAGGAATCAATACAGGGAGGGATTAAGTGGATCCCTCCCATATCACCTAATACCTGTTGGGAATCTTCCACCTAATCCCTCTCTTTATGCCATGTGTTCGGTTTGAGAGGGATTGGCACAGGGATTAGCTCATTTGAAACTACACACTACCTCATTACATCCAGATTTCCAGACATCCGTCATAACCTAAGAAAGAAATGCATGAACTTTCCAAAAACACATACATTCTATAGATTTGCAAAGGAATCCCCAAATTACACAGCTTAACACATACATTCTGCAGATTTGCAAAGGAATGCCCAAATTACACAGCTTAACACATACATTCTGTGAATTTGCAAAGGAATGCCCAAATTACACAGCTTAACATATACATTCTGTAAATTTGCAAAGGAGTGCCCAAATTACACAGCTTCATTCACCCAATTCTAGTGTACATAAGAAAATCATCGGATACCTGCAGGTAACTCACCCAAGCCAACTCAATTGATCAAGCACTGACCAGTGAAATGTTTCTTGATGATTGCCGACTAGTCATAACACATATGCACAAAGTGATGTACAAGCATATGAATTAGCGTATAGTACAACAACTCTGGTACAGGGACAAGCATATGAATGAACATTGTAACTCTGATTCCAGTTTACAAATATTTAAATATCCTGTTTAAAAGCAGTTTACGTTTTTGCAATGGAAGGTTGTGCTCCCTCCCCTTCACCAACACCTCCTTCCTCATAGCCCTACAATGTGCTTCATAAAAACAGAGACGGATGGTATATCCTAGCATTTCTAAGAACACTGAATAATTATAAACAAGTTAGTTCTTCAGTTTTCTATTGCAAGAAAATTTCTATAGTAGTATAGCGTATCAAGTCACGTAAAGCAAGCACGAGTAGGTTAGCAGTACCATCAGATTACATGAGCAAAGATGAAATGTACCCAAGCACCCAATTCACCATTTCAAATGTATCAAGAGCTACGTCTCTCACATCACCCTCCCTTTCAGCAAACACTGACGAATCAACTGGACATCTCAATTCCGATTTGGCCTTCACAATGTTAACTACCAATTGAGAAGTAGTAATATTTATGGTTTGATAGAAAATTTAGAAATATTTACAATCTTACAGTTACACTACTTTATCAAGGTTACTATATAGCTGTCACATGTGAAGCATTGAACTGTAGTGCTACCCATACCATGTCAATTGCTAAATAAAATTACTTCAGTCAAAACAGAAGTTGCTTGTATGTAGTCGTAACTATAACTATTATAGTTAAATACTTATTCACTAGAATACCTTCTGATCTTGAACCTTGGGAAGAATGAGGAAAAAACTTCTTGAAATATTGGCTGCTTTCTCTGTTAATTAGTTTGTACAACATATCTTGGCAAAAGAATGAAAATGAGAAAACACAAGACAAGCAGACAAGAAACAATATTATTTCCTTGTGTCCCCAAATACATGGCTCTAGAGTATAATTCCTGTTGATGCTTTTCTAGTACACATCCTATCAAATTAGTAATATTCAATGTCACAAGGTGCCTCAGTTCAAGTTCTAGGAATTACAGAATTGTATCACTCAGTCTTTTTAACAAAAATGATGACTCGCAAGGACATCAGTTAGCAAATGGATATTTGCCCAACTTAGTATAAGGGTCAGTATGCAATTATAGTTGTAAAACAGAACTACCTCCAGTAGTAAGTAGGCAAAATCCAATGCTATCCTGCCTAATTCCAGTTGAATGAACCATTGAATAGCTATCGTCAGTTAGCAAATAGAAGCAATGAACCGTTTCATGGATTTAGTTGAAACATAAATGGCCAGGACAACAACAAGCAGTAAGTTGTGTGGCTCATCTCACAAGAAGGATAGTGTATAAAATGCTCCATGTATTTAAGTTAATCCATCCAAAGCAGATTCACCTGGTACCCTGAATTTAATCAAATTAACTCAATTGAACAGCACCCACCTTCCTCTAGGAAGGGTGGGCGTGTGCACCAGACAAGTACAGAGCAACCTAACTAGAAAAGGTTGTTTCATCTGACAATGAAACTGAATGACACACAATAGCAACCTAACTGAATGAAACAAGCATTCAGATCAGAAGCTGTAATTGTTATTGTAGAGAATAATTACATGGCCTGAGCAAGTACTAGTCTTGTCACCAAAATAACGAATGTGCAGGAGAACTTAAAATGAGCAAATACTTCATGATTGCCACAAACTGCTTTCCTAGCCTATTGCTAGTTGCTGACGGCGACTGAAATTTGTACTACCACTACACAGACGAATACAACACTACAACAGCTGCGCATGCTAGTAGTTCTGCAGTTCTGGACCACATAAACTGGCTGCTATCATTCACATTTAGCCGCAAATCACATGATACAGACCTTCAACACAAGGCAAGACATCAAGAACAAGACCCCAAGTACAGGCAAAGACAAATGTCACGTCTCAACTCAAATCAAGAATCTGCGTACTTGGACTATATCGATTTGGACACCTAGATCCGGGCATGCGCAAGCAACAAGAACCTAGCGAGAGGGAAGAGGTGAAGGGCGAGGATGGGTGGCTCACCGGGAGGGGTTGCTACCAGGAAGGTCGCCGCCGGGAGGGGTCGCCGTAGACACCGTCCGTTCGTCGTCCTCCTCCTGATCCGCTCCGCCGCCGCCGTTCGCCCTCCGCTGTTGCATCTCCCCTCGCGAAGACGCCGCCCGGGGTCAATTCCACGACTCGAGAGGAGATGTTTTCTTCCCGGGCCGAAGTGTGAAGAGAGGGTGGGTTTGGGCCGGTATTGGATCTCTGGAGGGGGTTAAACGAACGAGCATTTTTCTTCGGGGGCGGTATTGATCCCAGGCCGGGTGTCCCCCGTGGGTTGGGCCGCATTCCCGGCCGGGAAGGGGGCAACCGAACAAGGCCTCAGTGGGATCCACTCGATTCCCCCTCCTGCCTCCACACCGCTACAGATGCAAGATTTGGGGGAGGGGAGGAGAAGATGATGTGGCATTGTGGGACCCACGAGTTGGGAAGGAAAATAGGGAAACTGCTGGAGCAAGTTGTGTTTTAGGGATGAAAATATTTTTTACTCCACCCGAATAACTTCATATAGGGGATGAAATTTACTCCATCTGCTGGAGTTGCCCTTATTAGCTCTACACAGTGCATTTACTCTTAAAGATAAAGAGGCAAACATTAGAATTTTTTTCTCTTGAACTACAGAGGCAAACATTAGGAATAAATAAAAAAGGAATCCAAGCATTTTTCATGTAATCACGTGTTGCCCTGATGATATCAAAGTCTGAGCGATCGATTGTTGAGTCCATCACAAGTTTAAAATTTGTCGGTCCATTGCCTTAACAATCTGCTTATTTCTGAATAATTTTGTATTGGATAGAACACTGATTCACTGGCGCATCACCTGAACTAACATCATTTTAGTTACATGTGTGTGGCCTTTTGATGCTTGCAAACGTCAAGAACTTCCACATCGCTACATGTATTCATAGGGGTGAGTGTGTGCGTGTTGGGAGCGTTTGCGTTGTACTTTAAAAAAATGATAAAAATCCATGTTTTTCATTATTCAGCCTGCCTCTGTTCATCAAAATGGGCCAAACATCACAATTCAGCCCAAATTAACCCCTTTGCTCCCCCTCGGCGAGCTGTGAATTTTTTTTATTTTTTCTATCACGATTTTGCAAAAATATATGGTCCGCCCGAAATTTTGCAAAACTATACATCTACCGCCGTGGCCCACGGCGTCAGGGACATAACGTCGTGGCCCACGGCGGTAGGAGCCGCCAGCAGTGGGCCCGTAGGTCTTACCGTAGGTCTTACCGCCGCGGGCCACAACGTCAGGGACCTAACGTCGTGCCCCGCGGTGTTAGGTCCTGACGCCATGGGCCACAGCGTTAGGTGCCTACCGACAGGCGGCAGCGTGGCCCCCAGGTAACGCCGCAGGCCACGGCGGTATGTATGGACTTACCGTCGTGGGCTGCGGCGGTAGTTTTTTTGTAAATTTCAATTTTGAAGCATTGATAAAACGACGAACCATTAATACTTAATGACGAATTTAGATAAACGATTACAACATTTGCAATGGCACGTGCGACACAATTACCCTAACTTGGTGCCGCTACTGCTAGTCCTAACGTGCCTTAGGGAATTTAGATAAACAATTACAACAATTGTAGTCTAGTTGTACAAATAGTACCCGGAGAACCCGGACATCATATACTCGCCGGAGTGCTGGGAGGGCATGCAGTACCCCGACGGGGGTGGATTTGGATCAGATGTGAAGGACCGATTAGGCGACCAGAGAGGGGGAGTGAATGGGAGCCGATAAAAAATTCTTCTCGAATGGGATGACTTCCCAAACAAGATGAACTCGATCGGACACCCAAAATCACACGCTCTGCACTTCTACCTTCCGTTTGTCAAAACCACGTAGCCACTGAAGTGTTACTGGTCCTAGGAACAAACACTACCAGCAGCCTCAACTCCTACACGCACACGGCAGTGGAAACGACTTGGAAGCAGGCTATCTGAAGGGGGCGGTTAGACCGTGTATAGGCGGCAGTTAGACTGCCTCCACCAGGCAACTGAGAAATCCTCTGAAACACCTCTTCCGAGTACCAAAACGTGCCACAGTTTCACCAGAAGAAATCTCTGTTCAAAGCCAAGCTAGCTACCAGGAAATCTTGGCGAAAACCAAAACTTCACCCAGGGGCCTAGGGGCGGTTAGACCGGCTACCAGGGGCGGTCTAACCTCCTGTACCCAGCAAAGAACTCCAAACAAGAAATCCTAGCAAACAACACCAAAACAAACCGAGATTTCACCTGAACGCTCCTCTGATCAAGGCGAACAAACTCACAGAGGAAAATCCGACAAAATCAAAACCTTCACCTGGGAGGCCCACGGCGGTTAGACTGCCCCCTAGGCGGTTAGACCGCCCCTCCCAGAAAACCTGGCCGCGGGTTAACCCTCAACTTCCCATCGTTCGATCTCCCGAATCACCCCACGGATTGTAGCGAAACTTTGGGGATGGCTGGGTTACCTCCTGGGCAACCTCTTCCTCAAAGGAATCGACCCGAACGCTCACAATCAAAGGGAATCACGGATTTAAGCTCTCTAGGTCAAGAGCTTGAGCAACTCGAAAAACCACCAAATCGAGATCGATTCAAGGGGGTTCTTGGGACAAGGTCACCAATGAAAGAGGCACAAGGTCCTCATACGTGACACCCAACAAGAATCCCACGAGAAAACGTCCTCAAAATTCTGCCACGAAAATCACAACAAAGAGCTCCGAAAATCACCAAAAAGAAGGACGGGAAAGGCAACACAAATCCTTGAGGAACCACGCCGAATCATCTATACATACCATGAAGGTTCATACAAGGTCTAGCTTGCCACCCATACATCCATCCCTCTCTCTAGATCTCACATGAAGCTCTCAAGCTTGTCTTAGGAAAAACTAGAGGAAAATAAGAACAAAAATGGGAAAACAAATGAGCTAGGGTTCCAAGAGTTGGCTGCCACCCATCCCCTCAAGAGTATATATGGAGGCACCCAAAAGACCAAACTACCCTTACTTAATAACTAGGGATACATGCCCCTCAAGGGTGAATTTGGAAGTCTTCAGATTTTCTCCATCAGACGGATGCCCAGTGACCGCAACCGTGCTTAGCCTTGACTCAAGCCTTGCTATCCCGACGTGTGTCCTCCGCTTCGAAGCTTCTCAGCAGCAGCGACCCGGGCGGTCAGACCGTCCCCCCCTGGGCAGTTAGACCGGCCCAAGCGGTCTGACCGTCCCTCCTGGGCGGTTCAACCGGCCTGGGTGGCCGCACCTCCTCGTCGAGTCTTCGGCCTCAGTTTTGTGGCTCAACCAAGTAACCTAGTGGCTTTTTGGTGAACCACTACAAACCCCGCGAACTCGGTGTAGCCTCCGCCAATCACCACTCGTGACTCGGCTCCCACGTAGTCCCGACTCGACCTTGGTTTTGAGGCTCAACCAAGAAATCGTCCACGACTTCATCTTGTTGTTCTTTCCACCATGCGGCCCGCACTTGACCCACTGGCCACCGGGTCCCTCGAACGAAGCCTACTTGTCTTCTCCACACCTGGAGGCTGCACCGGCAACGACCTTTCGCACTTGTTCTTCACCTGCACCAACACCAGTCAAGCTGCAACCTGCACCTGCAATACTTAGCCAAGAGTCAGTCCACACAACGTTGTCAATCACTCATCACACCAGGAAGCGACCATCCACTGGTCCTCGAACCACACATGGTCCTCAAGACGGTGGCGGGGGTGGAGTTGCTGGTGGAGTGTTGTCCTTCTTTTCGTGGCACAGATAACAGCAGTACTCGTCCTCACAGCCGGTGTTCATCTTCACCACCATTGGTCGGTCACCGGTCTGTCGTCGTCGTTGGTAGATGTCGGATCTAGAGAAGCCAATGCTGACGTGAGTTCTTGCCTCAGGTTGAAGATGACAACATTCCCAAGGTAGTTGATGTACTCTTGATATGGGTGAATAGCTGGGGGATCCACCCATTGCACGAAACCACAGTTATCTGGTTGTTTAGAGTACTGTAGAAACCATGATTACATTAGTAAATCATAAAATGTTGAAGGACAGAGGTCATGGAGTTTGCTCGTGAGCAATGCCAGAAGCGGCGACATGAGTTGTCCCATCCCTGATAAACCTGCATCGCACAAAACTCATCGTGTGCACACCTTGGCCAGTTCACCGTTTGATTTGGTGCGTACTTTCTAACATCACGCATGGATTTGAAATCTCTCTTGTCTAAGACTGAAAAATTGTTGTTGAACTTTGGATCTTGCTGGCTCCACAGTCTGGACCGAGGGAGTCATCATCATCAGCCCCAATCCAGGAACTCATTGTTGCTTGTGTTGTGAAGTGAGACTGGAGAAGAGTGCTCACATATATGTAGGCGAGACTGGATGGTGGGCCATTCCATCCGGGGCAAGAAAACAGGTAGTGACTCAGAGGAAACACAAGCTAGTACTAGGTACACTGCTTGGTGCAGTGACTCATAGAAAACACACCCTATGTGTTTAGTGTTTGGTGCAGTTCACAGAAAACGCACCCTAGTACGAGTTTTACTGTTTGCATATGAAATGCATATGAAATGCATCTGAAATCAAGTTCTTAAAGATACAACCCGACTCTAGAGAATGATGAGTCGAGTACTCTATGTCTACTGGGTACAACGGGGGTATTTCCCCTTACTCATAGCATCTGGCCCAACTTTCTTAGCCCGGTGAGCTCTCTCCCTCTTCCTCTCTCTATCTGCTTCACGGGTTGCGGTCGCTTCACGTTCTTTGATCTCCCGACGAATGTGAATTTCCTCCTGCTACTCCTTACGTTTTTCTTCTTGTTTTTCTGCCTCAACCATCCTTTGCCACCTCTCACGTGTTGAACGACCCGTCTCCTCGACATAACGTTTGTCTTGTTTGGATTGCTCACAATCTAGCCACTGCATAAAATCACAGAGAGGAGGTGGAGTCTTTTTTCAAAGACAAGTTAGCACATATTAAAATAGCAATGGCATAATATTTACTTAGTAATGCAGTTAGTTCTTACTTTTGGTCTAACATTGCGACATGGTGGGAGTGGGTCATGCTCGTAGTTCTCGCACATGAAGAATCTCATCCTTTAGCAGTACCCGAGAACGTTGCACTTAACAAGCTTACAGTTGTCACCGCAGTAGCACATAGAAGTGTGGATCCCCTTTGGCACCGGAACCTTGTCCTTCCTACTGGTGAGCAACTCCAAATCCAACTCAGGACCCGTCGAAGCCATTGAAAGACTACAAAAAAGATGAGAATACATTACATGTTTCATTTGAAATTAGAGAACAAAACATAACAGGATATGATAAGAAATTTGACGGCAAGAATAAAACAACAAGCAAATGAAAAGGTAATTCAATTATTACAACAAGATAACATGCATAAGTTCAAATATTACAAGACCTTGCCAGATAAAATTGTTCAAATATTACAAGATGATAACATGCATAAGTAGTTCAATTATTACAACACGGTAGCACAACCAAGTACGGTCACTGCATTCCTTCGCTGTAGTGACTGCAATGACATTCACGTGCACTAGCTGAAGGTGGTGTAGAAGCGGCAGTGGAAAAGTAAGATGCTTTGGTGCATTTCTTGTAGGAGTGTTCTGGATTGTTGCACTTAGAGCATATTTGCACCCGAGGTCCAGCTTCAGCCTCATCCATGTTGTTCCTAATCCTCTTCTTCCTGCGTCTACTAACACCTTGACACATGGTTGGATTTGGATTTGGTATGTACAACGCACTGTTTTTGGGGTCTTGAGTGAAAGTTCCAAGATGCAGGTAACCCTCGATAGTGTGGTTCCAAGTGTCTAGAATGGTTTGCTTCAGAAAGTATTTAGGCACGTAGCATCCCCAATGCTTATTCTTTGTTGCAAGGCATGGAGCGATCACATGTGAACAGGGGTAGTGTAGCAGCAGTGGCTTCTGGCAAGAGCATGAGCATATCTGATTCCCAATAACCGTTTTTTATTGTTATTTCACCATTTGATTTTTTTGATTTAGACTGGCAACTTATCTGATATTTCCACTGCACTTCTGTGACAACCCGCCCAGGAAAATACCGTACTATCGCCTAAACCAATCCACTTTGGTCGTTAAGCAATAATAAAGTATCATTCTGTCGTTAGTTGTCGGGTTAACGCCCGGTAAATCACTTACATAGCAACAAGGATTAACAAATATGCATTAAAACTCACGCGAAGGCGAGTCCAGGGACAACACATGATTAACATCTGAAATTACCCCGAAGGGCTTAATTATTACAAACCGAAGTCTTTGACATGACAACACAATTCAGGGTTTTTAAAACAGCGGAAATAAACTAAACGGAGCGAGGAAACACCACAGGAGGCCAGCCATGATGCCTTCATTCTTCGTCTTCCACCCACTCCAGCTCCCAGCCGGGCGGGATCTCTTCGGGCCACACATAAACAAAGGCATTACCTGGAACAACCGATTATAGCAAGGCTTAGTATACTAATACTCAGCAAGACTTACCCATCGGTGATAACTACTTCACCAACTATAGACATGAATGGCTTTTTGGCCACTGGGGTTTCTTTTGCTGAAAAGCAAAAAGAGTATGTCCTTACTTTCAAGATTTTAGCACAAGTTCTAGTTGATTATTCTTTTCTAGGTTAGCAAGTTATTGGAAGCATAAGTTGTGCAATACAATTAATCAAGCATAATATTCATCAACTTCCATCGTTAGGGATCTCATGGCCAGTGGAGTAAGTAGTCTCAGATAACGGTGAGAGGCCGACAACTAGTTGATTTAAACCTTGCAAGGTAGACCTAAACACACGGTAGGATGCCCTCGCGAGCACAACCACCAAGCGGTTCCCAAAAATCCTCGGTTCGGGATAAAAGGCCACAGTCTTTGGTACCGGTTATCTGGCATACCCCGCGAGGCACCCAGAATCACACATGCACCACCTGTAGCTAGCCGTGAGACGCATCCCAAGATTAGTGACGGTAAAATCCCTTACCGCCTCATTAAGGTACCAGGCTTAACAGTCCCATTCCCGACAAGTGCTTAGTACATTCAAACACTTAACCCACGAAAGCCATTGGACCGGAGCCCACATCCCGTGCTCTTACCACATGAGCAATCCATAGGAGATCTTATGATTCTAACATAAGAATCCTATTCTCGCAAGTGACAAGCATCACACGACTTGTAACGGTCCTATAGCATAGCAGCTATCAACCTATCATACTAGTAAAGAACAAAGGTACCTAGGGATCATGCATCTAAGGTTTCATATCAATTCCTGAACGTAAATGCATAATCATCCATAGATAGTTGCATAAGATTTCAAAATACTTAGGTTAATGCACTGGGGCTTGCCTTCGTTAGCAGGGTTAGCCTGAGTACCCTCGGTGCCTTCGATCACCTCCACGTACTGCAGCTCCGCTTCAGCTCCTCCCTCCTCGGCTTCTGGCACGAGCGCGTAGTTATCGTCCAGGAGTTCTACACAGAATGCAATGCAGGGTTCAGGTGGAGTGAGGAATTATTTATCCAACTCTTGTTGGCCATATTCACCTAGATAAATATTTAATTACCAATTCTTTTTCATTAAGGTTATAATAGACAAAGGTTTATTCTTTTTAACAAATCATTAATTATTGTTCACTTTCATTTGGTGATTTCAAGTGAAGATTTATTATTAAATCTTTTAATAGTGATTGTGTACACATCTATGCAAATAATTTCAATTTAATTTTTCAAACAGCAAGGGTGCTATAAAAGACCCTAAAGTTAAGCTAGGTAACCATTAACAAGGTCACAAGGTTAAAGGACACATTTTCCTAATTAATTAATATTAAGCCCTAATTGGTCTCTATTGCTCTTATTCATGAAATAAATTAATAAAATACAATGGAAGGGTTTATCAAGCACTAGACACCTATACAAGGCCATTGAACACACATGCACACTTAGGAGAGCTATGAAATTAATTAATTGAAAATCACAAAGTCTAGCTACCACAACAAGAGCAATGCATACAAAAATAAATACACATCAAACTGATTCCAATCTTTCTCACACATGATCTCGGGTCCAAAACTAAGCTAGGGATGCAAAACATACACCTATAACTATTATGGATCATGAGTTATGCAATTACAAAGAAAAACAAGCATATTACAAGAATAAATATTTTTGACAATTATAAAATTGTGGTTAATCCACCAGAGGTGCATTTTGGCATAAAATGATGACATGCAGAAGTTGGGCGCAAAAATCTAATTAGTTTTAGCTACAAAAATCATTTAGACAGAGTCTGCATAAACACAAAATAAATCATAATAAAAGATTTACAGCATAACTTTGTGCAATTTTTAGTACAGGCGCCAGACATGACATAACACACAACATATCCAAAATTCAGCTACATATCACTTGCAGATTTTGAGATACAATGGATCTAGTTTTTTCAGTTTTCTATTTTTCATGTAAAAACTATCAGGAAAAATTTTGAACATGCTTTTCAAAAGTTGTAGTTTTTTAAAAAAGGAGACAACAAAATTGGGCTTGCATTTTCTGATTTCTCTATGATTTTCTACGGGTTTTACAAGAATCAGCAACACTGTAAACACTATTTAAGAAACAGCTTACAAGGAGGTCCCTGGAAACTTTTGCAGATTCACAACTACGCCCTTCGTTCGCACCCAGGCCCTTGGAAATAAAGGAGTGCTCGCAATGTCGTCCCTGGGGAGGCCAACGGTGGTCCGACCAGCAATTCCGGCCAGCCGGCGGCCATGGCCGGCCGGGTGCGGGTGAAGCGCGACCTAGAGGTCTCCTGGGCCCGATTCTTGGGTCGGTTGGGGTAGAGGGGCCACCGGAGGATGCGGCCGGCGGAGCGGGGCGGTGGCCACTGCGGGAGCTCGTGCTCCGACGAAGCTGCATCGCCGGCGGGGCAACAAATGGCTCGGTAGGTTGGGGTGGAGGTCCAAGGTGGTGGTGGTGCGTTCAAGTTGGCCAGTGGTGGCTCGAGACCGGGAGTTCCCTGTGGAGGCAGCCATGGCGGCTTGGCAGACGGCCAGGCGCACGCGAGGAGGAGCGGCGAGCGGGTTTTAAAGGCGGCGAGTGGGAGAGGGGAGTCGTGCCTTCGTCGCGAAGGATACCCCGGCCTTTAATGTCGTGGTAAGGTGTCCGAGCCTTGGCATGCGTGCGCCGCAAAGCGGACGCGGACATACCGGCTGTCGCTGCGGTGCTGGCGCGTGAGGGGGCTCCGCGTGGCTGGGAGGTGCGTCGGGAGGGGGCGGTGCTCGGGCGGACCGGCGGTCACGGGCCCGCCTCGGCGTGCGTACGACGGCGTACGGCGGCGCGGCGTGCGCGGGCACGCAAGAGCGCGGGAGCGCGGCGTGGCCCAACGTCGCGTTCTGGTGTGATTTCCATCCCGACTACAACTGTTTGACCGCGAATAACTTTGGAAAATTAAAGTAAAGTGAGCCAAGGTGATTATACCAAAGTTGTAGATCTCACTACCCTCTACAACTTTTACAAAGGGTCTATGGTGTTTTTCTCAACGAATTTTGCATAAACTACTCGCCAAGTTCCTGTTTTTCATGGCGCCGGTGAACAGTGTCGACTGGCGTTGACTGAGCTTTTTCACCAATTTTCCACTTCAAATTGCAAATGCCGTCCAACATGAAAGTTGTGTCCCTCGAAAAACTGGACAACTTTTATATTGGGAGATTTTGAAGTGTTTAGGTGTAATTTGGAGAACGCGTCAAAAGTTCCGGAGGGAGTTCAAGGACATTAGGGTTTAAGCAGGGTTTGACCATGCCTTTGACCAAGGTTTGACCACAAGTGTGTGTTGACTTGATCAAGAGGGTCATTAGGGATTGTTGGCGAGGTTTTTGAGGTGATGACCCAGGTTGACCATGGTTTGACCAATGTCAGCAGGTTTGACTCAGCTGATTCGGTCATTAGCATCAATGACACTAATTAAAAACCTGAGGCGTCACAGCCTACCCCCCTTAAGAAGAATCTTGTCCCGAGATTCGAAATTCCAAGGACAAGATAGGGAAGTGGTTTTCTAAGATTTTCTGAAATTACTCCGAGGGAGCAAACACGATGGGATTATCGGTTAAAGAGTATAACCATCATCAGTTCAAGATTAGCCCATAAGAGTAGTCAAAGGTGACAAGTCATGGAAAACTTTTGCATGGAGTTTACTTGCGGATGCAAGGGAAAGTATGGGGAGATAAATTGGTATAGGAACTTCCGAACGATCTTTCGCACATGCTATTCAACCTATGAAATTGGGTGGTAGTGGTACCAACTCGTTACATTATGGTGCAATGATTTTTAAAAGTTTGCGTGATGAACATGCTCCTGAAGACACGATGCACATGCTGATGCGGTATGGTGCTCATGATGCATGTTAGCATGCCTCGGTTACCCACAAAAAGAGTTAGTGATTGAGATGACAAGCATAGGTTGAGAAGGAGTGTATGGGTGGTGAGTCGCATTCTCATAACCAAGATACCTAGCGCGCTCCTAGTGGCAATCATATGGCTGAAGTGCACATGATGCCCTAGGTTCCATTGCAGCACCTTTAGTTATGGGACAACAATGTCACCAATCATAAAGGATGGAGTAGGAGATATTGAAACACTCCATGTGTATGCACGTTAGTTCACCCAAGGTTCCCAAATGCACATGCTATGCAAATGCATGCACGTTAGTTCTGACATTTGGAGCATCTAGCCCCACGTCTGTCGGTGTTTTAGACTGGCAACCTACCAAGGGGAGTACCCGAGGTAGATGAATGTGGCCTCGCCGAGATCGGTAACTCGAAGGAAGAGACACGTGGCACACAATTTAGACAGGTTCGGGCCGCGAGGTGCGTAATACCCTACGTCCTGTATGCTGCGTAGCTCTGGATTGATTGGGTGTGTTTACAAGATGATGCCTATATCAGAGATAGGGGTCCCTGCCTCGCCTTATATAGTCCGGGAGGCAGGGTTACAAGTTGGTTTGAGGAGAGAGTACAAGTCGGTACGTCTAGGAGTTCTCTATACAGTACAGGACATGCATAGCTTCCTATTCGAGTACACCTCAACCGTAGTCCTTGCGCCCCACGCCATCAGGTGTAGTGTGGCACAAGCTGAGTAGTCCCAGGGGCCCACCGAGTAGTCGGTCCTGGTACCCACCGAGGTAGTGGGCCCAGGGAGGTCCATACGACAAGCCCCTGAGTACTTTGTAGTCGAGCAGGATAGTTTCGAGTAGTCTTGATGGCCTTGACGAGCAGTCCTCAGGCGTCCCCGAGTACTACAAGCCAAAAGTCCTCAAGAGTACTTGAAGCATCCCGAGGCTGGAAGGTACTCCAGATGATCCTTGAGTAGTCTTGAAGTCTTCTCGAGTAGTTCCCAAGCGTCCTTGAGTTCTTCTCAAGAAGACCGTCAATGGTACTCGCCTTGTCTTGACAAAGAAACCATATCGAAAATGCGATTCGAAGAATCGCATTCCATATGGAATGTAGCCCCCGAGCCTTAGGTCGAATCGCAGATTCAAGCTGAGGGTCAATCTGAAGTTCTGCCAAGATTATCCAGTAAAATCCGGAGAAAAAACCGAAGAACACGTGGCACGAAGCCCCCAAGCCTTGAGTCGAGTACTTCCTCTCCAATTGAAGGGTCATCTTGACTGTAGAATGTGTCCTGAGCCACTGTTGAGTCTTGTCGCGACCCAGGAAGTCTAGCATATGTAGACGAGCCCCCGAGATGGAGTGCATCGAGTACTGGAAGCCGAAGAGTCAGGCAGCCGCCGCCGATAGTTATCCATCTGGCCGTGGCAGCGCTACCGGTAGGTTATAAATAAACGCCGAAACCCTTAGTGTTTTCCATTCCCCGCAATAGCAGCCACTAGAGTAGATCTAGCCAACCATCCACTCGTGCTTCCGTCTGTGGACCAGGAGCGTCCCAGTGGTCGATGGATGACCGCTCCTTAGTGATGAGTGATTGACAACGGGTGTTGGACTGACTCTTGGCTTAGTGCGCAGGTGTAGGCTGCGGCCTAGTTCGTGTTGTTGCAGGTGAAGAACGGGCGCAAAAGGTCTTCGGCCTTGAGGGGCCTCCGGGAGATGGAGAGACAAGTAGGCTCGGTTCGAGGGACCCGGTGGACAGCGGGACTGGGTGCGGGCCACATGGTGGCGACACAAGCAAGACGAAGTCATGGACAGACGAGCCGGTGCACGGTGGCGGTCAAGTCAAGTGGTTTGGCGGGAGGCCGGACCGAGCACGCGGGGTTTGGTGGTTTCCCCACAAAACCATCGGTGGACGGTTTCTTGGTTTGGGCCTCAAAACCAAGTCCGAGGGCCCAACACGACGGAGACGGGATCCGGGCGTGTCGGGAAGCTTCGAAGCGGAGGACACGCGGCTGGATCGCATGGCTTGCGTCGGGAGGACGCGGGGTGCGGCAAAGGCGTGGCCGTCCGATGGCAAGACCCACAAACATTACCAAAATGCCCCTACGTGGGTTGTATCGCCAGTAGTGTAGTTAGGGGTAGTCGAGTCATTTACCACTCCGGCGGGCCTGATATATAAGCCTGGAGTGTGTGTTGATGGCTCGCTCTCTCAGCGACTTAGGGTTTCATTTGCTCCCTCCTCTTTCTCATTTTCGCAGCTATTTTCCTTCCTATTTTCTTTAGGCTAGCATGAGAGCTTCATGAGAGATTTGTTGAGAGGGATGGATGCTAGGGCGGCATGCTAGACCTTGTGAATCTTTCCTGGTTTGTATAGAAGATTCGGGGTTGTTTTTCGTGGCTTTTTGTGCTTATTTTCGTGCCTTTGTTCCCGGTGTGATTCCGCGGATTTGAGTGAGTTTCTTCCCGGATTTCTTTGAGGAAAACATGGATAGATGTCTTGTGCATCTTTGTGCTTGATCTTGTGCCCTCAAACGCCGGGAAACGACTTCGATTCGTGAGTTTTCGTTCGGTGCTCTAGCTTTTAGTGGTGCTCAAAGGATTCGCGATTCCCGGTGATTTAGGAAGATAGGAGGCAAGATTTTTGGGCTATAGCATCCTTGTGTGACGCTTTTCAAGTCCCCAAAACCTTGTTTCTACAGCTTCAACCGTTTGGGAAATCCGATGATGATTTGGGGGAGTTGACTTTCGGGGTCGGGCTATTTTCTGTTCTGTCCGCACCTGGCGGACGGTCCGCGAGGACCAGGCGGACGGTCCCCGCGGCTCCAGTTCTTCTCGTGTTCTTCGTGTTCTTGCTCGTCCTTTGTTTCAATCCGTTGTGATTTTGGTTTTTGGTTGGACGAATTTTCGGACAGTCCGCGGTGTCGGGCGGACGGTCCGCGGGTGCTAGGCGGACGGTCCGCGTGCTCCCCGCGGACGGTCCGTGGCACGGGGGTGTCTTTGGGTCGTTCGTGTAAATTAACGGACGGTCCGCGGCTAAGGCCGGACGGTCCGCGGCCGGTGCGGACGGTCCGCGGTACCCCGGCCGGACGGTCCGCGCGGCTCTTGCGGACGGTCCGCCCCTCTCCCGCGCGGACGGTCCGCCGCAGCCCGTGTGTGCTTTGCTTCTTGGTTCGATTCCTTCCTCCCTTTCTAGTGCTTCCGCGTGTGCTTTGAGGAATCGTTCCTAGGGCTAGAGGTTGATCCATAACCTCGTGGTCTTGGCGATTGGTGCGTGATTCGATCCATCGCTTGTGTGTGAACGGGATTTGAGTAGGACATAGGCCGGGTTCTTTGGGAAGAATTTTTACCGGCTCCTATTCACTCCCCCCCTCTCTAGTCGCCATCTGATCCTTCAATTGGTATCAGAGCTTGGTGCGGATTCTTTGCGACTTTGACAAGTCTCGAATCCTAAGATGGCGTACGTTGAGCGGGGGCGGTCCGCCGCACTTCGATGGCAAGGGTTACCACAAGTGGGCGGCTCGTATGAGGATTTTTCTTCGAGGAAAGTTGTTGGAGTTTATTGTGCTTGACAAGACATATGCTATTCCGGTCAACATCCATACTCTTATGGTGACCGATGCCGATGCCAAGGCCAAGTATGAGGCTAATGCAAAAGCCGTTGATCACTTGTGCCGAGCTTGTGTGATCCAGAGTTTGATCGTGTTCGCCATTTGGATCTTGCTTGGCAAATTTGGGATAAGTTGTTGGTTGCTCACGGTGGTGATAACCATGTGAAGGCTCGCCTCTTTGTTTCTTACCGGATGCAATATGAGAATTTCACTCCACTTCCCGGTGAGGACATTGATGCGATGTTTCAGAGGTTCATCGCTATCGTGAACAACATGAAGGCTAATGTTGAGGATTTTCCGTACTCCGAGCATGATCGAGCTTTGAAGCTCTTGCATGTCTTGGATCCAAATGTTTGGGGTGCTAAGGTTGAGGCCATCAAGGAGTCTGGGAATTATTTGACTATTGAGTTGGATGACCTCTTTTCTAAGCTCAAGTCGGCCGAGGTTGACAGGAAGATGCTATCCAAGCATGAGGGCTCGACCGACCATAGTCTTGCTCTTGTGGGAGGATCAAAAGGCAAATCTAACCCTTCCCGTCGACAGCTTTCTTTGTCCTCTCTTATGTCCATTCCGGATGAGGAGTTTGATGTGCCGGGCGAGGAGGAGCCGGCCTTGCTCTCAAGAAGGTTTGAACGACTACACGAGAGTCGGAGGAATGCAAGGCGGAGCTCGTGGACGTGCTACAAGTGTGGCAAGTGTGGCCACTTCATCGCCGAGTGCCCGGAAGCGGAGGAGAACAAGTACAAGGTGAACGAGTACAAGGCGCACCCGAGGCGTGAAGACAAGTACTCCTCCAAGGGCAAGCACTTCAACAAGTCCAAGAGCAAGGACAAAGACAAGCGGCGACCGAGCAAGAGCACCTACAAGAAGAACAAGGCAAGAGCGATGGTGGCCGGTGCAAGCGACGTCGACTCAAGCTCAAGCGAGGAGCAGTCAAGCTCAAGCAGCGAAGATGAAGACGCCGGGAGGCGCGAAGGGCAAGAAGAGTGCAAGCGGGAACCTCGGCGGCCGGAAGCCGTGTGGCGCTCGAGGGCTTTTGTGGCATGGCCCATAGCTCGAGCAACAAGAAGAGTGTGAAGGAGGACGGCGACTCCGACTCGGAGGATGAGGTAAACCATGATCCCGACTCTTTGCTTGCTGAGATTGCTAGGTTGAATGGTTTGCTTGATAACCGTGATAGTGTGCTGAGAGATGCCAAAAAGATGAGGAAAGATCTTAGGGCTCAGCTTGAGAATGCTAGCGAGAAAGTAGGAGAGTTAGAGTCAAAATTGCTTGAATTGAAACTTGAGAATGACTCTTTGAAACTTGCTCCTACTACTCCTAATGATGTTGAATGTGTTGAATGTGATGCTTGGTTGAATGAGATCAAAATGCTTAATGAGAAGAATGCTTCCATTTTGGCTCAACTAGATGCTCTTAGGACTGAACATGATGAGCTTAAGGCTAGACCTACTTTGCTTGGTGCTTGCAAATCATGTCCTACTATGCATGCTAAGCTTGTTGATGCTCGCTCTACTATCAGTTCTTTGGAAGCATCTTTGAAATCTCCTGTTGCAAATGCATGTTCTAGCTGTGATGAAGTCACTTTGCGTAATCTTGAACTTACTTCCCGTTTGGATGTCATCTATGAGGAGAATGACTATTTAAGGAAGGTGTTGGGTTGGTTGTCTGGGCAGGAACCTCAATTGAAAATCATGATTGAGGAGTTCAAGAGAGCTGATGGTCGTGGTTTGGGGTTTGAGAAGTTGGGTGAGAAAGTGGGAGAGAACAAAGGGGGAGAGTGTGTACGAGAAGTGTGTTGAGTCTAACCCCGCGTTTGAGGTGATCGGAGAGATCCAAGTCCCACTCCCAAAAGCACCCAAGAACTCTTTCACACCAAAACCCAACCACCTTTGCAACAAGCTTGACACAACCCAAGATCCACCCAAATTCCCACCTAAGACAAATGATTTCCAAATCGATGAAGTTTGTGGGTGAGAAGGGTGAGAAGCCTAGAGAGAAGCCGTAGCCAAAACCAAAACCCATCCCCTTCGTGTGAGTATTGTGGCAAGGAGAGGCATCTTGCGCAGTTTTGCTACAAGAGGAAGAGGGATGAGAGGCTTGCTAGGGAGCAAGCAAACCAGGACAGTATCGCCGGCCCTCGCGGTATTCCTGAGCCTAGAGTGCCACTTCCACGGGGTGTGGGAAGTGTGAGGAGTGTTGGCGGTGTTCCCACAGAGGGTGGTGGTGAGAGGTTTGGCAGGAGAGATGATGGTGTGCGTGCTGGTGAGAGGTTTGGTCGGGCTCGTGGTGGTTTTACTGGACGTCCTCCTACTCGTCCTCAGTACGGGTTTAGGGGAGATGATCGCAGTTTTGGGTTCCAGAGGAACTACGGACCACGTTTTCCCCCTCGTGGTGCTCGTACTCCTCCCATGGGACATGGGAAGTTTGGTGGCAAGGGAGTGATGTTTGCTAACCCCCTCTTTTGAGCAGTGGCTCGACACCGGTTTAACTTTCTCCGTGCTAACCCCGTCGAGTCGCTAGCTCATTCTCGTTCTTGTTTCTCGATCGCAGGGAGGCTTGGAGAACATTTGGTTGATCGACTCCGGTGTTCTCGACACATGACCGGAGATAAGAAGTGGTTCTCCAGCCCTCACCCCGTTGAAGGAAAAGATGTACATTACATTTGGGGACAATGGACGAGGTAGGGTGCTTTCGGAGGGTGTTGTGCATGTGAGTGACAAGGTAACGTTGAAGAGAGTGGCTCTTGTGAAGTCTTTGGGTTTTAACTTGCTTTCGGTTTCTCGCTTGCTTGATGAAGGTTTTGAGGTGCGTTTCAAGTCCGGCGAGTCTCGTTTGCTTGATTCTCGAGGTGATCTTGTCCGTATGATCATCCCCGAGGGTCGATTTTCGTGGCTGATTTCTCTCGCTCTTTGGGTCCTCGCTCGCCGTTTGATGGCCGGTCCGTCTTCTCGATTTGTGGAAATGGCATAGGCGGTTAGGACACTTGAGCTTTGATTTGGTTTCCCCGCTTGAGTGGTCTTGACCTTGTCCGAGGATTGCCGAAGTTGAAACTTGAGAAGGATTTGGTTTGTGCTCCTTGTAGGCATGGTAAGATGGTAGCCACTCCTCATCCACCCCTGACCGATGTCATGACCGAGCGTCCGACAGAGCTGTTACATATGGACCTTGTTGGGCCAGCTCGAGTTCGCTCGGTGGGTGGGAAGTGGTATGTCCTTGTTGTGGTGGACGATTACTCTCGCTATGCCTGGGTGTTCTTCTTGGAGGATAAGAGTGAGACTTTTGGTTTTGTTCGAGATCTGATCGTGAGGTTGAAAAACGAGAGGCATGGGAATGCTATTCGAGCTATCCGCAGTGATAATGGCTCTGAGTTCAAGAACTCTCGTTTTGATGCCTTTTGTCGTGATCTAGGTCTTGAACATCAGTATTCGACCCCTTATGTGCCCCCTCAAAATGGAGTCGTGGAAAGGAAAAATCGGACTCGTGTGAGATGGCTAGGACGATGCTCGATGAGCACAGGACTCCTAGGAGGTTTTGGGCTGAGGCGGTCAATACAGCTTGTCATGTTTCCAACCGGATTTTATTGAGAACTTTCAAGAAGAAGACCTGTTATGAGCTTATGCATGGTCGGGCACCCAAGGTGAGTCACTTCCGAGTTTTTGGCTGCAAGTGCTTTATTTTGAAGAAGGGAAAACTCGACAAGTTTGAGGCTAGGTCTAGTGATGGTATTTTCTTTGGATATGCTAACCATTCTAGAGCCTATAGGGTGCTTAACCTTGAGACTAACAAAATCATGGAGACTTGCGAGGTGACCTTCGACGAGACAATGCCATGTACCTCTCTTGGCTTTGAATGTGCAGGTGATGAAGAGATGGCCGAGGACCTCTTTGAGGAGGAGAAAGATGAAGATGGAGATGATGATGGGGAGAACCATGCGCCTGAAGCTGAGCATGTACCCACTACTTCCCCTACGACCACTTTGGAGCATGGACCGTCTACTTCATGGACAACGACGGTGCAACAAGAGGACCAGGCGAGAGAAGCTGAAGTTGAGGGGGAGGTAGTCTCGAGGCGTGAGGCTCCCCGGCGGATTCAAGAAGTGCATCCCCTGTCGAAGATCATTGGAGACATCAATGAACGCACTACACGGTCGAGGTCCAGGAATTCCTCTCATTTTGCTCATGCTGCTTTTGTTGCTACTTTTGAGCCCAAGGACATTGGACATGCTTTATCCGATGCAAACCGGGTCAATTCTATGCATGAGGAGTTGGAAAACTTTGAGAGGAACCGTGTGTGGGAGTTAGTTGAACCACCTCCAAATTGCCATCCCATAGGAACCAAGTGGGTTTGGAAGAACAAAGAGGGAGAGAATGGGATGGTTGTGAGGAACAAGTCCGGACTTGTTGCTCGGGGGTTTAGTCGAAGGAGGGGATCGACTATGAGGAGACCTTTGCTCCCGTGGCCCGTCTTGAGGCAATTCGGATCCTTCTAGCCTTTGCCGTGGCTAAAGGGTTCAAGTTGTTTCGGATGGACGTGAAGAGTGCTTTTCCGAATGGGGTCATAGAGGAGGAGGTGTATGTGAAGCGACCCACCGGGTTTGAGAGCGAGTTGTACCCACACGGGGTATACGGGTTGAAAAGGGCTCTGTATGGGTTGAAACAGGCGCCCCGTGCTTGGTATGGGAGATTGAGAGGTTTTCTTTTGAGCAGAGGGTTTGTGATGGGTACCGTGGATAGGACCTTGTTTCTCCTCAAGCATGGAAATGACTTGCTGGTTGTGCAGATATACGTGGATGATATTGTCTTTGGTGGCTCGTCACATAACCTTGTTGCCAAGTTTGCAGATGAGATGAGCAGGGAGTTCGAGATGAGCATGATGGGCGAGTTGCGCATTTTCTCGGTCGCGCGGATCAAGCAAGTGAAGGACGGTTGTCGGGGACCGCCCCTAAGGGTCCCCTCAAACGATGGGGGAACCCTCACTTAAATTCCCGCATCAAATGAACTGGGCCTAACCATGCGGGGAACTAACCATGCGGGACGTGGCCCACACAGCAGACTTCGGAGGCCCCGCCAAGATAGCCCGACCGCGAGACCCCTCGAGCCGGTGCCCCCGCCCGCCCGAGGGTACGCTCCTCCTCGAACGGGCTCCGCCCCGCCGAGGGGCAACCCCCTCCCTCAAACAGTTCCGCCCCCGTTCGAGGGGCGACCCTTCCCTCGAGCGGTCCCGCCCCCGCCGAGGGCCCGCTCCCCCTCGAGCGAGGCCTCGCCTCGCTCGAGGGCTCGCTCCACCCTCGGCCGGGGCCCGCCACGCTCACGGGCGCCCGCACGCGTGCGCCGGCCCCGTACTTGGGCATTTAACGCCCCGACGCCGCGGGACGGCGCCATCATGCGCCCGGGCTCACGCCCCGTGCCGCCGCACCAACTCCCCGGGGAGGAGCCCATCCCCGCCACCGTGGGATGGACCGTGCGGTACGGCCGGTGTCGTCCCGTGACACCGTGCGCACGCCGCCGTACGGCTAACGCGCCCGACCCTCGAAAGGGGGCCGGCGCACCCTCGATTCCACTTTCCCGTGACCTTGCGGGTTAGGTAAGGGGCGCTAGGCCGGTGGGTGGCCATCCCGGCCACCGTAACGCGCGCGGCCGCCGTACCCACGCATGCGGGCGCACGCTTGACTCCGCGGCGCACGCCCGAGCACCGCAAAGAACCACTCCGCCACCGCGAGCTCATTGGGAAGGAACGCCGTTCGCCCGCTCCCGTACCCCGTCACCCGACATCATCGCACCTCCCTCGAAGCCTACCAGAGAACGCCATCACCATCTGCCGCCTCCTACCCTCGAACCGCCACTGTTCGGGTACAAGGTAGGCCATCATGGCCGGATCGCAGCGAAGATCGACCGGACGGCCGCCCACTCTACACCATAGCGCGACGTGCTCCCTCACGTAGCTAGGCAGCGCGGCATGCATGTAACTCGCCGCCCCCCTTGGCCTATAAAAGGGGAGGCGAGCCCCCCCGCGGGGGGGGGGGGGGGGGGAAGAGGACGAGTTCGGACGAACCCGAAGAACACGGCGCACCGTGCACTCACTCTCTTATTCTCCCACAATATCTTCAACCACTCACCAGGGACTTGGGAGCCACGCTTCCTCTCCCGCCTTGCTTGTACTTGCCCCACTACAAGCACCCCCGGCCGAGCAATATAGTGCCACGAGCACACCACCGCCGGACGTACGGCCCCCTCGGTCGGAACCAGGATAAACCTTGTGTCATTTGTTGCTTGGCATCGACCATTGAGGGATAGACTTAGGCGTTATCTACCTGGTTAGTGTCGGGACCATATTCCGCACCGACAACGGTACATTTGTGCACCGGACCAAGTACACGAAAGACATGCGAGGAAGTTCCGGATGCAAGATGTGAAGCCGATGTCGACTCCCATGGGGAGTACGGCCACTTTGGATGCGGATGAGGATGGAGAACCAAAGTGGACCGGCCGGGAGTACAGGAGCATGATCGGCTCCCTCCTCTACTTGATGGCGACGAGGCCGGACATACGGTTCGGGCCGTGTGTCCGTGCGCTCGTTTTCGAGCTTCGCCGAGGACATCACATCGACAAGCCGTCAAGAGGATTTTCGTGTACCTACGATCCGCCTCGGTCTTGGCCTTTGGTATTCTTCCTCCTCGACTCTTTCTCTTCATGGTTTTTCCGATGCGGATTTTGCTTTGGTTGTCGAGTCGAGAGGAAGTCTACTTCCGGTACTTGTCGGTTCTTGGTTCTTCGTTGGTCTCATGGTCTTCCCACAAGCGGGGCCCTAGTGTAGCTCGGTCTACCACGGCAGGCGGAGTATGTTGCTGCCGCGAGTTGTCGTTCCCACCGTTGTGGATTTCCTACACTTTGAGAGACTTTGGTGAGGAGTGCACCCGTATCCCACTTCTTTGTGATAGCACCAGTGCCATAAGCGTAGCCAAAAACCTAGTGCTTCACTCCAGAACCAAACACATAGAGGTGAGGTATCATTTCCTGAGGGACAATGTGGAGAAAGGAACCATTGTGTTGAGTCATGTCCCTACCCAAGATCAGCTTGCAGACATTTTCACAAAGCCTCTCGACCAAGCTACATTTGTGCGCTTGCGGGGGGAACTTGGGGTTTGTTGCCCTTTCTAGTTGTTTCTTGGAGGATTTCCTTTTGTATCATATGTATCATACCATGTTTACTTTGATGTATATACATGCTTTGCTTAATGTACAAACCATGGTAGGATAGCCATCTTGTCATATATCATGTTGCATTTTAGGATGATGAGCTTCTTTTATATGCCGTATTTGAGTCTCTTTGGCTATTTGTGAGATATTGGTTATATGTGTGGAGAAATGGTGATGTGAGGCTATGCTCTTGGAATATTTGAAATATATGTGTGGTGAGATAGCCCTTTTTGAAATAAATGCTAATCCTGACTAATTTTTGATGAAATCTGCTCCACTCATGTGTAGTTGTGTATCCATGTCACGAGTTTGGTCTAAATGTGCTTTTCATGCTTAGATTGTGCTTGGATGCCTTGTTCTTGCATTTGGGCCAAAGGCCGGATATCATTGTGAATGTTTAGCCTATGTTGCATTCATGGGGGAGCATAAGCTTCTTTTGCCGCAAAGGCACTTCATGTACCATGAAATGAATTAATCTTGAAAAGAAGTGCATAATGCTTGAAAAATGCTCCATCCATCATGTCTATGTTTAAAATGTCGTATCTTTCACATATGAGTGCAAAACATGTTGCATGATGTTCACCAGTGGAGAAGTCTCCCCGAAGTGGACACATGGCTCTTCCTCGACGCCACGGACTGCGGTTCCGGGCCGCTCCGACGACTCCAAAGACCGGGAGCTACGACCCCACGCGGGAATGCTGCGCCGTCATCACCAACGACCCGCCAACGCCGCCGGTGCGGCGGGCGCCGGAGATGGGGAGGTCACGCCAGCCCCCGGGATCGCCACGCGCTCCGGCCGCGGGGCCAAGCGCCCCGCCGGGGCCGACGTCGATGCGCGGTGGCCCAAGCTCGCGAGCTCGAGGCCAAGCCGCGCAGGAGTACGACCGTGCGGCCGCTCCGCGCCTCGATGGCGGAGAGGCCTCCGCGCGCGGCGAACGCGCGCGGGAGCCGGGGCCGACAGTCCGAGACCGCCTCAACCCCGTCCCCAACGTCGACAACGCGGATGCTCCGCCGCGGGCGAGCCAAAGCCAATCGCCGCCGCAACACCGCTGCGCGCCATGCCGGCACCCTCGACCCCCGAGGCTCGAGACATGCACCGCGAGGTGCGGACCCTCCTTGAGCAAGCGGCCGTCCGGCAAGCCGAAAGCTCGGCCTCACGCATCCGCCAACAGGGGGGACGCGCGGGGTGATGATCCGGCACCGTGGGGGGGCGAACCCTCGGTGCATGCGGGTCGACCCGCCGACCGGGGACGCACGCCGGCCAAGGAACGCCTCCTCGACACACGCGGGCGCCGGATGGTGACGCCCGCAACGTCATCAACGCTAGGCGCACCGGCAAGGCGGACGCGCGAGCGGCCGGGGGCTACCACCCTCGAAGGGGTGGACGCTACGACGGCGGTGAGGATCGCTCCCCAACGCCGGAGCCCCCGGCACCCGCGTGTTCGGGCCGGGAGATCCGCACGGCGGCGTTCCCCGCGCGCTTCCGTCGGCCCTCGACGATCATCAAATACAACGGGGAGACGGACCCTCGTGTTTGGCTCAACGATTACCGCCCGGCCGTCGGTGGGGCGGGGGCCACCAACGACGAAGTAATCATCCGCAACTTGCCCCCGCATCCGGGCGACGCGGCCCGACATGGCTCGAGCACTTGCCCGCCGACCCGCATCCACAAGCGGGACGATCTGGTCCACACCTTTGTGGGCAACTTCCGTGGGCACATACGTGCGCCCGGGAACTCCCCGGGATCCGCGCTCCCCGCACGCGAGAAGCCGGGCGAATCGGCTGCGCGGACTTCATACGGCGCTTCTCCAAGCGCCGCACGTAGCTCCCCGCCGTGGCACAATCCGAGATCGTGCACGCGTTCCTCGAGGGCACCACGTGCGGGACCTTGTGCGCGAGCCGGGACGCGCGCCCGCCCACGGACTCGAACGAGCCGTTCGACATTGCCACCCGCCTTCGCCTCCGGAGAGGAGGCCGTGGGGGCAATTTTCGATGGCAAGAAGGGCAAGCGCTCCGAGGACACGCCCCGCGAGGGCAGGCGGGTCCAAGGAGCCGCGCCGCAACGACAAGCGGGGCAAGAAGGGGAAGAAGCCGCGCCGTGAGGCGCGCGAGCAGGGGCGCAACGGCGGCAACGCCGAGGCCCTCGCTGTTGACCCGGCCCGACGGGGCCCTCGACCGGCTCCTCGAGGCCCGGGGTGTTCGATGACATGATGAAGAAGCCATGCCCCTACCACAAGACCCCCGTGAATCATACTCTTGAGCAGTGCGACATGCTCAAGAAATTCTACGGCCGTGCCGCCGCGAAGGAGGCAGAGGCCAAGAAGGACGGGGGCGATGGCGACGCGGGTGGTTTCCCCGGCCGTCGAAAATGTGTTCCTCATCTTTGGGGGACCCACCGTCGACATGTCAACCCGCCGGCGCAAGAAGGAGCGGCACGAAGTCCTCGCCGCAGAGAGGGCACCTCCGGCCTTTCTCAACTGGTCGAAGGATGCCATCACCTTTAGCCGGGATGATCACCCAAACCGCATCCCGAACCCGGCCGGTACCCCACGGTGGTCGATCCCATCATTGGGAACGCCCGGTTTTCGAAGGTCCTTATGGACGGAGGCGTAGCCTCAATATCCTCTTCGCGCATACGTTGCGCCCCCGATGGGGATTGGGCGTGGACCAGCTGCGGCCCGGCACGAAGCCGTTTCACGGCATCGCGCCGGAAAGCGGGTTCAACCCCTCGGGCGGATCGGTCCGCCCGTCCGGTTCGGGACCCCCAAGAATTTCCGCAAGGAAACCCTCACCTTCGAGGTGGTGGGATTCAAAGGGGCCTACCATGCCATCCTTGGGCGACCATGCTATGCCAAGTTCATGGCGGTCCCCAACTACACGTACCCGAAGATGAAGATGCCGGGTCCAAACGGCGTCATCACCGTCGGGTCATCGATCGAGCATGCATTCGACCGCGATGTCGAGTGCGTGGAACATGCGGAGGCGCTAGCGCTCGGGATGAAGCGCCGGTAAACACGCCGGGAGAAGATGGTCAACGACGACCTCGGCTCCGCCACCAAGCACGTCGGCACGTTCGAGGCCGCCGAGCAAACCAAAGGGGGTTCCCCTCGACCCATCGGCCCCCGAGGGCAAAGCATTGAGGGTCGGCACGACCCTCGATCCTAAATAGGAAGCGCCGGTGCTCGTCGACTTCCTCCGCGCCAACGCCGACGTTTTCGCGTGGAGCCCCTCGGACATGCCGGGCATTCCGAGGGAGGTCGCCGAGCACTCCCTTGATATCCTCGCCTAATGCTCGCGGCTGCTCGGCGGCGGGCCGCGCCGCTTCGACGAGGAACGGCGACGGGCGATCGGAGTGGAGCCGCGGGAAGCTCCTCGAGGCGGATTCATCAAGGAAGTGTTCCACCCGACATGGTTGGCTAATCCCGTGCTTGTAAAAAAGAAAAATGGGAAGTGGAGGATGTGTATTGACTACACCGAGTCTCAATAAAGCATGTCCAAAAGTTCCTTTTCCTTTGCCGCGCATAGATCGGATCATTGATTCCACCGCCGGTGTGAACTACTCTGTTTCCTTGATGCCTATTCGGGCTATCACCAAATAAAAATGAAGGAGTCCGACCAGCTCGCGACTTCGTTCATCACACCGTTCGGGACGTTCTGTTACGTCACGATGCCTTTTGGCCTCAGAAACGCGGGCGCAACATATCAGCGCTGCATGCAGCACGTTTTTGGGGACCATATCGGGCGGACGGTCGAGGCTTACGTAGACGACATCGTCGTCAAAACCGAGAAGGCGGACGACCCGGTCGGCAATCTTGGCATCGCATTCGACCGCTCGCGGGCCAACGGGGTCAAGCTCAACCCCGAAAAATGTGTCTTTGGAGTGCCGCGGGGCATGCTCCTAGGATACATCGTCTCCCGACGGGGGATCGAGGCCAACCCCCGAAAAGGTCGCGGCCCTCGAGCGAATGGGTCCAATTCGGGACCTCAAAGGAGTGCGAAAGTGTTGGGGTGCCTCGCCGCCTTGAGCCGCTTCGTCTCGAGGCTCGGTGAGAAGGGCTCCGCCCCTCTACCGGCTGCTCAAGAAGCACGAGCGCTTCTCTTGGACCGCCGAGGCCCAGGAAGCGCTCGACAAGCTGAAGGCATCGCTGACGCACGCCCCAATCCTTACGCCGCCGCGAGACGGCGAACCCCTCCAACTCTACGTGGCCGCGACCACCCAGGTGGTCAGCGCCGTGATCGTCGTGGAGCGCACGGAAGAAGGGCATGCCTTGCCCGTGCAGAGGCCGGTCTACTACATCAGCGAGGTCCTATCGGACACGAAGACGCGCTACCCCCAGGTCCGTGGAGGCGTTGTATGCGGTAGTCCTCGCGCGGCGCAAGCTCCGCCACTACTTCGAGGCCCACCCGAGTCTACGGTGGTCTCTTCCTTCCCGTTAGGAGAGATCATTCGCAACCCCGACGCGGCGGGCGGAATTGCCAAGTGGTCCGTGGAGTTGATGGGCGAAACGCTCGCCTACGCCCCGCGCAAGGCCATCAAATCACAAATCCTTGCCGATTTCGTCGCGGGAGTGGACGGACACGCGACCGCCGCCCCCTCGGATCCAAGCGAGTGGCCGGACTGCGTTCTTCGACGGCTCGGTGATGAAGACGAGGAGCGGGCGCGGGCCTCGCTCTTCGTGTCACCCCTCGGGGAGCACATGCGCTACGCGGTGCGTCTCCATTTCCCCGCATCCAACAATATGGCGGAATACGAGGCCCTCCTCTCGCGGCCTCAAGATCGCCATCGAGTTGGGCATCAAGCGCCTCGACGTGCGAGGGGATTCGCGGCTCGTGATCGACCAAGTCATGAAGAACGCGAGCTGCCACGACGACAAGATGGAGGCCTACGCAAGGCCGTGCGGGCCCTCGAAGACAAATTCTACGGCATCGAGCTCAATCATGTACCCCGCCGGTACAACGAGGGAGCGGAGACGAACTTGCCAAGATCGCGTCGGGCGGATCACCGTTCCCCCGAACGTTTTCGCGCGCGACATCGCGCAGCCATCGGTCACCTTCGAGCCCTACCCCTCGAGCGACAGCGGACCCTCGGGGGCTCCCTCGAATCCAGCGGGTGCGGAACCCATGGAAGAGGACCCCTCGAACGAGGCGTACGTGCTCTCCCTTCTCGAGGGGTACGGCTCCCACGAGGCGGTCGCGATGGACATCGAGCCAGCTCCCGCCCAGGCGGACTGGCGGGAGAAGTACATCGCCTGGGTTGCTCGAGGGGAGCTCCCCGCGAGCCGGGCCGCGGCCCCGGGCGCATCGCCGGGATGGCCAAGTCGTTCACCCCGGTCGACGGTGAGCCGGCAAGCGCGCCGCGTCGGGGCATCCTCCGGGCCGATGCATACCCATTCCCGAGGGGCGCGAGCTCCTACGGGACATCCACGCGGGGATCTGTGGCCACCACGCCGCGCCGCGCACCCTCGTCGGCAACGCGTTCCGCCAAGGCTTCTATTGGCCTACCGCGGTCGCGGACGCCAACGAAATCGTGCGCACTTGCGAAGGGTGCCAGTTCTACGCCCGCAAGACCAACTTGCCAGCTCACACTCGCGGACAATCCCCGTAACGTGGCCGTTCGCCGTGTGGGGGTTGGACATCGTCGGCCCCCGCGGAAGGCGCCGGGGGCTTCACCCACCCTTGCTCGTCGCAATCGACAAGTTCTCCAAGTGGGTGGAGGTGCGCCCCATTACGAATTTGAGGGCCGAGCAGGCAGTTACGTTCTTCACCGACATCGTCTACCGCTTCGAGTGCCAAACTCCATCATCACGTACAACGGGTCCCGGTTCACGGGCGGAAGTTCTTGGAGTTCTCGCGACAAGTTCCACATCCGAGTGGACCGGGCGGCTCGTGGCGCACCCGCAGACTAACGGCCAAGTGGAACGTGCCAACGGCATGATTCTACAAGGCCTCAAACCCAGAATTTTCGACCAGCTCAACAAATCTGGCCGAAAATGGCTCCAAGAACCCGCCGGTCGTGTGGAGCCTAAGGACTACCCCAAGCAGAGCCACCGGGTTCACCCCGTTTTTCCTAGTCCATGGCGCGGAGGCCATCCTCCCCACGGATCTGGAATACGGTTCGCCCAAAGTTCGAGGCTACAACGAGGACGCTAACCAGCGAGCCCGCGAGGACTCACCGGATCGGCCAGGCGAAGTACGCCTCGTGGCGTTGATGCACTCCGCAAGGTATCAACGGTCCCTACGGCGCTACCAAGCACGCAAGATACGTCGAAGGGATTTCGGCGAGGGGGACTCTGGTCCTAAGGCTACGCCAAGACAACCGAGGGCGCCACAAGCTATCGCCCCCATGGGAGGGACCCTACGTCGTGGTGAAGGTGCTCAAGCCCGGCACGTACAAGCTTGCCAACGAGGACGCGCGAAGAACTCACCAACGCTTGGAACATCCAACGCCTACGTCGCTTCTACCCTTAGCTAGGATTTCCAAGTATTTTCCGTTGTAAAAACGCACGGCCAACGCCCCAGTTGGTGTCACCTATGTAAATACTCCGAATCCAATAAAAGGGCAACTCGGCTTTCCCCTGAAACCCAAGTTACCCTCGGGGGCTACTGCGGGGGGGCACCCCCCCCCCCCCAAATGGTCCCATTTTTTCGCGCAAAAAACGTAATAACACGCGCTAAGTTTGTCTCCTACTTCAACCACGAGCCACGATTCGAACAGGGCGTAGGCGGCACAGCGGAAGGAGCGCGCGAGCCAGAGACAGCCTACGCCGCGTGGCTATGGCCCGTCTCTCTCGCCTCCAACCCAGCGGGCCCTGCGAAAGGCGGACTTCCCTAACTAGAATCTACTCAGGAAGAAGAAGAAGCAAAAGCGCAATAAGCAAGCGATTTCATTTACAACCGACCATGTTCACGAAACTACTTGTTTATTTACAAGAGGCCACGAGGCCGCAGTTCGATACACACAAACAAAAAAACGGGCCTAGCGCCCGGATGCTTTCGAGGTAGAGGGAGCGGCGGCGTCGGCGGCGTCCGGAAGAGGAATTCCTCGAAGGCCTCGGCGAGCGTTCCGGCGGCGTCGGCAACAAGCGCGTCCGCGCGCTCCATGGCCACCTCGTCCTCGACGCCCACGGGCACGATGTAGCCTTCCGCCACCGCCTCGAGGTTGACCTCGTAGTGGGGATCGCACCACTCCGAGGGCCTTCGCACGCCCGGGTGCAACGCCGGCGCACCCGCTCCGTGACGTGGCCACCGAGCGCGCGCGGCGGGCCGGCCGGCCGAGCCGCCGGCCCGGACATCGCCTTCCTCGACGACGTGACAGGTCTCGAGGGCCGCGTCCCGCAGCTCCTGCGGCTCTCCCCGCTCGGAGGAATTGTAGGAGGCTCGCAGGGCGCGCGCCCGCCCAACAGCGTGCCCCAAAGCTGTGCGCAGGCCTGGAAGCGACAAGACGACAAGAAATCAGAAAGGGGGAAACGAACCCTCTAAAAGCAAAAACTAACGAGCAGGGTCAGACAGTAACTTACCCTCGACTTGCCTCTTCCCCAGATCGAGGTCGCGGCGCGCGGACTCAGCGCCGCCTCGAGGCTCTGGACGGTCTCGCCTTGCTCGACGAGGGCCATCTCTTGGGCGGCATTGCTGATGCTGAGCGTCAACGCCTCATCCTCAACCTCGGAGAATGCGGCGTTCCGCTCCTCCGGCCGACTTCTCCGCCGCCTCGCGCGCGACGCGCTCCCCGCTCCGGCGGCCGTCCGGCGTCGCCAAGGGCGGCTGCTCTGCCGGAGCCGCCCCTCGGCCCCCGGCGGGCGATGCGCTCTCGCCGGAGCCGCCCCTCGCCGGCGACGAGAGCCGCGAGCCTTGACGTCGAGGGCGGCCTTCGGTGTCATCGGCCTCCTTGGCGCGCGCTCCCGGCCCCGCGCGCCCGCTCCTCGGCCCGGCGCCGCCGCGCCCTGCGCTCCCTCGAGCGACGTGCGGAGCTCCCGGGCCTCGGCGCGAGCGGTGGCCACCTCCGCCTCCCGTGGTGGCGGCCAACGTCCGCGTCTTCTCCGGGTCCTCGCGCGCGTTCCACAGCGCCTCGTCACGATCGACGAGGGCTGCGCGGATCCGCCCGAGGCTCGGGTCACGCGCCGCGTCCTGCCCTGAACTCTCAGGAAGCACGTCGCACCACGCCATCGCCCGGTACACCAGCCAGCTGTCCGGCGTCCTGAGGGCATCTGCAAGCGCGTCGTAAGCGCTGCATCGCTCCCGGAGCTGGCGGGCCTCGGCGTTCACCTGGTCGAACGCGCTATACTTTTCGCGAGCGCGGCGCTCGAGCTCCTGGCATAACACACATCGAATCCCGTAAGCGCCAAAGTTTGAGTGCAGCACGCGAAAACGAAAAAAGGAAGGGAAACGAGCAACCGTGGCTCACCTGGAAGACGGTCCAAGCCGGCCGCCGTGGACCCGCAGCGCTTCGTTCAACGCGCGGTTGAGCGTGGCGCCATGGCCCGGAGCTCGCCCCGCAGCTCCGCTCCCCCGAGCGTCAACAAACGCCGGGGGATCCTCCACGCGCCCCCCCCCCACCCCGGGCGGGGCGGCCGGCGCGGGAGGACGAGGCCTCGGCATCGTGCCCTCGGCCCCCCCGCCGTCATGCGACCCCTCGTGCCGCCTCACGAGGGCCCCCCTCCCGAGGCTCGGGGAGTTCGCGGGCCGGCCCGGCCCACCGGTTCCACCCGGGCGGCGGGGAGTCATCCGAGAGCTCCACCACCTCCGCCCGGGGGACCGCCGGCGGGCGGAGGCCGCCCGCGCCGCCTCCGCCGGCGCCTCCACTCGCGCCTCCGCGACCACGGGCGCCCGTCGTGGCGCCGTGGCCGCCACCACCATCCGCGCCGTCACATCCGCGGGCGCTCCCGCAGGCTGCGCCCGCTCCGCCTCCTCCGCGGTGGCCGCCACCGCGGGCGGCACCTCCACCGTAACCGCCGCCGCGGCCTCGCGCCTCCGTGGCGACCGGCGCCGGTCGCCCCCGGCAACCTCGCGGCCGCGCCGCGGCGGGTTGATCCGCCGGCCGGGCCCCCGAGGCCTCGGCCGGCCTTGCGAGCTCGTGCCCGCCGCCGCGCCGTTCCCTCGGCGCGACCCCCTCGACGAGCGCCGCCGGGTGGGGATCAGCGCGTCCGTCCTCAGCACCTTGGCCGGTGCAAGAGGAGGAACGGTCGGCACCGCCCGCGCAATCACGAACGGAGAGTTAGAACATCTAACCACCAAAGCACACCAAAGCCACACGGAGGAAGGCGAGGCTACGTACCTCGCGGAGGAAAAGGCCCGCTTCCTTTTCCTCGAGGCCTCGGACGGGGCCGGCGTAGCGGTCGCGCCCCGACGCGGCGCCTCTCGATGGCGCGCGCCGCACGCGCGGGCACGCCCGCCCGTGCGCGGGCGCACCCGACGCCGCACCCCCCCGACGGCGCCACGCGCGCGCGGGGGCACGCTTGTCCCGCGCGCGGGCACGCCTCCCCGACGCGCCCCTCGACGACGACGCCGGCTCGTGCGGACGCACTCCGCCGCGCGTGCGGGCACGCTCGACGCGCGCGCGCGGCACGTCCGCCGCGCGCGCCCCCGCGGCGCGCGCCGGCACCTCCGCGGCGCGTGCCGCCCCCGACGACGACCGCCGGCGGCGGACGCCGACGCGCCCGCCCCGGACGAAGCCGCCCCCGACGCCGCGCGCGAGATCCGGCGACGGGGGCGCGGGGCGCCACCGTCCGAGGGGCCCTCCCCCTCGGACTCTTTCTCCTCGTCCCGATCCGAGGACGAGGGCTCCTCGATGTCGGGGAGGAGAGGCCCCGGCTCCTCCCGCCGCCGGTACTCGGCGGACCGTGCGTCGCGACGCGCTTGGCGCCGCCTTGCGTGCTCCCTCCCGCGCGCCGCCCGCTCCCCTGCTCGCCCCGCCGCGCGCCGGCCGAGCGCACGGGAGTCGGGGGTGGGTGGAACGGACTTGGCGATACTAAACCGCACCAATCGCGCGCAAGAGTGACAATGGCGCGTCAAGAAACATAAACGAGAACGAGGACCAAAACGAGTAGAAAACCACACTCACCAACGGGCCGGTGGGAAGCATCTCGATATCCCACGGGGTCCGACCCGCGGCGCCGGCGTCCGGGTGTCGACGGCGCTCCGCGCCCGGGTGAGCGCGTACGGCGCTCCCGGCGGCGTCGGGAGCATCCGCGACCTCGCCGTGTCGACGGGGTTGGCCGCCTCCGTCATCTCGAAGATGCAGAGGGGCCTCTCCATCAACGGCACGACTCGCCGGTGATGAAGAAAGGCGAGGACGCCCATCGCGTTGAGCCCTTCCCTCGCCAGCCGCTGCAGGGCGGCAAGGACGGACTCCTGGCGCGCCCGGTGGTTGGCCGTAGGCAACCCGTAGCCCCAGCGGTCCGGCCTCTCCTTGAACACCCGCCGGTGTAGGGAGGGAGGCCGGGCTCGGCGTTGCGCGGATAAAACCATCCCCGCTCCCGCCCGGCGTTGTTCGTCGTCATGGTGCGGGGGATGTAGAAGTTCTTGAGCTGCCCCCGCGAGGCAAGCGACATCCCGCCGCGCGCACCGCGCGCGGGTCCTCGGCTTCCGACGTGGGCCGCGTGATCGGCTCCCCGCGGAAGAGGTGTACCCGCAGCTCCCAATTGGCCGGGATCCCCCGGTACCCTTCGCGACGCCCACGAATGTGGCCGCCGCGAGATAGCGTTGGGGGCGAAGTTGTGCGGCCTCCACCCCCGTAGTGGTAGCACAACGCCCGCATGAACGTGCTCGCCGCCGCATTGAAGCCGCGCTCGTGGTAGCGGAGGAAGCTCACCACGTAACCCTCCGGCGGATTGGGCTCAAGGTGCGACGATGGCGGCACGATCCACTCCGCCGGCGCCCTTCTTCGTTGGCCGAGAGCGGCCGGCGGCGACCGGCTCGCCCGTGGCGAGCCGGGTCACGGTCGACCTCTCCCATGCGTACGGCTCCGGGACCCTAATCGGAAGCCGAGGCGGCGCCATAAGGGAGGACGAACAAAGTGCGAGGTCGGGAGGACAAGGAAGCGAGAAAGAAAAGCTCTAAGCGGCGAAACCGCGCGGTGGCGAGAGCGAACGAAGGCGAAGGGACGGAGGACTAAAACGGTGAGGAGCCAAGGTAAAAAACCGCCGCCTACTCCTCACCGCAGTTTTATAGGCAACCGGCGAGTTCTCCGGAGCGCACGCCTCGCCAACAGTAACTGCAGGAATCTTTCCATCGCGTCGACGGGCGGGCCCCACCACGACTGCAGCAACTCTAACACCTTGCGGGCGGGTCATCATTACGGCGAGACCGGCGGCGACCGAGGCGAAACCGTCACATCCGCCGGCGCCGCGCGCCCACTACGCGCGCGCGCACGGCCGCGCCGCCTAAAAAGCGCGCCGGCGGCTGCAAAACCGCTGCGGCCACGACCGCAAGGCAATTAAATGCCGGGCCCCTTGCCAAGCAAGGAGAGCCCTCGAGCGAGGCGAATCCTCGGCTCGAGACAAGGGTGACCCTCGATGGGATATCGGCGTGAGAAGGTCGCCCGGACTCGCTCGATGTAGAGCGGGCCACCGCGGGCACCCATGCCACGTGGGCCCCTCGAGCGGCATGACCCCCAACTCGAAACAGGCGACCCTCGACGGGATATCGGCGTGAGAAGGTCGCCGGGACCTCGCTCGATGTAGAGCGAGGCCACCGCGGGCACCCATGCCACGTGGGACCCTCGAGCGGCATGACCCCCAACTCGAGACGACGTCAACCCCCTAAAGCAGGCACGCGCGTAAGAGGATCGCCCGGGTCACGCTTGAAATAGAGCGACACCGAAAGCACTCATACCGCGCCATGCCACCAACCAAGACCTCGAGGGTCGGCACGCCCAGACCCCTCGACGGCCGCAAACGCGAAAAAGACGGGGCCGGCCTAGGCACGGCCCCCGCACGGCCTTGCGATCGGAGGGTTCGAAGCCCGACCCTCGACGGGTTCGAACAGGCGCCCCGGATCACGCAGTTAGGGACGACGAGGGCACGCGCATTCGAGCCGTTCCTCGAGCCCGTCGGCTCGAGGGTGCCCCACATGTCGTGTTCGAGAGCCAGCGAGGGCAGCTAGCGGGGGATCCCACCGAGGGAGAGCTTCCGCGCCCCTCGGTCCCTAGCGAACGGGACCGAGCCCCACCCTAGCAAACCCACGCAAGCGCTTCCATGGACGTGTCTCCGGACCGCGCAGCCTACCCTTATCGAACGGGGCATGGACGTCCACTTGAACCACCCGCTAGCGGCTCGAAGAGGAATCCGCGATTCGCGACCCGCTCGATGGGAGTCGTGGAAACCTCACCTCCCGACCCGCGGAGGGACGGCGAGGGCGTGATAAAAAACAAGTCGTCAGGCTCGACCCGATCGCCTCGAACAGGCCAAGGCTCGGGGGCTTGACGCACGGCTACACCTCCTTGGAATTGCACCCGCCCGAGACAGTGACAGGGGAGCGTGCACCCCCGATGCCGGCCGAAATACCGCCGATGCGGTTGGCATATGTGCCACGCCTTTCGACCGAATTGCTCGCGGTTAACCCCTCGCAGGAGAGCCCACACTCTGCGCAGGGCTTCGAGGCTAGACCCGCGGGTCCGCTAGCGCGGCCCCACCCGAAAGCGTTCGCAAACAAGGAGGGAAGAACGTCCTATCGGTAGGTTCCGAGCACCGCGGGAGCCTCAATGGCAAACCCGCGGATGCTCGGGGGCTGCGTCGGGGACCGCCCTAAGGGTCCCCTCAAACGATGGGGGAACCCTCACTTAAATTCCTGCATCAAATGAACTGGGCCTAACCATGCAGGGAACTAACCATGCAGGACGTGGCCCACACAGCAGGACTTCGGAGGCCCCGCCAAGATAGCCCGACCGCGAGACCCCTCGAGCAGGCCCCGCCTCGCCCGAGGGTACGCTCCTCCTCGAACGGGCTCCGCCCCCGCTCGAGGGGCAACCCCCTCCCTCAAACGGGTTCCGCCCCCGTTCGAGGGGCGACCCTTCCCTCGAGCGGTCCCGCCCCGCCGAGGGCCCGCTCCCCCCTCGAGCGAGCGCCTCGCCTCGCTCGAGGGCTCGCTCCACCCTCGGCGGGGGCCCGCCACGCTCACGGGCGCCCCCGCACGCGTGCGCCGGCCCCGTACTTGGGCATTTAACGCCCGACGCCGCGGGACGGCGCCATCATGCGCCCGGGGCTCACGCCCGGTGCCGCCGCACCAACTCCCCGAGGGGAGGAGCCCATCCCCGCCACCGTGGGATGGACCGTGCGGTACGGCGGTGTCGGTCCCGTGACACCGTGCGCACGCCGCCGTACGGCTAACGCGCCCGACCCTCGAAAGGGGGCCGGGCGCACCCCTCGATTCCACTTTCCCGTGACCTTGCAGGTTAGGTAAGGGGCGCTAGGCCGTGGGTGGCCATCCCGCCACCGTAACGCGCGGCCGCCGTACCCACGCATGCGGGCGCACGCTTGACTCCGCGGCGCACGCCCGAGCACCGCAAAGCAACCACTCCGCCACCGCAGCTCATTGGGAAGGAACGTCGTTCGCCCGCTCCCCGTACCCCGTACCGGACATCATCGACACCTCCCCTCGAAGCCTACCGCAGAACGCCATCACCATCTCGCCGCCTCCTACCCTCGAACCGCCACTGTTCGGGTACAAGGTAGGCCATCATGGCCGGATCGCAGCGAAGATCGACCGGACGGCCGCCCACTCTACACCATAGCGCGACGTGCTCCCTCACGTAGCTAGGCAGCGCGGCATGCATGTAACTCGCCGCCCCCTTGGCCTATAAAAGGGGAGGCGAGCCCCCAGCCGCGGGGGAGAGGCAGAAGAGGACGAGTTCGGACGAACCCGGAAGAACACAGCGCACTGTGCACTCACTCTCTTATTCTCCCACAATATCTTCAACCACTCACCAGGGACTTGGGAGCCACGCTTCCTCTCCCGCCTTGCTTGTACTTGCCCCACTACAAGCACCCCGGTGCCGAGCAATATAGTGCCACGAGCACACCACTGCTGGACGTACGGCCCCCTCGGTCGGAACCAGGATAAACCTTGTGTCATTTGTTGCTTGGCATCGACCATTGAGGGATAGACTTAGGCGTTATCTCCTGGTTAGTGTCGGGACCATATTCCGCACCGACAACGGTACATTTGTGCACCGGACCAAGTACACGAAAGACATGCGAGGAAGTTCCGGATGCAAGATGTGAAGCCGATGTCGACTCCCATGGGGAGTACGGCCACTTTGGATGCGGATGAGGATGGAGAACCGGTGGACCGGCGGGAGTACGGGAGCATGATCGGCTCCCTCCTCTACTTGATGGCGACGAGGCCGGACATACGCGCTCGGCGTGTGTCCGTGCGCTCGTTTTCGAGCTTCGCCGAGGACATCACATCGACGAGCCGTCAAGAGGATTTTCGTGTACCTACGCCTCCGCCCCGGTCTTGGCCTTTGGTATTCTTCCTCCTCGACTCTTTCTCTTCATGGTTTTTCTCGATGCGGATTTTCTTTCGGGTTGTCGAGTCGAGAGGAAGTCTACTTCGGTACTTGTCGGTTTCTTGGTTCTTCGTTGGTCTCATGGTCTTCCCACAAGCGGTCTAGTGTAGCTCGGTCTACCACGGAGGCGGAGTATGTTCTTGCTTGCGCGAGTTCTTTGTTCCCACCGTTGTGGATTTCCTACACTTTGAGAGACTTTGGTGAGGAGTGCACCCAGATCCCACTTCTTTGTGATAGCACCAGTGCCATAAGCGTAGCCAAAAACCTAGTGCTTCACTCCAGAACCAAACACATAGAGGTGAGGTATCATTTCCTGAGGGACAATGTGGAGAAAGGAACCATTGTGTTGAGTCATGTCCCTACCCAAGATCAGCTTGCAGACATTTTCACAAAGCCTCTCGACCAAGCTACATTTGTGCGCTTGCGGGGGAACTTGGGGTTTGTTGCCCTTTCTAGTTGTTTCTTGGAGGATTTCCTTTTGTATCATATGTATCATACCATGTTTACTTTGATGTATATACATGCTTTGCTTAATGTACAAACCATGGTAGGATAGCCATCTTGTCATATATCATGTTGCATTTTAGGATGATGAGCTTCTTTTATATGCCGTATTTGAGTCTCTTTGGCTATTTGTGAGATATTGGTTATATGTGTGGAGAAATGGTGATGTGAGGCTATGCTCTTGGAATATTTGAAATATATGTGTGGTGAGATAGCCCTTTTTGAAATAAATGCTAATCCTGACTAATTTTTGATGAAATATGCTCCACTCATGTGTAGTTGTGTATCCATGTCACAGTTTGGTCTAAATGTGCTTTTCATGCTTAGATTGTGCTTGGATGCCTTGTTCTTGCATTTGGGCCAAAGGCCGGATATCATTGTGAATGTTTAGCCTATGTTGCATTCATGGGGGAGCATAAGCTTCTTTTGCCGCAAAGGCACTTCATGTACCATGAAATGAATTAATCTTGAAAAGAAGTGCATAATGCTTGAAAAATGCTCCATCCATCATGTCTATGTTTAAAATGTCGTATCTTTCACATATGAGTGCAAAACATGTTGCATGATGTTCACCAGTGGAGAAGTCTCCCCGAAGTGGACACATGGCTCATGAGCTTTGACATGACATGCTTTGCTTTATGGGTGTTTGCCATGATCTTTTGCTGAGAATTTGATATCCTTGTATGATCTTTAAATGGTATGCATGTTTGTGGCTCAAGTGTGACATGGATAGGCTTTTACATGTGAAGCGAGCCTTCTTTTGATAAAACTGCTTAAATCTGAAAATTTTGCTTTGTCACATGCTTGTATCTTCATATATTACTTGTGGCAATGCTTTGACTATGCTATGATTCATGTGTGTGATCCTTGTCTCATTTTTTAGCCTTTGACACTAGATTTGGCCTATTTGAGAAGCTCATGTAGATGTTTATATGCTTTGCTTTGCATTTCTGCATTTTCACCTTGATTCATACATTGTCAACAAGGGGGAGAAAAGGTGAGCTTAATGAAAATTCAGAAAAAGGTGAGCTGAAGAGCTGAAGTTTGGAAGTGTGCATCCATTTGTTCAGGGGGAGCTTTCTTGCTGTTTTCGGTGTGGATTTTGTGCTTTGCTTGGCTTGTGACCTTTCTTTGCCTTTCTTCGGTTTTGGTCATGAGTTGAGCTTCTTCGTTTTTCTTTCTTCTTCTTTTCTCTTTTACTCGAATTTCATTTCGCGTTGTGTGTTGTCAATGCACTCATCAAGGGGGAGATTGTGGACCAGGAGCGTCCCAGTGGTCGATGGATGACCGCTCCTTAGTGATGAGTGATTGACAACGGGTGTTGGACCGACTCTTGGCTTAGTGCGCGGTGTAGGGCCCGCGGCCTAGTTCGTGTTGTTGCGAGGGTGAAGAACGGGCGCGAAAGGTCTTCGGCCTTGAGGGGCCTCGGGAGATGGAGAGACAAGTAGGCTCGGTTCGAGGGACCCGGTGGACGAGCGGGGCCCAGGTGCGGGCCACATGGTGGCGACACAAGCAAGACGAAGTCATGGACAGACGAGCCGGTGCACGGTGGCGGTCAAGTCAAGTGGTTTGGCGGGAGGCCGGACCGAGCACGCGGGGTTTGGTGGTTTCCCCACAAAACCATCGGTGGACGGTTTCTTGGTTTGGGCCTCAAAACCAAGTCCGAGGGCCCAACACGACGGAGACGGGATCCGGCGTGTCGGGAAGCTTCGAAGCGGAGGACACGCGGGCCGGATCGCATGGCTTGCGTCGGGAGGACGCGGGGGTGCGGCAAAGGCGTGGCCGTCCGATGGCAAGACCCACAAACATTACCAAAATGCCCCTACGTGGGTTGTATCGCCAGTAGTGTAGTTAGGGGTAGTCGAGTCATTTACCACTCCGGCGGGACCTGATATATAAGCCTGGAGTGTGTGTTGATGGCTCGCTCTCTCAGCGACTTAGGGTTTCATTTGCTCCCTCCTCTTTCTCATTTTCGCAACTATTTTACTTCCTATTTTCTTTAGGCTAGCATGAGAGCTTCATGAGAGATTTGTTGAGAGGGATGGATGCTAGGGCGGCATGCTAGACCTTGTGAATCTTTCCTGGTTTGTATAGAAGATTCGGGGTTGTTTTTCGTGGCTTTTTGTGCTTATTTTCGTGCCTTTGTTCCCGGTGTGATTCCGCGGATTTGAGTGAGTTTCTTCCCGGATTTCTTTGAGGAAAACATGGATAGATGTCTTGTGCATCTTTGTGCTTGATCTTGTGCCCTCAAACGCCGGAAACGACTTCGATTCGTGAGTTTTCGTTCGGTGCTCTAGCTTTTGGTGGTGCTCAAAGGATTCGCGATTCCCGGTGATTTAGGGAGTTAGGAGGCAAGATTTTTGGGCTATAGCATCCTTGTGTGACGCTTTTCAAGTCCCCAAACCCTTGTCTCTACGGCTTCAACCGTTTGGGAAATCCGATGATGATTTGGGGGAGTTGACTTTCGGGGACGGGCTATTTTACGTTCGTCCGCACCCTGGCGGACGGTCCGCGAGGACCAGGCGGACGGTCCGCGCGGCTCCGCGTTCATCTCGTGTTCTTCGTGTTCTTGCTCGTCCTTTGTTTCAATCCGTTGTGATTTTGGTTTTTGGTTGGACGAAGTTTCGGACGGTCCGCGGTGCTCGGGCGGACGGTCCGCGGGTGCTAGGCGGACGGTCCGCGTGCTCCCCGCGGACGGTCCGTGGCACGGGGGTGTCTTTGGGTCGTTCTCCGTGTAAATTAACGGACGGTCCGCGGCTAAGGCCGGACGGTCCGCGGCCGGGTGCGGACGCCGTCCGCGGTACCCGGCCGGACGGTCCGCGTGGCTCTTGCGGACGGTCCGCCCCTCCCCGCGCGGACGGTCCGCCAGAGCCTGTGTGCTTTGCTTCTTGGTTCGATTCCTTCCTCCCTTTCTAGTGCTTCCGCGTGTGCTTTGAGGAATCGTTCCTAGGGCTAGAGGTTGATCCATAACCTCGTGGTCTTGGCGATTGGTGCGTGATTCGATCCATCGCTTGTGTGTGAACGGGATTTGAGTAGGACATAGGCCGGGTTCTTTGGGAAGAATTTTTACCGGCTCCTATTCACTCCCCCCCCCCTCTCTAGTCGCCATCTGATCCTTCACCGTCGCCACTCCGTAGATTTTAAGTCAGTCGCGCGCCGCCACCACCCGCCACCAGTGAAGCCCCCGAGCGAATGCGAGTGAAAACCCTATGCACTTGGAGGATGAAGTCTTCTCCATTCAAGGGCGCAAAGGCCGGTGCCGGTGCCGGGAAGAAGAGATCCCGCAGCGAGGCAGAGGGATCTGCCTAGGGGTCAACACCGCCAACGTCTCCCCACGCCCCAATCCGAACAAGGAATGGAATAAATCCAAGGCGAAGACTGAAGATCTACTGGTGCTGGTGAACAGCGAGTTCCTCCGGGAAAAGGAGATGGATATGTGGCGCGCCGCCGCGGGCGACCCGTACCTGATGGAGAAGATCCCCGATGAGGTCCCTATGTTCGCCCGATTTGTGGAGCGCGGACTAGCACTCCCGGCGAGCGACTTCTTCAAGGGTCTCCTCAAGTACTACGGTATCGAGTACTTGAACTTGAACCCTAATGGCATTTTTCACATCTCCGTCTCCGTCCACTTCTGCGAAGCCTTGGTGGGGATCAATCCCCACTGGATATTGTTCCGGAAATTCTTTCGTGTGAAGCCGCAGCTGAGCGCCAACGACCCGCGAGTATTCGGAGGAGCCGGCATTCAGATGCGTGAAGATGTCACCGACCAGTACTTATCATACAAGCTCATCGACTCGAACCAAGACTGGAAGGCAAAGTGGTTTTATATCACGAACCACCACCCAGAGCTGCCGAAGCCCGGTGGGAAGCAGCCGAAGCATCGGGCGTGGTGGAACACGGAGCCGACGATGCAGGAGGGTATTCAACTACCCGAGCTATTGCAGAAGATCAAGGCTTTGAGGGAAGCCGGGCTGAGGGCCGAACATGTGGCCTTCAGCTTCATGAAGAGGAGGGTGCAGCCGTTGATGGCGCGCGACACCCTCGGGTACCAGTACACGGGCGACGAGGACACGTCGAGGATGCCCGGCAACGAAGTCAACGATGAAGACATTGTTGAGAGGCTAGGCAGGATTTTCAAGGATATGCCACCATACACACCCCGCCCAGTCCCCGAGTACTCCATGGCTCATCCGCCGAACAAGGTTAGTAGCCAATAACCTCTGCTTCCGAGTACTGATTTGAGTTGTAGTAGTCACATTTACCCCAGCCGCTTGCTGCAGGATGACATTGCGAAGTTTATCTCTGACCCAACTCCCCTCCTCAACATGTAGATATTCCAGAGGAGGGAAAGGGCAAGGCCAAAGAACGTCGTGAAACCGGCGAAGGTGATGACACCGTCACCATAGAAGATACGTCCGACGAAGAGGATGGGGAGACGCTCCAGGAGCAGTTTCAGCTGCGGTCCAGGTTCAGCCGACCTGGGCTGCCCAATGTCCCCCTGGTTGAGGATCCACCGACTAGCCTAGAGGCTAGTATCCCTGCGCCGCCGAGGAGGCCGCTCAACGTGGCATGCAAACGCGTCGCCAAGAAGTTGAAGGTGACCGAGACTACGTCCCAAGAGGTGAGTTCCTTGAGTAGAGTAGTTGAGTACTTGTCTTGAAGTATTGCATGCTGACAATTGAATTCTGAGTTGTCGCAGGAGATTCCATCGTCCGACCCCATCGATCAAGAGGAGGGAGATGACTGGGACACGGTGGGCGAGCCGACTGGAAGAAATTGCAGTCCAACCCCCACCATAGAAGAGCTTGTGTCACAGATGACACAACGAGCGACTAGAGTTGCCGAGCCGCAGGTGCTGGCAGAGGAGAGCAGGCCAGAGCTAGGCACGACTACTAGGGCCGAAGAACCAGTAGCGGCCGAGGCTGAAGAGGAGGCGTCCGCAGAAGCCGGGCTCGTCGACATTGCCAGCATACTTGGCGCTCCGACCGTGACTGTTGTCCAATCTAGCTTTTAAGTGAAAACCATTCCCGAGTAGTACTTGTAACTTTGTAATCTTACTTGGTTGACCACCAATTTTGTACTATGCAAGAAGTCGACCGATCTGTCCTGGGAAGGAGAAGAACCCAGCACGACGGTTGCTGAAGAAAATTCGTCGCCGGCTGTCAAGGAGTCCGCTTCCCTTCCCCAGGGCGAGACCGTGGCGCCAGGCGTAGAGGTTACGCCGCCGGAAGCCATCATAGTAGAAGGTACGTAGACTGCAGTGAAGCCGCCTACCCCGAGTAGTAGTTGTAACCCCCAGTACTGACGCCGTATGCCCTGTGTGGATAGAGACACAGGTTGGAGGGACCACGATCCCCGAAGTTGTGCCGGTTGAAGGCGTCGTGCCTGAGGCCGAAGCGCTCGCGGGAGCAGATCGCGAGCTGGGGGTGACAGTAGCCCCTGAGGCTACAGAAGAAGTGTGTGATGACGCATTGCCGGAGGCGAGCATGGACGTTGTCGTCCGGTCTCCGGAGATACAAGACGCGGAGCCGATCCAGTCGGCGCCAATGGCAGAAACCGCAGTGGCTAGTCGTGATGGGCTCGAGCTTCTGGCGGATGACCTTATCAACCCGGCGACGGTAGCCCGCAACGTGGAGTCGATGCGCCGGGCTGAGCAGTGGATGAAGGTACGTGACAATACCCTTGAGTAGTCGATCTCTGCTTAAAGCTGAGTACCCGAGTAATGGTTGTTGTCTTCTGCAGGATGTCGTGGAGAGATCCCGACAGAAGTCCGATATGCTCCAGGGGTATGGCGACACAGTGCTTCGGGCGCAGACATTGGAGATGGAACTCAACAAAGCCAGGAAGCACTCCGCCATGCTGTAGTCCAAACTAGATGGAGTCTTCGCCTAGTACCACAATGAGGTGCAAGATATGCAGGCGAAAAGCGATGACTTGATTCGCAAGAAGAAGTCGTTGCGCCAGAAGAACAAAGGTATGCCGCCGTTGACATGTTGAGTACTTATTTCGAGTACCCTGGTGATAGTCTGACATGAACTCCTGGATTTTTGCAGATCTCGAGGCCCGGGTGGAACAGCTGAAGGCATCGGAGACCGATATGAAGAATCTCTTCTACCGAGAGAAGGATGCCCGCGAGGTACTTGAGTATGATTATAAGCAGTTGGCCCATGAGTGTTGTACACACATGGAGCTTCGGATCGCCTCAGACCGTGACCTTGTCAACTGCTATAAATCTCTGTAGAAGCTCAGCGAAGACTGCGAGAAGTTGCGGGGGGCAGCTCAAGGAACTTGAAGAAGCCGCACTTCCCATCGCAAGGCTGCTGGTGCCACACCCAGGCGGGCCGAAGATTGCTCCGTTGGTTGACCGGTTGAAGGAAGCTCCCGGACGTCTGGCAACTTATGTCAAGCATCTGGCGAAGTCCATCCCGAACCAAGTCTTGGCGTACATGAAGTCGTACTTCCCTAGGGCTCCGGTCGATGTAGTCGCGGGAGGACTAGCTGCCAATTGCACAGATGAGCAGTACAAGGAACTTTTGGAGCAGATGGCGCCAATCGCTGAACAAGTCGCAGAGAAGCTGAAAATCAAGTAGTTGTCTTGTAGGGTTAGCTTACGACGACATATGTAATGTAAACAAAGTTATGATGAACTTGTTTAAGTTTTAATGAAAAAACTTCCATGAAATGAGTACTCATTGTCGCAATGTATATGTGCGGAGTGCCCATTTGTGGAGTTGTGAGCGAGTAGTAGTACTCGGCAGTAGACCCGTTGAGGGAGATACAGTAAATGAGTTGATCGAGAGTCAAACTTTATTACTGAAAGGATACACCTGGATGGCCAGGGGCGTTTACAAGTGTAGTCGCCAGGACCCGGAGGCCGCCTACGGCTAGAGTAGTGCTAGGGCACGTGGCCGCTTACAGCTAAAGATCTGTTGGTAGTCGTATAGGCTGGATCTAGAAGTACATGGTCTCTTGATAGACCACTGCTAGAGTCCTTGATGCCCTGAGCAGCTCGAGATCCGTTAGTAGCCGTTAGCACTGGATCTTGGAGTAGAGTAGTCCGGAGACTAGTGCCTGGACCCGGAGGCCACTTACGGCCAAGGGCCCGGAAGTAGTCGTGTAGACTTGACCCCTAGAGTAGTTGAAAGACTATGCGTAGAATCGACAGAGCTAGTCGATGTTCCACGAGTTGGTGATGTCGTCGCCTTCAAGTGTCTGGAGGCAATACGAGCCTGGTCCGGACACCCTTGCGACTGTGAAGGGACCTTCCCATGGCGAGCTGAGCTTGTGTAGTCCTTCCGTGTTCTGGATGCGACGGAGGACTAGATCACCAACGTTGAAGGAGCGTTCCTTGACGTTGCGATCGTGGTAGCGTCGGATACCCTCGAGGTACCTTACTGATTGGACGAGGGCGACGCAGCGAGCTTCTTCGAGTTCGTCGATGTCAACTCGTCTGCTGTCTTCAGATATGCCATCGTCGTATTGCTCTACTGCCTGCGAGTCCCACATGACGTCGGCAGGTAGAATAGCTTTAGAGCCGTAGACCAGGAAATAGGGTGATTATCCCGTTGGCTTGGTGGGTTGAGTACGCAGCCTCCAGAGTGCATTGGCAGTTCCTTGATCCACTTTCCTCCTTTTGTGTTAGCAGCATCGTGCAATCGCTTCTTGAGAGCGTCGAGTACCATCCCATTGGCACGCTCGACTTGTCCATTGGCCCGTGGATGGGCAACTGAGACATACCAGATGTTAATCCCGCTGTTCTCAGCAGTACTCCCAGAACTGGTGATTGTTGAAGTTGGAGCCCAAGTCTGTGATGATGTGATGGGTAGTCCGTAGTGGTGCACGAGTTCATCCAAGAAGTCGAGTACCCTATCGGCCTTGGGGCAGGTGACCGACTTGACTTCGATCCACTTGGTGAACTTGTCGATGGCCACCAGAACTCTGTTGAATCCTCCTGGCGCAGTTGGAAGAGGCCCAATCATGTCGAGCCCCTAGCAGGCGAAAGGCCAAGTTGGTGGTATAGTGACTAGTTTGTAGGCCGGGACGTGCTGTTGTTTGGCGAAGTATTGGCACCCTGGCACCTTCTGACGAGTTCCTCGGCATCACCCAGAGCTGTGGGCCAGTAGAAAGCTCGTGGGAAAGCCTTGCTGATCAGCGTGCGTGAGGACACGAGGTTGCAGCAGACGCCTTTGTGGATCTCCTCCAAGATGTCCTTGCCTTCTTCTCGAGAAACGCACTTCATGAGTACTCCAGAAGTGGCGCCCCGCCTGTAGAGCTTGTCCCTGACTAGGACGTAGGACTTGGCCCGACGGATGAGTTGCTCAGCCAGGTTTTTGTCTGTGGGAACCTCTGCTCGCGGATGTAGTCGATGAAGGGTTGTCGCCAGTCCACGTCTATCATCATGACCTCCTGGCTAGCTAGGAGAGATGTTGGGTCAGTGGTCGTGGGCACCGACTCTGGGATGGATGGAGTGTGAAGCTCGTGGACGAAGACACCTGCTGGTACTTGAGCGCGAGTAGAACCAAGTTTCGACAGGACGTCCGCTGCAACGTTGTTGTCACGGACGACGTGATGGAACTCGAGACCATAGAATTTGTTCTCGAGCTTGCGGACTTCTAGGTAGTAGGCGTCCATGTTCTCCTTATTGCGATCCCAAGACTTGTTGACTTGGTTGATGACCACTGAGGAGTCGCCATAGACTAGTAGTCGCTTGATGCCTAGAGATGCTGCAAGGCGGAGCCCGTGTAGCAGGGCTTCATACTCAGCTTCGTTATTTGAGACCTTCCAGAAGATCTACAAGACGTACTTGAGTTGTTCGCCCATTGGAGAAATCTGGAGTACCCTTCACCCGCGCCTTCGATCTTGAGCGAGCCATCGAAGTACATCACCCAATGCTCTGGTCTCTCGGTTGGAGTTGGTAGCTGATTTTCTCGCCACTCTGCCATGAAGTCGACTAGTGCTTGTTACTTAATGGCTGTTCGTGGCTTGAAGTCAATGTTGAGGGCACCGAGTTTGACTGCCCACTTGGAGATTCTTCTAGTAGCATCTTGGTTCCGCAGGATGTCACCGAGCGGGTAGTCAGTGACGACGGAGATCGAGTACTCCTGGAAGTAGTGTCGTAGCTTCCGCGAGGTGATGAGCACTGCATATAGTAGCTTTTGTACTGGTTGGTAGAGTGCCTTAGATTCCGACAGGACCTCGCTGACGAAGTAGACTGGTCGCTGGACTGGGTAGGCGTGCTCGTCTTCCTGCCGCTCGACAACGATGGTAGTGTTGACCACGTGAGTAGTCGTAGCGAGGTAGAGCAGTAGCTGCTCCTTTTTGCGAGGAGCCGTGAGGACTGGTGGCTTGGATAAAAAATCCTTGAGTTGAGCAAGAGCTTGATCTGCCTCTGGAGCCAACACGAACTTCTCTTGATGCTTGAGTAGTTTGAAGAAGGGTTGCCCCCGTTCTCCAAGCTTCGAGATGAATCTGTTAAATGCCGCCATACACCCGGTGAGCTTCTGCACGTCTTTGATGCAGGTGGGAGCTTTCATCTTGGTGATGGCGGAGATCTTCTTGGGGTTGGCTTTGATGCCGCGGTGGCTGATGATGAAGCCGAAGATGCACTTGTTTGGGTTGAGCTTCCAGCGGTACTCTCGCAGGGATGCGAAAGTCTCTTCAAGATCGGTAATGAGCATGTCGGAGTTTCTGATCTTGACGACCACGTCATCCAGGTAGGCTTCGACGTTCTTGTTGAGCTGTCTCTTAAAACAGTCCTGGATGGCTCGCTGGCAGGTGGCACCGGCGTTCTTCAACCTGAACTACATTGTCGTGTAGCAGTAGGCGCCGAACGGGGTGATGAGCGCGGTCTTCTCCTGGTCTTCTTCCTTGATTGCGATCTGGTGGTACCCAGAGTAGCAGTTGAGGAAGCAGAGCAGGTCGCAGCCCACCGTGGAATCAATGACTTGATCTATGCTCGGCAACCCGAAGGGGTCCTTGGGGTAGTGCTTGTTGAGGTCGGTGTAGTCGACGCACATCCTCCACTCGTTTGTGTTCTTCTTGCGGACGAGGACGGGGTTGGCGAGCCACTCAGGATGGAAGACTTCTCTAATGAAACCGGTCGCGAGTAGTTTGGCGAGTTCTGTCTTGATGGCATCCCGTCGGTCGTCGGCGAAACGGCGGAGGTGTTATCGTTTCGGGGTAGCTTTAGGATCGACGTTGAGTGAGTGCTCGATCAGATTCCTGGGCACCCCTGGCATGTTCGCTGGCTTCCAAGCGAAGATGTCTCGGTTAGCCCGAAGGAAGCTGACGAGCGCGTCTTCCTATTTCAGGTCAAGGCCCGCCCCGATCATGGTAGTCTTGCTGTTGTCACCTGTCCCAAGATCAATCGCCTTGACTTGCACCACCTCGGATGGCTGAGGCTTGTTGGTTGTGTCCGACTTCTCTGGGATGTCGAGTTCACTTGGGGCAAGCTTCTTAGATGCAGCATAGATCTCTATCATGGCATTGGGTACTTGATTGGTGGCTGCGAGTTCCACAGCTTCTGTGTCGCAGTCGAAGGATATCTTCAAGTCCCCTTGTAGAGATAGTACACCGGCCGGACTTGGCATTTTGAGTACCAAGTACGTGTAGTGGGGCACCGCCATGAACTTGGCGATGGCTGGTCTGCCGAGGATGGCATGGTAGGAAGTCTCGAAGTCCGCGACTTCGAACTTGACGTACTCGGTATGGTAGTTTTCTCTGGTTTCCCCGAACGTGACTGGCAGGACCACTGAGCCCAGTGGGATAGCCGCGTTCCCGGGGACGATGCCATAGAAAGGCGATGTGCTCTTGGTGAGCATGTGAGTGATGTCAAGCTTCATCTTCTTCAAGGTCTTGGTGAAAAGGACGTTGATCCCGCTTCCACCATCGATGAGTACCTTGTTGAGTCTGGAGCTCGCGACTACTGGTTTCAGGATGAGTGGAAACCGTCCTGGCTCGGAGAAGCTTGTCCATTGATCCGCGCGGGAAAAGGTGATGGGTACCTTCGACCACCTGAGCAGGGTCGGGACCGCTGGTTCAATGTTCAGGACTTCCTGTATGGTGGCCTTCTGAGACCGTCTGGTGGGTAGTCCGCCGAAGAGGACGTTCACCGTCTTGTCGGGTTCTTGGAAATCGCCGTTGCCTTCGTCAGCTTTTTTCTTGCCCTTCTTGTCGTGAGGAGGCCGTGGGTCTAGAGAGTCCTTGAGTGCTCGCCGGAGTTGGTAGCACTGCTCGGTGGCGTGGTTGCCTTCCAGGTGCCACAGACACTTCTCTTTCAGCAAGTCCTTGAAGCCGCCGGGGGTCTTCTTCGAGTTGTCTTTTGCAGGGCACTGGATAGCCGCGACTGTGTTGTCTGGCTTGTGCTTGCGATTAGGACCCGAGTAGTTGTTGTTGCGACTGCCTTGATCCCTGTTGTTGTTGCTGCCGCCCGCGTTTTGCTTGCTCTTGCCGCGAATAGCATCGTACTTAGCGTTCTCCTTGTCTTCTTCGTCGGCCCATGAAGTGATCATGTCTTTGAGCTTGGTGATGGAGCTCGGGCAGCGGCGACCGAAGTCTTTGAAGGTGCGACGATGGTATAGACCATCTTGGAAAAGGTCGATGACCTCCTTTTCGATGACATCGACTACAGTGGCGCACTTGTCGAAGAAGCACTGCATGTACTTGCGTAAGGTCTCGCCCTGTTCCTGCTTCACCATAGCCAGGTCCATGCGAGTACCCGAGCGCCACATGGTGCCCGCGAAGTTCTGGTGAACTGTTCCTTGAGCTGGTCCCACTTGTCGATCGAGTACTTCTCGAGTGACTCGAGCCATGTAAGTGGAGCTTGGTCCAGACAGAAAGGGAAGTAGAGGCACTTTGTGTCGTTGTTGCCACCAGCGTTTTCGATGGACAGAGCGTAGCATCTGAGCCATTGGACTGGATCTTGCTTCGCATCGTACTTGGTGATCCCCAGAGGCTTGAATTTTTCTGGGAGAAGCAGATTGCGAAGTCGAGCGGAGAAGGCGGGGAAGCCGTCGTTCTCGCCTGCCGTGGAGGACTTCTTGCGTCGTACTTCTTTGATTCTGCGACGGGCGTCATAGCCGCCGCGTGAGGCGTAGTGACGTGGCTGTCTGCATGGCCTCGGCCTCCGCGATCGCCTCCGCCACCAGCTCTCCTTCCAGCCCCATGTGAGGAGCTCCCGCCGCTGCTGCCTCCGCCGCCAGCATCACCATGAGCCGCCGCGCCGCGACTACCACCAGCGTCGCCGGCGCTATTGCCGCGCTGCGAAGGTCCACCAGCTGATGCCCTAGTGCGGTTGGGGTTCTGCAGTAGTTCTCCTCGAGTACGGTTGCATCCATTGTCCACTGGACTGGGACTTGTGGCTTCATGGTCGGGTTCGCGAGTTCTGAGGGGAGGCACTTGAGCGACTCTGTTGTCGACTCTCATGAAGTAGGCGTCCACCGTGAGCTTGGCGATGACTTCTCCCGCGTGCATCCCCTGAGCCTGACGTGCTATCGTGGTGATAGACATGAGGCACTGTTCTGGGGTTGTGTGCACCCGGCTTTCGACTTGGTCGAGGGCCTCTGTGAGATTCCGTATGGGAAGGTTCTCACGGAGACGTCTACGCCGTTCGTTCCGCTTCCTATTGCGCTCACGTCAGGCGTTCTTTTCGTCGTTGGTTTCGTCCGCGGGTGCATTAGCAGACAACTCGTCTGCTGAGATATCTTCAAAGTAACGGTCAGGGCGTGTCCCTGAGAGTCCCGGCGTCTCGCCAGCAGCCATGAAGACTTGGCGATCAGGAGTGCCGAGACTGGAGTCAGTAGTCGCCACCTCTGTTGGAGTGTGCTCCTCTGCTGGAGCTAGTGGTGTTCCCTCTTGGAAGGGAAGCGAGTCGAGGTAGGCGACGCAGCGTGAGTTCCCGTCTGTCAGGTCTGCAGGCTTGCGGTCTGGCCAGTAGACGAATCTCCCGGTGGGTGTAGATGTTATGACCAGGCCGGTAGCTAGTCTTGACAGCGGTTGCTCGGTCGTGGAGATATCGGACTCGGGCTCGTCAGGGTCCGATCCGAAGTCGAACTCGTAGGAAAAGTCCGAGTAGTAGCCGGAGGCGGGGTTGGAGTCCGAGGTGTAGTCGGAGACGATCTCCTTGCCGGCCCGACGCGCAGTGAGAGCCTTCGCGTGGGCCTTGCTAGCGTTGCAGAGGCCGTATGGGAAGTGCTCATGGAGTGGGAAGTCCGCACACGATGGCTCAGTAGCCGGCTCGCATGCGATGGCCCATGGGGACGTCGAGTTCGAGTTGGGGGCGGATCCAAACTCGAAGTTGGTGTGTTTATTGAAGAGCAAAATTTTGCCAAATTTTCTGGCGAGGTCGCCCGTGATCACTTCGGGAAGCGTCACGAGCCCGGTGCTCGGGTTGGGAGCCATGGTGAGGCGGCGTTGGAAAGATCTGGCGCCGTCAGCAGTGCAAATCCAGGACCCAAAGACGAAGGTGTCGCCGCAGTTGAAGGCGACGGTTGGCTTGATGGAGATTGTAGCCGTCGAGTTCACTATGAGATCTTCGGCGAGAGCGCCTACCTGGCGCGCCAGCTGTTGGTGTTTTAGACCGGCAACCTACCAAGGGAAGTACCTGAGGTAGATGAATGTGGCCTCGCCGAGATCGGTAACTCGAAGGAAGAGACACGTGGTGTCGGGGACAGCCCTAGGGGTCCCCTTTAACAACCGGGGAATCCCCACTTAAAACCTGCAACAAAGCCAAAACATACTTTGCCTAACCATGCAGGATATGGTCCACGCTGCAAAGGACCTCAACGGCCCATCAAGGTGGCCCCCTCGAAGATCCCCTCGAACAGGCTTCGCCCCGCTCGAAGGTGCGCGCCTCCCTCGGGCGGGCTCCGTCCCGTTCGAGGGGGTGCGCTTCCCTCAAACGGACTCCGCCCCGTTCGAGGGACCGCTCTCCCTCGAGCGGGCTCCGCCCTCGCTCGAGGGTCCGCTCCGCCCTCGACCGGGTCCGCCTCGCTCGAGGGCGCCCCCGCTCGCGTGCGCCCGCCCCCCGTACACTGGGCATTTAAACGCCCTGACACCGGCGGGACAGTGCCATCATGCGCTCGGGGCTCACGCCCCGTGCCGCCGCGCCAACTCCCCAGCAGGGAGCCCATTCCCATCACTGTGGGAAGGGACTGTGCAGCGCGGCCGGTGTCAGTCCCGTGACGCCGTGCGCCCGCGCCGACGGCTAACGCGCCGAGCCCTCGAAAGGGGGCCGGCTTCACCCTCGATTTGCTTTCTTGTGACCCTACAGGGTTAGGTGGAGGCGCTAGGCTGGAGGAACACCATCCCTGCCACTGTTACGGCATGGCGCCCGCCCCCGCGCGCGGGCGCACGCCCGGCACTGTGGCAGCAACTCCGGTACGGTGGAGCGTGTAAGAATGGGACGCCGTTTTACCTACCCCTGTACTCCGTACGGGCCAACGTCAGCGGCTCCCTCGAGTCTATCAGAAGACATCACCGCCATCCGCTGCCCTCCTATCCTCGAACCGCCACTGTTCGGGTACAAGATAGGCCATGATGGCCGGATCGCTGCAAGGATCGTCCGGACGGCCGCCCACTCTACAGCATAGCACGCCACGCCCCTTCACGTAGCTAGGTAGCGCGGCATGCATGTAATTCGCTCCCCCCTTGATCTATAAAAGGGGGACGAACCCCCCTGCCGCAGGGGGAGACGAGGGAGAACAACGAGGTGAACACAGGCACTCACTCTCCAATTCTCCCACAACATCTTCCGCCATCACACCAGGGACTTGGAAGACAGGCTTCCTCTCCCGCCTTGCTTGTAGCAGCCCCACTACAGGCACCCCCGGTGCTAAGTAATATAGTGCCCCGAGCACACCACTGCTGGACGTACGGCCCCCCCGGCCGGAACCAGGATAAAAACTCTGTGTCACTTGTTACTTAGCATCGACCATTGAGGGATAGACCGCGGCGCTTACTACTGGTTAGAGTCGGGACCACATTCCGCACCGACAGTTGGCGCCCACCGTGTCGGTGTTTTAGACCGGCAACCTACTGCGAGGAGTACCCGAAGTAGATGATTGTGACTCGCCGAGATCGGTAACTTGAAGGAAGAGACACGTGGCACACAATTTAGACAGGTTCGGGCCGCGAGGTGCGTAATACCCTACGTCCTGTATGCTGCGTAGCTCTGGATTGATAGGGCACGATTACAAGATGGTGCAATAGTGTGCCGTGAGTTGTAGGGGATTGTATGAGGTGATCCTGAGATCGGTCCCTGCCTCGCCTTATATAGTCCCGGGAGGCGGGGTTACAAGCTCGGAGTAGGGAAAGAGTACTAGTCGAGTACGTCTAGGAGTCCTCTATACGGTGCGGAACATGTACAGCTCCCTAACCGAGTACTACTCCTGTGTAGTCCTTGTGCTCCACGCCTTCGGGTGCCGTGTAGCGCAAGTCGGGTAGTCCCAGGGGCCCACCGAGTAGTCGGTCCTGGTACCCACCGAGGTAGTGGGCCCAGGGAGGTCCATACGACAAGCCCCCGAGTACTTTGTAGTCGAGAAGGATAGCTTCAAGTAGTCTTGAAGGCCTTAACGAGTAGTCCTCAAGCGTCCCTGAGTGCTACAAGTCAAAAGTCCTCAAGAGTAGTCGAAGCATCCCGAGGCTGGAATGTACTCCAGACGATGTTTGAGCAATATTGAAGTCTTCTCGAGTAGTTCCAAGCGTCCTCGAAAACTGCCTTCGAAGATCTTCCAAAACTGCCTGTCTTGTCTTGAAGCCGAAGTCGGTATGGAGGTGCAGTTTGCAAAACCGCGCTTCACATGGAATAGCCCCCGAGCCGCAGGCCGCGGGCTTTGGCTGAGGGTCCATCTGAAATCTTGGCAAGAAAATCCCGAAAAATCCGGAGAGAAAAAACCGAAGGACACGTGGCACGGAGCCCCCGAGCCTTGAGTCGAGTACTTCCTCTCGAATTGAAGGGTCTTCTTGAAGAAATGTGTCCTGAGATGCTCTTGAGACTAGCCGCTTCCCAGGTAGTCGAGTAGAAGTAGCCGAGCCCCCGAGGTGAGGCGCGTCGACTAGTAGAATATGAAGAGTCACGCGCAGCCGCTGACTCAGCCGCACGCAGACTGAACAAGCCGCCCGTTGCGGAGTCGATGTGGCTTATAAATAGAAGCAAAAACCCTTAGGGTTTTCACCCATTCAAGCCGCAGTCATTCCATCTGCATCTTGAAGAAAATCCACTACCAGCGCCTGCTGCCGCCGTAGTAGATCCGAGCGCACCGCCACCCGAAGCCTTTAGGGTAGCCCCCGAGCGGATGCGAGTGAAAACTCCTTGCACTTGAAGAATGAAGCCGTCGCCGTCCAAGGTGTCCAAGGCCGGCGGGAAGAAGAGGGGCCGCGAGGAGGCCGCCGCGCCGCCACCGAGCGCGCCGCCCATGTCGCCACCGCGCGCCGATCCGAGCCGCAAGTGGAAAAAATCGAAGGTGAAGACGGAGGGACCCGCCGACCCCCGCCGAACAAGGGGTTCATCGGGGAGAAGGAAGTCGATATGTGGAGATCCGCCGCGGGAGATCCGTATCCGATGGAGAAAGCCGAGGACGAGATCCCGATGTTCTCGCGGTTCGTGGAGCGCGGTCTTGCGCTCCCAGCCCCGGCCGACTTCTTCAAGGGGCTGCTCGGGTACTACGGCGTCGAGTACCTGAACCTGAACCCCAACGGCATCTTCCACACGTCGGTCTTCGTCCACTTCTGCGAGGCCTTCCTCGGAATCAAGCCGCACTGGGTGCTCTTCCGCAAGTTCTTCCGCGTCAAGCCGCAACCAAGTGCTACAAATCCCAGAGTAGTCGAAGGAGCCGGCATCCAGCTGAGGGAGGATGCCGCGAAGCAGTACTTGGCCTACAAGCTTGTCGATTCCAACGCAGATTGGAAAGCCAGGTGGTTCTACATCACAAACCACCATCCTGGGCTGCCGAAACCGAGCGGGAGGCAGCCGAGGCACCGTGAGTGGTGGAACACGGAACCCACCATGCAAGAGGGAATCCAGCTCCCGGAGCTGCTAGCACGCATCAAAGTGCTCAGGAAGGTGGGACTGAGGGCCGAGCACGTGGCCTTCAGTTTCATGAAGCGCAGGATCCAGCCGCTGATGGCTCGGGAGACCCTGGGCTTCGAGTACACCGGCGACGAGGACTCATCGCGGATGCCGGGAGGCGAGCTGGACGACAACGACATCATCGAGCGGTTGTCGCGGATCTTCAAGGACATGCCGCCGTATACGGCGTGCCCAGTCGAGGAGTACTCCACCGCGCGCCCGCCCAAGGAGGTGAGTAGTCGTACTCCCCTCGTCGAGTAGTGAGTAGTAGTTGTGCTGACGTCTTGTGTCTTGCGCAGGATGATGTGAGGCGGTTCATCTCCGAGCCGCAACCACCACCGAGCGGGATCGAGGTCCCGGTGGAGGGGAAGATGAAGGAGCGCCGCGAAGTCGGTGAAGGTGACGACCCCGTCATCGTGGAAGATACCTCCGATGAGGAGGACGAAGACCAAGAGACGGCAGGGACCGCTTCCGACTTGCGGTCGAGGTTTAGCCGCCCGGGCTTGCCTCATGTTCCGCTGGTGCAGGACCCTCCGGCTAGCCTGGAGGCTAGCCTTGCTGCGCCGCCACGGAAACCGCGCAACCCCGCTAGGAAGCGGGTGACGAAGAAGCTAAAGGTCTCGGAGACCACGCCTCAGGAGGTAAGTCGTCTTGAGCAGAGTAGTCGAGTACCCGTCGTTCGAGTACTTTTGCTGACGAGTAGTCTTCCTTGTATGCAGGAGGTGCCGCCAGCGGAGCCCGTCGAAGAGGGCGACGAGGGCGTGTGGGATACAGTGGGGGAACCGGCTGGAAGCCGTAGTCCAGCCCCCACTGTTGAAGAACTTCTGGCGCAACTGGAGCGCCAGCCCCCTGCTCCAGAGGAGAGCAGAGTACCCACGGCCGCCGCCGTTGGAGAGATGGAGGCCGCGGGAGCGCAGGAGACATCTGCGCCGGCCGCCGCCGCCGTGGAGGAGACGAGAGCCGCGGGGCGGAGGAGGAGACGCCCGCCGAGGGTGGACTGGTTGATATTGCCAGCATCCTCGGTGCTCCGGCCGTGACTATTGTCCGGTCGAACTTGTAAGTACCACATCCTCGCGAGTAGTACTTGCTGGAGTAGTCGATCTTGTCTGACGATCTTCCGTGAATATTTCTGCAGAAAATCCACGGATCTGAGCTGGGATGGGGATGAGCCCTCATCAGCGGTGGCGGAAGAGATCGCGCCGCCCGCCGAGGAGGCCGCTCCCGATGCCCAAGCCGCGACCGAGCCCCCGCCGCCACCGAAGCGCCGCTGCCGGAGGCGAGTGTAGTCGAAGGTGAGTACCCTTCGTGAAGCTGCAAAGCTCCAGGAGTAGTTGTAGGCACTAATCCACATGTCGTTTTGTTGACAGGCGCTGAAGGTGGTGACATCCCTGCGGGGGTGCCGTTGCAGGAGTTGACACCAGGGGCCCCGGAGGCTGCAGAAGGAGCCCCCGAGCCTGTGGCGGAGGTTGTCGAGAAGACCACCGGGGGAGAGGCGGTCACCACGTCGCCAGAGGTTGCTCTGGAGGTGGCTATCCGCTCCCCTGAGATTCAAGACGCAGAGCCCATCCGCTCTGCGCCGATGACGGAGGCCGCCTCGGGTAGCCGCGGCGGAATAGAGCTCCTTGCGGTCGATCTCGTCAAGCCGGCGACGTTGGCCAAGCACTTGGAGGCGATTCGTCAAGCCGAGCAATGGATGAAAGTAAGTAGCCGTAACCTTCCGAGTAGTCAATCCTTATGCCGTTGAGTACTCGTCATGACTTGAGTTGTCTTGTGCAGGACGTCGCGGAGCGGTCCCGCGAGAAGTCGAACCTGTTGCAGGGGTATGGCGACACCGTGCTCCGAGCAGAGGCGCTGGAGGAGCAGCTCTTGAAGTCGCGGAAGCACGCGGCCGCCATGCAGTCGAAGCTCGACGCCGCCTTCGCCAAGTACCACAACGACGTCATGGAGCTGCAGGTGAAGGGCGACGACTTGGTGCGGAAGAACAAAGGCCTCCGCAACAAGAACAAAGGTATGTCCTTTGACTTGTCGAGTACTTGTTGGAAGTCGAGAAGCATCTGACCCGCCGTTGTATTGCTGTGTTGCAGAGCTTGAGGGCCAGGTGGAGCAGCTCAAGGCCTCGGAGGTGAGCATGAAGAACCTCTTCTACCGGGAGCAAGAAGCCCGCCAGGTACTCGAGCTCGACTACAAGGAACTCACCTTCGAGTGCGAGAAGCACATGGAGCTGCGGATTGCTTCTGACAGGGATCTCGTCAACTGCTACAAATCTTTGCAGAAATTGAACGAGGACTGCGAGGCGTTGCGAGCCCAGTTGAAGGAGTTGGAGGAAGCCGCCCTCCCGATCGCGAGGCTCCTGGTGCCGCACCGGCGGCCCCCGCATCGCCCCTCCGGTGGATCGACTTCGTGAAGCTCAAAGCGGTTGGCCGCCTACGTCAAGCATATGGCCCGGTCGATCCCAAGACAAGTCTTGGCCTTCATGAAGTCATACTTCCCGAAGGCCCCAGTGGAGGTGGTCGCCGGCGGGGTAGCCGCCAACCGCTCCGATGAGCAAGTATGCGAGCCGGCCGGAGCGAGATGGCTCCCATCGCGGAGCGGGCCGAGAAGCCGAACCTCCGCTAGCCCCGTAATAGGTAGCTAGTAGCCATAATTGTACAGGAAAACACTTGTAATGAATTGTATCAAGTATCAATGAAAGAAATTTTTCCAGCAATGAGTACTCGTAACCGCGATCTCAGAGTGCGGAGCGCCCATCGTGGAGTGAGTGCGAGTAGTGGTACTCGACTTCAGTAGTCCCGTTGTGGGGAGTAGGCAGTAAATAAGCTGATGAACGATCAATCTTTATTACTGAAGAAGTACACCTGGGAGGCCACGGCCGTAGTTATAAAGTAGTCGCCTGGACCCGGAGGCCGCTTACAGCTAAGTAGAGCTGGAGCGGGTGGCCGCTTGCAGCAGGTGATCCGTAGGTAGCCGTGTAGGCTGGATCGTAGATCCGTAAGTAGCCGCGCGAGGCTGGATCTTGGGGTGTGGTCTCTTGGTAGACCGCTGCTAGAGTCCTTGACGCTCGTCGCAGCCCAGGATCCGTAGGTAGCCGCGCGGGCTGGATCCTGGAGAGGAGAAGTCCGGAGACTGGGGCCAGGACCCGGAGGGTCGCTCACGGCCAGGGGTGCTGATGTAGTCGTGTAGACTTGAACCCCGGAGTAGTCGTGTAGACTAGGCGTAGAATCGACAGAGTTGGTCGACATTCCACGAGTTGTTGACGTCTTCGCCTTCAAGTGTTTGGAGGCGGTAGGAGCCCGGCCCGGTCACCTTAGCCACGGTGAAAGGGCCTTCCCAGGGGGAGCTGAGCTTGTGAAGTCCTTCCGTGTTCGGGATACGGCGGAGGACGAGATCTCCAACGTTGAAGGAGCGTTCCTTGACGTTGCGATCATGGTAGCGTCGGATACCCTCCGGGTACCTTGCCGATTGGACGAGGGCGGCGCGGCCGAGCTTCTTCGAGGCCGTCGATGTCAACTCGTCGCCTGTCTTCCGAGACGCCTTCGTCGTAGTGCTCCACTGCTGGCGAGTTCCATATGACGTCGGCAGGGAGGATGGCTTCAGAGCCGTAGACCAGGAAGTAGGGGGATTGCCCCGTTGGCTTGGATGGTTGAGTCCGCAGCCCCCAGAGTGCATTGGGTAGTTCCTTGATCCACTTGCCCCCTTTGGAGTTAGCGGCGTCGTGTAGCCGCTTCTTGAGGGCGTCGAGCACCATGCCATTGGCGCGCTCGACTTGTCCGTTGGCCCATGGATGGGCGACTGAGACGTATCGAATGTCGATCCCGCTGTTCTCGCAGTACTCCCAGAACTGGTGGTTGTTGAAGTTGGACCCCAGGTCTGTGATGATGCGGTGGGGTAGCCCATAGCGGTGTACGAGTTCATCCAGGAAGTCGAGTACTCTGTCAGCCTTGGGGCATGTGACCGGCTTGACCTCGATCCACTTGGTGAACTTGTCGATAGCCACCGGTACCCTGTTGAATCCTCCCCGCGCGGTTAGCGGTGGCCCAATCATGTCGAGCCCCCCGGCGGGCAAAGGGCCAGGTTGGCGGTATGGTGACTAGCTTGTAGGCTGGGACGTGTTGTTGCTTGGCGAAGTACTGACATCCTTGGCACCTTCTGACGAGTTCTTCGGCATCGCCCAAGGCTGTGGGCCAGTAGAAAGCTCGCCGGAAGGCTTTGCTGACCAGCGTGCGTGAAGACGCGTGGTTGCCGCAGACGCCCTTATGGATCTCCTCCAAGATGTCCTTGCCTTCTTCACGGGGGACGCACTTCATGAGTACTCCAGAGGATGCGCCCCGCTTGTAAAGCTTGTCTCCGACGAGGACGTAAGACTTGGCGCGGCGGACGAGTTGTTCGGCCGCGTTCTTGTCGGAGGGGACCTTCTGCTCGCTGAGGTAGTCGATGAAGGGTTGCCTCCAGTCCACGTCGATCATCATGACCTCCTGCCCAGCTGGTGCTGGGGCAGTGGTCGGTGGCGCCGGCTCCGGGATGGATGGCGCGTGAAGCTCATGGACGAAGACGCCCGCTGGTACTTGAGCGCGGGTGGATCCAAGCTTCGAGAGGACGTCCGCTGCAACGTTGTTGTCACGGATGATGTGATGGAACTCGAGACCATAGAATTTGTTCTCAAGCTTGCGGACTTCTAGGCAGTAGGCGTCCATGTTCTCCTTGTTGCGGTCCCAGGACTTGTTGACTTGGTTGATGACCACTGCGGAGTCGCCGTAGACTAGTAGCCCCTTGATGCCCAGTGAAGCCGCGAGGCGAAGCCCGTGTAGGAGAGCTTCGTACTCGGCTTCGTTGTTTGAGACCTTCCAGAAGATCTGCAGGACGTACTTGAGTTGTTCGCCCGTTGGAGAAATTAGGAGTACCCCTGCGCCTGCGCCTTCGAGGTTGAGTAAGCCATCAAAGTACATCACCCAATGCTCTGGTCGCACGGTGGGAGTAGGCAGCTGGTTCTCCCGCCACTCTGCCATGAAGTCGACTACTGCTTGCGACTTGATGGCAGTGCGTGGCTTGAAGTCGATAGTGAGGGCGCCGAGCTCGACAGCCCACTTGGAGATTCTCCCGGTGGCGTCTTGGTTCCTCAGGATGTCGCCGAGCGGGTAGTCGGTGACGACGGAGACCGAGTACTCCTGGAAGTAGTGTCGTAGCTTCCGCGAGGTGATGAGTAGAGCGTACGGGAGCTTCGCACGGGCCGGTAGCGAGCCTTGGACTCGATAGAACCTCGCCGACGAAGTAGGCGGGGCGCCCCGGGCCCAGGGTAGGCGTGGCCGGTCTTCCCCGCCGCTCGACAACGATGGCGATGCGACCACGTGAGTAGTCGCGGCTAGGTAGAGCAATGGGGCCGGCCGCCCTTGTGAGGAGCCGTGAGGATTGGCGGTTTTGACAGGAAGTCCTTGAGCTGGGCAAGGGCTTGATCCGCCTCTGGGGTCCACACGAACTTCTCATGGTGCTTGAGTAGTTTGAAGAAGGGGAGACCCTGTTCTCCTAGCCTCGAGATGAATCTGTTCAACGCCGCCATGCACCCCGTCAGCTTCTGGACGTCCTTGATGCTCGTGGGAGCTTTCATGCTGGTGATGGCGGAGATCTTCTCGGGGTTGGATTCAATGCCGCGCTGGCTAATGATGAAGCCGAGTAGTTTGCCCGAAGGGACGCCGAAGACGCACTTGTTCGGGTTGAGCTTCCAGCGGTACTCGCGTAGCGATGCGAAGGTCTCTTCAAGGTCGTCGATGAGGGTACTGGAGTCCCTGGTTTTGACAACCACGTCATCCACGTAAGCCTCGACGTTCTTGTTGAATTGCCGCTTGAAGCAGGCCTGGATGGCCCGTTGATAAGTAGCGCCGGCGTTCTTCAACCCGAATGACATGGTCGTGTAGCAGTACGCGCCAAACGGGGTGATGAACGCGGTCTTCTCCTGGTCTTCCTCCTTGATTGCGATCTGGTGGTACCGGAGTAGCGATCGAGGAAGCGAGCAGGTCGCAGCCCGCCGTGGAGTCGATGACTTGATCAATCCGCGGCAACCCGAAGGGGTCCTTGGGCGTGCTTGTTGAGGTCGGTGTAGTCGACGCACATCCTCCACTCGTTCGAGTTCTTCTTGCGGACGAGGACGGGGTTGGCGAGCCACTCAGGATGGAAGACTTCTCTGATGAAGCCTGCTGCGAGTAGCTTGGCGAGCTCCTTCTTGAAGGATCAGATGGCGACTAGAGAGGGGGGGAGTGAATAGGAGCCGGTAAAAATTCTTCCCAAAGAACCCGGCCTATGTCCTACTCAAACCCCGGTCACACACAAGCGGTGGATCGAATCACGCACCAATCGCCAAGACCACGAGGTTATGGATCAACCTCTAGCCTTAGGAACGATTCCTCAAAGCACACGCGGAAGCACTAGAAAGGGAGGAAGGAATCGAACCAAGAAGCAAAGCACACGAGCTACGGCGGACCGTCCGCGCAGAGGGGCGGACCGTCCGCAAGAGCCGCGCGGACCGTCCGGCCGGGTCTCGCGGACCGTCCGCACCCGGCCGCGGACCGTCCGGCCTTAACCGCGGACCGTCCGTTAATTTACACGAACGACCCAAAGCCACCCCCGGTGCCACGGACCGTCCGCCGGGGAGCACGCGGACCGTCCGCCAAGCACCCGCGGACCGTCCGCCCGACACCACGGACTGTCCGAAACTTCGTCCAACCAAAAACCAAAATCACAACGGATCGAAACAAAGGACGAGCAAGAACACGAAGAACACGGGATGAACTGGACCCGCGCGGACCGTCCGCCTGGTCCTCGCGGACCGTCCGCCAGGTGCGGACAGAACAGAAAAAAAGCCCGACCCCGAAAGTCAACTCCCCCAAATCATCATCGGATTTCCCAAACGGTTGAAGCTATGGAGACAAGGGTTTGGGTACTTGAAAAGCGTCACACAAGGATGCTATAGCCCAAAAATCTTGCCTCCTAACTCCCTAAATCACCGGGAATCGCGAATCCTTTGAGCACCACCAAAACCTAGAGCACCGAACGAAAACTCACAAATCGAAGTAGTTTCCCGGCGTTTGAGGGCACAAGATCAAGCACAAAGATGCACAAGACATCTATCCATGTTTCCCTCAAAGAAATCCGGAAGAAACTCACTCAAATCCGTGGAATCACACGGGAACAAAGGCACGAAAATGAGCACAAAAAGCCACGAAAAACAACCCCGAATCTTCTATACAAACCGGAAAGATTCACAAGGTCTAGCATGCCGCCCTAGCATCCATCCCTCTCAACAAATCTCTCATGAAGCTCTCATGCTAGCCTAGAGAAAATAGGAAGAAAAATAGCTACGAAAATGAGAAAGATGAGGGAGCAAATGAAACCCTAAGTCGCGGAGAGAGAGAGCCATCAACACACACTCCAGGCTTATATATCGAGTCCCGCGGGAGTGGTAAATGACTCGACTACCCCTAACTACACTACGGCGATACAACCCACGTAGGGGCATTTTGGTAATGTTTGTGGGTCTTGCCATCGGACGGCCACGCCTTTGCCGCACCCCGCGTCCTCCCGACGCAAGCCATGCGATCCCGCCGCGTGTCCTCCGCTTCGAAGCTTCCCGACACGCCGGATCCCGTCTCCGTCGTGTTGGGCCCTCGGACTTGGTTTTGAGGCCCAAACCAAGAAACCGTCCGCCGATGGTTTTGTGGGCAAACCACCAAACCCCGCGTGCCCGGTCCGGCCTCCCCGCCAAACCACTTGACTTGACCGCCACCGTGCACCCGGCTCACTTGTCCATGACTTCGTCTTGCTTGTGTCGCCACCATGTGGCCCGCACCCGATCCCGCTGTCCACCGGGTCCCTCGAACCGAGCCTACTTGTCTCTCCATCTCCCGGAGGCCCCTCAAGGCTGAAGACCTTTCGCGCCCGTTCTTCACCTGCAACAACACGAACTAGGCCGCAGCCTACACCTGCGCACTAAGCCAAGAGTTAGTCCAACACCCGTTGTCAATCACTCATCACTAAGGAGCGGTCATCCACCGACCACTGGGACGCTCCTGGTCCACACTTCTTGATGGCGTCCCGTCTGTCGTCGGCAAAACGTCGGAGGTGTTGTCGCTTGGGGGTGGCCTTTGGGTCGACGTTAAGGCAGTGCTCAATCAGCTCCCTGGGCACTCCTAGCATGTCCGCTGGCTTCCACGCAAAGATGTCGCGGTTAGCCCGAAGAAAGCTGATGAGCGCGTCTTCCTATTTGGGGTCGAGGCCGGCCCCGATGGTGGTGGTCTTGGCTTGGGGTCGCACGTTCCGAGGTCGGCCGGTCTTGACGAGTACCTCCTCGGGTGGGCGAGGCTTGTTGGCGCTGTCAGACTTTTCTGGAATGTCGAGTTCGCTTGTCGCAAGCTTCTTCGACGCGGCGTAGACCTCCATCATCGCGTTGGGTACTTGGTTTGTAGAAGCGATCGCCACGGCTTCTGTGTCGCAGTCGTGGGAGATCTTCAAGTCCCCTTGGAGGGAGAGTACACCGGGTGGACTTGGCATCTTGAGTACCAAGTAGGTGTAGTGGGGCACCGCCATGAACTTGGCGATGGCCCGTCTGCCGAGGATGGCGTGGTAAGAGGTCTCGAAATCCGTGACCTCGAACTTGATGTACTCGGTGCGGTAGTTGTCCCGAGACGCCCCGAAGGTAACGCGGTACCACTGAGCCCAGTGGGATAGCCGCGTTGCCTGGGACGATGCCGTAGAAGGGCGTCTTTGCTCTTGGTGAGCATGGGGGTGACGTCGAGCTTCATTTTATTCAAGGTTTTGGTGAAGAGGACGTTGAGCCCGCTTCCACCGTCGATGAGCACCTTGTTGAGCTTGGAGCCCGCCACCGTTGGCTTCAGGACGAGAGGGAACCGTCTGGTTCGGAGAAGCTAGTCCATCGGTCCGCGCGGGAGAAGGTGATGGGTACCTCGACCACCGAGAGGGGTCGAACCGCTGGCTCGATGGACATCACTTCACGACGGGTAGCCTTCTGCTCCCGCTCGCTTCGGGCGATCCGCCGAAGAGGACGTTGACGGTCTTCTCGGGTTCTTGGAAGTCGTTGTTGTCGCCGTCCTTCTTCTTGCCCTTTTGGTCGTGAGGGTGCGGTGGCTCGGCGTGTCCTTGAGTGCATGCCTGAGTTGGTAGCACTGCTCGGTAGTGTGATTGCCGTTCGGATGCCACGGGCACTTCTCCTTCAGCAGGTCTTTGAACCCGCCTGAGTTCTTCTTCGAGTTCCCTTTCGCAGGGCGCTGGATAGCCGCGACAGTGTTGTCTGGCTTGCGCTTGCGGTTGGGACCCGAGTAGTTGTTGTTGTTGTTGTTGCGGCCGCCTTGATTTGCATTGCTGCCGCTGCCGCCGCCCTGGTTCTGCTTGGACTTGCCGCGGATGGCGTCGTACTTGGCGTTGGCCTTGTCCTCTTCATCCGCCCAGGACGTGATCATGTCCTTGAGGTGGGGGATGGACCTGGGGCGGCGACGACCGAAGTCCTCGAAGGTGCGGCGATGGTAGAGGCCGTCCTGGAAGAGATCGATGACCTCCTTGTCGGTGACGTCGACGACGGTAGCGCGCTTGTCGAAGATGCGGCGCATGTACTTGCGGAGGGTCTCGCCTTGTTCCTGCTTGATCATGGCCGGGTCCATGCGTGTACCGGCGGCCCATGGCGCCCACGAAGTTGCTCGTGAGCTGCTCCTTCGGTGGTCCCACTTGTCGATCGAGTGCTTGTCGAGTGACTCGAGCCATGTGAGTGGTGCTTGGTCCGGACGAAGGGGAAGTAGAGGCATTTGGTGTCGGCGTTGCCGCCGGCGTTCTCGATGGAGAGGGCGTAGCATCAAAGCCCCTTTGGATAGGATCCCGCTCGCATCGTACTTGGTGATCCCCAAAGGCTTGAACTTGTCGGAGAGGAGTAAGTTGCGAAGTCGAGGTGAGAAGGCGGGGAAGCCGTCGCCCTCGGCGGCGGTGGTCGACTTCTTCCGCCGCGGCTCCTCGATCTTCGGCGAGCGTCGTACCGCCGTGCGGCGCCGGAGGCGTGGGCGTTCGCGTGGCCTCGGCCGCCGCGGCCCCGCCGCCTCCCGGCTCTCCTGTTGGCCCCATGGTTGGAGGCTGCCGCCGTCGCTGCCGCCACCGTCGGGGTCGTTGCCGCCGCCACCGGCCGGAGCGCGGTGGGGAACGATTTCTCGGTTGCCTTGGTCCTGCTGTGAGGGTCCGCCGGCGTGGGAGCGGCGGCGGTTTGGATCAGCTGGGAGGTCAGCTCGAGTACGGTTGGGACCAGCGTTGGCGCTGCGACTAGTAGCTTCGTTGTCGCGGGGTTTAGCTGGAGGAGGTTGGTTGACTCTGTTGTCGACCCGCATGAAGTAGGCTTCTTCTGCGAGCTTGGCGATGACCTCTCCAGCGCGTATGCCCTGAGCCTGGTGTGCGATCGTTGTGATCGACATGAGGCACTACTCAGGAGTGGTGTGAACTCTGCTCTCGACCGCCTCGAGAGCTTCCGCAAGGTTGCGGATGGGGAGGTTGTCCCTGAGCCGCCGACGTCGTTCGCTGCGCTTCCTGTTACGTTCGCGTCGAGCATCCCTGTTGGCGGCGGTCTCGTCTGCAGGTGCCTCAGCAGATAGCTCGTCTGCGGAGATGTCCTCCAGGTACTTGTCCTCAGCCGTGCCTGAAGGTCCTGGGGTTTCACCAGCAGCCATGAAGACTTGGCGATCGGGGGTACCCAAGCTGGACTCAGAGGGTGCCACCTCAGTTGGTGTATTCGAGTTCGATCGGGTTAGTGGCGTTCCCTCCTGGAACGGTAGCGAGTCGATGTAGGCGACGTAGCGTGAGTCTCCCTTCGCCAGGTCAGCGGGCTTGCGGTCTGGCCAGTAGACGTATCTTCCGGCCGGTGTTGATTTTATAACCAGCCCAGAGGCTGGCCCTGACAAGGGAAGCTCAGTGGAGTCGTCTTCGGACTCGGGCTCCTCAGGGTCCGACCCGAAGTCGAACTCGTAGTCCGGGTTCGAGTAGAACTCGGAAAGAGGGCTGGATCCGAGACGCGGTCGGGGACGGCGTCGGAGTCCGAGTTGTACTCGGGTACGGGCTCCTTGCCGGCCCGGCGCGATGTGGGAGCCCCGTGCGGGCCCGGCTGGTGATGCGTGGGCCACGCGCGGAGCGCTTGCGTGGTGAGGGGGCCGTCTGCGATGGCTGAGCAGCCGGCTCGCATGCGATAGCCCATGGCGACGTCGGGTTCGAGTTGGAGATGGGCTCGAGCTCGAAGTCAGCGTGGTGGTCGAAGAGCGAAATTTCGCCGAACTTGCCGACGAGTTCGCCTGTGACAACCTCGGGGAAGCGTCACGAGGCTCGTCCTCGGGTTGGGCCGCATGGTCGCGCGCGGCGGAAGGAGCCCGCGCCATCGGCGTGCGGACCCGTGCGCCGAAGACGAAGGTGTCGCCGCGGTTGAAGGCGACAGTTGGCTTGAAGTGGACGGAAGCCGTCGAGTTCGTCATGTGATCTCGAGCGAGAGCCCCTACCTGGCGCGCCAGCTGTCGGTGTTTTAGACCGGCGACCTACTGCGGGGAGTACCCGAAGTAGATGATTGTGACTCGCCGAGATCGGTAACTCGAAGGAAGAGACACGTGGCACACAATTTGGACAGGTTCGGGCCGCGAGGTGCGTAATACCCTACGTCCTGTATGCTGTGTAGCTCTGGATTGATAGGGCACGATTACAAGATGGTGCAATAGTGCGCCGTGAGTTGTAGGGGATTGTATGAGGTGATCCTGAGATCGGTCCCTGCCTCGCCTTATATAGTCCGGGAGGCAGGGTTACAAGTCGGAGTAGGGAAAGAGTACTAGTCGAGTACGTCTAGGAGTCCTCTATACAGTGCGGAACATGTACAGCTCCCTAACCGAGTACTACTCCTGTGTAGTCCTTGTGCTCCACGCCTTCAGGTGCCATGTAGCGCAAGCCGGGTAGTCCCAGGGGCCCACCGAGTAGTCGGTCCTGGTACCCACCGAGGTAGTGGGCCCAGGGAGGTCCATACGACACACCGTGGGGCAGTTTGAGCGCCTAAGGTCAATCCGTCAACTCCCTCCATGGTGATCCGCACTGAGTACCGCGGTACACGCTACAACATGGGCAGCACGGACCCCCTCCCCGCCGGGTTCGAAATCCGGTTCGGGGGGCTGAACTTTCAGACTACGGGGAATGGCTACCTCATGCGCCTCACCAACCGTGAGGAGCTCCGCGCGCAGCGCCGGCCGGGGCCCGCTCGGTCCCCCGGCGCACGCGCCACCACGGCGCGGACGCCGGCCCGGCACGAACGCCGCGGGCCCATCGACGCCACGACGCCGCCGCCGCTGCGGACTACGCTCACGCCGGGCGCGGTCGAACGACGGCGGGCGAGCGCGCCGCCTCTCGGCACGGCGCGCCCACCGCCACGACGACCGCCACCGCCCCCAGCGGGACAGCGCGCGGTTTCCGGCCCGCGCATTCCCATTGGGTTGCGTGGTGCCACGTCGGCCTACAACAACAACGTCAGCACCACGATGCGCAGGGTCCCGCCTGGCCGCCACGTCCTCGTCGCCTGGGATCCCAGCGCCTCAGCGGATGACGAGTCGTCTCTGGGCTCCCTCGACGCGTTGCCGCCCGCCAATCGCCACGGCTATGCAGAATGGGACTTCTCCGGCGTGCCGGACCCAGTCATGTTCAGGCGTTTCCTCGACGCTACGGACCTGCGGTTCGGCCGCTCCGACGACTCCGGCACGGAAGCTACGACCCCGCGCGGGAGTGCTACGCCGTCATCACCAACGACCCGGCCAATGCCGGCGCCGGCGCGGTGGGCGCCGGAGATGGGGGAGATCACCCCCGCCCCCGAGGGATCGCCGCGCGCGCATGGCCGCGGGGCCAAGCGCTCCCCGCCGGGCGCGACGCCGACGCACGGTGGCCCAAGCCCGCGAGCTCGAGGCCAAGCTGGCGGAGGAGTACGGACGGTGCGGGCCGCTCCCGCGCCTCGATGGGTGGAGAAGCCTCCGCTCGCGGCGAACGCGTGCGGGAGCCGGCGGCGGCGAGGCTCGCGACTGCATCAACGCCGACAACCCTGACATGCTACCGCGGGCAAGTCAGAAGCTCGTTGCCGCCGCAACGCTGCTACGGGCCATGCCGGCGCCCTCGACTCCTGAGGCACGAGATCTGCACCGCGAGGTGCAGACCCTCATCGAGCAAGCGGCCGTCCAGCAGGCCGAGAGCTCGGCCTCGCGCATCCGCCAACAAGGGGATGCGCGGGGCGACGGGGCCGCACAAGGGGGCGAACCCTCGGTCCACGCAGGAGGGGCGGCGGAGCATCCCGCCAACTCAGGGCGCGCACCGCCAAGGAACGGCTCCTTGACACGCGCGAGCCCTCGACGGTGACGCTCGCAACGTCATCAACGCCCGCCACACGAGCAAGGCGGACGCGCGAGCAGCGGTGGGCTACCACCCTCGACGGGGCGGGCGCTACGACAGCGGAGAGGACCGCTCCCCGATGCCGGAACCCCCGGGGACCCGTGTGTTCAGCCGGGAGATCCGCACGGCAGCCTTCCCCCAGCGCTTCCGCCAACCCTCGACCATTGTCAAATACAACGGGAGACGGATCCCCGCGTGTGGCTCAACGACTACCGCTTGGCTTGCCAGCTGGGCGGGGCGACCAGTGATGAAGTCATCATCCGCAACCTGCCCCTGCACCTCGGCGATGCGGCCCGGACATGGCTCGAGCACCTGCCCGCCAGCCAAATCCACAATTGGGATGATCTGGTCCGCATGTTCGTGGGCAACTTCCAGGGCACGTACGTGCGCCCTGGGAATTCCCCGGGACTCGCGCTCCCCGCACGCGAGGGCCCGGCGAGTCGCCGCGGGACTTCATACGGCGCTTCTCCAAGCGCTGCACGGAGCTCCCCGCCGTGGCGCGGTCCGAGATCGTGCACTCCTTCCTCGAGGGCACCACGTGCCGGGACCTCGTGCGGGAGCTGGGACGCAGCCCGCCCGCGGACTCCAACGAGCTGTTCGACATCGCCACCAGCTTCGCCTCAGGAGAGGAGGCCGTGGGGGCAATCTTCGATGGCAAAAAGGGCAAGCGCCCGGAGGACGCGCCCGCGGAGGGCAGCAAGTCCAGGGAGCCCCACCGCAACGACAAGCGGGGCAAGAAGGGAAAGAAGCCGCGCCGCGAGGCGCGCGAGAAGGGGCGCGACGGCGGTAATGCCGAGGCCCTCGCTGTTGACCCGGCTCGACGGGGCCCTCGACCGGCCCCTTGAGGTCCGGGGGTGTTCGACGACATGCTGAAAAAGCCATGTCCTTATCACAAGACCCCAGTAAACCACACCCTTGAGAAGTGCGACATGCTCAAGAAGTTCTATGGCCGCGCCGCCGCGAAGGAGGCAGAGGCCAAGAAAGACAGAGGAGATGGCGACGCCGGCGGCTTCCCCGCTGTGGAAAACGTGTTCCTCATCTTTGGAGGACCCACCGTCGACATGTCGACCCGCCAGCGCAAGAAGGAGCGGCACGAGGTCCTCGCCGCGGAGAAGGCGCCTCCCTCCTTCCTCAATTGGTCGGAGGACGCCATCACCTTCAGCCGGGAGGACCACCCGAACCGCGTCCCCAACCCGGGCCAGTACCCGTTGGTGGTCGACCCCATCATCGGGAACGCGTGGTTCTCGAAGGTTTTGATGGACGGGGGCAGCAGCCTCAACATCCTCTACGTGCATACACTGCGTTTGATGGGGATCGGGGCCGGACGGGGCCGCGGTCCGGCACGAAGCCGTTCCACGGCATCGCGCCGGCAGCGGTGTCCATCCCCTCGGGCGGATTGACCTGCCGGTTTGGTTTGGCACCGCGAAGAATTTCCGCAAGGAGATCCTCACCTTCGAGGTAGTGGGGTTCAAGGGAGCCTACCACGCCATACTTGGGCGCCTCTGTTACGCCCAGTTCATGGCGGTCCCCAACTATACTTACTTGAAGATGAAGATGCCAGGCCCGAACGGCGTCATCACCGTCGGCTCGTCCATCGAGCACGCATTCGACTGCGACGTCGAGTGCGTAGAGCACGCAGAGGCGCTAGCGCTGGACGAAGCGCTGGTGACCACTTTGGAGAAGATGGTCAACGACGACCTCGACTCCGCCGCCAAGCACAGCGCACGTTCGAGGCCGCGGAGCGCACCAAGGAGGTCCCCCTCGATCCTTCGCCCCCGAGGGCAAGGCGTTGAGGGTCGGCTCCACCCTCGACCCCAAATAGGAAGTGGTGCTCGTCGACTTCCTCCGCGCCAACGCCGACATCTTCGCGTGGAGCCCCTCGGATATGCCAGGCATCCCGAGGGAGGTCGCCGAGCACTCCCTTGACATCCTGCCTCACGCCCGCGCCGTGCAACAACGGCTCCGCCGCTTCGACGAGGAGCGGCGACGGGCAATCGGAGCGGAGCTGCGGAAGCTTCTCGAGGCCGGATTCATCAAGGAGGTGTTCCACCCGACGTGGCTAGCAAACCCCGTGCTTGTAAAGAAAAAGAATGGGAAATGGCGGATGTGTATAAACTACACCAGTCTTAATAAAGCATGTCCTAAAGTTCCTTTTCCTTTGCCACGTATTGACCAAATCGTTGATTCAACGGCTGGGTGTGAATTGCTTTGCTTCCTTGATGCTTACTCCGGATACCATCAAATAAAAATGAAGGAGTCCGACCAGCTCGCGACTTCGTTCATCACACCGTTCGGGATGTTCTGCTACGTCACGATGCCATTTGGCCTCCGAAACGCGGGTGCAACATACCAGCGCTGCATGCAGCACGTTTTCAGAGACCATATCGGGCGGACGGTCGAGGCGTACGTAGATGACATCGTCGTGAAGACCAGGAAGGCGGACGACCTGGTTAGCGACCTCGGCGTCGCGTTCAGCTGCCTACGGGCCAATGGGGTCAAGTTAAACCCCGAAAAGTGTGTTTTTGGAGTGCCGCAAGGCATGCTCCTGGGATACATTGTCTCCCAACGCGGAATCGAGGCCAACCCCGAAAAGGTCGCGGCCCTCGAACGAATGGGTCCAATCCGGGACCTCAAAGGGGTGCAAAAGGTGCTGGGGTGCCTTGCCGCCTTGAGCCGCTTCATCTCGAGGCTCGGCGAGAAGGGCCTACCCCTCTATCGCCTCCTCAAGAAGCACGAACGCTTCTCCTGGACCGCCGAGGCCCAGGACGCGCTCGACAAGCTAAAGGCGTCCTTAGCGCGCGCCCCTGTTCTCACACCGCCGCAGGACGGCGAGCCCTTGCAGCTCTACGTCGCCGCAACCACCCAGGTGGTCAGCGCCGTGATCGTCGTGGAGCGCACGGAGGAAGGGCATGCTTTGCCTGTGCAGCGGCCCGTATACTACATCAGCGAAGTCCTGTCAGACACCAAGACGCGCTACCCCCAGGTCCAGAAGCTGCTGTACGCGGTAGTCCTTGCGCGGCGCAAGCTCCGCCACTACTTCGAAGCCCACCCCGTCACGGTGGTCTCCTCTTTCCCGCTGGGGGAGATCATCCGCAACCCTGACGCCGCAGGCAGGATTGCCAAGTGGTCCGCGGAGCTGATGGGCGAGACGCTTGCCTACGCCCCGCGCAAGGCCATCAAGTCGCAAATCTTGGCGGAATTCGTCGCTGAGTGGACGAATACGCAGCTACCGCCCCCACAGATCCAAGCAGAGTGCTGGACTCTGTTCTTCGACGGCTCGGTGATGAAAACAGGGGCGGGCGCGGGCCTGCTCTTCGTGTCACCCCTCGGGGAGCACATGCGCTACGCAGTGCGCCTCCACTTCCCCACGTCTAACAATATGGCCGAATACGAGGCCCTCCTCTGTGGCCTCAAAATCGCTATTGAGTTGGGCGTTAAGCGCCTCGACGTGCGGGGGGACTCGCAGCTTGTAATCGATCAAGTCATGAAGAACGCGAGCTGCCATGACGACAAGATGGAGGCCTACCGCAAGGCCGTGCGGGCCCTCGAAGACAAGTTCTATGGCATCGAGCTCAACCATGTGCCCCGCCGGTACAACGAGGAGGCGGATGAGCTGGCCAAGATTACGTCCGGGCGGATCACCGTTCCCCCGAACGTTTTCGCGCGCGACGTCCCTCAACCCTCGGTCGTCTTCGAGCCCCACCCCTCGAGTCACGCTGAACCCTCGGGGGCTCCCTCGAACACAACGGGTGTGGAACCCATGGACGAGGACCCCTCGAACGAGGCGTACGTGCTCTCCCTCCTCGAGGGGTATGGCGCTTACGGGGCTAACGTGATGGACATCGAGCCAGCTCCTGTCAAAACGGACTGGCGTGACAAATACATTGCCTGGATGACTCGAGGGGAACTACCCGCAGACCGGGCCGCCACCAGGCGCATCGCCAGGATGGCCAAGTCCTTCGCCCTCGTTGACGGCGAGCTGTACAAGCGCGCCGCCTCTGGCATCCTGCAGCGGTGCGTGCCCATCCCTGAAGGGCGCGAACTCCTGCGGGACATCCACGCCGGGATCTGCGGCCATCACGCAGCGCCTCGTACCCTCGTCGGCAATGCGTTCCGCCAAGGCTTTTACTGGCCTACCGCAGTTGCGGACGCCAGCGAAATCGTACGCACCTGCGAAGGGTGCCAGTTCTACGCCCGCAAGTCCAACCTGCCCGCCCATGCCCTGTAGACCATCCCCGTAACATGGCCATTTGCCGTGTGGGGGCTGGACATCGTTGGGCCCCTGCGGAAGGCGCCCGGGGGCTTCACCCACTTGTTGGTCGCGATCGACAAGTTCTCCAAGTGGGTCGAGGTGCGCCCCATCACGAATTTAAGGGCAGAGCAGGCGGTAACATTCTTCACCGACATCGTCTACCGCTTTGGAGTGCCAAACTCCATCATCACTGACAATGGGTCCCAGTTCACGGGCAGGAAGTTCTTGGAGTTTTGCGACAAGTTCCACATCCGTGTGGATTGGGCGGCTGTGGCACACCCACAGACCAACGGCCAAGTAGAGCGTGCCAATGGCATGATCTCGCAGGGCCTCAAGCCCGAATTTTCGACCGGCTCAACAAATGCGGACGGAAATGGCTCCAAGAGCTACCGGCGGTTGTCCGGAGCCTAAGGACCACCCCCGAGCAGAGCCACCGGTTCACCCCGTTTTTCCTAGTCCATGGCGCGGAGGTCGTCCTCCCCACGGACTTAGAATACGGATCGCCCAGGGTTCGAGGCTATGACGAGGATGCTAACCAGCGAGCCCGCGAGGACTCGCTGGATCAGCTGGACGAGGCACGCCTCGTAGCCTTAATGCATTCCGCAAGATATCAACAGTCCCTAAGACGCTACCAAGCGCGCAAGATACGTCGACGGGACTTTAGTGAAGGGGATTTGGTCCTAAGGCTACGTCAAGACAACCGAGGGCGCCACAAGCTATCGCCCCCATGGGAGGGACCCTATGTCGTGGTGAAGGTACTCAAGCCGGGCACGTACAAGCTGGCCAACGAGGACGGTGAAGAGCTCACCAACGCTTGGAACATCCAACAGCTACGTCGCTTCTACCCTTAGCTAGGATTTCCAAGTATTTTTGTTGTAAAAACCGTATGACCAACGCCCCAGTTGGTAACAACTATGTAAATACTTCAAGTCTAATAAAAAGGGCAACTCGGCTTTCCCCCGAAACCCAAGTTACCCTCGGGGGCTACTGCGGGGGGGCACCCCCCCCCCAAAATGGTCCCATTTTCGCGCAAAAATGAAACAACTCACGCGCGCTAAGTTTGTTTCTACTTCAACTACGAGCAACGATTCGAACAGGGCGCAGGCGGCCCAGCGGAAGGAGCGTGCGAGCCAGAGATAGCCTACGCCGCGTGGATATGGCCCTTCTCTGTCGCCTCCAACCCGACGGGCCCCGCGAAAATCGAACTCCCCTAACTAGAATCTACTCAGGAAGAAGGAGAAACAAAAAGCGTACAAAGCAAATGACTTCGTTTCAGCAAATGTTTATCTCGAAAAATAACTTGTTCCTGTACAAAAGGCCACGAGGCCAGAATACTGATACACATAAAAATGGGCCTAGTGCCCAGCTGTCTTCAGGCAGGAGGAGCGGCAGCGTCAACAGCGTCCGGGAAGAGGAATTCTTCGAAGGCTTCAGCGAGCGACCCGGCGGCGTCAGCGGCGAGCGCGTCCACACGCTCCATTGCCACCTCGTCCTCCGTCGGCGTCAGCGGCGAGCGCGTCCACACGCTCCATCGCCACCTCGTCCTCGACACCCTCGGGGACAACGTAGCCCTCCGCCAGCGCCTCGAAGTTGACCTCGTAGTGGGATCGTACCACTCCGAGGGCCTTCTGGACGCCCAGACGCAGTGCCCGGCGCATCCGCTCGGTGACGTGGCCGCCAAGGGCGCGCAGGCGGCTGGCCAACGGGCTGCCAGCCTGAGCCTCGCCCTCCTCCACGGCTTGGCAGGTCTCGAGGGCCGCATCACGTAGCTCCTGCAGCTCCCGCTCGGAGGAGTTATAGGAAGCCTGCAGCGCCTCAGCCCGCTCAGCTGCGTGCCCCAGAGCGGTGCGCAAGCCTGGAGCCACCAAGACAAGACTGAAATCAGAAAAGGGAGCGCGAATTCCCAAACGAAAAACCAACCAAACAAAAGCCAAGCAGCAGCTCACCTTCGACTTGCTTCCTCTCCGCCTCGAAGTCGCGGCGCACGGCCTCGACCGCCAGCTCTAGGCGCTTGACGGCCTCACCTTGCTCCTGGAGGGCCAGCTCCTGATTTGCGTTGGTAATGCTGAGCATAATCACCTCGCCCTCGGCCTTGGAGAGCGCGGTGTTCCGCTCCTCCCGGCGACTTCGCGCCGCCTCACGTGCGACGCGCTCCTCGCTCCGGCGCCGACCGGCGTCGACGAGGGCGGCTTGCTCTCCGCCGGAGCCGCCTCTCGGCCCCTTGGCGGGCGGTATGCTCCTCGCCGAAGCCGCTCCTCGGCGACGGCGAGCGCGCGTAACCTTGGCGTCGAGGGCGGCCTTCAAATCGTCGGCCTCCTTGGCCGGCCCTGCTCCCGGCCGCGCGCCCGGCTCCTCGGCCGGCGGCCGCCGCGCTTGCGCCCCCTCGAGCGACGAGCGGAGCCCCGTTCTCGCCGCGGACGTTGGCCACCTCCGCCTCCCGGTTGGTGGCCGGCGTCCGCATCTTCTCCAAGTCCGAGCGCGCCCCGCCCGCGCCTCATCACGATCGATGAGGGCCGCGCGGACCCGCTCGAGGCTCGAGCGGCGCGCTGGGTCCTGCCTCGAGCTCTCGGGGAGCTCGTCGCGCCACGCCATGGCCCGGTACGCCAGCCAGCTGTCCGGCGTCCTTAGGGCGTCAGCAAGCGCGTCGAAAGCACTGCACCGCTCTCGGAGCTGGTGGACCTCAGCGTTCACCCGGTCGAAAGCGTCGTACTTGTCGTGGGCGCGGCGCTCAAGCTCCTGGCACCCACAAATCAAAACCCGTAAGCGCTACGACATGGAGGCAGCACACAAAAACGAGAGATAGAAGAAAAACGAGCGACCACGCCCTACCTGGAAGACGCGCCATGCAGGGCCGCCATGGACCCGCAGCGCCTCGTTCAGCGCGCGGTTGAGCGTGGCGCCGTGGCTCCGAGCTCTCCCCGCAGCTCTGCTCCCCCCCCCGGCGTCGGCAAACGCAGGGGGGATCGTCAACGGCCCCCTCCACCGAGCGGGATGGCCGGCGCGGGAGGACGAGGCCTCGGCGCGGGTGTCCTCGGCCCCCCGCCACCATGTGACCCTCGTGCCGCCTCACGAGGGCCCCCTCCTCCGGGGCTCGGAGGAGCGTGTGGGGAAGCTAGCCCACCGATCCCACCCGGGCGGCGGGGAGTCGTCCGGACCTCCACCACCTCCGCCGGGGATCGCCGGCGGGCGCCGGCGCTTGCGCCGCCTCCACCGCGCCTCCACTTGCGCCTCCGTGGCCGCGGGCGCACGGCGCGGCGCCGCGGCCACCACCTCCGCCGCGCCTCCGCGACCACGGGCGCCGCCATGGGTTGCACCCGCTCCACCTCCTCCGCGGTCGGCGCCACGAACGGCGCCTCCGTAGCGACGCCCTCCGCGGCCGCGCCTCCGCCACCGGCCGCCGCCGCGGCCTCGCGTCCCCACAATGGCCGCGCCGGCCGCCCCTCGGCCGACCGCCGGGCCGCGCCGCGGCGAGCCGATCTGCCGGCCGAGGCCTCGAAGCCTCGGCCGGGCTTTGCGAGCTCTCGCCCGCCGCCGTGCTCGCCCCCGCCCGCGACGCCCTCGATGTGCGCCGCCGGGTGGGGACGGATGCGTCCGCCCTCAGCACCTTAGCCAGTGCAAGGGGAGGCACAGTTGGCACCACCCTGCGCAAGCGCAAAACAAAGAGTTAGAATGCCTGGTCGACACAAAACCAAGCCAAGCGAAAAGCGAAGCCCCTTACCTCGCAGAGGAAAAGGCCCGTTTCCTTTTCCTCGAAGCCTCAGCAGATGAGGCCGGCGCGGCCGACGCGCCCGCCGCCGCGCCTCCCGGACGACGCCGCCGCGCGCGCGGGCCCCGCCCCCGCGCGCGGACACGCTTGTTGCGCGCGCGGCACGCTTGCCGCGCGCGCGCGCGCGCGCGTCGCGCGCCTCCGCGCGCGCGCCCTTGTTGTCGATTGCCGGCGGCGGGCGCCGTTGCGCCCGCCCCGGGCGAAGCCGCCCTTGCCGCCGGCGTCGGCTCCGCGACGGGGGCGCGGCTCCCACCTATCGAGGGGCCCCACCCCTCGGCCTCTTCCTCTTCGTCCTCCTCCGAGGACGAGTATTCCCTCGGTCCCCGGGGAGGAGAGCCCCGCTCCTCGCGCGCGCCGCACTCCGCATTCGGCCGGTCGCGACGCTCTTGGTGTCGCCTCGCGCGCTCCCTCTCGCGCGCGCCGCCCGCTCCCGCTCCCCGCCGCCGCGCCGCCCGCCAAGCGCGCGGGAGTCGGGGGTGGGCGGAACGGAGTTCGCGGCGGTGAAGCTCACCAGCTGCATGAGAGAACGTCAAGGGCGCGTCAGAAGGCACAGGCAACACCAAGAACTAAAACAGAGCCAACAATCACGCTCACCAGCGGGCCGGTGGGGAGCATCTCGAGGTCCCACGGGGTCCGGTCCGGGTGCGCCGGCATCCGGGTGTCGACGGCGCTCCGCGCCCGGGTGAGCGCGTATGGCCGCCCGAGGAGGGTTGGGTGCATCCGCGACCTCGCCAACGCGACGGGGTCCGCCTCCTCCGTCATCTCGAAGATGCAGAGCGGCCTCTCCATCAGGGGCACAACCCGCCGGTGATGGAGGAAGGCGAGGACGCCCATCGCGGTCAGCCCCTGCTCTGACAGGTACCTCAAGGCGGCCAAAACCGACTCCTGCCGCCGCCGATGCTGGGGCGTGGACACCCCCGTAGCCCCAGGAGCCGGGCTTCTCCTTGAACACCCGACCAGTGTAGGGGGGAGGCCGGGCTCGGCGTTGCGCAGGTAGAACCATCCCCGCTCCCCGCCGACATTGTTCGTCGTCATGGTGCGGGGGGATGTAGACGTCCTTGAACCGCGCCGCGGGCGAGTGACATCCCCGCCGGCGCGCACCGCGCGCGCGGGTCCCCGGCTCCGTCGTGGGCTGCGTGAAGAGCTCCACGCGGAAGAGGTGCACCCAGAGCTCCCAGTTGACTGGGATCCCCAGGTACCCCTCGCAGACGCCCACAAACGTGGCCGCCTGCGAGATCGCGTTGGGCGCGAAGTTGTGCAACTCCACACCGTAGTAGTGGCACAGCGCCCGCATGAAGCGGCTCGCCGGCGCGTTGAAGCCTCACTCGTGGAAGCGTACGAAGCTCACTACGTAGCCTTCCGGCGGGTTGGGGGCGCGGTCACCCGCCGGTGGCACTATCCACTCCGCCGGGCGCCCATCTTCATTGGCCGCCAGGCGGCGGCGGTGACCGGCCTCGCCAAGGGCCAGCTGGGTCACCGACGACCTCTCCCAGGCGTACGGGTCTAGGATCGTGAGGGGCTGAGGCGGCGCCATGAGGAAGGACCAAGGATGCGAAGAGCGAAGGACGAGGAAGGGGAGGAAGAGCTCTAATGGCGGAGCCGCACGGTGGCGAAGGCGAGACGAAGAAGAAAGCACGGAGGGCTAAAATGGCGGAGCGTTAAGGTAAAAAACCGCCGTTTCCCCCTTCCCCCTCGGATTTATAAGCCGCGGGCGAGCTCTCCGGAGCGGATGTCCCGCGCGCGTTAACCTGCGGGGAATCTTTTTCTTCTCGGCCGGCGAGCGGACCCCACCACGACCACGGCGGACACGTCACCGCAAACGGGCCATCATCACGGTGAAGATCGGCCGGGCCGTGGCGGCGGTCACATCCGCCCGCCCACGCCGCCCACTACGCGCGCGCGCGGCCGCAACGCCTAAAAAGGCGCGCCGCGATGCGAAAACCGCGGCCTCTCTTCGTGGAGCATTTAATGCCCCGGTCCCTTGTGAAACAAGGAGAACCCTCGAGCGGCACGGACTCCTGGCTCGGGATAAATTCAGCCCTCGAGCAGGTGCGAGCGTGAGAAGGTCGCCCCGAGGCCCGCCTGAAACAAAGTAGGCCTCGTGAGCACCCATGCCACGTAGCACCCTCGAGCGGTGCGAGCCCCTGGCTCCAAACGATGTCGACCCTCTAAGGGACATTGGCGTGAGAAGGTCGCCACGAGGCCCACCTGAAACAAAGTGGGCCTCACGAGCACCCATGCCACGCAAAACCCTCGAGCGGTACGAGCCCCTGGCTCTAGACAATATCAACCTTCCAGAGGGGCACAAGCGTGAGAAGGTCGCCCCGAGGCCCGCCTGGAACAAGGCAGGCATCGCGGGCACCCATGCCACGTAGTGCTACTGACCAACGCCTCGAGGGCTGCCACGCCCAGACCCCTCGACGGCCGCGAACGCAAAGACGGGGCCGCCCGGCGCCGCCCCGCACGGCCCTGCGATCGAGAGGTTCGAAGCCCGACCCTCGACGGGTTCGAACAGGCGCCACAGATCGCAGAGTCAGGGACGACGAGGGCACGCGCATTCGAGCCGTTCCACGAGCCCATTGGCTCGAGGGTGCCCCACATGTCGTGTTCGAGAGCCAGCGAGGGCGACTGGCGGGGGGATCCCACCGAGGGAGAGCTTCCGCGCCCTCGGTCCCTATCGAACGGGACCGAGCCCCACCTAGCAAACCCACGCAAGCGCTTCAATGGACGTGTCTCTGGACCATGCAGCCTACCCTTATCGAATGGGGCATGGGCGTCCACTCGAACCACCCACTAGCAGCTCGACGAGGAATCCGCAATTCGCGACCCGCTCGATGGGAGTTGCGGAAACCTCACCCTCCGTCCCGCGGAGGGACGGCGAGGGCGCGTAAGAAAACAAGTCGTAAAGCTCTACCCGATCGCCTCGAACGGGCCCAGGCTCGGGGGCTTGACGCACGGCTACACCTCCTTGAAATTGCACCCGCCGGGAGACGGTGCCCGGCGGTGCGTGCGCCACCGAGGCCGGCTGAGACATCGCCGATGCCGGTTGAAACATGTGCCACGCCCTCTGATCAGTTCTCACGGTCAACCCCTGCAGAAGCATCCACGCTCCTGCAGGGCTTCGGGGGCTAGACCCGCGGGTCCGGCGACGCGGCCCCACGGAAAGCGTTCGCAAGGCAAGGAGGGAAGAACGTCCTATCAGTATGTTCCAGCATCTGCGGGAGCCTCAATGGCAAACCCACAGATGCTCGGGGGCTACTGTCGGGGACAGCCCTAGGGGTCCCCTTTAACAACCGGGGAATCCCCACTTAAAACCTGCAACAAAGCCAAAACATACTTTGCCTAACCGTGCAGGATACGGTCCACGCTGCAAAGGACCTCAACGGCCCATCAAGGTGGCCCCCTCGAAGATCCCCTCGAACAGGCTTCGCCCCGCTCGAAGGTGCGCGCCTCCCTCGGGCGGGCTCCGTCCCGTTCGAGGGGGTGCGCTTCCCTCAAACGGACTCCGCCCCGTTTGAGGGACCGCTCTCCCTCGAGCGGGCTCCGCCTCGCTCGAGGGTCCGCTCCGCCCTCGACCGGGGTCCGCCTCGCTCGAGGGCGCCCCCGCCGCGTGCGCCCGCCCCCGTACACCGGGCATTTAAACGCCACGACACCGGCGGGACGGTGCCATCATGCGCCGGGGCTCGCGCCCGGTGCCGCCGCGCCAACTCCCCGGGAGGGAGCCCATTCCCATCACCGTGGGAAGGGGACCGTGCGGCGCGGCCGGTGTCGGTCACGTGACGCCGTGCGCTGCGCCGATGCGGCTAACGCGCCGAGCCCTCGAAAGGGGGCCGGCTTCACCCTCGATTTGCTTTCTTGTGACCCTACGGGGGTTAGGTGGAGGCGCTAGGCTGGAGGAACACCATCCCTGCCACTGTTACGGCATGGCAGCCGCCCCTGCGCGTGCAGGCGCACGCCCGGCACTGTGGCAGCAACTCCGGTACGGTGGAGCGTATAAGAATGGGACGCCGTTTTACCTACCCCTGTACTCCGTACGGGCCAACGTCAGCGGCTCCCTCGAGTCTATCAGAAGACATCACCGCCATCCGCTGCCCTCCTACCCTCGAACCGCCACTGTTCGGGTACAAGATAGGCCATGATGGCCGGATCGCTGCAAGGATCGTCCGGACGGCCGCCCACTCTACAGCATAGCACGCCACGCCCCTTCACGTAGCTAGGTAGCGCGGCATGCATGTAATTCGCTCCCCCCTTGATCTATAAAAGGGGGACGAACCCCCCTGCCGCAGGGGGAGACGAGGGAGAACAACGAGGTGAACACAGGCACTCACTCTCCAATTCTCCCACAACATCTTCCGCCATCACACCAGGGACTTGGAAGCCAGGCTTCCTCTCCCGCCTTGCTTGTAGCAGCCCCACTACAGGCACCCCCGGTGCTAAGTAATATAGTGCCCCGGGCACACCACTGCTGGACGTACGGCCCCCCCGGCCAGAACCAGGATAAAAACTCTGTGTCACTTGTTACTTAGCATCGACCATTGAGGGATAGACCGCGGTGCTTACTACTGGTTAGTGTCGGGACCACATTCCGCACCGACACGTGGCACACAATTTAGACAGGTTCGGGCCGCGAGGTGCGTAATACCCTACGTCCTGTATGTTGTGTAGCTCTGGATTGATTGGGTGTGTTTACAAGATGATGCCTATATCAGAGATAGGGGTCCCTGCCTTGCCTTATATAGTCCGGGAGGCAGGGTTACAAGTCGGTTTGAGGAGAGATTACAAGTCGGGTATGTCCTCCAGAGAAACTGGCTCTTCCCCGGGTTCAGTACTTACAGGCTTCTTAGATATCTCTTTTGATGCTTTCTTCGCTAGATCATCTAATTTTTGCCATAGGTTGTAGAACTTTTTCTCCTGATTGGTCGAACATAAGCGCTTGAACAATTGTGTAAGTTCTTTGTTTTTGAACTGGCTATGAAAGTTTGCTCCCATATGCCTCATGCACCACCTGCTATGCACATCTGGCCATTGTGCTACTCTGTTACGCTCTTCACTACCTTCTTTGATGTCATTAATGGTCTGCAAAATACCTTTGTGTCTATCGTGTATCACACACACATCTGACACATCTCCCACCACCATCTGCTTCAATCTATCTAGAAACCAATACCAACTGTCACCATTCTCTCCCTCTGCAAAAGTAATTGCCAATGGCAACAACTGACTGTTGCCATCTGCAGCCACAACTGTAAGGATTGTGCCCTTGTATTTTCCTGTTAGGAATGTGTCATCTATGCAAATAACTGGTCAACACTGTTTGAATGCAGCAATAGCAGGACCCGATGCTAAGAATGCCTGCTGCAAGACTTGCTTCCCTGGCCTTGGTACAAGATTATAAGTCTTGATATCATAATAACTACTAGGATTTAGCGTGACAATTTTGTTCAACAATCGAGGCAGATTGTCATAGGATGCTTCATAAGTTCCCTACCTCATCTCCATTACCTTCTTCTTTGCCATGTATGCCTTACCATAACTTATCTGGTACCTAAATTTCTCCTCAATTGCTAAGATAATGGACTTATACTCATAAGCAGGATTTTCCACAATCTTAGCAAACATCTGGCTGGCCACAAAACTGAATGACAAATTACGATGGCTTGCATCCAGCTGCTCAAGTACATAAGTGTGATCTACAACAAATTTGATCTCCCAATAATTTTTCCACTTGCCCTTGGAAGCATACACTCGAAAAGGACAGTTGGGCTTTAGACATTGTACATCATATATATGTGGAGAACTCTTCACTACCCTGAACTCTCTCTGCAGAGTAAGGATGGACCACCTCTTCACTGCATCCTTCACCTCTACTGCACTCTTAAACATGGCGCCAACAGAAACTGTATTGTCTCTATACTCTCAGGACACATTCTCACCAGGATTGACAGATAGTTGTGAGAAATTGTAACTGTCCCAGTCCCTTGGAACTAGCGGGTCATCCTCATCATCTGAGGAGTCCTCTTCCAACCCACGTTCATCCCCATCAGCCTCCATTTCGTACCGCCTGAGTATTTCTTCATTAACTTCCTCCTTGTCAATTGCACCCTCAAAGGGTGTGTCACTATCTCCTTCTTCTTCCTCAGTGGAACCACCATCTCCTTCTTGTGGCTCAGTTGCAGGACCATCTCCTACTTGTAGTTCAGCCTCACCCTGGTGAGCATCACTCTCAGGCACTTGACTACTAGACCCAGCCTTATGAACAACTTGGATAAACAACATCATAGGCAAACCAATTTCACATGCTGTTTTGATACAACTCCTCCAATGTATAGTTTTGCAAAATTTCAGGCGGATCATATATTTTTGCAAAATCGTGATAGAAAAAATGTATAAAAAAATCGCGAGTTGTTCGTTCGAGACTCCCACTCGGCTGCTTCCCACCATCGCTCGAGCCCAACCCTAACCTGAGATTGCGACAACCGCCCTGTTCGCTTGGCTTATCAGCCACCAGCCAGCAGTACTTTTCTCTCAGAACAAACCAGCCACCAGCAACCAGCCAGCAGTACTCTTCTCTCAGAACAAACCAGCACCAGCCATCAGCCATCAGCCAACCGAACAGGCTGAACGGCCGATGGTCGACGGCGGTGAGATCCGAGGCCTGAGTGGGCGGGAGGAGGCGGTACCGCGGAGGGAGCGGGCATCATTCCAACCCCAGCCAGCCAGGCGGTAGGCGCGCAACCATGCTAGGTGCAGCCATGGCGGGTGGTAGCCGGCGGCGCCCGATGGCCAGGTGGTTGGCATAGTCCGGTCCCTAGTCCGGGAGGTCAACGCAGCGCCGCAACAATGAGATTAGGCGTGAGAATTACACAAGGACACGAGCAGTACAAGTACAACGGTAGCTAGCAGGTTTTTTTGCCGACTGATATATTTATGCCGCTACCCAGCGGTAAGGGTATACCGCTTCTTACCGCTCGAATTCAAAATCCAAATCAAAATCGCCTATACAAACGGTAACCAACGGTATACTGCGGTATAAATAGTTTATACCGCTGCGGTAAGGATTAAAACCGCTGCAATGAAAAAGGGTCTCCGGCTTGAAAGAAATGAAAATTTTGGCATGATGTTGGCACAAATTAGTGTTAAATACCACCCCCAATCAATAATTTATAGTATGAATAGACACACAATAATATTAGGCATGCATAAGTGAGTTGATAGTTGCCTTCTTAGTCGAGCCCGGTTATTAGTTGCCTTCTTAGTCCTCTCAATATCCCACTGGAAGTACTCCCGCACAGGTGGTGGCACCCTGCTACAATGGAGCACCGATGATCCGCGCGCGGCCAAATGTTGTTTGAATCTAGTAGAACCACCACCACTTTTCTGCATACCACAATAGTTGCATCGCCATCCGGGAGCTAGATTGTCACCATGTTCCTATACGAGATCTTTAGGTCTGCCTGACATTGTCTACCTGCATAAATGACAACACAAACAAAAGACTTACTTAATCGTATACCTAAACAAAATGTACCTAAATCTGAAACAAATCCTAACTAAAATTGGATCCTACCATAAATCCTACCTAACATCTCCAAAATCCTACATATAAATCCTAAAGCATTAATTCTATTTCTACCTCTACCTCACATCCTAAATCCTACCTAAAATCCTAAAGCAAAATAAATTTAAATCCTAACACAAATCCTACCTGAATGCAAATGATACCTAAATCCTAAAGCTACTTTCTAGTTTCTACACAAATGGAAAAAAGAACCATACCTGACCGCGGTATACCGCTGCTCCCGTGCGGTAAGCCGCCCCGGCCGAGCGAGAGCAAGCGGATCCAGCCCGGGGCGGCTTACCGCAGCTCCCGCGCGGTATACCGCACCTGGGCCGCGGTTAACCGCAGGCGGCGGTGCGGACGAGGAGCTCCGCCGGCGGATTGGGTGTGCTAAGTTGCGGACGGGGGAGTCTGAGGCGGGAGGGTCACGAGCGAAGCCGGTCAGGCGCTTCTTAGGGTCGTCCAAGGAATTTGGGCCTCATGGGCCTTAACAGGGCGACCCATTTTTTGTTTTTCTTTTTTGATAACTTCTAAACCTCGAAATAAATACCAAATGCACTTAAATTTGAAAACTTTCAACACCATCAGATTCTATAAATCATGAACTATTTTTTGGAGATTTTTATTGGTTTTTTCATTTTTTTAATTCAAATTCAAATTTGAAAAACCCGGGGTATCTACCGCGCGGTACCGTTACCGCACCGCGGCGGTATAAACGGTTACCGCGGTAACCGCAGCGGTTACCAACGGTAAAAAAACCCTGGCAGCTAGTAGGGGACTAGGGGTAGGAAGGAGCAAGCAAGCCGGCGAAATTGAAATTGAATTGGTAAGCTATTTTGTTAAATTGGCATCCAATTTCAACACATTAGAGCAACTCCAACAGTTTGGCAAATCAACTTGACATCCATCTAATTTTGGCAAAACGAGAAAAATTGCCCTCCAACAGTTTGGCAAACCAACTTGGCAAAAATAGAAACTTGGCAAAACTCACCTCCCCATGCGCATATATGCGCGCGCGTATCGTGTTGCCATCGGCGTTTCCCCCTAGGTGGGAGGGTGAAAAAAGAAATAAAGAATATAGATGGATTCCTGATGTAAGTTTCCAAGAGGTGGAAGGGCATAAAAAAATTTTGTTTCTTTCAGGATTCCTGATGTAAGTTAGATCTGTGTTTGGCAAGTGAATTGTGCCAAATTGTTGGAGATGAACTCTTTTTTTACTTGGCATACCTTTTTAGAGGTTGGCAAAACACAAGATTTGTCAAGTAAAATTTAGCAAACTCTTGAAGATGCTCTTAGCGATTGCATTTCGCGAAGTTTGTATGAATATGTGAGAATTGGACAAAACATGTGAGCATCACTTGAAATTACTGTACCCTGTTTACAAAAAAATCCCCACTCTTTCGAAATTTTGAATACCCATTCCCAAAAGGCTGGGCCCGCCTCATGGACCGTGGCAAGCCTTAAATTGTTTCAACTATTCTTGTGCGTCCATTTAGCAGTATTTTGATGAGTGGGTGATATTCCTGGGTCTGGGATTTCCTGCTGTCCCACAAATATTAACCTTTGCAGTGACCAAAATCTTTCATCCAATGAAGACTGCAAAATGTAGGCGTCATTGTGCATCATTGTACTACTTTGCTCCTTATAAAGTTGTAAAACAGCTTCGATTCCATCGATCTATTAAACTTCTGTTATCTGAATGTTTGGTAAATTTTGCCCTTTGTTCATCAGCTTTCTCCCCCAGCTGACATTTTTCAAAAAAATTGATTTGGGTTTTTTAGATTGTTTGATTCGGCTTCTAACACAAATAATTTTTGCAGAAAAGCCCATCGATTTGGAGGCCCATCAAAGCCCATATTTCTTTTTTTGGGGTTGATTGGTCGTCTGGCCCTCCTTCTCCTTCGCTCTCCAGCCAGCATGTCGTCGCCGGCGGTGCTTGTCAGCAACGGCGCCGTCTCCCCGCGTGCTCCCCCTTCCGCCGCCTCCTTCCTCGAGGCCACCCCGGGGGCCTACACCACCGCCCGCGGCAGCCTCCTCTGGTGGCCCCGCCACCTCCGCCGCCTTGCGGAATCCGCCACCCTCCTCGCCCGCTTCCACCCTCACCTTCTCGGCCTCCCTCGGCCGCGCTCCCTCGACTCGTTCTTCTCCGAAACGTCCATCCATGCTCTCGTCAACCCCTCCGTGCGGCTCGCCGTTCACGAGATGCGCAGCAGGATGCCCGCAGTAAAGGAGGAGAATCTGGCACTCACGGCCCTGATCAGAGGGGATCCCATTTCCAGGGATGTCCTCGACGTCTTCGTCCACGTGGGGACGTATACCCCGCCGGTCTTCGGAGATTCGGGGGCCAGAGTTGCCGTGGCCGGCACCGGGAGGGACGCCGCCGCCGCCAAGTACGCGCCTTGGGCCAGGTAACTGCTGTTTTCGCTTTTTATTTATAATTTTCTTCTCACTGCTGCGATGTACTGGTTCTATATCCTTTTCAGCTTATTTCTGCTGCAGAGCTGCAAATTTTGCAAGTTTTTGGTTGGTGGTTGAAACAAAACTGAGCTTATTAGTATTTGTTACCTCTGGATGCAGGATGCGGAAGAGTATGGATAAGATGAGGCCTCCTGGAGTAACAGAGCTTCTGTTGACTAATGATGGCGATCACATTCTTGAAGGCTCTGTCACAAACTTCTTTGTTGTCTGTGAAAAAGTGAGTCCTACGCATATTGTCACATTCTCCATCAATTAAACCTTGTGATTTTTATGAATTAGCCTAGAACAGTCCTTGTGCACTGAAACATAAAACACTTGTACTGAATGCTGTTGATATAGAGTTCTTGGTACTCATCAGTTCACTAGTCTCATGCTATTGTTCATCAGAGCAGTTAATGAAGTATATTATACCATCTGTGCAGTCCAAATTTGCAATCTAAGGTGAAAGTCACATGCATTTCACAAATTTATTTTCATCATTTCTGGTCATTCTAACTGCACTCTTTTGTGTCTGTGGTTTGGTAGGATGCCTTTATCATCATATGAATGCACATTTGAGTTTAGGCTGAAAGGACAATACTATATGTCTTACTTTGCAGTAATTTCCAGATGCCCAATGTGACTATATACTATTACACCTCTTAGATTTTTTTACCATGTTAGTACGTTTTAACTTTGGTATGTCTTAATAGCACCTGCAACATATATATCACTTGCAATATTCACTGTATTTATTTACACATCTTTTCTGAGCCCAGACAAATGCATTATCAACTTGGGTTACAGTGGTAGTTCCTTTGTATAACAAATTTAGCATTTCTATAGGAGGAACATCAAAGAAAAGAACCTTCCACTGTTCAAACATTGGAAAACAAGTTTGAAGTGCAAACAGCTCCAATAAGTGATGGAATTCTCCCTGGAATCATTCGGCAGATAGTGATAGAGTAAATATTCTTTAACTGCTTTGAATTCCATGTGATTTACCTTTATCTTCTTATCTTAAATAAATCAACAAATTGTGAAGCAAATTTCAGTCTACTTTGTAAAAGCAGCTGGAATCAATCTTATGTCTATTTTGAGAAATGATTATGCCTTGTAACTGAAGTTCTGTTTGTTTCAAACAGGGTGTGCCATGATATTGGAATCCCAGTACGAGAGATCTCTCCATCATGGTCCAAGCATGAACTCTGGCAAGAAGCCTTTGTTACAAGTAAGAATATTCCCTCTCAGATTTGCTCTCAGATTTGAAGTACCTGCTGGTACGTCATTAGCTTTCTTTGAGCATGACGTGCTGCTATTTGATGTATCATATACTTTATACCTGTAACAGGTTGCTTAAGGCTTGTCCAGCATGTGGAGTCAGTTCAAGCACCTTTATTGTGGGAGGACATACAAGCAAAAACCTGGAGCGATGTATCTTGGGTGGTGAAACAATTTGAGGTATGCCATACTTATTTCTCATATTTATTTATTTTGGTGATATTATAGCCTGTTTGTAACATTGTGAAAATTCAAAACTAGGGGGCTGGATGCATTACCACACGGATTCAGGTTAGTTTGTCTTGCATGATTGTAAATTTCTTAAACTATGGCTAGCTGCCTCATTCTTCTCACTAATGTGTTCAACAGTTTCGTATCCAAGTTATATTGGGCTGCTATTTGAAATAACACAAGAGGATATGTAATGAGGGTTTATGTGAACATTGTTTTCTGACCATCTTTTTCCAAACGTGTCCCCTAAATTTATGATTCATGAAATATTTTTGATTGTACACTCTTTGACTAACTTTTAACATGTAGAGAGAAATATTGAAGAGAGCAAGAACAGAGGAACATGACATCAACAATCTCCTATGAGTTATGAATGTTGTTATTGATTCATTTGAAGTGTGTAGGCTTTATTTCTTCTCATCATCTGTTTTATCACAAAAAGGTAAGCTTTATGGTCATTTCATTTTTTGTTGTTCCTTCATGTGGAGAGTTCAGGCATTTTAGCTGCAGAGGTTTCAAAATGATTCATTGCTTAATGTTTTTATATCTTCTCTAACCCAAACAGGCCTCACCTCAAGGAAGTAGGACATGGAAGAATCTGGATCTGATCGGAGTATGGTAGTGTGATATCTGATGCATGCGCCAAAGCGGGCTTCCTGGAATAGTTTGGAAAAGAAAACGGAGTTCAAGTCCCATGTGGATCTACATTCATGTTTTCCAGATTAGTCTAATTTATAGGTGCAGTTCTATTTTGATAACTCAACCCAGGATTTGAGGATTTTGTTGTCAATTTGTCACATCTATAATATGAACAAATGATCCAACTGAACTAAGTGGCGCCCAAAGTAGCCCTTTGTTTACTAATTCGAGGATGGATTTAGCTAAGAAGCCCTTTTAGACCTCTAGGAAGTCTTTTTTTTTATTTCTGCACGAGCTGAATTATGTAGATGATTAATTTGATCAAGTGGAAATGTCATCAGTGTTCAGCAGCTACATATTCTTGTTCACTTAAATTTCTTATGCTCAGCATTTTGATGAGGTTGGATTCCGTTTGTTTTCTTCCTTGACAATTGCTTTCTATTTTTCTTTTTTCCTAAACTTTTTGATCATTTCTTTGCTCACAAGGTTTTACATTTTGTTTAAGAAGATTTTTTTGGAAACTTTCTACAAACAATAATTTTAAAACAAGATGACTTTAAAACTTTATAAAAGGAGGTGTTTTAAACATATATATTTTTAGGATCCTAGTGTACTTTATTTCACTTGTTATGAAAGTTATTTGTGTTATTTGGTTATTTGAGAACACAATTTAAGTTGAAATATCATCCGTCATTAGCCACATCGCCGGACCTTGCCAAGGGGAGAAGATATGGTTCAATTTCCATCACGTTCGGTCACAACTCACATGGCTATATATGCTTAAAAAAACTCACATGGCTATATCCTATGGGACTGTTTGGGACCGTGTTGGTTTCGATTTTACACGAAATAAGGAAAATAAACCCGCTAAACGGTTCTGCCGCTCGCGAGTCGCGACGCAAAAAGCGAAGAAAAGAACTACACGCCGCAGAATCGCACAAGCAACCTCCCACCAGCTTTCCGCGTATATACTCTCACCCACGGTCCCAAACAGAGCCTATAAAATGTTACTGTTAGAGTTTGTGTGAATAGTGACATAGGGTATTAGGGTTTCGTTGTTTATTTGAATTGGCTAATGTAGTTACTTTTACACATTTTTTTTCACCTTGCAAACAATTACTATTAATATTTCACTAAGTAGTTTTTAAATGTTTCATCAAAACATTGGATGGAAAATCTCTCGTTGGATGTCCGAAAAACAGTGCCCTTTTCGAAAAACAGTGCCCGAAAGGAAGAGGAATAGTAGTTGTGCATCAAAAGGAGATGACAAACCTCTTCTCGATGAACGGCTCCATCCACTTGCTCTTTGAGATTCGCCTGCCATCTCCCCGTCTCCATCATCGCTCCGCTTCGCAGCCCCTCCCACCAAGCAGTCACAACTCCTACAGATCCAAACTCATCCAAGCACAAATCCTTTCGGTGCTGACTAGAAGAACTCGCCTTCACCGGGGAATCAACATTGAGCCTCATCCCTTACCGCCGACGACGAGAATCAACCTCATCTGACGGTCGGCTCTGTAGCCCCTTCTTCAACCGACGCATAACACGGTCCCTCCTCTGGGTGTAAGCGCCTATGACGCCTCTACGGCCCACCACCGGCGAGCTCGCCTTCGTCACCGTCGATGTGGGTTTTGTGCTATTTTGGTCGATGGACCTCTTTGTACTCCCTCCATCCCAGAATATAAGCAGTCTGGGCGTTCAAAATTTTGCCCAAAATATTAGCACTTGAGCATGGGAATAAAAAAATCTTAGCCAGCCAGCTGCACGACACCCTCCCAATGGCACGTCGTTGCCCGCAGGAAAAAATTCCCCAATCCGTCTCCTTCCCTAGCAGGCCCCCGCTGACCGCCGATGCCGCAGGGATTGCCGCTCATCCGCGTAGGACTCTCAGCGCGCTCAAGTGTGGCGACGTCTGTGGTTGGGCCAGGAGGCGCGGCAACGCCGCCCAAATCTCCCAGAGAGGGAGGTCTCGATGGCCCCGTATCGAGCTGCAGTCCTCGGCGGCAGTGAGGACCAGCCTACATCAAATCGAGAACAAACAGAGGAAGGGGGGTCTTGCTCTGCAGTGGCTCAATGGACTGGGCGCGGTTGGGAGGGGGAGGGGTCACCACGGGAAGAGAAGAGACACAAGGGCATTTAAGTCATTGCGCCCTAGAGTTATTTCTGACATTTGAACGCTTCAAATGCTTACATTGAGGGATGAAAGGAGTAAAATGGCCTTCTTTGAAGGACGGCTTTGTAAGATAGCTGATTAATATATAATAAAAATTTGATATTTTAAAAAAAACTTGTCTAGCAAAATTTTTTCTTTTATTGTTTTTCCTCAAAAGAAAAAGGGTGGGCGAGAAAACATCTCACCAAACGGACGACACGTGCCAGTCCCGTGCGGCCCGTCCCCTTTATATATAGGACGCCCCAGATCCGCCTCTCCTATTCGCGTCACATCCCCTCTCTCTAAACCCTAGCGCCTCCGCGACCCGAGCAATCCCTAGGTCTTCGCGCGAGGTGAGCCGCCGCCCCTCCCCCTTTGTCCTAGCGAGACTCGATTCGCCGAAATTTCGCGTTTTTCCTCTGGGATTTCTGGTTGACGTGTTCCGGTGCAGGCGGCGGCGAGGGGATTTTGATTTGACCCGGGATGGCGGAGGAGAAGGTGGGCCGGATCTTCGTGGGCGGGCTGTCGTGGGACACCACGGAGGGCACGCTCACGCGCACCTTCAGCCAGTACGGCAAGGTCATCCAAGCACAGGTAAAATTAGCGCGCCCTGCTGTGATGCTTGTGATTTGCGGGGATTTGAGTCTGTTTTGTTCGGATCCCCTGTTTTGGTGTGGTTTGACGGATAAATTTGTAGATGTGCCAAGAAGATGCGCCCTAGAATTAGAATAATTGTTGAGATGGTTCCTGTGGTATACTGGTACATGGATCTGATTTCCCCCCTTCTCGGTGATAGTCTGTAATATAGTTTTGTGGGTATTATAGTTTAGCAATAAAAAAACTTCACTAAGACACAGGAAGCACAAACAAAAAAGATTTGCGGAAAACCAGATGGTGAAACTGCTTGTTGACTGTGGCATGTTAGTTTAGTTTATTTAAGAATTTAAGAACTGTATAATTTTATATATTATCTTCAGTTGTCACAATTCTGATTCAATGTTTTCTCTATAACAACTATTCAGAACTGTTACATCACATCTATCTTAAGTTTGTACTTCATAGCAATCCTAGATAATAAAAATCACACATTATTTGTGCTTGTTTTGGGGTGGTGCTTGTTAAAAAACTCCTTTTCCAGTGTAGTAGATCTACTTCTTTCAAAAAAGTTTATTAGATTTGATAACTAAAACAATGGTCTTTTTTTTTGAATTGTAACTGGAGCATGTGGTGTTTCTTCTGTACATGTTAGGACTCTTCTGAACCTCAGTCCTCCAATTCCAATCAACACTGATTTGCAGAGGCTGCGGTCACTTCCGTTTCCATATGCTAGAATGTTAGCAAAGTTGCAGGAAAAAGAAAACTCACTAATCAACTGGTTAGCATTTGTGGGGTGCTGTTTTTTCATAAACCAATTGGAGGCATTTGAACCGTTAGATTCAGTTTTGATAGACGCGCTCTGCGTTGTGGGCAGAACCGGAGACCTGTCTTTGCCATGTTAGCACATAAAGATGACTGCTGTCAGCTTTAGATCACAGAAAATGATTTGTAACCGGCATGGTTAATGAGTTCAACAGAAGGAAGCATGATTGCCAGTGCTGGATATGAACATACAGCAAAGTTTGGTAGCATCATTCTTCCTGATCAGTTTGATACTTTAAGCAGAGGAACTATGTCCTTTCAGTAGTGAGGCACTATAGGTGATGCTGAAGAGGGCTGTATGCTCAGCTGCGTTTATATCTGATTGGGAGAACAATATCCTGTTGAAATGGAAATGCTAAGCACACAAAGGAATATGCAAGGATAAAAAAAAATCCCATTTAGGCTTTCTGATTATTTGTTTTTTGAAGTCCCTGGCAGGGTAACTAAAATCTGACATGAGTTAGAAATTGCTTCTTAAATTATTATTGTGCGCTTATACTTCTGGCCAAAAGTTTGGTCTCAGTTCAGTTGGATTGGAGTTTACTGGTTACTGCAGCACATGGGCCTTGCACAGACGTGTTCAGAACCATCAATGTCACTTGTGGTTGCATGCTTACAGTTCTGACTTTCTGATCTCTGGCTAGCGTTGTGTATCAGTTAGCAGTTACAGCTGATTTTCATTTGCTTACAATGTTTGAGCTGTGGTACAAAGGACTGACTGTTACCTTCTACAGTCATGGGAGATGGGTATCACGGTTTGCATACATCAGCTGATCTCATTTCATATCGCCCAAGTTGTATTTGCATGTCATTGCTAGTGATATAATTTCTGGCTGCTCCTATATTTGGTTTCTATCTTCCATGGGTTCATTTTCATTGTATGTATAGGTTGTAACTGAAAGGGACACAGGCCGCTCCAGGGGATTTGGATTTGTCACATTTTCAGAACCTCGAGCTGTGGATGCTGCCATTCGGGGAATGCATAATGGAGAGCTGGATGGTCGAAATATTTCTGTGAACAAAGCTCAACCTAGGAACTCTGATGATGGCTACAGTGGCTATGGTGGTGGTGGAGGTGGTGGTGGTTACTCATCTGGTGCCAGAGGTGGATATCGCAGTGGAGGTGATGTAGCTCCAGCTGCGAGTGATGACTGCTTCAAATGTGGCCGCCCTGGACATTGGGCTCGTGAATGCCCTTATTCAGATGGAGGTGGTAGAACTGGAAGGTATTCTCCTTCAAGATACGGTGGTGGCACTGGGGGACGTGGTGATCGCTTTGGAGGATCCGATCGTTTTGCTCGGTATGATGATGATCGATATGATGGTGGGCGCTACACGGACAGCAGGGATACATATTATGGTGGTGCTGGGCGTGATCGTTATGCTAGTGATCGGTATGCACCAGCAGCAGCAGATCGCTATTCTGGTGACAGGTATGGTGGTGGTGCAGATCGTTACACATCAAGTGGCTTTGCCAGGGAAAGAAGCTATGAAAGAGATGGTGGGCGGCCCAGTGGAGGTTACTATCGTGATGATCCTAGGGGCAGTGGTGGATATGGCAGAGGTTCACGTGTAGGGGGTGGTGCTGGTGGGCCTGCTCGCTTTGGTGGCAGCTACCGTGATAGACCCGCCCCCTATGACCGTCCTAGCAGGGGAGCTGGAGCTCGTGCTTATGATGATCGCTATTGAAGGTTATCTTGTAGCGGAACAGTGACAACTAGTGTGTTTCAATGCGTCAGTATTTAATGCTCTTCAACCAATCAACCCTATGTTATTCAGCGGTGCAGTTTGTTTTATTAGTATGAACCTTTCAGTACTTGAATTATTACGATGTTGGCACTCTGTAGGCAGTGTGATCCTGGTTCCTTTGTTATGCTTGTGTAAGTACTTGCAGTTTGCACCCAATGACTGTAGTCCTGTTGGAACTCAGTTGCAGTATTGATCTTTGAATGTCTGCTGTCCTTGGCGAGACTGCTGTGCTTCCATCATGGATGAATTTTGCGCCAGCCATGCTCAGAGCTGTACTGTTAGTTTACTTGCAGGTCTGGAAATGGATGTTTGCCCCTTCTTTCTTTGATGTGGGCACTCTGATCCAATTTGTTTAGTAGTTGTGTTCTCAAGCAGAAATCCGAAGATATTCTGGTATGCAGACTGAATTTCGAGTAAAATGAGAATGTGAGGATGATATGTTAAGCAGGCAGAGGTTTGCCGTAGTGTGTTTCCTGCTGCTGGTAAATGCAATTGTGTGTATCCTGCTGCTGGTAAATGCAATTGTTCTATCCAATTTTGCTAGTGTTGTTTGGGGGCAGAGGTGTCTCTGGCTTGTTTGTTTTGTTCTCTAGTTTACATCTGCTTCTCGAGGTTTTCTGATTTGCATCTGCTTCCCTTGGTGAAAGGTTCAGTAAGTTCTGGTTTCCTGCTGCTGAAATGTTTGGGAGCAACATGCTGAACTACGTTTCAGATTCTACGATAAATCTCAAATCACATGAGTTTGCGCTTGCTTCCATTAGTAGCGAATTTCCCTGGAAATAGGCCTAACTAATCTACTTGGACTATGAATCCCCAGCTAAATGGCATCGCTATGTTCTTTGCTAACGTGTTACTTATTGGACGAGAGCAAAGCACTCTGACTCCTGCAGCAAAAGAAAACGTATCTAATTTATTACGGAAAAAGTCTACATCACCCCCTCAACTATGAGGGGTGGATTACATAACCCCCGATATATGAAACGGTCTATATCATCCCTTGATTTTTTTTAAAATTGGTCAAATTACCCTTTAAAGCAATTTTGAAAAATCATAGTAAATCACGGAAAATTCATAAAATAAAAAGTTCAATTGTGCTGAACTCCAAATGAGTAGATCTATGATATGCTTTAGTACATTTTTTTTACAGCTATAAAGAAAATCATAGCCAAAAAAATAAAGTAAAGCATGCCATATTATATGTTCACTTGGTAGATCTACTCATTTGGAGTCCAATACAACTGGATTTTCCATTTTATGAATTTTTTATGATTTGCTATGATTTTTCAAAAATGCTTCAGGGGTTAATTTGACTGGTTTTGAAAAGTTCAGGGTGATTTAGACCGTTTCATAGGTTGGAGGTTATGTAGTCCACACCCCATAGTTGAGGGGGTGATGTAGACTTTTTCCAATTTATTACATTTGCTGCATTATGTCTTTTGTGCGTGGCTGACAGGCTGCACTGATGAAACTATTTAAGATTGAGAGCATTAGAAGTGTGCCTACTTCTCATTATCCTGTCCGGCTAAAAGTTCACAATTTGCTTACTCCATACACGATTCACCATAGACAGGAATTGGAAGGTCAGTAAACATGTTGTCTAAGCTACTACATACCTTTGGAAGGTAAGTAAACATGTTGTCTAAGCTACTAGCCTACTACATACCTCCATTTGAAAAATGGTACCACCTCTGTTTTTCAAGACGTTAAATATGGAACTTGGCATATAAGTACACTCTCAACTCAGACTATACGTATAGAGCCCATATGTTGGCTCTATCACAAGAAACAATGGTCTACAATGTAGATTTTGTATCATGAAGTCTATTATTCCTTTTGAATTGACATGTCAAGCATGCGGATTTTAGAAGGATCGCACGTCCCAATGCCATTGATTTTAGAAGGATCGTTGTGAAGGAGTGTTGTGAAGGATTTGTGTGGATTGATTTTATTGAAACTCAATTGTTTTGTGCGCTTAAATTTTTTCTTTAGACATCATTTTTTTGTCTACTCTGGTTGATTTTGACTTTCCTTTTCTTTTGTTAATCCTCAATTGTGCACGTTCCAGTTGGCATAAAGACAAGGTGAGAAGTTCCATTATTTAAGAAAACATCCACCATAGTTTTGTGTAATCAAGAGCGGACATAGCAAAGCTGGAAAGCATAAGTTTATAAGCGATTAATACAAAAAATAGATCTTTAATCATGTTAGAAGCCGTCGAGATTAGCTGATCCTTAATAACATGTCTTTGTAAGCTAAGGGTGTGCCAAGCACGACGTACTACAATTAGAATTTTAGCTTAGGTCCTGATCTAATGAAGAAAAAAGTAAACCAATCCTAAAGTCTAAGATTTGGATATATAATTTGCTAGAAATAAACATCATGGAAAAAATTCATATAATCTTAATTTTGAAGCTCGTGGACCGTGGACGTGTGACTACGACCACTTGTCTATTAGCTGTGATGGACGTAGGTGTGAAGTTGTGGCACAAAGGAACGAAGCTCAAAACAAATGGCATTATTTGCCTTTTACGTCCTAACCCATTTAAACCACTTGTCCACTTGGGGCAAAAAATGATGAAAAGCTAAAACAAAGCTGGTACATTCAGAGCCAAAGCTGGCACAATGTTGTGCTGCTTCAAGAATGGCATTGCTTGTTTGTTATTTTTGTCTTAACCACTTGATATTTTCCCTATGTTCTATGCTAACGTGTCGCATATTGGACGAGAGCAAAGCACTCAGGCTCCTAGCGGAAAAAGTAAACGCTCGGCCGTAATAACATTTGGTGCATTATGTCTTGTGTGCGTGGCTGCACTGACGAATGACTGATAGACTAGGATTAGTGTACCCACACAAAGTGCAGCATCTAGAAGAAGTGTATGTGCCCACAAAGTGCAAGCTGTGTACAGGACCTTGCTTGTTTGCAAAGTTGCTAGTACCACATACTGTGTTTTTACTAGGGTGCGTTTAGTTAGTCAAATTTGCGTGAATGAATAGTGTATTGGGGTGAAAGGTTGTGGAGAAAATCTGTGTTGGGACGCGTGCTATCAGAGAAGATGTGATAGAGATGTGACAGATGAATAGTGAATTGGAGTCCAAATTCGACGAACTAATTAAACAAGGTTCAGGATCGAAGGAAATTCATGTCTGTATGGTGCCACACTATAGTTGCACAAATGAATTGTACTTCAACTGCCATATAGTAGACATTTGAATGATTGGTGGATACATCTAATCACTTCAAACATAACATTGAATAACAAGTTAGATGTAGCATAATAAAGTTGTTTCAATCAAGGGAGACGAACAACCTCTGCTTCTAACTTTAAGGTTTGTTTAATGCAACAAACTAAAATAAAACTAATATTACAACATGACAGTTGCCTATCTTATTTGATGGTACACGTTGACGTGCAATTGCACATGAGCGTACTTGCAAGCAACTTACAGGTTACGAGACCGGTTTAGTAAGAAAAGACGCTCTGCTACCTCTGACATTGATGGTCTCTGATCCACGTCAAGGTTAAGACATTCTGTAGCGATCCTTGCCAAGCTATGAAGAAGCTCTAAATTGCTTGCAAGTGCAATTTCACTGTCAAATAACTTGGCTACCCTCTTCTCTTCTTTCTGAGCTTCAAGAAAATTACTTACTAAGTTGTTATCGTCAGTGGCCTTTTTCCTACTTATAAGTTCCAAGATCACAACCCCGAATCTGTAGACATCATTTTTTTCTGTTACAGGTCTTGTTTGCAGGTATACTGGATCCATGTAACTTCTACCACCAATGTCATTATATGCTCGTTCCTCATCTCTTGCAACCAATCTCGTTACATCAAAGTTTGAGATCTTTGGCATGAAGTTGTCATCCAAGAGTATATTTGCTGACTTAAGATCGCCATGTATGATTGGATTATTGGTTTTTGAGTGCATATAAGCTAGACCGTCCGCTGATTGTGCAGCAATACTCAAACGCACATCAATGTTGAGAGGAAGTACCATGTTGTTACCATGAAGAATATCTTCGAGGCTCTTATTGGAGATGAACTCATAAACAAGCACCGGGATATCAACTTCGATGCAACATCCTATTAGCCTAACAATATTCTTGTGGATGACTTGAGATTGGGTGATGATCTCATTTGCAAATTGTTTATTATTCTCTGGAGCACCACCATTTTTCGACCTTTTCACCGCAACTGATTTATTATCAAGAAGACCCTTGTAAACTTTATAGTCGCGACCTTCTCCAATTAAATCTCTACTCTTTAAAATTTCCTTAAGATCTTTCTTTTTTAAAATCTTTGTAATTTTTGCTTTCTCCAATATGGGCCCGCCATTCTTTTCATAAAATTCCCTTTTCCTCTTTTTCTCTTTGTGAAGGAGAATGAGGAGCAACAGAGCGACAAAGATAAAGAAACCACCAATTATACCTGCATGGGAAGCAAAAAAAAAATTGTTAAGTGAGGTAGTAGAACAGAACTTTATGTTAGATCTAGACCACCTTCAACACATTGCAAGTGGCATTTCTAATTAAAAAATCCTTCTACTAACCATGCTACTCCCTCTTTTTTATTTATAAGGCGTGCACATATACCGAAATTTAACATTTACGATCTTGGCAACAATTTGACTATTATTTTTTTTATAATACAAACTTTACATGTTTGATTCGTAACAAAATATGCTCTACAACTATTAAAGTTTATAACCATAAACAATGTAAGATAAGATAAATGAATGATGACATTGTTAAACCTCAATATACATTAAGTCTAGCCATCAATGGCTGGAATCATATATATATAGTCCTATTACACTAAGCTTAGTGCTTACCTACAACCATCTTTGCTACCAAGGGGAATATGTCGTGGCATGTTCCTGTTTTTCCGTCGCCTTTCATTCCGAGTTTGCATGGACAGTCATACCCTAAAAGCCTGTTCTTGCATATCCCATCCCTTGAGCAAGGATACAAATCAGGGCGCTTGCATTCATTGATGTCTGCAAGCAAAAAAGTGGTGGGATTAGGACGGGAAAAAGTCGGACTATATATATTTCATGAGGTCAGGTATAATATTACCTTGGCATCCATTAGGGATGTAGGGGTTTCCCTCATAGTGTTCCAGGCACTTGCAAATGTAGCCATTGGTCACATTGGAACAAGAGCTGTTACCGCTGACGCACGCGTAGTTGGGAGGCGGCTTCTCGCCTTTTGCCGGGCATTTGGCGTTCCTAATGGCGAAATCGATCACGTAGGGCACGCCCCTGGGGAACTTGTTGCTGGTGTTGCCGTACAAGTCCGCCGTGGAGAAGTTGTACCATGAGTGCTCCACCACCATGGCGAAAGAGCACGGAGTGTTAGCCCACAATGAGTTGTTCAGGGTATTAGGGGCCATCCCGACCTTAACACCGGTGAGCGGCATGGACTCTGGTAGGGAGGCTTGGCAGCAGCCCCGCCCAGAGCACGAGCCATTGGACGCGAGCTGTAGGTTTTTCCAAAGGAAGGAGTTGCAATCGACGAGGTAGTCGTTCCCTTGGTTATCAAGTGCGGTGTTGTACCTGAACACCATAGGCTGGACCACCATGCCTACGCCAACGAGGACGTTGCGCGCCAATGACACGAGGAACGGGCCGTTGGGCCCGTCGATCAGGAACGCCAGGGTGGTGAGCGTCATCCTCTGGATCCTGCTGGTGGCGTTCGTGTTACACTCTGACGCCACTCCGCCATACAGACGTGCCTCATTCTTGGCGATTGATATGTCGATGAGCTCCACCGGCAAGATGTCTGTCCGTCTGATGGAATAGTTACCTGTATTGGAGGTCGTGTAGGAGAAGACAGCCGTCGCCTGGGCCGATCCTCCGACGACATCCGCAAGGAAGGCGCGAGGAGGCTGGAAGGAGTGGTTGCAGGTGATCTGGAAGCCCTCAAGGAAGCAACCTGGTTTCAGGCCGAATGGGAAGGGGATGCTGATGTTGCCGCACTTGTCCGGACAGCCCGGACGTGTGATTGGCAGCAGATCTTGGTGTTCATCAGCAATGGCGGCAGAACCAGCTCCAAGCAGCACTATTAGGATGTGCAGCAGCAGCAGCTGGGATTGCGAAGGCGTGGTCATGGCGCTAGCCGTTCCTGCTGCCACCGCTGGCTAACTGGATGGAAACTAAGCTTGCATCCGCATGGTTCATATAGAACATCTACAGCTAATGACACACCTTGCCGTAGACCTTTATTTGTTCGGTTCTGAAGAACCTGCGTACTCCCTCCGTCCCGTAAAGAATGCAATTCTAGCATTTGAAAAGATCTCACAAAGAGTCCAATTATAGAAAATAGATATAATTACCTGTCTAATTAAATAATCAGATCTGATCTGCATGTCAAAACTTATTGCGTGTGGCTAAAAAATAGAAGTACTAGAGTTTTTTCGCGTCACCACTAATCTATCTAAAAAACTAGAATTGCACTTTTTATGGGATGGAGGGAGTATATATATGTTTATTTCCATTGCGGTTTTCACTTAGGCCTGGTTTAGATGGCAAATTTTTTGCCAAAAATTTGCTACTTTTCAACTCTCTCACCATCACATCACATTAACTACACCAAAAGACATGTCCAGAGCAGTAAATGTAGGTAAAAAAATGACTAATCACACAGTTCTGTTGTACATCACGAGCCGAATCTTTTGAGCCTAATTACCCCATGGTAGGATAATATTTACCACAAACAAACGAAACATGCTACATGGGTGCTACAGGAGTTGGAACAATTACTTTTGCTAGTTTTTTTTTGCCAACTAAACAAGGCCTTAATTTGAAGTATCTCTGGAGATAAAAAAACTAATTTGTCTAAGTTGACTGGAATTTGTTGCAAATATAGGGGCTATCTGCAATAACAAACATATGTTAAGACTCAAAATGTTGCTGGGTTTTTTCATACTGAGTAACAAGGATTGAACATAGTAATTTATAATGCTAACACGGGTAAATGTTCCAAAATGTTATCGTTCAATATCAACCAAATGCACTGACAAAATAAACTAATTTGATGTAATATATAGTGCCGGTATATTTTTTATAAACTTGCTTAAAGTTAGCGAAATTTAATTCATAACAACTAAAATAACCTTATATCCAAGATGAATATGTATAAAGTTTGTAGATGTGCGTGCCTACATTCAGTATATATAGACATAAGTGATCAATACGTGCATCGTTACACAGATTGGAAAGACTTGTGTGATTAGGCAAATAATATTAGACAGTTATGGATGTAATCGCGAAGCCATAGCACGAAGCTTAGATGCTCCAAAGATATGGTATTATTTGCTGTTTATATGTCCTATAATCCGTGGTATCCACTTGTCCACTAGTAGGGGAAAAAGATTATAGTCTGCAAGCTGCTTGGCACGATAGAAGGCTTGAAAATATATTCCATACATTTTGAAGCAAAAAGCTGGCATAATGGTGGCGCGCTTCAACAATGGCATTGTCTGATGTGCATAGTTGGCGTCGTCTTAACCACTTGCCAGTTTGACAAATATAGAGGACTTGGCGTAGGTCAATGCCGCGGTTCTGTAGACTAGCTTGGGCCTATTTGGTTCTCATGCATGATGATATATAGAGCTACAATTTAGTCACGTCATATTGGATGTTTGAATGTACTAATTATGAGTATTAAAGGTAGACTAATGGAAAAAACTATTCTATAACCGTAGATTAATAATTCACGAATATGAATCTATTAAACTTGATTAGTCTGTGATTAGTCAATATATTTACAGCTGACTCTCAATGCGGTGCAGTTGTGGGCTTAGGGCACTCCCAAGGGGCTAATAATGATAGTTTCTATCTTCATAGACTACGCTGCCAGCTAAACAAAAAAAATAATAATGTAGCACCCAAGTTAATGAAGAAAGAGAGGAGAAAATGTGAGAACGGTTAAGGGCAGTCCCAATGCAAGAAACCACTGCGGTTTCTATAGTATAGGACAACGTGTCAAGAAACTAGTTCTTCACAATGCAAAAATTTCTGCCAAACTTCAGACAAACAATTGACCAATCATGAAACTTATTCCAATATCTCCTCTCTGGATCATTTGTGCCTCAATCTGCTCTCCATCACCGCCTCTCTCTCTCTCCACTTCTTTTTTTCCCACAGAGCGTGTCGCGGCGGCCCGGAGCTCGCCGGCCCCAGCGTGCCCGCCGGCGGTCGCGCCCCCCCACGGTGAGCGGCGGCGCGGGACGGCCGCCCCGCCCGAGCTCGTCCCCACCGGCGGCCGGATCCTCCGCGACGGCCACGGGCGCGGAGGCCCGAGCGCGGAGGCGGGGGCGTCGCGGCCCGGTTGCAAGACGGCGCGGGGACGGCCGCCCGCCCGAGCTCGTCCCCACCCGCCACCGGCGATCGGATCTTCCGCGGCGGCCACGGGCGTGGAGGTGGGGGCGCGGAGGCTCGGGCGCGGGGACGGCCCGGCCACTCGAGCTCGTCCCCACCGGCGTCCGGATCCTCCGCGGCGGCCACGGGCGTAGCGGCCGGCACGGAAGCCCGGGCGCGAAGGCGGGGGCACGGCGGCCGGGCGCGGAGGCGGGGGCACGGCGACCGGGCGCGAGAGGCACGGGCTCGTCGGCGTCGAGCGCTGGCGTCGAGCCTGCGCGGCCGCACCGGATCCGGACGACCGCCTTGGAGAGCGGTCGTTTCTCCCCAATGCTGTTTTTGCGATTTCTACCCTTCTCGATTCAAGTGAGGACGCCGTTTCCTGAGGAGGAAACGATTTCTACTGATTTCCTTCTCTTTCCTCATTTATTAGCTGCCAAGTCATCATTTTTGCCTATGTGGCAGCTCATTTATTAGGGATGGAAACCACCTTATTTATTGCCATTGGGACTGCCCTAGCACCTCCACACTTGGAACGAGGCACGAAGAAACCATCATTTTTGCATTGGGAGGAAACGAGTAGTTTCCATCGTCGGTAGGGTACAGGCTGCATTCGCTAGCCGCCGCGTGCAGGCCATGGAAGCTACTCGTCCTCGCTGCCACACGCCCGCACGACCCTCTCGTCAGCCGCGTCGAGGGCTCGCACCGACAGTGTCGTCACACCCGTGCGTGGCCCACTCGCCAGCCACACCAGCGCCGACCTCGCGCGCCACCCGCACCGCCGCACCTGCGCCCACACCGGCCTCCCTCGCCGTCCATGTTGCTCTACTCCGCTGACGTAAGACCTGCTCGTTGGTCATGCTGAGCGCCCGCACAGGCCTTGCTCGCCGACCTTGCTCCCCGCCTGCGCCGACTTCCCTCGCCTTCTGCACTAGCCTCATTGGCCGACCGCGCCACCGCAGGCCCCGCTTACCGGCCATACTGAGCGCCACACCAGCCGCACCCTGTTGACAGATGTTAAGAGTAATTTTTATGCTCTCAATTCTTGCATAAATCTATAGAATATAAGCATCCACACTAGTGGTAGGACTTACTACCGACAAATTCCACAAGTGTAGGTGTTTCTATATTTTGTTGGAGGGCACACCAAAATACGCATGAAATTAATGATATATAGTTGAGAGCAAGTGAACAAATGACCTAAATAGGACGCCATCACAAACAGTCTTAAATGTTAAATTGGATTGCACGATTGTGAAGCTCATGATCAAAATCTATATATTATTTGTTTACTTTATAGATCGAATGAAAAACATATATGAAATAAACAAAATATATAATAAGAGGTGGTGACGTCATTGCTGACGCCAGCACCGCGACGCCTTCACGCGTTGCAGCCCAATGCGGGGATTCTTATATGGCTACCGGAAGGTGGATAAACATTGCAATTTCCCAGCCCACTAAAGCCCACCTAACTTGCTCATTATTATTTTCCCACCAACCCACCTCATGACTATGGATTACAAAATGTTTCAACATTTTCAAAAAGATGTTGCAACATTTTTCAAACAAATGTTGAACCAATATTTTTCATAAAAAGTTGAACAAATTTTTTTGAAAAGAGTTTCACCAACATTTGTTCAATGAAAACGTTCGACCCAATATTTTTCCGACATGTTTTCGTCAATATTTTCATGGAAATGTTGACCAACATTTTTGAAAATGTTCCAACATTTTTTTGCTAACATTTTTTCTTCACCTTTTAACTCCAGCCGCGGCTCCTTCACTTCGTGCGGCTGGCCAGTGCGGGCCACCGAGCTCGCGCGTGGGGCCTTGACGCACGGCCGGGACGCGGGGCGGCGCGGCCGCACGAGCTCACGTCCGCTAGCGGAGGCACGTGCGGTCCGTCCACCTCGCGGGTACGGGCGCACACGGTCCCGGTGGTGGCCGCCGGTGTAGAGGGGCCACGACCGGCGGATATCGCCGGCCGCCGGCGAGGCTCGGGGTAGCATGCCCGCGCGGAGCTGGGGGCGGCGGCGGCCCACTGGTGGTGCGGCTGCGGCACAAAAGCAGTGAGAGGAGGACTGTGGTGATGGGGTTTGTTGTAGATCTAATGGTGGTTGGTTATTGCACGAATCTCAAATATTGAAAATTTCAATGGGTTAGCAACTTCCGAAAGATATATAGGATTTCCCACCCAACACGGGCCGTGTGCGGCGTGGTCCACGGTGTCCCATTAGGCCCGTGGCCCACACGAGCGCACGGTGGCCCAACAAGCAGCCTAGCAGAAGCGGCCCAAGCCTGCTGACGCGGCGACCCACCAGGCACGCGTGGTGCGTGCCCGCTGGTGGCACACTCGAAATCGGTTCCCCAGTCCGCGCTGGTTTTTTCCCGGTTCTTTTGCTTCAATGTAGCCCTGGTTCACTCGGTTCTGCCCCTGTTCTCACAGCTTAGTTACTTTTATTTGCATTTGGTCCTTTGTGAATTGCATGTGCCGTGTGTATGGATTTTATGAACTTGTATGGACTCATTACTTGCAGTTGTGGACTATGTGATGATTATGGTGATTATTAAACTGCCTATGATGATTACGGTGATATTTGAACTATGTGTGATGATTATGAACAATCTGTAATGATTATAAACTCCTTGTGATTATGTTTATTCCATGGTGTAGCATATATGAAACTGCATTAAAAAAACAAATATGACCTTTGTCGTGAGTAAAAGCTATAGCTCACAACAACCAGCATGCCTTTGCTGTGAGCTTTGGCTTTTGCTCTCTGCAAGGAGGGCACGGTGTGGTGCCTGAGAACCACCTTTGTTGTGAGCCTTGGACCCGGCTCACAACACAGTTTGAAAGTGTGTTGTGAGCCGTGGACTTGCCACATCATGCTTCTGTGCCGTGAGTCAGATCCATGACTCATAGCACACTTTTAAACTGTGCTGCGAGCAGGGCGTTAGACTCACGACAAGAGGGCCGTCATCGTGACGCCTGGTCCTTGCTTTGCTGAGAGCAATTGCTGCTCACGGCACACGTGTGACGTGAGGCTGGCTCTTGGCAAACAACCCTTTGCTGATCGGATGGTGCCGTGAGCTCTCGGTAAACCGTGTGCTGTGAGGAAAGAGGCTCAAGGCAGAGGCCTGTTTCCGTACTGAGTAGACTTAGAAAAAAAACAAACGATATACATCCAACCAAAATGGAATAGGTAGACTTAGAAAAAACAAAACCCATATACATCCAACCAAGATGGATCAAGTATCTTTAAAGCTTCTAGATGTGTGACTACATCTGGCTGATTCATGTGGCCGATCCATACGTGTAACGTGTTCGTTACTGCCAGTGTGCCAGTAAGACATTATTGGTTATTAGGCAAAGAACATTATCTGGTGATGGATGTAAGTGGGAAGCTGTGGCACGAAGGTGCTCCAAAGAATTGGTATCATTTGACATTTATGTCTTAATCTATTTATTAACCACTTGTCCATTGGGGCGGGAAAATATGTGTTGTAAGTCCAAAGCAAGTTGCCGTATGTCAATGATGTGGTCATATGTTCAATAATAGATTTATTTCAGCTGCAAGCTGAGGGATTGCGATCTTGTATCCTCCTGGGATCATCAGATCTCCATATGTTCAGAACGTTCATTCTCTGTAGCTATAGGTGGTGTGCGGAATTCAGGGAGATCATTTGTTGGCGAGTCTAGGCACATATTGTGTGCTAATGTGTTGCATATAGCACGACCAGCAAAATACTCTGTGCTGTCCTTTTAGGAGCATTGTTTGTGTATGCGCGCACGTCCACATGCGCATGTGTGTGTGTGTGTGTGGCTACATTGATGTGATAAACTGCTGGATCATTAGGACTTTAGGAGCAATGTAAGGACCAGACTGTCCAGACATGTAGGATTGAAGGAAATTCCTAGCAGAATGGATGACACTATAGTTATACAAACAACTGGTACTTTAAATGCCAAATGACAGTGAAACTTTAATTAATTATAAATCATTATCACTTCAAACATAACATTACATTATATAACAAGTTAGATGACGGGAGACAAACCCTGCTTCTAACTTTAGGGATTCTTTTCACAACAGTAAGTTGAAATAAATAAGTATTTCTACACTGATATATAGTTGCATATCTTATTGGATGGTACACACTGATGTGCAATTGTGCATGAACTTACTGATAAAGAACTTATTGGTAACGAGATCGGTGTAGTTTGAGAAGGCGCTCTGCTACATCTATCATTAATGGTCTCTGATCCACATCACAGTTAAGACACTCCATAGCAATCCCTGCCAGACTACAAAGAAGATCTAAATTGCTTTTCAGTGCAATTTCGTTGTCAAACAACTCGGTTACCTTCTTCTCAGTGTGAGCTTCAAGGAATTTCCTTACTAGGATATTATGGTCGTCATAATATTTTGCTTTTTTCCTGCTTATGAGCTCCAAGATCACAACTCCGAAACTATAGACATCGCTTTTTTCTGTTAGAAGTCCTGTTTTCTTATATACAGGATCCATATAAGTCAAATCACCAATGACATCTTTAGTGTGTTGTTTGTCTATTGCAATCAATCTGGAGATGCCAAAGTCTGAGATTTTTGGTGTGAAGTTGTCATCCAAGAGTATATTTGCTGGTTTAACATCACCATGTAGGATCTTAGTATTGGTTTTTGAGTGCATATAAGCTAGACCATCTGCTGACTGTGCAGCAATGCTCAAACGCACATCCATGTTGAGAGGCACTACCTTATTGTTGCTATGAAGAATATCTTCTAGGTTACCTTTGGGGAGGAACTCATAAACAAGCATTGGGATATCAACTTCGAGACAACAACCGATGAGCCTAACAATGTTCTTGTGGATGACTTGAGATTGGATGATGACTTCATTTACAAATTGCTCATTATTCTTTTTGCTACCACCACTTATAGGCTTCTTTACTGCCACCAGTTTATTATCAAGAGTGCCCTTGTAAACTTCACCAAAGTAACCTTTTCCAATTGAATTTTTACTCTTTAAAACTTCCTTAAGCTCTCCCCTTTTGAAAAGTTTTATAATCGTTGCTTTCTCCAATATAGGCCCGCCATTCTTTTCATAGAACTCCCTCATCTTCTTTTTCTCTTTGCAAAGAAGAATGATGAGTAATAGAGCCGCCACAATAAAGAAACCACCAATTACACCTGATGCACGCACGAGAAGCAACAAAATTCGATTGTTGAGTGAGTGCAAAATAGAACTGTTTTTTTTCATCTAGAAGACCACCTTCAACACGTGACAAGTGGAATTGCTAATCCAAAAATACCCTTTTACTAACCATTATTCTATTAATATCATCCCACAATCATTAAATTTTGTTCTTAAATAGTTAGAAAACACATCTTATACTTTAAATTCATTTTGATCTAACTATAAACACCATTTATTTATTAGAAAATGTGGGAGTATTTTAATTTTTAATCAGACTTACAAGGAAATAAAACCATTAAAGTATAGCAAAACGCCTGTACTTATATAGTCTTTTAGGCTTAACTTAGTACTTACCTACAATCATCTTTGCTACCAGGGGGAATATGGGTTGGCACGTGCCCGTCTTCCCATCCCCTTTCATTCCAGGTTTGCATGGACAGTCATATCCTAAAAGTCTGTTCTTGCATATCCCATCACTTGAGCAAGGATACAAATCAGGGTACTTGCATTCGTCGATGTCTGGACACAAAGCAGAGGTGGTTATATATATAGAATATAAAGTAATCGAAGCCCAAGGTACTTGAATTGCTTTTATATTCCCCTGAGTTATATATAATATAATATAATATAATATAATATAATGTAATGTAATGTAATGTAATGTAATGTAATGTAATGTAATGTAATGTAATGTAATGTAATGTAATATAATATAATATAATATAATATAATATAATATAATATAATATAATATAATATAATATAATATAATATAATATAATATAATATAATATATTATACCTTGGCATCCATTAGTGATGTAAGGGTTGCCCTCGTAATGCTCCAAGCATTTGCAGACATAGCCGTTGGTCACGTCGGCACAAGAACTGTTGCCACTAACGCATGCGTGGCCCAGAGGCGGCTGCTCTCCTTTTGCTGGGCATCTAGCGTTTCTGATGGCGAAATCGATGACATAGGGCACGCCCCTAGGAAACTTGTTGCTGGTGTTGCCGTACAAGTCAGCAGTCGAGAAGTTATACCATGAATCCTCCACCAACATGGCGAATGAGCACGGATTGGTTACCCACAACGAGTTGTTGAGGCTTTTAGTGGGCATACCCACCGAAACACCGGTGAGCGGCATCGTCTCCGGCAGGGAGGCCTGGCAGCAGCCCCGCCCAGAGCACGACCCGTTGGAGGCGAGCTGCAGGTTTTCCATGAGGGTCGAGTGGCAGTTGACAAGGTAGTTGTCCCTTCTGGCACCAGGTGCGGTGTTGAACCTGTATGCCGCAGGAAGGACCTCCACACCAACGCCGACGAGGACATTGCGCGCCAGCGACACGAGGAATGGGGCGTTGGGCCCGTCGATCTCGATCGCCAGGGTGGTGAATGCCGTCCTCAGGATCCCGTTGGTGGCGTTCGTGTTGCAGACGGACGACACTGCGCCGTATGCCCGTGCCTCACTCTTGGAGACTGATATGTCAATGAGCTCCACCGGCAAGACATCCGCCTTATGCCGGCCTACGATCGAATAATTACCTATCTTGGAGACCGAGTAGGAGAAGGAGGTCGTCGTCTGGGCTGATCCTCCAATGACATTAGCAACAAGGAAGGCGCGAGGAGGCTGGAAGGAGTGGTTGCAGGTGACCTCGAAGCCCTCTCGGAAGCAACCGCGCTTCAGGCCGAACGGGAAGGGGATGCTGATGTCGCCGCACTTGTCCGGACAGCCAGGAAGTGCGATTGGCAGAGGCGCATGTTCTGGAGGAATGGCAGCAGCCTGGATCAGGAGAGCCCCTGCTGCAAGTGCAAGCAGGAGGACAAGGATGTGGAACAGCTGGGTCATGATGGCTCAGTTCTTTCTGCTATATATCGCTAGCTAACTGATTGATGATGCTCTCCCGCACCTGCATGCTATAACTATATATAGAGAGAGCATCCAGAGTTGCCAATAAGTTGCACAACACCCCCCCTAGGTTTCACAACCAGCATATATGTGTTATGTTTCATTGCGATTTTCACAGCATAACCCTACTTGAAGTATCTCCGGGAGGGCCTTGACCGGGGTTCGTTGAAAATAATGGAGTTATGTGCAATGTTAAGGTGTTGACACTACACGCAAGATGATGGTGGGTTTTCATAAAGAGTGACGTGGTCTGCACTAGGACTATTACTTGTCTTCAATCCCTAAGAAGAAAAAGAGAATAATTTGGGGAATATAAGTGGCAGAATGCATATATAGTACAACAGTATCTACTATACATTTGCTTCAGACTTGTTTTTCTCCGCTCAAGTGAAATATTTATATTGTGTTAAACAAAGTAAATTTTACTGCGAAATGTAAATTGTACTAGACATCAAATTGCACGCCATGTTATATATGCTCTTGAAAAGGATAATATATATTCAACAGAACAACGTGAGTTTTTGCAATGTTTATGAACTTATATTATTGGTGATGTGATCATATTCAGGGGCACATATTGATTCTAGAAAGCCTGTTGGTGTGGCATCGCCAGAGTCTGGACACCATGATTGTTTCATCTTTCATGAATCAAACAATATGTGGTTGTCACCCTAGATTATGGGTGGTAAACAGCAGCAGTAGGCCTTAGAGCACGGGCAATAATGCATATTCCAATTTGGGGTACCGTACCCAAGATGGGGTATGCTTCTCATCATTATCTTTTCCAGCTAAAAGATCACAATGTGTTTGACGGGATGAGTGAGGGAGGGTGCGGCGTCGGGGATCCGCCCGGCGGAGCGAGGGGCCCTCAGGGCGGGGGCTGCAGGCGGCGGCGGTTGACGCTGGCCCCGCGGCCGCGGGACAGGACGAAGGCAGAGGTAAGTGGACTCGTTTTTGCAGGCTCTGAAGACGACGAAGGGAGGCCGGCGACGGCGGATGGCGCGAGCTTGGCGGAGACGCAGGCGAGCTTCATGTGCTCGAGCGTCGGGTCTTCTTCTGAGCTCGTGGCAGACTTTGTCAATGCTACGCATGGATCGAGGTTCTGGGCGCTGGGTGGGGACGACGAGTCGGACGATGGCGCGCCGACGCCGCGGTCGGAGCGGACGCTCGCGGCGGCCGTTCTCGCGCCGCGGCTCCGAGCTTGCACCCGATGGCGCTATGCGCCGTGATGGGGGCCGTTTATTGAGGCCGATTCGGTGTCCTAAGCCGGCACGACGGCTGAGTTCGCGTTGCAAGCCTTGGAGGGGGCCGATCCCGCCGGCGGGCTATGCTCGGGCTTGGACCTTTGGGGACCTCCAGGCGGTTGATCGCAGGACGGGTCGGAGAAATTGCATGGTTAAGGTGGCGGATCTGGCGGCGGAGAAGGAGTAATTGGCCGGCGGCCGCTGGGGGAAGGGAGAAGGCGAGGGGTCGCCGGTGCTGCTGCCTGTCGAAGGTGGAAGACGGTGGATTCAAAATTCGAATCGCTGTTCGGTGTCCCTACGGTGGACTGGGCTGTGCTCGGAGAAGCTAATGGGCCAAGGCGAGGCCCAAAACGTGTTTCACTTTGCCAAAGGACTAGGGCACATTTTCCTGGCGCAAGGGAGGCGAATGGTTCGTGGTAGTCACCGTTTCGCTCCCCAGTACCGTGTTCGCGATAGCCAGGAAGGAGAGGGCGAGCGAGGAGGGGCCATGGCGGCGTGGTCTAGAGGAGGAAGGAGGGGGATCGTCGCGGGTCCTGGCCATGGCGGTGGTGCGCCTCTGATGGGGCCGCGCGTGTGGCCGCCGATTTCCGGCGCGGCCCGGGGGCGGGGCCGGGCCGCGGCGTCCATTCCCCGTCGTGGGAACCTAGGGCTGCGCAGAGGGGGCCTCAGGGCAGGGGGTTCGTCGAGCATGGAGGAAGGGACAGAGGCGGTTTCCGTGGTCAAGGTTTCTTGAGTCAAGGGCGAGGTGTTGGAGGCCGTGGGGTGATTGGTGCAGGGGCCGCGCGACCACAGGGAGGAATTGTGGCCGGCGGCCGTGGAGGTCAGTGGCGTGCACGAAGGGAAAGAGAGGCGGTGGAGGCAAAGAAGGACAATGACTTGGTGGGGATGCAGCAGCCTTTGGAGATTGGAGGGGATGTAGTGATGGGGGAATCTGGTGAAGGAGTTGGAGGTGATACAGAAGAGACGAGGGTGGGAGTCAAGTGCTCTCGCTGTACGAAGAAGGGGCATAACATAGCAGCTTGCACGACGGAGATCTACTGCGTGATTTGTGATGCGCATAATGACCATGTTAACCACAGGTGCTCTGTTCTGAAGTTGCCAAGGCCTGTTTCTCATGCAGTGGGTTATGCGGTGCATGGTCTTGGATTCTACCATATCCCTCGTCCTCCTTTGTCTAGGGCTAAGAAGGATTCGAGGATGGCTCTCATTTCTGTGGAGGGAGGGCAGGTTCCTATGGAGGAGGTGAGAAGGCATCTTGAGAGGCTGTTTCCGGGAAGGTGGACCTGGGAACTGATGGTTCATGAGGAGAACTCGTATCTGGTCAAGTTCCCCTCTAAGGTAGAGCTCCAGAGGGCGGTTGCTTTTGGGGGTGCGGACATTAAGGGTGACAAGGTGCCAACGGGGGCAAGGATGAAGTTTGAGTTATGGAAGGAGAAGGAGGCGGGTTTTCTGTTACCTAAGGTTTGGGTAAGAGTTTATGGGTTGAGGAAGGAGCTTTATGAGTTCCAGGAGTTGTGGGCGGTGGGCTCTATGCTTGGTTCCACCCAGATTGTGGATATGGAGACTACGAGGAAGAGTGAGTATGGTCGCATTTTGGTGGCGGTCCTTAATCCGAGTCTGATTCCGGAGCAGATGGATGTGGTCATTGGTGATCACTATTTTGAGCTCGAATTTGAGGTTGAGAAGTTGGGTTTTGATGAGAAAGGAGAGGAAGCGGAGGTTGAGTGGCACAAGGAGGTGATGGAGGCAGGTTGGGAGGGTTCTTTGTCGGATGGGCTGGTGGGCGAGGAGGAGAAGCTTGAGAGAGAGTCGAAGAAGTTAAAGAGAGATGTGAATGGGAGTAGGGGGCAGGGGATAGATAAAGATGCCCAGATTGGAGAGGAGGTTTTTTTAACTTGGAAGGAGCAAGTTCAGGGTATGACAAAGGAGGAGTTTGAGGCTTTTCTGAGGGCTAAGGCGGGGGAGATTTTAAACCAGGCAGCTGATAGAGTCTTTGAGGAGGTTGCAGACAGGGTGTTAGGTGAGGATGATGAGAAGCAGCAGAAGAAGGAGATGGAGGGAGGAGGTAAGGCGGCTGGAGGAGACAAGGAGATGGAGTTGGAGGTCAGGATCAGAGAGGCAGCAATGGTTTCTGATGCTAGTAAGATGCAGGTCAGGGCCAGTCCGAGGCTTCAGGGGTCTAAGGATGAGCACATCCTGACTAAGGCCGAAGGGAGAGTTGCCAGGAAGAACCTAGAGTTCCAAGAAGGTACTCCTTTCCCCTCCTCTTTACTTCAGTTCCTAGAGACCTAGCTTTAGATGGTTTGCATCAATTAGGTATCAACCTAGGGACTTCTAGTTTAGAGAAAGACAATAATTATTATAACTTGTTGGGTTTGGGCTCGGGCGGGGATGATTGTGAGGTGGAGAGCTTTAATTCGGTTTGGGTAGACACAGATAGTGAGGAGGAGCGTTTGGAGAAATTGGAATTAAAGGCTCTAAGAAGTCTTTGTGGTGATTTGGTAGAAGAGATATTTGATGAATCAAGTTTTCCTCTAAGTAGCGAGCTTGATGATGTTGGGCGTAAGGGAAAATCACACGCTAAGTCGTATTTGAACAAGATTTGTAAGTCAAAGTGGGTTAAATTTTCTAAAAAAAGGGCCAAATGAGAGGAATATTCTGCAGAGGCCTTAGTGACTTGGCTAAAACAAGGTTTCTGAGGGAAACTTCTTTAGAGCAGGACCTAGCGTTCATTGCTTTATTGGAGACAGGGAAGAAGGATTTCTCCCAGGGAACACTAGATAACTTTAGTGGGGGAAAGAATTTCGTGTGGCACTGGACAACTCTTAGGGGGAGGTCCGGGGGCATCTTGCTTGGAGTTAATTTAGATTGGTTGGATGTGGGGGGTATTGAGGATGGGGACTTTTTTGTGAAATTCAGAGTCAGGGACAGGAGAAGTGATTTTAAGTGGGTTCTGGTGGCCGTTTACGGGGCGGCACAACCAGAGTTTAAGGAATCTTTTCTGACATAGTTGGTGCAGGCGTGTAGTAGTGAGAGTCTTCCTTTGTGCATAGGTGGGGATTTTAATATTATCCGGAATAGTAGTGAAAAAAACAATGATAGATTTGAGGAAAGATGGTCTTTTCTGTTTAATGCGGTGATTGACAGTCTTGACTTACGTGAGATTGAGATGTCTGGACGTAAGTTCACCTGGGCTAACTCTCGTAGGGTACCTACATTTGAGAGGCTAGACAGGGTGTTGGTCAGCACGGATTGGGAGCAGAATTTCCCACTTGCGACAGTGGAAGCCCTTAACAGGGAGATTTCTGATCATACTCCTCTATTACTCAGTCTGGGCGATAAAGGCAAACCCAAGAAGCAACCACCCTTCAAATTTGAGCTGGGTTGGTTGATAAAGGACGGGTTTTTTGAGGTGGTCGCCGAGGTGTGGAAGAAAGAGATCAGGGGTACTTCCCCAATGCAGAGATGGCAAAACAAAATTAGAAGGCTGAGACAATACTTGAGAGGATGGGCACAAAATATGAATGGGGCATATAAAAAAGAAAAGCAGGAACTCATGAAGAAAGCTGAGGAGCTGGACAAATTAGCTGAGTCCCAACTGCTAAGTCAGAGGGCTTGGGATTTAAAGCAAAGTATACATGAAAGACTTAATCAACTACTCAGAGAGGAGGAATTAAAGTGGTTGCAAAGGGCTAAGACCACCAAGATCTTAAAGGGGGATAACAATACAAAGTATTTCCAGATGATAGCTAATGGCAAGAGGCGGAAGACGACGATCTTTCGGCTCGAGCAAGAGGAAGGAGTAGTGGAGGGGGAGGAGCAGCTCAAAAAATTTATCACAAAGTTTTACAAAAATCTCTTTGGACCATCGCCTTTTTGTGGGCTTACGCTCAATGAATCGTTGGTGGAGGATATCCCTCAAATTACTAGCTCGGAGAATGAGTCGCTTTTGGCGAACTTTTCGGAGAAGGAAGTTAGAGAAGACATTTTCCAATTGAAACATAATAAGGCTCCGGGACCCGATGGTTTCCCTGCGGAGTTTTATTAGGTGTTTTGGAGTCTCATCAAAGATGACCTAATGGCCATGTTCCGAGACTTCCACGCAGGGGACCTGCCTCTCTTTTGTCTTAACTTCGGAATTATTACGCTAATTCCCAAGGAGAAGGAGGTCAAGAAGATTCAGCAATATAGACCCATTTGCATGCTTAATGTTAGTTTCAAAATCTTTACAAAAGTGTTGGCTAACAGACTCACGCCGATAGCATGCAGGATCACTAACCAGTCTCAATCGGCTTTCCTTCCTGGAAGATATATCTTGGAGGGGGTGGTGGTGTTGCATGAACTATTCATGAGCTGAAAATAAAGAAGCAAAATGGCCTCATTCTCAAACTAGATTTTGAGAAGGCGTATGATAAAGTCAACTGGAACTTCCTTCAGCAGGTGCTTAGAATGAGGGGGTTTCCAAGGTTATGGTGCCAATGGATGGAGAATGTGGTTACGAAGGGCAGCGTTTGTGTGCAGGTCAATGATGATCTTGGGCACTTCTTCCAGACGGGGAAAGGTTTACGGCAGGGTGACCCCCTATCGCCTATTCTTTTCAATCTGGTGGCAGATATGCTGACAGTGTTAATCGAAAGGGCAAAAAGTTTAGGTTTCCTTGATGAGCTGGTGCCTCACTTAGTGGAGGACGGTCTATCCATACTGCAGTATGCAGATGACACGATCCTGTTTATTGATGATGATCTTGAAAAAGCCAAGGGCTTAAAAATAGTGCTCAGTGCATTTGAGAAACTGTCCGGTCTAAAAATCAATTTCCATAAGAGTGAGATATTCTGCTTTGGGGAAACGAGGGATAAATCCGAAGATTTTGTTCGTCTGTTTGGGTGTAAAGAGGGTGAATTTCCTTTCAGGTACTTGGGAATTCCCATGAGTCCTAAGCGACTCTCTAACAAGGATTGGAGATTGGTTGAAGAGAGATTTCAGAAAAAATTGAGTAGTTGGAAAGGAAAGATGCTTTCATCGGGAGGTAGATTAGTTCTTATCAATTCTGTCCTATCTAGCCTGCCCATGTTTATGATGTCCTTCTTCAGGATACCTAAAGGTGTCTTGGAGAAATTGGATTATTATAGGTCTAGGTTCTTCTGGCAATGTGATGACCATAAGAGAAAATACAGGTTAGCCAAGTGGAGTATTATTCACAAGCTAAGGAGTGTGGGGGGAATGGGCATTATTGACTTGGATGTACAAAATAAATGTCTTCTAAGTAAGTGGATTTTCAAATTGCTCAATGAAGATGGCCTATGGCAGCAAGTGCTTAAAAAGAAATACCTTAAGGGTAAGACCTTATCGCAAGTAGAGAGAAAGAAAGGAGATTCACATTTTTGGCCAGGGTTAATGGAAGTTAAAAATTTGGTGCTTGAGAGAGGTAGGTTTCAAGTTCATGATGGATCCCAGACTAGGTTCTGGGAGGACCCTTGGATTGGTAAAGAACCTTTCAAGGTTAAGTTTCCTTCTCTTTATAACCTGGTTAGGAAGAAGAATATGACAGTTGCGCAAGTAATCAGTACCACTCCATTTAATGTTTCCTTTAGAAGGACATTGGATGGGGTTAATCGGGATAAATGGAATGTCTTAGTGAGCAGTGTTATTTCGATGAACCTTAGTGAACACATGGATTCCTTCCGTTGGACGGCTAGTAGGAATTTCTCGGTTAAGAATATGTATAATGACTTAGTGCTGAGGTCCGGAACTCCGGTAACTGTTGGACTTGGAAAGCAAAGATTCCCTTGAAGATTAAGATCTTCCTCTGGTATCTTAAAAATGGAGTGGTGTTAACAAAGGATAATTTAGTGAAAAGACATTGGAAGGGGTGCACTAGGTGTTGCTTTTGTGCGGGGCAGGAGTCCATCCAACATTTGTTTTTTGATTGTCCCATGGCTAGACTAATGTGGAGAGTTGTATGTTTCACTTTTGGGATTAAGAAACCAATTGACGCGGGGCATCTTTTTGGTCCTTGGCTTAGAAGTTTTTCGAAGAAGCAAAGGAACCTTGTGCTGGTTGGGATGGCGGCTTTTTGCTGGGCCTTATGGATCAGTAGGAATGACCTGGTGTTTCATAAGTCACAATTTAAATCTATTTTGCAGGTGATGTTTAGAGGAACCTACTGGATTAGGTGCTGGGCCATCTTGTCTAAGGAGGATGGCATGGTCATTTTGAAGAAAGGTTGCCGGTTGTTGGAGACTATGGTGTTGGAGATCTTCCATAAGTCTGGTTGGAATACTCGAAGGCGTATCGACATTTAGTTTCGGGTGTTTATGATTTCTTGTTTGCCATGTCTCCCGTACCTTGTTGAAGATGTATCTGTGTTGGTTTGTTGCTGCGCCATAGGGCGGTTGGATGGGTGTATACCTTTCTGGTGCAGCTTTGTTGCTGTGACGTTGTATGTTGGCTGCAGACAATTCCTGGAATTGTCGAGGCCGGAACATTGTTCCATTATCTAAAAAAGATCACAATGTGTTTGCTCCATTCACGATTAATTCACCATTGGCAAGTCATTACAAGGTAAATAAACACATTGTTTAAACTACTAGCTACATTTGAAAAATGGCATACATCTGTTTTTTTACACATGAGACATCAACGTTATGAGATGGAGGTAGTAGTTAAAATATGGAAACCGGCATACGAGAGGAGAATCGACTCCTGCTTATTAGATCGGTAATGCTACATACAAGGCGTCCGACATGAGTAAAAAAACAGACGGACGTGTCCGCACCAGCGCGCCCACCCCATTTATTCTCTCAATGGAGTGGGTTCCACAAGAGAACCTTATCATCTCCTTCCATTCCACCGCACACGCATCCCATCCCTTCCCGCCCCCTCTAGCTCGTTCTCCCATGGAGTCCACCCCGGTCTCCGTGAAGCCACCGTCACTGGCACCGGCGGTACCACCCCCGACATCTCTGGAGACCAGGGACTTGCCGACGCATGACGTTGTGGCGACCAAGGTGGAGCGGAGCAGCATGAACCAACTCGTCATCGCAGTCACTCCAGACCCTAAGCGGTGAGGTCCTCCTGCGTCTCTTTGCTCTCTCCCGTGCTCAATCCTCCCTGGGCCATGGCGCCACCAATGAGTGTTCCCGGAGCGGATCCAATAGCCCACCCAGCTCCTCTCCCCTCCCACGACGTGGATCTGGTAGTTGAGCGTAGGTATTCGAGCACGGTGGTCGTGAATCGAGTGGCGGCACCAGTCAACGCCGGGGCACAGGATGTCGGAGGAGCTCCACCGCGAGCGTCTAGGCGTGCGCCGCCGAGCTCCACCATGAGCGTCTGTCCAGGGGGAGGTCATTGCAGCAACACTAATGCACTGGAAGGAGATGGCGTCGAGGCACAGGCTGCCGGAGGAGCTTCGACGCGAGCGTATGGGCTGCAGGCCACCAAGCTACACCGCGAGCGTCTGGCCGGGGACGTTGTCGCGGCCACACTGATGCATGGGAGGAGATGGATCCCATGAGGGAGCAGTTGGTGGCGGCCCTGGTGTAGCAACCCCGATGAGAGAGCAACCCGGTGATGTGTGAGGCCGGCGGTGTTTTGCGCTCTCAACTCCACGTTTCATTAGGTACTTCGTGATGTTGCAGTGGAAATTTATGTATGTTGCAACAAGCTATAAATAGTGGTGTCAATGTTGCAATAGATGGTTTTAGGTGTTTCATATGTTGATTTCTCATGTTGCAGCCTTTTGTCTTTAGTGTTTCACCATGGTTAGACGGCCACCGCTCCTCCCTAGCATGGCCTTGAACGGGGTATTGAGGCATGGACAGGAGCAACAACAAGTTTCGGAGTATGTTGCAAGGTTTCAGTGTATGTTGCAAGGGTATGTTTTGGGTGTTCCAGAGGTTTTTGAGGAAATGTTGCAAGTGTTTCATGTCAATGTTGCAAAACTAGATCTTGGAGTTGCAGATGTTGTTTTTGAATGTTGCGAATGTTATTTTTGAATATTGTGGAATCCTTCTCATGACTTGATGTTCGGCGGGATTTTTCTGCATCCCATTTTGGACCGGTGATTATCATCGTGCCCTTGATGTTGCAAAAATTGATTTTAGATGTCGCGGGTGTTAATTTTTGATGTTGCAGATGTTGATTTTAAATATTGTGAAGCGCGAGTTAATGTTGCATGCAACATGGTCTAATGTTGCGGTGAGAAAGTTTTTCATTACAATAGATGTGACGGCTACGGTACCTCGAATCTGACGTCTGCTAATTGTCCGATCCTAGCGCTCGGAACGAACTTCCGAGCACTAGCAACTCCCTTATTAGATTCTTCGTATTTTATTACTCTACAACGTAATTAAAAATAGATGCCCTTATTGGACCCTCTTGTGCTATCACAATGCCAATGCTTTTAGGAAGGATCGTTGTGAAGGAGTGTTGTGACGGACTAGTGTGGATTTTTTTATTGAAACTCAGTGTTGTTTTGTGCATACTAATTAAGCTTTTTTTTCCTTCGGACATCATTTTTTTTGTACTCTGGCTGATTTTGGGGTGTTTGGATCCACTTGACTAGAAGAAGTCAAACAATTTTAGTCACTTTAGGGACTAAACTTTCAAATACCAGAGACTAAAAGGTGATTAAAACTAGTCTAGTCTCTAGTCAGGGGTGACCCAACTAAGAGAAACTCCAACAGCCTCTCTAAAATGATCTGACTAGCTAAAATTTCAAAAATACGTTTAAAATTGCAATCCGACATACTCGCTATTTTGTTCGCTCGCAAACCGGCTTGTCATATCTGCCTCCCCGCTCGGTAAAGATGGCCAGCGGCCTCCACTCGCAATCTCCCCCACCTTCCCGCGCCCCTCCCCTTCCTCTCTCCTTCTGGTCACGCCTCGTCACCTCGACCACCTTGCCTACACCAGCCCCCTCCTGCATCTCCCTCCAGTTGGCCCTGCTGCCCAGTCTAGGAGCGGCCGTCCTGGCAGAGGGCGGGCTCCGACAAAGTGTGGCGTCCCTGTGGAGGGCGAGATCTCGGCTGGCGGAATGGGTGGCGCGGGGTAGTGGAGCGTGCGGCATCCCCGAGAGGGCGAGATCCCGGCCGGCGGAGCCGGCAGCGTGGGGCGGTGGAGCATGCGACATGTGCCAATGGAGTGAGTTGCGCGAAGCAGCGAGGCGGAGGAGCGAGCGGTGCGGGACGGTTGGCACGCGGCGGTGCGGGCGGCGGAGCATGCGGCACGCACCGGCGGAGAGAGCCGCGCGAGTCGGCGGGGCGGAGGAGCGAGCGGCGCGAGACGGTTGGCCTCTGCGGCAGCGACAGTGTGCTCCTGCGGTCATGCTGCCATGGACGAGTAGCAAAAGGATGAGGTTGTGGTCTTGTGGATGAGGTTGTGGGGTCCACATGTCAATGAGTTGAAGAGGAGACCAGAGATGAGATAAAGAGTGAAATTTTGAAGAGTCTGTTGGAGTGGAGTCAAATATAAAGAGAGCATCTTAGCTAAAGTCAAATATAAAGAGAGCATCTTAGCTAAATGACTAGCTAAATGAGAATATAGAGAGTGAGATTTAGCTAGGCCCTTGGAGTTGCTCTAAAGGTGACTAAAATGCCTCTCTCTCCTCATTAATTGCCACGGAAGAGGTGAGAAAAGGAGAGGGAGAGAACAATTAATGCTAAGAACAATTAATAATGACTAATTTTAGTCACCCTCCAAACAGGAGGCGGACTAGCGATCCAAACACCCTCTTTGACTTTCTTGTTAGTTGTTAATCCTTAATTGTGCACATTCCAGTTGGCATAAAGACAAGGTGAGAATGAAGTTCCATTATTTAATAAAACATCCACCATATAGTTTTTATGTGATCAAGAGCGAATATATATAGCAAAGCTGTAAAACATAACTTTAACCCATTAATACAAAAAACAAAGAGATCTTTAATCATGTCAGAAGTCGTCAAGATTAGTTGGTCCTTAATTACAAGTCTTTGCAAAGAGCATATCATGTATGTGCCAAGCACGATGTACTACATTTAGAATTCTAGCCTATCTAGGTCATGATCTAGTGAAGAGAAAGGATAAAGTGCTGTATCAATCCTAAAGTCTAAGCTTTGGATAATTTGCTAGAAACAAACATCATGCAAATGATTCATATATATAATCCTATTTTTGAATCTTGTGGACGTGTGACTACGCGTGGACCTATCCATATATATGTGTTCCCAATACAACCGTAAGACTTTGATGATTGGGAGAATAATATTAGCTGGTGATGCAGTAGGTGTGAAGTTGTGGCACAAAGGAGCCTCAAAAAAATATGGATGGCATTATTTGCCTTTTATGTCCTATCCCATTTAAACCACTTGTCCACTGGGGCCAGAAAAACGATGAAAAGCCAAAGCAAAGCTGGCACGAAGGAGGGCTTAAAAAAGTGAGTATTTTCCATTTGCATCTTTATACATTTAGAGCCAAAGCTGGCACAACGTTTGCGCTGCTTCAAGAATACCATTATTGTTTGTTATTTGTGTCTTAACCACTTGCTATTTCAGTTCGTCTAATAAAGAATCTGTGCTGCGATGATTGGGGCTTAAAATGGTTCCATTTGCAGTTAATGCATTCAGGTTGTAGAAGCAATACCAGCACGATGGTGTGGCACCCTCATAATAAAATTAATTAGCGAAAAGTGTCCTTTTGTATCTTAATCTAGTTAACCACTTGTCATTTTTCAAACAAAAGACTTAGCAAATCGGTGTGTGTCAGTGCCGTGGTTCTCTGTACGTGATGGAGTTGAGGGCTTACGACCCTGTGGAGCATGCTTGTATCATTGGATCAGTTACTGCAGCATGTCTCCTAATAGTCCCATGAGGCCATGATAACCATGTTCGCGGAACTACAATTTGCCCCTGCTCCTAGCTCACTTAAGCATCAAAGCAGCTCCTGCTCAGCCACAAGCTCAATGAGTTACATATGGTGTTCAAACCTGTGTGTCTGACAGAAGCAGCGGGGTTTGATATAAACCAATTACTTTGATAAGTTAAGGGAGAAATTAAAGTACTCCCTCCGTTCTTTACTATATACGACATTTAGAACAAGCAAGTTAATTCATTGAACTAAATAGTTTGTCCTAAATGTCATATATTTTATATTTAAGAAAGGATGTGGTATTTACTTAGCAAGTAACTCGATGTAAAGATTAGGAAGCGTTGAACTCTTCTCAGGGCCCCACCTCTGTTAATATATGCCAGGAAAAGCCCCATGGCTTTGCTTACAAGCTAAGCAACTCAAGATACGATTTGACTAACTAACTACCTAGATTACATTGAGTTGTTACAACAGATGTATCTTTACAGCCTTAACTATCTTGAGTTGCTCGGTCTATATGTTTCATGTTACGTATCTTAACATTCCCCCCTCAATCACAACATCCCAGGTTGAGATTGTTTCTGAATAATTTCAGCAGCTTGACAGGAAGAGGTTTGTTAGAATCAAAGTGCGGAAGCGATAACCCCAAGAACACAAAACCAAATCGCAATATCACACAAACGAGAACGACACAAAGGCATGATGTTTTTTTAACGAGGTTCAGCCATGTGCCTACATCCTCGGGGCATGACTACGGGCGCTCCTCCCCATCAACAGCAGCTACACCGGCATTCGGGCACCACCGCGGCAACGCCGCCGCCCACACCAGCCGCCAAGTCGTCTCACGGTTACAACAGTACTGCCCTCATATTTATGGGTTGTAGGGATACAAAGTACGACCGAGACTCTACACCTATCCTACCAAATTACAACTCAAGTCCAACTGTAACCGAACTATACACATATTCGACACATATCTAACAAGGTTTCTGTTGGATTTATGCCCTAGAGCCAATTGGATTGGATCCACTAATGGGTTTGATGGATTTGATCCATTAGGGGTACTAGAGTCTTAATGGGATGGGCTGCAAAGGTTGAAAAGCCCATTAGTGACCTCTATATATACAAAGGTGGGGAGAAGGGAAAACCCTAATTGCTGCTACAGTGCCGCCGCCGCTACAGTGCTCCGCGCGCTACAGGAGTCGCGGTGAACAGTAACCTCGCGCTACAGGAACCGCGATGAACAGTAACCTCGCGTTGCAGTGATTTCTACAGCCCCTCCTCCATCTATATCCTCCAGTTCGTGATCGTTCGTGAGGTGCTAGTACATCTACGATCAGCGTTCCTTCCCCGTACGTGTGGATACCTTGGAGGTGCTACGTTTGGAGCACAAGGGCGAACCGCACGTGAAGGACAAGGTGGACGTGAGCAACTGCACTGCCTGCTACCTCGACGCGTTCGTCTACATCGAGACGGTTCCGCTGCATCTGCGCGTCTAGTGGTAATCCCGTGATCTCTGACAGCAGCAGTTCCTGTTTTGCGGGGAAAATTTTGTTTTGCGCTAGCGTAGCCACCCCGTATCCCTTCAGTTTCGTGAACCCATCAGCCACCTGATCGCCGGTTGATACAAACCGTATTGACAACAATTTCCGTGCAACTCATTCTCTGACGAAGTGATAATCCACTTCTATGTCTTTAGTTCTCGCATGAAACACTGGATTTGCAGAGAGGTAGGTTGCACCAATATTATCACACCAAATTTCGCCATCTTGGGAGAAGGAATGCCAAGTTCTTATAATAGTTTCTGAACCCACAAAACTTCTGTTGTTGCATTGGCAACTGACTTGTATTTAGCCTCAATGGAAGATCTTGACACAATGGCTTGATTCCTTGCACTCCAGGAAACCAAGTTTGTTCCCAAAAACACTGCAAAGCCGGCTGTTGATCTTCTATCATCCGAGCTCCTTTCCCAATCTTCCCAAAAACACTGCAAAGCCGGCTGTTGATCTTCTATCATCCAAGCTCCTTTCCCAATCAACATCGGAGAAGGCACTAACAAGTGTTGACAATGAACACTTGATCTTTAGTCCAACAGATTTGTATAAGCCAAATACCATAGATTCTCTTAACTGCTGTTATATGTATAGTAGTTGGTGAATTTAAGTACTGACACACCTTGTTTACTGAGAAGGAGATGTACGGCCGGGTGAGAGTTGCATACTGCAGAGCACCTACAAGGCTCATGTACTTTGTGGAATCTTCTGGTCCCAACGCATCTACCATATGTGCTACAGTTTTCTGTAGTTGACATCGGCGTGTTGACTTCCTTGCAATTTACTATGCCAGCTTTCCTTAACAAGTCAGAAATATATTTTTCTTGTGAGCAAAATCCGATTATTTTCTTTCTTAACTTCAACCCACAGGAAATAGTGCAGCTCACCTAAATCCTTTAAAGCAAACTCAGCCTTCAAATCTGATAATAATGCACGTGTTGCCTCTTCTGATGAACTAGCAACTATGATGTCATCAACATACGCAAGTAAAAACATAGTGACATTGCCTCTATGATAATAAAACAGTGACACATCTGCCTTAGATGACTTAAAGCCAAGAGATAATAATTTTGTTAATCTTACATACCAAGCACATGGCACCTGTTTTAATCCATATAAGGCTTTGTCCAACTTACATACATAATTAGGCTTAGTATTGTCTTCATATCCTGGTGACTGCCTCATGTATACTTCTTCATTAAGAACACCATGGAGAAACGCGTTCTGTACATCTAACTGACGAAGGCTCCAACCACGTGACACTGCTAATGACAATATCAATCTGATAGTAGCAGCTTTAACAACTGGACTAAATGTATCCTCATAGTTAATGCCATACCTTTGTCTATACCCTTTGGCAACCAGGCGAGCTTTATATCTGTCAATGGGTTCCTTTTGATTTTAAAAACCCATTTACAATCTACAATATTCTTGCCATGAGAGTAGGGAACTAAGTGCCAAGTTTTATTCTTTTCTAATGCTGAAAATTCAAGATCCATAGCATGTTTCCAATTTTTATCACCAAGAGCATCAGCCAAGCTACTAGGTTCACTATCACCATTAACAGCCAGAAGATTATACCTGACAGTCCCATATATCAGTGTACTGCTTGGGTTGTCGAATGCCATGCTGCTGTCTTGTAACTAGCCGTCGAGGACCTTCAGGAACCGGAGATGGAGATGAAGACACATCTGGTGAAGGACTGGCACAGGGCACGCAGCCTCAGTTGATCCAAGAGAAAATTCGCCGCGCGGCGATGACGCGGCCGGGCTGGCGACACTTGGCGCGGGTTGATCCCCCCTCGCGGCACGCTCCTCGGCGCTTGGCGGATAAGAAGCCTGAGCAGCACCTGGGGCCAATCCTGAGGCTGATTCACCTGGGGTTTCTGTGCGGGCGGCAAGAGCATCAGCCTCGAACACCACATCGGTACACCTCGACATAAACTTGTTTGATTTATTCTCAATTAAATCAATAATTTTTTGAACTCACAATTAATGTTGGTGTTTCACATGGACGTGAGGTGCGCATGCGCCTGCCTTTGCTTGCTCATTGGTATTAACTATAGCATTGATGCACAATTCATATGAGAATAATCGTTGGGTGATTATTGAAATGGCTGTTGAATAAGGGCAGTCCCAATAGGATAATAATAGTGGTTTCTATCTTCATTAAATGAGATGCCACCTCAGCAAAATAATGACGTGGCAGGTTAATTAATGAGGGAAGAAAGGGAAAACTGGAGGAATCGTTTCTTCCTTGAGAAACGACGTCTACGCTAGACCCGATGCATGTAGAAACGGGCGAATTCGCGATGGGGAGAAACGACCGCTTCCCAAGATGGTTCTCCGGATCCGGTGTATCTCTCGCTGCAGGTGTGCAGATCCTCCATGGCCCTGACCTGGCGACGGCGACCGCCACGCCCCAGCCTGCAAGCCCAGTCTGCCACGTTCGCTTCGCTGCTCCCGTCCTCCGGCACTCACGCAAGTGCCCCCGCCGTCCGCCTCGCTCGCCTCCTCGCCACCGTGAGCACCCCTCTCGCATCCTCACGGGCGAGGCCGATTGTCACGCGACCTGCATGCCAGCGCGCTCGTGCTGGCCGCTGGCCGTTGGCTGCAACGCTCGCAGAGGAATCTGAGGAGGAGGAGGCACATGCCGATGGCCTTGCTTCCTGAATCACTGAAGAAGCGTCTCCAAATTGGAAGCACCGACAATGGAAACGACGAATTACCGAGCAGCGAGCAGCCTCTGCATGCGCCTGCTACCGTGGGGGAGCTAGCCAGCCTGCGTGCGGAGGCGAGGTAGTCGTTGACCCGCCTCAGCCAGGAGGAGGCGGACCTCACCCTCACCCGATCTTCAGGGGAGCAGGTAAGTGCTCGAGATCTCATCATCTCGCGTGTTGGTTCATTGGCCACGCTCGATGAAGTTCACTGGCACCAAATCAAGCTCCGTTGGCACCGAACAGAAGTTTGCAGACACCAAATCAAGCTCCGCTAGTGCAGAGCCAAAGTCTGCAGACACCGAATCAACTGACGCTGCCATCGATTCGACCTTCGTCGCCGTCAATTTGACCTCCGTGGCCGCCGTATTATTGATCTTCAGCAATCAACAGTATTGAATCGACCTCCGCTGCCCTGAACCGAGCTCTGACATTGCCCTGCAGGTCACGGGTGGAGATCTCGTCCATGTAATTGTCTACTTGAGCAGGCACATCTGCAGCAACCGGAGAGGCACGGCCGCCGCCGAGGTGCACAGCTGAAGGAGGCCGCACATTCCAGCAAAGGTCGAGCTTTTCTGCTAGCATTACTGTGTGTTTTGTGCCGCACAAAGGATCCTATGAGGAGACAGAGGAACATGGTGAATGATTGGTCAATGTTTTATCTGGACAGCAGAAGCAAATTCTCCACTGGAAAGAGTGATTTCTTGTGCAATGTCCTATGCTATAGAAACTACTGTGATTTCTTGCATTGGGACTGCCCTAATGCAGTTACTAGAGTACTCCCTCCGTATTCAAAATTGTTGACATCCTGGCCTGGGAGCCAGTTTTCACAAAACTTGACGTTTTGGGCGTGGGGGCAGTTTTGGGACGGGATTTCCCCCGCTCCTTATCATTGCGTCGTCACAGCATTAACTGCGCGGACTCCCCGTAACTTGCCAGCATTCAACACCGCGGAGCACCGCATGGCCGCGTGTATTCCATGCCCGACGCAACAAAAAATAAAAAGAGGCCACAAGTTTCGAACCCGTGCGCTCACGCCCCAGAGTTGGTTCCAACTGCCAGCTGAGCTATTGTTGTTTCTTGAACAAAATGCACCCCTATTTAATCACTCCTTGGTTACTGTAATCCTGTCCTAAACGTCAACTAATTTGGGTATGGAGGGAGTAATTGGAAAAGGAAAAACTGACGCCGCCGGCCACTTATTGGTGCAATTTAGTGGCTCAGTTGCTGCGGACAAAAGAAGAGATTCATTGGTCATTTAGTGGTGCAAATTATAGCTATTTACTGCCTGTCAACACGTCTATAAAATAGAGCTCTTGACTCTTGTAGGATCTAGTCACATAGAAGGGGGGGGGGTTGAATATGGGACTTGTTTTCAAGCTCTAATGGAAAAACAAAATCCTTATCCTATCAACTAGTGTTGCCCATACTAAAAGGGTTCTCCCCTACAACTAGAGCACACTAACACAAGTTTCTTTAGCAAATATCACACTAGGAGGCAATATGACAACCTAGGCAAGATATGAAGCACACAAGCGAAACAAGATAGAACAAAGACAGAAACTTGAGAGCTGAATTGAAATGCTGAAAGTAAGTGCTAGAAGTAAACAAGATGGATAAGAGGTGATCGAATTTTTTCCCGTGGTATCAAGAAGTTGACGCTTCCCCCTAGTCCACGTTGGAGCACTCACTTAGAGTATCGCTCCCCCTTGAGTCACTAAGACACAAGTGCTCACTAAGAGTACCCGTTCTCCATCTCCGGAACGGTGGGTCTCGAACCGTGTACACCAAGCTTGTCTTGAGGCTCCCACAATCTCCAAGAGCTCACCAAGAACCCCCAAGTCACCTAGACCGTCTAGGAGCCGTCAAACTCCAAGAGTAACAAGCCCGCAAACCTTCACTTTACCTGAGCACTCAGCTAAGCCATGGATGCACCTTGAAACTCTTGCTCACTATGAAAGAACACCTCAATGAAGAGGAAGAGAAATCCCAATAGGCAAGAACACACTCTCCTTCTCTCCTAGGCTGCAGTAGATCTTCAGAGTGGCAAAGGCAGGTCTAGAGAGGCAGGGGGCTTATATATAGGCCTAGCAAAGGTGGCTAGCCATTGGAAAAGTCCCCTGAAAAAGTTGTACCGTCGGATGAACCGATGGTGCCCCCTGCTAAGTGTCGGATCATCCGGTCACTCACAGCGCCCAATATAGCCGTTGAACCAAGAAACCCAGACAATGCACCGACGCCCCGTCGGATCATCCGGTGCTGAAGGCACCACACTTGGGGCGGTACTGTATGAATTGAAACACACCGTCGGATGAACCGCTGTGTACACCTTCCAAGCGTCGGATCATCCGGTGCTGAAGCAAAAGTCTTGGCGTGTCTCTGTTGAATTTAAATGCAACCGTCGGATGAACCGATGGTCAAGGCGTCAGATCGTCCGATGCTTGAGCCCAGACCCTTGACAAGAACTGTAGCCAATCCCTAAGGCGTCGGATGAACCGATGCCTGTACCGTCGGTTCATCCGACGGTCCATTTTGAACCAGTTGGCTGCAGAACTCATCCGACGCGTGTTAAAACTTGGGCGTCGGATCATCCGACACTATGAAATTGAATTCAACTCATCCAATTCAGCGCCTTTGAGTTTTCCGTCGATTCTTTTGCTTCAACCTTGCTTCCATGAACTCTCTGAGCTAGATAGGATCCAAGGAACTTGAGTGTGCATAAATTATGGCTTTTGAGTGCATGGTCAAGCTACTAGTGTATGAACCCCTCTTAATAGTACGGTCGAAACTACAAACTAGTAATCCAAGTGTCCTTCATCTCCTTTGCGACACTTGGAACTAACAAAGTCCTTAGCCTTGCAGTCTTCGACCAAATTGAGCCCATTAATTCAAATTGAGGGGTCTCATTCCATTCAATACTCGTGACAATAACCCAAATAGAAATCCTCTTCAAAACAAAGGTTAGTCACAAGCATATGGTTGTCATTTATCACCGAAACACACCCTTACCAAAGGTGCGAAAGGGCCTAGATCGCTACAATCTCCCCCTTTTTGGTGATAGATGACAACACGAGTAGATATATACGAAAATTTGAATTTAAAGCATATAAACTCTACTTCTAATGCGTGAAATAGAATAAGCGGTAAACACACATGCATTAAGTAAACACACAAGCATGAGTAGACATGTAAACCATCGACATACACAAGATCCAAATACATGTCTCATCATGAAACTCCACAAAACGAGAGAGGCTACAAAAACTCCAAAACCTGCACTCTCCCCAAACTCCCCCTATCTCTACTCCCCCTATCTATCTTCCCCTTTGGCAACAAGCACCAAAAAGGAGACTAAGCCTGAGGCGGAGAGGAAGGATCTGGCGGCGAAGTGGAGACGACTCGCGAAGGTCGCACAGAGAAGCCGGAAGCGTCCTCGTCGTCGTCCTCCTCGCTGAGAAGAGACCAAGCCGGAGAGGTAGAGCCCGGAGCCGGAGGAGGTCGTGCTGGAGGAGCTGTAGTCGTCCCGACGCCTGAAGTCGGAGTCAGAGTGGACGCGGGAGCTCTAGTAGCCTCGGGAGCAGGAGGAACGGTGTCGGAGGCAAGTGCTGCTGAGATCTGCTCCGTGATAGCTCGAAGGTAGTGGTCCTCCTGTCCCAAACCCTCTGTCCTCGACATAGTGAACGTCAGAAGTGGTGTAGACGCCGGTGGGCTGGGCAGAGTGGTGCGAGCTGGTGTCTCGAAGACGAGTGCTCCTGTGGTAAGCGGAGACACCAGCTGTGACGACGTAGGCGTGGTCATCTGTAGCTGAGCCAGGAAGGAGGACATGACCGCAGCCTGTGGTGTAGTAGTCTGGGGTACCGCGAACGCCCCTGTATGAAGTTGTGGTGACTGTGGGAATGTCGATAGGGGAATGTTCACGAACCCGCCCGCTGGAGGAAGAGGAGCTGTCGGGTCAGCCTGTAGCTCGACACTGGTAGGTGGCTGAGGTAGCTGGAGTCCCGACTGCTGGAAGAGCTGACCAAGGCAACCAGACATGAACGTGAACATCTGGGAAGTCAACATCTGGTGCTGTAGCATCTGCTGCTTCTGAGCCTCTTGCTGCTGTCAGATCCCCTCGAGGATCACCTCGCCGCGACTCCCCGGTACCGCCTGGGAACCGAGCCCCGCATCTGCTGTTGTACCTGGAGAGTCGCCTGAGTCTGAGCAGCCATAGCCGAGAGCAGTGAGGTGATCTGATCTGGCTGGGTCACCTGAGCGGCTGTGATCGTGGGAACCGGTGACTCAGCCTCTCTCTGTCCGGGCAAGGTGGAGCCTCCTGCCTCGTCGTCGTGTGACCGACGGACTCTGAAAACTGGCTGTCTCTGGAGCAGGTACGAACTCCTCGTCGTCACTGGCAAAGTACAGAGGGAGAGGTGCCTCGGCTGCAACAAGAGTGGCATCCTGTCGTGCGACCTCGTCCATAGCTGCCTCTGCTGCGGCCCGAGCCTGAAGTGTCTCCTCGGCTCTCCTCATGCCTCTCGGGCCTCTCCTCCTGTCACCTGGCATCAGAGGCCGGTAGGTCGGGAACACGAACTTCGATGCCTCAAGCATCCCAACGTACCTCTGAGCCTCGAGCCGGGACAGCAACCAACTGATCCAGTGGGCGAAAGGCTGCTGTCGTGTCATCCCCATGCCATCCATAACGGCATCCTCGATCTCTGTTAGCATGATATCCACGAGGTCAAAGGGCACTTCGCCATCACGTACATCAGGAGCCACTACTGCACCCCTGTCAACGATTCTGCGTTCCCCATCCTATAGAGCACAGACCTCCGGAGAGCGTAGTGAACGACGTACGCCTCACGGATCAGACGGTCCGGTGTCCTAGGTGTACCAGGGAGGAACGGTGGCTGGAACAGAAAGCTGATCTCCTTGTCGGAAGGTAAAATAGGTGAGTGTGCACGACGAGGAGGCTCGACGTCGGGGTACGCCAGGTAGTGAATAGAGTCGTCGTGTAGATCCACCTGAAGCAGCTCTGCAATCCCCTCTCGAGTAAGCCGCTGCTGCTGACCCATGAACATAAACCTGATGGCGACCCGGTCAGCGTCAACGTAGACAGTGGCGTAGAAAACTCTCACCCAGTCAGGGACGTAACGTGACCTCCGAGTCACTAAGTCCACCAGTCCCCGCTGGTAGTCGAAGAAAGGGAGTATCGCCTCTCCGGTACCGCACGCCCTCAAAGCCGTGAACTGTAGCATACGGTGCCGGGCCGAGCCGGGACCCTCTGCGAGTGTAGGAGGCATAGACGCTCTCCTGAAGAATCGTCCAGAACCTGGGGTCACACTCCTCTCTGGCACGGGGGAACCACTGGTCCTCTGGCACACTCCTCAACTTTCGGATCTTCGGCCCTGGCAGGTGACGGAGGTAGACTCCGAAAGCCTCTGCACGTGGACCTCTGGGGAGCTAGGGGTCTAGAGCCTGCTGCTCTCTCTGTGTGAGCTCCTCTGCTGCAGCTCTCCTCTGTCGCAGTGTCGGCTGTGGCTGTGTGTGACCACCGCGTGTCCGAGGTCCGGACCTGGCGAGTGAGGGTGGTGAGTCTGACTGCTCTGTGGTCCGGTGCCCTCTCGCCCGACCGACGTGGGCTGCCGCCGCCGCCCGCCTGCTCGCTCCGCCCGTCGCTCACTCCGGGGTCGCTCCCCCCCCGACTTTGTGTGCCCTCTGAAATGCGAATGCCCCTCTGAGGCTGCCCCTGTGTGTCTGGCACTGCGAGCACACACCTCCTTCCGTCGCTCGGTCTTCTTCTTCTTCGGCTCGGCAAGAACATGCCCTTACCCTTCCGCTTATCGCCTGCCATCTGTGAGAGAAAATGGTAGATGATTATAGAATGGCTAGAGACGAGAATAAACATGATAAGTAACTAGAGGTAAGGGTCCTTAAGCATAGCATATGAGCAGATATGAGCCTAAATTGGAGAATTCTAGGAGAATGTGCCACAAGATTGAAAGGATACTAGATTTTTCCTTAGGTGCTCAAGATGTGCATTTGTGTGGATAAGAGTGATTGATCCTTATCACAAATTTCCGAAACATGCTCAAAATTGGACAAATGCACAGGAGAAAGAGCACTCGAGCATGAGGATGTGCAGGACCATGTACTAAGAGTTGCAGGACACAACAAAAAGGGCTAGATTTCTATCACTGAAGGGCAATTGTGCAGAACAGGATCACAAGTACTAAGCAACAGTGCACAGAAACCCTAACAGTGCAGAGGAAGGAGGGGAAACAGCGAAGGCCTCACCACAGCGAAGGAACGGACGTTGATGTGCGCCTGTGGAGGAAGATTGGAGACTTGCGCACCCCCTTGAGGTCGCCGACGAGCTAAGACAGCGGCGGATGGCCGGAATCAGTGGCGGAGGCGAAACCCTAGGAGGGGTTAGCGGTGCGCGCGCGCGTGCAGATTTGGACGCGGTGGAGAGGCGCGGCGGCCGGCGTCGAGCTGTTGACGGATAAAAGACGTATCCCTCTACGATCCGCAAGCGTACGGACCCCACACCTTTTTCACCACGAGATTCCCAAGGTTCTTGTCAATCCGCGGAGCAAGGGGATTACAAGCGTTCGATCTACAACGACACACTAGCTACTAAAATCCTAACTAATATTATACTAGAAAACAACTAAACTACACTAGAGATAATGATTAAGATATCAAGATAAAAGACACTCGCCCACGGGTCTACGATACTAGTGCATGCAATCGCTTAAAGACATGAAAACCAATCTAACCTATCGGAGTTGTGACCACAGTTTCGCCCTTTCCCTCCTCTCGTACTGTCACTACGCGAAGGTATTCATGACTAGACCTTTGATGGACACGGCGTATTGAATGGATCCAAGGAAGCATTGGAGCTCGTACTCCCTCTACGGCATGGTAGCTAACCTTAAGCATTAAAGTATATTCAACACAAGATGATAGATAGAAAATCCGACAAAGTGCGATTACATCTCAATATCGATTACAACCCATGGACGAATGAGAAGATTACCCCATCAAGGTGCTGATCATGGCACCGTTGATCATGGTTTCCCTTCCGCCGGTGTCTTCCTTCTTCTCCACGAGAGGGTGCTTCCTTCGAGGTGGTTGATCTCCCGCCGGAGATCCTCCTCCTCTCTCTAGCTTGTGGATGGCCTTCTGGTGTGAATGACTCCTCTCTCGATGTTGGCGGCACCTCGGGGCTTTTAGGGTTGAAGATCCTTCGAGGGCAAGGAAAACGGTACCGAACCGGCCACCGGAGTGTGCTGGGCCGGCCGGCCTGGGCCGACCGGCCCAGGCCCAATTCGGCCCGGTTCGGTCGCCCCTTTTGCTCCGTGGGTCCTCATGCACTTATGTACTTTGCCCCCTCCACTTGCACGATTTTGATGATGTTATCCTCGCATCCAAGATGGAGGTTCTCTTAGCATGAAGTTCGATCTTTTACGCTTCAATCCCCGGGGGTGTTCCTCGTAGCACTTCGGTCCTCGCCACCATTGGAAGTGATTTCATCAAGCTCATGAACACGAACAAGACTCCGTAAATGCTCCTTTGAACTTGTTGCGAATCCGTCCTTTATGTCCATGTTTTCCTACATAAACACAACACTTCCAAATGCATGCACAAAGATGAACTCGTTATATGATTAGTGTGCCTAGTGGCGGGTTAGTTCCATAATCAAATCCAAACCAAAGTGTAATGAACATGCTAGGTGCACCAAAATACACCGTCAACATCTCCCCCACGCTTAGCTCTTGCTCGTCCTCGAGCAAGTACTCGTAAAAGAACTTCGTCCAAGGTGTTGTAATCATATACCACTTATCCTTCTCCACAAGTTAGTCAATCCCTTCATCTTTAATACATAAACACAAAGTAATGATAATCAAACATAAACATGGGCGTTTAGAACTTTTACCACGTCAAGTTTTACCCCACAACTCAAACTCTTTACTCGAAGCTTTCAATTTCAGCCATACTTACTTCTTTGCTTCCATCGGAGGGGTTTTATGATTTTCAAAACAAAAATTCCTGCAACAAGTATTAGACAAAAACCTTTCTCCAAGCTCTCTCAAGTCTCTCATATGAAGTGGCTATCCTAACCAAATTTTATAAAACTCTCACCTCCCATTAATCTCTCATATATCATGTAAAGTGGAGCTATAGGTAGGGCTAGCGCAATCAACACAAGTATTGTCAAACTAAGAACTTCGTCTAATGGTTGTCTACCTTTCAAAGCCAATGATCATGAGAATTAACCATATGTAGGGATATCAAGGATGAGAAGATTTAGAATGGTGGACATGTGCAAGGGCAAGAGAAAATTGTGACTACAAGGCACCAATGATGTCCTCGTTGTCGGATTGCACATGGTTGGAAATAGAGTAAAAGTTTCGTCTCTCAACAACGTGACATCCTTCCTTACACTTTATTTTTTCTTTTCTTTCACTTGATCCATCCCTCTCATATCTTCATTGCTACCTCATCTTTTTCTTTTTCTTTTTCTTCTTTCATTCACATATGATTTTTTCTTTCTTTCTTTCTTTCTTTTCCATACACATCATTTCCTCTTTATTTTTTCTCTCTCTTGACAACTTTTCAAAGCTTTCAATTCTCTCTTTCCTCACATGCATACAATCTGAAATTTTAAATAAATCATGCTAGAGACGAGACGAAACTTTGAAGATAGGTTGTGTTCAAGGAATACGATGTACAAAAGAGATGTATAGGGTTGGGTATGGAATTCGGCGATATACGTGACTTCCGTGTGAAAGTCACGTAACCGAATATATGACGAGACTAGCAACAAAAGATAAGCACAAGAACATGATCATTGCTCGAAATTAAAACTCACCAAGAGAGAAGGGTCCTAGCCTAACTCTTCGTGCTAATCACACTTATGGTGGAGCGAAAAAAATAAACTTGGCTTTGGATAGGAATTTTTTCTTACTCTCAACTTGGAAAAAGAGGTTTTGCTAACCTTTATTACAAGGGTTTTAAGATAATTTTCAGAACTGAAATCCTCCAACTTTTAGCATTGAACATAGCACAACTAACATGTGAAGCTCAAGATCAAAGTGCGGTATGGGTACTTTAAGTAGTAGCAATTCCACTAAGCACCACGGTAAACGTTTTTCAAACCACATACTTATGTTCATATATCAAGAATCGAAGATTAAACAAACAAGTGAATAAAGATAAGCAATACATAAAACACAAAGATATGTATAAAGACTCTTTTTATTTGATTTTCTTTGACTCAACACTAATTTAAGACACTTGCAAAAATTTTAAAACAGACTCAAAAACTAAAGACTCATTAAAAACACTAAGACTCTCACACGAAGATTAAACCGAACCTAAACTTGAAGTTCAAAAGCTAAGGCTAGCGAGCTAGCTCTCCCCCACGCTTAAAACATACGACGTCCTCGTCGTATCTTACAAAAATCCTAAGGGGAAAACTAGATCTAGTGGTACTTCAAGCAAGTATTGCACCACTTGCCTCTCATGTTTCCAACCATGCTGAAAAGTTTGCGCACGTTACGGTTTAGGAACTTGTAGTCGTCTTCAACTACGCGCTCCAAGTCCTCCATACGCTGCTTCATCGCTTCCATGGCTTGGAGACATTCGTCGGCCGACGTGTAGAGATCCGCGATGGATTGACGGCAAGCTCGACAACACATCGGATGCAATCCGAAGGGGTCGTCGTCGCCATTATCTCCACCATCGTCACCACCGTCGTCGCCACCTCCATTATCGTCGCCTTCGTTGCCATCGTTGCCGTCGCCGTTGGGGCCTTCGGGAGTCCTTTCCTTGGGCTGCTCGTCCCAATCGTCATCATCTCTTCCGGCGGCCGCCCACGAGCTCGGGCTACGATCGTCGGAGTAGTCGCTACCCCCATAATCCTTAGGCTCTGGCGACAGCTCCTTGTAGTCTTTGCGCTTGATGCCTTGGATGCGTGCCGACCTTCGAACGGGTGTAGGGACCTTCTCTCCTTCGACGGGGTTGCGAGATGCAAGAGCTCCGGTCGGGACACGCCCTCCGCAACGGATGTGTGCGGTCCTCTTGACGGGTAGCTTGAGCTCGCATCGCATCGCCTCCTCCATCGATGGCTTCTTGGCTTCTAGCTTCAACTCTAAGCTCCTTGGGGGCACACTGGCTGCTACAAGGGTGCAAAATATTGCTTGAAAGGTTTGATCCTCAAGCTCCCAATTCGGCCAAATAAATAGTCCTGCGAGAAAAGCCCTGGGAACCTTATTTTCCTTTTTTACACTTTCCTTAAAATTTTCTGACCAAACAAGGAAGTCAAAAAGGAGCAATTCGAGCGAAATTCGGCGTCATCGGCCGCCGGGACCCTCTGGGCCGGTCCGCCTGGGCCGGCCGGCCCACCCCCGCCGCGGGGGCCGGCCGGTCCGGTTTTTGCACACCGCCCTATTTTTTCTTCCTTAGCCCATGGGAAAAAGTTGGCCCAAGAAATCTTCGCGAAAAACTCCCGTAAAACTAAAAGAAAAACTATTTACGTAAATTCATGCCTTGTTTTTCGTCCTAGGCGGGACGTTCGGGCTCTTCCTCCATGGTGAAGACGTCAACATGGTGAAGGGGCACGACGTCGGGTTCGTAGTAAACCTTAAGCCGCTGACCATTCACCACAAATTGATCGCCGTTTATATCCATAATGGTTACCGCTCCATTGGAGAACACCGAATGCACAACATAAGGTCCGTCCCATTTGCTTTGCAATTTCCCCTTTCCGAAGGTTTTAAACCTCGAATTGTAGAGGAGGACCTTATCTCCTTCTTTAAATTCTTTTTTCTTTAATCTTTTATCATACCACCTTTTGATTCTCTCCTTGTATATGCTTGCGTTTTCATATGCTTTCAACCTCAACTCCTCTAGCTCGCTTATTTGGATTCTTCGTTTCACCACCGTGGCATCGAGATCAAGGTTCATCTCTTTAATTGCCCAATAGGCTTTATGTTCCAACTCAACCGGAAGGTGGCAAGCTTTTCCATAGACGAATTGATAAGGGGTCATACCTATCGGTGTTTTAAACGCCGTACGATAAGACCATAAAGCTCCGTCTAATTTCTTTGACCAATCCTTGCCTCCCTTCTCTATGGTCTTGTTGAGTATGCTTTTCAATTGCCTATTTGACGTCTCCGCTTGTCCGTTGGTTTGTGGGTAATACGCCGTAGAGACCCTATGCTCAATTCCCAACTTGGACAAGCACTTTTTGAAATTCTTCCTGGTGAAGTGAGTTCCTCCATCACTTATCAAGATTCTCGGTGTACCGAAACGGGGAAAAAATCACGTTCTTGATCATAGTGATGGACTCTTCCGTGGAAGCTTTACGACATGGTATTGCCTCTACCCACTTGAATACATAATCAACCATGACTAGGATGTACTCGAATCCAAATGAGTTTTTAAAATGCCCCATGAAGTCTATGCCCCATACATCGAATATGTCGATTTGTAAGTTGTATTTCAAAGGCATAGAATTTCTTTGAGAGATGTTTCCGGTTCTTTGGCATTCGGGGCATGATGCAACATATCTTTTAGTATCTTCATGCATCTCCGGCCAATAGAATCCGCTCGACCATACCTTTGCTTGGGTTCGAAAATGGCTATAGTGCCCACCGTACTCCGCCGAGTGGCACTTTCTCAAAATCTCTACCCTCTCTTCTCTTGGCACACATCTTCTCATCACTCCATCATTGCCAAGCTTGAAGAGGTATGGTGCATCCCAAAAATATTTCTTACTTTCGAAGATTATCTTCTTTTGAGTGTTTTTATCTAGATGATCGAGGGGCATCTTTCGAATTGCTCGAATGATATTGATCACCCATGTGTCTTTATCAAGCACTCTATAGAGGTGGTCATCTCTCATCTTATCTTCTATGGGCTCTTTATCATCTTGTCCACGATTCATCCTAGACAAATGATCGGCCACAACATTTTCCACCCACTTTTTATCATGAATTTCAACATCAAACTCTTGGAGAAGAAGGATCCAACGAATCAAACGTGGTTTAGCTTCCTTCTTAGCCAAGAGATACTTGATGGCTGCGTGATCGGTGTAAACAATGACCTTCGAGTTCACGATGTAAGATCTGAATTTTTTGAAAGCGAATACCACCGCTAGCAACTCCTTTTCCGTAGTGGCATAATTTAATTGTGCCCCACTAAGAGTTTTGCTAGCATAGTAAACGGCGTGAACTCGGCCTTCCTTTCTTTGACCCAAGACCGCGCCTACGGCATAGTCACTTGCGTCACACATGATCTCGAAAGGTTGGCTCCAATCCGGAGGTTGGATGATGGGAGCACTCACCAACGCATTTTTCAAGGTCCGGAATGCCGCTAGGCACTCGTCGGTGTTTTAGACCGGCAAACCTACCAAGGGGGTACCCGAGGTAGTAGATTGTGCGGTGGGGATCGTGATCGGGAGACCGAGAACTCGAAGGTATGCGCAAGGACACGGGACACAAGATTTATACGGGTTCGGGTCGCCAAGGTGGCGAGCCCTACGTCCCGTTTGGGGGATCAAGTATGGCGCCCTGCGCTTGGTGTTGGGTTGTCCCCGGAGGGATTGGGGATGTGCGGCTAGGTACCCGGCCCTCCTTTATATAGTCCAGGGGGCGGGTTCCTAGTCGGTTACAAGGCAGGAGTCCTAGTAGGAGTACACAGAGCGAGTCCTAGTAGGAGTACAGGGGAATTCTACTAGGAGTCCGTCTTCTACTATTCTTCCTTCCTTGCATGAGTACCCGGGGAGTATGCCCGACAAGCCCCCGAGCACGTTGGAGTCGAGAGTAGTAGTTCGAGTAGTCTTGAAGCCTCTTCGAGTAGTTCTTGAGCGTCCTCGAGTACGCTTGGAGAAGCCTTCAATAGTACTTGAACTGCCGCGAGGCTGGAAGGTGGTCCACTCATCCGTCTTGAAAAAATTCGAATGATGGGTGTAGCATAGCAGCCCCCGAGCCTTGAAATGATTAGGTAATCAATCCAAGGGTCTTCAGTGTTCGCGAAGCCATCATCCGAGTACTCTTGCAGCGTGTAGCCCCCGAGATAAGAGAGCCGTATGAGCCACGTCGAGTAGTGATTGGTGAGGAGCCCCCGAGCTTGAGAGCGAGCGAAGCATGCTCGAAGTTATCTTCAAGTAGCCCCCGAGCCGGAGAGATTCCAAGTAGCGCTTTGGCGTCGAGCCGTGGAGCTTGAGAATTAGTCGTGCCGTCGGAGCGGACTTTAGAATGCGACTTAAAAACCGTAGTCGACTTTGTGCCGCGCGGAGCGGACTTTGAGATGCGACTTGAAAACCGAAGTCGACTTTGTGCCGCGCGGAGCGGACTTTGAGATGCGACTTGAAATCCGAAGTCGACTTTAGTTGCCGCGCGGAGCGGACTTTGATATGCGACTTTAGAAGTCGACTTTAGGATGCCGCGTAGAGCGGACTTTGATATGCGACTTTAGAAGTCGACTTTAGTTGCCGCGTAGAGCGGACTTTAGGTGCGACTGCAGTAGTCGACTTTGTGCCACGCGGGGTGGACTTAAGATGCAAAAAACGAAAAGCACTTTCCGAAAGCCAAAGCGAATAAAAAATCAGAAAAAAACGAGTAGTTTTGCCGCTGGAGCGGACTTACGATTGCGACCGGAGTCGGCTTGTGCCACCGGAGTGGGCTTGGGTGCGACCGGAGTCGACTTGTGCCACCGGAGTGGGCTTAAGTACCCGAGCCATGGATTTCAGACCCAAAGTACAGTTGCCGCCAGAGCGGGCTTGTGCCACCAGAGTGGGCTTAAGTACCCGAGCCATGGATTTCAGACCCAAGGTACGATTGCCGCCGCAGCGGGCTTGTGCCACCGGAGTGGGCTTGAGTACCGAGCCATGGATTTCAGACCCAAGGTACGGAGCGCGAGTACTTAGGGTACTTGGACCCATGGTACGGAGCATGAAGACCACGTGCGCTAGGTTCCATCGTCGCCGGACCCGAGGGCCGCTTACGCCTAGGTTCCATCGAAGCTTACACACGTAGTATGCCACCGAAGTAGGCGAAGATGCGACCAGCGTCGACTTTAAGTTGCCGCGCGGAGCGGACTTTAGAATGCGACTTTAGAAGTCGACTTTAGATTGCCGCGCGTAGCGGACTTTAGAAACTGCCTCCTAGGGATAGCCCCCGAGTTGATGAAGTAGACTCGCGGCGACTTGATTGATATGCCCCAAGAGTAGTCAGCAGAGTGTAGCTCCCGTGAAAACCCGCCGAGAAGCATACACAAATGAGTAGTCGGCAACAAGCCAAGAGAACAGTAATCATTTAGATAAATGACTTAGCTGTTGCTGCCTGGGCAGACTTGTTGACGAAGCCGTGGCGGTCAGCGATGGAGCCACGAGGGTTGTTGTTGAAGTCGACTAGTTAGAGTTGATTCCGACTAGTTGTTGGGGGCGTGACTACCGTTCTCGACTAGTTTGGAAAACTAGTCGAGATGAATGGTCGACGCGATGCGACCGAGGAAGATGACGTCGTGGCAGCATGCGGCGCACTCGAAGTAGAGCCAGTGTTGCCGCGAGGCAAGTAGTCACCACGCACGGCGTGGCCGGAGTAGAGCCGCCGTGGCCGCAAGACGAAGTCGCGGCGCACGGAGTGGTCGACGACGAATCCCGTGACGGGCCGCGCGACGTGCCGAGGCACCCCGGACGCGCGGCGTAGGTGAAGTAGTCGACGACGAGCCCGGAGTAGTCGACGACGAGTAGTTGACGACGAGTAGTCGACGACGAGCGGCGCGACAAGCCGCGTGACGAGCCGCGCGACGTGCCGAGGCACCCGGACGCGCGCGCGAAGGCGAAGTAGTCGACGACGAGCCCGGGTGAGGCGGAGTAGTCGACGAGCGGCGCGACAATCCGCGTGACAAGCCGCGCGACGTGCCGAGGCACCCCGGGACGCGCGGCGGAGACAAAGTAGTCGACGACGACGAGCCCGGGCGAGGCGGAGTAGTCGACGACGAGCGCGCGCGACAAGCCGCGCGACGAGCCGCGCGACGTGCCGAGGCACCCGGGACGCGCGGCGAAGCCGAAGTAGTCGACGACGAGCCCGCACGAGGCGGAGTAGTCGACGACGACGAGCGGCATGACGAGCCGCATGACGAGCCGCGCGACGTGCCGAGGCACCCGGACGCGCGGCGGAGGCGAAGTAGTCGACGACGAGCCTGGGCGAGGCGGAGTAGTCGACGACGAGCGGCGCGACAAGCCGCGTGACGAGCCGCGCGACGTGCCGAGGCACCCCGGACGCGCGGCGGAGGCGAAGTAGTCGACGACGAGCCCGGGCGAGGCGGAGTAGTCGACGACGAGCGGTGCAACAAGCCGCGGGACAAGCCGCGCGACGTGCCGAGGCACCCCGGACGCGCGGCGGAGACAAAGTAGTCGACGACGACGAGCCCGGGGCGAGGCGGAGTAGTCGACGACGAGCGGCGCGACAAGCCGCGCGACGAGCCGCGCGACGTGCCGAGGCACCCGGACGCGCGGCGAGCCGAAGTAGTCGACGACGAGCCCGCACGAGGCGGAGTAGTCGACGACGACGAGCGGCATGACGAGCCGCATGACGAGCCGCGCGACGTGCCCGTGCACCCCGGACGCGCGGCGGAGGCGAAGTAGTCGACGACGAGCCCGGGCGAGGCGGAGTAGTCGACGACGAGCGGCGCGACAAGCCGCGTGACGAGCCGCGCGACGTGCCGAGGCACCCCGGACGCGCGGCGGAGGCGAAGTAGTCGACGACGAGCCCGGGCGAGGCGGAGTAGTCGACGACGAGCGGTGCAACAAGCCGCGGGACGAGCCGCGCGACGTGCCGAGGCACCCGGACGCGCGGCGGAGACGAAGTAGTCGACGATGAGTAGTCGACGACGAGCGGCGCAACAAGCCGCGGGAGGAGCCGCGCGACGTGCCGAGGCACCCGGACGCGCGGCGGAGACGAAGTAGTCGACGATGAGTAGTCGACGACGAGCGGCGCAACAAGCCGCGGGACGAGCCGCGCGACGTGCCGAGGCACCCCGACGCGCGGCGGAGACGAAGTAGTCGACGATGAGTAGTCGACGACGAGCGGCGCAACATGCCGCGGGACGAGCCGCGCGACGTGCCGAGGCACCCCGACGCGCGGGCCGAGACAAAGTAGTCGACGACGACGAGCCCGGGCGAGGCGGAGTAGTCGACGACGAGCGGCGCGACAAGCCGCGTGACGAGCCGCGCGACGTGCCGAGGCACCCGGACGCGCGGCGGAGACGAAGTAGTCGACGATGAGTAGTCGACGACGACGAGCTTGCGCGAGGCGGAGTAGTCGACGACGACGAGCCTGCGCGAGGCGGAGTAGTCGACGATGACGAGCCTGGGCGAGGCGGAGTAGTCGACGACGACGAGCCTGGGCGAGGCGGAGTAGTCGACGACGAGCGGCGCGACAAGCCGCGTGGACAAGCCGCGCGACGTGCCGAGGCACCCCGGACGCGCGGCGGAGACAAAGTAGTCGACGACGACGAGCCCGGGCGAGGCGGAGTAGTCGACGACGAGCGGCGCGACAAGCCGCGCGACGAGCCGCGCGACGTGCCGAGGCACCCGGACGCGCGGCGAAGCCGAAGTAGTCGACGACGAGCCTGCACGAGGCGGAGTAGTCGACGACGACGAGCGGCATGACGAGCCGCATGACGAGCCGCGCGACGTGCCGAGGCACCCCGGACGCGCGGCGGAGGCGAAGTAGTCGACGACGAGCCTGGGCGAGGCGGAGTAGTCGACGACGAGCGGCGCGACAAGCCGCGTGACGAGCCGCGCGACGTGCCGAGGCACCCCGGACGCGCGGCGGAGGCGAAGTAGTCGACGACGAGCCTGGGCGAGGCGGAGTAGTCGACGACGAGCGGCGCGACGAGCCGCATGATGGGCCGCGCGACGTTGCCGAAGCAACCGGAAGTGCGGCGTAGGAAAATTGATTCCGCTTTGACAAGAGCAAGGAGACTTGCTTCAATGGATCTCGGCGAGTCGACGAGTAGATTGATCTTGCTGACGAGGGTCCTTCGAATTCGCCCGGTGGTGATGATCACCCCTACCTGGCGCGCCAGCTGTCGGTGTTTTAGACCGGCAAACCTACCAAGGGGGTACCCGAGGTAGTAGATTGTGCGGTGGGGATCGTGATCGGGAGACCGAGAACTCGAAGGTATGCGCAAGGACACGGGACACAAGATTTATACAGGTTCGGGTCGCCAAGGTGGCGAGCCCTACGTCCTGTTTGGGGGATCAAGTATGGCGCCCTGCGCTTGGTGTTGGGTTGTCCCCGGAGGGATTGGGGATGTGCGGCTAGGTACCCGGCCCTCCTTTATATAGTCCAGGGGGCGGGTTCCTAGTCGGTTACAAGGCAGGAGTCCTAGTAGGAGTACACAGAGCGAGTCCTAGTAGGAGTACAGGGGAATTCTACTAGGAGTCCGTCTTCTACTATTCTTCCTTCCTTGCATGAGTACCCGGGAGTATGCCCGATGTGCACTTCTCATCAAAGTCGAAAGCCACATCCTTTTGAATGAGATGTGTTAAAGGCTTCGTGATCTTCGAGAAGTCCTTTATAAATCTTCTATAGAATCCGGCATGGCCTAAAAAGCTCCCTAAGGACTTAACATCCGTAGGAGGTGGGAGTTGCTCAACCGTCTCTACCTTAGCTTTGTCCACTTCAATGCCTCTCTCGGATATGACATGTCCGAGCACTATGCCTTGTTTAACCATGAAGTGGCACTTTTCCCAATTTAACACCAAATCTACCTCCGCACACCTCGTAAGGACCTTTTATAAGTTTGCTAAGCAATCCATGAACGTCTTCCCGTAAACGGAAAAATCATCCATAAACACTTCAATAATTTCTTCGATGAATTCCGAAAACACGGCCATCATGCAACGTTGAAAAGAGGCCGGAGCGTTGCATAGGCCGAAGGGCATCCTCCTATATGCAAACGTTCCGTAAGGGCACGTAAACGTTGTCTTATGTTGATCTTCCGGGTGAATGGGAACTTGCATGAACCCCGAGTATCCATCGAGAAAGCAAAAATAAGCGTGGTTTGCTAACCTCTCGAGCATCTCGTCGATGAACGGTAGGGGGAAGTGATCTTTCTTCGTCGCTTTGTTAATCTTACGATAATCGATACACATCCGCCACCCGGTCATGGTTCTTTGCGGTATCAATTCGTTCTTCTCATTCTTCACCACGGTCAAACCTCCTTTCTTCGGTACACAATGTACCGGGCTCACCCATTCGCTATGCGGAACCGGCTAGATGATTCCGGCATCAAGTAACTTGATAACCTCTTTCTTTACTACCTCTCGCATGGCATGAGTTAGCCTCTTTTGGTGGTCCACTACAGGCTTACATTGGCCTTCCATTGGTATACGATGAGTGCAAAAGGCTGGGCTAATGCCTTTGAGATCATTAATCGAATATCCAATCACCTTCCTATGTTTTTTTAATAAAATCAGCAACGCTTCATTTTCTTCGGGACTCAACTCGTCGCTTTCGATGACTGGATAAGTTTTGTCTGGGCCCAAAAATTCATACTTTAATCCCTTGGGCAAAGGTTTAAGGTCTACCTCGGGCACTTGTGGCTCTTCGGGTTTTATTTCTCCTATGTCTTCGAATTTCTCTTCCTCCACACTACCATCATGCGGCTCTAAGCCTTTTGTTGCTTCTTCTAGTTCTTCATCTTGTTGATTACTAATTTGATTTTCCATCGCTTTTTGCAGCGGGTCTCCAAGGGTTTCAACAAAACAAAGACTATCTATCTCTTCTACTTCTTCATCTTCGGGAGGAAAAGGTGTAAGGTGTTTAGAAGCACGAAGAAAGTTATATGTGTACTTTGTTCCATTAAGGTTCATTGTTACTTTGCCTTCTCCGGCATCTAACACGGCATCAACCAACTTAAGAAAAGGCCTACCTAAGATTATATGATCATGATTACTATGGTAAGCATCAATAACAAAGAAATCGGTTGGTATATAGTTTCTAGAGATTTTTACTTTCATGTTGCAAGCAATACCTAGAGGTTTGATAGTTCTACCATCTCCCATAATTAATTTCGTTGATGTTGGAGCTAAGTCTAGGTTGTGGTCTTGAACTTTATCGTAAATTTTAGAAGATAGAACACTTACTTGGGCTCCGATGTCGCATCAAGCCTTGCATTGAACTCCGTTGATCTCGCAACTCAAGTGCGGTGTCGTCTTCTCTTCTTCTTCGGATCCTATCACGTAAATTTCAGCGAGGCGAGCGTATGGTGATGCTTCGGGCTTGATCCCCATGATTATCTTCACCTCGGCAATATGTTCCGGATCCACCACGTCATCTCCAAAGAGCTTTTCAAAAATCTCACCGGTGGTTTCAAGGTCGTATGAACTTTCCGCTTTCTTCTCCGGTGGGAAATCCACTTCCAATGCTCTCGCCATTCCCTTTTGATTAGGGAACGGCCTTCTCCTGTCGAATACTTCTCCGTAATCAATAGGAACCCAATCCATTGGTTCGAACTCCCTTAGTGGCTTCGCGCTTGACATGCTTCTCTTGTTCGTCTCATTTGGTGTGGCGAAGTCGACGCTTGGTGTAGTTCTTGACTTGATGTGTTCTTGTTCAAGCTTTTCCATGATTGGTTCCTCTTTTGTGACTTCCGGGGTTGCCTCTTTAGAAAAATCAGCAAGCTTCTTCTTCCTTGAATTGTATTCCGGCTCTTCCTCAAGTCTTGTTTCCCAATCTCTTCGCATGGCAGCCGCTTTACTAACTTTTGTAGAAGTTGGGCGGCTTCCGTGAGTGTTTTCTCCATGAGATCCCCACCTGCACACATTTCGACGTGTTGCATGCAACTAGGGGTTAGGGAAAAGAAAAATGTATGCAAGAGTACGTCACCGGTGAAGCCGAGTTTTGGTCCTTGTTCGATCAATCCATTAAACCTATCCCAGGCTTGGTCTATCCCTTCCTCTTCTCCTTGCATGAAAGTGATCAAGGCAATTGAAACAAGTTGACAAAGAAGTTTTGCGAGAAGTTCTTTCCAATTAGCAAGGTTCAACATCTAAGGAGGCAAGTGAGTAGGGAAAGAGATTCCATTTGAACCATTCATCAGGAACTCTTTCTTGACGCACCGTGTTGCATATTGTCGTGAAATCCCTTATGTGTCTATATGGGTTCTCCGTAACCATCCCGTCAAATGGGTTCGCCGCCACCATCTCGATGATCTTGGATTTAATCTCATACTTGGTCGCTTCGAGCTTCGAATCCGACTCTTGTACTTTTATGTCTTCACATCGAGGGCTAGTGTAATCCCTTAATGATTTCTCCGGTTCTTCCACGGGTTGATTAACGAACGCCATCTAGACAATAAGGTAAAAACAAAAACAAAAACGAAACAAGTGTTTTTCTAGATAATATATGTTAGATAAAGCAAATAAAAGATAAACTAAAATATAAAACTAAGTTAGATGCAAATCAAACGATGTAAACTAACTTGCTCCCCAGCAACGGCGCCAGAAAAAGGGGCTTGTTGACGGATAAAAGACGTATCCCTCTACGATCCGCAAGCGTACGGACCCCACACCTTTTTCACCACGAGATTCCCAAGGTTCTTGTCAATCCGCGGAGCAAGGGGATTACAAGCGTTCGATCTACAACGACACACTAGCTACTAAAATCCTAACTAATATTATACTAGAAAACAACTAAACTACACTAGAGATAATGATTAAGATATCAAGATAAAAGACACTCGCCCACGGGTCTACGATACTAGTGCATGCAATCGCTTAAAGACATGAAAACCAATCTAACCTATCGGAGTTGTGACCACGGTTTCGCCCTTTCCCTCCTCTCGTACTATCACTACGCGAAGGTATTCATGACTAGACCTTTGATGGACATGGCGTATTGAATGGATCCAAGGAAGCATTGGAGCTTGTACTCCCTCTACGGCATGGTAGCTAACCTTAAGCATTAAAGTATATTCAACACAATATGATAGATAGAAAATCCGACAAAGTACGATTACATCTCAATATTGATTACAACCCATGGACGAATGAGAAGATTACCCCATCAAGGTGCTGATCATGGCACCGTTGATCATGGTTTCCCTTCCGCCGGTGTCTTCCTTCTTCTCCACGAGAGGGTGCTTCCTTCGAGGTGGTTGATCTCCCGCCGGAGATCCTCCTCCTCTCTCTCTAGCTTGTGGATGGCCTTCTGGTGTGAATGACTCCTCTCTTGGTGTTGGCGGCGCCTCGGGGCTTTTAGGGTTGAAGATCCTTCGAGGGAAAGGAAAACGGGACCGAACCGGCCACCGGAGTGGGCTGGGCCGGCCGGCCTGGGCCGACCGGCCCAGGCCCAATTCGGCCCGGTTCGGTCGCCCCTTTTGCTCCGTGGGTCCTCATGCACTTATGTACTTTGCCCCCTCCACTTGCACGATTTTGATGATGTTATCCTCGCATCCAAGATGGAGGTTCTCTTAGCATGAAGTTCGATCTTTTACGCTTCAATCCCCGGGGGTGTTCCTCGTAGCACTTCGGTCCTCGCCACCATTGGAAGTGATTTCATCAAGCTCATGAACACGAACAAGACTCCGTAAATGCTCCTTTGAACTTGTTGCGAATCCGTCCTTTATGTCCATGTTTTCCTACATAAACACAACACTTCCAAATGCATGCACAAAGATGAACTCGTTATATGATTAGTGTGCCTAGTGGCGGGTTAGTTCCATAATCAAATCCAAACCAAAGTGTAATGAACATGCTAGGTGCACCAAAATACACCGTCAACACGAGCCTGAGGGACGACGGAGGATTGGCGAGCTGGCTTGCGCACGCGGATGATGGCCGGAGGCGACGAGGGGCGGCGGCGGACAGCGCGGATTGCGGCGGCGGAGGATTAGGTTTCAAACGGACTGAGAGGCCGCCGTCGGATATGACAGGTAGGACCCACGCTTCAGTGTAGCGTCGGATGAACCGACGGTCGAAAAATAGAAGCGTCGGTCGAACCGTCGGTGCAACTGAGCTCCCATGTTAAACAAGGCGTCGGATGGTCCGACGGCCTATTTTTATAACGCGTCGGAGCAGTTGCGCGTGGGTCTGGGAAGAAGGGCAAATTTCTTCAGCACCGGATGAACCGATGGTCAAAAGACGCGAGGCGTCGGTTCATCCGACGATGCGAAATTTGCTAACAGCAAGCACCTGAGCGCCCAGACCCCTACACCGGATGTTCCGACGCCAGAACCTACAGGGCGTCGGTTCATCCGACGGTGACAATTCGATTTTGTTGAACTATTTCTCATTTTTGATCCGTCGAATGTCACACACAAGCCAACACAAGCACATCTTTGGATCAATCCTGAGTGACAACCTCACCCCTCAAGCACTCCTTTACAAAATACTTATAATACACAATTAGCTCCCTAAAAAGGGATAAACCATAGATAAAATAGGCAAAATAAGAACCAAAGGAGGGAGGGAGCTCCAAAAAGGGAATGTATGAGTTAATTGCCTTTGAACTTAGAGATTGACACCATAAGCTCGTTAGGACTTAACTCAATAGGCATTAAGCACAATCATTTGTCTCATCCCACCTTAAGAGTTGTTGATTTGCATTGAGCGCTAAGCAACTTTCTCATAGTGTGAGTTTCCTTTGTGACTTCTCTCACGCAATGATATGAAAGAACAAATGCATGAAAATAACCATGAGTGCATCTACATGACAAGCAAAAATGCAAAGCGAGAAGGTAAACTATCTTGCCAAGTTTGAACCCTTGATGAGCTTATTCATGATGAGCCTTTCTTCATGCCTTGAGCGAAACAAGAGAACCACCGCTCAAGCAAGACCCATACTCATCACTATCTCATCAAGGTTAGACAAGCCCCTAATCATGTACATATGCAAATGCAAACTATATGACAAGCATTACATGATGTTGGATGCATCAAGCACATTTAATTCACTCCGAAGCCTACAAAAGGTGTTTTCATCAAGAGGCTTGGTGAATATATCTGCCAATTGCTCCTTGGAGCGAACACCACAAAGGACAATGTCCCCTTTAGCAACATGGTCTCGCAAGAAGTGATGACGGATATCAATGTGCTTGGTGCGAGAGTGTTGAACCGGGTTGTTAGCAATTTTTACGGCACTCTCATTGTCACAAAGGAGGGGAACCCTATCTAGAACCATACCATAATCCAAGAGGCTTTGCTTCATATAGAGTATTTGAGCACAACAAGCCCCCGCGGAAATGTATTCCCCCTCCGCGGTGGATAAGGCCACAGAGTTTTGCTTCTTAGAGGACCAAGCAACCAAAGAGCGACCTAGCAAATGGCACCCACCCGAAGTACTCTTACGGTCTACTCGACATCCGGCAAAGTCCGAATTCGAATAACCCAAGAGCTCAAAACAAGCACCATGGGGGTACCACAAGCCAATGCTAGGGGTGTATTTTAAATATCTAAGGATCCTTTTTAAAGCACTTAGGTGAGATTCTTTAGGGTTGGCTTGAAACCGAGCATACATACAAACACTAAACATGATATCGGGCCTAGATGCGGTAAGATAAAGAAGAGAACCGATCATAGAACGGTAAAGCTTTTGGTCAACTGATTTACCTCCCTCATCTAGGTCGAGATGTCCATTAGTAGGCATTGGAGTCTTGATCGGCTTACAATCATCCATCTTAAACTTCTTGAGAATATCATTGGTGTACTTCTCTTGATGAATGAAAGTCCCTTCCTTCAATTGCTTGATTTGAAACCCAAGGAAGAAGTTGAGCTCTCCGATCATTGACATCTCGAATTCCCTAGTCATGAGTTCACTAAAATCCTTGCACACTTTGAGATTAGTAGAGCCAAAGATAATATCATCAACATAAATTTGAAAAATGAAGAGTTCTTTGTTGATTATCTTTGTGAAGAGAGTGTTGTCCACTCTACCAATCTTGAATCCCGCTTCAATGAGAAAATCCCGGAGCCTCTCATACCATGCCCTAGGAGCTTGCTTGAGTCCATACAACGCCTTTTGCAACCTATAGACATGGTTAGGATATGTAATAACTTCAAAACTGGGAGGTTGCTCCACATAGACTTCTTCATTGATGAAGCCATTCAAGAAAGCACTCTTTACATCCATTTGAAATAATTTCATTTTATGACTAGATGCATATGCAAGGAGGATACGGATGGCTTCAAGACGTGCCACCGGGGCGAAGGTCTCTCCATAGTCCAAGCCTTCTACTTGAGAGTACCCTTTGGCGACAAGTCTTGCCTTGTTCTTCACCACAATGCCATGTTCATCTTGCTTGTTCCGGTAGACCCACTTGGTGCCAATCACATTCTTGTTCTTGGGGTGCTCGACCAACTCCCACACTTGATTTCTTGTGAAGTTGTTGAGCTCATCTTGCATAGCCAAGATCCAATCCGCTTCCCCAAGAGCTTCATCTATAGTTGTGGGTTCTACAAAATAGACCAAAGCATGATGTTTGCAAAATGAGGCATATTGCTTGCGGCGAGTCCCTGTACCCCCTTGGGGATCACCCAACACAAGATCAATAGGATGATTTGTTGAAGTTCTTGTGCGTCTTCCAAATATTGTAGAGGTGGGATCATCATGATATTGAACTTCGCCCATGTCCTCTACTTGATCTTGAGTGTCTTGTGAGATAGGAGGTGGTTCTTGTGAGGAAGATGGACAATCTTGTCTTGTGGGTGATGTAGGTGGATGCCTTGGTGGATCATTGTCATTATCATCATCGGAGGATGAGTCTTCAAGAATGGAGTGAGGGTCATCATCCTCCCTTGGCTTGATGTCACCAATGGCCATCTTCTTCATTGCTTCTCGAAGAGGTTCTTTTCCTACATCATCACAACAAAAACCATCTCCTTGGGAGCCATTAGATTCATCAAACTCCACATCACATGTTTCTTCAATCACTCTAGTAGTGTTATTGAATACTCTATATGCTTTGGAGTTAGATGCATAACCAACAAATATGCCCTCATCCACTCTACTCTCAAACTTCCCTAGATGCTTCTTCTTCTTGAAAATGAAACACTTACAACCAAACACCCTAAGTAAGAGATATTGGGCTTTCTCCCAATGAGTAGCTCATATGGTGTCTTCATCATGAGTCGGTGGAGATACACTCTATTTGAAGCATGACATGCCGTGTTGATAGCTTCCGCCCAAAACCTTTGCGAGACTCCATAGTCATCCAACATAGCTCTAGCAAGAGTGATGAGTGTCTTGTTCTTCCTCTCAACCACACCATTTTGTTGGGGTGTATAGGTTGAGGAGAATTCATGCTTGATGCCTTCACCATCACATTACTCTTCCACCTTGGTGTTGCGGAATTCCGACCCATTGTCACTCCTTATCTTCACCATGGATGACCCAAATTCATTTTGGGCTCTAGTAGCGAACTTCTTGAAGATGTCAAATGTCTTGCACTTGTCCTCCAAAAAGGAAGTCCAAGTATAGCGTGAGAAATCATCAATAATGACAAGACAATAGAGATTACCACCAAGACTCTTGTTTGTAGTTGGTCTGAAGAGGTCCATGTGAATGAGCTCCAATGGTCTTGTGGTAGATACATAAGCCTTCATGGGATGATGACTTGCAACTTGCTTGCCGGCTTGACATGCACTGCACAACTTGTCCTTCTCAAATGTAACATCCTTCACACCAAGGACCATGCCTTTCTTGAGAGCTTTCTTGAGTTGGCTCATGCCTATGTGTGCAATGCGACGATGCCAAAGCCAACCCTTGGATGTAGTGGAGACGAGGGAAGTAGTCAAGTTTGCTTCACAGGATGTAAAATCTACAAGATAAAGATTGCCATAGCGGAATCCCTTGAAAACAACTTCATTAGTTTTCTTGTTAGTAATTGTGACCCCTTCATCATCAAAAGTGCATGAAAGACCAAGGTCACAAAATTGTGCAATGGAAAGCAAGTTATAACTATAATATTCCACAAAGAGAACATTGGAAAGGGATAAGTCATTTGTTAGAGAGATTTCACCCAATCCGGAGATCCTTCCTTTAGAGTTATCACCAAATGAAACTTGTTCATGATCTCCCGCATCATCCACTAGTGAGGTGAACATTTTTACTTGGCCGGTCATGTGTTGAGTGCAACCACTATCAAGTATCCAATGACTCCCTCCGGCCTTGTAGTTCACCTACACACAAGAAATTAGCATTGAGATTTAGGAACCCAAGCTTGTTTGGGCCCTTTGATGTAAATGACAAGAGCTTTAGGAATCCATAAACTTCACTAGAAGAAACCATTTATTCCGTGACGGTCACTTTCCATCGTAAATGTCTCGAAAACCATCACAAAATGCCATTTGTGATGGTTTTGAAATCCGTCATGGATTGAGTGTCACGGATTAAATCGCGTGACGGTTTTCGTCAAACCATCACAGTTTAACTCAATCTATGACGGTTTAAAACCATCACGGTTTGGTTCAGGCCCAGTCCAATCCAGCCTGAAGTCCAATACCAATGACGGTTAGAACCGTCACAGATTGAATCGCCACATCATCATAAGACACATGGCAGCTGACATGGTCGACTGACGTGGACACTGACGTGGTAGCATTTGATGACGTGGATGCTGATGTGGCAGCTGACATGGATGATGACGTGGCAACATTCGATGACATGGATGATGACATGGATGCTTAGGTGGATGATGACGTCATCATCATGGGCCGGAATTTTCTGGCCCGCTAATTTCAAGCCCATTATAAATTCAGCCCAACTCAATATCAACTATAGGCCAAAATTTTTAAACCCACTAAATTCAAGACCAGAACAATTTCAACCCAACCCAATATTAATAATGGGCCACAATTTCAAGCCCATTATATTATTCCAGCACAGCCCCATATAAATTGCAAGCCAAAAAAATCAGATTTGAGCCCAAATTGATACAACCAGTAGTTAAACAGATTGATACAACCAACAGTCCACAACAGTCCATACAACCAGCAATTCATAAGTCATACGACATGTACAGTTCCAAGTTAATAAAGTTCCTTCCATCACAGGAAGCCACCATGGCACATGAGCCAATCCACCAAAAGACTAGGCTCCTGCAAGTGCATGCAATTGCAGCAGCAAGAAGTATGCACTTGCAGCAACACAAAATAGGTTCTAGTCTTGTATTCATCTCAACAGAAAGAATCACAGGAAGCATGCACCTGAAGGACTAGCTTGTAGCTACCGTGATCGAACCTGACTTAGCACAAGTTCCAGTTTGTCATCCATCTCAGCCTGCATCTTCTTCATCATCACATCCTGCATCTTCTTCATCTCCTCTCTATCCCTACTTCGTGCCTCCTTTGTTTCCTGCACTTCCTTTGACAATTCTTTCAATTGGGAATGTTGAGTGTTGATAATGGCTCGAAGCTCAGCATTCTCTACTGCCAAATCTGCTTGAGGGTTCTGTTCTGCAGGCTGCACAATCTGGATACCCACATTCTGAAGGAACTTGTTCTTCTTTGTCCTCTCAGAAAGCACAACATGTACAACTTCATTCACAGACTTGTGTTGTTCACTCCCCTCGGTTCCCTCACTTCCTGTTTGTGCAGACAACCTGTTTTCCATCTCAGTCTACCAAGAAAGCAGAAACAAGTCATAATCATCATAGAAATTTAAAAAATAAATTCAAAAGACCATTATATCTGAAAGGTGTCTTACAATTGCTGATTGTACAGCAGGCTTGAAGCCTTTTTTTTGCTGAAATGACATTCCTTGAACAGATCCAATGCACTAGGTTCCACGTCCTTGTACTTATCTGCCTGGAAAAATATTTCAGGCAGCAATTTATTACTTGCTTGTTCACAACACTTGATAGTAGCACAGTAATCAGGTTTCACAAACAGGAGGGAATTGGTCTCTTGTCACAATGAGTACATGCATAATAGCCTTTTGTGGTTCGCCCTGAAAGAGTGCTCAAAGCTGGGTAATCATGGATGCACCACAGAACTGCAGCATGAAGTTTAAACATTTTGCCAGTATTAGCATCATAAGCACTCACACCTTTCCAAAGGTTAAGCAAATCTTCTACAAGTGGTTCCAGAAAAACATCAAAAAATCCTTCCCGGGTGATGAAGGACCTGGAATAAGCAAAGCCATCATAAAGTTTGACTCCTGCATACAAGCCCAAGGTGGAAGGTTGTATGGCACAACAAACACAGGCCACATGCTGTATTTTGTGTTTTTTCTGAAAATGGATTGAACCCGTCTGTAGCAAGGCCAAGCCTAAGATTTCTTGCATCCTTGGCAAAATCTGGAAATTCTCTGTCAAAATCTTGCCACGCCTCACCATCAGCTGGGTGGCTCATTTCCTTTGACCCAGGCTGTCGATTTAACTCATGCCAATGTGCATCTTTTGACGCTTCTTTGGTCGCAAACATCCTCTTTAGCCTAGGTGCAAGTGGAAAATGGCGCAACACTTTCTGTGGAATCTTCTTTCTTTCTGGGTCTTTCCATCTTGACAGACCACAAACTGGGCAATTGTCATGCTTAGCATAATCCTTTCTGAAGAGCACACAGTTATTGAAGCACACATGTATTGAGTCATATCCAAGACCCAATTCCTTTAGAAGATTCTTTGCTTCAATATATGATTTGGGGAGTGCATTGCAATCTGGGAACGCTTCAGCTAGTAGCTTCAATATTGCTGAAAATGCAGAATTGCTTATCCTATATAATGACTTCATATGAAGAAGCATTACCACAAATGAGAATCTTGAAAATTCGGTACAACCAGGATAAAGTTGCCGCTTGGCCTCTTTCATGACTACTTTCAAAAATGTGTCTTTGTCATGAGGTTCTGCATCTCCATCTCCATCTTGATTTTCTGCATCTTGTCTTTCTAGTCTTTCTTGTTCTGCTGCAGCTTGTAGGTCTTCTAACATTTCTTCCAAATGATCAGGTCCGTCATCCTCTCTAACACCACCTCCGTGTATGGAACCATCATCATTGTCATGCACAGCGACATGATGCTCAATAACATCTGCATCCAAACTCTCCCCATGATGAATCCACCGAGTATAACTGCTGTCCATGCCATGCATCAAAATGTGCTTGTTTACAAGAGCCTAACAGAGATACTTTTGATTCAGACATCTACCACATGGGCATAGAGTCTCAACATTCTCACTGAATTTTTCTTCAATGAAGCTCATAAATTGTTTGACACCATCAATGTGTTCTGGAGAGAACAATCTGGCATGAATCCAACTTCTATCCATCTGATCAAAAAAATGCAAAGAAAACATAAACATATATGAGAAGTTTATATTTTATAACAAAGGTGTACATACAAAAATCTAGCAACTGAAAAGAAGCTCTAATTCAGGCTGCACAAAAAAATTATTCTGATTCAGCGAAATCCTTAAGACTTAACAGAACATTATTCCCTACTGGCCACAAAGAAGCTCTTCAGAAGTTCTAATATGCAATGTTCCAATTAGTTATTCCCTACTTTTTGTCAAGTCACTGTTGGAACAAAGAAAATTTTGTAATCAATAATTTTCAGATTTATACGTTCAACGTCAATGGATGGCTTGAACATCAATGGTGCCGCCGTCAACGTGCGCCTATGCCAGAGTGCCACACTGCCAGTGCGGCGCCATGGCCGCGGTCGCTCGTCTACGTGCGGCACGCCTCGGCTCCCTTCTCGCTCCGCCGCTAGGACTTGCCGACGCCCATTGCCCGCCACGGTGTCGCCGGCTGCCGCTGGTAGCTGGGACCTGGGAGAGATAGAGTTCAGGAATGGAGCGCTGAGAGGGAGGGCCGACGCTGGGGAGGAGATGAGCAGGATGGGTGATACCTACAAGGCCGGGCGACTGGAGATCTACAGGGTGGAGGCGGCGGCGCGACCCTGGACCCGAATCATCCGCCGGGCGCCGGCAGCGCGACCTTGTTTGCGGCGGCGCAGCCTTCCTGTCCAAGTGTGGCGGCCCATTGAATCTGATTCTCGTGTAGGGTTTATTCCACCAGCTGTTGAATAGATTAATAATGTAAATCTGGTGCTTGTTTCATAAATGCAGCAGTGGTCTGGTGCTACGAGCTCTCTATTTGGAAGTGTGGGATCTCAGGTTCGAATCTCCTGTCCACGCTCTTTTTTGGCTGGGGGGTTTTTGCATCGGGACGGGCGGGGTGTGGATAGGTGACGTGGACGGGCGGCCGGTGAGGTGGGCGAGTGACTGGACAGAGCGGCTGGTGAGGTGGGCGGGTGACTGGACTGGTGTAGATTAGCAGTCTAGGTTATTTATACAATAATTGTTCAAACTTCAATTCTTGCTAAGGCAACTATTTTTTGAGTCTTTTTTTGCATTAGTTCACAAATAAGCCCCAAATAAAATGCAAGCAAATGTTAAAAAATATTTCTATATTAAATTAAAATATATACACACAATAAAATATAAATTTGGATGTCATTTAAACCTTCACTATATTATGGGCCGGCTCATGACGGATTCACCAAAACCGTCACTATATTATGGGTTGGCTCATGACGGATTCAATAAACCGTCACTATATTATGGGCCTAATGTACACTATTGCAAATCTGTGACGGATTTCTGAACCATCACCTGCAATCCGTCATAGAATAAATACTTTCTTCTAGTGCTTCTAGGTGGCTTGACTTTTGGTTTGGCCCTAATGAACTTCATTGCCACTTTGCCATTGTTCTTCTTCATCAACAAGAAGTGGTTGTCATTGTACATGGACTTGTAGTTGCTAGGCAAGGTGGTCAAGGGGCGAGTAGGTGTTGGGCACTCCCTTGTGTGATGACCGGTGACCTTGCAATGTTGACAATAAGATCCAACTTCATTGATGAAACACCCATATAGCTCCTTTGATTTAGGAGTTTCCTTGATGGGATTAGGGAAAGCACCAAGCCCCTTTGTCCCATAATCTCTTGCATTGTAGTAGAGGATCTCCTTGTGCAACTCCTCACCCTTGGCCAAAGTCTTTACACAAGACCTTAAGCTTCTCACTTCTTCTTCAAGAGCTTTCACCCTATCATGGTTAGTCTTGGAGGAAGATGCAATATTTTCAACATTAAGCAAGACCTTAGGTTTTTCAATTAGATCATCACATGAGGTGGAGGCATTGACTTTAGTGACTTCTCTAGCATTTGCATGCCCACTAGAATCAATGTCCTCACTAGCAAGCTCAAGCTTTTGATATTTCATCTCTAAGAGCACATGTTCTTTCTTGAGCTTCATATGACTTGACTCAAGAGACTTGTTAAGCACGGTTATGTCGTCATGCTTGACGATTAGCTCATTGTGCTTATCAAGTAACTTGTTGTGGTCATCTCTAAGTGACTTGTTAGACACTACCAAAGCATCATGCTCTTTGCTAAGGTCATCGTGCTTCACAAGTAACTCATCATATGAAAGCTTAAGTTTCTCATGAGTCTCATCAAGAGCTTTGAGCTTACTCTTTTGTTTCTTTATCATGGAGGTGTATTCATCAAGAAGATCTTTAAGAGCAAGAGGTGAGAGATCATCATCACTAGAAGATCCACTACTATCACTATCGCTCACCTTGGAGTGCTTTGCCATGAAGCACATAGGTGGAGGTGGAAGTGGAGGCTCATCATCCATGATAGCAATGCCGGCGATCTTCTTGTTCTTGTCCTCTTCACTTTCACTTGACTCACTTGAAGTCTCACCCCTGGTCACCCATTCATTGACCAAGAGAGAACGATGTTCACCCTTCTTCTTGTGGTAGGGCTTGGTTGATGACTTTTTCTTGGATGAGTTCTTCTTGTAGTACTTGGCATCCTTGTCATCTTCATTATTCTTCTTGCTTGAGTTTGACACTCTCTTGTCGGGCTTGGGGCAATCATATGAGAGATGATCATAGCTACCACAATTGTAGCACTTTCGATTGCTTCCCTCACCACTTCTTCTTGATGACCAGAACTTTTGCTTCTTAGGATCATAGTTGTAGCCCTTCTTGCCAATCTTGGAGAGCATTCTTGTGGTCTTCCTCATGAGAAGAGCAAGCTTAGCATCATCGCTCTCCGCTTCACTTGAGTCACTTGGATCATCACTTTCACTTGAGGAAGAAGGAACTTTTTCCTTGATCTTCTTGGACTTCCCCTTTTCACTAGCCTTGGGTGCAAGATCTTTCTTGGCGCTTGAGTGTGAGGTAGATGATTAGATGTCTTTCATCATGAACATCTCGTGGGAGCGGATCTTGCTCACAACCTCGGTGATGGTGAGGGTGGTGAAGTCCTTCTCAAAGAGAAGTGCCTTGACGATGTTGTATTTTGGCTTGGGAAGTGTTTGAAGGATTTTCCGGATGATTTCCTGCTCGGAAAGGTTAGCAACATCAAGAGCATTGATACTTTGAATAAGCACCCCCATCCTAGAATACATTTGCTCTACCCCCTCATCATCTTTCATTTTGAACTCATTGAGTTCCACCTTTAGCAACTCATATTTTTCCTCACGGATCTTTTTGTTACCCACATGGATTTCTTTGAGTTCCATCCACACCTCATGGGCGGTGGGCTTTGCAAAGACCCGATCAAACAACTCCTCATCTAGCGCCTCAAAGATGTGATTTCTAGCACGTGCATTCCACTTAGCCTCACTCTCGCTGGGAACTGAAGGCAACGGATACAAGGTTGTGTGCCACACATCATGATGTTGAGCTTGAAGATAGCTAGCCATTCTATGCGCCCAAAAGGTGAAGCGCTTCCCCGCCAACCTTGGGGGGCCATTGCCGCTTCCCTTCCCCATCTCCCTAGGCGGTTAAGCCAAGCAAAAGGGAGCCTAGCTCTGATACCACTTGTAGGATCTAGTCACATAGAAGGGGGGGTTGAATATGGGACTTGTTTTCAAGCTCTAATGGAAAAACGAAATCCTTAACCTATCAACTAGTGTTGCCCATACTAAAAGGGTTCTCCCCTTGTTGACGGTTAATAATTGTATCAAAGTTCGTTTATGACTTGCAAGAGGACAAGTCTCCCGTCGTAGTCAAGGGACCCTTCTTCCCTCGAGTGGTGAACCCCAGGTATCGAATCCGTGGAACAAATGTGTGACGCAAGAGTTGATCTAGTAAAGCCAAGTAACTTCAATCTTTGGTAAAACCCTAATATATCTAGGTAAAAGACACGAAACTAATCTAATCTACCAAAGACCGGAGATAACAAAGTAGGATTGGGTAGATAAACCGATCTAGAGAGATCGGGGTAAGCCTTTTGTTGAAGTTCCAAGCAAGAGAAGAAGTAGCAAATCGAATCTTATTAGAAGCCTCTTTAAACCGTGGTTTCCCGTCCAAATCCGAAAACATCCGCCTTTCGGAACCCCCGTTCTGTCACAACGTATCCCTACTCATGCGTGGAGTCTAGGGTGAGTCAAAAGACAAGTCGAGATTCTTTCGGAAGATCCGGCGTGTACCTCTGGCCACCGCGGCTACAAGAACACCCTATGTGATCTATCGCGCGAATAGATCTAGAATAAGCAAACCGATCGAAAAACGAAATCTTCGAGGAAACACTTGATCGCTAAGAATAGATTCAACTTGATAATTCAACTATGACAATGATACATACACAAGATCACCACCGGGATCCTTCCTTGATCTTTCTTCTAGCTCCGGGAACTCCGACGTGGTCTTCCATGCAAGGTTCCCACGTCGGCTAGGGAAAGCCTAGTCAACTAGCTCGACCCTCTCCTCTCCGGGATGGTGTCCCTCTCTTCTCTGCTCCTCGGCGACCGAAGACGAATTAGATGATGCGTGGCTCTCGGCCACGGGGCTATGAATAGCATGATTGGCGGCTAGGGCAAAGGAGGGCATCACTGGGCCCTGGACAGGGCTGGGCCGACCGGCCTGGGCCGGCCGGCCTGGGCCCATCCAGGCCCAGCCCGAGGCCTCCTTTGCTCTACGTCGGTTCCCTTGCTTCCTGGATGTTTCCCCCTTCTGCATGTAGGTCCATGTCGTCAGTTTCTCTCCGAATTGGACACAACTCCTTGTCTTGCAAGATTCAGCACTTTTCTGGTCAGGTCCTCGGAGTTTGTCATCTTCTCGGATCAAGTCCCTGGCTTCTTGGAGTTAAGTTTGCTTCATTGCATGACTTGTACGGGGCTTCAAGGTCTTGTCATAAGGTGCTTGATGAACTTATCCCGAAAGTTTTGCATTCAACGCTAAAATCCTGCATAAACACTAAACTCCAAAACCGACATGCACACGTGAACTTGTTATACCACGGGGGTTAGTACCAATGGATAAGGTATAAAACTTATGCCAACACCGAAGGTAAACTCATGGCTAGGTTGACGGATTTTCACCGTCAACATCTCCCCCATGCTTAAACCTTGCTCGTCCTCGAGTAAGCCTTCGATGGATATCATCGTTGCCAAACAATGTTTAAACCTTGCACTTGATCATACACGAGAAAACATAATGCTCTCAAAATTTTAATTCATTAAAGTTCCATAATGTACTAGCCTTCATCTCTACGGAGGGTAGATTCTTAATTAAGCTTATCCCACAAGTATTAACATGCTCACAAAGTTTAAATAAATGTCAGAATTTTTTTGAAATAAAGAACGAGATAAAGAAAAGCTAAACCAAGTTCACAAATTTAAATCATCTTGTATGCTGCTCATGAACTCTCAACTCGCTTGTCTCTCAAGCCTATATATTCTGAGACTTTTACCTGTATGCCATTAAAAAAGATGCTGCCGACCTGTGTGCCACTAAAAAAGTTGCTCGCACCTGTGTGCCATCGTCCTAAACTTCTTTACCCTCTACGCCATTCCGTCCAATTTTGCAAGTAACGGTGTTAAATAGATAGAGGAAATGACCATTGTACCCCTTCAACCATGACCAGCAAACTCACCTTTCTTTTACCTGTGTACCACCCAATTTTCAAAATCACAACATGACCTTTCTTTTACCCTTGAGTGGGTCCATTTGTCAGTCACCTTCCTCTTCTCCTCTTTTGGAAAGGGCCCGACGCCCCTTCTTCTCCTCCTTCGCCGGCTACCTGTGTACCATGGTGGACTCGGTCGTCGTCGACACCATCATCACGCCCCTGCTCACGATGCTCGACAGCCCCGACGACGGCATCGTGAACGCCTATTGCTCGCTGCTGATCGAAACGATGAGCGGTGTTGCTAGCTTGATGATGTCAAACGAAGTCATGGTTTCATTTTATGGCCGTTTTCTTTTAGAACAACAAATCTAAAAATACGATCCAAATACACACTTCCTCGGTCGACGGTGGAGGACCTGGCCGGACGCCCGTGCACGACCTGCGGCTGCGAGTGGTCCAGCGAGACCGGGCGGCGCTCATCGAGCAGCATCGAACGGGGTGTTGGCATGCGTCGCTGCCCACCTGCCTGTAGCGTCAGCCCGCGGGTACATGGGCGTTGTCGAGGCACGAGCTCACCGCTCGTGCAGCCATCTGAAGTCCGGCAGCGGCGTAGATCGCCACATCACTCTGGTCTGCTGCTGCGCATGCCCGACTCTGCACGCCACGCGCCTCGGGTCGGCCTGCCGCCTCGTTCCACGCCCCAGCCGGACTGGTCGCCTCCACCTCTGGAGTTGAGGGTCGGGATCGATTCGATGGAGCAAAGAGGAAGAGGAGCACAGGGAAAACGAATAGGCAGGAGTCAACAAGTCAATTCGTGGGGGGTAAGATGGACATTTCGCATGCCCGGTCCTACATGTCAGTGCGTCCTAACGGTGGATTTCTAACGGATCGTGGACGGAATGGCACGGAGGGCAAAGAAGTTTAGGTCGATGGCACATAGGTGCGAATAACTTTTTTAGTGGCACACAGGTCCGCACCATCTTTTTTAATGGCATACAGGTAAAAGTCTCATATATTCTACTCCTTTCCCTTTCATAACATATATGTGTGGTAGGCTTTATATGGAGCTTTTTTGGGAAAGTTTAGTCCTAACAAGATTTTATAAATGAGGTGTTGTCAAAACAAGATAAGCTTCTCATGGTCTTACCTAGACTCGTCAAAAAGGTCATTAGAAAATAATGTTAAATCAAGGAGGGGAAAGAGAAAAACACACACACTTTAGATGAGTGGACATGTGCAAATGGCAAAGAGTGATCCCGAGGCACAAAGGAAGTCCTCGTTATCGGATTGCACATGGTTGGAAAATGAGAATGGATCTTTTAAACTTGAAGCCTTGAATGCACTCTTAGAGAACCGGGGAGTTCACTTTATGCATACTCATATATATATTTTTTCTCTTTCTCATATTTCTCATTCTTTTCTTTCTTTCTTTCTTTCTTTCTTTCTTTCTTTCTTTCTTTCTTTCTTTCTTTCTTTCATTCATTCATTTTTTTCTTGTGAGACTTTCACCTTGGAAGTCACGTACATCGCCTTTGAATTTTCTTTCATACATTTTTTTAATTTGCTCCCTTATGAACTCTAAAACTGCACCGTACCTACCTCCTCCCCCATGCTTAGACGTTGCTCGTCCTCGAGCAAGGAGGCGGTAAATAAGGTAGGTACCGGAAATATTTTTCCTTTGGAGAGATACTTGAAATCTTCAATGTTGGCACCATCTTGCGATCTTCCTTGAATTGATGATCCATTCTCAACGATAGGTTGTGGTCAAGGAGGCAATCACAAAAGATGATATTTGGTTTTAAGGGTGGATATCCGGCGAGGTTTGTGATATCTCCAATGCGGGGATACACAATGCACGGATAAAAGGCTAGCAAAAAGATAGATACGCAAAAACGGAATGACCAGCTTCTTAGTCTCGGGCCAGAGAAATCATGGCCTGCAATAACTCACTCAAAAATAAATCTTGTACACTAAGGTTTATGCACTCAAATATATATTAGGCTTTGGATAGGTTGAGCAACACACAAGTGATATTTATGACAAGGCTAGCAATATTTTTGAGCATAAAAACCATCTTCCATCTATTTATAACTTGAGAGCACATAAAACACTATGGGTCTTTATTTTAATCATAATCTCCGCTAAAGATTAAGCTAGTATTTAAATAAATTCAGATTCGTATTTTAAGAGAGCACTAGCTTAAACATGCATAAACCAATTACAAAGATAAACAAAGCAACAATTATAATCATATATCATTATGGCACAAATTTTTGTAACTTTTCCAATGATATAATCAAGGTGGTGTCTTTATTAATAATGAAATCAAGTTGAAATACAAATTTAAAATAAACAAACACGCTTGCTGAAATTTAGATAAAAACAGAAAATATTACGCAAACACACATAAACAAAAGCTGAAAATTACAGAGAAAAAGAAAAGAAAAGAAAACTAAAGTTCCTAAATCTTCTAGTCCTATGCCGGTGGTTGGTGTTGATGATCTTGATAGTAATACCCTTGCTCATAATACGATTGGACATTTCCTCCGACGAATTGATTTGGCTCCACTAGGTGAAGGCGTCCAAGCTCATAGGCAATATTTGCATTGCCCTCACCAAGTTGAGCCGCGTTGGCTTGGATGGCTGCGATGTTTTGGGCGTTTCTTGCAACATACCCTCCAATTATGGCCATGCTTTGTTGTGGTTGGGGATATTGTGCGTAGGGCTCCGCGAAGTTAGCATTGGGCACCAAATAATTTGGTGGGGGTACCGGTGCACCACCCCCATGCTTGCTCTTGTGGCCCTCCGTAATAACTTGGCGGAGGAGGGATCCCGCCGAATGGTTGCACATTGGGTTGTGCTCCACTCGCTTGTGCGGAGGATGTTCCCTCCTCTACGATTCTTCCTCTTTTGTTCTTCCTTGCGGGGACAAGGAGTCCCTCTTCCAACCAATCTTCCCTCCCTTCGGTGAAAAGCCTAAGCCTCTCATCGAGAAGGGGTAGGTTCACTATGGCCAAACGAAAACCTCCTCTCTCATCTCCACTAATGTATTTGCCTTGCCGCAAATACTCAATGCCGAGAGAGGTACCACGCAAAAGATGGTCGGGGTTTCTTGCGATCCCCGGCCATAAGGAGAAGGCCAACATGGAGAGGTAGCACCCCGAACCAATATGTCCCGCCCTCGATGTTGCTTCACAACACCAACGGTTGATCATAAGGTAAGAGGGGTCTATTGGCTGCCTGGCAATTAAAGCCGAGTAGAGCCAATTCAACTCCGTGTCGGTCACCTTCGTCTCCTTCATCCTCTCCAATACCCTCTTGCACATCCAAGAGTGAAATATCCGGATAATGGGGTTGCGGATGCAATTGCGTTGTTGATGGGCTTCTCCAGAGATCATATTCCAAAATCCCGCTAACATGCCGGGTGGCACGTCAACTTTCTCCGGAGCTCCCTTATGGAATCCAAGTAGCTCCCTAACATGCTCGTAGGGAACCACTTGCTGGACTCCCTCCAAATGGAATGACAAGCTTTGCACCCCATCATCAAGGATAGGTGCAATGGTCATCAAAATTTCCAAGGCGAACCCCTTGTGGGTGTCCGCCGATACTCCGTTGGAGAATTGCACCCATCCAAGGTGCCCCAACATGTAGTATATGTCGGTGCCAAAACCCAAGGTGTAGAGTGCTTGGTCGTCGAACTCGACGTTGGGCACAAGCCTCTTCTCAAGACGAGAGAGCCTCTCCTCCTCCTCCGATGACAAGATGATGAAGCCGCACGAAGAATATATCGAAGTGTAAGGAGGTGGCGCGGTCGAACGGGTCGATCGTCGTGGTGGCGTGGGCTGCTCCTCCGTGTGCCCTTGAGGTTCGGTAAACCTCATGGACGTGCTCCTTGCAGCCCTCATACCACCAAGGAGGAGAGCATCGTTCCTCCTCGGTGGTGCCGCATCCGTCTCCATGCTCCGAGGAGACTCGGAAACCGAGTGCCTCCTCGAAGATGTCGTTGATGACGGCTTGGATGACGACGAACCCTTCTTCTTGGAGAAGAGACTTGTGGTTTTCTTCCACATGGTTGCTGCACTCTTCTCTTCTACTAAAACTCCGGGTTGCAACCGGTAACTAGGCACTAAAACTCTTACTTCGGATGTGGATTTTGAGTGGATTAAGGATGTGGATTTTTTTTGAGCTATCAAGCTTGGGAAGGTTGGCTATGTCTACGGAGGTTTTGGGCACACAAACTTGAACACACAAACAAAGGAAGGAGAGGGAAGCTTGCCTGCAGAAAACGGGAGCCGGGGGGCTCCTTAAATAGGGTAGGCCGGCCGGCCTGGGCCGACCGGCTTGGGGGCCTCGGTGCACCTCCCCGCCTTGTCTTTCTTCCAGCACGATCATTTCGCCTCTGCAACTTTCCTGCCCGCGTGCTCCTTGAGTTGCACCGCCCAAACGCTCTCGTCCACTCCTTTTCTTGCATTATTGGTCCTTCCACTTGATGCTTCATGCTTTGGGTCATGTCCATGCTCCCTAGCTCCACTTGCTTCACATGCCACCATGAAATTCCTGCAAAGTTGATGCTTGGTGCCCACCATGCTTGTCCTTTGCATGTGGATTTGGTGAAAGTTGATGAAAGGGAATCCAATGGTGCATGCATGATTAATTCAAACTAGATTGCCTCCATTTTGGTATGTTTAAGGTTAAGCACTCCTCTAATTCGAAATTAAAAATATTTCTCAGAGCCATGCAAGAGCTCAAACATAATTTTAGAGAAGTTTTTAAACCATTAAAAACAAATGTAAGTCAAAAAATATTTTCCGACTACGTTGATATCGGTCTCACCGGTATAGTTTGCCTTCATCGGTTGAGAGCAAACTTTTCCAGGCTTGATCATGGGGGCATAGGTTTTGGTTCTAATTTTGGCTAAATGAGAGAGATTTTGAATAAAACAAAATTAGATGAGGCTTAGAAAAATTCTAATCCTAGAGAAACCAAGGATATAGATTTTTAAACCAACCAAAAGATTTGATTTCTAGATTCACGCGAGTCCTACCACGTGCTGAATTTTTATTAACACATAGATATAACTCGTGGCACTACTCGTGTGGTTTTAGCATGAAAAATAAGTCAACCTCAGCACCATAATGAGGGTGAAATGTTGAGTTAGGTTCTGAAATTATTTGGTTGAGGTTTCTCGAAAAGAAAAGAACAAACAAGCACATAGGAGGGTTCATGCAAAGGGTTTATGATAAAGCAAAACATTCAATCAAGAATTATGTCTCTAATATTGTTCAACCACTTCTAAGTCTAATGTCTTTGCGTAATAAAATTCAAAACTAAATTATTAAAAAAACTCGAAAAACCTGGAATCGGGTTGTCCTCCCGGTAGCTTATTCTTGACTCGACGAAACGGGTTGCCTCCCGCCTAGCGCTTCGTTTATAGTCCATGGCTAGACTTCTTCACTTGATTACTTTGGATCAACGCTCTTTGCAGGCGTTGCAATCTTGGGTACCCACTTCCGCACCATCTTGGGCACGGGCTTCTTCTTCGGCTTAGTCAATTTTTTTGGGTCTTCACAGGCTGGCTTTGTCTTTTGGTCTTGACGGATGCAACAACTTCCCTCATGTAGTGGCTCGGCATCTCGAACTCCCGTCCTTCGGTTGTGATCTTCATGGTCTCCTTAGTGTGATCCTCCTTCTCTCCCGAATGAGTTTGAGTAGCCTTCGCCATCTTGGGACCTTGTAGTTGTCTCGGATATTCTTCTTTGTTACCCATCGGGCGCCCGACAAGTTGTCCCACTTGCGTCTCTAGCATCTTCATCACGATGAACACTTCAATCCTCGCATGTGGATCTTGCCTTGGCAGCCTTTAGGTGTTGAGCTTCTTTCTCTATCTCCATCTTCTCCATCCTCCTCTTAGGTAAACCGATTTGCCACTCAAGAAATCCGGCTCGTATGTATTCATTGAAACGCTCCAAAGCTCCCGCAACCATCATGCGGATAGTTGAGACCTTGATCTTGAACGGCCTTCCGGCATCTTGAAGGTTTATGATAGGTAGATCAACGATGTCTGTTTAGGTTGATCTTCCTTTGGACTTGGAGGTGGTGATTCCCTTGGAGATTCGGGCGGTCCTTCAACTTCGGCTTTTGAATCTAGGGTTTCCAACCCTTTAGCTTGTGTTGCACGTCTCCTTTGCATGTAAAGTTTTCCTGGATCATCCACAAAAAAGTTTGGGTTTCTTGGAGAGGTAGCCAACCATCTCCGGTTAGGGTTAGCAATAAACAAAATATGCAAAAACTAGAAAGTAAAAATAAATCTATAAAAACTAGGGTTAGACAAACTAGATTAGATGTATTTTGAGGATGATCAAAGTTTAGTAGATGCAAAAAGAAAAACAAAAAGAAAACTGAAAATTACAAAAAGGCAAAAAAATCAAATCTTGATCACTTGTTCCCCGGCAATGGCGCCAGAAAAAGGGGCTTGTTGACGGTTAATAATTGTATCAAAGTTCGTTTATGACGTGCAAGAGGACAAGTCTCCCGTCGTAGTCAAGGGACCCTTCTTCCCTCGAGTGGTGAACCCAAGGTATCGAATCCGTGGAACAAATGTGTGACGCAAGAGTTGATCTAGTAAAGCCAAGTAACTTCAATCTTCGGTAAAACCCTAATGCATCTAGGTAAAAGACACGAAACTAATCTAATCTACTAAAGACCGGAGATAACAAAGTAAGATTGGGTAGATAAACCGATCTAGAGAGATCGGGGTAAGCCTTTTGTTGAAGTTCCAAGCAAGAGAAGAAGTAGCAAATCGAATCTTATTAGAAGCCTCTTTAAACCGTGGTTTCCCGTCCAAATCCGAAAACATCCGCCTTTCGGAACCCCCATTCTGTCACAACGTATCCCTACTCATGCGGGGAGTTTAGGGCGAGTCAAAAGACAAGTCGAGATTCTTTCGGAAGATCCGGCGTGTACCTCTAGCCACCGCGGCTACAAGCACACCCTATGTGATCTATCGCGCTAATAGATCTAGAATAAGCAAACCGATCGAAAAACGAAATCTTCGAGGAAACACTTGATCGCTAAGAATAGATTCAACTTGATAATTCAACTATGAAAATGATACATACACAAGATCACCACCGGGATCCTTCCTTGATCTTGCTTCTAGCTCCGGGAACTCCGACGTGGTCTTCCATGCAAGGTTCCCACGTCGGCTAGGGAAAGCCTAGTCAACTAGCTCGACCCTCTCCTCTCCGAGATGGTGTCCCTCTCTTCTCTGCTCCTCGGCGGCCGAAGACGAATTAGATGATGCGTGGCTCTCGGCCACGGGGCTATAAATAGCACGATTGGCGGCTAGGGCAAAGGAGGGCATCACTGGGCCCTGGAAAGGGCTGGGCCGACCGGCCTGGGCCGGCCGGCCTGGGCCCATCCAGGCCCGGCCCCGAGGCCTCCTTTGCTCTACGTCGGTTCCCTTACTTCCCGGATGTTTCCCCCTTCCGCATGTAGGTCCATGTCGTCGGTTTCTCTCCGAATTGGACATAACTCCTTGTCTTGCAAGATTCGACGCACTTTTCCGGTCAGGTCCTCGGAGTTTGTCATCTTCTCGGATCAAGTCCCTGGCTTCTTGGAGTTAAGTTTGCTTCATTGCATGACTTGTACGGGGCTTCAAGGTCTTGTCATAAGGTGCTTGATGAACTTATCCCGAAAGTCTTGCATTCAACGCTAAAATCCTGCATAAACACTAAACTCCAAAACCGACATGCACACGTGAACTTGTTATACCACGGGGGTTAGTACCAATGGATAAGGTATAAAACTTATGCCAACACTGAAGGTAAACTCATGGCTAGGTTGACGGATTTTCACCGTCAACACCCCTACAACAAGAGCACACTAACACATGTTTCCTTAGCAAATATCACACTAGGAGGCAATATGACAACCTAGGCAAGATATGAAGCACACAAGCGAAACAAGCTAGAACAAAGACAAAGAAACTTGAGAGCTGAATTGAAATGCTGAAAGTGAGTGCTAGAAGTAAACAAGATGGAAAAGAGGCGACCGGATTTTTTCCCGTGGTATCGAGAAGTTGACGCTTCCCCCTAGTCCACGTTGGAGCACTCACTTAGAGTATCGCTCCCCCTTGAGTCACTAAGACACAAGTGCTCACTAAGAGTACCCGTTCTCCATCTCCGGAACGGTGGGTCTCGAACCGTGTACACCAAGCTTGTCTTGAGGCTCACCAAGAACCCCCAAGTCACCTAGACCGTCTAGGAGCCGTCAAACTCCAAGAGTAACAAGCCCGCAAACCTTCACTTTACCTGAGCACTCAGCTAAGCCATGGATGCACCTTGAAACTCTTGCTCACTATGAAAGAACACCTCAATGAAGAGGAAGAGAAATCCCAATAGGCAAGAACACACACTCCTTCTCTCCTAGGCTGCAGTAGATCTTCAGAGTGGCAAAGGCAGCTCTAGAGAGGCAGGGGGGCTTATATATAGGCCTAGCAAAGGTGGCTAGCCGTTGGAAAAGTCCCCTGAAAAAGTTTTACCGTCGGATGAACCGATGGTGCCCCCCTATTAAGCGTCGGATCATCCAGTCACTCACAGTGCCCAATATAGCCGTTGAACCAAGAAACCTAGACAATGCACCGACGCCCCGTCGGATCATTCGGTGCTGAAGGCGCCACACTTGGGGCGGTACTGTATGAATTGAAACACACCGTCGGATGAACCGCTGTGTACACCTTCCAAGCATCGGATCATCCGGTGCTGATGCAAAAGTCTTGGCGCGTCTCTGTTGAATTTAAATGCAACCGTCGGATGAATCGATGGTCAAGGCGTCGGATCGTCCGATGCTTGAGCCCAGACCCTTGACCAGAACTTTAGCCAAACCCTAAGGCGTCAGATGAACTGATGCCTGTACCGTCGGTTCATCCAACGGTCCATTTTGAACCAGTTGGCTGCAGAACTCATCCGACGCGTGTTAAAACTTGGGCGTCGGATCATCCGACGCTATGAAATTGATTTCAACTCATCCAATTCAGCGCCTTTGAGTTTTCCGTCAATTCTTTTGCTTCAACCTTGCTTCCATGAACTCTCTGAGCTAGATAGGATCCAAGGAACTTGAGTGTGCATAAATTATGGCTTTTGAGTGCATGGTCAAGCTACTAGTGTATGAACCCCTCTTAATAGTACGGTCGAAACTACAAATTAGTAATCCAAGTGTCCTTCATCTCCTTTGCGACACTTGGAACTAACAAAGTCCTTAGCCTTGCAGTCTTCGACCAAATTGAGCCCATTAATTCTAATTGAGGGGTCTCATTCCATTCAATAGTCGTGACAATAACCCAAATAGAATCCGCTTCAAAACAAAGGTTAGTCACAAGCATATGGTTGTCATTTATCACCGAAACACACCCTTACCAAAGGTGCGAAAGGGCCTAGATCGCTACAATCTCCCCCTTTTTGGTGATAGATGACAACACGAGTAGAGATATACGAAAATTTGAATTTAAAGCATATAAACTCTACTTCTAATGCGTGAATAGAATAAGCGGTAAACACACATGCATTAAGTAAACACACAAGCATGAGTAGACATGTAAACCATTGACATACACAAGATCCAAATACATGTCTCATCATGAAACTCCACAAAATGAGAGAGGCTACAAAAACTCCAAAACCTGCACTCTCCCCTAACTCCCCCTATCTCTACTCCCCCGATCAATCTCCCCCTTTGGCAACAAGCACCAAAAAGAAGACTAAGCCTGAGGCGGAGAGGAAGGATCTGGCGGCGAAGTGGAGATGACTCGCGAAGGTCGCACAGAGAAGCCGGAAGCGTCCTCGTCGTGGTCCTCCTTGCTGAGAAGAGACCAAGCCGGAGAGGTAGAGCCTAGAGCCGGAGGAGGTCGTGCTGGAGGAGTTGTAGTCGTCCCGGCGCCTGAAGTCAGAGTCAGAGTGGACGCGGGAGCTGTATTAGCCTCGGGAGCAGGAGGAACGGTGTCGGAGGCAAGTGCTGCTGAGATCTGCTCCGTGATCGCTCGAAGGTAGTGGTCCTCCTGTCCCAAACCCTCTGTCCTCGGCATAGTGAACGTCGGAAGTGGTGTAGACGCCGGTGGGCTGGGCAGAGTGGTGCGAGCTGGTGTCTCGAAGACGAGTGCTCCTGTGGTAAGCGGAGACACCAGCTGTGACGACGTAGGCGTGGTCATCTGTAGCTGAGCCAGGAAGGAGGATATGACCGCAGCCTGTGGTGTAGTAGTCTGGGGTACCGCGAACGCCCCTGTTTGAAGTTGTGGTGACTGTGGGAATGTCGACAGGGGAATGTTCACGAACCCGCCCGCTGGAGGAAGAGGAGCTGTCGGGTCAGCCTGTAGCTCGACACCGGTAGGTGGCCGAGGTAGCCGGAGTCCCGACCGCCGGGAAGAGCCGACCAAGGCAACCGGACATGAACGTGAACATCCGGGAAGTCAACATCCGGTGCCGTAGCATCTCGCCGCTTCGAGCCTCTTGCCGCTCGTCGGATCCCCTCGAGGATCACCCGCCGTGACTCCCCGGTACCGCCGGAACCGAGCCCGAATCCGCCGTTGTACCCGGAGAGTCGCCCGAGTCCGAGCGACCATAGCCGAGAGCAAGGAGGTGATCCGATCCGGCCGGGTCACCCCGAGCGGCCGTGATCGTGGGAACCGGTGACTCGGCCTCTCTCTCGTCCCGGCAAGGTGGAGCCTCCTCGCCTCGTCGTCGTGTGACCGACGGACTCGAAAACCGGCTCGTCTCCGGAGCGGTACGAACTCCTCGTCGTCCACCGGCAAAGTACGGAGGGATAGGTGCCTCGGGCGCAACAAGAGTGGCATCCCGTCGTGCGACCTCGTCCATAGCCGCCTCTCCGCCGCGGCCCGAGCCCGAAGTGTCTCCTCGGCTCTCCTCATGCCTCTCGGGCCTCTCCTCCTGTCACCTGGCATCAGAGGCCGGTAGGTCGGGAACACGAACTTCGATGCCTCAAGCATCCCAACGTACCTCTGAGCCTCTAGCCGGGACAGCAACCAACTGATCCAGTGGGCGAAAGGCTGCTGTCGTGTCATCCCCATGCCATCCATAACGGCATCCTCGATCTTTGTTAGCATGATATCCACGAGGTCAAAGGGCACTTCGCCATCACGTACATCAGGAGCCACTACTGCACCCCTGTCAACGATTCTGCGTTCCCCATCCTATAGAGCACAGACCTCCGGAGAGCGTAGTGAACGACGTACGCCTCACGGATCAGACGGTCCGGTGTCCTGGGTGTACCGGGGAGGAACGGTGGCTGGAACAGAAAGCTGATCTCCTCGTCAGAAGGTAAAATAGGTGAGTGTGCACGACGAGGAGGCTCGACGTCGGGGTACGCCAGGTAGTGAATAGAGTCATCGTGTAGATCCACCTGAAGCAGCTCTGCAATCCCCTCTCGAGTAAGCCGCTGCTGCTGACCCATGAACATAAACCTGATGGCGACCCGGTCAGCGTCAACGTAGACAGTGGCGTAGAAAACTCTCACCCAGTCGGGGACGTAACGTGACCTCCGAGTCACTAAGTCCACCAGTCCCCGCTGGTAGTCGAAGAAAGGGAGTATCGCCTCTCCAGCTGCAGCTGCCCTCAAAGCTGTGAACTGTAGCATACGGTGCTAGCTGAGCTGGGACCCTCTGCGAGTGTAGGAGGCATAGAAGCTCTCCTGAAGAATCGTCCAGAACCTGGGGTCACACTCCTCTCTGGCACGGGGGAACCACTGGTCCTCTGGCACACTCCTCAACTTTCGGATCTTCGGCCCTGGCAGGTGACGGAGGTCACGGAGGTAGACTCCGAAAGCCTCTGCACGTGGACCCTTGGGGAGCTAGGGGTCTAGAGCCTGCTGCTCTCTCTGTGTGAGCTCCTCTGCTGCAGCTCTCCTCTGTCGCGGTGTCGGCTGTGGCTGTGTGTGACCACCGCGTGTCCGAGGTCCGGACCTGGCGAGTGAGGGTGGTGAGTCTGACTGCTCTGTGGTCTGGTGCCCTCTGCCTGACCGACGTGGCTGCTGCTGCCGCTGAGTTTGCTGCTCTGCCTGCTGCTCACTCTGGGGCTGCTCCCCCTGACTCTGTGTGCCCTCTAAAATGCGAATGCCCCTCTGAGGATGCCCCTGTGTGTCTGGCACTACGAGCACGCGCTCCCACTCCTTCTGCTGCCTGGTCTTCTTCTTCTTCGGCTCAGCAACTGCCTTACCCTTCCGCTTATCGCCTGCCATCTGTGAGAGAAAATGGTAGATGATTATAGAATGGCTAGAGACGAGAATAAACATGATAAGTAACTAGAGGTAAGGGTCCTTAAGTATAGCATATGAGCAGATATGAGCCTAAATTGGAGAATTCTAGGAGAATGTGCCACAAGATTGAAAGGATACTAGATTTGTCCTTAGGTGCTCAAGATGTGCATTTGTGTAGATAAGGGTGATTGATCCTTATCACAAATTTCCGAAACATGCTCAAAATTGGACAAATGCACTAGAGAAAGAGCACTCGAGCATGAGGATGTGCAGGACCATGTACTAAGAGTTGCAGGACACAACAAAAAGGGCTAGATTTCTATCACTGAAGGGCAATTGTGCAGAATAGGATCACAAGTACTAAGCAACAGTGCACAGAAACCCTAACAGTGCAGAGGAAAGAGGGGAAACGGTGAAGGCCTCACCACAGCGAAGGAACAGACGTCGATGTGCGCCTGTGGAGGAAGATTGGAGCCTTGCGCACCCCCTTGAGGTTGCCGGCGAGCTAAGACGGTGGTGGACGACCGGAATCAGTGGCGGCGGCAAAACCCTAGGAGGGGTTAGCGGCGCGCGTGCGCGCTGATTTGGACGCGGTGGAGAGGCGCGGCGGCCGGCGGGCGAGCCCGAGGGACGGCGGAGGGCCGGCGAGGTGGCTTGCGCACGCGGATGATGGCCGGAGGCGACGAGGGGCGGCGGCGGACAGCGCGGATTGCGGCAGCGGAGGATTAGGTTTCAAACGAACTGAGAGGCCGCCGTCGGATATGACAGGTAGGACCCATGCTTCAGTGTAGCGTCGAATGAACCGACGGTCGAAAAATAGAAGCGTCGGTCGAACCGTCGGTGCAACTGAGCTCCCATGTTAAACAAGGCGTCGGATGGTCCGAAGACCTATTTTTATAACGCGTCGGAGCAGTTGCGCGCGGGTCTGGGAAGAAGGGCAAATTTCTTCAGCACCGGATGAACCGATGGTCAAAAGACGCGAGGCGTCGGTTCATCCGACGATGCGAAATTTGCTAACAGTAAGCACCTGAGCGCCCAGACCCCTACACCGGATGTATCGATGCCAGAACTGTCACACCCGGATTTAAGGGCAAATCCGAATCCATAGAACACATGTGCGCCAGGATCAAGTTTCACACATGCGTTGACTCAATGTATACCAAACCACAGTGTAAAAGCGTAAAGAGAGTATTAAAACTTTATTACATGGCCGAATGTCTCAAAATCGTAACAAAAGCGAGTACTAGCAGCGGTAAAGGACGTCTCCACAGGCAGCTGACTGGTGGCACGCTCGCCTAGAAACCACCGAACTCTCCAAGAAAGTCTTCAAAGCGTCCGTCTGAGCAAAGAACCGGTTGTGTAGATGCATATAAAAGAACAACAAGCATGAGCACATGTCGTACTCAACAAGGGAAAAGTTCTATAACAACATGCAAAGGCTTTATGGTGGAAGCTTGTGGTTGCACAGCAGATCAGCATTTTAGTTGGTCAAATTTTATTAAGCAACTGTTACTAGCAAGTGTAAGTTTATACCAACCCAGAGATTAACATAATCATCATCATCGTGAACGAAAGTAAATGCAACAAGTTTAATCCATCTTCCATAGTTTAATCATGTGAGGGTCCAGGCCGCCCGTGACCGTGGGCACGACTAACTAGTTAGTTTTACACTCTGCAGAGGTCGTACATCTTTACCCACAAGTTGCGTAAAAGTCCCGAAGAACTTTAGACCCAACCATGCGATGCTGATCAGGCACCATACCACACTACCGAGGTGTGATTGCATAGGGACGCTACGAGGCCGTTACAAAGATCCCCTGATGAAGGCTGCCTGCTAGGTTACCTAGTCAGTGCAACGTATAAAGCTCCCGGACGAGTACCGTGTCTTAGCTAAGCCCACACCTACGCCTGAGCAGGTCCATACGCCACTACCCGCCAGCCCCCAACCCTTATCGGGTAAAGCATACCTAACACCCAGTTCACTAATTAATAAGCCAAGACAGAGCCATATGTCTTGTGGTAGCACTGTTTTCTTGGGTGGTTCTCCATGTTCCGATTAACACAGGTGATCTTTTTTAATGAAAGGTACAACATAAGTAAAGCAAGATTAACATTGTTGTTCATCAAAACCACCATAATCCCAAGTTGAGCAACTAAGCATGGTCTACCCAACATAAACATGAACCCAGGTTGATCAAGGCACAGGATAAACAAAACTAGTCAAACCTTAATAGTAGGACCCATCAATTTAATGCAAAGCAATAATAAATAACGGTCTAATTAAAATGCATGTTGTAATAGGATCAACGAGAATGCAGCAAGGACTTGCCTTCTACCAACGTTTGCTGCTGCTCAAGATCTTGGAAATCTTCGACTCCGGCGTTCTCCACGAACGAACCGTCTTCTACGCACCACATCATTCACATACAAGCATACAATGGAATAAAATAAGAAACAATCACAAACAGCACTAACAGAACTAAACAGGGCCAAAAAGTTGTTCTACTCGTCGAGACGATCGCGTGGATATAAAGAACGCTAAAAACGGAGCCAAAACGACGAAGTTATGGCTAAAACAAGTTTTAGGGCTAATCTGTAAATAAAACTTAAGTTTTCGGGCTAAACTGAAGAAAACAGGACCTATTCGTAAAGGTTTCTTAAGGTGGGAGGACCAGATTGTAAAACGGAATAAACTTAGGGTTTTATGCACAAAAGCGCGCGGTTACGCTGGGGAGGTGGATCTGAGCCATAGGATCACGATCGGACGGCCAGGATCTAATGCGGCTGGGGGGCCATGGTTGACCGTTCACTTGACCGGTTGACCCGGGGTCTAAATAGATCTGAGCCGTAGATTGGGGGACCGGCGGCCCCGATCTTGCGCAGGCGACCCGGGGCGGCGGCGCACCGCGGCGCGCGCGGCGGCGCAAGACGGCGAGCGGCGCGCGCAACGGGAAACGGCGCCGGGGTGCACCACTCGACGCGGGGGATTTCACCGGGACGACGGCAAGCGCACGGTGAGCACCACGGCGGGCACCCGAAGAGGCGATGGCGAGGCGCGGCGGTCGCACGACGAGCAACCGAGGCGGCGGAGCTCCGGTGAAGACGGGCCGGCGGCGAGGTGCACGAGCTCCCAAACAAGTGACACGCGCGAGTCCCTTACCGAGCGGCGGTTCCACAGAGCAGCACCAAAGCGACGAACCGGCGGCGAAACGGCGGCGAACGGGCGGAACCGGAGCGGCGGGGTTCACGGCGGCGACCAACTAGGGTTAGGTGGAGGCGGGTGCTAGGGTTTGGGGAAAATCATGGGGCGGCGCGGAGGAGGCGGCACACCTAAATAGACGGACGGGGGAGTCGCTGGCTCGCGGGCTTGGGGAGCACAGGCGTGCGGCGGCCGGACTCGGGTTCATCCCCGAGTCGGAGACGGGCGGCGGCGCGAGGTTGCCGGCCGACGAGCGGGGCCCGGGCGTCGGCCGACGGGGGGGGCGATTGCGCGCGCGCGGGTTTAACCGGGCCGGGCCGCCGGGGCCGGGCCGAGCGCGCGGGCGACGCGCGGACGCGGGGAAGGGATGAGGGGCTACCGGCGGACTTCAATGAAAAGGGCCGCGACGCAAAACAGGGATGGGATAGAGGCGATTGCGGGCTGCGGTGTTGGGCTGGAAAGGGAGGTTGGCTTCTTCTTCTTCTTTTTTTTTGCTATTTCTTTTTTAAAGCAAGCAAACAAATTTGAATTCAAACCAGGTTTGAATCCAAACACTCCAAAACAATGCACCGGCATGAATGCAACACACATCAAGCCACAAATTTAATTTGGAAAAACAAATAACGCTTTAATTTTTTTCCTATACTATATTCTCTGTAAAGAATTAAAGGTTGGGCAAAATTTTAAAAAATTAAGAGAAAATCATTGTTTAATTTTTCTTCCTATTCACATCCTGAAATTTGGGAATTTCAGGGTGTGAAAAGAACCTACAGGGCGTCGGTTCATCCGACGGTGACAATTCGATTTTGTTGAACTATTTCTCATTTTTGATCCATCGAATGTCACACACAAGCCAACACAAGCACATCTTTGGATCAATCCTGAGTGACAACCTCACCCCTCAAGCACTCTTTTACAAAATACTTATAATACACAATTAGCTCCCTAAAAAGGGATAAACCATAGATAAAATAGGCAAAATAAGAACCAAAGGAGGGAGGGAGCTCCAAAAAGGGAATGTATGAGTTAATTGCCTTTGAACTTAGAGATTGACACCATAAGCTCGTTAGGACTTAACTCAATAGGCATTAAGCACAATCATTTGTCTCATCACACCTTAAGAGTTGTTGATTTGCATTGAGCGCTAAGCAACTTTCTCATAGTGTGAGTTTCCTTTGTGACTTCTCTCACGCAATGATATGAAAGAACAAATGCATGAAAATAACCATGAGTGCATCTACATGACAAGCAAAAATGCAAAGCGAGAAGGTAAACTATCTTGCCAAGTTTGAACCCTTGATGAGCTTATTCATGATGAGCCTTTCTTCATGCCTTGAGCGAAACAAGAGAACCACCGGCTCAAGCAAGACCCATACTCATCACTATCTCATCAAGGTTAGACAAGCCCCTAATCATGTACATATGCAAATGCAAACTATATGACAAGCATTACATGATGTTGGACGCATCAAGCACATTTAATTCACTCCGAAGCCTACAAAAGGTGTTTTCATCAAGAGGCTTGGTGAATATATCCGCCAATTGCTCCTCGGAGCGAACACCACAAAGGACAATGTCCCCTTTAGCAACATGGTCTCGCAAGAAGTGATGACGGATATCAATGTGCTTGGTGCGAGAGTGTTGAACCGGGTTGTTAGCAATTTTTACGGCACTCTCATTGTCACAAAGGAGGGGAACCCTATCTAGAACCACACCATAATCCAAGAGGCTTTGCTTCATATAGAGTATTTGAGCACAACAAGCCCCCGCGGAAATGTATTCCCCCTCCGCGGTGGATAAGGCCACAGAGTTTTGCTTCTTAGAGGACCAAGCAACCAAAGAGCGACCTAGCAAATGGCACCCACCCGAAGTACTCTTACAGTCTACTCGACATCCGGCAAAGTCCGAATCCGAATAACCCAAGAGCTCAAAACAAGCACCATGGGGGTACCACAAGCCAATGCTAGGGGTGTATTTTAAATATCTAAGGATCCTTTTTAAAGCACTTAGGTGAGATTCTTTAGGGTTGGCTTGAAACCGAGCATACATACAAACACTAAACATGATATCGGGCCTATATGCGGTAAGATAAAGAAGAGAACCGATCATAGAACGGTAAAGCTTTTGGTCAACTGATTTACCTCCCTCATCTAGATCGAGATGTCCATTAGTAGGCATTGGAGTCTTGATCGGATTACAATCATCCATCTTAAACTTCTTGAGAATATCATTGGTGTACTTCTCTTGATGAATGAAAGTCCCTTCCTTCAATTGCTTGATTTGAAACCCAAGGAAGAAGTTGAGCTCTCCGATCATTGACATCTCGAATTCCCTAGTCATGAGTTCACTAAAATCCTTGCACACTTTGAGATTAGTAGAGCCAAAGATAATATCATCAACATAAATTTGAAAAATGAAGAGTTCTTTGTTGATTATCTTTGTGAAGAGAGTGTTGTCCACTCTACCAATCTTGAATCCCGCTTCAATGAGAAAATCCCAGAGCCTCTCATACCATGCCCTAGGAGCTTGCTTGAGTCCATACAACGCCTTGTGCAACCTATAGACATGGTTAGGATATGTAATAACTTCAAAACCGGGAGGTTGCTCCACATAGACTTCTTCATTGATGAAGCCATTCAAGAAAGCACTCTTTACATCCATTTGAAATAATTTCATTTTATGACTAGATGCATATGCAAGGAGGATACGGATGGCTTCAAGACGTGCCACCGGGGTGAAGGTCTCTCCATAGTCCAAGCCTTCTACTTGAGAGTACCCTTTGGCGACAAGTCTTGCCTTGTTCTTCACCACAATGCCATGTTCATCTTGCTTGTTCCGGTAGACCCACTTGGTGCCAATCACATTCTTGTTCTTGGGGCGCTCGACCAACTCCCACACTTGATTTCTTGTGAAGTTTTTGAGCTCATCTTGCATAGCCAAGATCCAATCCGCTTCCCCAAGAGCTTCATCTATAGTTGTGGGTTCTACAAAATAGACAAAAGCATGATGTTTGCAAAATGAGGCATATTGCTGGCGGTGAGTCCCTATACCCCCTTGGGGATCACCCAACACAAGATCAATAGGATGATTTGTTGAAGTTCTTGTGCATCTTCCAAATATTGTAGAGGTGGGATCATCATGATATTGAACTTCGCCCATGTCCTCTACTTGATCTTGAGTGTCTTGTGAGATAGGAGGTGGTTCTTGTGAGGAAGATGGACAATCTTGTGTTGTGGGTGATGTAGGTGGATGCCTTGGTGGATCATTGTCATTATCATCATCGGAGGATGAGTCTTCAAGAATGGAGTGAGGGTCATCATCCTCCCTTGGCTTGATGTCACCAATGGCCATCTTCTTCATTGCTTCTCGAAGAGGTTCTTTTCCTACATCATCACAACAAAAACCATCTCCTTGGGAGCCATTAGATTCATCAAACTCCACATCACATGTTTCTTCAATCACTCTAGTAGAGTTATTGAATACTCTATATGCTTTGGAGTTAGATGCATAACCAACAAATATGCCCTCATCCACTCTACTCTCAAACTTCCCTAGATGCTTCTTCTTCTTGAAAATGAAACACTTACAACCAAACACTCGGAAGTAAGAGATATTGGGCTTTCTCCCAATGAGTAGCTCATATGGTGTCTTCATCATGAGTCGGTGGAGATACACTCTATTTGAAGCATGACATGCCATGTTGATAGCTTCCGCCCAAAACCTTTGCGAGACTCCATAGTCATCCAACATAGCTCTAGCAAGAGTGATGAGTGTCTTGTTCTTCCTCTCAACCACACCATTTTGTTGGGGTGTATAGGTTGAGGAGAATTCATGCTTGATGCCTTCACCATCACATTACTCTTCCACCTTGGTGTTGCGGAATTCCGACCCATTGTCACTCCTTATCTTCACCATGGATGACCCAAATTCATTTTGGGCTCTAGTAGCGAACTTCTTAAAGATGTCAAATGTCTTGCCCTTGTCCTCCAAAAAGAAAATCCAAGTATAGCGTGAGAAATCATCAACAATGACAAGACAATAGAGATTACCACAAAGACTCTTGTATGTAGTTGGTCCGAACAGGTCCATGTGAATGAGCTCCAATGGTCTTGTGGTAGATACATAAGCCTTCATGGGATGATGACTTGCAACTTGCTTGCCGGCTTGACATACACTACACAACTTGTCCTTCTCGAATGTAACATCCTTCACACCAAGGACCATGCCTTTCTTGAAAGCTTTCTTGAGTTGGCTCATGCCTATGTGTGCAATGCGATGATGCCAAAGCCAACCCTTGGATGTAGTGGAGACGAGGCAAGTAGTCAAGTTTGCTTCACGGGATGTAAAATCTACAAGATAAAGATTGCCATAGCGGAATCCCTTGAAAACAACTTCATTAGTTTTCTTGTTAGTATTGTGACCCCTTCATCATCAAAAGTGCATGAAAGACCAAGGTCACAAAATTGTGCAATGGAAAGCAAGTTATAACTATAAGATTCCACAAAGAGAACATTGGAAAGGGATAAGTCATTTGTTAGAGAGATTTCACCCAATCCGGAGATCCTTCCTTTAGAGTGATCACCAAATGAAACTTGTTCATGATCTCCCGCATCATCCACTAGTGAGGTGAACATTTTTACTTGGCCGGTCATGTGTTGAGTGCAACCACTATCAAGTATCCAATGACTCCCTCCGGCCTTGTAGTTCACCTACACACAAGAAATTAGCATTGAGATTTAGGAACCCAAGCTAGTTTGGGCCCTTTGATGTGAGTGACAAGAGCTTTAGGAATCCATAAACTTCTAGGTGGCTTGACTTTTGGTTTGGCCCCAATGAACTTGATTGCCACTTTGCCATTGTTCTTCTTCATCAACAAGAAGTGGTTGTCATTGTACATGGACTTGTAGTTGCTAGGCAAGGTGGGCAAGGGGCGAGTAGGTGTTGGGCACTCCCTTGTGTGATGACCGGTGACCTTGCAATGTTGACAATAAGATCCAACTTCATTGATGAAACACCCATATAGCTCCTTTGATTTAGGAGTTTCCTTGATGGGATTAGGGAAAGCACCAAGCCCCTTTGTCCCATAATCTCTTGCATTGTAGTAGAGGATCTCCTTGTGCAACTCCTCACCCTTGGCCAAAGTCTTTACACAAGACCTTAAGCTTCTCACTTCTTCTTCAAGAGCTTTCACCCTATCATGGTTAGTCTTGGAGGAAGATGTAATATTTTCAACATTAAGCAAGACCTTAGGTTTTTCAATTAGATCATCACATGAAGTGGAGGCATTGACTTTAGTGACTTCTCTAGTATTTGCATGCCCACTAGAATCAATGTCCTCACTAGAAAGCTCAAGCTTTTGATATTTCATCTCTAAGAGCACATGTTCTTTCTTAAGCTTCATATGACTTGACTAAAGAGACTTGTTAAGCACGGTTATGTCATCATGCTTGACGATTAGCTCATTGTGCTTATCAAGTAACTTGTTGTGGTCATCTCTAAGTGACTTGTTAGACACTACCAAAGCATCATGCTCTTTGCTAAGGTCATCGCGCTTCACAAGTAACTCATCATATGAAAGCTTAAGTTTCTCATGAGTCTCATCAAGAGCTTTGATCTTACTCTTTTGTTTCTTTATCATGGAGGTGTATTCATCAAGAAGATCTTTAAGACCAAGAGGTGAGAGATCATCATCACTAGAAGATCCACTACTATCACTATCGCTCACCTTGGAGTGCTTTGCCATGAAGCACATAGGTGAAGGTGGAAGTGGAGGCTCATCATCCATGATAGCAATGCCGGCGATCTTCTTGTTCTTGTCCTCTTCTTTCACTTGACTCACTTGAAGTCTCACCCCCGGTCACCCATTCATTGACCAAGAGAGAACGATGTTCACTCTTCTTCTTGTGGTAGGGCTTGGTTGATGACTTTTTCTTGGATGAGTTCTTCTTGTAGTACTTGGCATCCTTGTCATCTTCATCATTCTTCTTGCTTGAGTTTGACACTCTCTTGTCGGGTTTGGGGCAATCATATGAGAGATGATCATAGCTACCACAATTGTAGGACTTCCGATTGCTTCCCTCACCACTTCTTCTTGATGACCGGAACTTTTGCTTCTTAGGATCATAGTTGTAGCCCTTCTTGCCAATCTTGGAGAGCATTCTTGTGGTCTTCCTCATGAGAAGAGCAAGCTTAGCATCATCGCTCTCCGCTTCACTTGAGTCACTTGGATCATCACTTTCACTCGAGGAAGAAGGAACTTTTTCCTTGATCTTCTTGGACTTCCCCTTTTCACTAGCCTTGGGTGCAAGATCTTTCTTGGCGCTTGAGTGCGAGGTAGATGATTTCATGTCTTCCATCATGAACATCTCGTGGGAGCGGATCTTGCTCACAACCTCGGTGATGGTGAGGGTGGTGAAGTCCTTCTCAAAGAGAAGTGCCTTGACGATGTTGTATTTTGGCTTGGGAAGCGTTTGAAGGATTTTCCGGATGATTTCCTGCTCGGAAAGGTTAGCAACATCAAGAGCATTGATACTTTGAATAAGCACCCCCATCCTAGAATACATTTGCTCTACCCCCTCATCATCTTTCATTTTGAACTCATTGAGTTCCACCTTTAGCAACTCATATTTTTCCTCACGGATCTTTTTGTTACCCACATGGATTTCTTTGAGTTCCATCCACACCTCATGGGCGGAGAGCTTAGCAAAGACCCGATCAAACAACTCCTCATCTAGCGCCTCAAATATGTGATTTCTAGCACGTGCATTCCACTTAGCCTCACTCTCGGTGGGAACCGAAGGCAACAGATACAAGGTTGTGCGCCACGCATCATGATGTTGAGCTTGAAGATAGCTAGCCATTCTATGCGCCCAAAAGGTGAAGTGCTTCCCTGCCAACCTTGGGGGGCCATTGCCGCTTCCCTTCCCCATCTCCCTAGGAGGTTAATCCAAGCAAAAGGGAGCCTAGCTCTGATACCACTTGTAGGATCTAGTCACATAGAAGGGGGGGGGTTGAATATGGGACTTGTTTTCAAGCTCTAATGGAAAAACAAAATCCTTAACCTATCAACTAGTGTTGCCCATACTAAAAGGGTTCTCCCCTACAACTAGAGCACACTAACACATGTTTCCTTAGCAAATATCACACTAGGAGGCAATATGACAACCTAGGCAAGATATGAAGCACACAAGCGAAACAAGCTAGAACAAAGACAAAGAAACTTGAGAGCTGAATTGAAATGCTGAAAGTAAGTGCTAGAAGTAAACAAGATGGACAAGAGGCGACCGGATTTTTTCCCGTGGTATCGAGAAGTTGGCGCTTCCCCCTAGTCCATGTTGGAGCACTCACTTAGAGTATCGCTCCCCCTTGAGTCACTAAGACACAAGTGCTCACTAAGAGTACCCGTTCTCCATCTCTGGAACGGTGGGTCTCGAACCGTGTACACCAAGCTTGTCTTGAGGCTCCCACAATCTCCAAGAGCTCACCAAGAACCCCCAAGTCACCTAGACCGTCTAGGAGCCGTCAAAATCCAAGAGTAACAAGCCCGCAAACCTTCACTTGACCTGAGCACTCAGCTAAGCCATGGATGCACCTTGAAACTCTTGTTCACTAAGAAGGAACACCTCAATGAAGAGGAAGAGAAATCCCAATAGGCAAGAACACACTCTCCTTCTCTCCTAGGCTGCAGTAGATCTTTAGAGTGGCAAAGGCAGCTCTAGAGAGGTAGGGGGGCTTATATATAGGCCTAGCAAAGGTGGCTAGCAGTTGGAACAGTCCCCTGAAAAAGTTGTACCGTCGGATGAACCGATGGTGCCCCCTGCTAAGCGTCGGATCATCCGGTCACTCATAGCGCCCAATATAGCCGTTGAACCAAGAAACCCAGACAATGCACCGACGCCCCGTCGGATCATCCAGTGCTGAAGGCACCACACTGGGGGCGGTACTGTATGAATTGAAACACACCGTCGGATGAACCGCTGTGTACACCTTACAAGCGTCGGATCATCCGGTGCTGAAGCAAAAGTCTTGGTGCGTCTCTGTTGAATTTAAATGCAACCGTCAGATGAACCGATGGTCAAGGCGTCGGATCGTCCGATGCTTGAGCCCAGACCCTTGACCAGAACTGTAGCCAAACCCTGCGTCGGATGAACCGATGCCTGTATCATCGGTTCATCTGATGGTCCATTTTGAACCAGTTGGCTGCAGAACTCATCTGACGCGTGTTAAAACTTGGGCGTCAGATCATCTGACGCTATGAAATTGATTTCAACTCATCCAATTCAGTGCCTTTGAGTTTTCTGTCGATTCTTTTGCTTCAACCTTGCTTCCATGAACTCTCTGAGCTAGATAGGATCCAAGGAACTCGAGTGTGCATAAATTATGGCTTTTGAGTGCATGGTCAAGCTACTAGTGTACAAACCCCTCTTAATAGTACAGTCGAAACTACAAACTAGTAATCCAAGTGTCCTTCATCTCCTTTGCGACACTTGGAACTAACAAAGTCCTTAGCCTTGCAGTCTTCGACCAAATTGAGCCCATTAATTCAAATTGAGGGGTCTCATTCCATTCAATACTCGTGACAATAACCCAAATAGAAATCCGCTTCAAAACAAAGGTTAGTCACAAGCATATGGTTGTCATTTATCACCAAAACACACCCTTACCAAAGGTGCAAAAGGGCCTAGATCGCTACAACTCTGTCATTAGTAGTGAATATACACCTTCTTATATTTTGTTGTTGCTGCTCTCATCCATTCCCAACGCTAAGCACTGCGCGTACAGCCTTAGCGTGAGCAGAGCCTCTGAAACCAGCCTCGCAAGAGATCCTACTCGAGGATAGTGAAGCAATTAGGTGTTTGGGTAGTGCAAGACGTGCGCGACTGCTCAACGATCCTCATTCGGTTGTTGCGATCGACTACATCTCGGCAACCTTTCAGCACTGCACCAACGTCTTCACTGCGTCAACTCGTATGACTACATCGAATCAGGCAAGTCCATGATTAACATGGTTAATCCAGCTGTTAACGGTGCACTCGGTGCCTCCAGCAACGGTCCCGTCCCTGGGTACATCCTGAATTTCATTTGGATATTTGTGTTGTTCATGTTTTCTTGTGTGTTAATCATGAACACGACCACATGTTTTGCTATCACGTTTTCACTCCTATACATCATGAATTTCTTACTGAATTACGGAATTAAAATATGCCAAATAATGCCTATATTTCTAACAATCCAAAAACCTGATTATGCTAGGCTTTCGGTTACGGGTTTTGCTGCGTCACTCAAACCGAATATTTTTTGTGGTACCAATTTCAAGCGTTGGCAGAATAAGATGATTCTCTGGTTGACTGCTATATGCACGTGATTCACGTCACACAGGGGAAGCCCAAACAGTTTTCTCCAGAGGAGGAGGAAGCTTTTGAGGCGGTCGATAACCTGTTTCATGGTGCCGTGATTTTCGTTCTTGCTGATCATCTAGTAGATTTTTATCTGTTCAAAGCAATAGGCAAAGAGCTGTGGGATGCGCTTGAGGCCAATTTCGGTGCTACCGGTGCTGGGAGGGAATTGTATGTCGTGGAGAAGTTTAGTGACTATAAGATGGTTGATGATCGTCCTGTAGTGGAACAAGCTCATGAGATACATACGCTTGCAAAGGAGCTCAAAGGCTTTAAGTGCGTGTTGCCCCGACAAGTTTGTGGCTGGAAGTATCATTTCCAAGTTACCACCTTCTTGGAGGGATTTTGCCACCTCTCTAAAACATAAGAGAAAATTGTTCAGTGTTACTGATCTGGTTGGCTCTTTGGATGTTGAAGAGAAGGCGAGGGTGAAAGACACTCGCGGTAAAGAAATTGTTGGAGCTTCTAGCGCAAATTTTGTGCAGAAGAAAAATAATTTCAGCAACACCCATAGTAAGAAGAAAACAACAAGCCTGAAAATGTTGCAAAGACTAAACAGACAATCACCTTTAAGAAGAAGAAGAAAAATGATGGTAACTGCTATGTGTGCGGACAACCTGGACACTTTGCTGCAAAGTGTTCAGATCGCCAAGGCGCTAGAAAAATAGTAAACATGGTTATTGGCGAGACAGCTGCAGGAACATCGGGGTATGGTAATTATTTACCTCAGTTCTTTCAATTTGTAGTTCACTTGAGTGGTGGATTGATACAGGAGCTAATATTCATGTGTGTGGTGATGTTTCCTTGTTATCTTCTTATCAGGTCGGCGGGACTACCTCCTTGTTGATGGGAAATGGGTCGCATGCGCGTGTTCTTGGTGTTGGTACGGTCGATCTGAAACTTACTTCGGGGAAGACCGTGCAATTGAAGAAGGTGCAACATGTCCCTACTATCAAAAAGAATTTAGTCAGCAGGTCTCTACTATGTAGAGATGGTTTTAAATTAGTTTTTGAATCCAGTAAATGTGTACTTTTGAAGTATGGGACTTTTGTTGGTAAAGGTTATGACATCGGATGATTGTTCTGCTTTTCTTTGTCTAATGAGTGTAATGAAATTGTGAACCATGTGGTTAATGTTAATGATGAGTCTAATGTTTGGCATTCACAACTTTGTCATATTAATTTCAGTTGTATGATGTGGCTAGCAAATCTGAGTTTAATTCCTAAATTCACTTTAGTCAAAGGTTCAAAGTGCCATGCATGTGTTGAATCTAAACAAACTCGCAAGCCTCACATATATGGCTGCAGAGGCGAGGAACTTGGCACCGCTAGAACTTGTTCATTCAGATTTATGTGAAATGAATGGTGTGTTGACTAAAGGTGGTAAAAAGTACTTCATGATGTTAATAGATGATTGCACTAGATTTTGCTATATTTACTTGTTGAAATCTAAAGATGAAGCATTACACAATTTTCAAGTCTATAAAGCTGAAGTTGAAAACCAACTTGAGAGCAAGATCAAACATTTAAGGTTGGATCGTGGTAGAGAGTATTTTTCTAATGCTTTTACTTCGTTCTGTGAGGAACATGGAATTATTCATGAGAGGAGACCTCCCTATTCACCTCAATCAAATGGGGTGGCTGAAAGAAAGAATCACACTCTAACTGATTTGGTTAACGCCATGTTAGACACAGCGGGTGTCGGTGCGGAATATGGTCCCGACACTAACCAGTAGTAAGCGCCGTGGTCTATCCCTCGATGGTCGATGCTAAGCAATAAGAGACACAGAGGTTTATCCTGGTTCCGGCCGAGGGGGCCGTACGTCCAGCAGTGGCGTGCTCAAGGCACTATATTACTTAGCACCGGGGTGCTCGTAGTGGGGTCGCTACAAGCAAGGCGGGAGAGGAAGCGTGGCTTCCAAGTCCCTGATGTCGTGGTTGGAGGTGTGGTGTGGGAGAATGGGAGGACAAGTGCGTGGCGCCTCTTGTCTCCTGTTGTGTTGTGTCTGTGTTCCTTCCTCCTCTTCCTCCCCGCGGCAGGGAGGGTTCGTCCCCCTTTTATAGATCAAGGAGGGAGCGAATCACATGCGCGCCGTGCTATTTGCTACGTGAAGGGGCATGGCGTGCTATGCTGTAGAGTGGGCGGCCGTCCGGACGATCCTTGCAGCGATCCGGCCACCATGGCATATCTTGTACCCGAACAGTGGCGGTTCGAAGGTAGAAGGGCGGCGGATGGTAGTGATGTCTTCTGATAGGCTCGAGGGAGCTGCTGACGTTGGCCCGTACGGAGTACAGGAGTAGGTAAAACGGCGTCCCGTTCCAGTGCGTTTCACAGTGCCGGAGTCGTTGCTACAGCGCCTGGCGTGCGCCTGCACGCGCGGGGACGGCAGCCATGCTGTAACAGTGGCAGGGATGGCGTTCCACCGCCTAGCGTCTCCACCTAACCCCGTAGGGTCACAAGAAAGCAAATCGAGGGTGCGGCCCGGCCCCCCCTTCGAGGGCTCGGCGCGTTAGCCGTACTAGAGCGAGCGCACGGCGTCATGGGGACGACACCGCCGCGGCGCACGGTCCCTCCCCACAGTGATGGGGATGGGCTCCCTCCTGGGGAGTTGGTGCGGCGGCACCTAGGGGCGAGCCCCGGGCGCATGATGGCGCTGTCCCACCGGTGTCAGGGCGTTAAATGCCCGTGTACGGGGGCAGGCGTGCGCTTGCGGGGCGCCCTCGAGCGAGGCGGACCCCCGCTCGAGGGCGGGGCGGACCCTCGAGCGAGGCGGAGCCCGCTCGAGGGGGAGCGGGCCCTCGAGTGGGGCGGAGCCCGCTCGAGGGAAGCGCACTCCCTCGAACGGGACGGAGCCCGCCCGAGGGAGGCGCGCACCCTCACGCGAGGCGGAGCCTGCTCGAGGGGATCTTCAAGGGGGGGCCGCCTTGGTGGGTCGTTGAGGTCCCTGCGGCGTGGGCCGTATCCTGCATGGTTAGGCAAAGTTTGTTTGGCTTTGTTGCGGGTTTTAAGTGGGGATTTCCCGGTTGTTAAAGGGGACCCCTAGGGCTGTCCCCGACAGTAGCCCCGAGCATCTGTGGGTTTGCCATTGAGGCTCCCGCAGATGTTGGAGCCTACTGATAGGACGTTCTTCCCTCCTTGTCTTGCGAACGCTTTCCGTGGGGCCGCGTCAGCGGACCCGTGGGTCTAGCCCCCAAAGCCCTGCAGGGGCGTGGATGCTCCTGCAGGGGTTAACCGTGAGAACTGGTCAGAGGGCGTGGCACATGTTTCAACCGGCGTCGGCAATATCTCAGCCGGCTTCGGTGACGCACGCGCTGCTGGCACTGTCTCCGGCGGGTGCAAACCAAGGAGGTGTAGCCGTGCGTCAAGCCCCCGAGCCTGGGCCCGTTCGAGGCGATCGGGTAGAGCTTTACGACTTGCTTCTTAACACGCCCTCGCCGTCCCTCCGCGGGACGGAGGGTGAGGTTTCCGCAACCCCCATCGAGCGGGTCGCGAATTGCGGATTCCTCTTTGAGCTGCTAGTGGGTGGTTCGAGTGGACGCCCATGCCCCGTTCGATAAGGGTAGGCTGCGTGGTCTAGAGACACGTCCATTGAAGCGCTTGCGTGGGTTTGCTAGGTGGGGCTCGGTCCCGTTCGATAGGGACCGAGGGCGCGGAAGCTCTCCCTCGGTGGGATCCCCCGACTGGCGCCCTCGCCGGCTCTCGAACACGACATGTGGGGCACCCTCGAGCCGACGGGCTCGAGGAACGGCTCGAATGCGCGTGCCTTCGTCGTCCCTGACTCTGCGATCTGGGGCGCCTGTTCGAACCCGTCGAGGGTCAGGCTTCGAACCTCCGATCGCAGGGCCGGTGCGGGGGCGGTGCCCGGGGCGGCCCCGTCTTTGTGTTTGCGGCCGTCGAGGGGTCTGGGCGAGCCAGCCCTCGAGGCGCTGGTTAGCAGCACAGCGTGGCATGGGTGCTTGTGGCACCTGCCCTGTTTCTGGCAGGCCCCGGGGCGACCTTCTCACGCTTGTGCCCCTTTAGAGAGTTGGTATTGTCTCGAGCCAGGGGCTCGCGCCGCTCGAGGGTCCTACGTGGCATGGGTGCTCGCGATGCCCGCTTTGTTTCAAGCGGGCCTCGTGGCGACCTTCTCACGCTTGTACCCCTTCGAGGGTTGAATTTATCCCGAGCCAGGAGTCCGTGCCGCTCGAGGGTTCTCCTTGCTTTGCAAGGGACCGGGCCATTAAATGCTCCACGAGAGGCCGCGGTTTCGCAACGCGGCGCGCCTTTTTGGCGTCGCGGCCGCGCGCGTGTAGTGGGCGGCGTGGCGGCGGACGTGACCGCCTGCCACGGTCCCTGCTAGTCTTCATCGTGATGATGGCCCGTTCGCGGTGATGTGGCCGCTGTGGTCGTGGTGGGGCCCGCTCGTCAGCGAGAAGAGAAGATTCCCTGCAGTTAGTGTGCGCGGGACGCCCGCCCCGGAGAGCTCGCCCGCGGCTTATAAATCTGAGGGGAAGGGGGAGCGGCGGTTTTTTACCTTAACACTCCGCCATTTTAGCCCCCTGCGCTTTCGTCTTCGCTTCGCTTTCGCCATCGTGCGGCCTCGCCATTAGAGTTCTTCTTCCTCTTTCTGTCCTTTGTTCTCCGCATCCCTTGCCCTTCTCATGGCGCCGCCTCTGCCCCTCACGATCCTCGACCCGTACGCCTGGCAGCGGTCGTCGGTGACCCCGCTGGCTCTCAACGAGCTGGTCACCGTCGGCCAGCTGACGGCAAACGAGGAGGGCCGCCCGGCGGAGTGGATAGTGCCGCCGGCGGGGGACCGCGCGCCCAACCGCCGGAAGGCTACGTGGTGAGCTTTATCCGCTTCCACGAGCGAGGCTTCAACGCGCCGGCGAGCCGCTTTATGCGAGCGTTGTGCCACTACTACGGCGTGGAGTTGCACAACTTCGCGCCCAACGCGATTTCGCAGGCGGCCACGTTCGTGGGCGTCTGCGAGGGGTATCTGGGGATCCCAGTCAACTGGGAGCTCTGGGTACACCTCTTCCATGTGGAGCTGTTCACGCAGCCCACGACGGAGCCGAGGACCCACCGCGCGGTGCGCGCCGGCGGGATGTCGCTCGCCCTGCGGGGGCAGTTCAAGGACGACTACATCCCCTGCACCATGACGACGAACAATGCCGGGCCGGGAGCGGGGATGGTTCCTACCCGCGCAACGCCGAGCCCGGCCTCCCCCTACACCGGTCGGGTGTTCAAGGAGAAGCCCCGGCTCACGGGGCTACGGGGGTGTCCACATCCCGGCATCGGAGGCGGCGGACTCGGTCCCGGCCGCCCCGAGGAGCCTGTCGGAGCAGGGGCTGACCGCGATGGGCGTCCTCGCCTTCCTCCATCACCGGCGGGTCGTGCCCCCGATGGAGAGGCCGCTCCGCATCTACGAGATGACGAGGAGGCGGACCCCATCGCGCCGGCGAGGTCGCGGATGCTCCCGACCCCCCTCGGGCGGCCGTATGCGCTCACCCGGCGCGGAACGCCGTCGACACCCGGATGCGCGGCGCATCCGGACCGGGACCCCGTGGAACCTCGAGATGCTCCCCCACCGGCCCGCCGGTGAGTATGATTCTCGATTCTGTTTTGATTCTTGGTGCTGCCTCTGCCTCCTGACGCGTCTTTGACGTTCCTGCATGCGGTGGTGAGCTTCACCGCCGCGAAGTCCGTTCCGCCCACCCCCCGACTCCCGCGCGCTCGGCGGGCGGCGCGGCGGCGGGGAGCGAGGGAGCGGGCGGCGCGCGAGAAGGAGCGCGCGAGGCGGCACCGCGAGCGGCCGCGAGCGGCGGAGCGCGGAGTGCCGCGCGCGCGAGGAGGGGGGGGCTCTCCTCCCCGGGGACCGAGGAGTACTCGTCCTCGGAGGAGGACGAAGGGGCCGAGGGGCGGGGCCCCTCGATAGGTGGGAGCCCGCGCCCCGTCGCCGAGCCGGCTCCCGGCGGCAAGGGCGGCATCGCCCGGGGCGGGGCGCAACGGCGCCGCCCGCTACCCGGCGGTCGACAACAAGGGAGGCGCGCGCGCGCGAGACGCCGGCGCGTGCCGCGGAGGGCGCGCACGGCAAGCGCGCCCGTGCTCGCGGCAAGCGCGCCCGCGCGCGCGGGGGTAGCGCGTGCGCGCGCGCGGGGCGGGGCCCGCGCGCGCGGTGGCGTCGTCGGGGGAGGCACGGCGGCGGGCGTGCGGCCGCGCCGGCCTCATCCGCCGAGGCTTCGAGGAAAAGGAAGCGCGCCTTTTCCTCTTCGAGGTAAGGGGCTCGATCCTCCACTTGGTTCGGTTTTTGACGATCAGGCATTCTAACTTTCTGTTTGTGCTTGCGCAGGGTGGTGCCAACTGTGCCTCCCCTCGCACCGGCCAAGGTGCTGAGGGCGGATGCATCCATCCCCACCGGCGGCGCTCGTCGAGGGCGTCGCGGGCGGGGGCAAGCACGGCGGCGGCGGGCGAGAGCTCGCAAGGCCCGACCGAGGCTTCGAGGCCTCGACCAGGTAGATCGGCCCCGCCATTGCGCGGCCGGCGGTTGCCGAGGAGCGGCCGGCGCGGCCGTGGCGAGGCGCGCCCACGGCGGCGGTCGCGGTGGAGGTGCGGCCGATGGCGGCCGGCCGCGGCGGAGGCACGGCCCCGAGGCGGTGGGCTGCCGCGGAGGGTGGCCGGGCGCCGGCCCCGCCGCGGGGGCGCGGCTAGAGGCGGTGGGCGCGGCGCCACGTCAAGCGCCCTCGGCCGGTGGAGGCGCAAGTGGAGGTGGGCGGGGGGGGGCCGGCGCCCGCCGGCGGTTCCCGGCGGAGGTGGTGGAGGTCTGGACGACGACTCCCCGCCGCCGGGTGGGACCGGTGGGTGAGCTTCCCCACACACTCCCCGAGCCCCGGGAGGGGGCCCTCGTGAGGCGGCGCGAGGGTCACATGGCGGCGGGGGACCGAGGACACGGCGCCGAGGCCTCGTCCTCCCCCGCGCCGGCCACTCCGCTCGGTAGAGGGGACCGCCGGTGATCCCCCCCGTGTTCGGCGACGCCCAGGGAGAGCAGGAGCTCTGGGGAGAGCTCCGGAGCCACGGCGCCACGCTCAACCGTGCGCTGAACAAGGCGCTGAGGGTCCATGGCGGCCCCGCATGGCGCGTCTTCCTGGTAGGGCGTTGTTGTTCGTTTTCTTCTTTCTCTCGTTTTTGTGCGCTGTTTCCGTGTTGTGGCACTTACGGGTTTTGATTTATGGGCGCCAGGAGCTCGAGCGCCGCGCCCACGACAAATACGACGCCTTCGATCGGGTGAACGCCGAGCTCCACCAGCTCCGGGAGCGATGCAACGCTTTCGACGCGCTTGCTGACGCCCTCAGGACTCCGGACGGCTGGCTGGCGTATCGGGCCGTGGCCTGGCGCGACGAACTCCCCGAGAGCTCGAGACAGGACCGGCGCGCCGCTCTAGCCTCGGCGGGTGCGCGCGCCCCTCATCGACCATGATGAGGCGCGTGCGGCGCGCGCTCGGACTTGGAGAAGATGCACACGGCGGCAACCAATTGGGAGGCGGAGGTAGCCGGCGTCCGCGGCGAGAACCGGGGGCTCCGCTCGTCGCTCGAGGGGGCGCGGGCGCGGCCCGGCGCCGGGCCGAGGAGCGGGCGCGCGGGCCGGAGCACGGGCCAAGGAGGCCGACGACATGAAGGCCGCCCTCGACGCCCAGGCCGCGGCGCTCGTCGTCGGCCGAGGAGCAGCGACTCCCGCGAGAGCGCACCGCCCGCCAAGGGGCCGAGGGGCGGCTCCGGCGGGGAGCGAGGGCGCCCTCGTCGACGCCCGGTCGGCGCTGGAGCAGGAGCGTGTCGCTCGCGAGGCAGCGCAGAAGTCATTGGCGGAGCGGGACGCCAAGCTCTCTAAGACCGAGGGCGAGCTCATTGTGCTCAGCATTACAAGCGCAAACCAAGAGCTGGCCCTCCAGGAGCAGGGTGAGACCGTCAAGCGCCTCGAGCTGGCGGTCGAGGCCGAGCGCCGTGCTCTCGAGGTGGAGAGGAAACAAGTCGAAGGTGAGCCACTGTTTGACTCTTGCTTTGTTAGGTTTTCTGTTAGGGGGTTCGCATTCCCCTTTCTGATTTCTTTCTTGTCTTGGCGATACAGGCTTGCGCACTGCTCTGGGGCATGCAGCTGAGCGGGCCGAGGCACTGCAGGCTTCCTATAACTCCTCCGAACAGGAGCTGCAGGAGCTGCGTGGTGCGGCCCTCGAGACCTGCCAAGCCGTGGAGGAGGGCGAAGCACGGGCCGGCGGCTCGGCGGCCGGCCGCATGCGCGCCCTTGGCGGCCACGTCACCGAGCGGATGCGCCGGGCGCTGCATCTGGGCGTCCAGAAGGCCCTCGGAGTGGTGCGGTCCCACTACGAGGTCAACTTCGAGGCGCTGGCGGAGGGTTACGTCGTCCCCGACGGTGTTGAGGACGAGGTAGCGATGGAGCGTGTGGACGCGCTCGCCGTCGATGCCGCCGGGTCGCTCGCTGACGCCTTCGAGGAGTTCCTCTTTCCGGATGCTGCTGATGCTGCCGCTCCTCCCGCCTGAAGACAGTTGGGCGCTAGGCCCATTTTTATTTGTGTATCAGTATTCTGGCCATGCGGCCTTTGTAAATAAACAAGTTATCTCAATCATAAACACTTGTTGATACGGAATGAAGTCTTTTGCTTATTGCGCTTTTTTGTTTCTCCTTTTTCCTGAGTAGATTTTACTTAGGGGAGTTCGATTTTCGCGGGGGGCCTGCTGGGTTGGAGGCGAGAGAGAAGGGCCATATCCTCGCGGCGTAGGCTATCTCTGGCTCACGCGCTCCTTCCGCTAGGCTGCCTGCGCCCTGTTCGAATCGTTGCTCGAGGCTGGAGTAGAAAACAAACTTAGCGCTCATGAGTTGTCTTGTTTTTGCGCGAAAATGGGACCGTTTTGGGGGGGGGGATGCCCCCCGCAGTAGCCCCCGAGGGTAACTTGGGTTTCAGGGGAAAGCCAAGTTGCCCTTTCCATTAGACTTATGGTATTTACATGGTTGTCACCAACTGGGGCGTTGGTCATATGATTTTTACAACAAAAAATACTTGGGAATCCTAGCTAGGGGTAGAAGCGACGTAGCTGTTGGATGTTCCAAGCGTTGGTGAGCTCTTCACCGTCCTCGTTGGCCAGCTTGTACGTGCCGGGCTTGAGTACCTTCACCACGACGTAGGGTCCTTCCCATGGGGGCGACAGCTTGTGGCGCCCTCGGTTGTCTTGGCGTAGCCTTAGGACCAAGTCCCCTTCGCTGAAGTCCCGTCGACGTATCTTGCGCGCTTGGTAGCGTCTTAGGGACTGTTGATACCTTGCAGAATGCATCAAGGCCACGAGGCGTGCCTCGTCCGGCCGATCCGGCGAGTCCTCGCGGGCTCGGCCGGTTGGCCTCCTCGTCATAGCCTCGAACCCTGGGCGATCCGTATTCTAAGTCCGTGGGGAGGACGGCCTCCGCGCCATGGACTAGGAAAAACGGGGTGAACCCGGTGGCTCGCTCGGGGGTAGTCCTTAGGCTCCACACAACCGCTGGTAACTCTTGGAGCCATTTTCGCCCAGATTTGTTTAGCCGGTCGAAAATTCTGGGTTTGAGGCCTTGTAAGATCATGCCGTTGGCACGCTCTACTTGGCCGTTGGTCTGTGGGTGTGCCACAACTGCCCAATCCACACGAATGTGGAATTTGTCGCAAAACTCCAAGAACTTCCTGCCCGTGAACTGGGACCCGTTGTCGGTGATGATGGAGTTTGGCACTCCAAAGCGGTAGACGATGTCGGTGAAGAATGTTACCGCCTTCTGCGCCCGAGGTTCGTGATGGGGCGCACCTCCACCCACTTGGAGAACTTGTCGATCGCGACCAACAAGTGGGTGAAGCCCCCGGCGCCTTCCGCGAGGGGCCCGACGATGTCCAGCCCCCACACGGCAAATGGCCATGTTACGGGGATGGTCTGTAGGGCATGGGCGGGCAGGTTGGACTTGCGGGCGTAGAACTGGCACCCTTCGCAAGTGCGTACGATTTCGCTGGCGTCCGCGACCGCGGTAGGCCAGTAAAGGCCCTGACGGAACGCGTTGCCGATGAGGGTACGAGGCGCGGCGTGGTGGCCACAGATTCCGGCATGGATGTCCCGTAGGAGCTCGCGCCCCTCGGGGATGGGCACGCATCGCTGTAGGGTGCCAGAGGCGGTGCGCTTGTACAGCTCGCCGTCAACGAGGGCAAAGGACTTGGCCATCCTGGTGATGCGCCTGGCTGTGGCCCGGTCCGCGGGGAGCTCCCCTCGAGCCATCCAGGCGATGTATTTGTCGCGCCAGTCCGCTTTGACAGGAGCCGGCTCGATGTCCATCACGTCGGCCTCGTGGGAGCCATACCCCTCGAGAAGAGAGAGTACGTACGCCTCGTTCGAGGGGTCCTCGTCCATGGGTTCCGCACCCGCTGGGTTCGAGGGAGCCCCCGAGGGTTTGCCGTGACTCGAGGGGTGGGGCTCGAAGACGACCGAGGGCTGAGCGACGTCGCGCGCGCGAAAACGGCGGGGGACGGTGATCCGCCCGGACGCGATCTTGGCCAGCTCGTCCGCCTCCTCGTTGTACCGGCGGGGCACATGGTTGAGCTCGATGCCGTAGAACTTGTCCTCGAGGGCTCGCACGGCTTTGCAGTAGGCCTCCATCTTGTCGTCATGGCAGCTCGCGCTCTTCATGACTTGATCGATTACGAGCTGCGAGTCCCCCCGCACGTCAAGGCGCTTGATGCCTAACTCAATGGCGATTTTGAGGCCACAGAGGAGGGCCTCGTATTCAGCCATATTGTTAGACGCGGGGAAGTGGAGGCGCACCGTGTACCGCATGTGTTCCCCGAGGGGTGACACGAAGAGCAGGCCTGCGCCCGCCCCTGTTTTCATCACCGAGCCGTCGAAGAACAGAGTCCAGCACTCCGCTTGGATCTGCGGCGGCGGCAGCTGTGTATCCGTCCACTCAGCGACGAAATCCGCCAAGATTTGGGATTTGATGGCCTTGCGCGGGGCGTAGGCAAGCGTCTCGCCCATCAACTCCACGGACCATTTGGCGATCCTGCCCGCGGCGTCGGGATTGCGGATGATCTCCCCCAGCGGAAAGGAGGAGACCACCGTGACGGGGTGGGCCTCGAAGTAATGGCGGAGCTTGCGCCGCGCAAGGACTACCGCGTACAGCAACTTCTGGACCTGGGGGTAGCGCGTCTTGGTGTCTGACAGGACCTCGCTGATGTAATAAACTGGCCGCTGGACCGGCAGGGCGTGCCCTTCCTCCGTGCGCTCCACCACGATCACGGCGCTGACCACCTGGGTGGTCGCGGCTACATAGAGCTGCAGGGGTTCGCCCTCCTGCGGCGGCGTGAGAATTGGGGCATGCGCTAAGGACGCCTTTAGCTTGTCGAGCGCGTCCTGGGCCTCGGCGGTCTAGGAGAAGCGCTTGTGCTTCTTGAGGAGGCGATAGAGGGGCAGGCCCTTTTCGCCGAGCCTCGAGATGAAGCGGCTTAAGGCGGCAAGGCACCCCAGCACCTTCTGCACCCCTTTGAGGTCCCGGATCGGACCCATTCGTTCGAGGGCCGCAACCTTTTCAGGGTTGGCCTCGATTCCCCGTTGGGAGACAATGTATCCCAGGAGCATGCCTCGCGGCACTCCAAAGACACACTTTTCGGGATTTAACTTGACCCCATTGGCCCGTAGGCAGCCGAACGCGATGCCAAGATCGCCAACCAGGTCGTCCGCCTTCCTGGTCTTTACAACGATGTCGTCCACATACGCCTCGACTGTCCGCCCGATGTGGTCTCCAAAAACGTGCTGCATGCAGCGCTGGTATGTTGCACCTGTGTTTCGGAGGCCAAATGGCATCGTGACGTAGCAGAACATCCCGAACGGTGTGATGAACGAAGTCGCTAGCTGATCGGACTCCTTCATCTTTATTTGATGATACCCGGAGTAAGCATCAAGGAAGCAAAGCAATTCACACCCGGTAGTTGAATCAACGATTTGATCAATGCGTGGCAGAGGAAAAGGAACTTTAGGACATGCTTTATTAAGACTAGTGTAGTCTATACACATCCGCCACTTCCCATTCTTTTTCTTTACAAGCACGGGGTTTGCTAGCCACGTGGGGTGGAACACCTCCTTGATGAATCCGGCCTCGAGAAGCTTCCGCAGCTCCGCTCCGATTGCCCGTCGCCGCTCCTCGTCGAAGCGGCGGAGCCGCTGTTGCACGGCGCGAGCGTGAGGCAGGATGTCAAGGGAGTGCTCGGCGACTTCCCTCGGGATGCCTGGCATATCCGAGGGGCTCCACGCGAAGATGTCGGCGTTGGCGCGGAGGAAGTCGACGAGCACCACTTCCTATTTGGGGTCGAGGGTGGAGCTGACTCTCAACGCCTTGCCCTCGGGGGCAGAAGGATCGAGGGGGACCTCCTTGGTCTGCTCCGCGGCCTCGAAGGTGCCGGTGTGCTTGGCGGTGGAGCCGAGGTCGTCGTTGACCATCTTCTCCAAAGTGGTCACCAGCGCTTCATCCAGCGCCAGTGCCTCTGCGTGCTCCACGCACTCGACGTCGCAGTCGAACGCGTGCTTGACGGACGAGCTGACGGTGATGACGCCGTTTGGTCCTGGCATCTTCATCTTCAAGTAGGTATAGTTGGGGACCGCCATGATTTTGGCGTAACAGGGTCGCCCAAGTATAGCGTGGTAGGCTCCCTTGAACCCTACGACCTCAAAGGTGAGGATCTCCTTGCGGAAATTCTTTGCGGTGCCAAACCAAACTGGCAGGTCGATCTGCCCGAGGGGCTGAACCTGCTTGCCCGGCGCGATGCCATGGAATGGCTTCGTGCTGGGCCGCAGCTGGTCTAGCCCGATCCCCATCAAGCGCAGCGTATGCGCGTAGAGGATGTTGAGGCTGCTGCCCCCGTCCATCAAGACCTTCGAGAACCTCGCGTTCCCGATGATTGGGTCGACCACCCGCGGGTACTGGCCTGGGTTGGGGATGCGGTTCGGGTGGTCTTCCCGGCTGAAGGTGATGGCGTCCTCCGACCAATTGAGGAAGGAGGGAGGCGCCTTCTCTGCGGCGAGGACCTCGTGCCGCTCCTTCTTGCGCTGGCGTGTCGACATGTCGACAGTTGGCCCCCCAAAGATGAGGAACACGTTTTCCATGGCGGGGAAGCCGCCGGCGTCGCCGTCTCCTCCGTCTTTCTTGGCCTCTGCCTCCTTCGCGGCGGCGCGGCCATAGAATTTCTTGAACATATCGCACTGCTCAAGGGTGTGGTTCACTGGGGTCTTGTGATAAGGACATGGCTTCTTCAGCATGTCGTCGAACACCCCCCCGGTCTCGAGGGGCGGTCGAGGGCCCCGTCGAGCCGGGTCAACAGCGAGGGCCTCGGCATTACCGCCGTCGCGCCCCTGCTCACGCGCCTCGCGGCGCGGCTTTTTCCCTTCTTACCCCGCTTGTCGTTGCGGTGGGGCTCCTTGGACTTGCTGCCCTCCGCGGGCGCGTCCTCCGAGCGCTTGCCCTTCTTGCCGTCGAAGATCGCTCCCACGGCCTCTTCTCCTGAGGCGAAGCTGGTGGCGATGTCGAACAGCTCGTTCGAGTCCGCGGGCGGGCTGTGCCCCAGCTCTCGCACGAGATCCCTGCATGTGGTGCCCTCGAGGAAGGCGTGCACGATCTCGGACTGCGCCACGCTGGGCAGCTCCGTACAGCGCTTGGAGAAGCACCGTATGAAGTCCCGCAGTGACTCGCCGGGCTTCTGTGTGCAGGAGCGCAGGTCCCATGAATTCCTAGGGCGCACGTACGTGCCCTGGAAGTTGCCCACGAACGTGCGGACTAGATCGTCCCAATTGTGGATTTGGCTGGCGGGCAAGTGCTCGAGCCACGTCCGGGCAGCATCGCCGAGGTGCAGGGGCAAGTTGCGGATGATGACCTCGTCGCTGGTGGCCCCGCCTAGCTGGCAAGCCAAGCGGTAGTCGTTGAGCCACACGCGGGGGTCCGTCTCCCCATTGTACTTGACGATGGTCGAAGGTTGGCGAAAGCGCTGGGGGAAGGCCGCCGTGCGGATCTCTCGGCTGAACACACGGGTCCCCGGGGGCTCCGGCGTCGGGGAGCGATCCTCACCGCTGTCGTAGCGTCCGCCCCGTCGAGGGTGGTAGCCCACCGTTGCTCGAGCGTCCGCCTTGCTTGTGCGGCGGGCGTTGATGACGTTGCGAGCGTCACCGTCCAGCGCTCGGCGCGTGTCAAGGAGCCGTTCCTTGGCCGTTGCGCGTCCCGAGTTGGCGGGCCGCCCCGCCGCTTCCCCCCGCGTGGACCGAGGGTTCGCCCCGTTGTGCGGCCCTCGTCGCCCCGCGCATCCCCCTTGTTGGCGGATGCGTGACGCCGAGCTCTCGGCCCGCCGGACGGCCGCTTGCTCTATGAGAGTCCGCACCTCGCGGTGCGGGTCTCGTGCCTCGGGGGTCGAGGGTGCGCCGCATGGCCCGCAGCGGCGTTGCGGCGGCAACGAGCTTCGACTTGCCCGCGGCGGCACGTCGGGGGTTGTCGGCGTTGATGCGGTCGCGGGCCCGTCGCCCGGCCTCCCGCACGCGTTCGCCGCGAGCGGAGGCTTCTCCGGCCATCGAGGCGCGGAGCGGCCGCACCGTTCGGTATTCCTCCGCCGCCTTGGCCTCGAGCTCGCGGGCTTGGGCTAGCCGTGCGTCGGCGTCGGCCCCGGCAGAGCGCTTGGCCCCTGCGGCTAGGCGCGTGGCGATCCCGGGGGCGGCGTGATCTCCCCCGTCTCCCCGCGCCTACCGCGTTGGTGGCGTTGGCCCGGTCGTTAGCGACGACCACGTAGCATTCCCGCGCGGGGTCATAGCTCCCCGGTGCCGGGAGTCATTGGAGCAACCGAACCGCAGGGTCCGTAGCGTCAAGGAAACGCCCCCGAACATGATCGGGTCCGCACGCCGAGAAGTCCCATTCCGCGTACCCGTGGCGGTTGGCGGGTGGCGGAGCGTCGAGGGAGCCCAGGGACGACTCGTCACCCGCTGAGGCGCTGGGATCCCTGGCGACGAAGACGTGACGGCCAGGCGGGACCCTGCGCATCGTGGTGTTGACGTTGTTGTTGTAGGCCGTCGTGGCTCCGCGCAGCCTAATGGGAAGACGCGGTCCGGAGACCGCGTGCCGTCCTGCTGGGGTGGCGGTGGTCGTAGTGGCGGGCGCGTCATGTTGAGAGGCGGCGCGCTCGGCCGCCGTCGCTCTAACCGCGCCCGGCGCGAACGCAGCTCGGGAGCGGCGGCGACGTCGTGGCGTTGACGGGCCCGCGGCGTCCGGTGCCTCGCGAGTGTCCGCGCCGTGGTGGTGCGTGCAGCGGGAACCAGGGCGGACCCGGCCTGGCGCCGCGCGCGGAGCTCCTCACGGTTGGTGAGGCGCATGAGGTAGCCATTCCTTGTGGCCTGAAAGTTCAGGCCCCCAAACCGGATTTCGAACCCGACAGGGAGGGGGTCCGAGCTGCCATGTTGTAACGCGTACTGCGGTACTCAGTGCGAATCACCATGGAGGGAGTTGACGGATTGACCTTAGGCGCTCAGATTGCCCCACGGTGGGCGCCAACTGTCGGTGCGGAATATGGTCCCGACACTAACCAGTAGTAAGGGCCGTGGTCTATCCCTCGATGGTCGATGCTAAGCAATAAGAGACACAGAGGTTTATCCGGGTTCCGGCCGAGGGGGCCGTACGTCCCAGCGCGGGCGTGCTCAAGGCACTATATTACTTAGCACCGGGGGTGCCTGTAGTGGGGCTGCTACAAGCAAGGCGGGAGAGGAAGCGTGGCTTCCAAGTCCCTGATGTCGTGGTTGGAGGTGTGGTGTGGGAGAATGGGAGCACAAGTGCGTGGCGCCGCTTGTCTCCGGTTGTGTTGTGTCTGTGTTCCTTCCTCCTCTTCCTCCCCGCGGCAGGGAGGGTTCGTCCCCCTTTTATAGATCAAGGAGGGAGCGAATCACATGCACGCCGCGCTATTTGCTACGTGAAGGGGCATGGCATGCTATGCTGTAGAGTGGGCGGCCGTCCGAACGATCCTTGCAGCGATCCGGCCACCATGGCCTATCTTGTACCCGAACAGTGGCGGTTCGAGGGTAGAAGAGCGGCGGATGGTAGTGATGTCTTCTGATAGGCTCGAGGGAGCTGCTGACGTTGGCCCGTACGGAGTACAGGAGTAGTAAAACGGCGTCCAGTTCCAGTGCGTTTCACAGTGCCGGAGTCATTGCTACAGCGCCTGGCGTGCGCCTGCACGCGCGGGGACGGCAGCCATGCGCGCGTGGCGGGGATGGCGTTCCACCGGCCTAGCGTCTCCACCCAACCCCGTAGGGTCACAAGAAAGCAAATCGAGGGTGCGGCGGCCCCCCTTCGAGGGCTCGGCGCGTTAGCCGCATCTTGGAGCGGGCGCACGGCGTCACGGGACGACACGGCCGCGGCGCACGGTCCCTCCCCACAGTGATGGGGATGGGCTCCCTCCTGGGGAGTTGGTGTGGCGGCACCGAGGGGCGAGCCCCCGGCGCATGATGGCGGCTGTCCCGCCGGTGTCGGGCGTTAAATGCCCGTGTACGGGGGTAGGCGTGCGTGTGTGGGGCGCCCTCGAGCGAGGCGGACCCCGGTCGAGGGCGGGCGGACCCTCGAGCGGGGCGGAGCCCGCTCGAGGGAAGCGCACCCCCTCGAACGGGACGGAGCGCGCCCGAGGGAGGCGCGCACCCTCGGGCGAGGCGGAGCCTGCTCGAGGGGATCTTCAAGGGGGGGCCGCCTTGGTGGGTCGTTGAGGTCCCTGCGGCGTGGGCCGTATCCTGCATGGTTAGGCAAAGTTTGTTTGGCTTTGTTGCGGGTTTTAAGTGGGGATTTCCCGGTTGTTAAAGGGGACCCCTAGGGCTGTCCCCGACAGCGGGTCTTTCCAAGGAATGGTGGGGTGAGGCTATATTGACTGCTTGTCATGTCCTGAATTGTGTTCCTACCAAGAACAAAGATAAAACACCATTTGAGGAATGGGAAAAGAAAAGATTGTCACTTTCTTACTTATGGACTTGGGGTTGTTTGGCAAAGGTAAATGTGCCAATAATCAAGAAATGTAAGCTCGGACCGAAAACTATAGATTGTGTCTGTCACACCCTGAAATTTCTAATTATAGGATGTGAATAGAGATAATAATTAAATAACGATTTTCTCATAATTTTAAAATTTTCCCCACATTTATTTTCTTTACAGGGAATATAGTATAGGAAAAATCCTTTGTTTGATTTTTCTAAAATAAATAAAAAGTTATGTGTGTTGCATTCATGCCGATGCATCTAGTGGTTCTTGAGTGCAAAAGGTTTCAAAAATGCGTTTAGGAGATGTCCAAAACCTTCCGAGAATTTTCCGGATTTTTCTGGGATTTATTCTCATTTTCCTTGAGCTATTTCTATATATTCGAAGGCTCTAAAATCTTTTTCATGAGCTCCAAATGTTTTATTTGGATTGTTCATGTCTTAATCTATCTCTAGGAATTTTTCCGGATTTTTTTGTGATTTTCTAAGTATTTTTAGTGCTTTAAACGAATTACTGGAGTTTCTCTGGAATTCTTTTGCACTGAAAATATATTTCAGAAAATTAAAAAAACAAAACCTGTCTACCGGATTGGGCCGGCCCCAAGGCCCGAGCCAACCCGCTCCGCCCCGACCCAACGGCCAATCCGCCCGGCCCGGCCAGTGCCCATCCGGGCCGAGCGCCAAGCCGGCGCGGCCGCCGCCGCCGGCCCCCCGGCCTTGGCGTGTGTGCCACGCCGGCTCCCCGCCCGCGCGCCCCATAAAAGGGCAAGCCACGCGCCGCCGCCGAAACCGCCCCCGCAACTCCCGCGCCGCAGCGTCGCCGCCCGCAGAAGTCGAGCCGGCGAGCTCGCCGCCGCTGCCCGCGTTTTGCCGCTGCGGTTGATCTTCGAGCCGAGCTAGCACCACCAAGAGATCCAGGCTGTCGAGCTGTGCACCCTCCGCCCCTTCCCACGACCGGAAGTTCACTGGAGCACCGCCGCCGCCGGCCGTCCGAGTCCTCCGCCGCCGGTAGTCTGTCGTCCTTCCCCTTCCGTGGTGAGCACCCCCACCTGTTCCCCTGACCTCCTCTTGCTTTTCCCCGCCGCGGCCGAGCTGGAGACCGCCTGGTCCACCGGCGATTTGGCCTCCAGGACTGCCGCCCGCCTCTACTGCCGGCTCGAGCAGAGGAAGGGGATGAGGGCCGGCCGGTTTGCAAAAATCCCCCTGCAAGATCCCATAATGAGAAGATTCAATCTTGAGTCTTGGTGAATCTTAGGATACCCCCTAGATCCATTAAGTTTTTGCACACAGATCCAACCAATACCCTTTTACAGATCTAACCCCGAGCTTTATCAGATTCATGAGCACTATTTTATGTGTCTTGTGATTCTTTTCAGCTACTCCCTGAAATCCACGGTTAATCGCGAACAGGTCCTTTCAATCTTGTTTTTCTCATATCTTTTTCATTTTAGCTCCGATTTAATCTGTTCAAGTTGTGTTTGGTCCATAATAATGTAAAGCACGTGTTAGTGGTGTGTTTTCACCATGTTTTGTTTTCTGAAAATAAAATTAATATTAATTTTGATAAATGACTAACTATGCATGCCTTTTATAAATAAAAGCTATATAGATCTACATATCGTTTTTCATAAGCAAATTTAATTTGATTAATGTTTCTATCACATGTTTTTGTACATAAAGGTTAATTAGATCTTTATCTCGGTTTTCGTAAATCAAATGTTAATTTGTTTAATAGTTAATTAATCTTTTCTAATTAAAATTTGATTAGGCTTTTACATCGGCTTTATAATAAATATTAATTTGCTTAATGTCAATACCATAATGTTTTTAATAATAATATGATCTACTCGAATTACAAAGTTACGTTTAGATTGTTCATATAGTTTAGTTTTTCTAAATTAAATGTTTAATCGGTTAAATTCATATATGAATCTTTATTAATAAAACTTGACTAGTTCTTTACACCGGTTTTGTAAATAAAGTTTAATATTGCATTAATGTCAACATAGGGTATTTTATTTCTGAAATATCCTTTATATTTGTTTTGTTAATTAAAATGAACCTAGCTCATAGCCTTGCTCTCTCATTTATGGAAAACGTTTGTTACACGTTCTTTTCTCAGCTCAATCTAAGTGTGATCTTTCTGGTCCTTGCTCAATCTTCCGCGACTATCTCTTTAAAGATAACCAAGCCTTTCTTCCTCTAAGTGCGGTTTGTGTTCTTTAGTGATCCATCTAATCGAGCTTATCCTTTAGTGCGTTCTTTTAAAGCTTCCTTATGATTGGTGCTTTGTTCTCAGTATATGCTTGTTTGTTTGTTGTGTATGTTTGTGTTCGATGATTGATGCGCTTAGAGTGAACGCCGTTCGAGAAGTTTGGAAGAGCTTGAAGTTGAAGATTCTGAGCAACGACATTACTTTGGTTAAAGGCAAGTGTGTCCTTGATCTTTTATCCTAAGAACTATATTTAATCACTCATTACATTGCTTGCATTAATTTTGACGGGTTCCTATTAAGGTTTATCCTAGTCTTTGATTGTCAATCCTTGTTAACCTGGGTTTACATTTATGTTGGGTAGCTATGCTTAGTTGCTATACCTGGGTTATGGTGGTTTTAATGAACATTAATGATGAATCATGTTATAACTTTATGCTATATCTTTGGATGTTAATATAAGATCATATGATTAATCGGAACATGGAGCGACCACCCAGGACAACAGTGCAACCACAAGGACTATATGGCTCTGGTCTTGGCCGAGTAATTAGGGAAGTCTTTGTGTGGTTATTACTCGCATAGTAGGTTGGGGACGGAGGAATGCTTTTATGGCTCTTCTATTCCGGAGCGGTGTTGGGACGGAAGACTCTATGACTGACCGTCCGTAATAGAAGTGTGGTACGAAAGATAGCCTCTATGACATACTACTATGGACTAATACGCACGGGAGGACTCTTTGTAAAGGCCTCGTAGCGTCCCTATGCAATCACACCTCGGTAGTGTGGTATGATGCCCGCGCAACATCGCATGGTTGGGTTCAAAGTTCTTCGGGACTTTTACGCGACTTGTGGGTAAAGATGTACAACCTCTGCAGAGTGTAAAACTAATCGATTAGCCGTGCTCACGGTCAAGAGCGGCCTGGACCCTCACATGATAATTGCACTTGAAGATGGACTTAAATCGTTCTCTCTGGTTATGCTTGCCATGTGCTTATGGCGTATCTCTTACCTTATGCTTAACGTGGGTTGGTATAAACTTATACTTTATTAGTAATCAGGTGCTAATAAAACTTGACCAACTAAAATTGCTTAAATGCTTATAGCCCAGTCCACTATAAAGCCTTTGGATTCATATCTTTTTCCACACTTGCTGAGTACGACAAGTGCTCACCCTTGCTATAAACATTGTTGCTCAGAAAGAGTAAGCTGCCATGAAGATGTTGCTGGTGCTAGGCGTACGCAACCCCCAGTCGACTACCTGTGATGTTTGGAGCCTTCGTTTCCAGGATTAAGCGTAAATCTCTGATAATCTTTTTTTTCTTACGAGATACTGTTTCCGTATACACTTTTATGTCACTATATGCATGAAAGTGATCCTGGCATGCATATAGGTTTGCACTTGGTTTCCTTCGGAAAGTCAGGTGTGATAGAGTGGTATTAGAGCTGTATCGACTGTAGGACGCAAGTCTAGTTAGTATTGGTCGTTTCTTAATGCCTCTTTTGTTCTACAATCCCTCCTTACCTTATCCTTGACCTCTCTGATGAAGGATCTCACACCTTAACCATCTTCTTTTCTCCATACCATGAATTCTTGTGTATTTATCTTCACTCTCCTTGAAAATCTCTTCGACCTCGCTTATTCATTCCCTCAAGCAATAAACACCCCTTGATTTATTGGTAGAACTGTTACCTTTAACATTCTATCTGTTCGCGAAGCTCTCTGACACATCAGCGCTGTTTTAATTCTTTCTCGAGCTACAGAACTCCGATTCATATGAAACCAGTTGGGTTAGTTCCTAAATTTTATAAGTGAATTTCTCTAAAAAATTCAGCCCTATCCAGTACATGTTCCAGGAGCTATGCCCGAAACATTGGAGCTATCAGAATCTGTAAACTCTGCTGACCTAGTTACCTTCAATATTCTATATCTCGGGCCATAGACCTCCGATTTAGGTAAATCCAATTGGAGTAGTTCAGGAATTTCATCAGCTTCACCCTATCCGAAATTGAGCAGTATTCGTTTTGTATCCATGGAGATACATAGGAATTAGTGGAGCATTCAGAATCTGCCAACACTGCTGACATAGCCATCTTGTCTAATTCATATCTTGAGTTCTAAATCTCCGATTGAGGTGATTCCAGTTGGGATGAACTAATAATTTTGGCCTCTTTGATCTAGGAAAAATCCATTGTTTATGGATATCCTTGCTGGGAGCTACATCTGATCTATTAGGAGGATACCCCCTGATTATATTAACAACGTGTAGTATCGTTCCCTAGTTATGCCTTGATTGGTGGAATTGTGTGTTTGCATGATGATGCTTGGTTTTATGATGTTGCTTGTGTTGGTTCTTTGAAGTGAGTGTTGGTGTATTGTGGGTCTTACATCCGCAATAACATCAGTTGCTTAGTTGGGTTCTTCTTTTGTACCTCCCACCTCCTTGTTTCCCCCCACTCGTTTTGCACTACTCTTGTTCCCCTCTGATCATATCTTTACCTACCAACCAGATGGAAAACCAAGAAGGAGGTAACCAAGGAGAAAGCTACGAGAATGGTGATGACTATTGATACAACCCAGATGCGCTATCATTTCCTCCCTCAGATGATAAGTATGCAGAGTTCATGAGGGCTGAGCCACCAATGTTCTCTAGTACCACATATCCCTTAGAAGCTGAAGACTGGATCAAGACAATTGAAGAGAAGTTAGACATGATACAATGCAATGATGGAGAGAAAGCTTTGTATGCATCTTGGCAACTTATAGGAGCAGCTTCAGAGTGGTGGAATTCTTACATCAATGGACATGAGCAACCTGAGAGTATTGTGTGGAAGGAATTCAGAGACAACTTTATCTTACACCATATTGCTGTGAGTGCGATGAAGATCAAGAGGAAGGAGTTCCTTAACTTAAAGCAGAGACAGATGACGGTAACTGAGTACGGGGATAAGTTTGTTCAATTATCTCTGTATGCCCCAAGATCAGCTGAAAGTGATAAGAAGAAACGAGAGCATTTCATCAAAGGGTTGAATGAAGATCTTCAAAGTATACTAAGCTTGCATGATTATTCCAGTCTACAAGATTTAATCGACAAAGCCATTTGGTTAGAAAGCAAGCTACAGGAGATCGTGAGTAAGAAGAGAAAAAGGGAATATCCAGGGGAAGCCAATAAAAATTCTCACCTACATCTTATGTCTCAAGCCCAAGGTTTTCCTGAAGATCACAATGAAGATGCAATCTAGAATATCCTCATGGTGTCACAATACTAGTGATTTATGAGACACCACAGAATCGTCGGAATATTAGGGAAAGTAAAGCTTGTTCTATTGTAAAGCTGGTGGACACTTCAACAGGTGCCCGAAGAAGTTTCTAGATCGTCATTTTAAGAAGGAACGGCGACAACGACACAAGCAAGACAAGACCCCCGATACCTAAGGATGTTGGTATAAGTTAGGCTTGGAAAGTTTTTCTGTAATATGAAAGGAAGAATATTGCTGAAGGATATGAAAAGAGTTTGAAATAAACCCTTGTCTCTTGCTAGCCTTTTTCGAATCTCGGGACGAGATTCCTTTTAAGGGGGGTAGATTTGTCACACCCTGAAATTTCTAATTTCAGGATGTGAATAGAGATAAAAATTAAATAACAATTCGAGTGTTACTTTCTTTGGCAGCCTCTTGTGGTCTTCTTGTTCATCAGATTGACGTTAAGACTACTTTCTTGAATGGAGAGTTGGAAGAGGAGATCTATATGGATCAACCTGATGGATTTTTAACAAAAGGTCAAGAAGGAATGGTGTGTAGGTTAATGAAGTCTTTATATGGCCTCAAGCAAGCACCTAAACAATGGCATGAGAAGTTTGATCAAACTTTGACTTCCGTTGGCTTTGTTGTGAATGAAGCTGATAAGTGTGTGTACTATTGATATGGTAAAGGTGAAAGAGTGATCTTGTGTTCGTATGTGGATGACATACTGATTTTTGGGACAAATAATAATGTGATTAAAGAAGTTAAAGACTTTTTGTCTCAAAATTTTGAAATGAAAGATTTGGGAGAGCCTGATGTTATCCTTAACATAAAGCTAGTAAGAGAAGGCAATGGTGGGGTTCACACTTGGAGGTGGCGCTATTTCCTAGAAGTCTTGCAAGCATACCATCTTAACAAGGTCAACAATGGAAGCAAAACTCATGGCATTAGACACTGTCACTGTTGAGGCTAAGTGCCCTTGTGAACTCCTAATGGATTTATCGGTGGTTGAAAAAACAATACCGACTATTCTAATGAAATATGATAATCAGACAATGATTGTCAAGGTGAACAGTTCTAAGGAAAACATGAAGTCTTCTAGGCATGTAAAGAGGCAGTTGAAGTCTGTCAGAAAATTGAGAAACTTCGAAGTGATAGCTTTGGACTATGTTCATACGGCTAAGAATCTGGCAGACCAATTCACAAAGGGTCTTTCATGTAACATGATAGATAATGCATCTATGGAATTGGGCTTGAGACCCATAAATGTTGATCAGTAGTGATAACCTGTTTTGTGTGATTGTAGATCCCGTGAAATAGAATGACAAAACAAGCTATTGTTTAACTATGAGAAGAGAACCTTTGTATAAGGCTTATTACAGAGAAGGTGCATTTCTCTTCTACACTATATGGCCGGTTGGGTAAAACCTTAATGTAATCCAAGTGATTCTTATGAACAAAGATGTTGGCCTACAGAACATCTTCAAGGATTGCACCTATATGAGTTGACTACTAGTCACTGTCTATGAGATTGGCAGTCTTTAGATACTCATGAAAGGCTCAGAGTATGACTTATATGCTCCAAACCGCGGGGATGCTTATAGTAGCCTAGTACTAACAAGGAGTTTTGGTCAAGCTTGTTTGCACAAAACTATCAATTCAAGGCATAGTCCATTGATTAATTGTGAACTAGTGTAGCCTCTACTCTAGGTGGCAGTTCAACTGAACCGTCTCCACCAAAAGTTGGTATATCAAAACAACAGTAAATCTGAGAGCATTTTTTTGTGAGCCCTTAAATATTGGTGGGGATTGTTGGATTTATTCTCAATTAAATCAATAATATTTTTGAATCACAATTAATGTTGGTGTTTCACATGGACGTGAGGTGCGCATGTGTGACGCCCTAGGTTTTTATTTAACTCTAATAGTCGGTCAACTCTGCTGACAGTGGTCAAACCACGGTCAACATGGGTCCTCACCTCGAAAACCTCACCAACCAACCCTAATGACCCTATTGATCAAGTCAACACACACTTGTAGTCAACCCTTGGTCAAAGACATGGTCAAACCCCACTTAAACCCTGATGTCCTTGAATGTCTTCCGAAACTTTTGTCGCGTTCTCCAAATTTCACCTGAACACTTCAAAATCTACCAATATGAAAGTTGTCCAGTTTGTCGAGGGACACAACTTTCATGTAGGATGACATTTCCAATTTTTAGTGGAAAAGGGTGGAAATCTTGGTCAACTTCCAGCACCTCCTGTTCACTGGCACAGGATGGCATTCAAAATTTGGGTGCATTTTATGCAATAGCTATTGAGAAAAACACAATATGGCCTTTGTGAAAGTTGTAGAGGATAATTAGATCTAAAACTTTCCTATTCATCGTTTTGTGCACTCTATTCAGAAATTTGAAGGTTTTCGGGTTCAAACATGGGCACATCGACACGTTGTTGGCTAGAGCGCCGCCGCGACGCGACGTGCGCGCCCGCTCGTAGCGCACCGCGCCGCCTCGGCGTTCGCGCCAACGCCGCGCCGCCCGAGGCCACCCGCCGACCGAGGCCGCGGCTTCCCCATGTGCCACACCCCGAGGCTCCTCGGAGTTCTCCCGGGGGCCACGCGCACCGCCGCCGTGCCGCACGGCCGGTGCGCGCCACGGACCACCGGTCCGTCGGCGGCGCCCCGCCGTACGCGTGCCACCGAGGTCGCCATACCACGGCCGCATCTTCGCGGTCACGCCATTGTCATCCCGGCCGAGCCGCCCTATTTAAGGTCGCGCCCTCCCCTCGCGCACACCACCATTGCCATAGCCGCCTGCCATTGCCGGCCGCCGGTGAACTCGCCCCTCCGTTCTTCCCTAGTGCTTTCCAACCGCCCTAAGCTCCTCCCTAGGTCCCATAGAGGCTTGCGTCGTTGCCCGTTGCTCGGTATTGCGCCTCCCCAACTGGAGCCGCAGCCAGCCGCGGCTGCCACCGCCGCGCGCCCTCGCCGGAGCCGCACCCCGCACCGGCCAACCCCTCCAATGGACCCTAGGTGAGCCCCTAGGGGGTCCCGCGCCGCTTTATGGCCAAAGCCGGCCGGCCATCGCCGCCGGCGAGCCCACCCGGCGGCGGGAGAGCATATATGTGAGGATTGGGATTTTCCCGAGGGCCTGGGTGCAAGGGAAGGGCATATATGTGAGGTTTTGAAACTTTCTAGGAGCCTAAGCTGAAAAGTGCATCTTCAATAGTATAGTCACTTTGCTGATTCTTGTAAAAGCTCTAGAAAATCATAGAAAATTCAGAAAATGCAAACTCAATTTTTCTAGACTCCTGGTGAAGAGTACTACATCTTTTGTTAAACTTGTCTAGGCTGCTTCCTAATATTGTTGGCATGAATAATATTGATGGCCAAAGCTGGCCGGCCATCTCCACCGGTGAGCCCACCCGGCGGCGGGAGGGCATATGTGTGAGGATTGGGATTTTCCCGAGGGCCTAGGTGCAAGGGAAGGGCATATATGTGAGGTTTTGAAACTTTCTAGGGGCCTAAGCTAAAAAGTGCATCTTCAATAGTATAGTCACTTTGCCCATTCTTGTAAAAGCTCTAGAAAATCGTAGAAAATTCGGAAAATGCAAACTCAATTTTGCTAGACTCCTGGTGAAGAGTACTACATCTTTTGTCAAACTTGTCTAGGCTGCTTCCTAATATTGTTGGCATGAATAATAGAAATGTGAAAACCCTAGATCTGTGATATCTCAAAATCAATTAGTTCTCTGTAGCTAATTTTTGGATATGTTGTGTGTTATGTTATGACTAGCTCCTGTACCAAAAATTGCACAAAGTTATGATGTAAATCTTTTTATATTAATTGTTTTCCATTTATACAGAATCTGTCTAGATGACTTTTGTAGCTAAAAATAATTATGTTTGCGTGCCCAACTTCTGCATGTGTTTATTTTATGCCATGATGCATCTCTGGTGAATTAATCACAATTTTATAATTATCAGAAATATTTATTCTTGATATGTGCTTGATTTTCTTTGTAAATTAATAATGCAAGATCAGTGCCAGTTTTAGGTGTGCTTGCTACATTCCTAGGGTAGTTTTGGACCAGAGATCATGTGTAAGAAAGTTCGGATCATTTGGAGGCTTATTTATTTTTGTATGCATTTATCTTGTTAAATGACTAGCTTTTTGTTATTTGTGGAATAATTAATTTTCTAGCTTTTCCAAGCATGCATGTGTATTCAATGGCTTGATATAGGTGTTTTGGTACTTAAGAAGCTCTCCACTGAATTTTATTAATTTAATGTTTGAATAAAAGCTTGGAGGTAAGTATAAGTTTAATGTTTTGGTAAATAGGAAAATGTGTCTTTTTCCTTGTAACCCTTTATAAAAGAGAACATTAATTAAGTGTTTATTAAAAGAATAAACCCATATAAATAATAACATTAATGAAAAAGAATTAATAATTAATTGTTTGTTAAGGTGAATGTGGCCAACAGGAGTTGGGTAAAATAATTAATCTATCGCATCACCTGAACCCTGCATTGCATTCCGTGTAGACCTTCCTGACGGTGCTACTCGCTCGTGCCGGAAGCTGAGGAAGGAGGAGCTGAAGCGGAGCTGCAGTACGTGGAAGTGATCAAAGACACCGAGGGTACTCAGGCTAACCCTGCTGACGAAGGCAAGCCCCGGTGTAATAAACCCAATATTTCAAAATTTTTATTCAACTATCTATGGATGATTGTGCATTTAAGTTCAGGAGTTGATATGGAACCTTAGATGCATGATCCCTAGGTACTTTGTCCTTTACTAGTATGATAGGTCGATAGCTGCTATGCTATAGGACCACAAGTCGGGTAATGATGTCACTCGCGAGAATAGGTTCTTATGTTGGAATCATAAGATCTCCTTAAATGGATTGCTCATGTGGTAAGAGCATGGGATGTGGGCTCTGGTCCAATGGCTTTCGTGGGTTAAGTGTTTGAACGTACTAAGAACTTGTTGGGAATGGGACCGGTAAGCCTAGTACCTTAATGACGCGGTGAGGAATCTTACTATTCCTCATCTTGGGATACGTCTCACGGCTAGCTACCGGTGGTGCATGGTGAGTCCGGGTGCCTCGCGGGGTATACTAGATAGCCTACACCAAAGACTGTAAGATTCGATCCCGATCCCGATCCGAAGAGTTTTGGGAACCGCTTGGTGGTTGTCCTCGTGGGGGCATCCCACCTTGTGTTTAGGTCTACCTTGCAAGGTTATAAACCAATCGATTGTCGGTCTCTCACCATTATCTGAGACTACTTACTCCAATGGCCATGAGATCCCTAATGATGGAAGTTGATGAATATTACGCTTGATTAATTGTATTCCTCAACTTATGCTTGCATTAGATGGCTAATTTAGAAAAGAATAAATCAACTATAACTTGTGCTAAAATCTTGAAAGTAAGGACATACTCTTTGTTACTTTTCGGCAAAAGAAATCTAGTGGCCAAAAAGCCTATCATGTCTAGAGTTAGTGAAGTAGTGATCACCGACGGGTAAGTCTTGCTGAGTATTAGTATACTCAACCTTGCTATAATCTGTTGCTCCAGGTAATGCCTTTGGTGATGTGTGGCTGGAGTGGGTGGAGGACGATGACTGAAGACATCATGGTTGGCCTCCCGTGGTGTTTCCACTTTCCGCTTAGTTTAATTCCACTGTTTTAAAAACTCTGAACTACGTTGTCATGTCAAAGACTTCAGTTTGTAATAATTAAACCCTTCGGGGTAAATTTCGGATGTTAATTATGTTGTATCTCTGGACTCACCTTTGCGTGAGTTTTAATGCATATATATCGATCCTTGTTGCTATATAAGTGATTTACCAGGCGTTAACCCGGCGACTAACAACAGGATGACACTTATTATTGCTTAATGACCAAAGTGGATTGGTTTAGGCGACAGTACGGTATTTTCCTGGGCGGGTTGTCACAACATGCGCTTGCCTTTGCTTGCTCATTACATTGATGGCATTGTTGATGCTCACTAACTCTTATTTTTATGCATCAACAATACATGAAAAAGGACCGAAAAGATAAATCAACAGTAGTATAGGGTATTGGACTAATGAATTCCACGAGTTTTGGTGAATTATATATTTTCAGGGACTATTCGTGAAAATGCGAAAAGAATGAATTCTAGAAGGCTCCAGAGGACTCCTGAACTCAACCGAAGTGGGCTCCAAGAAAATATGCTTCTAGAAGGGACAAGAGGCCCACACGTGAAAGAGGAGCCCAGCCGGGGCCCAGCCCAGGCCAACCGGCCCTGTGGGGAGGCTGATTGGGCCCCCTGGCCCCGATCAGGCCCTGCTTCGAGAAGGTTCCTCCACCGCATCTTAGGTTTAATCTAAACCACTTGTTTAGGTCGGTTTGATCCTACGACAACGGATTATCCCTCCGGGCTATATAAGCAACCCCAGACCCTCCCTTGATAACTACTTCATAGTTCAAGATCTAATTTCTAGATCAAGAACCTAGTTCTAGATATAGAGTCAGATTCGAGTAGAGTTGAGCTTTGCTCCAGTTACAGATTTTTAAGTTATCAAGATTCAGTTCTTATATTGTTTCTCAATGACTTTATGCTATTTCAATGTTATGTGTGTAACTGCTAAGTTCTTACTTTATTCTAGTGGTATATTTGATATAGTCATGATTACTCATTCATAGAGCTCCTAGTATATTACGCACGTATGCTAGGTAGTAGAAAGTATGTAAGCTTGGTGCTTAGATATAATTTAATTGCGGATTCACCTTATACTCCGGGTCATGTGGTAGATCGTGGGCGTGACAGACCTATTGAGTCCTTTGTAGTCCACCCCCCGAGTATAAGACTAGTCGAACAATGATTTTTGGAAGGATCAAGTTTCGTCCATGATCTTCTTGGGTAATCTTCGGGGTGTTCACATTTATCCATGACTATGCTATATGTGATGATATGCTACATTAGAATAGACGAATAACTCAGTCTTTGTATGCTATGTAGAATTGTGCCTCTTAAGTAAATCCAATTCTAATCTAGACTAGGAATAGTATGTTCTATGCTCCACATGTGCCTCTGCTTGTCTGATTTATCATTACTTTATCATTTGGCTTACCCCTGTTAAAGTATGTGCCATTCCATCAAAGTCCATAAAGTAGTCTACTGCCATCCCTATGTCTGTTGTTACATCCATCCATCTTCCCTGTGGATACGTTATTATAAAACCCATCACCCCGGGTGAAATTCTCACTGGTATCCGTGCGCTTGCGGATTATGTACCATAATATTTTTGTAGGCTTATATACCAACCAACATTTCTTGCGCCATTGCTTAGAATGGATTCTAGACCTATTCTTTGGTAGTTGCATTAAGAAATGTTGAAAAGCATTTTTGGCACCGTTGACGGGGAAGATTGGATGGCTACCTTCTGAAAATCGATGGCTAGATACTTTAATGAGACTTTGTAATTTGGCACCTCTACTTAAACAGAATTACCCTTGTTTGTTTTGTCTATCTTACTTGTAGGGTATTAACAGGTTTGATTGTGATTCACCACACTTCAATTATTTGAGTCAAATCAACCAAGGAAGCTTTACACCAAGTTCTAAAGACATGCCTGAGAAGACGTTGTTGGAATTCTCTGCTCCAAACATCAATAACATTCGCATTGGACCAACAATCGATCATGAATTCGAGCTTAAACCTAGCCTCATCAACATGGTGCAAGCTGATCTATTCAGTGGAAAGGTACATGAAGATGCAAGCGCTCATCTACAAAACTTTTTGGAGAAAGGCACCACTGTTGACGGTTAAGTAACGCGTCAAGTTATCATCCGCAAGCGCACGGGTCGGTTGTAGCTTTTCCCTTAGAGTAATCCCCCAAAGCTAATAAATCCGTGGAACAAGTGGATTGCTATGCTCAACTAAGCGCTAATGTTGTTGATTAAAGATCTTTATCAAAAATGTGTAAGAAAGGAACTTAATCTAATTTAATCTAGGTTAAAGAAGACAAAGTAGAGAGTGGTGGAAAGGAGATCTCAAGGATGTAGAAAGCTTGTCCAAGGGATCTAGGATCACTTGAAGATGTAACCACCTAGCAAGAAAAACTCGATCTAATCTATCAAAGGTAAAAGTGCACAGAGTCCAACCCTTTCCCTCTCGCATACTAGTCACTACACGAGGGTAATCCGTGATCGAACACCAAGTGCACAAGATGTTGATGTGTTCTAGGCATGCACAATTAAAGGTGTGAACCAAGCTCATTATGTTTTCCCTCCCGCGCACCATCACTACACGACGGTAATCACATAAAGAACACAAGGAACACGATAGCGAACCTACGAGCGATGCATCCCCAAAGCAAGTCGGCCGACCAATAAGATTAAAGCACCATCAACATGAACATGAATATGACAGCAAAAGATTCAAAACATAGGTTCGGTGATTACAACTCAAGATCCCCCTTCAACCCCTAGGACAAACAAGGAATTTACCCCATAATGTTACTCATTGTAGCGCTGATCATGGTGTAGAATCCCCCGAAGTAGATGAAGGCCACGAATGCTCCCTTCGCGATCCAATCTGCTTCTTCTCCTCGGTCTTGTGGCGGCGGATGATGAATAGAGGTCGGTAGAATGATTGGATCTGAATGGTAACCCTTTCGGTGCCTAGGGGGGTTATATTTATGCCTTTGGGGAGTCTTGGGGCGTGCTCCACCTTGCCTTCCACGAGATCTTCCTTGGGAGAGAAGGGAACTTGGTTTCCATAAAATCAGCCTCGTCCAGATTTTCCTGATTCGCAGCCCTTCCTTGCCGGCGCCATATCTCCCACGTTCGGACTCCAAATAATGCAAATTCGGTGTCCAGGTTGTGTGCCACGAAATTATCTTCAACTTTGGTGTTCATATCTTTCCTTGGAAACGAAGATAAAATCTCCAAATCGGACTGACTGCGCAGCAGGTATTTCGGGGGCCTTATCTCCTAGCTCCCTTATCCGAATTGGGCCTTCCACATGTCCAAATCGAAGGTATCGTCGAGGCCCACAACTTTGGTAGTCAAACTTTTGTCATTAAAGGCCGTTTAAGTCTCCGAATATGCACCAAAAGATCATGCTGTCCTAGGCTGCGAGGATATCTCTCGGGCTGAGTTGATCTCGTTGGTAAACATCCAAGTCCCGGACTTTTGCGTGTTGATGCTTCGGTCCTTGGGTTGTTTGGAGTCATGTTCACTTCGTGTCTTGACTTGTGACGAGCTTCATGATATTCTCTTGAAGTGCTTGATGAACTTATCCCGAAAGTCTCCTCTTTAACGTCAATTTCCTGCGTAAACAACAAACTCCAAAATCAACATGCAAGTGTGAACTTGTTACACCATTAATATGCCTAGTGGCGGGTTAGTTGCAAATCATAATCGAAACCAATGTATAACAAGTACTCTAGGTTGACGGAAATTCACCGTCAACAACTCCCCCATGCTTAAACCTTGCTCGTCCTCGAGTAAGTTGCCCTTCATTGCTTTATACCCTTCACTTGATCATACACGAGAAAATATAATGCTCTCAAGGATTTAATCATTAAAGTTCCATAATGTACCAGCCTTCATCGTTATGGAGGGTAGATATTAATTTAAGCACTTCCCATAAGTAATTACCTCATGCTCCCAAATTTGAAATAAATCTTAGAAATTTTGAAGTTAAGAGCGAGATGAAGAAAAAGATCTAAACCAAGTTCAAAAATAAACCTCCTTGCATCTTGCTCATGTACTCTCATCTCATTTTGTCTCTCAAAGCCTATTCATTCTACTCCTTTCCCCTCTCAATATATAGTGGTAGGCTTTATGTGGAGCTTTTTGGGAAAGTTTAGTCCTACCAAGATATTATAAATGAGATGTTGTCAAAACAAGGCAAGCTTCTCATGGTCTTACCGAGACTCATCAAAAAGGCCATTAGAAAATAATGTTATATCAAGGAGAGGGAGAGAAAAATACACACACTTTAAGATAGGTGGACATGTGCAAATGGAAAAGAGTGATCCCGAGGCACAATGGAAGTCTTCGTTATCGGATTGCACATGGTTAGAAAGATGAGTTTGGATCTTAACTTTTGAGATTCCTAATGCATTTTAGAGAACCGCGGAGTTCACTTTATTATTATTTTTTCTTTTCTCATACATATTTTTCTTTATCTCTCTTTTTTTCTTTATACTCATTTTTTTCTCTTTTTTTCTCTTTTCATCATTTTTTATTTGCTCCCCTTGAACTCTAAATTGCATTGTACCTACCTCCTCCCCCATGCTTCGACATTTGCTCGTCCTCGGGCAAAGAGGTGATAGATAAGATAGGTACTAGAAATATTTTTCCTTTGGAGAGATACTTGAAATCTTCAACCTTGGCACCATCTTACAATCTTTCTTGAATTGACAATCCATACTCAATGATAGGTTGTGGTCAAGGAGGTAAACACAAACGATTATATTTTTGGTTTTAAGGGTGGATATCCGGCGAGGTTTGTGAAATCTCCGATGTGGGGATACACAATGCACGGATAGAAAGGCTAGCAAAAAGAGAGATGCGCAAACATGGAATGACCGACTTCTTAGTCTCGGGCCAGAGAAATCAAGGCCTGAAATAACTCACTAAAAATAATTCTTGTACACTAAGGTTTATGCACTCAACATATATATATATATACATATATACATACATATATATATATATGGCTTTGGATAGGTAGAGCAAGATGCAAGTAGCATTAATTGACAAGGTTAGCATATATATTTTTAAGAACAAATCATCTTTAACTCATCCGAAATTGAGAGCATGAAAATAACACTATGGGTCTTAATTTTATCATAACCTCCATAAAGATTAAGCTAGCATTTAATTAATTTCAGATTCATATTAAAGAGAGCATTAGCTTAATCATGCATGAAACAAGTACAAAAGTTGAGCAAAGTGGCAACTTTTCATCATATATTATCATGGCATCAACTTAATATTTTTACCAAAGGTTGATCTAAGTGGAAAACTTTATTTATGGTGATCTTTAACACTAACACACATGCTGAAAATTAAATAAAGTAGAAGGCTATTTACAACTTACCTTGTTTTCGTCGCTTAGCCTTGATGATCCGGGTCACCATCCAAGGTGTAGACGTCAATGTATTTAATAGGCACAATGTCAGGGTCCAGGAATACCTTGAGTCGTTGTCCATTCACAACATATTGATCTCCTTTGGTGTCCATGATTGTTACCGCTCCCGATGGCGACACTGAATGTACGATGTACGGTCCATCCCATTTGCTTTGTAGTTTTCCTTTGCTGAAGAACTTGTATCGAGAATTGTATAGTAGGACCTTGTCTCCTTCCTTGAATTCCTTCTTATGCAATCTTTTGTCATACCATCTCTTCATCCTTTCTTTATAGATGCTAGCATTGTGATATGCCTTAGCTCTTCAAGTTCACTTATTTGAATCCTCCGCTTTATTCGTGCCGCATCAATATCAAGATTCATCTCCTTTATTGCCCAATAAGCCTTGTGCTCTGGTTCTACCGGTAAATGACATGTTTTTCCATAAACAAATTGATAAGGGGTCATACCTATCGGTGTTTTATGTGCGGTCCGGTATGCCCACAATGCCCTGTCTAGCTTCTTTGACCAATCTTTTCCTCCTTTAGTCATCGTCTTCATGAGGATTCCTTTGAGTTGCTTGTTCGATGTTTCCGCTTGGCCATTTGTTTGAGGATGATAGGCCGTATACACCCTATGCTCGATTCCCAACTTTGCCAAACATCTTTTAAAATCCTTGCCAATAAAGTGTGATCCACCATCACTTATTAAAATTCTAGGAACGTCATATCGTGGGAATATTACCGTCTTGATCATTTGAATAGCCTCTTCTGTAGATGCTTTCTGACATGGAATTTCTTCAACCCATTTTGATACATAATCAACTATGACCAAGATGTGTTCATATCCATTCGAGTTCACGAATGGTCCCATAAAGTCGATGCCCCAAACATCAAATAGATCAACTTGCAAATTATAACTCAGCGGCATTGCATTCCTTTGTGATATATTTCCACTCCTTTGGCACTCCGGGCAAGTTGCAACAAACCTTTTAGCATCCTCGTGCATCTCATGCCAATAGAATCCGCTTGCCCATACCTTTGCTTGTGTTCTAAAATGTCCATAGTGTCCTCCATATTCCGACGAATGACATTTTCTTAGAATTTCTTCTCTTTCTTCCCGGGGCACACATATTCTTAGCACTCCATCATCTCCACATCTATATAGGTATGGTGCATCCCAATAAAATTTTCTGCTCTCGGCAATTAGCCTTCTTTTAGCATTTTTGTCCAAGTGGTCTAATGGCATCTTCCGTAGGCATTTTATGATATCATGCATCCATCCTCCTTTATCAAGTATTCGATATAGATGGTCATCTCTCATTCTATCTTCAATTAGCTCCATCCCATCATCTCCATGATGCATCCTTGATAGGTGGTCGGCTACGACATTGTCCGACCCTTTCTTGTCTCTAATTTCCATATCAAACTCTTGTAGTAATAGAGTCCATCTAATCAAACGTGGCTTGGCATCTTTCTTGGACAAAAGGTACTTGATTGCAGCGTGGTCAGTGTACATGATCACCTTCGAGTTCACAATATAAGATCTGAATTTTTCAAATGTGAACACTACGACAAACAATTCCTTCTCCGTAGTTGCATAATTCACTTGAGCATCATTTAAATTTTTACTTGCATAATAAATTGTGTGTACCTTCCCTTCCTTCTTTTGTCCAAGAACGGCTCCAACGGCATAATCACTTGTGTCGCACATTATTTCAAATGGTAGATTCCAATCGGGAGGTTGCATAATTGGTGCACTTATGAGAGATTGCTTCAACATCCAGAAAGTATGCAAGCATTCTTCATCAAAATGGTATTCCACATCTTTTTGGAGAAGTCGTGTCAATGGCTTGGTGACCTTTGAGAAATCCTTTATAAATCTTCTATAAAATCCGGTATGCCTGAGAAAGTTTCTTAACGATTTGATATTTGTCAGAGGTGGCAGCTTTTCAACCGTTTCAATCTTAGCTTTGTCCACCTATATTCCTCTCTCGGAGATTACATGTCCAAAGAATATCCCATGTTTCACCATAAAGTGACACTTCTCCCAATTAAGCACTAGGTCAAATTCTCTACACCTTTCAAGAACTTTTTCCAAAATTTTCAAGCAACTTTCAAAACACGTACCATGCACCGAGAAGTCGTCCATGAATACCTTCATAATTTCTTCAATAAAATCCGAGAATATAGCCGTCATCCATCTTTGAAAGTGGCCGGTGCATTACATAAACCAAATGGCATTCTTCTATATGCGAAAGTTCCATACGGACATGTGAAGGTTGTCTTTTGTTGATCATCCGGATGAATGGGAACTTCCCTGAACCCCAAGTATCCCTCAAGGAAACAAAAGTAAGAATGTTTAGCTAACATTTCAAGCATCTCGTCGATAAAGGGTAGCGGAAAGTGATCCTTCCTTGTTGTCTTGTTCAACTTCCTATAGTGGATGCACATTCTCCATCCGGACACGATCCGTTGTGGTATCAACTCATCCTTCTCATTCTTTACAACCGTTATTCCTCCTTTCTTTGGTACACAATGCACCGGGCTCACCCATTCACCATGTGGCACGGGGTATATTATTCCGGCATTCAACAATTTGATCACCTCCTTCTTCACCACCTCGCGCATGGCATGACTCAATCTTCTTTGAGACTCAACAACGGGCTTGCATTGTTCTTCAAGTGGTATGCGGTGGGTGCAAAAGGCTGGGCTAATACCCTTCAAGTCGCTTATCGAGTACCCGATCACCTTCTTCTGTTTCCTCAATAAATTCAGCAACTTATCCATCTCCTCCGGACTTAGTTCATCACTCACGATGACCGGGTACGTCTTATCGGATCCTAAAAATTCATACTTTAATCCCTTGGGAAGTGGCTTTAACTCAATATTGGGCATTTCGGGTTCTTGTTGTTTCAAATCTCCAATATCTTCATTATTTTCTCCATCCAAGCTTTCATCTTGTGCCTTCAACCCCTCGATTGATTCCGCTAGTTCTTTGTCTTGATCATCATACATAGCATCATTCTCCATTGCTCTTTGGAGAGGGTCTTTGAAAGTATCAACAAAACCAAGATCCTCTACCTCTTCGTTATCAAGAGGTAGAGGTAAAGCAATACGAGAAGCGGGTAGGAAATCATATGTGGATTTAGGGGGTGTTTGGCATGGCTCTGGAGCTGAACTCCAGTAGCTCCAACTAATTTTCTAGCCAAACACCCCAACTCCAAAACTCCATGGAGCTCCAAAACTCTAGAGATGTAGTGCAAATGAGGATGGAGTTTTGGAGCAGCTCTTCTGCTGCTCCACAAACCTCTAAAACGGACCTAGACAAGGAGTTCTAACAAAATTACCCGCAATGCCACTGATTACATAGGTGAACCGTTATTTTCTATTTCCTCCGACTCCCCACCCTTCATCTCGCACCCGCTCGTAGCGCGACATCGCCGCCGCCTGCATTCTTGCGAGTTGCGAGTCCCAGTCCGCCGCTGCCTGCTGCCGGTCCCAGTCCACCGGAGGCCGCAGTCCCTCCTGCTGAGCCCACCTCACCGGGCGGCGCCGCCCCTCGGCACTCTCTCCCCGACCCACCTCATTCCCCTGCTCCTCAATCCTCCAACCCTAACACCAACCCCTGCTCCACAGGCGAGGTCGGAGAGCTCGTCGCCCGGTGAGGAGCGGCACGGCCAGTTGGGAGGGCAAAGCTCGTCGGGTGTCAGGAGCAGCGCGGCTGGCGTAGCCCCGACTGGGTCGCGCAGTCCGCATGTGACTATGAAGAACAAGCGCACAGGCCTTCATCGATTTGAAGTTGTCTTCATTGGGGAGATACGGTAGGAGAGGATGACATGTGGGACCATGGATTGGGGGTAAAAATGGCAATCCGTCTAAAAATTCCCTTGTTTGCAGCTGGAGACACCTATCTACCCAAACACATCATTTTAACAGCTCCAACTCCACTCAGAGCCGGCTCCAGTTAGAGTTTTAGAGTGGAGCAGCTCCAAGTGAAGTTGGAGCCATGCCAAACAGGCCCTTAGTTCCATCTAGATCAATAGTAACTCTACCCTTTCCGGCATCAAGAACGGCATTAACCAACTTAAGAAAAGGCCTACGAAGAATTATATCATCATGTTCATTATGGCAAGCATCGATTACGAAAAAGTTAGTTGGAATAATTTTACCAGAGATAGCAACATCTAAATCTCTAAGCACACCCAAAGGTCTTGTTGTTCTACCATCTCCCATGATTAATTTTATTTGTGTTGGAGCAAGATTTAAAGTTTTACTAAAAAGCTCATAATAAATCTTGGAAGTCATGACACTAACATAAGATCCTATGTCACGTAAGGCTTTACAAATTTTCTTTCCATTAATGTTGCAACTTATGTGAGGTGTCGGAAGAGAGGTACCTTCGACATGGTCGGCTCCTATCGCGTACACCTCGGCTAGGTGTGCATATGGCGAGGCCTCCGGCTTCACTCCCATAATCCTCTTTACTTCAGCAATGTGATCCGGATCTACCTCTTCTTCCTCATTGAAAAGCCTTTGGATAATCTCTTCGGTTGATTCTTTGTCCAACTCATACCCCAAGTGCCTCTCCTTTGGAAAGTTGAATTCTATAGCTCTCGCCGACTCTTTTTGGTTCGGGTATGGTCTCCTCTTGTTGAATATTTCTTCGAAGTTAATTGGGATCCAATCCATTTGTTCGAACTCCCTTAACGGCTTTGCATTCGCCAAACTTCTTCCTTGTAACTCTTCGAGCTTGCGAATTTTAATGCCTTGGATTGGTCCTCCTTTATTGTGGGTTACCCCCTCAATCTTCTCTTGTCTTGCTTCTTCTTTCTTCATTTTCGGGGCTTTTTTTCTTGAAATTCCAGCAAGTACCTCCACACAAGTTTCTTGCTCAATGCTTCCCAAAATATGTTCTTCCCGATCTCTTTGCATGGCCACCCCTCGCTTATTCTTTGTAGTAATTGGGTGGCCTCCGTGAGTGTTTTCTCCATGATATTTCCGCCTGCACACATTTGAACATACCGCATGCATTCGGGGGTTAGGGAAAATAGAAAGTATGCAAGAGTACATCACAGGAGAATCCTAGCCTTGGTCCTTGTTTGATTAATCCATTGAATCTTTCCCAAGCTTGATCTATTCCTTCTTCTTCTCATTGCGCAAAATTTATCACTTGCTTGCTCACATTTTGAACCCTACTTATCGGAAAGAATTTTTCACAAAATTTCTTCACCAATGGATTCCAATTTCCTTCCACCTCGAAGGATGCAAGTGAGTGCCATCGTTTTGCTCTATTCGCAAGTGAGTATGGAAAAAGATTCCATTTGTACCAATCGACGGGAACTCCTTCTTGCTGCACCGTGTTGCATAGCATCGTGAAACGCTCGACGTGCCTATATGGATTGTCCGTCTTCACCCCTCTAAATAGGTTGGCTGCCACCATCTCAATCGTTCAAGGCTTGATCTTGTACTCGGTAGCCTCGAGTATTAAATCTGATTTCTGGACTTTAATATCCTCCAATTGCGGGCTAGCATAGTACCATAGTGGGTTTTCTTCTTCTTCCATGGGGTGATTGACAAAAGCCATCTAGACAACAAAAACAAAACAAAAAAAACAAGGATTTCTAAACAAAAGGTTAGATGTTAGTAATCAACAAAATTAATACAAAGTTAAACATAACAAACTAGCTTGTTCCCCGGCAACGGCGCCAGAAAAGCTTGTTAACGATTAAATAATACGTCAAGTTACGATCCGCAAGCGCACGGGTCGGTTGTAGCTTTTTACTTAGAGTAATCCCCCAAGGTTAATCAATCCGTGGAACAAGTGGATTGCTATGCTCAACTAAGCACTAATATTGTTGATTAAAGCTCTTTATCAAATATGTGTAAGAAAGGAACTTAATCTAATTTAAACTAGGTTAAAGAAGACAAACTAGAGAGTGATGGAAAGGAGATCTCAAGGATGTAGAAAGCTTGTCCAAGGGATCTAGGATCACTTGAAGATGTAACCACCTAGCAAGAACAACTCGATCTAATCTATCAAAGGTAAAAGTGCACAGAGTCCAACCCTTTCCCTCTCGCATACTAGTCACTACACGAGGGTAATCCGTGATCGAACACCAAGTGCACAAGATGTTGATGTGTTCTAGGCATGCACGATCAAAGGTGTGAACCAAGCTCATTATGTTTTCCCTCTCGCGCATCGTCACTGCACAACGGTAATCGCATAAAGAACAAATGGAACACGATAGCGAAGCTACGAGCGATGCATCCCCAAAGAAAACCGGTCAACCAATAAGATTAAAGCACCGTGAACATGAACATGAAATGATAGCAAAAGATTCAAACCATAAGTTCGGTGATTACAACTCAAGATCCCCCTTCAACTCCTAGGACGAACAAGGACTTTACCCCATAATACTACTCATTGTAGCGCTGATCATGGTGTAGAATCCCCCGAAGTAGATGAAGGCCACGAATGCTCCCTTCGCGATCCAACCTGCTTCTTCTCCTCGGTCTTGTGGCGGCGGATGATGAATAGAGGTCGGTAGAATGATTGGATATTAATGGTAACCCCTCCTTCGGTTCTTAGGGGTTATATTTATGCCTTTGGGGAGTCTTGGGGCGTGCTCCACCTTGCCTTCCACGAGATCTTCCTCGGGAGAGAAGGGAACTTGGTTTCCATAAAATCAGCCTCGTCCAGATTTTCCTGATTCGCAGCCCTTCCTTGCCGGCGTCATATCTCCCACGTCCGGACTTCAAATAATGCAAATTTGGTGTCTAGGTTGTGTGCCACGAAATTATCTGCAACTTTGGTATTCATTTCTTTCCTTGGAAACGAAGATAAGATCTCCAAATCGGCCTTGGAAGATAATTTGTTCTGATTTCGGACTGACTGCGCAGCAGGGATTTCGGGGGCCTTATCTCCTATCTCCCTTATTCGAATTGGGCCTTCCACATGTCCAAATCGAAGGTAACGTCGAGGCCACAACTTTGGTAGTCAAACTTTTGTCATTAAAGGCCGTTTAAGTCTTCGAATCTGCACCGAAAGATCATACTGACCTGGGCTGCGAGAATAAGTCTCGGGCTGAGTTGATCTCGTTGGTAAACATCCATGTCCCCGGAGTTTTGCGTGTTGATGCTTCTATCCTTGGGTTGTTTGGAGTCATGTTCACTTCGTGTCTTGACTGCTTCATGATCTTCTCTTGAAGTGCTTGATGAACATATCCCGAAAGTCTCCTCTTTAACGTCAATTTCCCGCGTAAACAACAAACTTCAAAATCGACATGCAAGTGTGAACTTGTTACATCATTAATATGCCTAGTGGCGGGTTAGTTGCAAATCATAATCGAAACCAATGTATAACAAGTACTCTAGGTTGACGGAAATTCACGGTCAACAACCACCATCTACATCAAGGACATTCCCAAGGAAACGATCCTACTCCGCTTATTCCCATTTTCACTAAAGGGAAGGGCGAGACAATGGTTCTACTCCAATGAAATCAACACATGGGAGTAATGTTCTACAACTTTCCTATCAAAGTTTTCCCCACAGGAAAAACCAATGCTTTACGTGGAAAAATCACCAATTTCCAGCAACAGAAAGGCGAGTCAATTCCAGAGGCATGGGAACATTTGCAACAATATATATCAGATTGTCCCCACCATGGAATAAAAGAATGGATGCTCTTACAAAGCTTTTACCATGGATTAAATCAAAAAGCGTCTGAGCATCTAGATGCAGCTGCTAAAGGATCATTCTTGTCACACACTAGAGACAAGCCAATACACTTATGCAAAAGATATTCGAAAAATCAAGACTGGACCCAGAAGAACACTCAACACTATCATCATAGTGAAGAAGTACAAGAGGATGAAGAGTTGAAAGAACTATCAACTGGTATGGATGTGCTGTTGAACAGGCTTGAGGAACGAGCCAACTTCAAGAAGGATCGACAAGCTTTACAAGATTCGATAAATACTTCAAGAAATTCAAGCTTGGCAGTCCACAAGTCAACACCTACCCAAGAAAAAGACCTACAACCATGACCGACTTACACAGGTAAGTATACAGGTAATAATTCCAAGCGACAGTCGCTACGAGAGCTAATTGAAGAACATGATGAAATAATCAATAATATCTCTAAGAAGCTTGTTGCTAATGATAGGATTCTAGAAGACATAAATGTTATGATGGATAAATTTTCTGAATCTTAAAAGATCAAGCTATCTATAATGCTGAACTAGAATCAAAGTTATCTAAATTGTTTGTTGTTGCACCTGTTGCCACTAACCCTGATCAGGTATTTAATGTCCGAACAAGAGGTGGCAAGCAAACAACAGATCCACCATATCCCAATGGCACAACAAGACCACCGGCTAGAACACCTACAACACCTGCAACATTTGCAGTACCTGTAGCACCAGTCGAAGCTCCAGAGAAGGATAATGATGTAGAAGAAGTTGTGCAAGAAGAACAAGACTCAACAAGACAAGATTACACCAACTTCATACCATATCCAAGAAGAGTGAGAAAACCTCAAGTCGATGATCAATTCGGGAAGTTCATCGAACTCATCCAAAAGCTTTATGTCAACATACCTCTATTGGATGCCATGCAAGTCCCGACATATGCCAAGTATTTCTGAGACATCCTGAATAAGAAGAAACCTTTGTCAACTACAGAGATCATCAAGTTGACCGAAGAATGTAGTGCGGCAATCCTGAACACATCGCTCATCAAGAAAAAGGATCCAGGATGCCCCACTATAGAGTTCTCCATTGGAAATCAATACTTCAACAATGCACTCTGTGATCTTGGAGCAACTATTAGTGTGATGCCCAATGTTGTCTTCAACAAGCTCAAGCACCCTACCTTGGTTCCAACATCAATGTCTCCAATTGGCAGATCAATCAGTTCGCTACCCATCAGGAATCGCCGAGAATGTTTCACTGAAAATCCGAGAGTTCTTGGTGCTAGTTGATTTTGTGGTATTGGATATGCACCCAGACTCCAGGGTTTCACTAATTCTCGGGCGACCATTCCTGTGCACTGCCAATGCACGCATCAATGTGGGTAGAGGGGATATCACATTTGAGATCAATGGAAAGGAGGAGAAGTTTGCCTTCAGACCCAGACCAGAGCTCAGCATCAATGTGAACATGATCGATCACGAAAAGACATCATCAGAAGGACCATTATCTCCGAAGATGGAGGATGCACCTAAATATTAGAAGACTCGGAAGTCCCGAACCCTCGTCAAAGGTAACCAGTAAAAACACAAAAATATATTTCTAAATTTCATATTTACTTCAGTAAAAACTTTTTCACGTCCCATAGTAAATAATTTTACGGTGTGTCAAAACCCGTATAATGATTTTTCATGGTGGCATAAAAATATTTTTACTACTATATTTTTGTTGTTATATTTGCCTTTACCCTTACGCATGGGACCCACGTGCCATAGGGATACACATCAAGTCTTTACCTACTTTATCTTATCACTTCATGCACCAGCACCTTATTTTCCCACTCACAAGGCACTTATTCTAGTGTTGGAAGACAGCAGGAAATGGATGGAGGAGAGGGCACCCGAATGGAGGCCATGTGGTGCTGACCGGCCCCACCACCAGGTCGGCCGGCCACCCCCCTTGGGTTTATATAAGCAGCCACCTCCTACCTAGTTCTTCGCACACACACCAGCCCACAAAACCTCACCTTCGAGCTTTTGCACTGCTGCCTCAAGAGAAAGGAAGCTTAGGAAGAGAGTGGAGAAGAAATCCAAGGGTAGCCTAGCTCTAAACTTTTCTCTTACACCCTTGAAAGCCTTAGACACCATGTTTGGGAGAATCCTTGGACGCACTAGCTCCAGAGCCAACACGCAGCGGTCGATGAGTGAAGACTCTTAGGAGTCTCCCTTATCGGTCCCTAACCCCTCTCCTTCGGCATCGCAATCACAAGGAAAGATCCTAACCAATGATGTGCATTTGCACATCAGAAGAGGAGAAGAGAAGGAAAGGTATGAGAAACTAAAGAAACGTTCTTTTGTCCTTACACCCATGTTTAGCGAAGAGTTCATGCAAGAAGCAGGCTTGAACTCTGAGTTCAGCCAGATTTTTGCTCTGCTGGGGTGGACCTCTTTTTATCACACTTCTAAAAGGGGTTTCCGTCTCCTCACATTAGAGTTTCTTTGCACTTTGAAATCCTCTAACCATGGGGTAACTTTTCGGTTGTTCCGTCCACACTCTATCTTGGAGAGGGCTGAGTAACGCCTTAGGGTTCACAGAAGGATGTGCCTTAGATTTAGACTCGTCTCTTGAAGATTTTGATAGGCTACACGTCTGGACGGACGTTACAGGGAAAGAGAACGCACACAAGCCACACACCAATGATATTCAGCATCCCACTCTCTGTTTCTTTCACAAGTGGATAAGCCTTGTCCTTTTCCCACGCAATGATAATATCAATGTGAGAGTAGGGGACATGCAGTTGACTTATGCTGCTCTGAAAAGAAAAGTTATGTCCCCTGTTAAGATGTTAGTAGAGCACTGGCTCTCGTTCCCCAACCTAGTTGGAGACGTAAGCTGCACCTCTTTGATCACCCGGATAGCCGATGACTTGGGCATCCTTGGAGATGCCACTATCATCAGCATTGATACTCCTTGTGAGATCATCGACTACGATTACTTCCGCCAAGGAAGATGAGTTAAGAAAATTCAAGAAAAATTGCACTATATCACAATAAGAGCACAATCCCGTTACCTAACCTAGGATTGGGTATATATTCTATGCAATCTTTTCTGATCAATGAGCAGGCAACCGGTCCAGCAGCAACCTCCACGAACGTCAGCTCGAGCCTCATCGTCAAACTACGCTGGAGCTGACCCATTGTCTGAAGACACCGCGTATCGATCATATGAAAACTTCGTGCCAACATACACTCGTCGCGCGTACCAAGGAGGAGGTTTACCATCGCAAGGACCGAGCAACCTCGGAAGACATGAGTTTGGAAGTGGCGGGTTTTACGCATCATCTTCGAATTTTGTACCTTCCCGTAACTCTTTTTCAGGATTCGACCATCAGTATTCTGTGACGTTCCGCCAAGGTGTCCATGACAACATGAGGACACAAATGCGCACTCAGGACACCCACACCAACATGCTACGCCAACAACAACAATGGATGGACCAGGCAGGACAACGATTAGAAGATATACAAGAAACCACAGATGCAAACGCTGAACTACTGGCAAGCAAATTTCGCCAGTGGGGGGTGTAGAATCAAGCAGCTTGGGGGAGAAGCCCCCAAGGTAAGTATCAACTATCTATTTACATATTTTTATTTTAAGTTTTGTTTAGTTTGATAAGTTTGAAATAATAATAAAATAAAAATTTCCCTTGCTTAAAATAAATAAAGAACTAGAGAATTATGCTAAATGGACATGATAAACAAATGCTCTTCATTGTTGCAAATGCATAGCTTACCATCTTTTGAAGTTCTCCCAAGACATGGATACAATTGTTTGGATTTTGAAACATGCTTTGAGCTTGAGATTCTTGTGGGAGCAATTTCTTGATCTAAGTCTAGGTGATTGATTGATTGACATGACTAAGTTAAATTGTTGTTTATCTTGTTCAAAGTAACACTAAATTCTGGAGAATCACTTTTTAATCATAGAATTCATATATAACGAGCCTCATGTATGACACAAGACTTTATGTCCTGTTTTTTTAAAAAAGAGCCTTGTTGAAAATTTGCTCAGAATGTTCCAATTTTATATCTCTCTATGCTTTCAAAGAGACTTGGGCATGACATAAAAAAGAAAGAGAGGAAAAAGTGAGATGAGAGAGGGTGAGAAATGAACAAGTGTTCTACTAGGAGAGAAGGGCCTACCTCCCTAAAAAGAATAAATTAGAGATGAATAATGGACACAAGTCTGAGGGCGAGAAGAGCCCACATCTCTAAGGAGAAGGAAAAATGGACAAAAGTCCGGGGCGAGTAGGGCCCACCTCTCCGAATGTCGTGTAACCCAAGGTTCTCTTAAGATTATTGCTAGAAACAGAGATATATTTCAGGAACAAAAGAAGCAAAGGCAGGCTAAAATTGAAAGTTTTATCATATCAAGTTGTCATACAGGAGTACTCTGAGCTTTAACTTGAACATCTTTTGCAAAACTCCATAATTTTAGTGAAACCAAGAACTTGAGACATGGTGCTCGACTTAATTGTTATATCTTTCAACTGCTCAAGACCCAAGTACAGATAAAAGCCCCATGTTCTCAAGCAGATATAAGCAAGTTTTAAAAGTCTGACTTTTTCATCCTACCTTGGAAAAGAATTTATTGTGGTAATACTAAGTCTTGCTAAGAGACTAGCAAGAATTAAGCTTGGGGGAGTTTGTTGATGCTCACTAACTCTTATTTTTATGCATCAACAATACATGAAAAAGGACCAAAACGATAAATCAATAGTAGTATAGGGCCTTGGACTAATGAATTTCATGAGTTTTGGTGAATTATATATTTTCAGGGACTATTCAGGAAAATGCGAAAAGAATGAATTCTACAAGGCCCCAGAAGACTCCCGAACTCAACTGAAGTGGGCTTCAAGAAAATATGCATCTAAAAGCGGCAAGAGGCCCACACGCAAAGGCGGAGCCCAGCCGGGACCCAGCCCAGGCCGACCGGCCTTGTGGGGTGGTCGATCGGGCCCCCTGGCCCCGATCAGGCCCTGCTTCGGGAAGGTTCCTCCACCGCTTCTTAGGGCTAATCTAAACCACTTGTTTAGGTCGATTTGATCCTACGACGACGAATTATCCCTCTGGGCTATATAAGTAACCCCAGACCCCCAGGGCATGGTATGCATCTCTCAGAAGATCATCATCATCAGGCCAAGACAGGAGAAGAAGAGGATACATCAGTGATAGGATAGCTACTTCATAGTTCAAGATCTAATTTCTAGATCAAGAACCTAATTCTAGATAGAGAGTCAGATTCGAGTAGAGTTGAGCTTTGCTACAGTTCCAGATCTGTAAGTTATCAAGATTCAGATCTTATATTGTTTCTCAATGACTTTATGCTATTTCAATGTTATGTGTGCAATTGCTAAGTTCTTACTTTATTCTAGTAGTATATTTGATATAGTTGTCGGTGTTTTAGACCGGCAACCTACTAAGGGGAGTAACCGAAGTAGATGAATGTGGCCTCGCCGAGATCGGTAACTCGAAGGAAGAGACACGTGGCACACAATTTAGACAGGTTCGGGCCGCGAGGTGCGTAATACCCTACGTCCTGTATGCTGCGTAGCTCTGGATTGATTGGGTGCGATTACAAGATGATGCAATCTGATGCGTATGAGAGAGGAGGGGTCCCTGCCTCGCCTTATATAGTCCGGGAGGCAGGGTTACAAGTCGGTTCAGGGAGAGAGTACTAGTCGAGTACGTCTAGGAGTCCTCTATACAGTGCGGGACATGTACAACTTCCTATTCGAGTACTTCTCCTCTGCAGTCCTTGTGCTTCATGCCATCAGGTGCCGTGCAGTGCAAGTCGGGTAGTCCCAGGGGCCCACCGAGTAGTCGGTCCTGGTACCCACTGAGGTAGTGGGCCCAGGGAGGTCCATACGACAAGCCCCCGAGTACTTTGTAGTCGAGAAGGATAGCTTCGAGTGGTCTTGACAGCCTTAATGAGTAGTCCTCAAACGTCCCCGAGTACTACAATTCAAAAGTCCTCAAGAGTAGTCGAAGCATCCCGAGGCTGGAATGTACTCCAGCTGACATTTGAACAATCCTGAAGTCTTCTCGAGTAGTCCCAAGCGTCCTCGAGTGCCGCTCTTGAAGGTCTTCAACAATGCCCATGTTGTCTTGAAGCTGAAATTGATATGGAAGTGCGATTGCAAAATCGCACTCCATATGGAGTAGCCCCCGAGCCTTAGGTTGAGTTGAAGACTCTGGCTGAGGGTCCATCTGAAGTTTTGGCAAGAATATCCCGAAAAATCCAGAGAAAAAACCGAAGGACACGTGGCACGGAGCCCCCGAGCCTTGAGTCGAGTACTTCCTCTCGAATTGAAGGGTCATCTTGTAGAATGTGTCCTGAGTTGCTCTTGAGTCTTTTCGCTACCCAGGAAGTCGAGTAGAAGTAGCCGAGCCCCCGAGATGAGGCGCGTCGACTAGTAGAAGTTGAAGAGTCAGGCGCCGCCGCTGAGTCAGCCGAGCGCAGACTTATCCAGCCGGCCGTTGGACGGGCCGCTGTTGACTTACAAATAGAAGCCAAAACCCTTAGGGTTTTTCACCTTACGCATTCACAGCCATTCCCAGCAGATCGGGCTATAAATCGCCACTGGTGTGCACCACCGCTGTTGAATAGAGCGCAGATCCGAGTGCGCCGTCGTAGGAAGCCACCACCGCAGCCCCCGAGCGAATGTGTCGGGGACAGCCTTAGGGGTCCCCTTAAACAACGGGGAGATCCTCGCTTAAAACCCGCAATGAGACCAAAACACGCTAAGCCTAACCATGCAGGTACTTAACCATGCAGGACACGGCCCACGCCGCATGGACCCTGACGGCCCATCAAGGCGGCCCTCTTAGAGATCCCCTCGAGTAGGCTCCGCCTCGCTCGAGGACGCGCGCCCCCTCGGGCGGGCTCCGCCCCGATTCAAGGGGCAGCACTTCCCTCGAGCGGGCTCCGCCTCGCTCGAGGGCTCACTCCCCCTCGAGCAGGCTCCGCCTCGCTCGAGGGTATGTCCCGCCCTCGGCCAGGGTCCGCCACGCTCGAGGGCGCCCCTCACGCGTGCGCCGGCCCCCGTACATGGGCATTTAACGCCCTGACACCAGCAGGACGGCGCCATCATGCGCCCGGGGCTCACGCCCCGGTGCCGCCGCACCAACTCCCCAGGGAGGAACCCATCCCCGTCACTGTGGGAAGGGACTGTGCAGCGCGGCCGGTGTCAGTCCCGTGACACCGTGCGCCTGCTCCAGTACGGCTGACACGCCGAGCCTTCGGAAGGGGGCCGGCTTGACCCTCGATTCACTTTCTTGTGACCCTACAGGGTTAGGTGGAGGCGCTAGGCCGGTGGACCGCCATCCCTGCCGCGCGCGCGCGGCCGCCGTACCCGCGCGTGCAGGCGCACGCCAGACCCTGTAGCAACAACTCCAGCCCCCGTGAAGCGCGTCGGGAAGGAACGTCGTTTTACCTACTCCCCGTGCACCGTACGAGCCCGCATCGCACCTCCCTCGAGCCTATCGAGGGACATCACCGCCATCCGCCGCTCTCCTACCCTCGAACCGCCCCCGGTCGGGTACAAGTCAGGCCATGATGACCAGATCGCTGCAAGGATCGCTCGGACGGCCGCCCACTCTACAGCATGCACGTCGCACTCCCCCACGTAGCTAGATAGCGCGGCGCGCATGTAAACCGCCTCCCCCTTGATCTATAAAAGGGGGAGCGAGCCCCCCCAGCCGCAAGGGGACACAACACGCACAAGGCCACAGACAAGGAACCCTTCACACACACCACGTACTCACTCTCCGATTCTCCCACAACATCTTCAGCCAGGGACTTGGAAGCCCTGCTTCCTCTCCCGCCTTGCTTGTAGCCGCCCCACTACAGGCACCCCCGGTGCTAAGTAATATAGTGCCTCGAGCACGCCACTGCTGGACGTACGGCCCCCTCGGCCGGAACCAGGATAAAAACCCTGTGTCACTTGTTACTTAGCATCGACCATTGAGGGATAGACCTCGGCGCTTTCTACTGGTTAGTGTCGGGACCATATTCCGCACCGACAGTTGGCGCCCACCGTGGGGCAAGCGAGCGCCTAAGGTCATTTCGCCAACTCCCTCCATGGTGATCCGCACTGAGTACCGTGGTACACGCTACTACATGGGTAGCTCGGACCCCCTCCCAGCCTGTCGTATGGACCTCCCTGGGCCCACTACCTCGGTGGGTACCAGGACCGACTACTCGGTGGGCCCCTGGGACTACCCGGTTTGCGCTACACGGCACCTGAAGGCGTGGAGCACAAGGACAACACAGGAGTAGTACTCGGTTAGGACTTTGTACACGTTCCGCACTGTATAGAGGTCTCCTAGACGTACTCGATTAGTACTCCTTCCCTACTCCGACTTGTAACCCTGCCTCCCGGACTATATAAGGCGAGGCAGGGACCGATCTCAGGATCACCTCATCCAATCTCAACTCACGGCGCACCGTTGCACCATCCTGTAATCGTGCCCTATCAATCCAGATCTACGCAGCATACAGGACGTAGGGTATTACGCACCTCGCGGCCCGAACCTGTCTAAATTGTGTGCCACGTGTCTCTTCCTTCGAGTTACCGATCTCGGCGAGTCACATTCATCTACTTCGGGTACTCCCCGTAGTAGGTTGCCGGTCCAAAACACCGACACCGGCACGCCGGGGTAGGGGCTCTCGCTCGAGATCACATGGCGAACTCGACGGTTTCGTTCACATCAAGCCAACCGTCGCCTTCAACCGCGGCGACACCTTCGTCTTCGGCGCACAGGTCCGCACCGCCGATGGCGCGGGCTCCTTCCCGGCGCCGCTCGTCCATGCGGCCCAACCCGAGGACGAGCCTCGTGACGCTTCCCCGAAGTTGTCACGGGGCGAACTCGCCGCGCAAATTCGGCGAAATCTCGCTCTTCAACCATCACGGCCGACTTCGAGCTCGAGTCCGTCTCCAACTCGAACCCGACGTCGCCATGGGTCATCGCTGCGAGCCGGGCCGCTCGCCCATCGCGGCGGTCCCTTCACCACGTCGGCGCTCCGCGCGTGGCCCCCGCGTCCTCAGCCGGACCCGCGCAGGGGCTCCCACTCCACGCCGGGCCGGCAAGGAGCCCGCAACCGAGCCCAACTCGGACTCCGACGCCATCCCCCACCACAACTCGGACTCCAGCCCTCTCTCCGAGTTCTACTCGAACCCGGACTACGAGTTCGACTTCGGGTCGGACCCTGAGGAGCCCGAGTCCGAAGATGACTCCTCTGAGCTTCCTTTGTCAGGGCCAGCCTCTGGGCTGGTTATAAGATCGACGCCCGCCGGAAGATACGTCTACTGGCCGGACCGCAAGCCTGCTGAACTGACAAAGGAGGACTCACGCTACGTCGCCTACATCGGCTCACTACCGTTCCAGGAGGGAACCCCACTGGCCCAGGCTGGCTCCAACACACCCACTGAGGTGGCACCTTCCGAGTCCAGCCTTGGCACCCCTGACCGTCAAGTCTTCATGGCTGCCGGCGACACCCCGGGAACCTCAGGCGCTGCCGCAGACAAGTACCTGGAGGACATCTCAGCAGACGAGCTGTCTGCCGATGCCCCTGCGGACGAGACCGACGCCAACAGGGACGCCCAGCGCGAACGTAACAGGAAGCGAAACGAACGGCGCCGGCGGCTCAGAGACAACCTTCCCATCCGCAACCTTGCGGAAGCTCTCGAAGCGGTCGAGAGCAGAGTCCACACCACTCTTGAGCAATGCCTCATGTCGATCACAACGATCGCACGCCAGGCTCAGGGCATACGCGCTGGAGAGGTCATCGCCAAGCTCGCTGAAGAAGCCTACTTCATGCGGGTCGACAAGAGAGTCAGCCAACCTCCCCCAGCTAAGCCTCGTGACAACGAAGCTACTAGTCGCAGCGCTGATCCCGGTCCTAACCGTACTCGGGGCGACATCCCGCCTCGACCCAAACCGTCGACGCTCCACCACCGGCGGACCTTCACGACAAGAGCAAGGCAACCGAGAAGTCGTCCCCCACCGTGCTCCGGCCGGTGGCGGCGGCAACGACCGACGGCGGCGGCGGCGACGGCGGCGGCTCCAACCACGGGGCCAACAAGAAAGGCGGAGGCGGCGGCGGCCCGCGGCGGCCGCGGCCACGCGCATAGCCACGCCTCCGGTGCCTCTCATGGCGGCTACGATGCTCGCCAGAGGATCGAGGAGTTGCGGCAGAAGAAGTCGACCACCGCTGCTGAAGGCGACGGCTTCCCTGCCTTCTCACCACGGCTTCGCAACCTGCTCCTCCCCGACAAGTTCAAGCCTTTGGGGATCACCAAATACGACGCGAAGCAGGACCCCATCCAGTGGCTCCGATGCTACGCTCTCTCCATCGAGAACGTTGGCGGCAACAGCGACACCAAGTGCCTCTACTTCCCCTTCTGTTTGGACCAAGCCCCACTTACATGGCTCGAGTCGCTGGACAAGCACTCGATCGACAAGTGGGACCAGCTGAAGGAACAGTTCACGAGCAACTTCGCGGGCGCCATGGGCCGCTCGGGTACTCGCATGGACCTCGCCATGATCAAGCAGGAACAAGGCGAGACCCTCCGCAAGTACATGCGCCGTTTCTTCGACAAGCGCGCTACCGTCGTCGACGTCACCGACAAGGAGGTCATCGACCTCTTCCAGGACGGTCTCTACCACCGTCGCACCTTCGAGGACTTCGGTCGTCGCCGCCCCAAGTCCATTCCCCACCTCAAGGACATGATCACGTCCTGGGCGGACGAAGAGGACAAGGCTAACGCCAAGTACGACGCCATCCGCGGAAAGACAAAGCAGAACCAGGGCGGTGGCAGCGGCAGCAATGCAAACCAAGTTGGCCGCAACAACAACAACAACAACAACAACAACTTCTCGGGTTCCAACCGCAAGCGCAAGCCAGACAATACCGTCGCGGCTATCCAGCGCCCTCCGAAAGGGAACTCGAAGAAGAACTCCGGCGGGTTCAAGGATCTGCTGAAGGAGAAGTGCCCGTGGCATCCGAACGGCAACCACACTACAGAGCAGTGCTACCAGCTCAGGCACGCACTCAAGGATACGCCGGAGCCACCGCACCCTCGCGACCAGAAGGGCAAGAAGAAGGACGGCGACAATGACGACTTCCAGGAACCCGAGAAGACCGTCAACGTCCTCTTCGGCGGACTGCCCAGCAGGCGGGAGCAGAAGGCTACCCGTCGCGAAGTGATGTCCATCGAGCCAGCGGTCATGACCCCTCTCAGGTGGTCAGAAGTACCCATCACTTTCTCCCGCGCGGACCAGTGGACTAGCTTCTCCGAGCCAGGACGGTTCCCTCTCGTCCTGAAACCAACAGTGGTGGGTTCTAAGCTCAACAAGGTGCTCATCGACGGCGGAAGCGGGCTCAACGTCCTTTTCACCAAGACCTTGAAGAAGATGAACCTCGACGTCACCCCCATGCTCGACAAGAGCAGCATGCCGTTCTACGGCATCGTCCCAGGCAACGCGGCTATCCCACTAGGCTCAGTGGTACTGCCAGTTACCTTCGGGGCGTCTCGAGATAACTACCGCACCGAGTACATCAAGTTCGAGGTTGCGGATTTCGAGACTTCCTACCATGCCATCCTCGGCAGACCGGCCATCGCCAAGTTCATGGCGGTGCCCCACTACACCTACTTGGTACTCAAGATGCCAAGTCCAGCCGGCGTACTCTCCCTCCAGGGGGACTTGAAGATCTCTCACGACTGCGATACAGAGGCCGTGGTGATCGCCTCAACAAACCAAGTACCCACCCCAATGATGGAGGTCTACGCCGCGTCGAAGAAGCTTGCCACGAGCGAACTCGACATCCGAGAGAAGTCTGACAGCGCCAATAAGCCTCAGCCACCTGAGGAGGTACTCGTCAAGTCGGTCGACCTCGGAACAGGCGACCCCAGCAAGACCACCACCATCGGGGCCGGCCTCGACCCCAAATAGGAAGACGCGCTCATCAGCTTCCTTCGGGCTAACCGCGACATCTTCGCGTGGAAGCCAGCGGACATGCCGAGAGTGCCCGGGAGCTGATCGAGCACTGCCTCAACGTCGATCCAAAGGCCACCCCCAAGCGACAACACCTCCGACGCTTTGCCGACGACAGACGGGACGCCATCAAGAAGGAGCTTGCCAAACTACTCACAGCCGGCTTCATAAGAGAAGTCTTCCATCCTGAGTGGCTCGCCAACCCCGTCCTCGTCCGCAAGAAGAACTCGAACGAGTGGAGGATGTGCGTCGACTACACCGACCTCAACAAGCACTGCCCCAAGGACCCCTTCGGGTTGCCACGGATTGATCAAGTCATCGACTCCACGGCGGGCCGTGACTGCTCTGCTTCCTCGACTGCTACTCCGGGTACCACCGGATCGCAATCAAGGAAGAAGACCAGGAGAAGACCGCGTTCATCACCCCGTTTGGCGCGTCGCTACACGACCATGTCATTCGGGTTGAAGAACGCCGGCGCTACATATCAACGGGCCATCCGGGCACTGCTTCAAGCGGCAACTCAACAAGAACGTCGAGGCCTACGTGGATGACGTGGTTGTCAAAACCGAGGGACTCCAAGACCCTCATCGATGACCTTGAAGAGACCTTCGCCTCACTACGCGAGTACCGCCGGAAGCTCAACCCGAACAAGTGCGTCTTCGGCGTCCCTTCCGGGCAAACTACTCGGCTTCATCATCGGCCCGGCGCGGCATTGAAGTCAACCCCGAGAAGATCTCCGCCATCACCAGTATGAAAGCTCCCACGAGCATCAAGGACGTCCAGAAGCTGACGGGGTGCATGGCGGCGTTGAACAGATTCATCTCGAGGCTAGGAGAACGGGGTCTCCCTTTCTTCAAACTTCTCAAGCATCACGAGAAGTTCGTGTGGACTCCGGAGGCGGATCGAGCCCTTGCCCGGCTCAAGGACTTCTGTCAAAGCCGCCGGTCCTCACGGCTCCCTACAAGGGCGAGCGGCCCCTCGCTCTACCTAGGCCGCGACTACTCACGTGGTCGGTCATCGCCATCGTTGTCGAGCGGCGGGGAAGACGGCCACGCCTACCCGGTCCCGGCGCCCATTATACTTCGTCGGCGAGGTTCTATCGAGTCCAAGGCTCGCTACCGGCCCGTGCGAGAAGCTTCGTACGCTCTACTCATCACCTCGCGGAAGCTACGACACTACTTCCGGGGAGTACTCGGTTTCGGTCGTCACCGACTACCGCTCGGCGACATCCCGAGGAACCCGGACGCCACCGGAAGAATCTCCAAGTGGGGCTGTCGAGCTCGGCGCCCTCACCATCGACTTCAAGCCACGCACCGCCATCAAGTCGCGGGCGCTAGTCGACTTCATGGCGGAGTGGCGGGAGAACCGGCTACCTACTCCCACCGTGCGACCGAGCATTGGGTGATGTACTTTGACGGCTCACTCAACCTCGAGGGCGCGAGGGCGCGGGGGTACTCCCCGATCTCTCCAACGGGCGAACAACTCAAGTACGTCCTGCAGATCTTCTGGAAGGTCTCGAACAATGAAGCCGAGTACGAAGCCCTGCTGCACGGGCTCCGCCTCGCGGCTTCGCTTGGCATCAAGCGGCTACTAGTCTACAGCGACTCCGCAGTGGTCATCAACCAAGTCAACAAGTCCTGGGACCGCAACAAGGAGAACATGGATGCCTACTGCCTAGAAGTCCGCAAGCTCGAGAACAAATTCTACGGTCTCGAGTTCCACCACATCGTCCGCGACAACAACGTCGCGGCGGACGTCCTCTCGAAGCTCGGATCCACCCGCGCCCAAGTACCCGCAGGCGTCTTCGTCCACGAGCTTCACGCGCCATCCATCCCGGAGCGGCGCCACCGACCCCCTGCCCCGGCCCATCCACCGAGTGGGCGGGGAGGTCATGATGATCGACGTGGGTCGGAGGCAACCCTTCATCGACTACCTCGGCGAGCGAGAGGGTCCCCTCCGACAAGAACGCGGCCGAACAACTCGTCCGCCGCGCCAAGTCTTACGTCCTTGTCGGAGACAAGCTCTACAAGCGGGGCGCATCTTCTGGAGTACTCATGAAGTGCGTCCCCCGCGAAGAAGGCAAGGACATCTTGGAGGAGATCCACAAGGGCATCTGCGGCAACCACGCGTCGTCACGCACGCTAGTCAGTAAAGCCTTCCGGCGAGCTTTCTACTGGCCCACAGCCCTGGGCGATGCCGAAGAACTCGTCAGAAGGTGCCAAGGATGTCAGTTCTTCGCCAAGCAGCAACACGTCCCAGCCTACAAGCTAATCACCATACCGCCAACCTGGCCCTTTGCCTGCTGGGGGCTTGACATGATTGGGCCACTACCAACTGCGCCAGGTGGATTCAATAGGGTACTGGTGGCCATCGACAAGTTCACCAAGTGGATCGAGGTCAAGCCGGTCACATGCCCCAAGGGCGACGAGTACTCGACTTCTGGATGAACTCGTACACCGCTATGGGCTACCCCACCGCATCATCACGGACACGGGGTCCAACTTCAACAACCACCGGTTACGGGAGTACGCGAGAACGGCGGGATCGACGTCGGATACGTCTCCGTCGCCCATCCACGGGCCAACGGACAAGTCGAGCGCGCCAATGGGATGGTGCTCGACGCCCTCAAGAAGCGGGCGCACGACGCGCTAACTCCAAAGGGGGCAAGTGGATCAAGGAACTACCCAACGCACTCTGGGGGCTGCGGACCCAACCATCTAAGCCAACGGGGCAATCCCCCTACTTCCCGGTCTACGGCTGCGAAGCCATCCTCCCTGCCAGACGTCATATGGAACTCGCCGGCGGTGGAGCACTACGACGAAGGCGTCTCGGAAGACGACGGACGGGTTGATATCGACAGTCTCGAAGAAGCTCGCTGCGCCGCCCTCGTCCAATCAGCAAGATACCTGGAGGGTATCCGACGCTACCATGATCGCAACGTCAAGGAACGCTCCTTCAACGTTGGAGATCTTGTCCTCCGCCGTATCCAGAACACGGAAGGACTTCACAAGCTCAGCTCCCCATGGGAAGGCCCCTTCACCGTGGCTAAGGTGACCGGGCCGGGCTCCTACCGCCTCCAAACACTTGAAGGCGAAGAGGTCAACAACTCGTAGAACGTCGACCAACTCTGTCGATTCTACGCCTAGTCTCACGACTACTCCGGGGTTCAAGTCTACACGACTACATCAACGCCCCTTGCCGCAAGCGACCCCCGGGTCCTGGCTTCAAGTCTCCGGACTACTCTCCTCCCGAGTCCCGGCCCCGTGCGGCTACCTACGGACCCGGGTCTGCGACGAGCGTCAAGGACTCTAGCGGCGGTCTATCAAGAGACCACATTCCAAGATCCGGCCCACGGCTACCTACGGATCCGCGATCCGGCCCTCCACGGCTACCTACGGATCACCAGCTGCAAGCGGCTACCCGCTCCAGCGCCACTTAGCTGTAAGCGGCCTTCGGGTCCAGGCGACTACTTGTAATTACGGCCCTGGCCACCAGGCGTACTTCTTCAGTAATAAAGCTTGATTTTTTATCAACTTGTTTACTACCTTGCTCCCTACGATGGGACCACTAAAGCCGAGAACTACTACTCGCACCTACTCCACGATGGGCGCTCCGCACTCTGAGATCACGGTTACGAGTACTCATTGCTGGAACAACTTCATTTCATTGATATATGAAAAGTTCACTACAACTGTCTCCTGTACAATTACGGCTACTAAGCTATCTATGCAGAGCTACTGGAGGTTCAACTTTTCGGCTACCTCGCTCCGCGATGGGAGCCATCTGCTCCCAACGGCTACGCGTGCTTGCTCATCCGGCCGGTTGGCGGCTACCCCGCCGGCAACCACCTCCACTTGGAGCCTTCGGGAAGTACGACTTCATGAAGGCTAGCACTTGCTTCGGGATTGACTTCGCCATGTGCTTGACGTAGGCGGCCGGCCCGGCTTGGCGCTTCACGAAGTCGATCCGCCGGTGGAGCGATCTTGGGGCCGCCGGGTGCGGCACCGGCCGGCCTCGCGATCGGAAGGGCAGCCTCCTCAAGGTCCTTCAGCTGGGCTCGGAGCGCCTCGCAATCTTCGTTCAACTTCTGCAAAGATTTGTAGCAGTTGACGAGATCCCGGTCAGATGCAATCCGCAGCTCCATGTGCTTCTCGCACTCGAAGGCGAGCTCCTTGTAGTCGAGCTCAAGTACCTGGCGGGCTTCCTGCTCCCGATAGAAGAGGTTCTTCATGCTAACCTCCGAGGCCTTCAGCTGCTCCACCTGGCCCTCGAGTTTTGCAAACACAGCAACGGGTCAGAGCCTTGACAACTTCCAACAAGTACCCGACAAGTCAAGAGGCATACCTTTGTTCTTGTTGCGGAGGCCCTTGTTCTTCCGCACCAGGTCATCACCCTTCGCCTGCAGCTCCATCACATCGTTGTGGTACTTGGCGAAGGCGGCGTCGAGCTTCGACTGCATCGCGGCCGCGTGCTTCCGCGACTTCACGAGCTGCTCCTCCAGGGCCTCGGCTCGGAGCACGGTGTCGCCGTAGCCTTGCATCATGTTCGATTTCTCGCGGGATCTCTCCGCGACGTCCTGTACAAGACAAGATCAAGTCAAGCAGAGTACTCTACGCGAAGGATGGACTACTCGGGAAGCTACGACTACGTACCTTCATCCACTGCTCGGCTCGTCGCATCGCCTCCAGGTGCTGCGCCAACATCGCCGGCTCGACGAGATCGTCGGCCAGCAGTTCAATCCCTCCACGGCTACTCGACGTAGCCTCCGTCATTGGCGCCGAGCGGATCGGCTCCGCGTCCTGGATCTCGGGGGATCGGACCGCCACCTCCAGGGCAACCCCTGGCGACGTGGTAGCCGCTTCTCCCTCGGCAGACTTCTCGACGACTTCACCCTCGGGCTCGGGGGCTCCTTCCGCGGCCTCCGGGGCCTCTGGTGTCAACTCCCGCATGGGTACCCCTGCAGGGATGTCACCTCCTTCAGCGTCTGTCAACAAGGAACACGCGCATCAGTGCCTACGACTACTCGTCCTGGATTTCTGCAGCTTTAAGAAGGGCGCTCACCTTCGACTATGGCCGCCTCCGGCAGCGGCGCTTCGGCAGCCGGGGGCTCGGTCACGGCTTGGGCCTCAGGAGCGGGCTCCTCGACGGGCGGCACGGCCTCTCCCGCTTCCGGCCGCCGCGGGCTCTTCCCCGTCCCGGCTCGGATGCGTGGATTTTTACGCACAAGTATTCACAAAAAGCTCGTCGAGGCAATCGTCGACTACCGCAACAAGTACTACTCATGAGGACGGGGTACTTACAAGTTCGGCCGGACGATAGTCACGGCCGGAGCTCCGAGGATGCGCGTGTCAACCGATCCACCCTCGGCGGGCGTCTCTTCTTCCGCCTCTTCGGCCACGCGCCTCCCCCACGGCGGCGGCGGCGGCGCGGTGTCTTCTGCGTCCCTGTGGCTTCCATCTCTACAACGGCGGCGGCCGCGGGTACTCTGCTCTCCACCGGAGCAGGGGGCTGGCGCTCCAGGCCGCGAGAAGATCTTCGACGGTGGGGGCTGGACTTCGGCTTCCTGCCGGTTCCCCCACTGTGGGCCACATGCCCTCGTCGCCCTCCTCCACGGGCTCCGTTGCCGGCACCTCCTGCACACAAGGACGACTACTCGTCAGCACCGTACTCGATCCTTGGGTACTCGACTACTCTGCTCAAGATGACTTACCTCCCGGAGCGTGGTCTACGAGACCTTCATCTTCTTCGCCACCCGCTTCTTGGTGGGGTTGCGCGGCTTCCTCGGCGGCGCGGCAAGGCTAGCCTCCAGGCTAGCCGGAGGGTCTCGGATGAGTGGCACGTGAGGCAAGCCCGGACGGCTAAACCTCGACCGCAGCTGAAAGCGGTCCTGAAGAGTCTCTTCATCTTCATCGTCGTCATCGGAGGTATCCTCCACAATGACGGTGTCATCGCCTTCTCCGACTTCGCGGCGCTCTTTCACCTTCCCCACCGCCGGGATCTCGATTCCGCTCGGTGGCTGCTGCGGCTCGGAGACAAACCGCTTCACATCATCCTGCGCAAAAAGACACAAGGCGTCAGAAACTCTGCTACGGGTACTCACTACTCGATGAGGGGGTACGACTACTCACCTCGTTGGGCGGGCGCGCGGCGGAGTACTCCTCGACAGGGCACGCCGTGTACTCGGCATGTCCTTGAAGATCCTCGACAACCTCTCGACGATGTCGTTGTCGTCCGACTCGCCCCGGCATCCGCGACGTATCGTTGTCGCCGGTGTACTCGAAGCCCATCGTATCCCGCGCCATCGGTGGGCCGGATCCGCGCTTCATGAAGGCGAAGGCCACATGCTCGGCCCTCGGTCCCGCATCCACGAGCGTCTTGATGCGTGCTAGCAGCTCGGGGAGCTGGATCCGCTCTTGCATGGTGGGCTCCGTGTTCCACCACTCTTGGTGCTGGGGCTGCGCCGTCCACTCGGTTTCGGTAGCTCGGGATGGTGGTTCGTGATGTAGAACCATCTCGTCTTCCAGTCGGTGTTGGAGTCCACGAGCTTGTACGCCGAGTGCTTGCTCCGCGGTGTCCTCCCTCGGTGGATTCGGCCCCTCCGACTACTCTAGGGTTGGAGGCGGCGGGGCTGCGGCTTTACGCGGAAGAACTTCGGAAGAGCACCCGGTGCGGCTTGATTCCCAAGAAGGCTTCGCGGGGGGTGTACGAAGACGGATGTATGGAAGATTCCGTTGGGGTTCGGATTGAGGTACTCGATGCCATAGTACACGAGCGGCCCCTTGAAGAAGTCGCTTCTTTCGGGAGCGCAAGCCCGCGCTCCACGAAGCGCGAGAACATCGGGATCTCGTCCTCCGCCTTCTCCATCGGATACGGATCTCTGCCGCGGATCTCCACATGTCGATCTCCTTCTCCCCGATGAACCGGCCGTTCAACGGGGTCGGCGAGTCCTCGTCCCGACCTTGGACTTTTTCCACTCGCGGCTTGGATCGGCGCGCGGTGGAGCCGGTGGCGGTGCGCCTTTGGTGGCGGCCGCGGCGGCCTCTGCACGGCTCCTCTTCTTTCCGCTGGTCTTCGACGTCTTCGACGGCGGCGGCTTCATTCTCCAAGTGCAAGGAGTCTTCACTCGCATCCGCTCGGGGGCTACCCTAAAACCTCCCGGGTGGCGATGCGCTCGGATCTACTATGGCGGCGGCGGCGCCGTTGAGTGGATCTACTTCAAGATTCAAGTGGAAATGACTGCGGCTCGCTTGGGTGAAAACCCTAAGGGATTCGGCTCTTATTTATAAGCCGAAACGCCTCCGCAACGGGCGGCTGGATAAGTCCACGCGCGGCTGACTCAGCGGCTGCGCGTGACTCTTCGTATTCTACTAGTCGACGCTCCTCACCTCGGGGGCTCGGCTACTTCTACTCGATTGCCTGGAACGCGGTTAGTTTCAAGAGCATCTTAGGACACATTCTCCAAGAAGACCCTTCAATTCGAGAGGAAGTACTCGACTCAAGGCTCGGGGGCTCCGTGCCACGTGTCCTTCGGTTTTTTCTCTTCGGATTTTTCGGGATTTTCTTGCCAAGACTTCAGATGGATCCTCGAGCCGAGCCGCGGCTCGAGCTCGGGGGCTACTCCGTGTGGATTGCGGTTACGCAAATCGCATCTTGACGACGGCTTCGGCTTCAAGACAAGACGGGCATTTCTTGAAGACCTTCGAAGGCGGATTTCGGGGACGCTTGGGACTACTCGAGAAGACTTCAAGATTGCTCCAAATTTCAGGTGGAGTACATTCCAGCCTCGGGATGCTTCGACTACTCTTGAGGACTTTTGGCTTGTAGCACTCAGGGACGCTTGAGGACTACTCGTTAAGGTCGTCAAGACTGCTTGGAAGCTATCCTTCTCGACTACAAAGTACTCGGGGGCTTGTCGTATGGACCTCCCTGGGCCCACTACCTCGGTGGGTACCAGGACCGACTACTCGGTGGGCCCCAGGACTACCGGCTTGCGCTACACGGCACACGAAGGCGTGGAGCACAAGGACAACACGGGGAGTAGTACTCGGTTAGGACTCCGTACACGTTCCGCAACGCCATAGAGGTCTCCTAGACGTACTCGATTAGTACTCCTTCCCTACTCCGACTTGTAACCACGCCTCCCGGACTATATAAGGCGAGGCGGGGACCGATCTCGGGGATCACCTCATCCAATCTCAACTCACGGCGCACCGTTGCACCATCTGTATTCGTGCCCTATCAATCCCGAGCTACGCGGCATACGGGACGTAGGGTATTACGCACCTCGCGGCCCGAACTTTGTCTAAATTGTGTGCCACGTGTCTCTTCCTTCGAGTTCCCGATCTCGGCGAGTCACATTCATCTACTTCGGGTACTCCCCGTAGTAGGTTGCCGGTCCAAAACACCGAGCACGGCGGGTTCGAAATTCGCTTCGGGGACTCGAACTTTCGAGGCCACGGGGAACGGCTATCTCATGCGCCTCACTAGCCGTGAGGAGCTCCGCGCGCGGCGCCGGAGCCGGTCCGCTCGGGCCCCCGCCGCACGCACGACCCCGGCGCGAGGCACCCGCGGGCACGGATGCGCGGGTCCATCGGCACGCCACGACGCCGCCGTCGCTCTAGGCGGTGCTCGCGCCGGGCGCGGTCCCCGAGCGGCGGCGGCCGAGCGCGCCGCCACTCAATGCGGCACGCCCACCGTCACGACCGCCACCACCCCGGCAGGACAGCGCACGGTCTCCGGACCACGCATCCCCATCGGGCTGCGTGGCGCTACGTCGGCCTACAACGCCAACATCAACACCACGATGCGCAGGGTGCCACCTGGCCGCCACGTCTTCGTCGCCAGGGATCCCGGCGCCTCAGCGGGGGACGAATCATCCCTGGGCTCCGTCGACGCGTTGCCACCCGCCAACCGCCACGGGTACGCGGAGTGGGACTTCTCGCCGCGTGCCGGACCCGATTGTGTTCCGGCGTTTCCTAGACGGCGCGGACTGCGGTTCGGCTACTCCGACGACTCCGGCCGGGAGCTACGACCCCGCGCGGGAGTGCTACGCCGTCATCACCAACGACCGGCCAATGCCGCCGGTGCGGTGGGCGGCGGGACCGGGAAGTCACACCCGCCCCGAGGGGATCGCCACGCGCTCGGCCGTGGGGCCAAGCGCTCTCGCCGGGGCCGACGCCGACGCACGGGCGGCCCAAGCCCGCGAGCTCGAGGCCAAGGCCGGCGGAAGAATGCCGAGCGGTGCGGGCGCTCCGCGCCTCAATGGCGGGGGAGGCCTCCGCGCGCGGCGAACGCGCACGGGAGGGCGGGCCGACAGGGTCCGCGGCCGCATCAACACCGTCCCCAACGTCGACAACGCGGACACGCCCCCGCGGGCGAGCCAAAAGCTCATCGCCACCGCGGCGCCGCTGCGGGCCATGCGGCACCCTCGACCCCGAGGCTCGAGACCCGCACCGCGAGGTGCAAACTCTCATCGAGCAAGCGGCCGTACGAGCGGGCCGAGAGCTCGGCCTCACGCATCCGCCAACGGGGGGGATGCGCGGGATGCGAAGCTGCGCGCCGGGGCGAGCCCTCGGTGCACGCGGGGGGGGTCGGCGGGGCGGCCCGCCGACCAAGGACGCACGCCGGCCAAGGAGCGGCTCCTTGACACACGCGAGGCGGCCCGGATGGCGACGCCGGGAACGTCATCAACGCCGGGCGCACCGGCAAGGGCGACACGCGGCGACAAGGGGCTACCACCCTCGACGGGGTGGACGCTACGACGGTGGCGAGGACCGCTCCCGACGCGGGAGCCCCCGGCACCCGTGTGTTCGGCGGGGAGATCCGCGCGGCGGCGTTCCCCCCAACGCTTCCGCCAACCCTCGACCATCGTCAAGTACAACGGGGAGACGGACCCCGTGTATGGCTCAACGACTACCGCTTAGCTTGTCGGTGGGCGGGGCCACCGGTGACGAGGTCATCATCTGCAACTTGCCCCTGCATCTCGGCGACGCGACCCGGACATGGCTCGAGCACACGCCCCGCCGGCCGGATCCACAAGCCGGGACGATCCGGTCCACACGTTCGTGGGCAACTTCCAGGGCACGTACGTGCGCCCCGGAAACTCATGGGATCTGCGCTCCTGCACACAGAAGCCCGGCGAGTCGCTGCGGGACTTCATACGGTGCTTCTCTAAGCGCTGCACCGAGCTCCCCAGCGTGGCGCAGTCCGAAATCGTGCACGCCTTCCTCGAGGGCACCACGTGCCGGGACCTCGTACGGGAGCTGGGACGCAGCCCGCCTGCGGACTCCAACGAGCTGTTCGACATCGCCACCAGCTTCGCTTCCGGAGAGGAGGCCGTGGGGGTGGTCTTCGACGGCAAGAAGGGCAAGCACTCGGAGGACGCGCCCGCGGAGGGCAGCAAGTCCAAGGAGCCGCACCGCAACGACAAGCGGGGCAAGAAGGGGAAGAAGCCGCGCCGCGCGGCGCGCGAGCGGGGCGCGCGGCGGCAATGCCGAGGCCCTCGGCCGTTGACCGGCTCGACGGGGCCCTCGGCCGGCCCCTCGAGGCCCGGGGTGTTCGACGACATGCTTGAAAAAGCCATGTCCCTACCACAAGACCCCAGTGAACCATACCCTTGAGCAGTGCGATATGCTCAAGAAGTTCTATGGCCGTGCCGCCGCGAAGGAGGCAGAGGCCAAGAAAGATGGAGGCGATGGCGACGCGGGCGGCTTCCCCGCCGTTGAAAATGTGTTCCTCATCTTTGGGGGGCCAACCGTCGACATGTCGACCCGCCAGCGCAAGAAGGAGCGGCACGAGGTCCTCGCCGCGGAGAGGGCGCCTCCGTCCTTCCTCAATTGGTCGGAGGACGCCATCACCTTCGGCGGGGAGGACCACCCGAACCGTGTCCCCAACCGGGCCGGTACCCGGCCCGGTGGTTGACCCCATCATCGGGAACGCCCGGTTCTCGAAGGTCCTCATGGACGGAGGCGGCAGGCCTCAACATCCTCTACGCGCATAAGTTGCGCCGATGGGGATTGGGTTGGACCGAGTTGCGGCCCGGCCTAAAGCCATTCCATGGCATTGCGCCGGGCAAGCGGGGTCCGGCCCCCTCGAGCAAATCGACACCGCCGGCTTGGTTTGGCACCCCAAAGAACTTCCGCAAGGAGACCCTCACCTTCGAAGTGGTGGGGTTCAAAGGGGCCTACCACGCTATACTTGGGTGACCCTGTTACGCCAAATTCATGGCGGTCCCCAATTATACTTACCTGAAGATGAAGATGCCGGGACCAAACGGCGTCATCACCGTCGGCTCGTCCATCGAGCACGCATTCGACTGCGACGTCGAGTGCGTAGAACACGCAGAGGCATTGGCGCTGGATGAAGCGCTGGTGAACACATTGGAGAAGATGGTCAACAACGACCTTGACCCCGCCGCCAAGCACGCTGGCACCTTCGAGGCTGCGGAGCAGACCAAGGGGGTCCGCCTCGACCCCTCAGCCCCCGAGGGCATGGCGTTGAGGGTCAGCTCCACCCTCGACCCCAAATAGGAAGTAGTGCTCATCGACTTCCTCCGCGCCAACGCCGACATCTTCGCGTAGAGCCCCTCGGATATGCCAGGCATCCCAAGGGAAGTCGCCGAGCACTCCCTTGACATCCTGTCAAACGCCCGCGCCGTGCAGCAGCGGCTGCACCGCTTCGACGAGGAGCGACGACGGGCAATCGGAGCGGAGCTGCGGAAGCTTCTCGAGGCCGGATCATCAAGGAGGTGTTCCACCCAACGTGGCTAGCAAACCCCGTGCTTGTAAAGAAAAAGAATGGGAAGTGGCGGATGTGTGTAGACTACACTAGTCTTAATAAAGCATGTCCTAAAGTTCCTTTTCCTTTGCCGCGCATTGATCAAATCGTTGATTCAACGGCTGGGTGTGAATTGCTTTGCTTCCTAGATGCTTACTCCGGGTACCACCAAATAAAAATGAAGGAGTCCGACCAGCTCGCGACTTCGTTCATCACACCGTTCGGGACGTTCTGCTACGTCACGATGCCATTCGGCCTCAGAAACGCGGGTGCAACATACCAGCGCTGCATGCAGCACGTTTTTGGGGATCACATCGGGCGAACGGTCGAAGCATACGTGGACGATATCGTCGTGAAGACCAGGAAGGCGGACGACCTGGTTGGCGACCTCGCCGTCGCGTTCGGCTGCCTACGGGCCAACGGGGTCAAGTTAAACCCCGAAAAATGCGTCTTTGGAGTGCCGCGAGGCATGCTCCTGGGATACATTGTTTCCCAGCGGGGGATCGAGGCCAACCCTAAAAAGGTTGCGGCCCTCGAACGAATGGGTCCGATCCGGGACCTCAAAGGGGTGCAGAAGGTGCTGGGGTGCCTCGCCGCCTTGAGCCGCTTCATCTCGCGGCTTGGTGAGAAGGGCCTGCCCCTCTATCGCCTCCTCAGAAGCACGAGCGCTTCTCCTGGACCACCGAGGCCCAGGATGCGCTCGACAAGCTGAAGGCGTCCCTAACGCACGCCCCGATCCTCACGCCGCCGCAAGACGGCGAACCCCTGCAGCTCTACGTAGCCGCAACCACCCAGGTGGTCAGCGCCGTGATCGTCGTGGAGCGCATAGAGGAAGGGCACGCCTTGCCTGTACAGCGGCCGGTCTACTACATCAGCGAGGTCCTGTCAGACACGAAGACGCGCTACCCCCAGGTCCAGAAGTTGCTGTACGCGGTAGTTCTTGCGCGGCGCAAGCTCCGCCACTACTTCGAGGCCCATCCCGTCACGGTGGTTTCCTCCTTCCCACTAGGGGAGATCATCCGCAACCCCGACGCCTCGGGCAGAATCGCCAAGTGGTCCGTAGAGCTGATGGGCGAGACGCTCGCCTACGCCCCGCGCAAGGCTGTCAAATCGCAAATCTTGGCGGATTTCGTCGCCGAGTGGACGGACACGCAGCTACCGCCGCCGCAGATCCAAGCGGAGTGCTGGACTCTGTTCTTCGACGGCTCAGTAATGAAAACAGGAGCGGGCGCGGGCCTGCTCTTTGTGTCACCCCTCGGGGAGCACATGCGATACGCGGTGCGCCTCCACTTCCCCGCGTCTAACAATATGGCTGAATACGAGGCCCTCCTCTGCGGCCTCAAAATCGCCATCGGGTTAGGCGTCAAGCGCCTCGACGTGCGGGGGGACTCGCAGCTCGTGATCGATCAGGTCATGAAGAACGCGAGCTGCCACGACGACAAGATGGAGGCCTACTGCAAAGCCGTGCGAGCCCTCGAAGACAAGTTCTACGGCATCGAGCTCAACCACGTGCCCCGCCGGTACAACGAGGAGGCGGACGAACTGGCCAAGTTTGCGTCCGGGCGGATCACCGTTCCCCCGAACGTCTTTGCGCGCGACGTTGCGCAACCCTCGGTCGTCTTCGAGCCCTACCCCTTGAGTCACAACGAACCCTCGGGGGTTCCCTCGAATCCAGCGGGCGCGGAACCCATGGATGAGGACCCCTCGAACGAGGCGTACATGCTCTCCCTCCTCGAGGGGTACGGCTCCCACGAGGCCGACGTAATGGACATCGAGCCAGCTTCTGTCCAGGAGGACTGGCGAGAAAAATACATTGCCTGGATCGCTCGAGGGGAACTCCTCGTGGACCGGGCCGCGGCCAGGCGTATTGCCAGGATGGCCAAATCTTTTACCCTCGTCGACGGCGAGCTGTACAAGCGCGCTGCCTCCGGCATCCTACAGCGGTGCGTACCCATTCCCGAGGGGCGCGAGCTCCTACGGGACATCCATGCAGGGATCTGTGGCCACCACGCCGCGCCCCGCACCATCTTCGGCAACGCGTTCCGTTAGGGCTTTTACTGGCCTACCGCGGTCGCGGACGCCAGCGAAATCGTGCGCACCTGCGAAGGGTGCCAGTTCTACGCCCGCAAGTCCAACTTGCCCGCCCATGCCCTGCAAACCATCCCCGTGACATGGCCATTCGCTGTGTGGGGGCTGGACATCGTCGGGCCCCTGCGGAAGGCGCCCGGGGCTTCACCCACTTGTTGGTCGCGATCGACAAGTTCTCCAAGTGGGTGGAGGTGCGCCCCATCACGAATCTAAGAGCAGAGCAGGCGGTAACATTCTTCACCGACATCGTCTACCGCTTCGGAGTGCCAAACTCTATCATCACAGACAATGGGTCGCAGTTCACAGGCCGGAAATTCTTGGAGTTCTGCGATAAGTTCCACATCCGTGTGGATTGGGCAGCTGTGGCGCACCCACAGACCAACGGCCAAGTGGAGCGTGCCAATGGCATGATCCTACAGGGCCTTAAGCCCAGAATTTTCGACCAACTCAACAAATCTGGACGAAAATGGCTCCAAGAACTACCAGCGGTTGTGTGGAGCCTAAGGACCACCCCGAGCAGAGCCACCGGGTTCACCCCGTTTTTCTTTGTCCACGGCGCGGAGGCCGTCCTCCCCACGGACTTAGAATACGGATCGCCCAGGGTTCGAGGCTATGACGAGGGTGCTAACCAGCGAGCCCGCGAGGACTCGTTGGATCAGCTCGACGAGGCACGCCTCGTGGCCCTGATGCATTCCGCGAGGTACCAGCAGTCCCTCAGGCGCTATCAAGCACGCAAGATACGTCGGCGGGATTTCAGTGAAGGGGACTTGGTCCTAAGGCTGCGCCAAGACAACTGAGGGCGCCACAAGCTATCGCCCCCATGGGAGGGACCCTACGTCGTGGTGAAGGTACTCAAGCCCGGCACGTACAAGCTGGCCAACGAGGACGGTGAAGAGCTCACCAACGCTTGGAACATCCAACAGCTTGTCGCTTCTACCCTTAGCTAGGATTTCCAAGTATTTTTATTGTAAAAATCACACGGCCAACGCCCCAGTTGGTTGCAACTATGTAAAAGCTTTAAGCTAAATAAAAAGGGCAACTCGGCTTTCCCCTGAAACCCAAGTCACCCTCGGGGGCTACTGCGGGGGGGCACCCCCCCCCAAAATGGTCCCATTTTTTCGCGCAAAAACGAAATAACTCACGCGCGCTAAGTTTGTTTTTTACTTCAACTACGAGCAACGATTCGAACAGGGCGCTGGCGGCCCAGCGGGAGGGGCGTGCGAGCCAGAGATAGCCTACGCCGCGTGGATATGGCCCTTCTCTCTCGCCTCCAACCCAGCAGGCCCTCAGCGAAAATCGAACTCCCCTAACTAGAATCTACTCAGGAAGAAGGAGAAACAAAAAGCGTGATAAACAAACAACTTCATTACAGCGAATGTTTGTGAACAACTTGTTCATTTACAAGGGCCCCATGGCCAGAATACTGACGCTCAAACAAAAAACGGGCCTAGCGCCCAACTGCTTTCAGGCGAGAGGAGCGGCAGCGTCAGCGGCGTCCGGGAAGAGGAACTCCTCGAAGGCTTCGGCGAGCGACCCGGCGGCGTCAGCGGCGAGCGCATCCACACGCTCCATCGCCACCTCATCCTCGACACCCTCGGGGACGATGTAGCCCTCCGCCAGCGCCTCGAAGTTGACCTCGTAGTGGGACCGCACCACTCCGAGGGCCTTCTGGACGCCCAGATGCAGCGCCCGGCGCATCCGCTCGGTGACGTGACTGCCAAGAGCACGCGGGGGCGGCCGGCCGAGCCGCCGGCTTGCGCTTCGCCCTCCTCCACGGCGCGGCAGGTATCGAGGGTCGCGCCACGCAGCTCCTTCAGCTCCTGCTCGGAGGAGTTGTAGGAAGCCTACAACGCCTCGGCCCGCTCAGCTGCATGCCCCAGGGTGGTGCGCAAGCCTGGAAACACCAAGTCAAGAAAGAAATCAGAAAAAGGGAATGCGAATTCCCAAACGAAAAACCAACAAGGCAAGAGTCAAACGGTGGCTCACCTTCGACTTGCTTCCTCTCCATCTCGAAGTCGCGGCGCACGGCCTCGACCGTCAGCTCGAGGCGCTCGACGGTCTCACCTTGCTCCCGGAGGGACAGCTCCTGATTGGCGTTGGTGATGCTGAGCATAATCACCTCGCCCTCGGCATTGGAGAGCTTGTCGTCCCGCTCCGCCAAAGACCCCCCGCGCCGCCTCGCGAGCGACGCGCTCTCGCTCCGGCGCCGTGCGGCGTCGACAAGGGCGGCTCGCTCTCCGCCGGGAGCCGCCCCTCGGCCCCTTCGCGGGCGGTGCGCTCTTGCGGGAGCCGCTCCTCGGTGGCGACAAGAGCCGCGGCCTTGGCGTCGAGGGCGGCCTTCAAATCGTTGGCCTCCTTGGCCCGCTGCTCTAGCCCGCGCGCCCGCTCTTCGGCTGGCGGCTAGCTGCCCTGCGCCCCCTCGAGTGACGTGCGGAGCTCCCGGGCCTCGCCACGAACGTTGGCCACCTCCGCCTCCCAGTTGGCGGCCAGCGTCCGCGTCTTCTCCAAGTCCGAGCGCGCCCGCCACAGAGCCTCATCACGATCGATGAGGGCCGTGCAGACCCGCTCGAGGCTCGAGCGGCGCGCTGGATCCTGCCCCGAGCTCTCAGGGAGCTCGTCGCGCCACGCCATGGCCGTACGCCGGCCCCGCCGTTCGGCGTCCTGAGGGCGTCGGCAAGCGCGTCGAAGGCGCTGCACCGCTCCCGGAGCTGGTGGACCTCGGCGTTCACCCGGTCGAAGGCATCGTACTTGTCGTGGGCGCGGCGCTCGAGCTCCTGGCACCCACAAACCAAGTCCAGTAAGCGCTACGACACGGAGGCAACACGCAAAAACGAAAGATGGAGGAAAAGCAAGCAACCACGACCTACCTGGAAGACGCGCCATGCAGGGCCGCCATGGACGTGCAGCGCTTCGTTCAGCGCGCGGTTGAGCGTGGCGCCGTGGCTCCGGAGCTCTCCCCAGAGCTCCTGCTCCCCCGGGCGTCGGCAAACGCGGGGGATCGTCGACGGCCCCCTCCGCCCGGGGCGGGGGTGGCCGGGCGCGGGAGGACGAGGCCTCGGCACCATGTCCTCGGCCCCCCGCCACCATGTGCCCCTCGTGCCGCCTCCACGAGGGCCCCCCTCCCGGGGCTCGGGGGAGCGTGTGGGGAAGCTACCCCACTGATCCCACCCGGGCGGTGGGGAGTCGTCATCCGGGACCTCCACCACCTCGCGCCGGAACCGCCGGTGGGCACCGGCCCTTGCGCCGCCTCCACCGGCACCTCCACCGCGCCTCCGGTGGCCGCGGGCGCCGACGCGGCGCCACGGCCACCACCTCCGGCTGCGCCTCGGCGACCACGGGCACCGCCATGGGTTGCACCCGCTCCGCCTCCTCCGCGGTGGCGCCACGGACGGCGCCTCCGTAGCGACGGCCTCCGCGGGCCGCGCCTCCGCCACGACCACGCGCCGCGGCTCGCATCCCCACGACGGCCGGCGGCCGCCGGCCGGCGACCGCCGGCTGCGCCGCGGCGGGCCGATCTGGCGGCCAAGGCCTCGAGGCCTCGGCCGGGCTTTGCGAGCTCTCGCCGCCGCCGCCGTGCTCGCCCCCCGCCCGTGACGCCCTCGACGAGCGCCGCGGGTGGGGATGGACGCGTCCGTCCTCAGCACCTTGGCCGGTGCGAGGGGAGGCACAGTTGGCACCACCCTGCGCAGGCACGAACGGAGGGTTAGGACGCCTGATCATCAACAAATCAAACCGAGCAAAGGATCGAACCCCTTACCTCGAAGAGGAGAAGGCACGCTTCCTTTTCCTCGAGGCCTCCGCGGATGAGGCCGGCGCAGCTGGCACACCCGCCACCGCGCCTCCTGACGGCACCCCCGTGCGTGTAGGCACGTCCGCCCCGCGCACGGGCACGCCCGATGCCGCGCCTCCCGACGGCGCCGCCGCACGCGCGCGAATGCTCGCCCCGCGTGCGGGCACGCTAGCCGTAGCGCCGCCTAACGACGCCGCCGCGCGCGCGGGCACGCTCGCCCCGCGCGCGGGCACGCTTGATGCGCGCACGGGCGCGCTCGCCGCGCGCGCCTCCTTAGCGCGCGCGCCGGCACCTCCCGCGGCGCGCGCCGCCCCGATGTCGGCGCCCGGCGGCCGGCGCCGTTGCGCCCGCCCCGGGCGATGCCGCCCTTGCCGCGCCGCACCGGTTCGGCGACGGGGCGCGGTGCGCCACCTATCAAAGGGGCCCTCCCCCTCAGCCTCTTCCTCTTCGTCCTCCTCCGAGGAGAGTACTCCTCAGTCCCCGGGGAGGAGAGCCCCAGCTCTTCATGCCGCCGGTACTCCGCGGCCCGCTGGTCGCTGCGCGCTTGATGTCGCCTCGCGCGCTCCCTCCTGCGCACCGCCCGCTCCTGCTGCCGCTGCTGCGCCACCCGACCAAGCGCGCGGTAGTCGGGGGTGGGCGGAACGGACTTGGAAGCGGTAAAGCTCACCAGCTGCATACAGGAACATCAAGGACGCGTCAGGAGGCAGAAGCAACACCAAAAATCGAAACAAAATCAAGAGTCACTCTCACCAGCGGGCCGGTGGGGAGCATCTCGAGGTCCCATGGGGTCCGGTCCGCAGGCATTGGCACCCGGGTGTCGACGGCGCTCCGCGCCCGGGTGAGCGCATATGGCCGCTCGAGGGGCGTCGGGAGCATCCGCGACCTCGCCAGATCGACGGGGTTGGCCGCCTCTGTCATCTCGAAGATGCAGAGCGGCCTCTCCATCAAGGGCACGACCCGCCTGTGATGGAGGAAGGCGAGGACGCCCATCGCGCTCAGCCCCGCCGCCGCCAAGCGGCCGCGGGCGGCCAGGGACCGACTCCTGCCGCCTCCGATGCTGGGGCGTGGACACCCCGTAGCCCCAGGAGTCGGGCTTCTCCTTGAACACCCGGCCGGTGTAGGGGGAAGGCCGGGCTCGGCGTTGCGCAAGTAGAACCATCCCCGCTCCCAGCCAGCGTTGTTCGTCGTCATGGTGCAGGGGATGTAGATGTTCTTGAATTGCCCCCGCAGGGCAAGCGACATCCCGCCGGTGCGCACCGCGCGGCGGGTCCTCGGCTCCGTCGTGGGTTGCGTGAAGAGCTCCGCGCGGAAAAGGTGTACCCAGAGCTCCCAATTGACTGGGATCCCCAGGTACCCTTCACAGAAGCCCACGAACGTGGCCGCCTGCGAGATCGCGTTGGGGGCGAAGTTGTGCAACTCTACTTCGTAGTAGTGGCACATCGCCCGCATGAAGCGGCTCGCCGGCGCGTTGAAGCCCTGCTTGTGGTAGCGGATAAAGCTCACCACGTAGCCCTCCAGAGGGTTGGGCGCGCGGTCCGCCGCCGGCGGCACTATCCACTCCGCCGGCGTCCGTCTTCATTGGCCGCCGGTGGCGGCGGCGACCGGCTCGCCAAGGGCCGGGCCGGGTCACTGTCGACCTCTCCCAGGCGTACGGCTCCAGGATCGTGAGAGGCTGAGGCGGCGCCATGAGGAAGGACGAAGGAATGCGAGAACGGAGGACGAAGAACGGAAGATGAGCTCTAATGGCGACGCCGCGCGGTGACAAGAGCGAGGCGAACACGAAGGCGCAGGGGGCTAAAATGGTGAGGCGCTAAGGTAAAAAACCGCCGTCTCCCCACTCCCTCAGATTTATAAGCCGCGGGCGAGCTCTCCGGGGCGGATGTCCCGCGCGCATTAACTGCAGGGAATCTTCTCACGCCGACGAACGGGCCCCACCACGACCGCAGCGGCCACATCACCGCAGACGGGCTATCATCACGGCGGAGACCCGCAGGGGCCGAGGCGAGCGGTCACGTCCGCCTGCCACGCCGCCCATTACGCGCGCGCGGCCGCAGCGCCTAAAAAGACGCGCCCGCGCTGCAAAAACCGCACCCTCGACTGCGAGGCATTTAATGACCCGGTCCCTTGCCAAGCAAGGAGAACCCTCAAGCGGGGCGAACCCCCGGCTCAAGACGATAATAGCCCTCGATGGGATATCGGCGCGAGAAGGCCGCCCGGGCCTGCTTGAAGTAAAGCAGGCACCGCGGGCACCATGCCGCGCAAAACCCTCGAGCGGCGCGAGCCCTTGGCTCAAGACGATAACAGCCCTCGATGGGATATCGGCGCGAGAAGGCCACCCGGGGCCTGCTTGAAGTAAAGCAGGCACCGCGGGCGCCCATGCCGCGCAAAACCCTCGAGCGGCACGAGCCCTTGGCTCAAGATGATATCAATTCTCCAAGAAAGGGCACATACGCCGTGCTATCAACCAGCGCCTCGAGGGCTGGCTCGCCCAGACCCCTCGATGGCCGCAGACGCAAAAAGACGGGGCCGCCCAGGCGCCACCCCGCACGGCCCTACTGATCAGAGGTCCGAAGCCTGACCCTCGACGGGTTCGAACAGGCGCCTCAGATCGCAGAGTTAGGGACGACGAGGGCACGCACATTCGAGCCGTTCCTCGAGCCCGTCGGCTCGAGGGTGCCCCACATGTCGTGTTCGAGAGCCAGCGAGGGCAGCTAGTCGGGGGATCCCACCGAGGGAGAGCTTCCGCGCCCTCGGTCCCTATCGAATGGGACCGAGCCCCACCTAGCAAACCCACGCAAGCGCTTCCATGGACGTGTCTCCGGACCACGCAGCCTACCCTTATCGAACGGGGCATGGACGTCCACTTGAACCACCCGCTAGCAGCTCGACGAGGAATCCGCAATTCGCGACCCGCTCGATGGGAGTTGCGGAAACCTCACCCTCCGTCCCGCGGAGGGACGGCGAGGGCGCGTTAAAAAACAAGTCGTAAAGCTCTACCCGATCGCCTCGAACGGGCCCAGGCTCGGGGGCTTAACGCACGGCTACACCTCCTTGGCCTGCACCCGCCGGAGACAGCGCCAGCAGCGCGTGCGTCACCGAAGCCGGCTGAGACACTGCCGATGCCGGTTGAAACATGTGCCACGCCCTCTGACCAGTTCTCGCGGTTAACCCCTGCAGGAGCACCCACACTCCTGCAGGGCTTCGGGGGCTAGACCCGCGGGTCCGCTGACGCGGCCCCACGGAAAGCGTTCGCAAAACAAGGAGGGAAGAACGTCCTATCAGTAGGTTCCAGCATCTGCGGGAGCCTCAATGGCAAACCCACAGATGCTCGGGGGCTGCGTCGGGGACGACCTTAGGGGTCCCCTTAAACAACGGGGAGATCCTCGCTTAAAACCCGCAACGAGACCAAAACACGCTAAGCCTAACCATGCAGGTACCTAACCATGCAGGACACGGCCCACGCCGCATGGACCCTGACGGCCCATCAAGGCGGCCCTCTTAGAGATCCCCTCGAGTAGGCTCCGCCTCGCTCGAGGACGCGCGCCCCCTCGGGCGGGCTCCGCCCGATTCAAGGGGCGGCACTTCCCCTCGAGCGGGCTCCGCCTCGCTCGAGGGCTCACTCCCCCCTCGAGCGAGGCTCCGCCTCGCTCGAGGGTATGTCCCGCCCTCGGCCGGGGGTCCGCCACGCTCGAGGGCGCCCCTCACGCGTGCGCCGGCCCCCGTACATGGGCATTTAACGCCACGACACCGGCGGGGACGGCGCCATCATGCGCCCGGGGCTCACGCCCCGGTGCCGCCGCACCAACTCCCCAGGGAGGAACCCATCCCCGTCACTGTGGGAAGGGACTGTGCAGCGCGGCCGGTGTCAGTCCCGTGACACCGTGCGCCTGCTCCAGTACGGCTGACACGCCAAGCCTTCGAAAGGGGGCCGGCTTCACCCTCGATTCACTTTCTTGTGACCCTACAGGGTTAGGTGGAGGCGCTAGGCCGGTGGACCGCCATCCCTGCCGCTGTAACGGCGTGGCCGCCGTACCCGCGCGTGCAGGCGCACGCCAGACCCTGTAGCAACAACTCCAGCCCCGTGAAGCGCGTCGGGAAGGAACGTCGTTTTACCTACTCCTGTGCACCGTACGAGCCTGCGTCAGCACCTCCCTCGAGCCTATCAGAGGACATCACCGCCATCCGCTGCTCTCCTACCCTCGAACCGCCACTGTTCGGGTACAAGTCAGGCCATGATGACCAGATCGCTGCAAGGATCGCCCGGACGGCCGCCCACTCTACAGCATGCACGTCGCACTCCCCCACGTAGCTAGATAGCGCGGCGCGCATGTAAACCGCCTCCCCCTTGATCTATAAAAGGGGGAGTGAGCCCCCCCAGCCGCAAGGGGACACAACACGCACAAGGCCACAGACAAGGAACCCTTCACACACACCACGTACTCACTCTCCGATTCTCCCACAACATCTTCAGCCAGGGACTTGGAAGCCCCGGCTTCCTCTCCCGCCTTGCTTGTAGCCGCCCCACTACAGGCACCCCCGGTGCTAAGTAATATAGTGCCTCGAGCACGCCACTGCTGGACGTACGGCCCCCTCGGCCGGAACCAGGATAAAAACCCTGTGTCACTTGTTACTTAGCATCGACCATTGAGGGATAGACCTTGGCGCTTTCTACTGGTTAGTGTCGGGACCATATTCCGCACCGACAGAATGTGAGTGAAGACACCTTGCACTTGGAGAATGAAGCCCTCACCGTCGAAGACCGCGAAGGCCGCCGGTGGGAAGAAGAGGGCTCGTGAAGAGGCCGCCGGATCTGCTGCGGGGACATCGCCGCCGGTGTCTCCGCCGCGGCCAGATCCAAATCGCGAGTGGAAGAAGTCCAAGGCCAAAACCGAGGATCTGCTGGCCCTTCTCAATAGAGATTCATCCGGGAGAAGGAGGTGGACATGTGGAGAGCCACCGCAGGGGATCCGTACCCCATGGAGAAGAACCCGGATGAAATTCCGATGTTCACCCGGTTCGCAGAGCGCGGACTGTCCCTCCCTGTCAGCGACTTCTTCAAAGGGCTGCTGGGGTACTATGGCATCGAGTACCTCAACCTCAACCCCAACGGTATCTTCCACACCTCATTCTTCGTACATTTCTGCGAAGCCTTCTTGGGGATCAAGCCCCATTGGATCTTATTCCGGAAGTTCTTCCGGATGAAGCCTCAGCCCAGCGCCAGCAATCCCCGAGTAGTCGGAGGAGCAGGGATCCAAATGAGAGAGGATGCCGCCGAGCAGTACCTCTCCTACAAGTTGATAGATTCCAACCAAGATTGGAAGGCGAAGTGGTTCTATGTGACCAACCACCACCCGGAGCTGCCGAAGCCAAGCGGGAAGCAGCCCAAGCACCGTCCGTGGTGGAACTCGGAGCCAACAATGCAGGAAGGTCTCTAGTTGCCCGAGCTGCTGGCGAAGATCAAGGCGCTGAGGGAAGCCGGGCTGAGGGCCGAACATGTGGCCTTCAACTTCATGAAGCGAAGGGTGCAGCCACTGATGGCCCGCGACACCCTAGGGTACGAGTACACCGATGACGACAACACGTCGCGGATGCCTGGAGATGAAGTGGACGACGACGACATCGTCGACAGGCTGAGCAGAATCTTCAAGGATATGTCGGCGTACACGCTGTGCCCGGTACCCGAGTACTCCGTCGCGCGCCCACCAAACAAGGTCGTTAGCCTTCTGTCTTATCGAGTACTCATTACGGAAGAGTTGTCGAGCTGACGAGTTGTGCCTCTTGCAGGATGACTTGGCGAAGTTCGTCTCCGAGCCGGCCTCGCCTCCTCAGCTTGTCGAGGTCCCAGAGGAAGGGAGAGCCAAGACCAAGGAGCAGCGCGAAGTTGGCGAAGGAGACGACACAGTAGTCGTCAAAGACTCATTCGAGGAGGACGAAGATGAGGAGACGCTCCAGGAGCGCTTTCAGCTGCGGTCAAGATTCAGCCGCCCTGGATTGCCGCACGTCCCTCTCATTCAGGATCCGCCGACTAGCCTGGAGGCTAGTCTGCCCGCGCCGCCAAGGAAGCCGCGCAACGTGGCCCGCAAGCGAGTGGCCAAGAAGTTGAAGGTCACTGAGACCACATCCCAGGAGGTAAGCCGTCTTCACTAGGGTAGTCGAGTAATCATGTCTCGATCTTATGTGTTGACGATGAAGTTCCCTTGATTGCAGGAGATGCCGCCTTCCGACCCCGTTGAGCAGGGTGACGATGGCAATTGGGACACAGTGGGGGAACCAGCTGGGGGTAGTCGTAGCCCAGCCCCCACCATAGAAGAGCTTTTGGCGTAGCTAGAGCGCCAGCCCCCTGCTGCTGAGGGGGGTGCAGAACCGGCCGCTGCTTCCACTGAAGAGGCAGCGGCTACTGAGGCGCAAGAAGAGGCACCTGCCGAGGCAGGACTGGTCGACATTGCCAGTATCCTCGGCGCCCCAACCGTGATGGTGGTCCGATCAAGCTTGTAAGTGTTGATCCTTCCCGAGTAGTACGTTGGATGTGGTAGTCGTACTTGATTGACAACTGGCTTGTGTACTCTTGCAGGAAATCGACGGACTTGTCCTGGGAGGGGGATGAACCCGCCACAGCGGTGGCGGAAGAGGAAGCCACGCCGCCCGCTGAGGAGTCCGCTCCCGCCCCTCAGGCGGAGCCCGAGGCGCCGACCGCTGAGGCTACGTTGCCTGAGGCCAACGTCGTTGATGGTGAGTGCTCTCTCAGGTGCAAGTAGCCCCGAAGAGTAGTCGTAGTCTTCAGGTATGACTGATACACTTGTACTGTGATGACAGGTGCTGAAGCCGAGGGGAGTAATATCCCGGCTGCGGTGCCCGTAGAAGATGTGACACCGGAGGCTCAGGGAGCTGCCGGAGGAGCCCCCGAACCGATGGAGGTGGCCGTCGGAGAAGCCGCCGTGACGACTGGAGGAGAAGGCGACGACGCGCTGCCAGAACCCGCTCTGGAGGTGGTCGTCCGCTCGCAGCAGATCCAGGACGCGGAGCCAATCCGCTCGGTGCCAATGACCGAGGCCGCGACGAGTAGTCGTGGCAGGGCCGAGCTGCTGATCGACGATCTGGTCGACCCAGCGACGATGGCTCGTCACCTGGAGCCAGTGCGCCAGGCCGAGCAATGGATGAAGGTGAGTAGTAGACACCTTTGAGTAGTCAATCCTTTAGTGTTGAGTACCCGGTTGATATCTGTTGTCTGTTGCAGGACGTCGCGGAGAGGTCCCGGCAGAAGTTCGACATGCTTCAAGGGTTCGGCGACACAGTACTCCGGGCGGAAGCCTTGGAAGAGCAACTCGTGAAGTCCCGGAAGCACGCTGCCGCGATGCAGTCGAAGCTGGATGCCGCCTTCGCCAAGTATCATAATGACATCCAAGACATGCAGGCGAAGAGTGACGAGTTAGTGCGGAAGAACAAGTCTCTCCGCAACAAGAACAAAGGTACACCATTCTCTTGCTGAGTACTTATTGGAAGTACCTTGAAGTATGTCTGACCCGCTATGCCTTGTTGATTGCAGAGCTTGAGACTCGCGTCGATCAGCTAAGGGCTTCAGAGACCGACATGAAGAACCTCTTCTACCGGGAGCAAGAGGCCCGCAAGGTACTGGAGTACGGTTATAAGGAGCTTGCTTACGAGTGCGACAAGCACATGGAGCTCCGTATTACATCAGATCGTGACCTCGTCAACTGCTACAAATCCTTGCAGAAGATGAACGAGGACTGCGAGAAGCTGCGAGCCCAGCTGAAGGAACTCGAGGAGGCCCCGCTTCCCATCGCGAGGCTGCTGGTGCCTCACCCCGGAGGGCCGAAGATAGCTCCACTGGTGGACCGGCTGAAGGAAGCCCCCAGCCGCCTGGCGACCTACGTCAACCACTTGGCGAAGTCGATCCTGAACCAGGTGCTGGCCTTCATGAAGTCGTACTTCCCAAAAGCTCCTGTGGACGTAGTCACCGAATGGCTAGCCGCCAACTGCATCGACGAGCAGTACGCGGAGCTGCTGGAGCAGATGGCGCCCGTTGCTGAACAAGTCACCGAGAAACTCAATCTCCAGTAGTCTTGTAATAGTTAGCTCATAGCAGTAGTTATACATAAACAGTTGTAATGAACTTGTTTAAGTATTAATGAAGGAAACTTCCATAAATGAGTACTCGTTATCACGATCTGTGAGTGCGGAGTCCCATCATGGAGTCGTCACGAGTAGTCGTACTCGGCAGTAGTCCGTTTAGGGAACAAGACAGTAAAGAAGTTGATAGGTAATCAAACTTTATTACTAAAGAAGTACACCTGGATGGCCAGGGCCGTTGTTACAGAGTAGTCGCAAGGACCCGGAGGCCGCTTACAGCTAGGTAGTGCTAGGGCGTAGAGCCGCTTACAGCAGAAGATCCGTTAGTAGCCGTGTAGGCTGGATCTAGAAGTACATGGTCTCTCAGTAGACCGCTGCTAGAGTCCTTTGTCGCTCGTCGCAGCCCAAGATCTGTTAGTAGCCGCATGGACTGGATCTTGGAGTGGAGTAGTCCGGAGACTAGAGCTTGGACCCGGAGGCCGCTTACGGCGGAGGGTTCTTTGAGTAGTCGTGTAGACTGAAGCCCCTGGAGTAGTCGTATATACTAGGCGTAGAATCGACAGAGCTGGTCGATGTTCCATGAGTTGTTGACGTCTTCGCCTTCAAGCGTCTGGAGGCGGTAGGAGCCCGGTCCGGTCACATTTGCAACTGTGAAGGGACCTTCCCAGGGCGGGCTGAGCTTGTGTAGTCCTTCCGTGTTCTGGATGCGACGGAAGACAAGATCCCCAACATTGAAGGAGCGTTCCTTGACATTGCGATCATGGTAGCGTCGGATACTCTCTAGGTATCTTGCTGATTGGACGAGGGCGGCGCAGTGAGCTTCTTCGAGTCCGTCGATGTCAGCTCGTCTGCTGTCTTCGGAGACGCCTTCGTCGTAGTGCTCTACTGCTGGTGAGTCCCACATGACATCAGCAGGGAGGATTGCTTCGGAGCCGTAGACCAGGAAGTATGGAGATTGCCCCGTTGTCTTGGAGGGTTGAGTACGTAGCCCCAAGAGAGCATTGGGTAGTTCCTTGATCCACTTGCCTCCTTTGGAGTTAGCAGCGTCGTGTAGCCGCTTCTTGAGAGCATCGAGCACCATCCCATTGGCGCGCTCGACTTGTCCGTTGGCCCTAGGATGGGGGACTGAGACATATCGGACGTCAATCCCGCTGTTCTCGCAGTACTCCCAGAACTAGTGATTGTTGAAGTTGGAGCCCAGATATGTGATGATGCGATGGGGTAGTCCGTAGCGATGCACGAGTTCATCCAGGAAGTCGAGTACTCTGTCAGCCTTGGGGCATGTAACCGGCTTGACCTCGATCCACTTGGTGAACTTGTCGATGGCCACCAGTACTCTGTTGAATCCACCTGGCACAGTTGGGAGTGGGCCAATCATGTTGAGCCCCCAGCAGGCGAAAGGCCAGGTTGGCGGTATGGTGACTAGCTTGTAGGCTGGGACATGTTGCTGCTTGGCGAAGTATTGGCACCCTTGGCACCTTCTGACGAGTTCTTCGGCGTCGCCCAGAGCTGTGAGCCAATAGAAAGCTCATCGGAAGGCCTTGCTGACCAGCGTGCGAGAGGACGCGTGGTTACTGCAGACGCCTTTGTGGATCTCCTCCAAGATGTCTTTGCCTTCATTTCTGAGAACGCACTTCATGAGTACTCTTGAAGATGCGCCCCGCATGTAGAGCTAGTCTCCGACGAGGACGTAGGACTTGGCATGGCGGTTTGAGCTGCTTGGCCAAGTTCTTGTCCGAGGGAACCTTTTGCTCGCTGAGGTAGTCGATGAAGGGATGCCTCCAGTCCACGTCGATCATCATGACCTCCTGGCCAGCCGGGGGATGCGTTGGGGCAGTGGTCGGTGGCGCCGGCTCCGGGATGGATGGTGCGTGAAGCTCGTGGACGAAGACACCCGCTGGTACTTGAGCGCGAGTAAAACCAAGCTTCGACAGGATGTCCGCTGCAACGTTGTTGTCGCGGACGACGTGGTGGAACTCGAGACCATAGAACTTGTTCTCGAGCTTGCGGACTTCTAGGCAGTAGGCGTCTATGTTCTCCTTGTTGCGATCCCAGGACTTGTTGACTTGGTTGATGACCACTGCGGAGTCGCCGTAGACTAGTAGCCGCTTGATGCCTAGTGAAGCCGCGAGGCGGAGCCCATGTAGCAGAGCTTCGTACTCGGCTTTGTTGTTTGAGACCTTCCAGAAGATCTACAGGACATATTTGAGTTGTTCGCTCGTTGGAGAGATTAAGAGTACCCCTGCACCTGCGCCCTCGAGGTTGAGTGAGCCGTCGAAGTACATCACCCAGTGCTCTGGGCGCTCGGTTGGTGTAGGTAGCTGATTCTCCCGCCACTCCGCCATGAAGTCGACTAGTGCCTGCGATTTGATGGCTGTGTGTGGCTTGAAGTCGATGTTGAGGGCGCCGAGTTCGACTGCCCACTTGGAGATTCTTCCAGTGGCATCTTGGTTCCGCAGGATGTCGCCAAGCGGGTAGTTGGTGACGACGGAGATCGAGTACTCCTGGAAGTAGTGTCGTAGCTTCCGCGAGGTGATGAGAACTGCATACAGAAGCTTCTATACTAGCTGGTAGCATGCCTTGGATTCTGAAAGGACCTCGCTGACGAAGTAGACTGGGCGCTGGACTGGTTAGGCGTGGCCGTCTTCCTGCCGCTCGACGATGATGGCAGTACTGACCACGTGAGTAGTCGCAACGAGGTAGAGCAGTAGCTGCTCGCCTTTGCGAGGAGCTGTGAGGACTGGTGGCTTCGATAGGAAGTCCTTGAGCTGGGCAAGGGCTTGGTCCACCTCTGGGGTCCACACGAACTTCTCTTGGTGTTTGAGTAGTTTGAAGAAGGGGATCCCCCGTTCTCCAAGCTTCGAGATAAATTTGTTCAAGGCCGCCATGCACCCGTTTAGCTTCTGGACGTCTTTGATGCACGTGAGAGCTTTCATGCTGGTGATGGCGGAGATCTTCTCGGGGTTGGCTTCGATGCCACGATGGCTGATGATGAAGCCGAGTAGTTTGCCCGAAGGTACGCCGAAGACGCATTGTTTAGGTTGAGCTTCCAGCTGTACTTGCGCAAGGATGCGAAAGTCTCTTCAAGATCGTCGATGAGCGTGCTGGAGTTTCTGGTCTTGACGACCACGTCATCCATGTAGGCTTCGACGTTCTTGTTGAGTTGCCTCTTGAAGCAGGCCTGGATAGCTCGTTGGTATGTGGCGCCGGCGTTCTTCAACCCGAAGGACATGGTCGTGTAGCAGTACGCGCCAAACGGGGAGATGAACGCGGTCTTCTCCTGGTCTTCTTCCTTGATCGCGATCTGGTGGTACCCGGAGTAGCAGTCGAGGAAGCAGAGCAGGTCGCAGCCCGCCGTGGAGTCGACGACTTGATCAATCCGCGGCAACCCGAAGGGGTCCTTGGGGCAGTGCTTGTTGAGGTCGGTGTAGTCGACGCACATCCTCCACTCGTTCGAGGGCTGCCAAGACTGGAGTCAGAGCTCGGGGTTGCCAAGACTGGAGTCAGAGCTTGCCACCTCAGTTGGACTATACTCCTCAGCTCGAGCGAGTGGTGTTCCTTCCTGGAAGGGAAGCGAGTCGAGGTAGGCGACGTAGCGTGAGTTCCCGTCTATCAGGTCAGTGGGCTTGCGGTCTGGCCACTAGATGAATCTCTCGGCGGGTGTGGATGTTATAACCAGCCCAGAAGCCGGCCGGATAAGGGTTGCTCAGTAGAGTTTTCCTCGGACTCGGGATCCTCAGGGTCCGACCCGAAGTCGAACTCGTACGTGGAGTCCGAGTAGAAGCCGAAGAGGGGGTTGGAGTCTGAGGCGTGGCCGAGGGCAGTGTCGGATTCCGAGTTGTACTCGGGTACGGGCTCCTTCCTGGTCGGCTTGCAGGGGGAGCCTCCGTGCGGGCCCTGCTGACGTTGCGGGGGCCACGCGTGAGGCGCTCGCGGGGTGGGGTATCCACCTGCGATGGCTGAGTAGCCGGCTCGCATACGGTGGCCCACGGAGACGCCGAGTTCGAGTTGGGGTGGGTCCAAGCTCGAAGTCGGCGTGTTGGTTGAAAAGCGAAATTTCGCCGAACTTGCCGGCGAGTTCGCCTGTGACTACTTCGGGAAGCGTCACGAGGCCGGTCTCCGATTTGGGTGGCATGGTGAGGCGGTGTTGGAAAGATCCAGCGTCATCAGCTGTGCAGACCCAGGCGCCGAAGACGAAAGTGTCACCGCTGTTGAACGCGACTGTTGGCTTGATGTAGACGGGAGCCGTCGAGTTCGCCATGTGATCTCAGGCGAGAGCCCCTACCTGGCGCGCCAGCTGTCAGTGTTTTAAACCGGCAACCTACTAAGGGGAGTACCCGAAGTAGATGAATGTGGCCTCGTCGAGATCGGTAACTCGAAGGAAGAGACACGTGGCACACAATTTAGACAGGTTCGGGCCACGAGGTGCGTAATACCCTATGTCATGTATGCTGCGTAGCTCTGGATTGATTGGGTGCGATTACAAGATGATGCAATCAGATGTGCATGAGAGAGGAGGGGTCCCTGCCTCGCCTTATATGGTCCAGGAGGCAGGGTTACAAGTCGGTCCAGGGAGAGAGTACTAGTCGAGTACGTCTAAGAGTCCTCTATACAGTGCTAGACATGTACAGCTTCCTATCCGAGTACTTCTCCTCTGCAGTCCTTGTGCTTCATGCCATCAGGTGCCGTGCAGCGCAAGTCGGGTAGTCCCAGGGGCCCACCGAGTAGTCGGTCCCGGTACCCACCGAGGTAGTGGGCCCAGGGAGGTCCATACGACAATAGTCTTGATTAATGATAAGTCTACAAACTTATTCGTAGAGGTCCTAGTATATTACACATGTATGCTAGGTAGTAGAAAGTATGTAAGCTAGGTGCTTAGATATAATTTACTTGCGGATTCACCTTATACTCCGGGTCGTGTGGTAGATCGTGGGCATGACAGGCCTATTGAGTCCGTTGCAGTCCACCACCCCCCCGAGTATAAGACTAGTCGAACAGTGATTTTTGGGAGGATCAAGTTTCGTCCTTGATCTTCTTGGGTAATCTTTGGGGTGTTCACATTTATCCATGAATATGCTATATGTGATGATATGCTACATTAGAATAGATGAATAACTCAGTCTTTGTATGCTATATAGAATTGTGCCTCTAAGTAAATCCAATTCTAATCTAGACTTGGAATAGTATGTTCTATGCTCCACATGTGCCTCTACCTGTCTGATTTATCATTACTTTATCATTTGGCTTACCTCTATTAAAGTATGTGCCATTCCATCAAAGTCCATAAAGTAGTCTATTGTCATCCCTATGCCTGTTGTTACATCCATCATCTTCCCTGTGGATATGATATTTTAAAACCCATCACCCCGGGTGAAATGCTCACCGGTATCCGTGCGCTTGCGGATTATCTACCATAATATTTCTGTAGGCTTATATACCAACCAACATTTATTGAGCCATTGCTTAGAAGGGATTCTAGATCTATTCTTTGGAAGTTGCATTAAGAAATGTCAACAGGCATGAACTATAGCATTGATGCACCATTCATATGAGAATAATCGTTGGGTGATTATTGAAATGGCTGTTGAATAGCAGTTACTAGAGTTCAGTTACTAGAGTAATTGGAAAAGGAAAAACTGGTGCCGCCAGCCACTTATTGGTGCAATTTACTGGCACAGTTTCTGGGGACTAAAGAAGAGATTCATTGGTCATTTAGTGGTGGAAATTATAGCTATTTGCTGCCCGTCAACACGTCTATAAAATAGAGCTCTTGACTTTGTCATTAGTAGTGAATATATACCTTCTTAAGTTTTGTTGTTGCTACTCTCATCCATTCCCAATGCTAAGCACTGCGCGCACAACCTTAGCGTGGGGAGAGCCTCCGAAACCAGCCTCGCAAGAGATCCTACTCGAGGATAGCGAAGAAATCAGGTTTTTGGGTAGTGCAAGACGTGCGCGACTGCTCAACGATCCTCATTCGGTTGCTGCGATCGACTACATTCCGGCAACCTTTCAGCACTTCACCAACGTCTTCACTGCGTCAACTCGTACAACTACATCGAATTAGGCCAGCCCATGATTAACATGGTTAATCCAGCTGGTAATGGTGCACCCTGTGCCTCCGGCAACGGTCCCGCCCCTGGGTACATTATGAAACTCATTTGGATATTTGTGTTGTTCATGTTTTCTTGTGTGTTAATCATGAACACAAGCACATGTTTTGCTATCACGTTTTCGCTCCTATACATCATGAATTTCTTACTGAATACGGAATTAAAATATGTCGAATAATACCTATATTTCTAACAAAAATGATCACCATCTGAGCTCTTTTGAGCACCGTTTTGCTCCAAATTTTCTGCAAAAACAACACTACGTGAAAAACTCACTTTGGTAGCGGACATAGATTGCCTTTAGTAATGGGCAAAGCTCCTGTTACCGATCAATTGTTACAAATGATCCAAGAAAGGTAACAGGTAGATGCTGGTTACTGATAACACATTATTCGTAACGGGCATCAAACAACAATCGTTACCACAACTAGCCACCGGTTATGTGAAACGATTGTTTCTCTAGGCCCACAGAGAACTTTGGTAACGGACATGAAAACAAGCCTATTACAGTAACTCAACATCGGAGACGTGTGTTGTGTACCTGCATCTCTGATATCTCGACGACATGAGACGCGTCTATTTCACGCACATCCCAGCACAACTAGGATTTGTAACGGGCATCAAACAACAACCGTTACCACAACTATGAAAATGACTGTTTCTCTGGGCCCATAGTGAACTTTGGTAACGAGCACCAAAATAGAGTTATTACAGTAATTCAATTAGGAGACGCGTGCTGTGAAACTGCGTCTCCTCTGTCTTGATGAACGAGCCAAGTTCTGGGCCCATCGGTCAGTATTGGTAATGGGCTTTTACACTGCCCGTTACATTGTTGGCATGTTTGTAACGAGAGTTTCGAATGAAGCAGTTACTCACTTATTAGTGTTTGTAACGAGCTTTAATTAATGCCCGTGACAGATACGTAGGACACCCCTACAGTAACCGGCTGCCTACTTACTGGCTTCATCCTAGAACCAGCCAGGATTTGGCAGCCATTAGGGCCTGCATCCTGGAACCAGCCAACATATGACTAGATTCACAAAAATTAGATCCAGCATACAAATTCACAGAAATCCACATAATTCACATGCATCATAGGACAAAATTCAGCATCATCATCTCACAAGTAAAGAAGCATCACTAGCTTGACAAAAATATCACAGCCATAGTTAACTAGCTTGACAACAATATCACAAAATTCATGGGACAAGAAGGAATGCAAAAATTTCCTAAGAACCATGTACATTATTAGCCCACACAGTTTAATCACCATAAAATTTTCCGTCGACTGCGGTTCCACGAGGAATGTGGAAATTCGATCACGAACATAGACCAACGTGTTGTGGTGGAGAGGATGCTCATCTAGCCCTAATCTCTAGATATAACAATGTCACTAGTCAGCACATATATATAGGTGGTTACCAAACATGTGCAGTGCTAATAAGCAAGAACTGTGCTCAGTTGTAGGTTTTACAAATGAAGATCCCAATAAAGTAGCTCCATATCTAGGCCTCTATCTTTTAATTTAAGCATGTGATAGGCACAATAGAAGCCGCAAAGTTTGGATTCAGCAGGTTGTTGGTGGCACTATAATAAATGTACAAAGAAAAATAGTGGTGATCGAGAAGAAATAAACTCAAGCTTTAGTACTAGCTTCCACATGAAGGAAATAAGTGGTATGTACCTTAACATCGTCGACATGTTCCATGGTGCTGCGGGGCAACTTCTTGTTGGCGCACTAACATTCCCAACCCCTACAACGAAACATGCAACAATGGTTAGGGTACTATTAATTAATATACTATGCACAGTTTGTTGATCAATGTCCGCAGGTTAAGAAAGAAATAACTTACTCATTAAAGATTACTTTGAAAGAGGTAGTATCAGTCTTAATGCTCTTGAATGAATCAAGATATAGTAGACCTTCTGCTGCTTTAGAATGATCGCCACTGCAATCCAGTGGTTCCTACTAAGATAAGCGGTAAGGATGAGTTTCTTTTTAGCATATAGTTTGAAGGCACGATGCATATAGGACACAGAGAAAGCAAGAGTGTCATCCGTGTTGGTCAACGTTGTCGAGAAAGGCATTCATGATCAAGGAAGCCAACTGCAGTGCCCGTCTTCTCAATTTCTACAACCATATTCCTATTAGTAAGAAAATACAAAGTGTAAGGAGGAAAAATACATGGTAAAGATGATGTGAGGCAAAAAGCACATTTCGATAGAGAATGATTAGTGAGAAGCAGATTAAATTTTCAAGCGACTTACAGGATGAAGTAGCAGAGAAGTACCAGATCCAAAGCATCCAAGTTGAAGAGATCGTACAAATCACTGAGTGGCACAGGTATCTGCTCGAGTCCGTTTGACAATTCATCTCCTCTCTTAGGCCATGCATTGGTCCCGGGCCGAAGTGCAACCATAATCGGAGAATCATCATCTGACTTAGCATGTTGCATGTAGAATGTGCGGAGATCTCTGGTACAAGGAGCAGCCATTTTGAGATCATCACCACTGAGAAGGCTCTTTCCGAATTTGTAATTTGAGTTAATCATAGCCCAAGGATTCTTCTTGGTGTTTCTCTTAGATTGCTTGTGGCTAGTCATAGAACAAGGATTCTTCTTAGTGTTTCTCTCAGATCACTTTGGGTTAGTCATATCCCAAGGATGCTTCTCGGTGTTTCTCTCAGATCGCTTTCAAGTAGACATCTTAGAGGTTTTATTTACGACAATTTTATTTTCTTGCTGCTTTGAGATGGCTGAAGAAGGTTTCTTAAGGGCTTGCTTGTCTGCTGTAGGTGGTGTAGAGCTTTTATTTTTGGCAAGTTTCTTTTCTTGTAGCTTTGAAATGGCTGAAAGTTTCTCAAGGGCTTTCTTGTCTGCTGTACGTGGTGTTGAGATTTTATTTTCGGCAAGTTTCTTTCCTTGCTGCTTTGAAATGGCTGAAGGTTTCTCAAGGGCTTTTTTGTCTGCTGTACATGGTGTAGAGATTTTATTTTCGGCAAGTTTCTTTCCTTGCTACTTTGAAATGGCTGAAGGTTTCTCAAGGGCTTTCTTGCCTAGTCGTGTCGAACCAGGAGATATTATAGAGGCATTGGGTCCAAATGTACCTACACCTTTCTCCGAAATGTCATCGACAGATTTATCAGCACCAGTCAACACATCACTCTGGTTGCCTAGTAATAGTGGTGTCTTACCAGGAGCTATTACAGAGGTATTAAGCCTAGATGTACCTGCAACTTTCTTCAAAATGTCATCGGCAGATTTATTAGCATCAACCAACATATCAATCTGGGCTCCTGCTTTGGCATGAATTTTTGAGCACTTCCGTTTAGGGTGTAGGTTTTGTTGTTTCATGAGAGAAGGAGGAGGAGGTGGTGATGGTGGTGGTGGGGATGGAATATTTGGTATCTCTTGCGAATGTGGGGATGCAAGTTTTTCTGTTTTTTCAATACGAGTAGTAGTAGGTGGGGATGGAATATTTGGCGTATCTTGCAGATGTGGGGATGCAAGTTTTTTTGTGTTTTCAGGATGACGAGGAGGTGGGGATGCAAGTTTTTCAGGATGAGAAGGAGGAGGTCCGAATGGAACATCTTGCGGATGTGGATATTGAGGAGGAGGAGGAGGAGGATGTGGGGAACCATGTGAGGAAGGAACATGTCCCATACTCTGTGAACTACAAGGAATCTCTACCATAGCCTGTGAACGAGATTTACATGTTGGTGCTCCCTTGATGTGAATCCGACACCTTCTCCACTATAACCTCTGTCCTTGAGCTTGTCCAAGTTTCATCACCTCGTCATTAGGAGGGTATTCCACCAGTTCATCTGCAAAGATATTATATACAATGAGCACTTAAACCACAACACAGTCTTCATGAATCGGGACTATTTGTAGCCTAGTCTGCTCTAGATGAACAAGACCAATTGCAGCCTCACATGCAAGACCCCTCCACGTGATCCACAGGCCATGGTGTGTGGGTTTAGTCAACATGCCTATAAGGTCTTCCTGTGTATGATCATCACAACGCACCTCCGTTGCCAACTCTGCAGCGCTATCGATCAAACCTACATTATTTGCGGACGCACAGCTGCTCTTCAGTGTGGCAGGTGAAGGGCTTGCATGATTGGACACTGGTGACAACACCACCTCTTTAGTAAATTGTTCTGCATCAGTATCTGAACCACCGGTTCTTGCTTGATTTGTTCCTTTATCTTTTCTGTATCAACAAATGCATCGGCCTTCATACTCTTCCTCTTCCTGTACATGGAAGCGTGCTGAGGCCATGCATACTTCCAGCCCTGGTAGCAGGAGACACCACGCACGCGACCTGGTTGTTCAGGGCGGCCCAAGCACTGACTTAGCACATCATACTCCCTCTGCCCAGCCATTCCTGAAGATTCCGCACATGCAATCTTCTCCTTGGTGTATACAGCCAAATTTTCTGCCACTTTGTTGTTGAACACTATCACGGCAACACGGTCTTTAATCACTAGCTTACTCCTTGCTCGCAGCCAATTCTTGGAATGATAGTCAGGGTAGGCGTCATATGGGTTGGGGATACCAGCTACAGCTAATTGTTTGTCCTCTTCCTCCCATTGTTCTAGTTTCACAGTATAACTGTTGACGGTGAAAATCCGTCAACCTAGCCATGAGTTTACCTTCGGTGTTGGCATGAGTTTTATACCTTATCCATTGGTACTAACCCCCGTGGTATAACAAGTTCACGTGTGCATGTCGGTTTTGGAGTTTAATGTTTATGCAGGGTTTTAGCGTTGAATGCAAGACTTTCAGGATAAGTTCATCAAGCACCTCATGACAAGACTTTGAAGCCCCGTACAAGTCATACAATAAAGCAAACTTAACTCCAAGAAGCCAGGGACTTGATCTGAGAAGACGACAAACTCCGAGGACCTGACCAGAAAAGTGTTGAATCATGCAAGACAAGGAGTTGTGTCCAATTCGGAGAGAAACTGACGACATGGACCTACATGCAGAAGGGGGAAACATCCAGGAAGCAAGGGAACCGACGTAGAGCAAAGGAGGCCTCGGGCTGGGCCTGGATGGGCCTAGGCCGGCCGACCCAGGCCGGCCGGCCCAGCCCTGTCCAGGGCCCAGTAAGGCTCCCCTTTGCCCTAGCCGCCAATCAGGCTATTTATAGCCCCCTGACCGAGAGCCACGCATCATACAATTCGTCATCGGCCGTCGAGGAGCAGAGAAGAGAGGGACATCATCTCGGAGAGGAGAGGGTCGAGCTAGTTGACTAGGGTTACCCTAGCCGACGTGGGAACCTTGCACGGAAGACCACGTCGGAGTTCCCGGAGCTAGAAGCAAGATCAAGGAAGGATCCCGGTGGTGATCTTGTGTATGTATCATTGTTATAGTTGAATTATTAAGTTGAATCTTTTCCTAGCGATCAAGTGTTTCCTCAAAGATTTCGTTTTTCGGTCGGCTTTGCTTATTCCAATTCTATTCTCGAGATAGATTACATAGGGTGTTCTTGTAGCCGCGGTGGCTAGAGGTACACGCCGGATCTTCCGAAAGAATCTCGACTTGTCTTTTGACTCGCCCTAAGCTCCCCGCATGAGTAGGGATACGTTGTGACAGAACGGGGGTTCCGAAAGGCGGATGTTTTCGGATTTGTACGGGAAACCACGATTTAAACAAGCTTCTTATAAGATTCGATTTGCTACTTCTTCTCTTGCTTGGAACTTCAACAAAAGGCTTACCCCGATCCCTCTAGATCGGTTTATCTACCCAATCTTACTTTGTTTTCTCCGGTCTTTAGTAGATTAGATTAGTTTCGTGTCTTTTACTTAGATGCATTAGGGTTTCTTTTATCGAAGATTGAAGTTACTTGGCTTTATTAGATTAAGTTTTGCGTCACACATTTGTTCCACGGATTCGATACCTTGGGTTCACCACTCGAGTGAAGAAGGGTCCCTTGACTACGACGGGAGACTTGTCCGCTTGCAAGTCATGAACGAACTTTGATATAATTATTAACCGTCAACAAGCCCCCTTTTCTGGCGCCGTTGCCTGGGAACAAGTGATCAAGATTTTATTTTTATTGCCTTTTTGTAATTTTTAGTTTTCTTTTTGTTTTTATTTTTGCATCTACTAAACTTTGATCATCCTCAAAATACATCTAATCTAGTTTGTCTAACCCTAGTTTTTATAGATTTGTTTTTACTTTCTAGTTTTTGCATACTTTGTTTATTGTTAACCCTAACAGGAGATGGATGGCTACCTCTCCAACAAACCCGATAATTTTGTGTATGATCCAGAAAAACTTTACAGGCTAAGGAGACGCGAAGCACATCAAGCTAAAAAGCTGGATTTTGTAGATTCGGAGTCGGAAGACAAAGGATCGCAGGAATCTCCGAAGAATTCACCACCTCAAAGTCATCGGGAGAATCGACTTCCACCGATGGGTCACCAACCACAGCAAGAACGCAAGATTGGGGAGCTATGCACCCCAGACATCATCGACCTACCAATCTTGAACCTTGAGGAGATCGGAAGACCGTTCGAGATCAAGACCTCAACGATCCGCATGGTGCAACATTCACCCTTCACCGGTAAAGAGGATCCGAACCTTCACCTCCAAGCATTCATTCAACTATGTCAGACTTTCAACATGGATGGGGTGACTCAAGACCAAATGAGGGCAAGGCTTTTTCCGTTCTCACTACTCGGGAAGGCTTTGCAATGGTTCCACTCTCAACCGGCGGAGACGGTGCAAAATTGTAACACGTTGATGAAGGCTTTCATGAAGGAATACTACTCACCGGGTAAAACTCAAAGCTTGCGTAATAAGATTGCCACCTTTGTTCAATATCCTACAGAAACTATCTCGGAGGCATTCGAGCGCTTCAACGAGTACACCCGAGCGGTTCCACATCACAAGTTCCCGAAAGAAGACCTCGTGCAAAAGTTCTATCAAGGACTCACCATGGCGTTAAGGACGATCATCGATGCATCAGCGGGAGGATCTATCATCGAGCTTACACCGACAGAAGCTTTCACGCTATTCAAGAAGGTCGCGGATAATGACACATGGGCGTCATCCGGGCGCCTACATCTGGTTCAACCCACGGGGAACGTCAAAGGAGTCTTGCAAGTGGAGAAGGAGAACATACTTGAAGGCAAGATCGACTCGCTCATGAGGAGGTTGGAGAAGATGGAGATGGAAAAGAAAGAGGCTCAAGACTTGAAGGCCGCCGAAGCAAGGTCCACATGCGAGGAATGTGGAGAGTATGGCCATGTCCGCAAAGATTGTCCGGAGGAAGCCAAAGTGCTCGACTACATGAGGAAGGGAGAATTGCCGAACTTCCGCTACGGGCAAGGTAGGCCTCAATTTAATGCAAGCTCATCTATTCCTAACGCGGTTCCGCTTCGTATACAATTGAAGGAGTTCATGGATGAGCAAGCTAAGATCAACAAGGACACCGTCACCAAGTTCAAGACCATAGACAAGGTGTTGGAGAACATCGATAGCAAGGTGACGGAGGTCGAAAGTTCCAATCATCAAGTGCTCAACATGATGAAAATGCTCGAGACGCAAGTTGGACAACTTGCGGGGCGGCTCACTAATGATGAAGGGAAGCTTCCGGGACAACCCAAAAGTCCCGAATCGGTGAAGGCCATTCAAACATGTTCGGGGAAGGAGACCGAAGATCCGGAACGTTCCGCGGGAGCAAGGAAGCTTAAACCATCCACCGAGGTGGAAGGAGTTGCTAAAGAGAAGGTTACGGGGATCGTCACCGAGGAACCCGAATTTGAGATGCCGGAGGAAGACACGAGGATACCGCAACTCAAGCCACGCTTCTTCCGAGGTAAACTTGACAACCACTTTGAGAAGTTTGTGGAAGTTGTGCGTAGACTTAGCATCAACATGCCATTACTAGATGCCCTACAAGTACCTACATATTCTCGTTACTTTAAAGACATACTTGCAAATAAATATGAGATAGCAACACTCGGGGTAGATCATGTCAAGATGTCCGAGGAGTGTAGTGCCGCTATTGCTAATGGGCTAGAGAAGAAAAAGGACCCCGGGTGCCCTACAATTCCATGTTCAGTTGGTTCTTTCAACTTCGAGAAGGCGTTATGCGACCTTGGAGAAAGTCTGAGCGTCATGCCGAGGGATGTGTTCGAGGAGCTACGCCTACCAATGGAGACTACGGGTATATGTTTGGAGTTGGGAGACAACTCCATTCGTTATCCCTTGGGCATTGCTGAAGATGTACCCGTGAAGGTCGGACACCACTTCATCTCCGTCGACTTCGTTGTGCTCGAGATGGGAGAGAGGGAGAAGCCGCCGCTCATCCTAGGGAGGCCTTTCCTCAAGACCGTGGGAGCTACTATTGATGTTGGCAAGGGGGAGATCATGTTCGATATCAACGGAGAAAGGAGTTCCTTCAAGTTCCGTCCAAGAATCGAGGCATGCAACATGATTGGAGTGAAGGGAGAACCAAAGCGAACGGAGGGGCTGAAAAAGAAGAAGGAACTGAAAAAATGAACATAAAGAAAATCAAAGAAGGTGTTGCATCCGTCAAGACAAAGGAAGAGAAGCCGCCTGTGAAGACCAAAAAAATGACTAAGCCGGAAGACAAGCCCGCGCCCAAGATGGTGCGGAAGTGGGTACCCAAGATTGCAACGCCCGCAAAGAGCGTTGATCCGGAGTAATCAAGTGAAGAAGTCTAGCTATAGACTATAAACGAAGCGCTAGGCGGGGAGGCAACCCGGTTTCGTCGAGTCAAGAATAAGCTACGGGAGGACAACCCGATTCCAGGTTTTTCGAGTATTTTTAATAATTTAGTTTTGAGTTTTATTACGCAAAGACATTAGACTTAGAAGTGGTTGAACAATATTAGAGACATAATTCTTGATTGAATGTTTTGCTTTATCATAAACCCTTTGCATGAACCCTCCTATGTGCTTGTTTGTTCTTTTCTTTTCGAGAAACCACAACCAAATAATTTCAGAACCTAACTCAACCTTTCACCCTCATTTTGGTGCTGAGGTTGACTTATTTTTCATGCTAAAACCACACGAGTAGAGCCACGACTTATATCTAAGTGTTAATAAAATTCAGCACGTGGTAGAACTCGCGTGAGCCTAGAAATCAAAACTTTTGGTTGGTTTAAAAATCTATATCCTTGGTTTCTCTAGGATTAGAATTTTTCTAAGCCTCATCTAATTTTGTTTCATTCAAAATCTCTCTTATTTAGCCAAAATTAGAACCTAAACCTATGCCCCCATGATCAAGCCGGAAAAGTTTGCTCTCAACCGATGAAGGCAAACTATACCGGTGAGACCGAAATCAACGTAGTCGAAAAATATTTTCGACTTACATTTGTTTTTAATGATTTAAAAACTTCTCTAAAATTATGTTTGAGCTCTTGCATGGCTCTGAAAAATATTTTAAATTTCGAATTAGAGGAGTGCTTAACCTTAAACATACCTTAATGGAGGCAATCTAGTTTGAATTAATCATGCATGCACCATTGGATTCCCTTTCATCAACTTTCACCAATTCCACATGCAAAGGACAAGCATGGTGGGCAGCAAGCATCAACTTTGCAGGAATTTCATGGTGGCATGTGAAGCAAGTGGAGCTAGGGAGCATGGACATGACCCAAAGCATGAAGCATCAAGTGGAAGGACCAATAATGCAAGAAAAGGAGTGGACGAGAGCGTTTGGGCGGTGCAACTCGTGGAGCACGCGGGCGGGGAAAGTTGCGAGAGGCGAAATGATCGTGCTGGAAGAAAGACGAGGCGGGGAGGTGCACCGAGGCCCCCAGGCCGGTCGGCCCAGGCCGGCCGGCCTCCCCTACTTAAGGAGCCCCCCGGCTCCCGTTTTCTGCAGGCAAGCTTCCCTCTCCTTCCTTTGTTTGTGTGTTCAAGTTTGTGTGCTCAAAACCTCCGTAGACATAGCCAACCTTCCCAAGCTTGATAGCTCAAGAAAAATCCACATCCTTAATCCACTCAAAGTCCACATCCGAAGCAAAGAGTTTAAGTGCCTAGTTACCGGTTGCAACCCGGAGTTTTAGTTGAAGAAAAGAGTGCAGCAACCATGTGGAAGAAAACCACAAGTCTCTTCTCCAAGAAGAAGAGTTCGTCGTCGTCCAAGCCGTCATCAACTACATCTTCAAGGAGGCACTCGGTTTCCGAGTCTCCCCGGAGCATGGAGACGGATACGGCACCACCGAGGAGGAACGATGCTCTCCTCCTTGGTGGTATAAGGGCTTGAAGGACCGGATTGGCGACCAGAGAGGGGGGGAGTGAATGGGAGCCGATAAAAATTCTTTCTCAAAAGAACTTGGCCTATATCCCAATCGAAACTCCGAGAGTCACACACGAACAAGCGGAAGCACACACAAACCTCTCTCGGTACCTTAGGAACAAGACTTTAAGGGCTAGGAAGCAAAGTGGAAGCAAGCACGAAAGAACTTGAGCAACAACGAAGAAGGCTGAGACCTACCGGGTCAACCGGCACAAGTGACCGGGTCACCCTGAGCCTTACAGAGCCGCACCGGGTCACCCGGGCACAAGTGAACGGGTCAACCTACCCCCTTCGGGTCACCGGCACGAGTGACCGGATCACCCGGACGCCCCGAAAACCGCCCGCGAAATCGCCCCAAACTTTAGATCAAAGGATCTCCCAAACCACTTGGAGTCTTGAGACGAAATTTTGGGGAGATGATGACACCCCAAGGAGAGGTTATGCCCCAAAAATTACGGCCTCAAACTACCTACAACTCCCGGAATCATAAATCCTTGCCAAGAACACAATAACCTAGGGTTCATCCAAAAGTCAACGAATCGAAGGCCAAATCCGGCGTTTGAGGGGTCAAGATCATCCACAAAGAGGCACAAGGCACTCACCCATGATCCCCTCAAAGAAATCCGAAGAGAAACGCCTTTAAATCGACGAATCGAGCGACGAACGAAAATCCTCAAAAAAATACCTCCGAAAATCGCAAAAAAAAAAACGCCGGAGCAAAGGATTTGGCACAAGATTGAGAAGGATGAATTCACTATGAATATCTTGTCCAATCAATTACAAGCCACTCCTAGAATCAAAATCTAAGATGGCAAAAAGCTCCAATCAAAGAGCCACTCTCTCCTCTCTCCCTCTCTCCCAAAGCACTCCAAAATGAAAGAGTACCGCCACCTCTAGCCCAAGAGTTGGCTGAAAATTCAGCCCCCTCCTCCTATATATAGGCCCTCCGGAAAAGACCGAAGTGCCCCTACACTAGGAGTACAACACAAGCCCTCATAGGGGCATTTTGGTCAACACATGAAGTTCACCATCGGACGGCCGCGCATCCATCAGGCCTTCACGTCCTCCTGATGCAAGCACCTCGATCATGCCGCGTGTCGCCCGCCTCGAAGCTTCCCGACGCACCCGGATACCATCTCCGTCACGCCAGGCCCTCGGGCTCGGTTTTGAGGCCCAAACCGAGAAACCCTCCTCCGATGGTTTTGTGGCCAAACCACCAAACCCCGCGTACACGGCCCGGCCTCACCACGCCAAGCGTCGAGCCCGCCAAGCCTTTCACCTCCCGGCGCCGGACGGTCTACTCGCTCTTGCCTTGTTCCTTGACTTGGCCACCACCGATGCACCGGCTCCATGTCCACGACTTCGTCTTGCTCTTCTTGCACCATGCGGCTCGCACTTGATCCCGTCGGCCACCGGTCCCTCGAACCAAGCCTACTTGTCTCTCCACTCCTCGGAGGCCCCGCAAGGCTAAGACCTTTCGCGCCCGTTCTTCACATGCACCAACGCAAACCAAGCCGCAACCAACACCTGCAATACTAGGCCAAGAGTCAGTCCACACAACGTTGTCAACCACTCCTCACGAGTGCATTGACAACACACCACATAAACAATAAGGTAAATACACAAAATAAAACACACACAACACAACTCAACACTACACACACAAAGATTCAAACCATCCGGTCAATCACTCATCACACACGGACCAAGGTACTTCTCAACTTGGTTCCTCAATCTCCCCCTTGATGAGTGCATTGACAAAAGAAGGTCAAAAAGCAAATAAGAACTCATTCAAGTGCCACAAAGCCAATAAAAAGCAAACAAAAGGCCACTTGAAGTGAGAAGGGATAACAACATGCTCCGACAAATTCCTCTCGAAACCAAAGCAAGCACAAAGGCTAAGCGCAATCGAAGAGACACACTACCAACATGCAATCCCTAAAAACCATCAAACCAAAATGCTCAACACAAAGTGCCATAAAACTCTTACCAAAACACTTGTCAACCGCTCATCACCATCAAATCAAGGTTCATATCAACTTGATTTTCCAAATTTCTCCCCCTTGAGGAGCGGATTGACAACAAGTGAGCACAAAGAAATGGTTTGAGAGGGCAAAGGCCGAACAACTCATCCAAGTGAAAGAAAACCACACAAGAGCAAAGAACAAGGTCACTTGGCATGAGAGAAACCACAAAGGCCAACTCAATGTCTCGGTCCCCAAAGACATGGGCAACGGCTCGACACAACCGAGACAAGAATGCATGATCCCTCAAGAAGAGGCACAAAGGGCTCAACACCGATCATGGAATAATCGAAAACATAAGTCAACCGCCGGCTCCTCAAGAAGAGGCAAAGGGGCTCAACACCACCGGCACAAGAGCACAAAAATCACAAGCTCCCCCTAAACACATGAACTAGGACCAAAGAGCATACAAAGCTCACCCTAAACTCATGAGATAGAGAAAAGAGCACACCAAGCTCACAAGCTCCCCCTAAACACATGCACTAGGGACAAAGAGCATACAAAGCTCACCCTAAACACACGTGATAGAGCAAAAAGCAACCACCAAAGCACAACTCGGGCAAACAAAGGAGACTCACCAAAGCTCCCCCTACACAAATGCAAGCTCCCCCCCGAACATGTGGAGCAAACTCCCAAATTTTAAATGCGAGTTTTCGAATTTTTCATTAAGCTCACCTCTTCTCCCCCTTGTTGACAATGTATGAATCAAGGTGAAAATGCAGAAATGCAAAACAAAGCATATAAACATCTACATGAGCTTCTCAAATAGGCCAAATTTAGTGACAAAGGCTAGAAATGAGACAAAGAGCATATATATGGATCATAACATAGTCAAAGCATTGCCACAAGTAATATATGGAAATATAGGCATGTGACAAATCAAATTTTCAGATTTGAATAATTATATCAAAAGATGGCTCACTTCAAATGTAAAAGCCTATCCATGTCACACTTGAGCCACAAACATGCATACCATTCAAAGATCATACAAGGATATCCAATTCTCAACAAAAGATCATTGCAAACACCCATAAAGCAAAGCATGTCATGTTAAAGCTCATGAGCCATGTGTCCACTTCGGGGAGACTTCTCCACTGGTGAACATCATGCAACATGTTTTGCACCCATGTGTGAAAGATAAAACATTTTAAGCATAAACATGATGGAGGGAGCATTTTTCAAGCAGACACACTTCTTTTCAAGATTAATTCATTTCATGGTACATGAAGTGCCTTTGCGGCAAAAAGAAGCTTATGCTCCTCCATGAATGCAACATAGGCTAAACATTCACAATGATATCGGCCTTTGGCCCAAAAGCAAGAAAGAGACATCCAAGCACAATCTAAGCATGAAAGGCACATTTAGACCAAAAAAGTGACATGGATATACTACTACACATGAGTGGAGCACATTTCATCAAATTTAGTCAAGATTAGCATTTGATTCAAAAAGGCTATCTCACAACACATATATCTCAAATATTCCAAGAGCATAGCCTCACATAGCCATTTCTCCACACACATGCCCAATATCTCACAAGTAGCCAAAGAAACTCAAATGAGGCATATGGAAGAAGCTCATCATCCTAAAATGCAATATGATACAAATGCAACATAGGTAGATATGTACATCAAAAGGAACATGATATATGACGAATGCGAGACACAAATGTCAAACCTACCAAAGTCTATACATCATGATATATGATACAAATGCAATGCAGAATGCATAGGGAGACAAGGAACTTGACTTAACACCAATAAAGCTCACGAGGGAACACACCAACCAAGAATCGCTCCAAGCGAGAGAAGAGCCACCAAAGGTCCCAATTGAGTACCAAAGTACCAATTGCAAAACCACAAAGATCCCAATTGAATACCATAGAAGGAATATCAATTCAAGGATCACAAAGACTACCCAGAAAGCCACAACCCTTCTTGGAATCAAATTCCCTATCAAAAGAAGCCAAGCTCCCCCTCAACCAAGGGCAACTTACAAAGAAAAAGCTAGGAAAAGGAAGAGCAAGGAAAAACTCTAAAACTAACCGAAAAGAGGAACAGCAACACAACTCAAAGACAAGACAAGCCCAAAACTTCAAGGAAAGCTCACAACATGCTACACAATGCATTGATAATATCAATTAACATAAATAGAGCATTGTAACATGATTCCACAAATATTAATAAGCATGGGCAAGCAAGTATGTCAACAAGGTACAACACTAAACCAACATGATACCAAAGAACAACATGCCAAACAATATACAAGAACTAAACAAAGGCATGATACAAGATCACATGGATCAACCACCAACATATATTACAAAGGTAGCATGACAAGAGATACATGGGGGACAAACATGCTAACAAGAAAGGTACCATCGAGCTAGACAAACATGATATGAATGAACAACATGACATATCCGAGCAATCAACCATAAAGCATGACATGATGTTCATAAATAACATCCACCATAAAATCATACAAAGATAGCAAGATAGATATTCAAGAACACAAAGCTATCATGAACAAGGTGGCTAGCCTACCATGGTTTTCACACAAGCAAGACACAAGTATATACAAGAGAGGACAAGGGGAAAAGAAAACTCACTATACATGTGTACAAAGGCTTTCAAGAGCCATCCAAAACGGTGTGGAGAACCATCATGTCTCCATTGAGCTCATGTTCTCCAACCGCGTCTCCATACCTACACACAATGAGACGAGAAAGACCGAGCCTTGGATCCCAAAGGGTTAGCAAGCATGTACTTGGGAATCCAAGATTTGGTCACACGGGTAAGTGGTGCACACAACCTATCATGTGGGTTAGTATGATGCAAATGCCGGTTGGAATGAAAAGTCTTTCGAACACCCTTGGAACCGTGCCTCAAAGAAGTCACTCGCGAAGAAAGTCGAGTGCTACCACAAGCAAAAAGGCAAAGATCCTTCGGGGTCGTAGGAGAAGAACCAACACAAGCACCACGGGAAGCATGTCGCGGACCAACACAAGAAACACTAGAAGCATGTCCACGAGCATGGCCTAACTCACTAGAAAGAGTGTCATAAAACCCATCCACAAATCACGCCTTCTTAGGCTCACAAGTGTTCATGCCATGAGAAGAGCTATGAATAACCAAACGCCTAGAGGCACCTCCTCGCCGTATTCTCCTTGCCCGGCGGTAGCAAAAACTCTCTTGATGCCCATCCTTTCCACAGTGAGAGCAATGGTACAAAGGCCTATCGAGAGGCACGGTCCGAGTGGATGAATCACCATTCTCTTGTAAGTGGGAAGTCCCTTGGGACTTAGAGCATGAAGCATCAACCCCAACATCCAACTTGGTGCCCACATTAGAATCACACGTGCCATGAGAAAGGCTACGTGGCTTCTTAAAAGCTTTGGCACGCACACGTCGCTCGTGCTTCACACGGCGAAAGCAAAACTCAATGGTATGCCCATCCTTCTTGCAAAAGGTGCATTGGAACCTCAGCTTGGGAATATGAGTCCCAAATATGTGGGAGGCACCCTTTCCATTCAAATCACCTTGGGCAACACCGGAAGAAGCAACAAGCTTAGGAGTAGCTATGAGAGAGCTATCCAAAGCACTAGCACAATTACCACCATCCAAAGACTCACACTCAAGAGAAGAAGTCGACCCCGGTTTAGAAGAAGCAAATTTAGAAGCATCAACATCGGAGTGACACGAGAAGCATGAATCCAAACCCTTGGCACAAAGACTCTTGCACCTTGTGCGCAAAACCTCATTTTGAGACTTGAGGCGCTCACAACTACCACATGTCATATTTCTCAAATTATTGATTTCTTCTTCAATGCATTTAACATATGTGGTACTCAAGAGTTCATTTTCTTTCTCAAGGTTGGCACTCACCTCATCATGCTCAACCAACTTGGCGCTCATATCATCGCGCATTTTCTTTAAAGCCAAAACTTCACTTTCCAAATCAATGCATGAAGTGCAAATGAGACCACATGAACAAGTATCATCATTTACACCCATCAAAGCATCATCATCATCATTATCACAAGAAGTATGGCAAGCATCCTCTACAAGAAAGAAAGAGCACTTGCTACAAGGCATGGATTTTATATTACAAATTTCAGCCCTAGCATGCTCAAGATCATCTACACATGTGGTGTGAGTCAATTTTAATTCATTAATTTCAGCATGCAAAGACTCACAAGAAACACATGGTAAAGAAGCACTTGTCTCTAACAAAGCAATCTTACTCCTAGCCATATCAAGCTCATCATTCAAAACAACACAAGAGTTGCAAGGCATAGAAGCATTGGATTTCAACAAGTCAATTTCCGATTGCAAGTTAGCAAGAGATGATCTCAATTCATCATTCTCAAAATCAAGATTGTCGCATGCTCTTCTAAAAGCTTCAACATGCATTTTGCGCCAATTAACTTCATCTTTTAATTTCTCATTTTCAGCACACAAGGCATCGCAATATTTGCAAGGCAAAGAAGCTTTGAAATTTAACATCTTAATTTCAGATTTCAAGCATGCAATTGAAGCAATCAAAGCATCATTTTTAGCATGCATGGTGTTACAAGAAGTGCAAGAATTCAAAGCAAAAGACTTCCAATGAGCCATACCACATTTCAACCTAGTAAGAGAGCATTTCATCTTCTCATTCTTCCTACGCAAGGCATCACACAAATCTATGTTTCTCCTATGCAAGTCTCCACAATCACGCTCACAATCATCCAACCTATTGCATAGGATCAAGATAGCTTTGGCAAGTGTACCTTGGTTCATGCCTCCTAGCTTGTGGTAGAGCTCGCCTTTCTTGATGTCACCATCTTGATAGTCCTCGATGAGAGATATCATCTCCTCCACTTCGGCTTCCGCCTCAACCTCCATACTCCTCCTACTCAAAGAACCACAAGGAGAAGAACTTGGTGCCATAATCAAAGTACCGGTTAGGATTAGCCGAAACCAAGCTCAAGGGACAAGCAACGATGCAAAGAAAGCACTCAAAAAGCCTCAATTCTCTAACAAGTACTCACGAGTTCAATAGCAAAGGATCTTATCTTTTTCCCATAATTTTACCACTGAACAGGGAGCACCAAAGTTAAAGGCACAAAAAATTCCAGCTCAAAATAAGATGAAATGAAGCCTAGAGAAAATCCATAAGAAACAAGACAAAGCCGCAAGAGACTTAAACGAGGATTTTTCAATTATCTTTAGATCATTTTGGATCACCTAAAAATGGAGTCACGAAACCGCTGTAAAAATTTGAGCCAAAACGGAGCACCGAGAGAAAAGTTATGCCCGTTTTACTGAAGGTATCTCAAGTTATGTTTTTCCAAGGGCACAACTCCAAATCGCCGGACTCAAATCGCGCAAACCAAAGTCGCAAGCAAAAGCACCTTTTTCCTCTAGTCACCCTATGGATTCAAGACTTGTTAGAGCCACAAGAATCCACAACCGGCTCTGATACCAATTGAAGGACCGGATTGGCGACCAGAGAGGGGGGGAGTGAATGGGAGCCGATAAAAATTCTTTCTCAAAAGAACTTGGCCTATATCCCAATCGAAACTCCGAGAGTCACACACGAAAAAGCGGAAGCACACACAAACCTCTCTCGGTACCTTAGGAACAAGACTTTAAGGGCTAGGAAGTAAAGCGGAAGCAAGCACGAAAGAACTTGAGCAACAACGAAGAAGGCTGAGACCTACCGGGTCAACCGGCACAAGTGACCGGTCACCCCGAGCCTTACAGAGCCGCACGGGTCACCCGGCACAAGTGACCGGGTCAACCTACCCCCTTCGGGTCACCGGCACGGTGACCGGATCACCGGGACGACCCGTAAAACCGCCCGCGAAATCGCCCCAAACTTTAGATCAAAGGATCTCCCAAACCACTTGGAGTCTTGAGACGAAATTTTGGGGAGATGATGAACACCCCAAGGAGAGGTTATGCCCCAAAAATTACGGCCTCAAACTACCTACAACTCCCGGAATCATAAATCCTTGCCAAGAACACAATAACCTAGGGTTCATCCAAAAGTCAACGAATCGAAGGCCAAATCCGGCGTTTGAGGGGTCAAGATCATCCACAAAGAGGCACAAGGCACTCACCCATGATCCCCTCAAAGAAATCCGAAGAGAAACGCCTTTAAATCGACGAATCGAGCGACGAACGAAAATCCTCAAAAAAATACCTCCGAAAATCGCAGAAAAAGAAAAACGCCCGGAGCAAAGGATTTGGCACAAGATTGAGAAGGATGAATTCACTATGAATATCTTGTCCAATCAATTACAAGCCACTCCTAGAATCAAAATCTAAGATGGCAAAAAGCTCCAATCAAAGAGCCACTCTCTCCTCTCTCCCTCTCTCCCAAAGCACTCCAAAATGAAAGAGTACCGCCACCTCTAGCCCAAGAGTTGGCTGAAAATTCAGCCCCCTCCTCCTATATATAGGCCCTCCGAAAAGACCGAAGTGCCCCTACACTAGGAGTACAACACAAGCCCTCATAGGGGCATTTTGGTCAACACATGAAGTTCACCATCGGACGGCCGCGCATCCATCAGGCCTTCACGTCCTCCCGATGCAAGCACCTCGATCATGCCGCGTGTCGCCCGCCTCGAAGCTTCCCACGCACCGTCACGCCAGGCCCTCGGGCTCGGTTTTGAGGCCCAAACCGAGAAACCCTCCTCCGATGGTTTTGTGGCTAAACCACCAAACCCCGCGTACACGGCCCGGCCTCACCACGCCAAGCGTCGAGCCCGCCAAGCCTTTCACCTCCGGCGCCCGGACGGTCTACTCAGTCTTGCCTTGTTCCTTGACTTGGCCACCACCGATGCACCGGCTCCATGTCCACGACTTCGTCTTGCTCTTCTTGCACCATGCGGCTCGCACTTGATCCCGTCGGCCACCGGGTCCCTCGAACCAAGCCTACTTGTCTCTCCACTCCTCGGAGGCCCCGCAAGGCTAAGACCTTTCGCGCCTGTTCTTCACATGCACCAACACAAACCAAGCCGCAACCAACACCTGCAATACTAGGCCAAGAGTCAGTCCACACAACGTTGTCAACCACTCCTCACGAGTGCATTGACAACACACCACATAAACAATAAGGTAAATACACAAAATAAAACACACACAACACAACTCAACACTACACACACAAAGCTTCAAACCATCCGGTCAATCACTCATCACACACGGACCAAGGTACTTCTCAACTTGGTTCCTCAGGGCTGCAAGAAGCACGTCCATGAGGTTTACCGAACCTCGAGGGCACGCGGAGGAGCAGCCCGCGCCACCATGACGATCGACCCGTTCGACCGCGCCACCTCCTTACACTCCGATTTATTCTTCGTACGGCTTCATCATCTTGTCATCGGAGGAGGAGGAGAGGCTCTCTAATCTTGAGAAGAGGCTTGTGCCCAACGTCGAGTTCGATGACCAAGCACTCTACACCTTGGGTTTTGGCACCGTCATATACTATATGTTGGGGCACCTTGGATGAGTGTCGTTCTCCAACGGAGTATCAGCGGACACCCACTTGGGGTTCGCCTTGGAAATTTTAATGACTATTGCACCTATCCTTGATGATGGGGTGCAAAGCTTGTCATTCCGTTTGGAGGGAGTCCAACAAGTGGTTCCCTACGAGCACGTTAGGGAGCTACTTGGATTCCACAAGGGAGCTCCGGAGAAAGTTGACGTGCCACCCGGCCTGTTAGCGGGATTTTGGAATATGATCTCCGGAGAAGCCCATCAACAACGCAATTGCATCCACAACCCCATTATCTGGATATTTCACTCTTGGATGTGCAAGAGGGTATTGGGGAGGATGAAGGAGACGAAGGTGACCGACACGGAGTTGAATTGGCTTTAATTGCCAGGCAGCCAATTGACCCCTCTTACCTTAGGATCAATCGTTGGTGTTGTGAAGCAACATCGGGGGCGGGGAATATTGGTTCGGGGTGCTACCTCTCCATGTTGGCCTTCTCCTTACGGCCTGGGATCGCAAGGAACCCCGACCATCTTTTGCGTGGTACCTCTCTCGGCATTGAGTATTTGCTGCAAGGCATATACATTAGTGGAGATGAGAGAGGAGGTTATCGTTTGGCCATAGTGAATCTACCCCTTCCCAATGAGAGGCTTAGGCTTTTCATCGAAGGGAGGGAAGATTGGTTGGAAGAGGGACTCCTTGTCCCTGCAAGGAAGAACAAAAGAGGAAGAATCGTAGAGGAGGGATCATCCTTCGCACAAGCGAGTGGAGCACAACCCAATGTGCAACCATTCGGCGGGATCCCTCCTCCGCCAAGTTATTACGGAGGGCCACAAGAGCAAGCATGGGGGGTGGTGCACCGGTACCCCCACCAAATTATGTGGTGCCCAACGCTAACTTCGCGGAGCCCTACGCACATCATCCCCAACCACAACAAAGCATGGCCATAATTGGAGGGTATGCTGCAAGAAACACCCAAAACATCGCAGCCATCCAAGCTAACGCAGCTCAACTTGGTGAAGGCAACGCAAATATTGCCTTTGAACTTGGACGCCTTCACCTTGTGGAGCCAAATCAATTCGTTGGAGGGAATGTCCAACCGTATTATGAGCAAGGGTATTATTATCAAGATCATCAACATCAACCACCGGCGGAGGACTAGAAGATTTGGGAACTTTAGTTTTCTTTTCTTTTCTTTTTCTCTGTAATTTTCAGCTTTTGCTTATGTGTGTTTGCGTAGTATTTTCTGTTTTTATTTAAATTTCAGCAAGCATGTTTGTTTATTTTCAGTTTGTATTTCAACTTGATATCATCATTAATAAAGACACCACCTTGATTATATCATTGGAAAAGTTACAAAAATTTGTGCCATGATGATATATGATTATAATTGCAGCTTTGTTTATCTTTGTAATTGATTTATGCATGTTAAAGCTAGTGCTCTCTTAAAAACACGAATCTGAATTTATTTAAATGCTAGCTTAATCTTTAGTGGAGGTTATGATTAAAATAAAGACCCATAGTGTTTTATGTGCTCTCAAGTTATGAATAAATTGAAGATGGTTTTTATGCTCAAAAATATTGCTAACCTTGTCATAAATATCACTTGTGTGTTGCTCAACCTATCCAAAGCCTAATATATATTTGAGTGCATAAACCTTAGTGTACAAGATTTATTTTTGAGTGAGTTATTGCAGGCCATGATTTCTCTGGCCCGAGACTAAGAAGCTGGTCATTCCGTTTTTGCGTATCTATCTTTTTGCTAGCCTTTTATCCGTGCATTGTGTATCCCCGCATTGGAGATTTCACAAACCTCGCCGGATATCCACCCTTAAAACCAAATATCATCTTTTGTGTTTACCTCCTTGACCACAACCTATCATTGAGAATGGATCATCAATTCAAGGAAGATCGCAAGACGGTGCTGACATTGAAGATTTCAAGTATCTGTCCAAAGGAAAAATATTTCCGGTACCTACCTTATTTTTAGCCTCTTTGCTCGAGGACGAGCAACGTCTAAGCATGGGGGAGGAGGTAGGTACGATGCAGTTTTAGAGTTCAAAGGGGAGTATTTTAAAAAAATTGATGAATGAAAAAAATTTAAAGGCGATGTACGTGACTTCCAAGGTGAAAGTCTCACAAAAAATGAATGAATGAATGAAAGAAAGAAAGAAAGAAAGAAAGAAAGAAAGAAAGAAAGAAAGAAAGAAAGAAAGATAAGAATGAGAAATATGAGAAAGAGAAAAAAATATGAGTATGCGTAAAGTGAACTCCCTGGTTCTCTAAAAGTGCATTCAAGGCTTCAAGTTTAAAAGATCCATTCTCATTTTCCAACCATGTGCAATCCGATAACGAGGACTTCCTTTGTGCCTCGGGATCACTCTTTGCCATTTGCACATGTCCACTCATCTAAAGTGTGCATATTTTTCTCTTTCCCCTCCTTGATTTAACATTATTTTTCCAATGACCTTTTTGACGAGTCTCGGTAAGACCATGAGAAGCTTGTCTTGTTTTGACAACACCTCACTTATAAAATCTTGTTAGGACTAAACTTTCCCAAAGCTCCATATAAAGCCTACCACGCATATATGTTATGAGAGGGAAAGGAGTAGAATATATAGGCTTGAGAGACAAGCGAGATGAGAGTTCATGAGCAATATGCAAGATGATTTAAATTTGTGAACTTGGTTTAGCTTTTCTTTATCTTGTTCTTTATTTCAAAAATTCTGAGATCTATTTAAACTTTGTGAGCATGTTAATACTTGTGGGATAAGCTTAATAAGAATCTACCCTCCGTAGAGATGAAAGCTAGTACATTATGGAACTTTAATGAATTAAAATTTTGAGAGCATTATGTTTTCTCATGTATGATCAAGTGCAAGGTTTAAACATTGTTTGGCAATGATGATATCCATCGAAGGCTTACTCGAGGACGAGCAAGGTTTAAGCATGGGGGAGATGTTGACGGTGAAAATCCGTCAACCTAGCCATGAGTTTACCTTCGGTGTTGGCATGAGTTTTATACCTTATCCATTGGTACTAACCCCCGTGGTATAACAAGTTCACGTGTGCATGTCGGTTTTGGAGTTTAATGTTTATGCAGGGTTTTAGCGTTGAATGCAAGACTTTCGGGATAAGTTCATCAAGCACCTCATGACAAGACCTTGAAGCCCCGTACAAGTCATACAATGAAGCAAACTTAACTCCAAGAAGCCAGGGACTTGATCCGAGAAGACAACAAACTCCGAGGACCTGACCAGAAAAGTGCTCGATTCTTCAAAGACAAGAGTTGTGTCCAATTCGGAGAGAAACTGACGACATGGACCTACATGCAGAAGGGGGAACATCCAGGAAGCAAGGGAACCGACGTAGAGCAAAGAAGGCCTCGGGCTGGGCCTGGATGGGCCAAGGCCGGCCGGCCCCGAGCCGGCCGGCCCAGCCTCGTCCGGGGCCCGAAGAGGCTCCCCTTTGCCCTAGCCGCCAATCAGGCTATTTATAGCCCCCTGACCGAGAGCCACGCATCATACAATTCGTCATCGGCCGCCGAGGAGCAGAGAAGAGAGGGACACCATCTCGGAGAGGAGAGGGTCGAGCTAGTTGACTAGGGTTACCCTAGCTGACGTGGGAACCTTGCACGGAAGACCACGTTGGAGTTCCCGGAGCTAGAAGCAAGATCAAGGAAGGATCCCGGTGGTGATCTTGTGTATGTATCATTGTTATAGTTGAATTATCAAGTTGAATCTTTTCCTAGCGATCAAGTGTTTCCTCGAAGATTTCGTTTTTCGGTCGGCTTTGCTTATTCCAATTCTATTCTCGAGATAGATTACATAGGGTGTTCTTGTAGCCGTGGTGGCTAGAGGTACACGCCGGATCTTCCAAAAGAATCTCGACTTGTCTTTTGACTCACCCTAAGCTCCCCGCATGAGTAGGGATACGTTGTGACAGAACGGGGGTTCCGAAAGGCGGATGTTTTCGGATTTGGACGGGAAACCACGATTTAAACAAGCTTCTTATAAGATTCGATTTGCTACTTCTTCTCTTGCTTGGAACTTCAACAAAAGGCTTACCCCGATCCCTCTAGATCGGTTTATCTACCCAATCTTACTTTGTTTTCTCCGGTCTTTAGTAGATTAGATTAGTTTCGTGTCTTTTACTTAGATGCATTAGGGTTTCTTTTATCGAAGATTGAAGTTACTTGGCTTTATTAGATTAAGTTTTGCGTCACACATTTGTTCCACGGATTCGATACCTTGGGTTCACCACTCGAGGGAAGAAGGGTCCCTTGACTACGACGGGAGACTTGTCCGCTTGCAAGTCACGAACGAACTTTGATATAATTATTAACCGTCAACAATAACCAGCTGGACCCATGCTGTGCTCGCTTGTGTTTCGGCTTCGGAGTTCTTTGAACTTGACACTAACAAATGAGGCTTTCTCGGATTCCTCCTGTTTCATGAACTCCTTCCACTGTTCCAGCATGATAAATGGGTGCCTTGTAAATGGCTCAACCCCTTTTCTGATAAAATCTCACCTAAGCTGAAATCTGAATTGTCTCCATGCCTTGGCTACCGTCTTCCAGAAAAGCTTGAATGCCTGCGGTTTCACACCTTCCTGGAACTTCAAGTGTTTCTGCACATGCTTATCAAACAAGTCCCACTTTTCATCATTGCTTAGTTCTTTGAATTATGGCAAGTGCAAAGGTATCTTTTGTCTAGCAACGAGCCCCGCAAGCACCCTGACCTGTTTTGAGTCAATAGTACTAGCATCCCCCCTATGTCGACCTCATTGACTATAATTGTGTCACTTGGCTACTTTGTGGATGTCATTGGCGCTCTACCTTGACACTAAAAATGTGCACTAGCAGTGCCATAACCCTCTTCATCTTGTGGTCCAGGTCTATAGTCCTCGCAGATTTATCCTGTGAATTAATAGTCAAGGGATTTTGAGAAAGGTCGGCTCAGTGTCCAAGAATAGCACAAAACGCAGACCATACTGCTAGCTCTCCCAGGAGACATGCTACAACAGGAGACAAATCGAGCACATTTTTAGTTAACCATGCTTAGCAGCTAAGCATGAGAAAACACATAAGAAAATAATTACAGTAACTACTTTAGCCCACTATAATATCATTGGTTCTTGGTAAAACATTAACATAAATGCAAAATTCAGTAACGAAAAAGTTAGTTTAGGCAATGCGACCTTACCATTTTAAAGAGGAAGATGCAGGCTGCCTCTTTGCTGATGAGGTACTTATTCAACTTGGGGAGAATGTGCACATGTACATAGGAATAAGAGCAAAACCAAATATAAGAGTCAATCTAAAGGGAAATGATAAGTATGTATACCATCAACAGCGAAGTATGTCCACATGTACTTATACAAAGGAGCCATAGGGTATGCCGGGTATGCACCGGCATACCCTGCAATTCCCACAAGTACAAGTATATTTATATGCATTTATATAAAAAGAAAAGCATACCCACACATATGTTGTATACTTGATTATCTAAACGCATGTGTGTTGCATACGCTCGCTTGGCCTAATTGCATACACTCGAGAAAATATACCAAATCATGTTGTTAATTTTACAGTTATTACTGAATTGTTGTTAATTTTACTATTATTACCGAGTTGGTAGAATGGACCAAATTGTATAAGACATTTTTAGTGCAGCATACCATAAACTCAAATCCTAGATTCGCCACTGACCTTGTCACTGTCAGAGCGGAGGGATCTCTACTCCTCGATGCTGCCTGCTCACCGCCACGTCCTTGTCCTCGCTTCGACCTCGTGGCTGGATCCCTCCTCCTCCTCCTAGTCGTCATCGTCGTCGTCATCATTGGATCCCTCCTCTAGTCGTTGTCGTCGTCGTCACTGCTGTTGGGTCCCTCCTCCATATCTCGCTGTCAGAGGTGTGGCGCATGTCGCACCGAGCGTGGTGTGGCGCGCATCTCAGTGAAGGGGTGTAGCATGCGTCGCGGTGTGGGGGAGGTGAGGGGGGCGAAGGCGAGGGGGAGAAAGCGGCGGCGGCGCGAGGGGAGAGTGGGAGGAGACTGTGTGAGGGAGGCGTCCTTCCCTACTAACCTAGCGCGAGTGGGCTTGTGTGGGCCTTAAAATGTAGTCAAGTACTACTCTGCTAATATATCATAAACGTGAGATAATAAATCTCATTTTAATAAATTTAGTTAAACAAGTGTGGTTGTTGATATTTTATTCATATACTAAATTACCAACTATGAATTTTTCATATTTTTTACAAATTTTAGGTGTTGTTTATGGGCTCTAATAAGACATGCATCACAAGTTCACATTATCAAGCAAACAAGTGTGACTGTTGATATAGCATCACATTATATGTTCACATATGACATGCATTACAAGTTCACATCACCAAACAAACTAACTCATAACAAACATATTCACATCTGACATGCATCAGCAGAGCACATCATCAAAATAAGACTACATCAGCTGGGAGCATCACCAAACTAGATTGTAGTTGCAAGGAAACTACTTAGCTAGATGGCTTCTTTTGTGCTGCTGCTTCAAGTTTAGCTATCCTTGTCTCTAGTTTTGCAACTCTTTATGCCAGCTCAACATTATTCTTTAGAAGTTCAATCTCTTGCCTCTTTTGTGCGGCTTTAAGCTGCTCATCCTACTTGTCGATTCCTTTCTAGATGTAGTCAATGTCATCTTGAGTAACAGCACGTTCCTAAAACAAAAAAAAAATTATATTGATGCAAGCTTCATAACAGTTGTAACTTCTTACAAGAAAGTTGTTTAGCTCTAACTAGTTTCAAAACTTGCCTGCTTCTCTTCAGCCGATTCCTTGAGCTTGTTGATTTCAGTCCAAATCCTGTCAATGTCATGTGTAGCAACTTGGTACAACAAACGGAAATTGATGCATTAGAACAATTGATAAGTGAAGATGTGAAGGTACAAGGACAAATCGTGTGTGATGGTTTCAGAAATTGCCTCATGGTCTTTAGAATCGTCGCCAGAGTTGTTGTCGGAGTCGTCGCCGGAATTCTCGGAGGAGATGAAGTCTACAACCACTCTTCTGGGCGGGTCGTCGTCGGAGGTGTATGTGCTCACCTCAATGCACGTGGACCGCTTCTTCCTTCATGTCGAGGAAAAAACACTGCCTGTCCATGGCGGACATCGCTGGAGTCTGCCAATTTGGCCCTTGCGTGCATGTACGGCTTCCTCCCTTGAGCCGACGAAGAAGCGGCCTCTTACATGGAGCGCCGAGTAAGACGCACGGAGGTGGCGCGCTGGGACGACTCCTCTCCGTCACCGTGGAACCTCAATCTCTTGGCGGGGGCGACGGACAGCACTGAGGAAGACGGACGGGGACGTGGCTGCGGGGCCTCCTCCTTGCAGAACCTCCCCCTAGAGTTGCGGGCCATCCCTGCGATGGAGATGAGGTTGCGACAGAGATGAGGAAGGCGGAAGCCGGAGAAGGGGATACAAGGCGGAAGGTGGGGTAGAGCGTTTATTAAAAAGGTCCTGGGGAATTGGGCAAAAACCTCCACCCTCGAAACGTCAGATTTACCAAATTCATAAGTATACTTGTGAATAAGCCACGGGATGAAAAGTTCTGTTTTGTAAAAAGGAAACATTCATGAAGAGATCTTGACGAATTTTGTACATTTCACTGACCTTCTAACCATATGCGAAAATAATAGCCGAATTTGGCTTCAGTTCGCGAGTCTGCTGTCTGTTTCAAGATAATTGGGAACTGGCGAAATTCAGGAGACCAGGGACCCGCAAAGTTTGGAAGTCTGGAAGAGCCTCTGTTCGGGAACTTCAACAAGTGGATCATTGGAAACTAGCGAAATTCAGGAGACCAAGAATCCGCGACATTCGGAAGTCTCGAAGAGCCTCTATTCGGGAACTTCAATAAGTGGTGAATTTCATGAATGAAGCTTCGGAGGATAACGAGAAGCCAAGTCAATGACGTTTCTTCAAAAGTCCGGGTTTAGAGTGTGAACTGATGCAGGCTTGTAAATGTATGAAATTAGCCCCGCAAATCACGGGATGTAAAAGACATTCATGTACATATTCACACTAGGAATATTCTCTAGATTCGAGGGTAATCCAGGAATGTAAAAGTCTCTTCGTCTTCCTATAAAAGGGGGCACGAGGGCACGAGGGCACGTGTAAAGGGATTCACAACTTTTGAGACGAGTACAGGCTTTCGGGGATTCCTTGTCCCCTACCTTCGGGTGTCCGTTTTGAAATCTCGTGTTCGGGGTCTCCATCCGATTTTCGGACCCCCCCTCCCAACAAAAGGTTCAGATTCACAAATGATATGCTGATTAACAACCACTAGTCGCCAATGAATGGGTGGGACCAGGTCTATTCGAATGAAAATAGTTTGTTTTCCTTCCTTTTAATCTGCAATCAAACTTTGTATCACGTATTTCTCCATCATCCGTAATCCAAATTTGATGATATTTGTTTCTGATTTTTTTCTAAAATCAACATCTATTCATTTATGACATTTTTCGTATGTAATTCCATTTCTTGGATGTTGTTTATACACCTTATCTTGTTCCTTATAAGTACAACATAGAACTAATATTTGTTTGACACAACCATTACTAATGAAACTTTGCAATTCGTAATCTTATGGCGAACACAAGGTTATGTTAAAATTTTAAATGCATATGAGTTCGAACATATAAAGTGTGGAGAACTTCAATGTTGAAGTAACATTCTAAGAAACTATGTGAGAGATGTAAACATTTGTACACATGTATAATCTTCCGTTTTCGAAACCATTTGAATTTTTGTAGACAAGCTTAGGGACCTAAATCATGTTGCCAAGTCAATTTGTAGAATTTTTAGAACACACTAAGACGTTATTATAATTATTATATAGTAAACAAGAGATAAAAGATCTAATTTTAATAAATTTGGTTAAACTAGTGTGGTTGTTGATATTTTATTCAAATACTAAATTACCAACTATGAATTGTTCGTATTGTTTATGAATTTTTTGTTGTTGCTTATGGGCTCTAATATTTGAGGGAAGCAAGTCTCAATTCAGAAAAAATAGGTGTCGGGCCCACGCGTTAGTGTCAGAAGACTATATAAAAAAAGATAATTGTTGCCTGTCCGACCAACAAAGGCGATGCTGGTAGACTAACCCGCGTCGCCAACAAGTGCTCCATTGTCTGAAATGCCCCTGACCGAATGAATATGCATCCGCCCCGGCGAGACTAGTACACTAACCCTCATCGCCAACAAGTGCTCCATTGTCCGAAATGCCCTTGACCGAATGAATATGTATCCGTGAGGACCATGTGTGGTTCGAGGACCGGTGGATGGTCGCTTCCTTGTGTGATGAGTGATTGACAACGTTGTGTGGACTGATTCTTGGCTAAGTATTGTAGGTGCAGGTTGCGGCTTGACTCGTGTTGGTGCAGGTGAAGAACAAGCGCGAAAGGTCGTTGCTGGTGAGGCCTCCAAGTGTGGAGAAGACAAGTAGGCTTCGTTCGAGGGACCGGTGGCCGGCGGGGGTCGAGTGCGGGCCGCATGGTGGCAAGAACAGCAAGATGAAGTCGGTGGACGATTTCTTGGTTGAGCCACAAAACCAAGGTCGAGCCGGGACTTCATGGGAGCCAAGTCATGAGTGGTGATTGGCGGAGGCTACATCAAGTTCGCGGGGTTTGCGGTGGTTCACCAGAAAATCATCGGGTTACTCGGCTGAGCCACAAAGCCGAGGCCGAAGATCGGGCGCGGCTGTCTGGCCAAAACCGGCTTGACCGGTTTGGAGAACTGGTCTGACCGGTTTGGGGTCGCAGGGCGCTGGAAGCTTCGAGGCGGAGGACACGCGTCGAGATCGCAAGACTTGCGTTGAGGCTACGCGAAGTGCGGTCGCCGGGCATCCGTCCGATGAAGATATTCCGAAGATTTCCAAATCCGCCCTTAAGGGGCATGTATCTCTAGTTATTAGTGAAGGGTAGTTTAGTCTTTTGGGTGCCTCCATATATACTCAATGAATGGGTGGATGGCAGCCATATCTTGGAACCCTAGCTCATTTGTTTTCCCATTTTCCTTCCTATTTTCCTTAGGTTTTCCATAGGACTAGCAAGAGAGCTTCATGGAGAGATCTTGTTGAGAGGGATGGATGATCGGGCGGCTTGCTAGACCTTGTATGAACCTTTGTTTCATGTATAGATGATTCGGCGTGGTTCCTCAAGGTTTGGATGTGTTTTCCCCGGTTGTTCTTGGTGGTGATTTTCGGAGCCCTCTCTTGGTGATTTCTTTGGGTTGTTTTCGGGACCTTTCTCTTGGGGATTTGATGGGGGAAATTTGTGGGAACCCTTCGTGGTTCTTTGGGATGTGATTCCCCTCCCAAATTCGTGAGTAAAGGTGCTCGATTTTGGGGTTTCTTGAGTTCTTGGGTTGGAAGCGCCCTTGGCGGGATTTCCTTGATTCCTCCTTTTTGGATGAGTTTTGGTGGGATTAAACTTGGCTATGGACTCCTCATGAGGTGTTCCTAATATCCCCAAAGTCTTGTTCAATTTTGTGGAGCGATTCGGGAGATCGAGGTTTGGTTTTGGGTGAGTTGACCCGCGGGCTGTGTTCTTCCCGACTGTCCAGGCAAAACCGGCCTGACCGGTTTCCCAAACCGGTATGACCGGTTTCCCAAACCGGTATGACCGGTTTCGCCCTGTGGGCTGTCGAGAAAGGTTTTTGAGCAAGGAAGTCTTTGCTGCTCCATGGCTTCATTTGTTTAGATGTGGAAAGGCTTTTGAGGCGTTTGGGGTCTTTGGGGAGTTTCTAGACAAAATCAGTCTGACCAGTTTGCCAAACCGGTCTGACCGGTTTCCCCTGCCTGCGTGAGGCTAAGTCCAACAGAAGCGTCTGACCGGTTTCAGAAACCGGCCTGACCGGTTTGGGCTGCCAGCAGCCGTGTCGTGTGTGGTTCCGCTGTGTGTGTGTGTTGAGGCTGTTGGTTGTGTCTTGCTCCTAGGTTCAGTAGCACTCCAGTGGCTACGTGAACTTGGCAAGAGAAGCTTGCGGAGGTGCACAAGTGAAATTGGGTTCATAGGCCGAATTCTTGAATAGAATTTTTATCGGCTCCCATTCACTCCCCCCTCTCTGGTTCGCTGATTCGGTCCTTCAAGTGGTATCAGAGCCGGTTCGGGTCTTTGTTGACTCTAACCAGTCTAAGATCCAAGGATGGCGTACCAGGAACGGGGTTCGGGTCCTCCACACTTCGATGGACAGAACTACCAGATGTGGAGTAAGCGGATGGGTGCGTTCCTCCGCGGAAAGGGTCAGATCCTTTGGGATGTCACGGTGGACACAGGCTATGTCCAGCCGATGGAATTCCTCGCTCCAGGATCGAGGGACAAATTCGACGCCAACAATAAGGCGGTCGACTACTTGTTTCGTGCTTTGTGTCAGCCTGAGTTCGATCGGGTGCACACCGAGCACTTGGCTTGTAGGATTTGGACGGTGTTGAAGGAGGCTCATGTTGGGAATGCCCAGGTTCAGGCACGAATGTATGTGACCTACCGGAGAGAGTACGAGAACTTCACTCATCTCCCCGGTGAGTCCATCGATGCCTTGTTTCAGAGGTTCACGGTGGTTGTGAACAACATGAGGGCCAATGTGGACGTGCTCCCGTACGATGATCATGATAGAGTGGTCAAGCTCTTACACTCTTTGGATCGTACGATTTGGGGTGGAAAGTTCGAGGCCATTGTGGAGTCAGAGAAGTATGACACTCTGACGGTGAACGAGCTGTTCTCGAAGCTCAAGTCGGCTGAGGTGGATAGGGGCATGACTGCCAAGCTCGAGGGTCCGACTGACTCCCATAGTCTCGCCCTCGTTGGTGGTTCCAAAGGAAAAGCTAACACTAACCCATCCACCAGGATGTTCTCTTTTTCCTCTTTGATGTCTATGCCAGATGAGGAGTTCGACGAGCTTGGAGAGGACGAGCTGGCGCTCTTGACGAGGCGGTTCGAGAGGCTGCACGAGAACCGGGTGAACATGAGGAGGAACACGAGGACATGCTTCAAGTGCGGCAAGACTGAACACTATTTCGCCGAGTGTCCGAAGGTGAACAACCACGACAAGCACAAGTTCATGGACAAGAGAAAGAAGTCCAAGAAGAAGGATCATGAACATAGGAAGAAGGCTCGGTCTCGAGAAAAGATGAAGAGATCAAGCGACATCGAGTCCGACTCCGAGGACACATCTTCAAGCTCGAGTGATGAAGACGAAGAGGATGGCAAGAAGAAGAAGAAGAAGAAGAAGAAGAAGAAGAAGAAGAAGAAGAAGAAGAAGAAGAAGAAGAAGAAGAAGAAGAACCTCGGCAAGTATCTCAATGGCCTCTGTGTGACGGGCCTAAGCCTCAAGGATGACTTCTGCGGCATGGCTCGCAGTTCGAGCAGCAAGAGAAGCCAGAAGGACGCCTCGGACTTGGATTCCGAGGATGAGGTATGTGATGAGCTCTCTTCTTTGCACAAGGAGAATGAGGAGTTGGTTGACTTGCTTGATAATCGCGATCACATGCTTAGAGAGGCTAAGAAGCTTAGGAAGGAGCTTAGATCTTTGCTCGAGGATGCTAGGACTAGAGTGGCTGATAGTACATTACTCAACATCAATGACCAAACGGTTTGGTCACGGTACATGCAAATTCGGTCACGGAACACTTTTTTATGACCAACTTATGACCAAATTGAATTGGTCACAGAAGCTCCGTCACATTTGGTCTACCATTGTCGGTGTTTTAGACCGGCAACCTACTACGGGGAGTACCCGAGGTAGATGAATGTGACTCGCCGAGATCGGTAACTCGAAGGAAGAGACACGTGGCACACAATTTAGACAGGTTCGGGCCGCGAGGTGCGTAATACCCTACGTCCTGTATGCTGCGTAGCTCTGGATTGATAGGGCACAATTATACGATGGTGCAGAAGTGCGCCGTGGGTTGTATGAGAGGAGATTGGATGAAGGGATCGGTCCCTGCCTCGCCTTATATAGTCGGGAGGGCGGGGTTACAAGTCGGAGTAGGAAGAGAGTACTAGTCGAGTACGTCTAGGAGTCCTCTATACGGTGCGGAACATGTACGGCTTCCTAACCGAGTACTACTCTCCGTGTAGTCCTTGTGCTCCACGCCTCCGGATGCCGTGTAGCGCAAGCCGGTAGTCCCGGGGGCCCACCGAGTAGTCGGTCCCGGTACCCACCGAGGTAGTGGGCCCAGGGAGGTCCATACGACAAGCCCCCGAGTACTTTGTAGTCGAGAAGGATAGCTTCAAGTAGTCTTGACGGCCCTAACAAGCAGTCCTCAAGCGTCCCCGAGTGCTGCAGGCCAAGGTCCTCAAGAGTAGTCGAAGCATCCCGAGGCTGGAATGTACTCCAGCTGATGTCTGAGCAATTTTGAAGTCTTCTCGAGTAGTCCCAAGCGTCCTTGAAATCTGCCTTCGAAGGTCTTCAAGAAATGCCAGTCTTGTCTTGAAGCCGGAGCCGTCATGGAGATGCGATTTGCAGAACCGCACTTCACATGGAGTAGCCCCCGAGCCTCGAGCCACGGGCTCTGGCTTAGGGTCCATCTGAAATCTTGGCAAGATAATCCCGAAAAATCCGGAGAGAAAAAACCGAAGGACACGTGGCACGGAGCCCCCGAGCCTTGAGTCGAGTACTTCCTCTCGAATTGAAGGGTCTTCTTGGAGAATGTGTCCTGAGATGCTCTTGAGACTAGCCGCGTCCCAGGTAGTCGAGTAGAAGTAGCCGAGCCCCCGAGGTGAGGCGCATCGACTAGTAGAATACGAAGAGTCACGCGCAGCCGCTGAGTCAGCCGCGCGTGAACTTATCCAGCCGCCCGTTGCGGAGGCAATTTGGCTTATAAATAAGAGCCAAAACCTTTAGGGTTTTTCACCCAAGTGAGCCGCAGTCATTTTCCATTTGAATCTTGAAGCAAATCCACTCCCAGCAGCCTGCTGCCGCCGCAGTAGATCTGAGCGCATCGCCACCCGAAGCCTTTAGGGTAGCCCCCGAGCGGATGCGAGTGAAAACTCCTTGCACTTGGAGAATGAAGTCGTCGCCGTCGAAGATGTCCAAGACCGGCGGGAAGAAGAGGAGCCGTGCAGAGGCCGCCGCGGCCGCCACCGGTGCGGTGCCGCCCCTGTCTCCACCGCGCGCTGATCCAAGCCGCGAGTGGAAAAAAATCGAAGGTCAAGACGGAGGACTCGCCGACCTGGGCCGAACAGGCGGGTTCATCAGGGAGAAGGAAGTCGACATGTGGAGATCCGCCTCGGGAGATCCTTATCCGATGGAGAAAGCCGAAGACGAGATCCCAATGTTCTCGCGCTTCATGGAGCGCGGTCTTGCGCTCCCAGCAAGCGACTTCTTCAAGGGGCTGCTCGGGTACTACGGCATCGAGTACCTCAACCTGAACCCCAACGGCATCTTCCACACGTCGGTCTTCGTCCACTTCCCGCGAAGCCTTCCCGGGAATCAAGCCGCACCTGGGTGCTCTTCGGAAGTTCTTCCGCGTCAAGCCGCGCCCGGCGCCTCCAACCCCGCAGTAGTCGGAGGGGCCGGGAATCCAACCGAGGGAGGACGCCGCGGAGCGTGCACCGGCGTACAAGCTCGTGGACTCCAACACGGACTGGAAGACGAGATGGTTCTACATCACGAACCACCACCCTGGCCTGCCGAAGCCGAGCGGACGGCAGCCCAGGCATCGTGAGTGGTGGAACACAGAGCCCACCATGCAAGAGGGGATCCAGCTCCCCGAGCTGCTAGCACGCGTCCGAGTGCTCAGAGAAGCTGGACTGAGGGCCGAGCATGTGGCCTTCAGTTTCATGAAGCGCAGGATCCAGCCGCTGATGGCGCGGGATACGCTGAGCTTCGAGTACACCGGCGACGACGACACGTCGCGGATGCCCGGGGGCGAGCTGGACGACAACGACATCGTCGAAAGGTTGACGAGGATCTTCAAGGACATGCCGCCGTACACGGCGTGTCCGGTCGAGGAGTACTCCGCCGTGCGCCTGCCCAAGGAGGTGAGTAGTCGTACCCCCCTCGTCGAGTAGTGAGTACTTGTAGTAGAGTTGCTGACGCCTTGTGTCTTTGCGCAGGATGATGTGAAGCGGTTTGTCTCCGAGCCGCAGCCGCCACCGAGCGGGATCGAGATCCCGGTGGAGGGGAAGGTGAAGGAGCGCCGCGAAGTCGGTGAAGGCGACGACACCGTCATCGTGGAGGATACCTGCGATGACGACGATGAAGACGAAGAGACTCTTCAGGACCGCTTCCGACTTCAGTCGAGGTTTAGCCGTCCGGGCTTGCCTCATGTTCCACTTGTTCAAGACCCTCCGGCTAGCCTGGAGGCTAGCCTTGCTGCGCCGCCACGGAAGCCGCGCAACCCCACCAAGAAGCGGGTGGCGAAGAAGATGAAGGTCTCAGAGACCACGCCTCCGGAGGTAAGTTATATTGAGCAGAGTAGTCGAGTACCCATTATTCGAGTACATTTCTGACGAGTAGTCTTCCTTTGTGTGCAGGAGGTGCCGCCAACGGAGCCCGTCGAAGAGGGCGACGAAGGCGTGTGGGACCCGGTGGGGGAACCGGGCCGGAAGCCGAAGTCCGGCCCCCCACCGTGGAAGAACTCCTCGGCGCGGTGGGAGCGCCCGGCCCCCCGCTCCGGCGGAGAGCGAGAGGGACCCGTGGCCGCCACCGTTGAAAAGGTGGTGACCTCCGGAGCGGAATGTGAAGGTGCGCGGCCGCCGCCGCCGTGGAGGAGACGGTGGCCGCGAGAGCGGAGGAGGAGGCGCCCGCCGAGGGTGGGCTCGGTTGATATTGCCGGCATCCTCGGTGCTCCGGCCGTGACCATCGTCCGGTCGAGCTTGTAAGTACCATGTCCTCACGAGTAGTACTTGATGTAGTAGCCGATGATTGCTCGACGATCTTCCGTGAATACCTCGCGAGAAAATCCACAGATCTAAGCTGGGATGGAGACGAGCCCTCATCAGCAGTGGCGGAAGAAATTGCGCCGCCCGTCGAGGAGGCCGCTCCCGAAGCTGTTGACGGTGAAAATCCGTCAACCTAGCCATGAGTTTACCTTCGGTGTTGGCATGACTTTCGTATCTTATTCATTGGTACTAACCCCCGTGGTATAACAAGTTCACTTGTGCATGTCGGTTTTGGAGTTAAGTGTTTACGCAGGGTTTTAACGTTGAAAGCAAGACTTCCGGGATAAGTTCATTAAGCACCTCATGACAAGACCTTGAAGCCCGATACAAGTCAAGCAATGAAGTGAACATGACTCCAAGAGCCCAAGGACCAAGCCCGAGAAGACGATAAACTCCGAGGACCGAACCGGAAAAGTCTTGAATCTTGCAAGACAAGGAGTTGAGTCCAATTCGGAGAGAAACCGACGTCAAGGGCCCACATGCAAAAGGGGAGAACATCTAGAAGACGTGGGAAGCAACACGGCGAAGCGAGCCGCGGGATAGGCCGAATTGGGCCCGGAGCCGGCCGGCCCAGGCCGGCCGGCCCGGCCCAATTCGGGGCCCAATCGGCCTCTCCTTTGACCTAATTGCTTCTCGGGCTATAAATAGCCCCCCGACCGAGAGCCACGCGGAACCGAAGTCGTAATCCACCGCCGAGGAGCGAGAGAAGCTTGAGGGACACCATCTCGGAGATGAGGGTCGTGCTAGTTGTCTAGGGTTTCCCTAGCCGACGTGGGAACCTTGCATGGAAGACCATGTCGGAGCTCGGAGCGAGGATCAAGATTGAGGGAGGGCCCGGTGGTGATCTTGTTCATGTAATCATTCATGGTGAAGTTTGTAAGTGAATCCGATTTCTAGCGATTAAGTGCCTTCTCGATGATTTTGATTTCTTCTTGGTTTTGCTTCTTCTACGATCTAGTCTATAGCTAGATTACATAGGGTGCTCTTGTAGCCGCGGTGGCTAGAGGTGCATGCGGACCGGCCAAGTGATTTCAACTTGTTCTATCGAACTCGCCCTAAGCTCCCCGCATGAATAGGGATACGTTGTGACGAACGGGGGTCTCGAAAGGCGGATGTTTTCGGAGTCGGATGGGAAGGCCACGATTTAAAGATGCTTTTAATGAGATTCGCTTTTCTATCTTCATCTATCTTGTTTGGAGCTACAACATAAGCATGATCTAGATTCTCTAGATTGGTTATCTCTTGCTTTCTCTTGCTACCTCTTTAGTAGATTAGATTAGATTCGTTTTCTTTATGAGTTAGTATATTAGATGCAACTTACCTTCATAAGATAGCTTACCTTGCTTTACTAGATTGAATCCTTGCGTTGCACATTGTTCCACGGATTCGATACCTTGGGTTCACCACTCGAGGGAAGAAGGGTCCCTTGACTACGACGGGAGACTTGTCCGCTTGCAAGTCACAAACGAACTTTGATACAAATATTAACCGTCAACAAGCCCCTTTTTCTGGCGCCGTTGCCGGGGAACAAGCAATCAAGATCCGATCTAGTATCGCTTATCTTTAAGTTTTATCTTTTGATTTTCTTTTGCATCTCTTATGTTTGATCATCCTCAAAAAGAAAAAAAATCAATCTAATCTAGTTTTGATTAACCCTAATTTTTCTTCTCTTTTTATATTTTTGTTTTTTTGCTAACCCTAACCGGAGATGGTTGGCTACCTCTCCAAGAAACCCAAACTTTTTTTGTGGATGATCCAGGAAAACTTTACAGGCAAAGGTGACGTGCAACACAAGCTAAAGGGGCGGAAACCCTAGATTCAAAAGTCAAAGTCGAAGGACCATCAAAATCTCCAAGGGAATCACCACCTCCAAGTCAAGACGCCGGAAGGCCGTTCAAGATCAACGAGGATGGAGAAGATGGAGATGGAGAAAGAAGCTCAACACCTAAAGGCCGCCAAAGCAAGATCCACATGCGATGCGAAGTGTTCATCATGATGAAGATGCTAGAGACGCAAGTGGGACAACTTGCCGGGCGCCCGATGGGTAACAAAGAAGGATATCCGAGACAACTCCAAGGTCCCAAGATGGCAAAAGGCTACTCAAACTTATTCGGGAGAGATGGAGGATCACACTAAGGAGACCATGAAGATCACAACCGAAGACCGGAGTTCGGGATGCCGAGCCACAAGGAAGATGTTGCATCCGTCAAGACCAAAGGACAAAGCCAGCCTGTGAAGACCAAAAAAATTGACTAAGCCAAAGTGGGTACCCAAGATTGCAACGCCCGCAAAGAGCGTTGATCCGAAGTAATCAAGTGAAGAAGTCTAGCCATGGACTATAAACGAAGCGCTAGGCGGGAGGCAACCCTTTTCGTCGAGTCAAGAATAAGCTACCGGGAGGACAACCCGATTCCAGGTTTTTCAAGTCTTTTTAAATTTAATTCAGTTTTGAATTTTACTACGCAAAACCTTAGACTTAGAATGGTTGAACAATATTAGAGACATAATTCTTGGTTGAATATTTTGCTTGATCATAAACCCTTTACATGAACCATCCTATGTGATTGTTTGCCTCTTTTTCGAGAAACCACAACCAAAAAAATTCAGAACCTAACTCAACCCTTCACCCTCATTATGGTGCTGTGGTTGACTTGTTTTTCATGCTAAAAACACTCGAGTAGAGCCACGACTTGTATCTAGATGTTATTTAAATTTCAGGACGTGGTAGGACTCGCGTGAACCTAGAAACTTGATTTTTGGTTGGTTTAAAAATCCATATCCTTGGTTTCTCTAAGATTAGAATTTTTCTAAGCCTCACTTAATTTTATTTCATTCAAAATCTCTCTCATCTAATCAAAATTAGGACCTAAACCTATGCCCCCATGATCAAGCCGGGAAAAGCTTGCTCTCAACTAATGAAAGCAAACTATACCTGTGAGACCGAAATCGACGTAGTCGAAAAATATTTTCGACTTACATTTGTTTTTAATGGTTTAAAAACTTCTCTAAATTTATGCTTGAGCTCTTGCATGGCTCTGAAAAATATTTTTAAATTTCGAAATAAGAGGAGTGCTTAGCCTTAAACACACTTAGAGGGAGGCAATCTAGTTAACCTAACCATGCATGCACCATGATACATCACGGGATGCCCCTCCAACATATTTAAACCACATGCAAAGTACAAGCATGGGGGGCAGCCAAGGCTTTGTTTTGTAGGAATATCATGGATGCATGTGAGGCAAGGGAGTATGGAAGTGAATCAAGCGAAAACATCAAGTGGAAGGAGCAATAATGCAAGCGAAGGAGTGGACGGGAACGTTTGGAAGGTGTACGCGGTCACGAAGCAACATGCACTAGAGAAGAACCGAGCCAAGAGGAGGAGAGAGGTAAGTCTTTCATCCAACTCTTTGTTCGTGTGCTCTAGTTTGTAGGCCGGAATCACCTTAGACTTAGCCATCCACCGCGTTTGTTTCGTGCAAACAAATCACATCCTTAATCCACTCAAAGTCCAGACTCCAAAATAATTTTTGTGTACCTTGTTACCAGGTGAAAACCCCGGATATTTATTTGTGAGGGAGAGTGCTGCAATCATGGAAGAAAACTACAAGCCTTTTCACCGAAGAAGAAGGGATCATCGTGGTCTAAGCCATCATCGACAACCTCTTCGAGGAGGCGCTCGGTTTCCGAGTCTCCTTGGAGTATGGGGGAGGACACGGCACCACTGAGGAGGAACCACTCTTCTCCTTGGTGGCATGAGGGCCACACAAAACTCGTTTATTAGGTTTACCAAACTTCAATAACATATGGAGGAGCCGCTCGTCCAACCTCGCCACTTGACACGATCATCCGCTCCACCTCCATGTGCTCTGTGGTATTCCAATGGGTTTATCATCACGACGGAGGAGGAGGAGAAGAAGCTAGCTCGCCTTGAGTAGAGGCTTGTAGCGAACGTCGACATCAACGACCAAGCTCTCCACATATTGGGTTTCACACGGGACACCGGTGCAATTCTCTAGCGGAGTGTCGGCAAACACCCACAAGAAATTCGCCTAGGAAATTTTCATGACCATGGCGTATACCCTTGATGAAGGAGTGCTGAGTCTCTCATTCCGTTGGAGGGAGCCCACAAGTGGAGAAGAAGGAATACACCGTCGGAAGGGTAACCTTGATCAGTGATGCTATTTCTAGCACCTTGATGGGGTAATCTCCTTTCATCCATGGGTTGCAATCGGTCTTGAGATGTAATCAAACTTTGTTGGATTATCTATCTATCATCTTGTGTTGAAAATACTTTAATGCTTAAGGCTAGCAACCATGCTGTAAAGGGAGTAAGGGCTCCAATGCTTCCTTGGATCCATTCAACACAATCCCCGATAGATCAGATTGGTTTTCATGTTCGAAACGATTGCATGTCTAGTATCGTAGACCCATGGGCGAGTGTCTCCTACTTTCAAAAGGGAGCTCCGGAACAAGTATGTGCATGAAGGCACATGGGAAGGCTTTTGGAGTATGATCACGGGAAGAGACCATCAACGAAAAAATACTATCCGGAACCCATTATCCAAGTGTGTCACTTTTGTGCAAGTGGATTTTTGGGAGAACAAGAGAGACAAAGATAACCAACACGGAGTTGAATTGGCTTTACTCGGCTTTGATTGTCAAGTGGCCAATAGACCCCACTCACCTATGATCAACCGGTGGTGTTGTTGCAACATCGAGTTCGGAAGATATTGGTTCGGGGTGTTGCCTCTCCATATTGGCTATCTCTTTAAAACCGGGTATTACAAGGAACCCAAATCATCTCCTACCCGGGACTTCCCTAGGAATATATGAAGAAAGGAAAATATAAGAGTGAAGATGAGAGAGGAGGCTTCCAAGTGGCCTAGGTGAATTTGCCCCTTCCGGATTGAAGATTAAAACTTTTTTTGAGAGGAAGAAGATTGGTTAGAGGAAGGACTTCTTGTGCCGGCGAAGAAAAATAAAAGAGAAGGATTATAGGAGAAGGATCTTCTATGGCCCAAGAATAAGGTGCACAACAAAATTATGTCCCACCATTGGGAGGAACCCCGGCGCCGCCGAGTTACTACGGTGGTGTACCAATGCAAGCATGGGGGAGTGGTGCAGCCATACCCCCACCATTTTTGCGGTGCCCAACGTAGCCTTTGCGGAGCCATATGCACACCTTCCTCAACCACAACAAAATGTGGCCACCATTGGAGGATACGCTGCAAGAAACATGCAAAATATTGCAGCCATCCAAACCAATGCAAACCAAATGGGTGAAGGTAATGCAACATTCGCTTATGAGCTTTGACACCTTCACCTAGCACCGTCGGACAATTCATAGGAGGAGTGGTGCATTCCTATTACAAGTAAGGGTACAACAACCAAGACTATCAATATCAACCGCCGGCGGAAGATTAGAGAGAGGAGAAGCTTTAGTTATCTTTCCTTTACCCCCTTTTATTTAATTTTCAGCTTGTTTGCGCCTATGTATGCGTAGTATTTTCAGTTTTACTTTAATTTTTAGTGTTAGTTTAATTTTCAGCGTGTGTGTTAGTGTTTATTTTCATCATGAATAATGTCGCCACCAAGTTTTTACCTTTGGTAAAGTTACAAAGTTTGTGCCATGATGATATATGATTATAATTGCCGCTTTGTTTATCTTTGTAATTGATTTATGCATGTTTAACCTAGTGCTCTCTTAAAAATACAAATCTGAAATTATCTAAATGCTAGCTCAATCTTCAGCAGAGGTTATGATTAAAATAAAGACCCATAGTGTTTTATGTGCTCTCAAGTTATGAATGGATTAAAGATGTCTTTTATGCTCAAAAATATTGCTAACCTTGTCATAAATATCACTTGTGTGTTGCTCAACCTATCCAGAGCCTTATATATATTTGAGTGCATAAACTTAGTATACAAGATTTATTTTTGAGTGAGTTATTGCAGGCCATGATTTCTCTGGCCCGAGACTAAGAAGCTGGTCATTTCGTTTTTGCGTATCTATCTTTTGGCTAGCCTCTTATCCGTGCATTGTGTATCCCCGCATCGGAGATCTCACAAACTTCGCCGGATATCCACCCTTAAACCAAATATCATCTTTTGTGATTACCTCCTTGACCACAACCTATCGTTGAGAATGGATCATCAATTCAAGGAAGATCGCAAGACGGTGCAAACATTGAAGATTTCCGGTACCTACCTTATTTTTCGCCTCTTTGCTCGAGGACGAGCAACGTCTAAGCATGGGGGAGGAGGTAGGTACGGTGCAGTTTTAGAGTTCAAAAAGGGAGTATTTTTTAAAAAAAAATATATATATATAATGAAATAATGATGAAAGAAAAAAAATTCGGCGATATGCGTGACTTTCAAGGTGCAGAAAGAAAAAAATTATATAATGAAAGAAAGAAAGAAAGAAAGAAAGGAATGAGAAATATGAGAAAGAGAAAAAATATGTGCGTAAAGTGAACTCCCCGGTTCTCTAAGAGTGCAATCAAGGCTTCAAGTTTAAAAGATCCATTCTCATTTTCCAACCATGTGCAATCCGATAACGAGGACTTCCTTTGTGCCTCGGGATCACTCTTTGCCATTTGCACATGTCCACTCATCTAAAAGTGTGTGTATTTTTCTCTTTCCCCTCCTTGATTTAACATTATTTTCCAATGACCTTTTTGACGAGTCTCGGTAAGACCATGAGAAGCTTGTCCTGTTTTGACAACACCTCATTTATAAAATCTTGTTAGGACTAAACTTTCCCAAAGCTCCATATAAAGCATACCACACATATATGTTATGAGAGGGAAAGGAGTAGAATATATAGGCTTGAGAGACAAGCGAGATGAGAGTTCATGAGCAATATGCAAGGTGATTTAAATTTGTGAACTTGGTTTAGCTCTTTTCTTTATCTCGTTCTTTATTTCAAAAATTCGAGATCTATTTAAACTTTGTGAGCATGTTAATACTTGTGGGATAAGCTTAATAAGAATCTACCCTCCGTAGAGGTGAAGGCTAGTACATTATGGAACTTTAACGAATTAAACTTTTGAGAGCATTATGTTTTTTTCATGTATGATCAAGTGCAAGGTTTAAACATTGTTTGGCAACGATGATATCCATCGAAGGCTTACTCGAGGACGAGCAAGGTTTAAGCATGGGGGAGATGTTGACGGTGAAAATCCGTCAACCTAGCCATGAGTTTACCTTCGGTGTTGGCATGACTTTTGTATCTTATTCATTGGTACTAACCCCCGTGGTATAACAAGTTCACTTGTGCATGTCGGTTTTGGAGTTAAGTGTTTACGCGGGTTTTAACGTTGAAAGCAAGACTTCCGGGATAAGTTCATTAAGCACCTCATGACAAGACCTTGAAGCCCGATACAAGTCAAGCAATGAAGTGAACATGACTCCAAGAGCCCAAGGACCAAGCCCGAGAAGACGATAAACTCCGAGGACCGAACCGGAGAAAAGTCTTGAATCTTGCAAGATAAGGAGTTGAGTCCAATTCGGAGAGAAACCGACGTCAAGGGCCCACATGCAAAAGGGGAGAACATCTAGAAGACGTGGGAAGCAACACCGGCGAAGCGAGCCGCGTGATGGGCCGAATTGGGCCCGAGCCGGCCGGCCCGGCCGGCCGGCCCGGCCCACTCGGGGCCCAATCGGCCTCTCCTTTGACCTAATTGCTTCTCGGGCTATAAATAGCCCCCCGACCGAGAGCCACGCGAACCGAAGTCGTAATCCGCCGCCGAGGAGCGAGAGAAGCTTGAGGGACACCATCTCGGAGATGAGGGTCGTGCTAGTTGTCTAGGGTTTCCCTAGCCGACGTGGGAACCTTGCATGGAAGACCACGTCGGAGCTCGGAGCGAGGATCAAGATCGAGGGAGGGCCCGGTGGTGATCTTGTTCATGTAATCATTCATGGTGAAGTTTGTAAGTGAATCCAATTTCTAGCGATTAAGTGCCTTCTCGATGATTTTGATTTCTTCTTGGTTTTGCTTCTTCTACGATCTAGTCTATAGCTAGATTACATAGGGTGCTCTTGTAGCCGCGGTGGCTAGAGGTGCATGCGGGACCGGCCAAGTGATTTCAACTTGTTCTATCGAACTCGCCCTAAGCTCCCCGCATGAATAGGGATACGTTGTGACGAACGGGGGTCTCGAAAGGCGGATGTTTTCGGAGTCGGATGGGAAGGCCACGATTTAAAGATGCTTTTAATGAGATTCGCTTTTCTATCTTCATCTATCTTGTTTGGAGCTACAACATAAGCATGATCTAGATTCTCTAGATTGGTTATCTCTTGCTTTCTCTTGCTACCTCTTTAGTAGATTAGATTAGATTCGTTTTCTTTATGGGTTAGTAGATTAGATGCAACTTACCTTCATAAGATAGCTTACCTTGCTTTACTAGATTGAATCCTTGCGTTGCACATTGTTCCACGGATTCGATACCTTGGATTCACCACTCGAGGGAAGAAGGGTCCCTTGACTACGACGGGAGACTTGTCCGCTTGCAAGTCACAAACGAACTTTGATACAAATATTAACCGTCAACAGAAGCCCAAGCCACGACCGAGCCCCCGGCTGCCGAAGCGCCGCTGCCAGAGGCGGTCGTAGTCGAAGGTGAGTACCCTTCTTGAAGCTGTAGAACTCCAGGACGAGTAGTCGTAGGCACTGATGCGCGTGTCGTTTGTTGGCGGGGCGGCCGAAGGAGGTGACATCCCCGCAGGGGTGCCCATGCGGGAGTTGACACCGCAGGCCCGGAGGCTGCGGAAGGAGCCCCCGAGCCCGTGGGGGAAGTCATCGAGAAGACCGCCGGGGGAGAGGCGGTCACCACGTCGCCAGAGATTGCTCTGGAGGTGGCTGTCCGTTCCCCTGAGATCCAAGACGCGGAGCCTATCCGCTCAGCGCCGATGACGGAGGCTACGTCGAGTAGCCGCGGCGGGATTGAACTTCTGGCCGACGATCTCGTCGAGCCGGCAACGGTGGCCCAGCACCTGGAGGCGATCCGGCGAGCCGAACAGTGGATGAAGGTACGTAGCCGTAGCCTCCCGAGTAGTCAATCCTTTGCCGTTGAGTACTCTTCTTGACTTGAGCTTGTCTTGTGCAGGACGTCGCGGAGCGATCCCGCGAGAAGTCGAACCTGCTGCAAGGTTACGGCGACACCGTGCTCCGAGCCGAGGCCCTGGAGGAGCAGCTCGTGAAGTCGCGGAAGCACGCGGCCGCCATGCAGTCGAAGCTCGACGCCGCCTTCGCCAAGTACCACAACAACATCATGGAGTTGCAGGCGAAGGGCGACGAGCTGGTGCGGAAGAACAAAGGCCTCCGCAACAAGAATAAAGGTATGTCCTCTGACTTGTCGGGTACTTGTTGGAAGTCGTCAAGCCTCTGACCCGTTGTTGTGTTTCCGTGTTGCAGAACTCGAAGGCCAGGTGGAGCAGCTGAAGGCCTCGGAGGTCAGCATGAAGAACCTCTTCTACCGGGAGCAAGAAGCCCGCCGGTACTTGAGCTCGACTACAAGGAGCTCGCCTTCGAGTGCGAGAAGCACATGGAGCCGCGGATTGCCTCTCGACAGAGATCTCGTCAACTGCTACAAATCTTTGCAGAAGTTGAATGAAGATTGCGAGGCGCTCCGAGCCCAGCTGAAGGATCTTGAAGAAGCTGCTCTCCCGATCGCGAGGCTTCTGGTGCCGCACCCGGGCGGCCCCAAGATCGCTCCTCTGGCGGATCGTCTTCGTGAAGCACCAAGCCGGCTGGCCACCTACGTCAAGCACATGGCCAAGTCGATCCCAAAACAAGTCATGGCCTTCATGAAGTCGTACTTCCCGAAGGCTCCAGTGGAGGTGGTCGCCGACGGGGTAGCCGCCAACTGCTCGGATGAGCAGTACGAGCAGATGGCTCCCATCGCGGAGCAGGTAGCCGAAAAGCTGAACCTCCAGTAGCCCTGCATAGGTAGCTAGTAGCCATAGTTGTACAGGAAACACTTGTAATGAATTATTCATGTATCAATGAAATGAAATTTTCCAGCAATGAGTACTCGTAGTCGCGATCTTAGAGTGCGGAGCGCCCATCGTGGAGTAGGTGCGAGTAGTGGAACTCGACCTCAGTAGTCCCGTTGTAGGGAGTAGACAGTAAAGAAGTTGATGAACAATCAAGCTTTATTACTGAAGAAGTACACCTGGGTGGCCAGGGCCGTAGTTACAAGGTAGTCGCCTGGACCCGGAGGCCGCTTACAGCTAAGTGGCGCTGGAGCGGGTAGCCGCTTGCAGCTGGTGATCCGTAGGTAGCCGTGTAGGCTGGATCGCAGATCCGTAGGTAGCCGTGCGGGGCTGGATCTTGGAGTGTGGTCTCTTGGTAGACCGCTGCTAGAGTCCTTGACGCTCGTCGCAGCCCAGGGTCCGTAGGTAGCCGCGCGGGCTGGACCCTGGAGGAGAGTAGTCCGGAGACTTGGAGCCAGGACCCGGGGGGTCGCTTGCGGCGAGGGGTGCTGATGTAGTCGTGTAGACTTGAACCCCGGAGTAGTCATGTGGACTACGCGTAGAATCGACAGAGTTGGTCGACGTTCCACGAGTTGTTGACGTCTTCGCCTTCAAGTGTTTGGAGGCGGTAGGAGCCCGGCCCGGTCACCTTAGCCACGGTGAAGGGGCCTTCCCAGGGGGAGCTGAGCTTGTGGAGTCCTTCCGTGTTCTGGATACGGCGAAGGACAAGATCTCCAACGTTGAAGGAACGTTCCTTGACGTTGCGATCATGGTAGCGTCGGATACCCTCCGGGTACCTTGCCGATTGGACGAGGGCGGCGCGGCCGAGCTTCTTCGAGGTCGTCGATATCAACTCGTCTGCGTCGTCTTCTGAGACGCCTTCGTCGTAGTGCTCCACTGCTGGCGAGTTCCATATGACGTCGGCAGGGAGGATGGCTTCAGAGCCGTAGACCAGGAAATAGGGGGATTGCCCCGTTGGCTTGGATGGTTGAGTCCGCAGCCCCCAGAGTGCGTTGGGTAGTTCCTTGATCCACTTGCCCCCTTTGGAGTTAGCAGCGTCGTGTAGCCGCTTCTTGAGCGCGTCGAGCACCATCCCGTTGGCGCGCTCGACTTGCCCATTGGCCCGTGGATGGGCGACTGAGACGTATCTGACGTCGATCCCACTGTTCTCGCAGTACTCCCAGAACTGGTGGTTGTTGAAGTTGGACCCCAGGTCTGTGATGATGCGATGGGGTAGCCCATAGCGGTGTACGAGTTCATCCAAGAAGTCGAGTACTCTGTCAGCCTTGGGGCATGTGACCGGCTTGACCTCGATCCACTTGGTGAACTTGTCGATAGCCACCGCACCCCTCGTTGAATCCTCCCCGGCGCGGTTGGCGGTGGCCCGATCATGTCGAGCCCCCCAACGAGGCAAAGGGCCGGGTTGGCGGTATGGTGACTAGCTTGTAGGCCGGGACGTGTTGTTGCTTGGCGAAGAACCGGCATCCTTGGCACCTTCTGACGAGTTCTTCGGCATCGCCCAGGGCTGTGGGCCAGTAGAGAGATCGCCGGAAGGCCTTGCTGACCAGCGTGCGTGAGGACGCGTGGTTGCCGCAGACGCCCTTGTGGATCTCCTCCAAGATGTCCTTGCCTTCTTCACGAGGGACGCACTTCATGAGTACTCCAGAAGATGCGCCCCGCTTGTAAAGCTTGTCTCCGACGAGGACGTAAGACTTGGCGCGGCGGACGAGTTGTTCGGCTGCGTTCTTGTTGGAGGGGACCTTCTGCTCGCTGAGGTAGTCGATGAAGGGCTGCCTCCAGTCCACGTCGATCATCATGACCTCCTGCCCGGCTGGTGGATGGGCTGGTACAGTGGTCGGTGGCGCCGGCTCCGGGATGGATGGCGCGTGAAGCTCATGGACGAAGACGCCCGCGGGTACTTGGGCGCAGGTGGATCCAAGCTTCGAGAGGACGTCCGCTGCAACGTTGTTGTCGCGGACGATGTGATGGAACTCGAGACTATAGAATTTGTTCTCGAGCTTGCGGACTTCTAGGCAGTAGGCATCCATGTTCTCCTTGTTGCGGTCCCAGGACTTGTTGACTTGGTTGATGACCACTGCGGAGTCGCCGTAGACTAGTAGCCGCTTGATGCCAAGTGAAGCCGCGAGGCGGAGCCCGTGTAGGAGAGCTTCGTACTCGGCTTCGTTGTTCGAGACCTTCCAAAAGATTTGCAGGACGTACTTGAGTTGTTCGCCCATTGGAGAGATCAGGAGTACCCCTGCGCCTGCGCCCTCGAGGTTGAGTGAGCCATCAAAGTACATCACCCAATGCTCTGGTCGCACGGTGGGAGTAGGTAGCTGGTTCTCCCGCCACTCTGCCATGAAGTCGACTAGTGCTTGCGACTTGATGGCTGTGCGTGGCTTGAAGTCAATGGTGAGGGCGCCGAGCTCGACGGCCCATTTGGAGATTCTTCCAGTGGCGTCCTGGTTCCTTAGGATGTCGCCGAGCGGGTAGTCGGTGACGACGAAAACCGAGTACTCCTGGAAGTAGTGTCGGAGCTTCTGCACGGGCTGGTAGCGAGCCTTGGACTCTGATAGAACCTCGCTGACGAAGTAGACTGGGCGCTGGACCGGGTAGGCGTGGCCGTCTTCTCGCCGCTCGACAACGATGGCAGTACTGACCACGTGTGTAGTCGAAGCTAGGTAGAGCGAGGCGCTCGCCCTTGTGAGGAGCCGTGAGGATTGGCGGCTTCGACAGAAGTCCTTGAGCCGGGCAAGGGCTTGATCCGCCTCTCGGAGTCCACACGAACTTCTCGTGATGCTTGAGTAGTTTGAAGAAAGGGAGGCCCCGTTCTCCTAGCCTCGAGATGAATCCGTTCAACGCCGCCATGCACCCCGTCGGCTTCGGACGTCCTTGATGCTCGTGGGAGCTTTCATGCGTCGGTGATGGCGGAGATCTTCTCGGGGTTGGCTTCAATGCCGCGCCGGGCCGATGATGAAGCCGAGTAGTTTGCCCGAAGGGACGCCGAAGACGCACTTGTTCGGGTTAAGCTTCCGGCGGTACTAGCGTAGCGATGCGAAGGTCTCTTCAAGGTCGTCGATGAGGGTACCGGAGTCCCCGGGTTTTGACAACCACGTCATCCACGTAGGCCTCGACGTTCTTGTTGAGTTGCCGCTTGAAGCGGGCCCGGATGGCCCGTTGATAGGTAGCGCCGGCGTTCTTCAACCCGAATGACATGGTCGTGTAGCGATACGCGCCAAACGGGGTGATAAACGCGGTCTTTTCTGGTCTTTCTCCTTGATTGCGATCCGGTGGTACCCGGAGTAGCGGTCGAGGAAGCAGAGCGGTGTCGCGGTCCGCCGTGGAGTCGATGACTTGATCAATCCGCGGCAACCCGAAGGGGTCCTTGGGGCGGTGCTTGTTGAGGTCGGTGTAGTCGACGCACATCCTCCACTCGTTCGAGTTCTTCTTGCGGACGAGGACGGGGTTGGCGAGCCACTCGGGATGGAACACTTCTCCGATGAAGCCACCGCGAGTAGCTTGGCGAGCTCCTTCTTGATGGCGTCCCGTCCGTCGTCGGCAAAACGTCGGAGGTGTTGTCGCTTGGGGGTGGCCTTTGGATCGACGTTGAGGCGGTGCTCAATCGGCTCCCCGGGCACTCCCGGCATGTCCGTCGGTTTCCACGCGAAGATGTCGCGGTTAGCCCGAAGGAAGCTGATGAGCGCGTCTTCCTATTTGGGGTCGAGGCCGGCCCCGATGGTGGTGGTCTTGCTGGGGTCGCCTGTTCCGAGGTCGACCGTCCTGACGAGTACCTCCTCAGGTGGCTGAGGCTTGTTGGCACTATCAGACTTCTCTGGGATGTCGAGTTCGCTCGTGGCGAGCTTCTTCGACGCGGCGTAGACCTCCATCATCGCGTTGGGTACTTGGTTTGTTGAAGCGATCACCACGGCCTCTGTATCGCAGTCGTGGGAGATCTTCAAGTCCCCTTGGAGAGAGAGTACGCCAGCTGGACTTGGCATCTTGAGTACCAAGTAGGTATAGTGGGGCACCGCCATGAACTTGGCGATGGCCGGTCTGCCGAGGATGGCGTGGTAAGAAGTCTCGAAATCCGCGACCCCGAACTTGATGTATTCGGTGCGGTAGTTATCCTGAGACGCCCCGAAGGTAACTGGCAGTACCACTGAGCCCAGTGGGATAGCCACGTTGCCTGGGACGATGCCGTAGAAAGGCGTGCTGCTCTTGGTGAGCATGGGGGTGACGTCGAGGTTCATCTTCTTCAAGGTTTTGGTGAAGAGGACGTTGAGCCCGCTTCCACCGTCGATGAGCACCTTGTTGAGCTTGGAACCCGCCACTGTTGGCTTCAGGACGAGGGGGAACCGTCCTGGTTCGGAGAAGTTGGTCCATTGGTCCGCGCGAGAGAAGGTGATGGGTACCTCCGACCACCTGAGAGGGGTCGGGACCGCTGGTTCAATGGACATCACTTCACGACGGGTAGCCTTCGCTCCCGCCTCGCCGGGCGCTCCGCCGAAGAGGACGTTGACGGTCTTCTCGGGTTCTTGGAAGTCGTTGTCGTCACCGTCCTTCTTCTTGCCTTTTTGGTCGTGAGGGTGCGGTGGCTCCGGCGTATCCTTGAGTGCATGCCCGAGCCGGTAGCACTGCTCGGTAGTGTGGTTGCCGTTTGGATGCCACGGGCACTTCTCCTTCAGCAGATCCTTGAACCCGCCAGAATTCTTCTTCGAGTTCCCTTTCGGAGGGCGCTGGATAGCCGCGACGGTGTTGTCTGGCTTGCGCTTGCGGTTGGAACCCGAGTAGTTGTTGTTGTTGTTGTTGCGGCCGCGTTGGTTTGCATTGCTTTGCGCCGCCGCCGCCTGGTTCTGCTTGGACTTGCCGCGGATGGCGTCGTACTTGGCGTTGGCCTTGTCCTCTTCATCTGCCCAGGACGTGATCATGTCCTTGAGGTGAGGGATGGACCTGGGGCGGCGACGGCCGAAGTCCTTGAAGGTGCGGCGATGGTAGAGGCCGTCCTGGAAGAGGTCGATGACCTCCTTGTCGGTGACGTCGACGACGGTGGCGCGCTTGTCGAAAAAGCGGCGCATGTACTTGCGGAGGGTCTCGCCTTGTTCCTGCTTGATCATGGCAAGGTCCATGCGAGTACTCGAGCGACCCATGGCGCCCGCGAAGTTGCTCGTGAACTGCTCCTTCAGCTGGTCCCACTTGTCGATCGAGTGCTTGTCCAGCGACTCGAGCCATGTGAGTGGAGCTTGGTCCAGACAGAAGGGGAAGTAGAGGCATTTGGTGTCGCTGTTGCCGCCAGCGTTCTCGATGGAGAGGGCGTAGCATCGGAGCCACCGGATGGGATCTGCTTCGCGTCGTACTTGGTGATCCCCAAAGGCTTGAACTTGTCGGGGAGGAGCAGGTTGCGAAGCCGGGGTGAGAAGGCGTTGAAGCCGTCGCCTTCGCGCGGGTGGTCGACTTCTTCCGCCGCGGCTCCTCGATCTTTTGGCGAGCGTCGTACCCGCCGTGGGAGGCACCGGAGGCGTGGCTCGTTCGCGTGGCCTTGGCCGCCGCGGCGCCGCCGCCTCCCGGCCTCTCTCCGTTGGCCCCGTGGTTGGAGCCGCCGCCGTCGGCCGCCGCCGCCGCCGTCGTGTCGTTGCCGCCGCCACCGGCCGGAGCGTGGTGGGGAACGACTTCTCGGTTGCCTTGGTCTTGCCGTGATGGTCCGCCCGGCGTTGGAGCGGCGGCGGTTTGGATCAGCCGGGGAGGTCGGCTCGAGTACGGTTGGGGCCGGGGGGTCGGCGCCGCGACTAGTAGCTTCATTGTCGCGGGGTTTAGGGCCGGGAGAGGTTGGTTGACTCGTTGTCGACCCGCATGAAGTAGGCTTCTTCGGCGAGCTTGGCGATGACCTCTCCCGGCGCGTATGCCCCGAGCCCGACGTGCGATCGTTGTGATCGACATGAGGCATTGCTCGGGGGGTGGTGTGTACTCGCTCTCGACCGCCTCGAGAGCTTCCGCAAGGTTGCGGATGGGGAGGTTGTCTCCGAGCCGCCGGCGTCGTTCGCCGCGCTTCTCGTTGCGTTCGCGTCGAGCGTCCCCGTTGGCGGTGGTCTCGTCTCGCGGTGTGTTGGCGCACGCCTCGTCCGCGGAGATGTCCTCTAGGTACCGTCTTCGGCCGTGCCCGAGGGTCCTGGGGTTTCGCCGGTAGCCATGAAGACTTGGCGATCGGGGGTACCCAAGCCGGACTCGCAGGGTGCCACCTCGCTTGGTGTGTTTGAGTCGCACCGGGCCGGTGGTGTTCCCTCCCGGAACGGTAGTGAGTCGATGTAGGCGACGTAGCGTGAGTCCTCCTTTGCCGGGGTCGGCGCCAGGGCTTGCGGTCTGGCCGCAGACGTATCTTCCGGCCGGCGTCGATTTTATAACCAGCCCAGAGGCTGGCCCTGACAAGGGAAGCTCAGTGGAGTCATCTTCGGACTCGGGCTCCTCAGGTCCGACCCGAAGTCGAACTCGTAATCCGGGTTCGAGTAGAACTCGGAGAGAGGGCTGGAGTCTGAAACATGGTCGGGGACGGCGTCGGAGTCCGAGTTGTACTCGGTTACGGGCTCCTTGCCGGCCCGACGTGGAGTAGGAGCCCCCGTGCAGGCCCGGCTGAGGACGCGGGGGCCACGCGCGGAGCGCTGGCGTGGTGAAGGGGCCGCCCGCGATGGCCGAGCGGCCGGCTCGCATGCGATGGCCCATGGCGACGTCGGGTTCGAGTTGGAGACGCGACTCGAGCTCAAAGTCGGCGTGGTGGTTGAAGAGCGAAATTTCGCCGAACTTGCCGGCGAGTTCGCCCGTGACGACTTCGGGAAGCGTCACGAGGCTCGTCCTCGGGTTGGGCCGCATGGTCGGCGGCGCCGGAAGGAGCCCGCTTCATCGGCGGTGCGGCACCCGTGCGCCGAAGACGAAGGTGTCGCCGCGGTTGAAGGCGACGAGCTTGGCTTGATGTGGACGGAAGCCGTCGAGTTCGCCATGTGATCTCGAGCGAGAGCCCCTACGTGGCGCGCCAGCTGTCGGTGTTTTAGACCGGCAACCTACTACGGGGAGTACCCGAAGTAGATGAATGTGACTCGCCGAGATCGGTAACTCAAAGGAAGAGACACGTGGCACACAATTTAGACAGGTTCGGGCCGCGAGGTGCGTAATACCCTACGTCCTGTATGCTGCGTAGCTCTGGATTGATAGGGCACAATTACACGATGGTGCAGAAGTGCGCCGTGGGTTGTATGAGAGGAGATTGGATGAAGGGATCGGTCCCTGCCTCGCCTTATATAGTCCGGGAGGCAGGGTTACAAGTCGGAGTAGGGAGAGAGTACTAGTCGAGTACGTCTAGGAGTCCTCTATACAGTGCGGAACATGTACAGCTTCCTAACCGAGTACTACTCCTGTGTAGTCCTTGTGCTCCACGCCTCCAGATGCCGTGTAGCGCAAGCCGGGTAGTCCCAGGGGCCCACCGAGTAGTCGGTCCTGGTACCCACCGAGGTAGTGGGCCCAGGGAGGTCCATACGACAACCATGACCAATCGGTCATTTTGGTCATAGAAGTGGAACTTTTCCATGACCAACACGTTTTTCGTCATAGAAGTGTATTTCTTATATGACCAAGCCAAATGGTCACGAAATTGGTCACGGAAGGGGATGCCATGTGGCACGGCCCATGCTGGCTGCTGACGTGGCAAGGCACGTGCTGACATGGATATGATGACGTGGCTCTTTTACACAGCGCCACGTGTCGCGCTGCGGTTTGTCCACGTGTCGAGCTCTGAATGGTCCACGTGTCGCACTCAGGTTTGTCCACGTGTCGCACTCTGGTTTGTCCACGTGTCGCACTCTGGTTGCTCCATGTTTCGCTCTCTGGTTGGTCCACGTGGCAAATGATGACATCAGTCGCATGGCACATGTCAGATGATGACGTCAGTCACATGGCTGCTGAGGTGTACATATTTTTCATTCATGGGCCATTAAAAATGGGCTGATTTTAGAAAAAGTGATTGAGTGCAAATTTATTTTAGCAAATAAAAATTTAAGCCCATAACATTTTAGCTTCGGCCCATAAAAATTATGGGCCGGAATCATTTCAGTCCACCAAAACTTTAAAAGCTACAGATCCCAAAAATTCAATAGCCTTGTATCTTATCTTAATTACAGCATCAAAATAGGTACAATATCTCAAATAATATAAAAGAGCAATAATAAAAAACTTCTGGCTTCTGCTTGTTCCTGTTAGTCTTATTTCAACCAATGAATCTCTCTAATTGCTTGTTCTTTGCTGCATTTAGATCCCAATCTGAAAAGCAAGTCACAAAATATTATCAGCAAACAATATTTGGAAGTTACAAAATATTATCCTGCTGATAAGCAACCTAGCTGTGTTCGAGAAAAAAATAAGCAACCTAACTAGGTGATTTGTGATGGACGGAGTAGACTAGGTGATTTCCTGGTACACCACCGAGACGATCTAAGCATCCACTCCAAACTGCAAACATATGAAAAAAAGGAGTTTGATTCAATTTAGGAATGCTCAGGACCAATGGTTCAGAAAACACACGTATATGGACCAAAATTCAGAGTAAAATTGCAAAAGATTAATAATTCAAACACTCATGCATCCTGATGCTCCGAGTGACCAAATACAAAATGAATAAGTTTGACAGCACCATGGCTTTCTGGCAATAGTTTTTTCAGGCAAACAAAGAGCATTTTGTTAATTCAACAAGCACATCAAGGTCGAAGCAACATACTATGGAGGCGAGCAAGTAAACAAGTTCCGGAAGTTTAGTAAGAATGGACAAACTAGCATTCAATTCTAACAACATCCTATGTAAATCCAACACAGTGCATTTTCCATAGCCAACATATTGATTTGGCAGCTCTTGTTTATCTAAAAAGAGGGCTTACTACTCACACAGCACACTTCGTTTTGTACAGGATCAGAGCACTAGCAATCTACAGATCATAAATTTCTTTTGGGAGAAACTAAGAATCTTTTCAGAAATGGAGTGCAGGCAAAGTCCAGAACCAACATTGGAATCAAAAAAATGAGGAAGAAATGACAAAAACATCTGAAAGAAATGACTTAACTGTACAAGATCGCAGCGCAACATCCCCGATGGTCTCCGTTAGGCAAAGATAGCTGCTATCTTAATGTACCTCATGATATTAGGTTCACGAGCATATCCGCCAATGCCAATGAAGAAGGAATTGGAAGTGGAAATGAAATGAATAGTCTCACGAGATAAAATTTGTCAAGCAAATGGCAGCACTTGCCAACAAATATAGGGAAAATGGCCAGATTGATTATGGGGGGAAAATGGTCATAAAGCACTCAAGTGTGGCTATTAAAGTGCAAATGGATGAAACCAAGTGCTGCTCCACAGTATTCCGAACAACCACAAAAGCGCAATAGAAAATGTTTGATGTTGCTCACAAATGACAGAAAAAAGGTCCGGTTGCATAATTATCGTTTTAGACTTTCTAATTGATGCTCCACTACCTCGGAACACATTAAAGATGCGAAAAGAAAGCTAACTGCGTAACCAAGTCCCTTCCATCAGCATAGGCAACAATTTGCAACAGCACAGCACAGGCAAAAGCAAAGAGGGTGCTGAATTTACCTTGCAAGCCCTTCCTTCAGTATGGCCAGCTCATGGTCAGTCCAATCCCAAGGCGAACCAGTGACGAACCTGTCCTTTTCCTCATTTTGAGCCTGTTGCCACCACAGCGATCTCGTAACAGCAGGCTGCAGGAAACAAAAACCGACAGCAATCAGCACAGCTCTGAAACACACAGAGATAATAAAATTTTGGATTAAAGAGGCAACATGGATGAAACAGAGGAGACACATCGTATTTGCTCTACTCCAGAAAATTAATTCTGATAAGCATTGTGTGAGAAACCGAGAATGCATGAGGCCTGTTTGGAACATTGAGCTTTCGCTCGGGGAGATGCATTACTGGGTGCATTCAATCGTGTAGCAAGGATAATGCTGAAACCTACTGCTCGGTGCTCATGCCTCCTACGGTCTAACTCCTGCCGGCAGTACGTCCATTTCGTCAAGTAGTGTATAACAAAACTTGTAACAAAACCTCCCGTTGGGTGATGCGAACGCTAAAATGCACAACAAGATCCACATGGTAGGCAACTAATTGCAACATGGATACTCAAGGAAAAATACGCATTATTAAACAAATGTCATATTTCAACGTTTGAGAATGCAGTGAATGCTCAGAACAGTTCGAACACTAAAAATAACTTCTGGCACTAAAACTGCATCACCAGACTGATAAGTCGAATACCAACGCACCGAAATCCTTAAAATCAGAAGGTAGCAAAAAAAACTCTAAGTAGTTGAGATTAGTACCACGTGGCAACTAATTATACATCACTAGACTGACAAGAGAGTGCAGAGAGTGCAGCTGATATAAACTGGTTTGATTCCTCTCGTAATGAACTGCGATACATGATTAGCAGGAGATTATCTCCAACTCGCCCTCCGCAGAGGCTCTGAGTCTTCTAGATTTAATCTCTGCTTATCTCTCAACTCTCAACAGTCCTCCCTATATAAGACTCTCCTAACAGACTTCCTAATTATGTGCCGGCTAACAGATTCGGCAATCCTGCTAACTAACTATCTTATCTTTGGTTTTAATCATGCGCCTGAATTGCTTCCCAAAGAAGCTGTCCATAACAGCAGCACAGAGTTTTGAACCACTTGCAAGACCAAACAGCACAGCCTACTGCTTGCAAACTCAGACAAGAATACAAGATAGCATACATTGCATCTCGTGTGCTAGCCTTAACATGGCTTGATGCATACAGAAGACAAAACAGAGCTTCAATAGTATTTCAAGAGAATAGAATTTAATAAGTTGTGTACTGAAGAAACACAACGATGTCCTAACAATACAAATTTCCAGCTAAATGTTTTTTTCCTTCAAGGTAGAAAATTCACTAGGCTCAACTTTAAGCAGCCAAAATGAATTCACAAGATGCATTTACTATAAAATACACTCCCAAAGGTTTAACAAGCTGAAACAAAAAGTCAAAAGTTAAGAAAAACCAACTAAAAAGACATATATACCAAGTACAACAGCAAGAGTGAGAACACTCCCAATCTTGGAGACCTGTTTCCCACCATTCTTGTAAGATTTGAACCTCTTCAAAGCAACATCCTCCTCCAGAAGCTGCAAAAGCAGCAATGCCATATGTTGACGGTTAATAGTTGTATCAAAGTTCGTTTGTGACTTGCAAGCGGACAAGTCTCCCGTCGTAGTCAAGGGACCCTTCTTCCCTCGAGTGGTGAACCCAAGGTATCGAATCCGTGGAACAATGTGCAACGCAAGGATTCAATCTAGTAAAGCAAAGTAAAGCTATCTAATGAAGACAAGTTGCATCTAATCTACTAACTCATAAAGAAAACGAATCTAATCTAATCTAAAGAGGTAGCAAGAGTAAGCAAGAGATAACCAATCTAGAGAATCTAGATCATGCTTATGTTGTAGCTCCAAACAAGATAGATGAAGATAGAAAAGCGAATCTCATTAAAAGCATCTTTAAATCGTGGCCTTCCCATCCGACTCCGAAAACATCCGCCTTTCGAGACCCCCGTTCTGTCACAACGTATCCCTATTCATGCGGGGAGCTTAGGGCGAGTTCGATGGAACAAGTTGAAATCACTTGGCCGGTCCGGTATGCACCTCTAGCCACCGCGGCTACAAGAGCACCCTATGTAATCTAGCTATAGACCAGATCGTAGAAGAAGCAAAACCAAGAAGAAATCAAAATCATCGAGAAAGCACTTAATCGCTAGAAATCGGATTCACTTACAAACTTCACCATGAATGATTACATGAACAAGATCACCACCGGGCCCTCCCTCGATCTTGATCCTCGCTCCCGAGCTCCGACGTGGTCTTCCATGCAAGGTTCCCACGTCGGCCGTGGGAAACCCTAGACAACTAGCACGACCCTCATCTCCGAGATGGTGTCCCTCAAGCTTCTCTCGTTCCTCGGCGGCGGATTACGACTTCGGTTCTGCGTGGCTCTCGGTCGGGGGGCTATTTATAGCCCGAGAAGCAATTAGGTCAAAGGAGAGGCCGATTGGGCCCCGAATTGGGCCGGGCCGGCCGGCTCCGGGCCGGCCGGCCCGGGCCCACCCGGCCCATCCCGCGGCCTCGCTTCGCCCGTGTTGCTTCCCACGTCTTCTAGATGTTCTCCCCTTTTGCATGTGGGCCCTTGACGTCGGTTTCTCTCCGAATTGGACTCAACTCCTTGTCTTACAAGATTCGAGCACTTTTCCGGTTCGGTCCTCGGAGTTTATCGTCTTCTCGGGCTTGGTCCTTGGGCTCTTGGAGTCATGTTCACTTCATTGCTTGACTTGTATCCGGCTTCAAGGTCTTGTCATGAGGTGCTTAATGAACTTATCCCGAAGTCTTGCTTTCAACGTTAAAACCCCGCGTAAACACACAACTCCAAAACCGACATGCACAAGTGAACTTGTTATACCACGGGGGTTAGTACCAATGAATAAGATACAAAAGTTATGCCAACACCGAAGGTAAACTCATGGCTAGGTTGACGGATTTTCACCGTCAACATCTCCCCCATGCTTAAACCTTGCTCGTCCTCGAGTAAGCCTTCGATGGATATCATCATTGCCAAACAATGTTTAAACCTTGCACTTGATCATACATGAAAAAAAATCATAATGCTCTCAAAAGTTTAATTCGTTAAAGTTCCATAATGCACTAGCCTTCACCTCTACGGAGGGTAGATTCTTATTAAGCTTATCCCACAAGTATTAACATGCTCACAAAGTTTAAATAGATCTCAGAATTTTTGAAATTAAGAGCGAGATAAAGAAAAGAGCTAAACCAAATTCACAAATTTAAATCATCTCGTGTATTGCTCATGAACTCTCATCTCACTTGTCTCTCAAGCCTATATATTCTACTCCTTTCCCTCTCATATATATGTGGTAGGCTTTATATGGAGCTTTGGGAAAGTTTAGTCCTAACAAGATTTTATAAATGAGGTGTTGTCAAAACAAGACAAGCTTCTCATGGTCTTACCGAGACTCGTCAAAAAGGTCATTGGAAAATAATGTTAAATCAAGGAGGGGAAAGAGAAAAATACACACACTTTTAGATGAGTGGACATGTGCAAATGGCAAAGAGTGATCCCGAGGCACAAAGGAAGTCCTCGTTATCGGATTGCACATGGTTGGAAAATGAGAATGGATCTTTTTAACTTGAAGCCTTGAATGCACTCTTAGAGAACCAAGGAGTTCACTTTACGCACATATATTTTTTTCTCTTTCTCATATTTCTCATTCTTTTCTTTCTTTGATTCATTCGTTATATATATTTTTTTCTTTCTTCTTGTGAGACCTTCACCTTGGAAGTCACGTATATCGCCGAATTTTTTTTTTCATTCATCATTTTTTTTAAAATACTCCCCTTTGAACTCTAAAACTGCACCGTACCTACCTCCTCCCCCATGCTTAGACGTTGCTCGTCCTCGAGCAAAGAGGCGAAAAATAAGGTAGGTACCGGAAATATTCTTCCTTGGAGAGATACTTGAAATCTTCAATGTTGGCACCGTCTTGCGATCTTCCTTGAATTGATGATCCATTCTCAACAATAGGTTGTGGTCAAGGAGGTAATCACAAAAGATGATATTTGGTTTAAGGGTGGATATCCGGCGAGGTTTGTGAGATCTCCGATGCGGGGATACACAATGCACGGATAAAAGGCTAGCAAAAAGATAGATACGCAAAAACGAAATGACCAGCTTCTTTGTCTCGGGCCAGAGAAATCATGGCCTGCAATAACTCACTCAAAAATAAATCTTGTACACTAAAGTTTATGCACTCAAATATATATAAGGCTCTGGATAGGTTGAGCAACACACAAGTGATATTTATGACAAGGTTAGCAATATTTTTGAGCATAAAAGACATCTTTAATCTATTCATAACTTAAGAGCACATAAAACACTATGGGTCTTTATTTTAATCATAACCTCCGCTGAAGATTGAGCTAGCATTTAGATAATTTCAGATTTGTATTTTTAAGAGAGCACTAGGTTGAACATGCATAAATCAATTACAAAGATAAACAAAGCGGCAATTATAATCATATATCATCATGGCACAAACTTTGTAACTTTACCAAAGGTAAAAACTTGGTGGTGACATTATTCATGATGAAAATAAAAACTAAGACACATGCTGAAAAATTAAACTAACACTAAAAATTAAAGTAAAACTGAAAATACTACGCAAACATAGGCGCATGCAAGCTGAAAATTAAAGAAAAGGGGGTAAAGGAAAGATAACTAAAGCTCCTCCTCTCTCTAATCTTCCGCCGGTGGTTGATATTGATAGTCTTGGTTGTTGTACCCTTACTTGTAATAGGAATGCACCACTACTCCTATGAATTGTCCGACGGTGCTAGGTGAAGGTGTCAAAGCTCATAAGCGAATGTTGCATTACCTTCACCCATTTGGTTTGCATTGGTTTGGATGGCTGCAATATTTTGCATGTTTCTTGCAGCGTATCCTCCAATGGTGGCCACATTTTGTTGTGGTTGAGGAAGGTGTGCAAATGGCTCCGCAAAGGCTACGTTGGGCACCGCAAAAATGGTGGGGGTATGGCTGCACCACTCCCCCGTGCTTGCATTGGTACACCACCGTAGTAATTTGGCGATGCCGGAATTTCTCCGAATGGTGGAACATAATTTTGTTGTGCACCTCCTTCTTGGGCCATAGAAGATCCTTCTCCTATAATTCTTTTCTTTTATTATTTTTTTTTCTTCGCCGGCACAAGAAGTCCTTCCTCTAACCGATCTTCTTCCCCTCAAGAAAAGTCTTAATCTTCAATCCGGAAGGGGCAAATTCACCTAGGCCACTTGGAAGCCTCCTCTCTCATCTTCACTCTTATATTCTCCTTTCTTCATATATTCCTAGGGAAGTCCCGTGTAGGAGATGATTTGGGTTCCTTGTAATACCCGGTTTTAAAGAGATAGCCAATATGGAGAGGTAACACCCCGAACCAATGTCTTCCGAACTCGATGTTGCTTAACAACACCACCGGTTGATCATAGGTGAGTGGGGTCTATTGGCCACTTGGAAATCAAAGCCAAGTATAGCCAATTCAACTCCGTGTTGGTTATCTTTGTCTCTCTTGTTCTCCCAAAAATCCACTTGCACAAAAGTGACACACTTGGATAATGGGTTCCGGATAGTATTTTTTTCGTTGATGGTCTCTTCCCGTGATCATACTCCAAAAGCCTTCCCATGTGCCTTCATGCACATACTTGTTCCGGAGCTCCCTTTTGAAAGTAGGAGACACTCGCCCATGGGTCTACGATACTAGACATGCAATCGTTTCGAACATGAAAACCAATCTGATCTATCGGGGATTGTGTTGAATGGATCAAAGGAAGCATTGGAGCTCTACTCCCTTTATGGCGTGGTTGCTAGCCTTAATCATTAAAGTATTTTCAACACAAGATGATAGATAGATAATCCAACAAAGTTCGATTACATCTCAAGACCGATTGCAACCCATGGATGAAAGGAGATTACCCCATCAAGGTGCTAGAAATAGCATCACTGATCAAGGTTACCCTTCCGACGGTGTCTTCCTTCTTCGCACTTGTGGGCTCCCTCCAACGGAATGAGAGACTCGAGCACTCCTTCATCAAGGGTATACGCCATGGTCATGAAAATTTCCTAGGCGAATTTCTTGTGGGTGTTTGCCGACACTCCGCTAGAGAATTGCACCGGTGTCCCGTGTGAAACCCAATATGTGGAGAGCTTGGTCGTTGATGTCGACGTTCGCTACAAGCCACTACTTAAGGCGAGCGAGCTTCTTCTCCTCCTCCGTCATGATGACATACCCCTCGGAATACCGCGGAGCATATGTAGGTGGAGCGGATGATCGTGTCAAGTGGTGAGGTTGGACGGGCGGCTCCTCCATATGTTATTGAAATTTGGTAAACCTAATAAACGAGTTTCGTGTGGCCCTCATGCCACCAAGGAGAAGAGTGGTTCCTCCTCGGCGGTGCCGTGTCCTCCTCCATACTCCGAGGAAACTCGGAAACCGAGTGCCTCCTCGAAGAGGTTGTCGATGATGGCTTAGACGACGATGATCCCTTCTTCTTCGGTGAAAAGGCTTGTAGTTTTCCTCCATGATTGCAGCACTCTCCCTCACAAATATATATTCGGGGTTTTCACCCGGTAACAAGGTACACAAATATTATTTTGGAGTCTGGACTTTGAGTGGATTAAGGATTTGATTTGTTGCACGAAACAAACGCGGTGGATGGCTAAGTCTAAGGTGATTCCGGCCTACAAACTAGAGCACACGAACAAAGAGTTGGATGAAAGACTTACCTCTCTCCTCCTCTTGGCTCGGTTCTTCTCTAGTGCATTCATGTTGCTTCGTGATCGCGTACACCTTCCAAACGTTCCCGTCCACTCCTTCGCTTGCATTATTGCTCCTTCCACTTGATGTTTTCGCTTTGACTCACTTCCATACTCCCTTGCCTCACACGCATCCATGATATTCCTACAAAACAAAGCCTTGGCTGCCCCCCATGCTTGTACTTTGCATGTGGTTTAAATATGTTGGAGGGGCATCCCGTGATGTATCATGGTGCATGGATGGTTAGGTTAACTAGATTGCCTCCCTTTAAGTGTGTTTAAGGCTAAGCACTCCTCTAATTTCGAAATTTAAAAATATTTTTCAGAGCCATGCAAGAGCTCAAGCATAAATTTAGAGAAGTTTTTAAACCATTAAAAACAAATGTAAGTCGAAAATATTTTTCGACTACGTCGATTTCGGTCTCACCGGTATAGTTTGCCTTCATTAGTTGAGAGCAAGCTTTTCCCGGCTTGATCATGGGGGCATAGGTTTAGGTCCTAATTTTGATTAGATGAGAGAGATTTTGAATGAAATAAAATTAAGTGAGGCTTAGAAAAATTCTAATCTTAGAGAAACCAAGGATATGGATTTTTAAACCAACCAAAAATCAAGGTTCTAGGTCCACACGAGTCCTACCGCGTGCTGAAATTTAAATAACATCTAGATACAAGTCGTGGCTCTACTCGTGTGTTTTTAGCATGAAAAACAAGTCAACCACAGCACCATAATGAGGGTGAAGGGTTGAGCTAGGTTCTGAATTTTTTTTTTGGTTGTGGTTTCTCGAAAAAAAAGCAAACAATCACATAGGATGGTTCATGTAAAGGGTTTATGATCAAGCAAAATATTCAACCAAGAATTATGTCTCTAATATTGATCAATCACTCTAAGTCTAATGTTTTGCGTAGTAAAATTCAAAACTGAATTAAAGGGACTCGAAAAACCTGGAATCGGGTTGTCCTCCCGGTAGCTTATTCTTGACTCGACGAAACGGGTTGCCTCCCGCCTAGCGCTTCGTTTATAGTCCATGGCTAGACTTCTTCACTTGATTACTTCGGATCAACGCTCTTTGCGGGCGTTGCAATCTTGGGTACCCACTTTGGCTTAGTCAATTTTTTTGGTCTTCACGAGTCCGGCTTTGTCCTTTGGTCTTGACGGATGCAACATCTTCCTTGTGGCTCGGCATCTCGAACTCCGGTCCTTCGGTCGTGATCTTCATGGTCTCTAGTGTGATCCTTCATCTCTCCCGAATGAGTTTGAGTAGCCTTCGCCGTCTTGGGACCTTGGAGTTGTCTCGGATATTCTTCTTTGTTACCCATCGGGCGCCCGGCAAGTTGTCCCACTTGCGTCTAGCATCTTCATCATGATGAACACTTCGCATGTGGATCTTGCCTTGGCAGCCTTTAGGTGTTGAGCTTCTTTCTCCATCTCCATCTTCTCCATCCTCCTCTTAAGTAAACCGATATGCCACTCAAGGAATCCGGCTCGTATGCATTCAGCTCTCGCAATCGTCATGCGGATAGTTGAGACCTTGATCTTGAACGGCCTCCCGGCGTCTTGAAGGTTTATGATAGGTAGATCAACGATGTCCGGGGTGCGTAGCACTCCGGTGGTTGAGGTTGATCTTCCTTTGGACTTGGAGGTGGTGATTCCCTTGGAGATTTTGACGGTCCTTCGAGCTTGTGTTGCACGTCACCTTTGCCTGTAAAGTTTTCCTGGATCATCCACAAAAAAAGTTTTGGGTTTCTTGGAGAGGTAGCCAACCATCTCCGGTTAGGGTTAGTGATAAAACAAAAATCAAACAAAAGAATAATTGGGATTAATCAAAACTAGATTAGATTGACTCTTTTTTTTCTTTTCAAGGATGATCAAACATAAGAGATGCAAAAGAAAATCAAAAAGAAAAACTGAAAGGTAAGCGATACTAGATCGGATCTTGATTGCTTGTTCCCCGGCAACGGCGCCAGAAAAAGGGGCTTGTTGACGGTTAATAGTTGTATCAAAGTTCGTTTGTGACTTGCAAGCGGACAAGTCTCCCGTCGTAGTCAAGGGACCCTTCTTCCCTCGAGTGGTGAACCCAAGGTATCGAATCCGTGGAACAATGTGCAACGCAAGGATTCAATCTAGTAAAGCAAGGTAAAGCTATCTAATGAAGACAAGTTGCATCTAATCTACTAACTCATAAAGAAAACGAATCTAATCTAATCTAAAGAGGTAGCAAGAGTAAGCAAGAGATAACCAATCTAGAGAATCTAGATCATGCTTATGTTGTAGCTCCAAACAAAATAGATGAAGATAGAAAAGCGAATCTCATTAAAAGCATCTTTAAATCGTGGCCTTCCCATCCGACTCCGAAAACATCCGCCTTTCGAGACCCCCGTTCTGTCACAACGTATCCCTATTCATGCGGGGAGCTTAGGGCGAGTTCGATAGAACAAGTTGAAATCACTTGGCCGGTCCGGTATGCACCTCTAGCCACCGCGGCTACAAGAGCACCCTATGTAATCTAGCTATAGACCGGATCGTAGAAGAAGCAAAACCAAGAAGAAATCAAAATCATCGAGAAAGCACTTAATCGCTAGAAATCGGATTCACTTACAAACTTCACCATGAATGATTACATGAACAAGATCACCACCGGGCCCTCCCTCGATCTTGATCCTCGCTCCGAGCTCCGACGTGGTCTTCCATGCAAGGTTCCCACGTCGGCCGGGGAAACCCTAGACAACTAGCACGACCCTCATCTCCGAGATGGTGTCCCTCAAGCTTCTCTCGTTCCTCGGCGGCGGATTACGACTTCGGTTCTGCGTGGCTCTCGGTCGGGGGGCTATTTATAGCCCGAGAAGCAATTAGGTCAAAGGAGAGGCCGATTGGGCCCCGAATTGGGCCGGGCCGGCCGGCCCGGGCCCACTCGGCCCATCCCGCGGCCTGCTTCGCCCGTGTTGCTTCCCACGTCTTCTAGATGTTCTCCCCTTTTGCATGTGGGCCCTTGACGTCGGTTTCTCTTTGAATTGGACTCAACTCCTTGTCTTGCAAGATTCAGCACTTTTCTGGTTCAGTCCTCGGAGTTTATCGTCTTCTCGGGCTTGGTCCTTGGGCTCTTGGAGTCATGTTCACTTCATTGCTTGACTTGTATCGGGCTTCAAGGTCTTGTCATGAGGTGCTTAATGAACTTATCCCAGAAGTCTTGCTTTCAACGTTAAAACCCTGCGTAAACACACAACTCCAAAACCGACATGCACAAGTGAACTTGTTATACCACGGGGGTTAGTACCAATGAATAAGATACAAAAGTTATGCCAACACCGAAGGTAAACTCATGGCTAGGTTGACGGATTTTCACCGTCAACACCATATTAAATACTAGAAAAGAGAGCATGCTTCCAAGGAGTCACAAAAATTATATCATAAAGAAAGTCAACCAAAAAATATGTCAAGGAAACACTAGTGCAATGTATTAAATAACTAAACACTAATTGCAAGATTGTAACATAAACGTACACGGCTTTAATCTGGACCTCTGCTATCTAATGAATGGTTAATTCTAACACAAATGTAAAAGCCAAAAACAAGAAAACATAGAAAGCACGCACAGAAATATGATCTCCACAAAAAAATCCAGGGTATAAGTACTGAAACCCCAAATTACATTTGGATGATGATTTGATTGTATTCAACAAGAGAAGCAAATTTCTACACAACAATGGACAATACAATATTACAGTTAGTCTATAAATAATTAAGTATAGCAAGTTCTCAGCATCTGAAAAAGACATGGAAAAACTGTTGGTGCTGTAGCGCTTTCTTCTTCACCGACAGCGCCCCTGCAACCCCAACCGTAACTGCTACTCGCAAAGGGAACACAGAGAGCAGCAAGCGCCACAGCCAACTAGCCAAGCCAAGCAACCAACCCCCCAGCTCATCAAGCACATTGTTCAACAGTCAATAATCAAGCTTGCAGTTACGAGGGCACGACGCAAAGAATCAGGCACCCCGGCGGCGACCGCACGAGCACACCACACGTGCACACACGACGGCTTACCATCAGCAGCAGCTTTCACATTCAGCCACACAAGCCCAAAGCTACAGACTATAGTAGCCCGGAATGAGATCACCGGAATGGGACGGGCATGTCAACTCTTCTGCGGAAATCCAAGCCCCCAACTCTTCTTGCAGTTTAGGATTAGAAAGCGCTACAACACCAGCAATACAAAGCACATGGAGGTCAGCCATCCTGGACCAGAGGCAAATCTAGACTTCTCTACGCGACCTAACGTCCCCACAAATGAACATCACTCACCCTGCCCTTGGGAAACCTCATATAATCAATTAACCACAGCACCTACGTCGACCAAATCTATCCAGATCAAACCGACGCAGCTCGCGACCCCACGGGCGCAGATCAGAGCTAGTGGCGCCATCTAACTTCCCAAACCCACGACTCGCAAAGAGAATCCCATATGCCACCACACAACAGGCGATCGAAGTACAGAATCGAGGAGGAGACGGGGGAAGAGTTGGGGGTAGGAGCTTACCGCTTTCTCGCGAGCGCCGAGCTCGACGTGGTATCCGCGTCTGGGCTGGAGGCGATGGTGCGGCGTCGGTGGTGAGGATACGGAAGAGCGAGGACGAGCTAGGGTTTCCTTATCCGACAGTGTGAGGATGCGCGCGAGGCGCCGCGGACACTCGCGCTCTCCCGGCGGTAGGGGAGCGTCCACGGGCGGAGAGGCGGGGCGCACTCGTCGGGTCGGGGTGGAGGTGCTCGCCGGTGGAGTCTGGCTCCGGGGGCAAGGCAGGCAGCGTGGTGAGGAATGCCGGCTCGTCGGGTGGCCGCCGCCAGCGAGAACGGGGAAGGGGATTGGATTTTGGGACCCTTGGATTTTTGGTTAGGGCTTGGGAGAGTGACGGCGTATGGGTGGGGAGCAATGGTTTGGAGGTAGGGTTTCGACTGGTAAGGGTATTATATACCAAGGAAACTCGATCAGAACCATCGGATCCACGATTGACGGTCGTAAAGAGTTGGGCTATTTGGGCCACATGGGCTTCTTTGCTTATCATTTTTCTTTTTCTTTTTTCTTTTTGTTGCACAATTGTGAAATAACACAACAATAATTATCTTATGCATACAAATATATTTTTATACATATTAAATGATTTCAGATGAAAACATAATGAATACCAAAGTTGTAGAACTCATCAGGATGTATAAACTTTATTTTGGTTATTTCTCCATCCAACTCTGTTTGAACAATCCAAATTTTGAATTTCAAACAATGACAACTAGATGAAAGTTTTTCGAACACTAAATGATGTCAAATCAAAAAGTGATTAACACCTATGATCTATTCTAGCCCACATATAGGAGATTGATGAAAAATTCAATTGACTTATATGGACAACTCAAACTTGTACTAATCAACTTGTTATAAAATAATGATAATAATACATAAACATTCTCTAGAAATTCTAAAAATTGTACAAATATATTTTTTATATATAACAGTATGGATACAAGTTTTCATCTAGGAGTTTCAAGATTTTTCGAGAGGATTTGCTATTTTCTATCATTTAAATGAATTTCTACGTGTTTACCGAAAGTAATTTAAAATTGACCTATATGTGCATCTAATAAGTTTAAAAAATTCAAAAAAAAATATATTTAGGCGCCTATGGTCCATTCTAGGCCACATCTACGAGATTGACGAAAAATTCAATTGGCTTGTAGGAAATTTCAAACTTCTACTAGTCACCTTGTTATAAAATAATGATAATAATAAATAAAACTTATCAAAAAATTATGTAAATTGGCATAGGATCATTTTATCAATGTACAAGCTTGACAAAAAAGTTTCATAAGATTTTGTGAAAATTGGAGTATACATTGTTCATAAACTAGCTAATCATCACATTGTTTCATATAACTCAACTTAAACTTCAAAGGTTTATACACTAAAATACTTTCTTACTCATGGGCACCTCAAATTTGGACGCAACCTTGTGTTGACCATAACATTGGAGAATATTAAGTTATATTAGCAATTATTATGAAAAAACATGTTTTTATATTCTCTTTTTAGTTGGAAAAGATATGTTGTATGAAAAGCAATCAAGAAATAGTAATTAAGATACAAACAAATGGCACTAAGTAAAACATCTCGATTTTAGAAAAAATTAGGAAAAAGAATCAACCGATTTGGAGTTCGTATGAGGGAGAAAAACAGTTTACAAGTTTTAATCCGAGGAAAAAAAGAGAAATCGGTCCTTCTTCAAGAACACGTGACGAACTGGAATGAACTGGTCGTTTTTTCTTTTTTTCCTCCGATTAAAACTTGTAACTAGTCGTTCTCCCTCATACGAACTCGAAATGAGTTAATTCTTCTTCCCAAAAATTTTTAAAATCATGATTTATTAAGTTATGGTGTTGGATTCAATCATTTCTTCATGCAACAAAACATGAGCAATTCAAATTTTAAAATCCAAGTTTGACTCGGTCAAAACTCAGTCAAACGAAACACGAATTGAACTCGGATGAAAATCTTTTCAACACAAAATTTTCATAAGTTGTCGAGACTAATAAATTTTGTGTAGATCAAATTTCCATTTGAGGAAGTGGTGATATTATGTAATTCAAATATAACAAGCCACTCACATAGTTTAAGGAACTATGTGAGTGACTTGTTATATTTGGACTACATAACACTCAACTTTTTTGAAATGACTTGAGATTTTTTTGGTAGTCATTTGTAGCAAAAATACGGTCCCTCACAAGAACTTATTTATTTTTCCAACATTTATTTTTCTTTACAGGGAATATAGTATAGGAAAAATCCATTGCTTGATTTTCTAAATTGAATAAAAAGTTATGTGTGTTGCATTCATGTCGATGCATCTAGTGGTTCTTGAGTGCAAAAGGTTTAAAAAAATGCGTTTATGAGCTGTCCTAATTTTTCCGAGAATTTTCCAGATTTTTCTGGAACTTATTCCATTTTCCTTGAGCTATTTCTATTGATTAGAAGGCTCTAAAATATTTTTTTCATGAGCTCCAAATGTTGTATTTGGATTGTTCATGTCTTAATCTATCTCTAGGAATTCTCCTGGAATTTTTGTGATTTTTTGAGTATTTTTCGCGCTCTAAAAACATTTTCTGGTGTTTACTGGAATTGTTTTCTCATTGAAAAATAAATTCGAAAAAAACCGATCCTACTGGAACGGGCCGAGCCTGAAGGCCCGACCCGCTCCGTCCCGCCCGCCAAGCCCATCGGGGCCCGGCCGCATGCAGCAGATTCGTCTCACCCCTCACTCGTCAACTGTGACCAAATTTAACAATTTGTCATTGTTGAATTAGCTACTATGACCAAATTTGTATATCGTCATAGAAAGAATAATCTTCTATGACCAAATTTTTTTCGTCACTGCAAAGAGAACTTCTATGACCAAACAGGAAATCGTCACTAGATAATGGTCATAGATGATAGCATTTGTACTAGTGTGAGCTAGAAACACAGGTTCTTGATAGCAAGCTTGAAATTGATTCGCTTAAGGCTAGCCCTGTTGTTTCTGATGAAAATGATTGTGCTGATTGCTCTGCTTTCCTAGCTGACTTGACTGATCTTAGGGAGAAGTATGCCTCCAAGTGTGAGGAACTAGATGTGCTTAGGGTTGAGTTGGCTGAGCTACAATCTAGACCCACTTTGCTTGGTGCTTGCACTTCTTGCCCCGGTTTGCATGAGAAAATTGTTGAGCTTCGTTCTCGCATTGGTTCGCTAGAGGCTGATTTGAAAGTGCCTATTCCTACTTCTTGTTCTACATGTGAGTTGCATGCTATGAAGAATTTGGATCTTGCAAAATGTGTTGGTCGCTTGCAAGATGAGAATGATAAGTTGCGTGAAGCGCTGAGTTGGTTGTCGAGTCAAGAACCTCAGCTTGGTATGATGATTGCCAGCTGCAAGCGCTTTGATGGTTGGGCTTTGGGATTGGATAAGGTTGGTGAGGGCAGGGGTGAGAGAGAAAGGAAATTTGGGAATGTTTCAGTTCCACCACAACCCACACCCAAAGACAAGTTTGCATCCAAGTCAAACCAACCGAGAGAAAAACCGAGTGAGAAGGCAAGTGAAAAGTCTAGTGAGAAATCAAGTGAGAAGCCTTGTGAAGAGCCTCACCCCAAGCCTAAGCCCAAACCAATCCGTTTCCATTGTGAGTTTTGTGGAAAGGATGGTCACAAGAGAGAGTTTTGCTACAAGAGAAGGAGAGAGGCGAGAATGGCTAAGGAGTGGGCAAACAAGGACAGGTACCACCCTTCTCATGGTGTGCCTGAGCCTCGTATACCACTGCCCAAGGGAAAGGGTTTTGTGCGTAAGGTTCCGGCTTGGGGAGAAAAGAGTGCTATGGGAGGAAGAGGTCCTGCTGGAGGAGTGAAACCGGTCAGACCGGTTTTGAAACCGGTCAGACCGGTTTGGAGGCAGCAGGGGGACCAGTTTGGTTTTCGTGCTCGTGATGAGTCTCGGTTTGTTGCAGGAGGTCGTGGTTCTGGTGGTTGGTCTGGAGAGCTTGCAGGTGGTGAGTTTGCTGGACGTTCTCCACCTTGTGATCAATACGAGTTTGGGAGAGGTCGCAGCTTTGAGTCTCAGAGGGGCTACGGACCATGCTTTTCCTATCATGGTAGTCGTACTCCTCCAATGGGACGGGAGTGGTTTTCCCATGGTGGTTCTAGGTTTGATAGGTTTGACAGGATGGATCACAGTTTTGATAGGCGCGGTAGGATGGATTTTGCTAACCCTACTTTTGAGGAAATGGCCCGACACTGGTTTCACACCTTTGGGACTAACCCCAGTGTTGAGTCATTTGCTCGTTCTCGCTCTTGGTTTTCAGTTGCAGGTGGGAGGCCCGGAGAACATTTGGTTGATATCGGGGGTGGTTCTTCGGCTTCATATCCCCGTGGTGACATGTAGGTGCATCACTTTCAGGGATGGTGGACAAGGATGATGAATTGTGAAGAAATGATAAAGGTAAGTGTTTTTGTGACCTTCGAGTCTGTGGCCTTGGTCAAGCCACTTGGTTTGTTTTGCTCCTTCTCTATCTCATGTGTGTAGGGTGAGCTTTGTATGCTCTTTGGCCCTAGTGCATGTGTTTCGGGGAGCTTGTGAGTTTTGTGCTCCTTTGCTCTTTTGCCGGTGGTGTCGAGCCCTTTTTGCCTCCCCTCGAGGAGCCGGTGGTTTGTGAGCTTTGTGTGTGGGAGCTCCTTTGTAGCATATGTATAGCTTTCCTTTGTGCATTTCTTGCATTTGGCATGGCATATGTAACATGATGTATAGGCATCCTTGTATCTTAGATTGCATGCATTTTGTATCATATGCATTGGTTAGGAAAAGCTTCTCTCATATACATTGTTCACCATGATGTGCTATATATGATCGTGTGAGCTAGTTTGGTATGCTATGGTTAGTTTGGCTTAGCTCTTGATGATCTTGATTTATATCCACGGTTGATGGCTATGCTTTTGAAAAATGTCACATATATGCTCTCTCATGTGTAAATACCTCTATATGATCTTGACATGTTTTAGTGGCTTGGTTATGCTTAATTTGTGGTTGGATAGCTAGTTTATTGATCATATGGGGCCAAAGGCTCATTTACCATCATGAATGTTTAGCCCTCTTGCTTCATCTTATGGAGGGGCATAAGTTCCTTTTTGTCGCAAAGACATTTCATGTACCATTTATAAATATGAAAATGAAATGAAAAATGCTTGGAAAATATGCTCCCATGTCATATGTGCTGAAATTAATTTGCTTTGGGTGCTAAACCGTTGCATGATGCCTACCAATGAGAAGTCTCATACATAGAAGTAGGCACATGACTCGGTGGCTTTGACATGACTCCGAGGTGCTTGTGGGTGTTTGTGATGGTCTTATGATTAGAATGGTTGTCCTAGCATGAAGTTTGTGTGGCTTTGCCATTTTGACATGTTTTGCTCATGTTTAGGTTTTTGCTTGTGAGAGAGTAACTTTTCGCAAAATTACTCAAATCCTTTTTAGCCTTGTCCAATGGTTGTAAAACTTGGTGATCATGTAGTTAAGGTCATTACGAACCTGTAGAATATCTAACTTGCTCGTTTTGACATGTATACCATCTTGTTATGAATTTTGTATACTTGAGAAGCTCTAGGTTGCATTTGTGCCTTGATTCATGCATTGGCAACAAGGGGGAGAAAGGAAGGTGGAGAAAAGTTGCTTTGTACCCCTGGAACCTATCCCAAGTGTCAAGGGGGAGCTTGTGCATTTCTTTTGCATTTTTGGCTTTTGGGGTGTGGTCTGCTGTGTGAAATCGTCCTGACCGGTTTTGGAAACCGGTCTGACCGGTTTTGGTGGAACCGGCCTGACCGGTTATGGGAACCGGTCTGACCGGTTTGTGCCCAGAGTTGGCACTTGTGCAGGGGGAGCTCTTGTGTGCTTTGGTGGTTTATGCTCTTTGCTTGAGCATGGTTTTTGTCTTGGATGTGTCGAGCCGTTGCCCTTGCCTAAGGGGTCCGAGGCTTGTCTTCTTCAAGTGATCTCGTTCTTTGCCTTTCTCGGTTTTCGATCGCTTGTTGGAGTTTTTCTTTTTGTTTCTTCTCTGTTTTCCTTTTCTCTTTATTTACCAAATGTGTGTGTTGTCAATGCACTCATCAAGGGGGAGATTGAGGACCATGTGTGGTTCCAGAAACGGTGGATGGTCGCTTCCTTGCGTGATGAATGATTGACAACGTTGTGTGGACTGATTCTTGGCTAAGTATTGCAGGTGCAGGTTGCGGCTTGACTCGTGTTGGTGCAGGTGAAGAACAAGCGCGAAAGATCATTGCCGGTGAGGCCTCCAAGTGTGGAGAAGACAAGTAGGCTTCGTTCGAGGGACCCGGTGGCCAGCGGGGTCGAGTGCGGGCCGCATGGTGGCAAGAACAACAAGATGAAGTCGGTGGACGGTTTTCTTGGTTGAGCCACAAAACCAAGGTCGAGCCGGGACTTCATGGGAGCCAAGTCATGAGTGGTGATTGGCGGAGGCTACATCAAGTTCGCGGGGTTTGCGGTGGTTCACCAGAAAATCATCGGGTTACTCGGTTGAGCCACAAAGCCGAGGGCCGAAGACCGGGCGTGGTCTGCTCGGCCAAAACCGGCCCGACCGGTTTGGAGAACCGGTCTCGACCGGTTTGGGGTCGCAGGGCGCCGGAAGCTTCGAGGCGGAGGACACGCGTCGGGATCGCAAGGCTTGCGTCGAGGCTACGCGAAGTGCGGTCGCCGGGCATCCGTCCGATGAAGATATTCCGAAGATTTCCAAATCCGCCCTTGAGGGGCATGTATCTCTAGTTATTAGTGAAGGGTAGTTTAGTCCTTTGGGTGCCTCCATATATACTCATTGAATGGGTGGATGGCAGCCATCTCTTGGAACCCTAGCTCATTTGTTTTTCCATTTTCCTTCCTATTTTCCTTAGGTTTTCCATAGGACTAGCAAGAGAGCTTCATGGAGAGATCTTGTTGAGAGGGATGGATGATCGGGCGGCTTGCTAGACCTTGTATGAACCTTTGTTTCATGTATAGATGATTCGGCGTGGTTCCTCAAGGTTTGGATGTGTTTTCCCCGGTTGTTCTTGGTGGTGATTTTCGGAGCCCTCTCTTGGTGATTTCTTTGGGTTGTTTTTGGGACCTTTCTCTTGGGGATTTGATGGGGGAAATTTGTGGGAACCCTTCGTGGTTATTTGGGCTGTGATTCCCCTCCCAAATTTGTGAGTAAAGGTGCTCGATTTTGGGGTTTCTTGAGTTCTTGGGTTGGAAGCGCCCTTGGCGGGATTTCCTTGATTCCTCCTTTTTGGACAAGTTTTGGTGGGATTAAACTTGGCTATGGACTCCTCATGAGGTGTTCCTAATATCCCCAAAGTCTTGTTCAAGTCCGTGGAGCGATTCGGGAGATCGAGGTTTGGTTTTGGGTGAGTTGACCCGCGGGCTGTGTTCTTCCCGACTGTCCAGGCAAAACCGGCCTGACCGGTTTCCCAAACCGGTCTGACCGGTTTCGCCCTGTGGGCTGTCGAGAAAGGTTTTTGAGCAAGGAAGTCTTTGCTGCTCCATGGCTTCGTTTGTTCAGATGTGGAAAGGCTTTTGAGGCGTTTGGGGTCTTTGGGGAGTTTCTGGACAAAATCGGTCTGACCGGTTTGCCAAACCGGTCTGACCGGTTTCCCCTGCCTGCGTGAGGCTAAGTCCAACAGAAGCGGTCTGACCGGTTTCAGAAACCGGCCTGACCGGTTTGGGCTGCCAGCAGCCGTGTCGTGTGTGGTTCCGCTGTGTGTGTGTTGAGGCTGTTGGTTGTGTCTTGCTCCTAGGTTCAGTAGCACTCCAGTGGCTACGTGAACTTGGCAAGAGAAGCTTGCGGAGGTGCACAAGTGAAATTGGGTTCATAGGTTGAATTCTTGAATAGAATTTTTATCGGCTCTCATTCACTCCCCCCCCCCCTCTCTGGTTCGCCGATTCGGTCCTTCAATCCGCCCCGGCGACGCTGGTACACTAACCCTCATCGCCAACCAGTGCTCCATTGTCCAAAATGCACCTGGCTCAATGAATATCCATACGCCCCGACCCCGGCCCCCTTCTTCCCCGATTTGAGCTCCACCGCCACCGCCCGCCCGTCCTTCCCCGCCGTCGCGCACATGTCGCACTACGCCGATTTGTCTAGAGGTGCACGTGCGAGGAGCAAGGTTCAATGTTGCTGGAGCAACTGCAATCACTCCATCGGCTTGGATCCAGTCAATGAGTTAAGCAGCTTTCCACTGGTCCCTTGCCCGGAGTGTGGTATGGCTCGGGTGGTGGAGGGGCGGACACAGAAGGAAGGTGAAAACCACAATCATCTTTATTTCAAGTGTGCAAGGAACTCGGTGAGTAGTCTACTGTGTTTCCCAAATATGAATTATGGTCCTTATGTGCTTTTGATTTGCAGCACACAAAGAATTGTGGATTTTATCGTTTCCATAAGGAGTATCTCCAGATGCTGAAGGATGTTGGCGTCATTGTTTTTTGACCATCGAACTGGGCAGACACGGTCGATAAAGTAGATGATTCAGTGGAATGTCAAATTGGGACCGACGAGCAGAGGCAAGCACTGGAGGAAGAGAAAGAAAGCACTGGAGGAGAAGATGGACCATGTGATCTGGAAGATGAACTTGATTATTGTGGCCGTTGTTTGTGTAGTATTTGGATGTTTACTGAGGATGTATGCTGCAAAGAAATAATTCTGATGTCAATAGTGGTGCTTCTGCTTCATCTGCGTGGATGAATGAAAAATATGTCACAGATGACAAACTTAAATGTATGAATGAAGAATGGATGGAATGACAATTGGATCACAAATCTTAATGTGTCACATATCACAGAATTCATCAATTCATTTGTGCTGACATTTCATTGCAGCACGAGGCAAAGGTGACGTGGATTAACACAAACATATTAACAAACTTCTGGCATAACTCTGGTGTACACATTGCAATTCATTGTAAACTGCTACCATATAATGACACAAATCGAGTAACAAACTTCTGGCATACACATTGCAATTCATTGTAAGCTGCTGCCATAGACATTGCAATGCGTTATAGGAGACATGGATTGATCTACCCGCGTCTCTTAGATCTACTAGTTCATCACAAGTTCAACAAAATACACAGGAGGAACACAATAATAGAGGATCTACTAGTTCATCACAAGTTCAACAAACACATAGGAGGAACACATTAACAGAGGAACAAATTAATTAAGCAGAGGTAGTTGCCGCCCGAGGAGCCCCACCGTCGAAGTCGGAGCCGGAGTCGTCGAGGCCGCCATCATCGCCTCCGTCGAAGACGCCATCGTCGCCGCCATCATCATCGACAGGGTCGAGCACACCTCTCTCAAGGTCCCCAGCCAAGATATGGATCTTGAAGGTGTAATCCCTCACGGGCCTATGCAGTGGATCATTGGGTCTTGGGACCGCGAGATGAACGGTCACCCGTCGAAGCTTGTTGAAAGCTTCACGGAACAAGTTGACTGACCAACTGGCTTCGTCAGTAGTTAGTGCAGGAGCAGAAACTGCCTCCACGGGCTACGGCGCCGGCGCCTCCTCGGGCGGGGGCAGGGGCGCCACCTCGGGCTCGTTAGGCGGGGGCGGCGGCACCTCCTCGGGCTCCTCGGGCGCTAGCACCGTCCCCTCCTTGATGAGTTGACGGCGACGACTTTCGTCGTCATCCTCCTCCTCCCTCCTCCGCTTCCTGGACGGCTCGCTTGACGATGCCATGCGCGTGCTTGAGCAAGAAGAAGCTCTTGGATTCACTTCTTGGTGGCTGGAGACGATGGTGTTAGGGGTTTCTTGGTGTTGCAGTTGACGAAGTTCTTGGCCGGTCGGGGCTTTATATTGACAAGATGGGGAACCGTCAGGCGGCCGATCACACGCCTCGGAACCTGTGTACACTCAGGAGAGCTCTTGGCCACAAAAGAGACATGTGGTCACAAGGAGACGTGTGTCTGTTCATATTTTATTCAAATACCAAATGCCCAACTATGAGTTGTTCGATTCTAAAAAACTATGAATTGTTCGTATTTTTATTAATTTTTAGGTGTTGTTTTATGGGCCCTAATTTTTGAGGGAAGCAAGTGTCATTTCAAAAAAAAAGTCAGGCCCACGCATCAGCGTCAACAGTAAAGAAGGTAACAGTTGCCATCCCACGCACCAGCCAACAAAGCGACGCAGGCTAGCTAACCCGCGTTGGCAGTGACTATCCATTTTGCAAAATGAATATTCAACCGCCCCGACCCATTCCGTCTTCCCTTCTTCTTTCCGAATGGATAAGCGCAACACTTTCCTTAAAAACGCAGCACATGACGCTTTCCTCATTTCTCACTAGGGTGAGAGGAGGCATGGAGACAGAGACGACGATGAGCGCCGGCGAGGGGCCAAGCAGCGGACGACCCCACGCACCTGATATCAAGGAGAATCGGAATGCGAAGCGGTGCCGCAACTGGACCCACACGCGTGCTGGTGAGATGGCGACGAAGAGGGAGACGACGATGAGCGCCAGAGAGCGGCCAAGCGGCGGTGGAGTGAACCCAATGCTGGAGATGAGGGTCCTCGACTGGATCCTCTCAGGTTCTGATGAGGGTCCAAGCAACGGGGAGGAGCGTGTCGGCAAGGGGGTAGTGAAGTGGGCGAGGCGCCTGCCTCATGTTCGCGAGAACAAGTGTCTGGCAAAGACGAAGAAGGGTCGAGGAAGGAGTGAAGGTGTAGAGGACCTCATCTCTAACTCTGGCAATGACCAAGACAACGGCGAGACAAGTTTCTTTGAATCTCACTGCCTTTTTACTTGTTCTATAGCTTGAGCTTGAGCTTGATAAAGTCAGTGCCTATGATGATGTCTTTCATGTTTGTCATGATCTTATACCAAGTTCTGAGGCAAATCAGTTCTCAACTAAGTTCTGCTTTTACTTGTCACCCTGCTATGAAGCCTATGATAATTTTCAATTCTTATATAATTTTCCTATGATGATTACTGTTCCTATACTGCTCCAAGTTCTGAGGCAAATTAGTTCTGAACTAACTATGTTATTCTTATACCATGTTTAACTCTATTTCAGGAAAAACTCTATGAGTCATGAGCAGAGCTTGAGTTACTTCTAAATCTTAATGTCTGGGATTATGTGAAACCTGAGTTTGAAAAAATCACAAAAGAAGTGAACATCCTCATCAAAAAGGCTAAGCACATAAGGAGGTACAAGTATATTACATAACAGAATCTTGAGCCCATTGAAGGTGCGCTCGAAGGGCTTCAAGAATCCTTTGTTGCTTACGAAGAGGCTGCAAAAAGAGCCAATCTTGATGGGGCATGAGGAAGTTCAAGCTTGTTGATGTGCAGGGTCAGATAGCCATACTTTTGTGGATGTTTAAGGGGCATGCTTTTGTTGATGTGTATGGTCAAATAGCACAACCCATAGTAAATAATTAATGTGATGGACAAGTTAATTCCTAGCCTGATGGACAAGTTAAGTTAATTGTTTGTGATAATTATTCTTTATTCTTGTGGACAAGTTATCTTCATCTAGGTGGACAAGTTATCTCTCTTATGATGTATGTTTTGTCTCAAAAGATATATGTGTTGATTGTGCATGTATGTCGAAATGGAAGCAATGACAGATCGAGCTGACCTGTCAATGAAGACAGACTCAAAGGAGACGTAGATTCGCAAACCTCTTTCTTGACAAAGGAGATACAGATTTACAAACCTCTGTCTCCTTTGTTCACTATCGCCGTGCTCTCACTTCACGGCAGTGAAGAGTGCTATTAGACTTTAATTATTGAGCCCTCAGTCTAGTAACGGGCGTCAAATGGTCATCGGTAACGGACACTAAAGATGATTACCAATACAGCATTGATCGGTAAATGGTCATCAGCTTTGGACTTAAAGGGCCCGTTACCGATAGGGCATTGATCGGTAACAGACTTTACGAGCCCGTTGCCGATAGCTTTAAATGTTGTAACGGACTCGGTTTAACATCTGTTACAACGAATTCATGTAACGGGCATTTAAGAAGCCCATTACCAGAACTCCACATTGGTAACGGGTGTAGTGGACGCCAGCCCCGGGGTCGGGCTGTCGCGCTTATGGGTAACAGGCGCCAAACAATAACCATTACAAATGTGGGTGCATGTAACAGGTGTTAAGGGCTTGTTACAAATGTTGCACGACCTATTGAGGTTTTCACGTAGTGCAAGGTGGAGAATTAGTAGCACCTGTATGAGTACCAACCACATGACCACCTATTGTACTATCCCCAATGAAATTGCGTGGTTTAGAGAGAAGCAGCTCAGAACGAAATCAAACTCCAGTATTTTGATGTAGCTCAGAGAAAGGAAAAACAGTTTCGTCAAAGATAACATCACATGAGACATAAACTCACCCTGTTGAGATGTCAAGGCACTTGAGCCTTTGTGTAGGTTGTTGTACCCAAGGAAGGTGCATCTCTTGGATCGGAACTGGAGTTTTCTATGATTATAGGGCCTAAGGTTCAGCCAGCATGCATAGCCAAACACATTAAGTGAAGCATAATTAGTTTTTTCGTTAAAGAGGGTCTCTAGGGGCGTGTTGTACTGAAGCAGCTGAGTAGGAGTATGTTGACAATCGATTTTGGTACACCTAGCTATGAGTTTACCATCAGCATTTGCACGTATTTGATATTCTAACGAATTGTACTAACCCCTCAGAGGTATGAAGTTCACTCTTGCATGTTGATTTTGGAGTTTGTTGTTTACTTAGGAAACTAGCGCTTAAAGGGAGACTTTCGGGATAAATTCATCAAGCACTTCAAGAGAAGATCATGAAGCCCGGCACAAATCAAGACATATCATGAACATGACTCCAAATGGCCCAAGGACCGAAGCATGAAGTCGTAAAACTCCAGGGACCTGAACAGAAGATGTTGAAGCTTGTGTGACAAGGAGCTCTATCTAAATCGTGGAGAAGACGACGTCAAGGGCCCACATGCAGAAGGGAGCAAGTCAGCAATTGATCGAGAAGCATCGGGGAGCGAGACGGGGCCGAATCGGGCTGAAACGGGCGTGGGCCGGTCAGCCCAGGCTGGCCGGAATGGCCTGTTCCGGGCCCGGTTCGCACCCCCCTTTGACCTATGTGCTCCTCTATTTATTGCATTTGCCTCCATCGGCCGCCACATCCATCCATTCATTAGAGAGCCGCTAAGACGAAAGAGAAGCACCAGAAGGAAGCCGACGGCCACCGCAAGTCCTCAAGTAGCCTAGCAGATGGCTTAGGCCATGCCCTAGCCACCATGGTTGGCCCTGCATGGTGAAGCCATGGTGGAGTTCCGGACCCGCGACTTGAATTTGTCAAGTCGTTGTACCTTCAACATTCACTGGTGATGTAGTCATATCTTGTTCTACTTTGATCTACATCGATGACTGCTTTATTCATATGTATAGCTAGCATATGTGTTTAGTAGGAATAGATCTAATCGTGGTGGTTAGTCTATCTCTTGCGGATACATCGTTGTAGTGCACGGACCTAGGTTGTTGTTAGGTGATGATTATCCTTGCGTAGTGATAGTACGGTGGAGGAGAAAACGGCGAATGAACGTGCATCGGACCACTCCATATAGGGTTACTCCATATCAAGTGTACTCCTTATCATAGTATAGGATTAGATTGGTTTGTCACCTTGGCCGGAACGGCAACGAGAAGATGATAGGCTAGCCTTACCTTTTGGATGCTTACCTTTATGGCTAGCTGGATGTGATCCATACATCCTTTCATGTATGTTTAATCTTTATGCAATCAACACTTCACATAGGGTTAGACCGGTAGGTCAGATAGAGAACCTTAGTGGTTTGCTTCCGATCCTTGGATTGACTAATCTAGGGAGGACCCTCCTAGGTGAAAAAGGCACCAAGTCACCCGTAGGCTTGCGGTGAACTTGAGCACGGTTTTGCACCGTCAACAAGACCCTTTTTCTGGCGCCGTTGCCGGGGATCGGCAACTCTAACCCTAGGGAGATCTATCTTTCTTTTAACTAACCCTAATTTTATCATTGCATATACGCTTTCTTTCTTGTTTGTGTCCTTGAAAGTAGGTGGAAAACTAGACACAAAACGATCGAGAAAAGTTTTCAACATTCGGACTTCAACAAGTCCAACCTCGCTCAACTAAGTTGATGGCTACACATGATTTGCTCTTTAGTGGTAGGTGCTAACCTTGGTTAGTGGCCCAACATCCGCTATTGAGCCCCCACCCAAAGCAAACGAAGATGAACAAGGTATGCATATGTGTCATTTAAGTTTTTAGACTAATGTCTTTTGGAGGATTGTTTGTTCAAGCTATAGGTTTCGGAAACGACCATGTCAAGCACGATGGAGAAGGATTCCATTACCATCAATATCATGCAGTGATGGTAATGATTTTTGAAGCCAAGGGATGCATGACATGGTGCCCTAAAAGACTTCAAGACGAAGACTACACGTACATCTCCGGATCGATGGACAAAAAGATAATGATGTCATCAAGATGCTTTGCACAACCTCAACAGAAAAAACAATTGGATATATTTGGATTTTCAGAAGATCCATGAAGTCTATGTTCCATCGAATCAAGCGGAAAGGTAATCGGAGGTTCCTACAAGCGGATATGGCCGAATCACCGATGGTTGCACATGCTAAAATTCTGGACAGCAAGCAATGCTGAAGTGAAACAGCCATAGCTCCCTCATTCGGACTCCAATTAAGGCGAATGAGTACACTTTGGAAAGGTAATTTTATAAATTTTTCAGTAGAACTATATTATGGTATATGTTCTATTTTGGATGCAGGGGTAAACCCATGAAAAAGAAGCAGCAACAAGGCGATGACGACAAGATAGAGGAGATGGACATGGTGACAATAAAGAGAAGATTGGGTAACGGTTCCACAACACGTACATGACGAAATTCAGAAGCTAAGGACTAAAACAAACCCTCTAGATCTATGATGAATGAAGACACAAGAGGCACCACTCAACACATGATGATGTTGGAAGCGAACCGCTACCAATTTCGTAAGGCAACATCAAGCTGCATGGCTACATTGGATTCTCACACAAGTAACCATGGTTTCAAAATAATAAAAAGGTACGCGAGAAAGTCGAGCTCTATGACTTTAAATGAAGCACTTTGCGGGAGGCAACCCGATCTTTTTATACATCTATATAAACTATGACAAGTCTACAATGTATTCTTTATTTGAAAACTTCAAGCAATATCGTACCATTACTCTAATAAATGTCACAACCACATTTTGTATGCTTTAATAGATATTGAGTGAGCACTTTGCTACTTGATTTTTGGAAAAACTTGTAGACCTCTTATTTTTGTGTGCTTATTAGTGTTCAGAGTATTTTTATTTGTGTTTTTAGAGAAAAATATGAAGCATGATCCCTTTGATTCTAAACTTGTGGCTAGTTAACTTAGGCTAACTTTTGCTTTTGGTTTAGATCACCACCATATTATGTCATGTCATTTTGTTTGTTCATATCATGTTGCACTTCATTCGACATTGTTCTCCACCCTTGCATTTTGTTGCATGATGCATACCATATCTAAAACCCTTTTTTTTAAAAAATACATCTTTGCCTAAACCTTCCTATCAAACCACACCTAGAACCTAGGCCAACAAAGGAAGGATCGACTTATGTCAAGCTGACCAAGTCTTTCTTTATCCCTCCTCTAATTAAAAAATTTGACTAGCCTCATCCTAAACCCTTAAGGAAAACCCCTCATACCTTTCGTAATCCTAAAACCATAGATTTGTTTCTCATCCGAAAATCTAACCCTTGCTTTTCCTCTTTTTCAAAACCACCTTAGATCAAATTTCTTCACCCGACTTATCTTTTCAAAATTGTTATCTTAAGCCAAAAATATAGGATACCCATAATCCTTACCTTAAAACCTTGTTAGCATGTTTGGTTAGGTCTTATCATAAAAGGTTTTATTGACAAGACTCTACCTCTCATAAAGTGACTTGCTTGTCATTATTGAGGAACGACATCGAAAGACTTTTTCAAACATTGCTACCCATTTTACTAACTCCATTGCATTTGCATTTTACATCAACCCCTTTGTTCTATCATGCATAGGTTAGCTTGGTTTCTTTGCGAAACTTTTTGATGAATGCTTTATTTCCATAATGGTGCTTCGTGGGCACGAGGAATTTTCTTTTGCATTCTTGTGTAAACATGGTGTTTAGGCATGATTGGAGACCCCATCATTCAGTTTTATATACCTTGCTATCATATTGCATTAGGTTGATTTATAAAATTTGCAATGCGCTTTAATTTTCTTGCGGCATAAAGAATTGTTAACCTTGAAATGAACATGGTGTTTTGACCTTGGTTAAATCTTTATGGTTATATAGAAATAAAGCAATCTAGTTGTAAACATGGTGTTTAGAACTTGGTGCAAACATTGTCATTGTTTATATCCCTTCCTTTCATTTGCATTTTCACCTACACGCATGTACACTCATTAGGTTCTTGCTATTCTTTTTACTAGGTAAGCTATGCCACAAGTTAAGATCTTAGAGATGTATTTGGTTTGTTGGCAATTGTTTCTACTCCCGACCATCACCCCGGGGGTAGAATGTGCATTTGAATTGTTTTGTAGGCATGAAGAAGTATTCCCATGAGTTCTTGACCAATTGCAATCAAACTCATTAGTCATCTACAAGGCTTGAGAGGGAAGTTGTTGTTTCCATCAAGATTTGAGCATGTGTTCAGAGGTGTAAAATGAAAGAAAAGTTAATATTCAGAGGCTCCTTAAAACCTTCTTTCCAACGCATCAAGAATCAACTATTTTGAAGACTCATACAAGGAGATATTACAGAAACATTGAGCACTGCGCACTGAAATTAGCCTTGGACAGATTGCATCGCCGGAGTAAAATAGACACGACTCTCTTGTTCGGAACCCGTTTCATGCGTACGATGGCTCGTTGGAAAGATAATTTCATTAACTCCAAATTGGAGGGGTGTTTTAGTACATGTTATGTTCTGGAAATGAAAGGAAAATTGTGGAAGATGATGCAGCGACAAGGACGGGATAGAAGCTGGTGATGACAATATGACGAGGGATTGGGACCATGGCTTGATGATAATAAGAAGTTGAAGGATAAATGAGTCACAAAGGAAAGAAGTGAAGATGATTCTCAAACACATGACAATAGGGAATTACAAGCAATTCAATTTCTTCCACACTTAGCTACACGCTGAGCATGGGGGAGGATTTGAAGGACGAAAGGGAAAAAGGCCACGTGGAGTACAAGGATCACCTTCAACACAGGATGCTCATCATTATTTTTCCATGCTAAGCACAATGCCTAAGCATGGGGGAGGCATCGCTGCACTTCATTACGATCATCGAAAAGGACGTTAACTCGCCCTTAACTTTATCTTTGTTCATCACCTTTTAAATGCTTGCACATATATGCTTTCAACAATAGACAACCTTTGTATCAATCTCTCGATCAATAACATGGCTACTAGGAGGACAACCTAGGTTTGTTAGTTTTATTTTTCAATAAATGAATCACCATCTCTTTTTGAGCTTACCACGATGATATCATGTGTATGCCTTGCTTATGGAAAAATGATGAAAGTTGTCGCTTTGTTTTACTTGCATGATGTTTTATATGACATGGCCTTTTGCTCTCTATTGAAAGGAACTTAAATTGAATTAAATACCGGCTCTTTCATTTGTGGAGGTTAAGTGACTAAATTCTAGACCCACATACTTTTTGTTACTCTTTGATTTAAGTTTACCGATGACCTATGCCTTGCACTTGTTTTATTTAAAATCATTATGCTATCTACATTTGTGAATCTCTTGCAAGGCTCTACCTACCAAAGCCTATACACATACAAGTATTTTCATAATATAACCTTTAGTTTGCAAACTTATATCTTAATGAGTTGGATTAGGATTGATTTCTATGGTACGAGACTAAGAAGCTGGTCATTCCTTTGTGTATCTTTTTCATGCTAGTCATTTTGTCCATGCATTGTGAGTTTCTACATTTGAAGTTTCACAAACTTCGTTGGGCATCCACCCTAAACCCAAAACATCTTTTTGTGATTACCTCCTTGACCACAACCTAAATTGAGTATGGATGATCTTTCGACAAATTTTCTGAAGTTTTTTCTGGCAAGATTTCAAGACATATAACATATGGAGGGACTCATCAATGATCATGCAAGTTTCGACATGGAGGATGACCTTGAAGATTTAAAAAGATTTATAAAGGAATAAAAGGATTTTGTACTTCTCTAGCAGCCATAGGTTCCCTCACTTCTATGCTCGAGGATGAGCAATCATTTAAGCAAGGGGGGACTGCTATAGCAAGTACTATATTGCTTAAAAGTTCGGAGGAGCATAAAAATGATGAATGAAAAAAATAAAAAAATGAGAAGAAAAAATGAATGAAGAAAATAAGAAAAAAAGGAAGAAGAAAGAAAATAATAATAAAACAAAAAGAGAAAAAAATGCTCCTCGATTCTTTTTCGCTTTCATTAAAATCTTAGAGAGCTTTGAAGATAAGTCCATACTCAATATTTTCCAACCATGTGCAATCCGATAACGAGAACTTCATTCGTGTCTCAGGATCACCCATTTGCCACTTGCACATATCCACCTTTCTAAATGTGTGTGTTCCATCTCTCTCCCTTTCCAACATTTATTTTCCATGACCTTTTTGACTAGTCTCGGTAATTCTAATAGATCTCTCTCTTAATTTGACAATATTTCAAGTATAATGTTTTGCTAGGATTGTTTTTACCTACCAAGCTCCAGATAAGCTTTCCACTTTCATATATGAGTAGAATAGGTTGAGAATAATCTAGTATAGGCATGAGTGACTTGACGAGATGAGTGTTTCCATGAGCTTTTGCAAGAGAACCTCACTTATGTTAGATGTGCACCTTTTTGAAAACTCTTCATGATGCAACAAGGTAAAGGTTTAAAGTTTGCTTAAGTTTGAGAGCACTATATTTGTTTTTATTGTGGCATGTTCTTTAATGATAGTCTATCTTCCATAATGAAGTAGACGGTCAAAACTTGAACCTTAAATGCTAAATACTTGAGAGAGCAATATGTCTTGTTGTGTATAACTAAGTGCAGGGAAGACATTGAAGGGCGACGCTGATTTCCAAGTTAAGCAAAGATTGGACTTGCTCGAGGACGAGCAAGATTTAAGCATGGGGTTATGTTGACGGTCGATTTTGGTACACCTATCTATGAGTTTACTGTCAACATTTGCACGTATTTGATATTCTAACTAGTGGTACTAACAACCCGGAGGTATCAAGTTCACTCTTGCATGTCAATTTTGGAGTTTGTTGTTTACATAGGAAACTAGCGCTTAAAGGGAGACTTTCGGGATAAGTTCATCAAGCACTTCAAGAGAAGATCACAAAGCCCAGCACAAGTCAAGACACATCATGAACATGACTCCAAATGGCCCAAGGACCGAAGCATGAAGCTGTAAAACTCCAGGGCCCTGAACAGGAGATGCTGAAGCTTGCGTGATAAGGAGCTCTATCTAAACCGTGGAGAAAACGACATCAAGGGCCCACATGCAGAAGGGAGCAAGTCAGCAATTCATCGAGAAGCATCGGGGAGCGAGACGGGGCCAAAACGGGGCTGGGCCGGCCGGCCTAGGCCAGCCAACCTGGCATGTTCCGAGCCTGGTTCGCACCCCCCTTTGACCTAGGTGCTCCTCTATTTATTGCCTCTGCCTCCGACGGCCGCCACATCCATCCATTCATCAGAGAGTTGTGGAGACGAAGGAGAAGAACAGGAGGAAGACGACGACCACCGCAAGTCCTCGAGTTGCCTAGGAGATGGCTTAGGCCATTCCCTAGCCACCATGTTTGGCCCTGTGTGGTGAAGCCATGGTGGAGTTCCGGAGCCGCGACGTGAATTCGTCAAGTCGTTTATACCTTCAACATTTAATGGTGATGTAATCATATCTTGTTCTACTTTGATCTACATCGATGAGTGCTTTATTCATATATATAGCTAGCATATGTGTTTAGTAGGAATAGATCTAATCATGGTGGTTATTCTATCTCTTGCGGATACATCGTTGTAGTGCACAGACCTAGGTTGTCGTTCGGTGATGATTATCCTTGCGTAGTGACAGTACGGTGGAGGAGAAACCTGCGAATGAACGTGCATCGGATACCACTCCATATTGGGTTACTCCATATCGAGTGTACTCCTTATCATAGTATAAGATTAGATTCGTTTGTCACCTTGGCCGGAACGGCAACGAGAAGATGATAGGCTAGGCTTACCTCTTGGATGCTTACCTTTATGGCTAGGTGGATGTGATCCATACATCCTTTCATGTATGTTTAATCTTTATGCAATCAATACTTCGCATAGGGTTAGAGCGGTAGGTTAGATAGAGAACCTTGGTGGTTTGCTTCTGATCCTTGGATTGACAAATCTAGGGAGGACCCTCCTTGGTGAAAAAGGCACCAAGTCACCCATAGGCTTGCAGTGAACTTGAGCACGGTTTTGCACCATCAACAGAGTACGGTTTATGAGATACACAACATCAAGGAAAGCCTCATCCCAATATTTCAGGGGCATGTGCGCATTAGCAAGGAGAGATGGCCCTACTTCAACTATATGATGATGTTTCCGTTCTGCAGCGCCATTTTGCTGGTAAGCATGAGGGCATGAGACTAAGTGTGTAATCCCGATTTGATGAAAAAGGTGGAGTCGTGTGTACTCCCCTCCCCAGTCAGCTTGAAACTCATGAAAGCATCTAAAAAATTCAGATTTGTGTTTTAGCAAATAAATCCATGTGAATTTGCTAAAATCATCGATGAAACTCACATAGTAATTTTTTCGACCAAAAGAATCAATAGTCGGTCCCCACACATCGGAAAAAACAAGATCCAGAGGTGCTTTAGAAATACTGGTGGAAATAGGATACGGAAGTTGATGACTCTTAACTTGTTGACAAGCATCACAAATAGACTCAGCATTATTCTCACTAGAAAAAGGTAAATTGTTTTTGCTAAGAACACAATGAACAATTTGAAAGGAAGCATGCCCTAATCTCTTGTGACATCAATCTGCAGATGGTTTTATTGCGCCTAGAACTTGCTTCTCGGAATCGGGAGGAATTGGGTACATACCGCCCTGCCTCGAAGAAGAATATGCTTTGTTGCCTGATCCTTGATCAAGAAAAAAAATGGGATGAAATTCCAAAAATGCATTATTGTCAGATGCTAAATGATGGACAGAAACAAGGTTTTTGCAAGCATTTGGAATATGAAGGACATTCTTTAGATGCAAATTTCTGCTAGGGGTAGAAGCAGTTGCATGACCAATGTGACTGATATTCATACCTGCTCCACTTGTCGTCTTGATCTGGTTCTTTCCATGGTAGACGTCGTGGATGGCCAGCTTGTTCAGTTCTCCTGTGATGTGGTCAGTCGCATCGGTGTCAGTGTACCAGTTCGAGTCGACCCCATATTTGTGTATCGCAGCAGATGAATTCTTGGCGTCCGGCACATAATCAGGATTGAACCGGTGCCAACACTCCGCGGCGCCATGTCCACCCTTGAAGGAGACCTGGCACTTTGTCTTGTTTTGACCACCACCACCAGGGTTGGTGATCCTGCCGCCATTGCGACCACCCCGGCCACCATTGCCAGAGTTGCAGTTGTGGTTGCCGCGACCTCCTCCAGAATGGCCACCATGAAAATTACCTCGCCCACCGCCGCGTCCGCGAGAGGTAGAGTTAGCAAATGACTATGTGCCACCATAGAGCAGATCCATACGAGGATCAAAAGAAATTAGTTGATTGTACAACTCATTTAGGGCTTGTTCGTTTATATGGGATTCAATCCGGCCGGAATAATAGATACATCAAGAAATTTGTGATAGAGACTCGAATTCATTCCGGATTGAGATTTAATTTACTCATCATGATAGGTAGAATAAGAGACCGAAGAGCCGGATTGATTACACACCTCTTGACTAGTGGATTGATTTTGAGTCTCATGATGTGCCTATCATGAGTAAATTAATTTCCGACCCGGAATAAATCCGGATCTCTTATAGTATCTATCGTGATTTTCGTATTACATTTATTAATTCCGGTCGGAATCAACCTGATGGAAACGAATGAGGCCTTAACGAGATTGGTTCCACCTGTGCGGCAACTGCGGACACCACCGGGTTGTACTCGTGGTCGAGGCCGGCAAGGATGTTGCTGACGAGCTCATCATCATCAAGTGGCTTGCCGGTGGCAGCCATGTCATCTGCAAGAGACTTCATCTTGGTGAAGAAATCAGACATGGACATGTCGCCCTTCTTGGTAGTTGCAAGGGTGATGCGCGTGGTCACAGCCCGTGCTCTTGTTTGGGAGGCCAGCATCGCTTCGATACCGCCCCAGACGGCCGCTGCCGTCGTCTTGTCAGCGACTTGGGTTAGGATATCCTTGGAGACGGAGGCAAGCAGATAGCTCACGACCTATTGGTCGTGCAAAACCCACTTGGAGTACTCCTCGTTGGTCTTCTTGACGGGCTTGCCGTGGACTTCCACGACGATCTCCTTCGCCGGCTTAGCATTCGTGCCGTCAAGGAGTCCCTCTAGCTGGGCTCCCCGGATGGCTGGCATCACCTATGCTTTCCAAAGGTTGAAGTTGCTCCTCGTGAGCTTCTCCGAAACAGGGAGAGCCAAGGGAGGAACGTGTAACACCCCGCCCACCAAAGCCGCACCGCCCAGCCCTTCCGTAGGGGCGAGCACGCGTACACATAGCACCCTGCTTACACTTTCGTCCTCGCTTCGTGTAAAAGGGTTAACCCGAGGGTGATATGGCTGGTGGACATAGGCTTATAAGTTGGCTCCACCCTTGCTCTACTAGCAATGTGGCACTAAACACGCGCACCTGCGCTCATGGGCCACTCATGGGCCATCCAAATTGGGCCGGGTGTGACATTCACCCCCCCTCAAAGAACCCGACATCCTCGTCGGTCCAACTCACCCGTCCAGTGCCGACCCATACGCCATGTCGTGTGCCCCATCCCAGGCCCACACGCACATGCATATGTCCGCACACTGACCCGAGCAAATGTCCAGGAACCTTCCCTCTTAGCGCACGACCGTACGTCCAGTGCCGACCCATATGCCATGCCGTGTGTCCCATCTCAGGCCCACACGCGCCATGCGCCCTATGTCCGCACACTGACCCGTACGCGCAACCGCGAGGGTCGGCTCTGATACCATTTGTAACACCCCGCCCACCAAAGCCGCACCGCCCAGCCCTTCCGTAGGGGCGAGCACGCGTACACATAGCACCCTGCTTACACTTTCGTCCTCGCTTCGTGTAAAAGGGTTAACCCGAGGGTGATATGGCTGGTGGACATAGGCTTATAAGTTGGCTCCACCCTTGCTCTACTAGCAATGTGGCACTAAACACGCGCACCTGCGCTCATGGGCCACTCATGGGCCATCCAAATTGGGCCGGGTGTGACAGAACGATCACAGAAAGGTTGGAGGAAGAACTCGCCATAGATGTGTTTGAGGAATGGCTCTAGGTACCATGTAAAGATTAGGAAGCGTTGAACCCTTCTCAGGGCCCCACCTCTGTTAATATATGCCAGGAAAAGCCTCATGGCGTGGCTTACAATCTAAGCAACTCAAGATACGATTTGACTAACTACCTACCTAGATTACAATGAGTTGTTACAACAGATGTATCTTTACAGCTTATCTATCTTGAGTTGCTCGGTGTACATGTTTCATGTTACGTATCTTAACACTCGATTCCTTTATTTTTCTTTCTATTAGCACCTTCAGACTGCAATAAAGCTTGGTCATGGAGGGTTAAATTGGGTTCCAGCAACTTCTTGATAGAGATCATTAGTTGCACCTTTTGTGAAACCAAAACATCATTTGCAGCTGTTACATATTGCACAACTGAAAAACACTTTTGTAGCCCGTTAGGTTTTGGTGCACAGAGTGTGAGTAACTACGCTTCAAATTCCAAATAATGGAGAAAGTTTGATTAATAAATACATGTGTCTAGTAACTTTAGACATAATATTACATAATAAGTTAGATGCACTAAAAGCAAAGATGTTCGAATAAAGGGAGACAGACAAATTAAACCCCCTTCCTCTAACTTTAGGGGTTCTGTTCAAAACCACACAGATTGAAACCGAACAAATTTTCCACAATGGTAGCTTCGTATCTTATCCCATGATCCAAACTGATGTACAATGGGAAAGCAACTCACGGGTTATGAGACCGGTTTAGTAAGAGAAGGCGCTCTGCTACCTCTATCATCGATGGTCTCTGATCCACGTCGAGGTTTAGACATTCCACAGCGATCCTTGACAAACTATGAAGAACCCCCAGATTGCTTGTAAGTGCAATTTCATTGTCAAACAACTCGGCTACCCTGTTCACTTTGTGAGCTTCAAGAAAATTCCTTACTAAGCTATTATTGTCAGAATATGTTGCCTTTTTTCTACATACAAGTTCCAATATCACAACTCCAAAACTGTAAACGTCACTTTTTTCTGTTAGAAGTCCTGTTTGCATATATACTGGATCCATGTAACTCCTATCACCAATGACATTATCTGCATGTTCTTTATCTCTTGCAATCAATCTCGATATCCCAAAGTCTGAGATCTTTGGCATGAAGTTTTCATCCAAGAGAATATTTGCCGGCTTAACATCACCATGTAGGATTTTATTATTGGTTTTGGAGTGCATATAAGCTAGACCGTCTGCTGACTGTGCAGCAATACTCAAACGCAGATCAATGTTGAGAGGCAATACATTCTTATCGCTGTGAAGAATATCTTCGAGGTTACCTTTGGGGAGAAACTCATAAACAAGCATAGGGATATTAACTTCTAGGCAACAACCTATCAGCCTCACAATGTTTTTGTGGATGACCTGAGATTGGATGATGACTTCATTTGCAAATTGTTCATTCTCTAGCACATTACCACTTCTTGGCTTCTTTACTGCAACCAATTTATTATCTAGAAGACCCTTATAAACTTCACCAAAGCAACCTTTTCCAATTAAATTTTTACTTTTTAGAATTTTCTTAAGCTCTTCTTTTTTGAAAAGCTTTATAATTTTTGCTTTCTCCAATATAGGCCCTCCATTCTTTTCATAGAACTCCCTCATCTTCTTTTTCTCTAAGCACAAAAGAATGAGGAAAAACAGAGCTGCCAGGAAAACAAATCCACCTATAACACCTGCATGGGAAGGGAACAATAGTGTTGAGTGGCTCATGAAAACACCCAACAACTAAGAGCGGATTGAAAGTGATAGCTAATTAATTATCCCTGCATATGGAAAATGCCATTATGTTGTTGTGCAGCACGGTATAATCTGATGCTTTTTATTAATTGCCTTTATTTTTATTTTATTTGGATAAATGGGAAGGGAGAACCTTATAGTATAAATGTGAGGACTAATTAGACTTTAAACCTGGTGGGTGGGATCATGCCCCACAAACCCTGTTTTTGTTATTTTCAGTATTAGTCTATTAAGTTCATGATGCCAAAAGTGGAGGTGCCGATACCAGTGGAAGGCCTTTAGCTAGTGGATTGAGAATGAGCAGATGGAGAAATGGTGTATCATGTTTGATAAGGGAGGGGTAAGGTATATAGGATAAAGACCACTAATTTTGTTGAGGTTTACAACACGGTTTTGTATGGTGCTAAAGCTCTTCCTCTTGCTGGCATCATTGAGTTCTTTCTGTGCCGCACTATAAAGTACTTTCTTGAGCGTGCAAATGCAGCACATATCGCTATGGAAAGCTGGTGTATTCAACCAAAATGACTGAGTACTTGGACAAAGCACAGAAAAAGGCTCTTCTTCACAGAGCGAAACAAGAACCTCTAGCACATGCTCCCGGCGCTGAAGTTCAGTGGAAGTTTGAGGTTCAGTGCAAGGCCAAAGCACAGGAGGGGGGCAACAAAAAAAAAATAAGGCAACGTACCACCTCCACTTCTGCTAGTATCGGCCCCTATTAAGCATCATTCCTTTATCATTAAATTTTAAGCACCATCCTATTGACCAAACTACTGTATATGTGCCCACTTTTTTCCTTTTTATTTATTTCTCAAGCTTGAATTTTTTGTTCCCATATTCCAACAAGTGGTACCGATAAGCATTATTTTTTTTATGTTTGATAATGTAGATGAGGGTGCCATAAGGATGGATAGCCAACACATCATGGATTATTTTGGGTTTATAACCAGATTTGTTAAGCTTAGCTTAGTGCTTAGTTATTACCTGCAACAATCTTTGCTACTCGGGAGAATATGGGTTGGCATGTTCCTCTTTTGCCATCGCCTTTCATTCCGGGTTTGCATGGACAGTCATACCCTGAAAGTCTATTTTTACATATCCCACTTGAGCAAGGATATAAATCAGGGAACTTGCATTCGTCAATGTCTGGACACAGATTAAAACAGAGGTTATATTATTAAGTTGCAGAAGCCCAAGCTTTTGCATATATAGTCTCTGAAACCAAGAAATTTATGCACATCAATTCCGTACCTTGGCACCCATTAGGGATGTAAGGGTTGCCCTCATAGTGCTCCAAGCACTTGCAGATGTAGCCATTGGTCACGTCAGCACAAGAGCTGTTGCCGCTGAGGCACGCGTAGTCCGGAGGTGGCTGCTGCCCTTCCGCCGGGCATCTAGCCTTCCTGATGGCAAAATCGATCACGTACGGCACACCCCTGGGGAACTTGTTGCTGGTGTCGCCATATAGGTCCACCGTGGAGAAATTGTACCACGAGCGCTCCACCACCATGGCGAAGGTGCACGGATTGGTCACCCACATGGTATTATTCAGAGTGTTGGGGGACGTGGTCACCATGACGCCGGTGAGGGGCCGCCTTTCCGGCAGGGAGGCCTGGCAGCAGCCGTGCCCGGAGCACGAGCCATTGGAGGGGATGAGCTGCAGGTTTCCCATGACAGACGAGCTGCACGAGACGAGGAAGTCATCATCTTCCTTGGATCCTAAGGTGTTGAGGTCATACCTTAACACCGAAGGCATGCTCTCCAGGCCAACGCCGACGAGGACGTTGCGCGCCGGCGACACGAGGAACGGGCCCGCCGCCGTGTCCACGCCGCGCGCCACCAGGGTGGTGATCCGCGTCCTCGATGCCCCGGCGGTGGCGTTCTTGCTGCAGGCGGAAGCCACTGCGCCGTACGCCCGAACCTCACTCTTGGCGACTGATATGTCGACGAGCTCCACCAGCGAGGCAGTCAGGTTGTTCTTGGGGTATTGCAGAGAAATCTTACCAGTCTTGGACACTGAGAAATAGTAGTAGAGGGTCAACTTCTTGGCTGTTCTTCCGTTGCCTTCACCAAGAAAGGCACGAGGAGGCTTGTAGGAGTTGTTGCAGGTGACCTGGAAGCCCTCCCGGAAGCAGCCGGGCTTCATGCCGAATGGGAAGGGGATGCTGATGTCACCGCACTTGTCCGGGCAGCCAGGGAGTGTGATCGGCAGCTCATGTTGATCAGCAATGGCGGCAGCCTGGATCATGAGAGCCAATAATGCTGCTGCAAGGAGAGCTAGGATGCGCAGCAGCATCAGCTGGGGTTGCGAGTGATGCATGATCATGGTGCTGTTGCTGCTGCTGCCGCTAGCAGCTAATAACTGGATGCAAATTAGGATTGCATTCGCATGATTAATATAGAGCATCTAGAGCTAATTGCACCTTACCCTGCATCTGATTAGTAGTTTTTTTGCAGTTTTTTCACTTAAACCCAGTTGTGAAGTATTACGGAAGAGATGGGGTTGACTGGAATTCGTTGCAAATGTAGGGGTAGGGGCTATATATATGCATGTGCACTGAACATCAGGCGTTAGTTAATTAGAAACTTAGAATCACAATGATGCTGGGTTTAAAGGTTTGACCTAGGCACTGCTTGGCCTTGACCCAGATATTTATTTGTATTGAATATGTTCAGTTTCATTGCGGATTCTACATAAACCCAGTACGAAGAGTACTACCTCTGTTTTTATATATTTGATTGACGGAGGTAGTATTTCCCAAGATGGGGTTGACTAGAATTCATTGTGAATATATTTAGGACTTATATATGTGCAATGGACAATTGGACATGTAGTTGGCTACATTCAAAATGATACTATTCGTCTTTCATAGAGATCATGGGGTGCACTATGTAATAAAAGACATGGGTAGGTGCCAGCATGTACATAGATAATAGTATCCCAATGGAAATTATAGGTGCTGTCCTTTGCAGTACAACATACAATATATCTACGGTTGCTTCAGATTCGTTCTTGTTCGCTCAGATGATTTTTTTTTTTGTTATGCAAAGTCTTTTATTGATTTGGAAATGCAAATTGCACTAGACGTCCAATTGCAGCTATGGTTATCTCTACAATTGAAATAGCAACCAAAAGCTGCCAGATTACTGAGCCAGGTCGCGTGTGTTGTGAGTGCCGTTGGATTTAGCTTCAACGGTTCGAATTTTCACGAAGACGCCTCTTTTTTTAAGATGTTCAAGAGCTTTCTAGAAGGAAGAAATATATTTTTTACCATCGAACTATACCCAAATGTTTGGTTTTGACCATCTAATTCGAGAACTAGGAACCTTTGATCGCTAAACTCTCAAAACGTTCATATTTGGCCATGGATGGTTTTGCTGGGTGGTTCTGTGACGTGGACACCACATGGCGCGTGATGGCCACACCTGTCAACATCTCTTCTCTCTCCCCTTTTTCTTCTTTCCTCTATCTCTGTCTACTGTGTCGCGTTGGCCGCTGCCCTCCCCCGAGGCCGTGACTCCCCTGCGCCGGCCACCCCTGCCGCCCTCCCTTGCGCCAGATGCCGCCCTCCCCTATGCCTCTATTTCTTCTCTCATCTATGTCAGCCACCCCCGCTGCCCTCCTATCTGCCCAAACACCGCCAGACGTGAAGACGCAGTGCTCGGTGAGCGCCTCTGCGAGGGCTTGGACCACGGTACGAGCTCCTCCTCAACGGCATTCCAGCCGCCATCATTGTTGAGCACAAGTCGCTTGGCGCTCAGAGCATGACGAGTCCCTAGGCTCCCTGCCACCTACTCGCCGGATTTCAATGAGCACTGACGTCGCGCGGCAGATTTAGGGAGCAGCACCTCGGGAATCCTCGCGAGACGCGGGCCAACATGAACCGGAGAGATCAAGTTGTAGCTCTACTGTGGGCCAATGCGACCGGGTAAGCTCGAGCTGCAGCTCCACCACAGACCAGCATGATCAGGTGAGCTCGAGCAGCAGCTCCGCCACGGGCCAGTGCGGCCGGCGGGAGCTCCGCCGCGAGCCAATGACACAGAGCATGGAGACAGAATATTTGTGGTTGAGAGAGAGAGAGAGAGGCAGCCAGGCAGAATGACTCTGTGGGAGAAGGCTAGGGTGTCAAATATAAGTGTTGGAAGTGCGTTAGCGTTGGAGGGCATCTGGGTTTCTTTTGCCCCCGTATAAATGTGCATATTTATACCGGGTGACAAGGAGGAGGTCCTGACGCGCTCCTGTGAGAGAACATTTGTACCAGGCGATGGATCCAACCGGTACAAATGTCTTCATTTGTACCGAGGGCAAAAATATCCAATACAAATAAAAAATCAGCCTAGGGACAAATGTTCGATTCTCTAGTAGTGTTAATACCGTGCTAAAACCAGAAAATGTCATACGCTGACGTTCAGTGAAACATACTTATAACTGACATTTTGGCAAAACGACATCTGTAATTATGCATTGCTATACCTCTTCTTTATCTCTATCGCATCGACACCAAGGGTTCCTAAACGTGATGGACTGGTCCACTAAGCCAAGAAAAAACTTCTAATCGCGCGGCAAAGCCGCGCGCTATTTTCTAGTGATCTTGAAGAAGTATAAAATTCGATGGTGAGTTTGTTTGCTCAATTTTTAAGCTGCAGATAGGTGAGAAGCACACGATACAGTTTTTAAACATTTAGACTTACACTGCATATTTGCCATGTGCCGAAAACGGACAGCAAAGGCTAACAAAAACTCACGGTAAAGAGTTTGTCATGCGTTTTCCGCCATGGCGCAGAGCAAAGACCGCTCGGCAATACTCTGCGCAGCAAACAGTCCTTTGACGTGCGCCATTTATCGGGGGCGCATGACGAACATCTTTGTCGTGCGTCAAAATCGACGCACGGCAAACATTTCTGAAATCTATTAAAAATCACAGTGCGTCAATACAGTTTTTTAACATTTAGACTTAGAATTTTATCCTTAGATCCTATATAATGAAGAAAAAATTAGATAATTTGCTAATGACAACCATCATGCAAAAGAATTAGATAATACAGGACCACTTTTGAAGCTGACATGTGACTATGTCCGGCGCATATAAATAGGTGCATCATTGTTGCAGCTGGTAACATATTCAAATTACTGAGTAGGCAAGGAATATTAGCTGGTAATGAAACTTTGGCACCAAGGATGCTCCAACGAATAATTATTTGCCGTTTACATATGCCACTTAGGGCACTCCCAATGGCATTAATTAGATGGTTTCTATCTTCATTAACTACATTGCCACCTAATTAAAAAATTAATTAATGAAGAAAGAGAGGGAAAATGTGGAAACCGTTTCTACCCTGATAAACGACGGGTTCCCTCGCACCGATGTGTGTAGAAACCAGAAGATTGCCGTTGGGGAGAAACGACGGCGTTTCCAAGGCCATCCTCCGATCCGGTGTGCCTCAGCTGCAGTCGTGCAGATCCCCTACCGCGCCGCTCCGGCAAGCTCTGCAGGCGCGCGGACTCGCTGGTGAGCTTAGACAGGAGGGAGACGAATCCATCACGGTCGAGGTCGCCCATGGCGGAGTTGAGCTGCACCGGCGAATCCATCGTGATCGAGGTCGCCCACGGCGGACTTGAGCTGCACCGGCGTCGGCGATGCCATCTCAGCCGGACGGGGATGCGGATGCTCCGACGGCCGCATCGGCGAGCGCCTCCGCTTGGCGCCGACCGCCACCCCAACCTGGCGGGGAAGCTCCGGCCGCCGCATCGCGCCGGCGAGCTCCACCCTGGTCGTATCCTTTCCCGCGAGGCCGGTTGCTCACCGAATCGGAAGCCCGTGCGCCCACCTCTTGAGAGACATGGGTACCCATGGGTCCCCACCGACCAGGGTCCCGGAGGTCCCTGTCAAGTGGACCCGACCTGCCAGAAGCCCAGCTGACCTGCAAGTGGGTCCGGAGACCTTATCCACAATCCCGACAACCTTGGAAGACCTCGGACGACCTCATCCAGACTCCGGAAGACCTGCCGTGCTTGTGGCGCAAGCTTCTCCCTAGATCACGGTGCGGCGCCGCCAGTAGGTCCGAAGATCGCGGGATCCTCTCTGTAATCACCGAATGAAACCTTCCTAATCTGTAATCGACCCCGATGAGGTCCACCGACCTCGAATGGAAACCCTAGCCCGCTGGCCATATAAGGCGGCCTGAGCTCCATTCGAGGGGACTACCCCATTCACGCATAATCCCACCACACTGGACGTAGGGTTTTACTCTCTGGAGGCCTGAACCAGTCTAAACCCCTTATGTCCTTTTCCATTCTCGCCAAGTTCTGAGTTCCATCTGTGCACTACCACCTACGCTCTTAGGTCCCGATCCCCCCATTAGTCAACCTACAACCGCTTGGGTAGCCCCTAGCGGATCTGCCAGGTCTCACCCCCTGACAGTTGGTGCGCCAGGTAGGGGAGATCAGGAACTCGTTGTACAACATGGTGGCCCGATCTGGTGTCGTCTTCCCGGTGAGCATGGCGGACATCCTCGCCAACCCCGTGGAGATCTGTTTCGGCTCCTTCCCGGCGACCTCGATCACGCTGGCGGCGGCGACCTCCCCGACGGCCCCCGTGAAGGCTCTGGTGACGCCTGTCGCCACCCCCAGTGAGGACCATGTGTGGTTCGAGGACCGGTGGATGGTCGCTTCCTTGTGTGATGAGTGATTGACAACATTGTGTGGACTGATTCTTGGCTAAGTATTGCAGGTGCAGGTTGCGGCTTGACTGGTGTTGGTGCAGGTGAAGAACAAGCGCGAAAGGTCATCGCCGGGGAGGCCACCAGGTGTAGAAAAGACAAGTAGGCTTCGTTCGAGGGACCCGGTGGCTAGCGGAGTCAAGTGCGGGCCGCATGGTGGCATGAACAGCAAGATGAAGTCATGGACGGTTTCTTGGTTGAGCCTCAAAACCAAGGTCGAGCCGGGACTACGTGGGAGCCGAGTCATGAGTGGCGATTGGCGGAGGCTGCACCGAGTTCGCGGGGTTTCCGGTGGTTCACTAGAAAACAACTGGATTCCTTGGTTGATCCACAAAGCCAAGACCGGAGAACCGAAGACGATGCTGCAGCAGCTCCAGACCGGTCTGACCGGTGAGGAGCACCGGTCTAACCGATGTGCGGCGACGCAGTCCGGAATCTTCGAAGCGGAGGACACGCGTCGGGATTGCAAGGCTTGCGTCGAGGCTAAGCATGTTGCGGTTGCCGGGCATCCGTCCGATGGAGAAAACTTGAAGACTTCCAAAACCGCCCTTGAGGGGCTTGTATCCCTAGTTGTTAAGTAAGGGTATTTTAGACTTTCAGTTGCCTCCATATAACCCATGAGGTGAGAGGATGGCAGCCATCTTTGGGAACCCTAGTTCATTTGCTTTCATTTTTTCTTTCCTATTTTCTTAGGATTTCCATAGGACTAGCTTGAGAGCTTCATTGTGAGATCTTGTGAGAGGGTTGGATGATCGGGCGGCAAGCTAGACCTTGTATGAACCTTTGTGGCATGTATAGATGATTCGGCGTGGTTCCTCAAGGCCTTGTTGTGTTGTCCCCGGTTGTTCTTGGTGGTGATTTTCGGAGCTCTCTCTCTTGGTGGTTTTCTTGGGGTGTTTTCGGGACCTTGCTCTTGGGGATTTGATGGGGGAAATTTGTGGGAACCCTTCGTGGTTCTTTGGGCTGTGATTCCCCTCACAAATCCGTGAGTTAAGGGGCTCGATTTTTGGGTTTTTGGTGTTCTAGGGTTAGAGGTGGTCTTGGTGGGATTTCTTCGATTCCTCTTGTTTGGACAAGTTTTGGGGGGATTAAACTTGGCTATGGACTCCTCATGAGGTGCTCCTATTGTCCCCAAAGTCTTGTTCAAGTCCGTGGAGCGATTCGGGAGATCGAAGTTTGGATTTGGGGGAGTTGACCCGCGGGTGCTGTTCATCCCGAGCTGCCCAGGCTACACCGGTCTGACCGGTGCCTCTCACCGGTCTGACCGGTGCAACCCCTGTTGGGTTTTTGCTCGGGTGAACGTCTGGGTGTGTTCGCTATTGTCTTGTGTTGCAGCTGTTTCGAGTTTGGGTCGGTTTGGAGCTCGGTTGGCCTGTTTGGTGTTTTGGGGCTTTCTGGCTGAGACCAGTCTGACCTGTGGTGCTCACCGGTCTGACCGGTGTTGGTCAGTGGACTCGAGGTTTGGTGTTCCGCTGCGTTCTCGGGTAGGAAGGTTGTGTGTTGGTTCCTAGGTCCAGTGGCACTTCAGTGGCTACGTGGGCTTGGCCATTTTGGGTAGTGAGTCGGAGACGTGTGTTGGAAGCCGTGTTCATCTAGTTGGAGTTTCCATCTCCTTCGAGAAGAATTTTTATCGGCTCCCATTCACTCCCCCCCCCTCTCTGGTTCGCCGTATCGGTCCTTCACCCAGCTCCAACAAGAAGTCGAAGACCCACCCGCCCAAACCTTATGACATCGTTCAGGGAATGGAGCACGTCATCGACATGATGGAGGAAACCCTCCAGATCTGTGAGAGAGCCCAGTGCTCCATGCAAGACGTGTCGCGCCACAAGACCTTCCCTTTCGGTCTGCGGCCATCCAGCGACCCATACACTCGTCAAGCGGCGAAGTCCGTCCAAATCCAATCTGGGCGACAGCAACCATCTGGCGACCTAAAGATCGAACCTCGTGCCCGCCGCGACCCACTCGACGTACCGTGCACCTACCACAAGGGCGCACGACAAACTCTCCATGGCTGTCGGCTACGGAAGAAGATTGACCAGGAGCGCGACGCCTCACGCGCTGCGCGGACTCCCACGTCTCCGGACGTCAGCGAGTTTCAGAAGGCCCGGATCAGCATCTCCCCCAACGACCAAAGATCCACTCAGCGGCGCGTCCTAGTGGTTTCGGCGAACGACCCACCGCGGCTCGGCGCGACGGATTCTGAGGAGGCACGTCGGATCCAAGCCAACTCGCACCCAGAGGCGGGCGGAGGAGCAGCGCCAGGCGGCACCTCCGTGTGCCCGTGACCTACGTCTCGAGTTTTAGGAAGCAGGGTTGCCGACATTCAACAGCCCTCAGGCAAACCTGGGTGCGGCGTTGGCACATCTCCAACAGGCCAACCCTTCGCCTGAGGCCAATGTGGCCATGGCATACGTCTGGGTCGCCACAGCTCTAGTGGAGGAAAGGAGCACAGCGTCCAAGTCTACGGCATCTACGTCGAGCCGGCACTCGCGCAGTCGATCCAATCGGCCTACGCATAGCAAGCTCCCCACCATTCAGGAGGAGGTCAACCAACCTCGGGTGAATGTCGCGCCAGGCGTTGACCTACGCGCTAACCTCGACAACAACCAGCGCAGTCGCAATGCCCGCGGCTACATCGACCAGCGCCACCACGAGTGTGAAGAGCGAGAACTTCGACGTCGCCTCGAATACGATCGCGAGTACGGCCCCCTGGGCGCCGTCCATCAGATCATGGAGCGCGAAGAACGCGATCGCCACGACGTCGAGAACTGGTGACGCGCTCAGTATGAAGCAGATTACGGCCACCCCGAAGGTTCGGTGCCTAACCCAGACTGCCAGTCCAGATCCCAGATCGTGGCTGCAGCACAAGACGACGCCGCCGCCCAGGTCGGCGACAACGATGACGACATGGCGATCACTGCCTTCCCCGCGTTGGCACCATGTCTCTGATCGGTCACCTACCCCGACAACTTCAAGCCAAATATCCAGAAGTACGATGGCCGCTCTGACCCCAACATCTGGTTGTCGACCTACTACGTCACTGTCAAGGCGGCCGGCGGCAACTTCGACCACATGGTGGCCTACTTCCCGCTGGTGATGGGCGACGCATCGTTGCTTTGGTTCAACAACCTCCCCGCAGGCAACATCACGTCGTGGGCCGACCTGTCCCAGGCCTTCACTTCGAACTTTCAAGCAACCTACAATCGCCTGGAAATGCCTTCAACCTCGGGAGGGTGACCATGAAGGCTGGAGAGCGGCTGCGGGACTACACCAACCGGTTCTTCGAGAATCGCAACACCTGCATTGGCGTTCAGGACGACCAGGTCGTCGACAGCTACAAGAAAGGTCTCAGAGACTGCAAAGTCTTTGAGAAGATCCACGAGTCCGGCGCCACTAAGGTCGCACCACTCATGGAGGTCGTCAACAAGCTCATCGACACCGAGGAAGCGCTGGTCAACCAGTTTGACCATGATGGCAAGTAGGATGCAGGCACCCCGGCGGCGCCGGGGATTCCAGCTTGAAGTTCCGCAAGCGACCTTCAGAAGTGCTCGCGGCAGATGGGCACCGACCTTCGACGTTCAACGTCGAGGAGTTCAACGTGGTGTTGGATAGCCCCTATACATTCCATGAAGGGGGCCCCACACAGTTCGCGAGTGCTAGCAGTTCAAGAGGGCGTTCTGCACGCTCGAAGACCCGAAGCGCCCCAGAAGTGATGGGGACCAGTCGTCCTTGCGTCGCTACAATAACAACCGCCACGACAACCGACGTGGTCGTGGGGACAACGATCACCGTGACAATCGGCGACGTGATAACTAGCAGTCGGAGGACCGCCGCGACGAGCGCGGCCTGCCTCCTCCACCGGAGACAGGCAACCCCAATGGCCCGTTCCAATAGGCCAAAAGGTCAATCAACATGATCGTCGGCGGCCTAAAGAGCAGCTCGAGCAGGAGGAGGTACCGCAAGGACAACCGCGAGGTCCAGCTCATCCACACCAAGCCATCGCAGCCCTTATGTTGGTCAGAGCAGCCCATTACCTTCTCCAGGGCTGACCACTGGGTCCACATCCCAGATCCCAGGTCGTACCCGCTGGTCGTCGAGCCCATTGTCGAGGGCGCCTTGCTCCCTCAAACCATCATCGATGGGGGAAGCGGGCTCAATGTCATCTTCGTCGACACCCTGAAGAAGATGGATTTCGACTTCAAGAGGCTGACAGAGTGCGACGAGCCATTCTTCGGCATCATCCCAGGCAAGGCGGCCTACCCCCTGGGTCGGGTCTCCCTTCCGGTGACATTCGGCACGGAGGAGAATTTCCGCACTGAGTACCTTAGCTTCGAGGTCGCTTACTTCAAGTCTTCCTACCACGCCATCCTAGGTCGCCCTATGCTGGCCAGGTTCATGGCTATCCCGCACTATACTTATCTGGTGCTGAAGATGTCGGCTCCCCGTGGAGTCCTCACAGTCTACGGTGACCCGCTCGTCTCGTTCAAGTGTGAAAACAAGGCCCTGGACATCGCCACGACGAGCGCTTTCTTCGGCGCCTCGGCTGTCATGGTGGCCGAGGCCAAGAAGGTCGCCCCGACCGACCTCGCCATCCCGGAACAGAAGCGCACCGAGACCTCCCTGGACGCTACACCAGCAACGAAGAAGGTCTGCCTCGGCCTTGCCGACCCAGCCAAGATGGTGGTCATCGGCGACAACCTCGAGGAGAAATAGGAACTCGCGCTCACCAGTTTCCTCCGGGACAATACTGACATATTTGCGTGGACCCCATCAGATATGCCTGGTGTTCCAAGGGAGCTGGCTGAGCACTCATTGGATGTAAGCAAGACGGCCAAGCCTGCCAAGCAGAAGCTACGCCGCTTTGCGAAGGATCACAAGGAGGTCATTAGGGTAGAAATATTAAAGCTCCTAGCTGCCGGATTCATCTGCGAATGTAAAAACCTGGTTTGGCTCGCTAACCCGGTGCTTGTACCCAAGAAAACCGGTCAATGGAGAATGTGTATCGACTACATCGATCTCAACCGACACTTCCCTAAAGACCCCTTCCCTCTTCCGCGCATCGATCAGGTCATCGACTCCATTGCAGGATAAGACGGTGTTCATAACGCCGCACGACATCTACTGCTACACGGCCATGACCTTCGGCCTCAAGAATGCTGGAGCGACCTACCAGAAGGCCGTCCAGAAGTGCTTGGAATCCCAGATCGGCAAGAACGTCGAAGCGTAAGTCGACGACATGGTCGTCAAGACCACCGACGAAGACGACCTCATCGCCGACCTCGCTCAGACCTTCACCAACCTCCGGCGCTACCGCTGGAAGCTCAACCCGGAGAAATGCGTCTTCGTTGTCCCATCTGGCAAGCTTCTCGGCTTTATGGTGAGCCACCGCGGCATCAAGGCGAACCCCACCAAGGTCGACGCCATCCGCAAGATGAATTGACCTACTGAGAAGAAAGATGTGATGAAACTCACTGGCATGATGGAGGCCCTAGGCCGCTTCATCAGCAAACTTGGGGAGAAAGGCCTGCCCTTCTTCAAGCTGCTGAAAAAGTCTGACAAGTTCGAGTGGACGGACGAGGCGGATCAGGCGCTCGAGGAGCTGAAGACCTTCCTCACAATGACCCCGATCATAGTGCCCCCGGCACCCAAAGAGACCTTGCTACTCTACATCTCCGCGTCCACCCAGGAGTACACCCATATTGTCAATAAAGGGATGAAGTTGAAGAGACGAGGAGTTTACCCAGTACTTCTATGTCAATAAAATGGTTCCACGGACGCACGTTACACGTTGCTTCACTTCTTCCGCATGCCTATGCACCGCCGCTTGTCCGCCCGTCTTCGCACCGCCATAATTTCAAAAAGAAAAAAAATCTTTGCACCGCCATCGGCGAGGGGTTGATACGATTAGGTCACACGGGGTGAGGGAGTGAGAAGGCAGGATGTCTTCGATGACCAATATCATTTCCCATTCTATTTTTCTTTCTCCTTTAATCAATTCAATTGACTTCACCAACTTTCCGCCTTCTTAAACATAATAACACATGACGAGTTCAATGCAGTAAAGTAAAGTTGTTTGAATCAACGGAAACAATACAACCCCTGCTTCCAACTTCTAGATAATCTTCACAACAACAAATTGAGAAAAAAATTGTTTACACACTGTTTAATGACATATATAGTTGCTGGCGCACAATGATCCACAACTGTGCACCAACTTACTGGCAAAAAAAACTTATGGGTTACGAGACCGGTTCAGTAGGAGAAGGCTCTCTGCTACCTCTATCATTGATGGTCTCTGATCCACATCGAGGTTAAGACATTCCACCGTGATCCTTGCTAGATTGTGAAGAAGCTCTAAATCACTGCTTGATAGTATAATTTCGTTGTCAAACAACTCGGCCACCCTCTTCTCTTTCTGAGCTTTAAGAAAGTTCCTTACTAAATTATTATTGTTCGAATATGTGGCCTTTTCCCTACATATAAGTTCCAAAATCACAACTCCAAAACTGTAGACATCACTTTTTTCTGTTAGAAGTCCCGTTTGCATATATACTGGATCCATGTAACTCCTATCGCCAATGACATTATCTGCATGTTCTTTATCCCTTGCAATCAATCTAGATATCCCAAAGTCTGAGATCTTTGGTATGAAGTTTTCATCCAAGAGTATATTTGCCGGCTTAACATCACCATGTAGGATTTTATTACTTGTTTTTGAGTGCATATAAGCTAGACCGTCCGCTGACTGTGCAGCAATACTCAAACGCACATCAATGTTGAGAGGCACTACATTCTTGTCGCTGTGAAGAATATCTTCGAGATTACCTTTGGGGATGAACTCGTAAACAAGCATGGGGACATTAACTTCTAGGCAACAACCTATCAGCCTAACAATGTTCTTGTGAATGATTTGAGATTGGATGATGACCTCATTTGCAAATTGTTCATTCTCCAGCACATTACCATTTATCGGCTTCTTTACTGCAACCACATTATTATCAAGAATGCCCTTGTAAACTTCACCAAAGCCACCTTTTCCAATTAAATTCTTACTCTTTAAAATTTCCTTAAGATCTTCCTTTTTGAAAAGCTTTATAATTTTTGCTTTCTCTAATATAGGCCCGCCGTTCTTTTGGTAGAACTCCCTCATCTTCTTTTTCTCTTTGTGAAGAAGAATGAGAAATAAGAAAGCTGCCATGACGAAGAAACCCCCTATTACACCTGCATGGGAACCAAAAATTTTCACTATATTGAGGGACGTTGTATAATACAACTATACTTTCTTGTAGCTCCTTTTAAAAAGCAAGCACTAGAGCCAACTCATTTTCAATTTATTTTGAACCAATTAATTAGCTTGTCTGAAATGTCAAACATTCAGAAATGGATGTAATATACTATAGCTGAATGTTTGACAATTGACATGGCACACATTGAGAAATAAAATCTTAGATACTCATTTGGTACCAGGGATAGTATATATATATGTATAGCAAATGGATGTAATATATAGCTAGTTTTGTTGCCGTTATTAGCTTAGTGCTTACCTACAACCACCTTTGCAACCAGGGAGAATATGGACTGGCATGTTCCTTTTTTCCCGTCGCCTTTCATGCCAGGTTTGCATGGACAGTCATACCCTAAAAGCCTATTCTTGCATATCCCATCACTCGAGCAAGGATACAAATCAGGATGCTTGCATTCGTCGATATCTGGACACGCAAGCAAATGTTGCCATGGAGTAATAAACCAATAATTACAAGCTTATAAGTGTGGATTTGCCTTGTGTTTTTTCCTTTACCGGGTGACGACACAGCAAAAAAGCTCTTTGCAATGTGTCCAATAATTTGTTGTGTGCTTTCTATCAGGCACACGGCAAAGAGTTGGATTCTAGTAGTGTTATAATTGGGTTCTTGTTACTAGAACAGAGGAGTGTATATTACCTTGGCATCCATTAGGGATGTAAGGGTTGCCCTCGTAGCCCTCCAGGCACCTGCAGACGTAGCCATTGGTCACGTCGGCGCAAGAGCTGTTGCCGCTGAGACACGCGTAGTCCGGAGGTGGCTGCTGGCCACTCTCCGGGCATCTAGCGTTCCTGATGGCGAAATCGATCACGTAGGGCACGCCCCTGGGGAACTTGTTGCTGGTGTTGCCGTGCAGGTCCGCCGTGGAGAAGTTGTACCACGAGTGCTCCACGACCATGGCGAAGGTGCACGGGTTGGTCATCCACATGGTGGTCTTCATCAGTATGCCCATGGAAACCGAGATGCCGGTGAGCGGGAGCCCTTCCGGCAGGGATGCCTGGCAGCAGCCGTGCCCAGAGCACGAGCCATTGGACGGGAGCTGCTGCAGGTTTCCCATGGCGGACGAGCTGCAGGAGACGAGGTAGCTCGCCTCTGCTCCGGTCCCGGATGCGGTGTCGAATCTGTACGCTAAAGCCACGAATTGCAGGCCGACGCCGACGAGGACATTGCGCACCAGGGACACGAGGAACGGGCCCTCCGCCTCCGCCCCGACCACACCTTTGGCCAACAATGTGGTGAACACCATGGTCGAGAAGCCGGCGGTGGAGTTCTTGTTGCAGGCGGAAGCCACGGCACCGTACAACCGTGCCTCGCTCTTGGCGGACGAAACGTCGATGAGCTCCACCGGAGAGACATGTGGGTGCAGATCAGATTTGTTCCTCGGGTACTCGATCGAATAGTTACCTGTATTGGATGTTGAGAAGTTGGTGTGGACGGTCGACGTCTTGGCTGAGGTTCCGACGTCGCCGTTACCGAGGAAGGCGCGAGGGGGCTGGAAGGAGTGGTTGCAGGTGACCTCGAAGCCCTCTCTGAAGCAGCCGGGCTTCATGCCGAACGGGAAAGGGATGCTGGTGTCGCCGCACTTGTCCGGGCAGCCCGGAAGCGTAATTGGTGGCGGCGGCGGCTCATGTTGTTCAGCAATGGCGGAAGCCTGGATCAAGAGAGCCGATGCGGCTGCAAGGAGGACTAGGATGCTGCACAGCAGCTGGGGTTGCGAGGGCGTTGTCATGGTGTCATGTGCTGTTCTTGCCGCTATTCTGCTAGCTTTAATTTGGCCATCTGCATAATAATATATATATGTAGAGAGCATCCACAGCTAAATGTTCTTCACGGCAAAAAAACGCTGCTCACGGCAAAAAGGAGTTTGGCCAAGAGCGGCAAGCCGCAAAAATCAATATTACCGTGCGCCTTTTGTGGTTGACGGCAAAACGCTATTTTGTCCAGAGCAGCTCCTGGCAAAGAGCTTTTTTTTCTATGGTCGACGAGAAAATGATCTTTGCCGTAAATTCAAACCAAATTTTGAATCAGTAATTAATTCAAATAAAAAATTAATTATAAAGTTTCATTACTTCTCAAGATGTACAACTTTTGTTTGGGTAAATTCTTCATTTGACAAAGTTATAATAATTTTGTTCACAAAACCTATATCTCTTGTATAGTTTCGTGAAACTATATTAGGATTTGTGAAGAGTGTTACTACCACAATACCAGATGATCAAATCACCTAAATAAAAGTTGTCGGTCTTTAGAACTTACGTAACTTTGTTGTTTACAACTTTTGAATGTCAACGAAAAACTAAGTTGATTATTTCAAATTTGAAATTTAAAATTTGTAAACTACCTCGAATGGAGAAACTCGCAATATGAAAGTTGTGCATCTCAAAAAATTATGAAACTTTGTATTTTGACAACTTTTTCATTTGAAACCATCTATTATATTTAACTAATTACATGTATTAGAGGTATTTATTTTTAAAATCCATTTCCCATGGGCCGAAAAGTCGAAAAGGAGCTGGCGGCAAAGAGGTAACTGGACCGGCCGGACCAATTAACCCGTCGGCCTCTCCCCCACCCTAACCCTAGCCTATATAACCCTTCCCCCACTCCTCCCTCTCCGCCCACCTCCCTCACCCGCTCCCTCACCTCCGCCACCTGCTTGCTCCACACCAACCTCACTCCCTCCCTCTCCCTCGCCTTCGTCGCCGCCCCGTCCTCTCTTCCGCCCCGCCTCCCTCAGATCCGCCACTGGTGCCATCAGATTCGATCCCTCCTCTGCCTCCTCTCTCCCCCCTCCACACGCCACTCAATGACAGTGAGGAGCCGCGGCGATGCAAGGTGTGGCGGCGGCACATGGACGGTGGCCTCGCGCTCCCTCCCTGGCCGGCGCGGTGGTGGAGGCGGCGGCCTCCCTCGCCGGCGCGCCCTCAAGCTCCCCCCGACGCGCCCTCGAGATCCACGATGCCGGACACGACCTCCTCTCCCCTAGAGGCAGCCTCGGACTCCTCTCCTTTCTGCTCCACCTAGATCCAGATCCAGCCTCGAGATGGCGATGGTGGTGACGGTAGCAAGGTCTCGTCCCCACGGCGACGTCCTTTTAACCAGGCGGCTTCCTCCACCACGGTGGCGTCCTCCACCATAGTGACGGCGTGTGGCGGGGTGGCGCTGGAGGTGGTTGTGGCCGTCTGGCAAAGCCTCTGCGGCGTGGTGGCGGCAGCGGCTAGTAGTGGGCCAGGCCGGTGGGTTTTCTGGATTTTTTCTTTTCAAAACTCTTTGTCGAGAGCCTAGAAGTCCTCACGACACACCCTTTACCGTGAGCCTGAGCTTCGGCCCATGGCATAGGGCTCTTTGCCACAAAACTTTGTCATGAGCTTTATGCCGGCGGCTACTCACGGCAAACTCTTTGTCGTGGCTAGACCGTTTTTTTTTTTACCGTGAGGAACCGGCTCAAGGCAAAGAAGTCGTTTCTGGTAGTGTGTTGTAAGTTTTCTCTACAATATCTAAGGAAGGACAAAAGTGTTGGATTGAGATCAATCCTAAGATCTAAAACGATTAGATATTTGCTAAAAACAAATATGATATAAAAGTTCTTTATAACATGTACTCCTCTATTCTAAAATGTTAAATTCTCTAACTTTCATAAGTTCTATAGGAAAATATGTTCTAGAATATAACTACGTTTTTCAAAGTCAAGCCTTTTTAATTGACTATGAATAGCCAAATACTTATAGAGATTAAGAACATAAAGTGATGTTAATATATTTATTGTGAAACCAACTATTATAATCTGTAACCTTTATAATAAAATGATGTTTTAAATCGGGCAGCTCTTTCTTCACCGCACTCCACCCCCTCTGTTATCATCCCTACTCCAAAGAACATGTATTATTTGACGTTTGTCTTAATACAGTTATTAACCACTTGTCCACTGGGACAAAAAATACTATGAAGGAAGTGCAAAGCAACCTGCTGGCACGATAAAGTTGTACAATTTTTCTGTTTGTATAGAAGCAAAGCTGGCACCACGAAAAGTTGTACAATTTTTCTGTTTGTATAGAAGCAAAGCTGGCACCACGGTGGCGCGACTGCTTCAAAAAATGGCATTGTTTGTCGTTGTTCCTTTCTACTTGACCGCTTAGCATTTCAGTTCACCTAAAGAAATTCAAGCTGCCAAGGTTGGGAGTTTAAAATTTGTTCCATTTTTACATATTAATTAATACATTCGCATTGTAGAAGCAATGCAGCTCTGCTCAGACACAAGCTCAGTGAGTTTGAGGCCTACATGATTTTAACCTGGCCTGTAGGTGTCGGAATCAGTGGAGTTTGACATGACTTGATTAGAATTATAAGTTGGGTGAGAAAGTATCAGTTTGCAGGTAACTCGGTTCCTTTGTTTCTTTCTTTTTCGACTACAGGACAACTGAGTAACTTCAGCTATAGCCTATAGTACAGACTGCGGCAGAACTTTGTAGGGGTTCAGGATTGAATTGGGGTCCAGCAACTTCTTGATGGAGGCCATTAGTTGCACCTGATGAAATCAGAACATTTAGTTTCAGAAAGAAAAAGAAATCAGAACATTAGTTGGGTAACACAACTTGAATGATCCTACATAACTAGAGTTGCTGGCGAATTACGAAGTGTTGACCACTCCATACAAACATGTAGAGTGTTCTTTAAATGAAACTACGCATTAGCCCATTACTTACTAAACTACCCGTACAGTTAAAAACACTTCAGTTCTGAACTATGTGCCTATGCACATGTGAAAGGACCAATAGGTTAATCTAAGCAGGAAGGGTTCACACATCCCAGGTTTTACCAAGAATCTCTCATGGAAGCGCATTGGTACTTGTTTATGTTATGTCAAAGTACTAGAGCAAGAAAAAGGTAGCACATACAAGCCTTGGCATGTTCAATCTTTTCATGTGTCTTGAATGCGTGCAAAGTAGCAGCTTAAGCGATAGTCTACTACTAAGTGCAATTGGTCATTTTCCTTAACTCATCAGTCATCAGGTACTTCTGCCGTTGTACATACTTCATGTAAGTGACAGTAGGACAGTATGGAAACACTTACCGCTTCAGGTGATTTACTGTAGTGAATCTTCTCGGCTTTCATTAGCCCCAAACCATGCTCCGCACTGATGCTTCCTCTTTGTGCTGAAGTCCACTCGTAGACAAATGGTTCGATTTGTGCAAGAGTCTAAAATTCCATTAGAGAAACAAAATAAAAAATTTGTCTGTAAACCATCCTGAGACACTTTGAATAACATAAGCAAACAATCTACTTCCAGTTTTATATAAAAGACTTACATTGTTGTCGTATTTGCTTGATAGGATGTTCAAATGCAGATTCCCATCTCCAAGGTGGCCATAGCCCAATACCTCTGCATTATCACCTACAAAACCATCATACCAAGTTAACAGAAAGCCCATAGATTCTTGGTAGATCGAATTTAGTAATTACCAAGACGGCAGCGCATTTCTTCAACAATATCATAGAGCTTCTCTACAGGTATGGACAAGTCATATTTGTACACAGCCCCAACTTTGACAGATGCCTCTGCTATACCCTGTCAGAACAATAACTTCTTGGTGCATCTTCTTTTTTACAAATAAAACACTGAATCAAGCTGTAACTGTAAACCTGTATGCATGAGCATCTGCCTTAAATGTTGTTTATTACATGTTATGCTAGCACAGAACTATCACTAACCACATTAACATTCTGATATTGAAAGTAGACAAGTTTCAGGACAGAAAATACATTCATCTGTCATCATTAAGTATAAAGGACAACCATAGTTTCAATTAAAGGATGACAACCTCACGGATCCGCCAAAAGTTTGATGCTTGGCTGATATCCTGCGCTATAACTCCATCAGATACCAGACCATTTTCCATTGAACTCAACAAAAAGGCTTCCAGTTTTGTTCTACAAAAGAAAGCCGAAAACAAGACAGGATAAGAAACTATAATTACAAAGACAGGAAAAGAAAGCTATTTCGATTTTCTCTCAAGTATCTGTCAGTTCTCAGGGCATAACACTTGCTATGTTCAAAACAAAACATGTGAGTCAACAGATAGTCCATATCCATATAGGACAAAATTTTCTTTGATGTTATTCTTTTGCCCCAAAATAATGTCAGGTAGGGAAAAGCGATGCAAAGATGAAAGATATATGCAAGGACAAAGGTTTTGGTTATTTGATGAGTCTCATGAACAAAACCAAAGTAAAATATGTACTACATTCTCCCTAAGATAAAATCAGTAGTCAGAGATATTAGAATGAAAGGGCAACTGTAACAACAGACACTGTCAAAAACATTGACATAGAATCATTGTTGAATCATGGTCTGCTTCACAAGAACTTACTTGTCATATGATTCATCACTCCCTGTTGTCTCTATTAGAACATAAAATTTGGACTGTGATGCAGGTAAAAGATTTTGAACTCCTTCCAAATGTCGCATAGCCTCCAAAATAAAATTATCTATCAAAAACCAATCTAAATATATAAACGGGACAAATAAAGAAATATTTCATATATAGGACCAGGAGCACCTTAGAAAAATCAAGTTTTTTCATGGGATTGCTGAAAATGTAGCAATTTTAAGGCATACTTCATGCCATCAAACTTGTTAGCCTGGCAAGGAATTTTGTCCTCTGTTCTAACTGCCAGCTTGTGGCCTAAAGCCGGGTCTAATGGATAACATATTTCTACATCTTAATTTTCTCCTATATGTGAATTCAGAAAGAATTTCTGATGTACTTACCAGATCAATACAGTTATGATCCATGAATTCAAATGCAGACAAGATCTCACCCAAGTTCCTCCTAGCTGCAAGCAGTAATTTCTGCAAACAAAGCCAGTAGCAGTCATCACTATCTTGAAGACTTCTACATGCACTTCACAAATGCATGATTTTTATTTTTGCGGAAAAAAATAATTACTCAAGGAAAATGAACCTGGCAGCTTGTGTAGTCATTGCAAGAAAGAAATGCAACGTTAGTTGAAGGTAGCTTTGCAGGTGTAAGTACTGCAATTTTAGTGACCACTCCTAGAGAGCCTTCACTTCCTGAAAAAATAAGTTATGTATTTACTAACTGCCTGCCTGCCTGGTGTTGGCAAAAACACATTGCTTGTACAGTGTCCATGTAATGGTTAGCACACTCAATACATACCAATAAATAAGTGCTTCAGATCGTACCCAGTATTATCTTTCCGTAAGGTAGTTAGCATATCAAGGATAGTCCCATCAGGCAGGACAACTTCAAGACCTGTATCAGAGGAAGCATAATTTAAAAGAAAAGTAGCACGTACCATGAGCATTCGAATCAATGCAATTTTCTAGTCAGTTAAATTTCTAAGCTCGATACTTGTACCTACCAAGTACATTTCCATGGAGTGAACCATAGCGTATGAAACGCAGGCCACCGGCATTAGTTGAAATGTTTCCACCTATGTGGCAGCTACCCTTTGCTCCCAAGTCAATTGGCATAATAAACCTGACAAGCAAATCAAGGAAAATTAAGCATCGGGCATGGAAATCAAATAACTGCTCTAAAAATAAAGCTCTTGATTGTAAATTCTTTTGTTCAGAAAAATATATAAACAAATTTAGTTCAACACTTCCCTCTGCATGCACGGCAGTAAGTTACTGGCTTTTGTTAGTTTATTAGGTAGCAAAAAGGATCTTACAAGAACTGAACTAAATAAAATGACAATACACTAGGAAATGTCATGATCGTCACTGAAGCAATAACAAACAAGTATGAGACCTTTATAGACAGATGACTCATTTCTATGCTAAACACACTGTGTGAATAAAGCATAGTAGCATGCCCAGCGCAAGATTATGGAATAGAAATCAGTACCAAACAGCTAGGAGAATTAGTGCTAAATATAACATTACCCTTCCTTTTCCACATAGGTACTTAAATTCTCCAACACACAACCAGCTTCACAAGTAAGAATACCATTTACCTAGCAACATCATAACAAGCAGACAGAACTTAGCACCTTCTATCTGAAATTACTCAAGGATTTCCCGTGATCCTTGAACAAGCAACTGATGAAAATATAACAAAGTGCAAGGTACTGAATCCAGACAAACGGTGTTGGACTCACATTATCAAACGAAATGATTTTGTCCATGCCAGAGAGGCTGATAATCACCTGCAAACAACAGGGTTAAGCACTAGTAATCACTGACCTTGGACCTCAACATTAGGAACAGTGAAAACTTCAAAAGTAGAACTACTGCATACAAAACAAAATTAATTCGACACATTAATAAGCATAATAGGAAATATGAACTAGATACATTATTAAAAAATAACTATTAAAGGTAACACTAAGCATATCGTGGAAATTTAACGTATGTGTGATTATTTCCCATATTCAATAATTGATCTGATCAGTACATGCAAACACGCAATCCACCATTTGCAGTGAAAAAGTTCGGCCTTTTCTAATTAAGAGCGAAGAAAGGTTTTCATGTTTTGCATCAAATTAAGAAAAAAATAATAGGGTGAATCTATGAAGCAATGGATGTTAATCATCATTCCTAACACAAATACTAAAATATTTAGAAATACAATTACCTCATCATAAACAGGCACACTGCCACCAACAAGGCCTGTGTTGCCACCCTGTGGAACCACAGCCAATCGTCTGGTGTTGCAATATGAAAGAATCTTAGAAACCTGGAAAGAGGACGTTCAAATAAAGAATTTGCACACTAATTTTTTTTCTTGTTTTGAACAAGACTAGCAGAGATTTTTTTTAAAAAAAAGTAAATTAGTAAAATTATGTAAAATAAACTCGTGGCAAATAAATGTGGACTACAAAAAAGAGCAGTCCAGAGCACAGCATATGTCAATAGCACGGATTCAAAAGCACATCATATTTGCATAAGTGCAATGTCAGATCTTTCAAAAAATACTGGTCAAGGAGACAATTGCCCATATAATGTGAAGGCTGAACCACAGCACCAGTAAATTATGTTAACAATGATGGTAGTTACTTTGTCAAATCTTACACGACTGTCAGGAAATGGAATTGCAGCTAGCTGACATTCAAAAAATTGAATTTTCAAATAATGGGCTAATGAAAATACCTCTACAGTGTTTTTTGGTAAAAGTAGTAGCTGACTTGCACCCTTATATTTACCCATCCAGTCTACATTTGCAACTGCGATTCTGTCTTCATCCTGAACTACGCCATTGTCACCCAAGATGGTCTTGAAGTGAGAAACATCATCAGAGTTCAGCTCTGAATAGGCTGGATTCCTCTGAATGTGTGTTGCTGCAGAACCAAATGTGCGCTTCTGAACTTCAGAAGCCTTGTTAGCACTGTGTTGGCCTTCATATGTTTCCGCGTTAGTCCTAGGTCCACATGGAGGACACTGTAGACTGGGAATCCAATGAAATCTTCTACAAGAATTCATAGTGTGGTTTGCAAATTCATGTTGAGTATGAGGCATGCCTGAAAAGTATAACTATCATCAGATTTCAATCAGAACTTGTCGACTTCTAAAGTGATCATTCGGGATATCTAACTATCAGTCTTTATTTAAACAGTAGAAAACATCATATAAGAGAAAAGTTTCATTTGGATTTCCTCATCGGTTTTCTACTGTCAGAGCTATCACCATCTGCACTGTAAGAAAAAAAAATTGTAACCGCTATAATTCTTTACTTTTAACTATGCTCAAACCGTAAAGCTTGGTGCTAAGATCTTTATCTAGAAATTAGTTTTTTTTTGGGAAAATATCTAGAAATTAGTTGGCGTACTTCAGTGTATAAAATAAACAACAGTATGCAAGTAATGGCAAATCAATCCACAGAAACTAAGTCCAACAATTTTTGTGAGCCTGACATATACTTTGTCTTTCAAACCAACAAAACAAGCACTTACAGCTTATGCAAATAGATTTAAGTAAGGAACCCTTTAAGTAACAATATGAAGGACCATCCACTGCCGACGCTTCAATCAATTCTAAAACCATGTGTTAAACAAACTTACCCTTCGATTGAAAGGGGGAAATAATCAATTTCTATTCAATGCTGCATTCTATCGCTACACCTCCAGCTGAATCGCTGACCACCACAGCAACACAGTTACATATCCTACATCAAACATGTACAGCACCTGGTTGACATGGCTCACCATTTCGGTAAAAGGGAAAAAAAAAACCCCGCTGCTCGAATTGCAAATTAATTTACAGAGTCCGTTTCTAACAAATGGAGTCCCCGTAGACTAGGGAGCATGCCTGAGACTGAAGGAGCGCGCGATCGCGCTGGAACTGCGCCAGATCACCACCACTGAACCGATTCGACCCTCGAACGGAACGCAGCTAATGTCCCTCTACGCGGCACCGACAGCTCGGGGACCAAAGCCTCCTCGTAGGCCCCCGGAAAGTAACTACGGTCGGGGGCGTCGGGCACAACAACAAACACCTACCGGACCAACAAACACCAACCAACAGACAACAGGACACACGCACCCCCCAAATCAAACCGATTAATCACCTCGCATCGGCGGGTCGGCGGCGAGCGGGCCCAGGCGGCGGAGAAGCCTCGCCCCCGTCGCCGCTGCCGCGCGTCGCGCCATGCCGTCCTCCGGTTCCTCCGCCTCGGAGCTTGGCGCCGCGCCGATGGAGAGGGAGGGAAGGAGCGAGGGGGTCAGGGCCTCAGGGGGGGCTGTGACTGCGGTGGCCGGTGGAGTGCTACTGCTACCAACCGCTACCAGATGGATGATGATGAGCTTGGCGCTTGCGTCTGGGACGAACTGATTCCACGACGATGACGTGGCAGGCTTATCAGTAGGGTCACGATATGAAAAAAATAACAATTAACGATTCCTTAGGTAAAACATGATCTTGAGAAAACGATCGGGGGAAAAACGATTCGTGTAGTTCCTGCAGGTCTGATTCTGTTTTGGCACTGGATAAAAGCATTCCGGTGAGATCCTCACAGATCATGTGACTCCTTTGCAATCTGATCATGGAGCGTCACTGCACTGATGTATCACTATCAGTCTATCACCTCGGTGCCATCCCCTTTTCTTTGCTTTTTAGATGGGGGCTATTGGGCTAATGGTTTTTTTAAAGGAACATGTACCGATCTTAGCGTATTACACCGACCTGTTTACAAACAGGATATGAAAGAAAAGGAAAATTATAAAGAAATTCAAAACTCTTGTTCATCTTTCTCGAAGTCTTCAACGATCTGTTCGTCGCCACCCGTTGAAACAGCTTCCCAATCGTCGCCAAGAACCAGAGCCAAGTTCCACAAAGTGGAGACCGCAGAGGAGGGCTTACTGCTACACGAATCAGCTGAGTACGTTGCCTCCTAAGCGCATCGGCCAACTCCATTACCCATGACGCATCCTTCGTTTCCACCGCCGACAACCCGAGCAATGCTCAGATTTCTTCCAAAGATCATATTCCTTGAGATTAATAGGGTCAACAACATCATCACCTGAAGAAGACGACGATGTGCCGGCCCTCGACTCCTGGACAGGTCTCCCCAACCTCTCTGTTGACGTCGGAGTAGATCGCCATCGGAGAACGGAAGAAGCTGGGAGAAATTATTCCTCTGCAACGCCGTCGCTTCCGCATCGCCGACGCCACCAGGAAAATAAAGTTATAGAGGAGCCATGCTCCTCTGGCAAAACCTAACTCCACCGTCGATCAACGACGGCGAGCAAACCCTAAACCTAGACGGACTCGATTACGACTCAATCTACTAAAAGGATGGACCCTCTCTCCCGTTGCCACCGGCTAGAAGGCCGGAGACGAGGAGGGGGGTGGGGGCAGAACTTGCTGCGGCGGCGGCCGGGCGCTCGTGCGGGTGGCGGTTCCGCCCATGTCGCCCGGAGGCGACGCGGGGGACGGGCCACGCGACTTTGGTCGCCAAGAGGCGCTATTGGGCTAATGGTTTCTTAGCTCAAGTTGGTAGTGACATTGTAGAATATATATATATATATATATATATATATATATATATATATATATATATATATATATATATATATAATCATTTTGCAAAAATATACTACGGTTTGAAAATTTTACACTTTTGACAACCATTCGTGTTCGGAAGTCGTCGTGGGCTACTGCGGTTGCATGTGGCCTACCGCCGTGGGCCACGACAGCATAGATCCACCGGAGTGTTGCGACAGCATATAGTACCCCGGTGGGGGTGGAGGTGGTGAAGGTAGAGGGGACCAATCTTTCTTGTGGCATTCATAAGTGCAGGTCGAACATTTGCAGCACCGGTCTTCTCCTGCGCTAGACGATGGATCTGGACAAGCCAATGCCTCTGATAGCTCCTGCTGTAGGTTGTAGATGACGACATCCTCGAGGTAGTCGATGTACTGTTGATAGGGATCAATAGCTGGTGGATCCACCCATTGCGAGAAACTGCAGTTCTCAGCTTGGGTGGGGTACTGCAAAAGGCAAGAAAACGTTACCAAACCAAAGAAAGATGATGAGGAAATTTGTGGACATTGCTTACCCATGCATATGGGCAGTGCCAGAAGCGACGACCGGAGTTGTTCCATCCCCGGTACACTTGCATCATGCAGAACTCACCATGTGAACACCTAGGCCACAACACTGTTTGCTTCAGCACGTAGCTTCTAACATCACACGTCGATCTGAAGTCACTCTTGCCTTTCAGTGGGAAATTGACTACGAAATCTTCTGATTGCTGATGCCACAACTCTGGACCGAAACCGTGTTCATCCCCACTCCACGAAGCCATTGCCTAATGCTGTGAGAAGAAGACAATGGAGTGAATTGTGCTACATATAGGCATAAGGAGGGTGGCTCCGCCGTGGGCCCTTCGATCCGTAGGAAGGGAAACGAAGCAGTGACTGGGAGAAAACACACCCTAGTACTAGGGCACTGTCACTTTGTGGGCCAGACGATCCGTGGGAGGGGAACGCGTCAGTGACTCAGAGGAAACACAACAACTTTGCATATTACAGTCACTGTAACGAAACACATGTAACGGATAAAACACACTCTAATGATGTTCTATTAAAGTTCTTAACGATGCAAATCGAGGACCCTAGTTGACGATGTCATAAAATACGACATTATTTCACTACGTGAAAACCTCAAATAGGTCACGCAACATTTGTAACGGGCCCTTAACACCCGTTACATGCACCCATGTTGATGGTGTATATTCGTATCAAAGTTCATATGGATTTGCAAGCGGACAAATCCCCCGTCGTAGTCAAGGGACCCTTCTTCCCTCGAGTGGTGAACCCAAGGTATCGAATCCGTGGAACAATGTGCAACGCAAGGATTCAGTCTAGTAAAGCAAGGAAGACTATCTATTGAAGAACCAAATTGCATCTAATCTAAAGTATCATCAAGAAAACACATCTAATCTAATCTACTAAAGAGGTAGCAAGAGAAAGTAAGAGATAACCGATCTAGAGAGTGTAGATCATGCTTATGTTGTAGCTCCAAACAAGATAGATGAAGATAGAAAAGCGAATCTCATTAAAAGCATCTTTAAACCATGGCCTCCGGTGCGATTCCGAAAACGCCCGCCTTTCAGAGCCCCCATTCTGTCACAACGTACTCCTATTCATGCGGGTAGTCTAGGGCGAGTTCGATAAGAACAAGTTAATATCACTTGGTCGGTCCGGTATGCACCTCTAGCCACCGCAGCTACAAGAGCACCCTATTCAATCTATCTTAAGTATAGATTGGGGAAGAAGCAAAACCAAGAAGAAAACAAAATCATCGAGAAGGCACTTGATCGCTAGAAATCGGATTCACTTAAAGACTTCACCATGAATGATTACATGAACAAGATCACCACCGGGATCCTACCTCGATCTTGATCCTTGCTCCGGAGCTCCGACGTGGTCTTCCATGCAAGGTTCCCACGTCGGCTAGGGAGACCCTAGACAACTAGCACGACCCTCATCTCCGAGATGGTGTCCCTCAAGCTTCTCTGCTCCTCGGCAGCGTATGACGAATTGATTGATGCGTGGCTCTCGGTCAGGGGGCTATAAATAGCCCGAGAGGCACCTAGGTCAAAGGGGGGGGCGACTGGGCCTCGAAACGGGCTGGGCCGGTGTTGACGGTGAAACTCCGTCAACCTAGCCATGAGTTTACCTTCGGTGTTGGCATAAGTTTTATACCTTATCCATTGGTACTAACCCCCGTGATATAACAAGTTCACGTGTGCATGTCGGTTTTGGAGTTTAGTGTTTATGCAGGGTTTTAGCATTGAAAGCAAGACTTTCGGGATAAGTTCATCAAGCACCTTGACAAGACCTTGAAGCCCCGTACAAGTCATGCAACGAAGCAAACTTGACTCCAAGAAGTCAGGGACTTGATCCAAGAAGATGATAAACTCCGATGACCTAACAAGAAAAGTGCTGAATCTTGCAAGACAAGGAGTTATGCCCAATTCGGAGAGAAACTGACGACATGGACCTACATGCAGAAGGGGGAAACATCTAGAAGACACGGGAACCGACATAGAGCAAAGGAGGCCACGGGCTGGGCCTGGATGGGCCCAGGCTGGCCGGCCCAGCCCTGTCCAGTGCTCGTTCATCCCCTCCTTTGCCCTAGCCGCCATTCGGGCTATTTATAGCCCCGGGGTCGAGAGCCACGCATGATCCAATTAGTCATCGGCCGCCGAGGAGCAGAGAAGAGAGGGACACCATCCCGATGGGGAGAGGGTCGAGCTAGTTGACTAGGGTCTCCCTAGCCGACGTGGGAACCTTGCACGGAAGACCACATCGGAGTTCCCGGAGCTAGAAGCAAGATCAAGGAAGGATCCCGGTGGTGATCTTGTGTATGTATCATTGTCATAGTTGAATTATCAAGTTGAATCTATTCCTAGCGATCAAGTGTTCCCTCGAAGATTTCGTTTTTTGATCGCTTTGCTTATTCTAAATCTATTCTCGAGATAGATTACATAGGGTGTTCTTGTAGCCGCGGTAGCTAGAGGTACACGCCGGATCTTCCGAAAGAATCTCGACTTGTCTTTTGACTCACCCTAGACTCCCCGCATGAGTAGGGATACGTTGTGACAGAACGAGGGTTCCGAAAGGCAGATGTTTTCGGAGTTGGACGAGAAACCATGGTTTAAAGAGGCTTCTAATAAGATTCGATTTGCTACTTCTTCTCTTTCTTGGAACTTCAACAAAAGGCTTAACCCGATCTCTCTAGATCGGTTTATCTACCCAATCTTACTTTGTTATTTCCGGTCTTTAGTAGATTAAATTAGTTTCGTGTCTTTTACCTAAATGCATTAGGGTTTCTCTTTTACCGAAGATTGGAGTTACTTGGCTTTACTAGATCATCTTTTGCGTCACACATTTGTTCCACGGATTCGATACCTTGGGTTCACCACTCGAGGGAAGAAGGGTCCCTTGATTACGATGGGAGACTTGTCCGCTTGCAAGTCTAAACGAACTTTGATATAACTATTAACCATCAACAAGCCCCTTTTTCTGGCGCCGTTGCCGGGGAACAAGTGATCAAGATTTGATTTTTTATTGCCTTTTTGTAATTTTCAGTTTTCTTTTTGTTTTTCTTTTTGCATCTACTAAACTTTGATCATCCTCAAAATAAATCTAATCTAGTTTGTCTAACCCTAGTTTTAATAGATTTATTTTTTCTTTCTAGTTTTTGCATACTTTGTTTATTGCTAAACCTAACAGGAGATGGATGGCTACCTCTCCAACAAACCCGATAATTTTGTGGATGATCCAGAAAAACTTTACAGGCTAAGGAGACGCGAAGCACACAAGCTAAAAAGCTGGATTTTGTAGATTCGGAGTCGGAAGACAAAGGATCGAAGGAATCTCCGAAGAATTCACCACCTCAAAGTTCTCGGGAGAATCGACTTCCATCGATGGGTGACCAACCGCAAGAGCGCAAGATTGGGGAGCTATGCACCCCAGACATCATCGACCTACCAATATTGAACCTTGAGGAGATCGGAAGACCGTTCAAGATCAAGACCTCAACAATCTGCATGGTGCAACATTCACCCTTCACCGGTAAAGAGGGTCCGAACCTTCACCTCCAAGCATTCATTCAACTATGTCAGTCTTTCAATATGGATGGGGTGACTCAAGATCAAATGAGGGCAAGACTTTTTCCGTTCTCACTACTCGGGAAGGCTTTGCAGTGGTTCCACTCTCAACCGGTGGAGACGGTGCAAAATTGGAACACGTTGATGAAGGCTTTCATGAAGGAATACTACTCGCCGGGTAAAACTCAAAGCTTGCGTAATAAGATTGCCACCTTTGTTCAATATCCTACGGAAACTATCTCGGAGGCATTCGAGCGCTTCAACGAGTACACCCGGGCAGTTCCACATCACAAGTTCCCGAAGGAAGACCTCGTGCAAAAGTTCTATCAAGGACTCACCATGGCATCAAAGACGATCATCGATGCATCGGCGAGAGGATCCATCATCGAGCTTACACCGACAGAAGCTTTCACTCTATTCAAGAAGGTCGCGTATAATGACACATGGGTGTCATCCAGGCGCCTACATCCGGTTCAACCCCACGGGGAACGTCAAAGGAGTCTTGCAAGTGGAGAAGGAGAACATACTTGAAGGCAAGATCGACTCGCTCATGAGGAGGTTGGAGAAAATGGAGATGGAAAAGAAAGAGGCTCGAGACTTGAAGTGCGCCAAAGCAAGATCCACATGCGAAGAATGTGGAGAGTATGGCCATGTCCACAAAGATTGTCCGGAGGAAGCGAAAACGCTCGACTACATGAGGAAGGGAGAATTGCCAAACTTCTGCTACGGGCAAGGTAGACCTCAATTTAATGCAAGCTCATCTATTCCGAATTCGGTTCCGCTTCGTATACAATTGAAGGAATTCATGGACGAGCAAGCTAAGATCAACAAGGACACCGTCACCAAGTTCAAGACCATAGACAAGGTGTTGGAGAACATCGATAGCAAAGTGACGGAGGTCGGGAGCTCCAATCATCAAGTGCTCAAGATGATGAAGATGCTCGAGACGCAAGTTGGACAACTTGCAGGGCGCCTCACTAATGATGAAGGGAAGCTTCCGGGACAACCTAAAAGTCCCGAATCGGCGAAGGCCATTCATACACGTTCGGGAAAGGAGACCGAAGACCCGGAACATTCCGCGGGAGCAAGGAAGCCTAAACCATCCGCCGAGACGGAAGGAGTTGCTAAAGAGAAGATTATGGGGATCGTCATTGAAGATCCCGAATTTGAGATGCCGGAGGAAGACACGAGGATACCACAACACAAGCCACGCTACTTCCGAGGTAAACTTGACAACCACTTTGAGAAGTTTGTGGAAGTTGTGCGTAGACTTAGCATCAACATGCCATTACTAGATGCCCTACAAGTACATACATATTCTCGTTACTTTAAAGACATACTTGCAAATAAATATGAGATAGCAACACTAGGGGTAGATCATGTCAAGATGTCTGAGGAGTGTAGTGCCGCTATTGCTAATGGGCTAGAGAAGCAAAAGGACCCCGGGTGCCCTACAATTCCGTGTTCCGTTGGTTCTTTCAACTTCGAGAAGGCGTTATGCGACCTTGGAGCAAGTGTGAGCGTCATGCCAAGGGATGTGTTCGAGAAGCTACGCCTACAAATGGAGCCTATGGGTATATGTTTGGAGTTGGGAGATAACTCCATTCGCTATCCCTTGGGCATTACCGAAGATGTACCCGTGAAGGTCGGACACCACTTCATCCCCGTCGACTTCATGGTGCTCGAGATGGGAGAGAGGGAGAAGCCGCCGCTCATCCTTGGGAGGCCTTTCCTCAAGACCGTGGGAGCTACTATTGATGTTGGCAAGGGGGAGATCATGTTCGACATCAACAGAGAAAGGAGTTCCTTTAAGTTCCGACCACGACTCGAGGCATGCAACATGATTGGAGTGAAGGAAGAACCAAAGAAGAAGGAGGGGCTGAAAAAGAAGAAAGAGCCGAAAAAGATGAACGTAAAGAAAATCAAGGAAGGTGTTGCATCCGTCAAGACAAAAGAAAAGACGCCTGTGAAGACCAAAAAACGACTAAGCCGGAAGACAAGCCCGTGCCCAAGATGGTGCGGAAGTGGGTACCCAAGATTGCAACGCCCGCAAAGAGCATTGATCCGAAGTAATCAAGTGAAGAAGTCTAGCTATGGACTACAAACGAAGCGCTAGGCGGGAGGCAACCCGTTTCGTCGAGTCAAGAATAAGCTACCGGGAGGACAACCCGATTCCAGGTTTTTCGAGTCTTTTAATAATTTAGTTTTGAATTTTATTACGCAAAGACATTAGACTTAGAAGTGGTTGAACAATATTAGAGACATAATTCTTGGTTGAATATTTTGCTTGATCATAAACCCTTTGCATGAACCCTCCTATGTGTTTGTTTGTTCTTTTTTAGAGAAACCACAACCAAATAATTTCAGAACCTAACTCAACCCTTCATCCTTATTATGGTGCCGTGGTTGACTTATTTTTCATGCTAAAAACACACGAGTAGAGCCACGACTTATACCTAGGTGTTTATTAAATTTCAGCACGTGGTAGGACTCGCGTGAACTTAGAAACTAAACTTTTGGTTGGTTTAAAAATCTATATCCTTGGTTTCTCTAAGATTAGAATTTTTCTAAGCCTCATTTAATTTTGTTTAATTCAAAATCTTTCTCATTTAGCCAAAATTAGAACCTAAACCTATGCCCCCATGATCAAGCCGGGAAAAGTTTGCTCTCAACCAATGAAGGCAAACTATACCGGTGAGACCGATATCAACGTAGTCGGAAAATATTTTCGACTTACATTTGTTTTTAATGGTTTAAAAACTTCTCTAAATTCATGCTTGAGCTCTTCCATAGCTCTGAAAATATTTTTAATTTTCGAATTAGAGGAGTGCTTAACCTTAAACACACCTAATGGGAGGCAATCTAGTTTAAATTAATCATGCATGCACCATTGGATACTCTTTCATCAACTTTCATCAAGACCACATGCAAAAGACAAGCATGGGTGGGCAGCAAGCATGCCTTTGCAGGAATTTCATGGTGGCATGTGAAGCAAGTGGAGCAAGGGAGCATGGACATGACTCAAAGCATGAAGCATCTAGTGGAAGGACCAATAATGCAAGAAAAGGAATGGACGAGAGCGTTTAGGCGGTGCAACTCGTGGAGCACGCAGGAAAGGAAGTCATGAAGGAGGAATGATCGTGCTGGAAGAAAGCCGAGGCGGGGAGGAGCACCAGGCCACCCAGGCCGGTCGGCCTAGGCCGGCCGGCCTCCCCTACTTAAGGAGCCCCCGGCTCCTGTTTTCTACAGGCAAGCTTCCCTCTCCTTCCTCGGTTTGTGTGTTCAAGTTTGTGTGCCCAGAACCTCCGTAGACATAGCCAACCTTCCCAAGCTTGATAGCTCAAAAAAATCCACAACCTTAATCCACTCAAAGTCCACATCCGAAGTAAGTTTTTAGTGCCTAGTTACCAGTTGCAACCCGAAGTTTTAGTGGAGAGAAGAGTGCAGCAACCATGTGGAAGAAAACCACAAGTCTCTTCTCCAAGAAGAAGGGTTCATCGTCATCCAAGCCGTCGTCGACGACGTCTTCGAGGAGGCACTCGGTTTCCGAGTCTCCTCGGAGCATGGAGGTGGATACGGCACCACCAAGGAGGAACGACGCTCTCCTCCTCGGTGGCATGAGGACAACAAGGAGCATGTCCATGAGGTTTACTGAACCTCAAGGGCACACGGAGGAGCCGCCCGTTCCACCACGACGATCGACCCGTTCGACCGCGCCACCTCCATACACTCGGATATATTCCTCATATGGCTTCATCATATTGTCGGAGGATGAGGAGAAGAGGCTCTCTCGTCTTGAGAAGAGGCTTGTGCCCAACATCGACTTCGACGACCAAGCACTCAGCTACTTGGGTTTCGGCACCGACATATATTACATGTTGGGGCACCTTGGATGGGTGCAATTCTCCAACGGAGTATCGGCGGACACCCACAAGGAGTTCACCTTGGAAATCTTGATGACCATTGCACCTATCCTTGAAGATGGGGTGCAAAGTTTATCATTCCGTTTGGAGGGAGTACAACAAGTGGCTCCCTACGAGCATGTTAGGGAGCTACTTGGATTCCATAAGGGAGCTCCGGAGAAAGTTGATGTGCCACCCGGCATGTTAGATGGATTTTGGAATTTGATCTCCGGAGAAGCCCACCAACAACGCAATTGCATCCGCAACCCCATTATCCGAGTATTCCAGTCTTGGATGTGCAAGAGGGTATTGGGGAGGATGAGGGAGATGAAGGTGACCGACACGGAGTTGAATTGGCTCTACTCGGCTTTAATTGCCAGGCAGCCAATAGACCCCTCTTACCTTATGATCAACCGTTGGTGTTGCGAGGCAACATCGGGAGCGGGAGATATTGGTTCGGGGTGCTACCTCTCTATGTTGGCCATCTCCCTACGGCCGGGGATCACAAGAAACCCCGAACATCTTTTGCGTGGGACCTCTCTCGGCATTGAGTATTTGCGACAAGACAAATATATTAGTGTAGATGAGAGAGGAGGTTTTCGTTTGGCCACGGTGAACCTACCCCTTCCGGATGCGAGGCTTAGGCTTTTCATCCAAGGGAGGGAAGATTGGTTGGAAGAGGGACTCCTTGTCCCGGCAAGGAAAAATAAAAGAGGAAGAATCGTAGAGGAGGGATCCACCTCCGCAAATGCGGGTAGTGCACAACCCAATGTTGCGCCACCTTTCGGCGGGATCCCTCCTCCGCCATGTTACTACGGAGGGTCACAAGAGCAAGCATGGGGGGTGGTGCACGGGTACCCCCACCAAATTATGTGGTGCCCAACGTAGCCTTCGCGAAGCCCTACGCACAATATCCCCAACCACAACAAAGCGTGGCCATAATTGGAGGGTATGTTGCAAGAAATGCGCAAAATGTCGCAGCCATCCAAGCCAACGCGGCTCAACTTGGTGAGGGCAATGCAAATATTGCCTATGAGCTTGGACGCCTTCACCTAGTGGAGCCGGATCAATTCGTTGGATGGGATGTCTAACCTTACTACGAGCAAGGGTACTACTATCAAGATTATCAACACCAACCACCGGCGGAGGACTAGGAAGATTAAGGAACTTTAGTTTTCTTTTCTTTTCCCTTTCTTTGTAATTTTCAGCTTTTGTTTGTGTGTGTTTGCGTAATATTTTCTGTTTTTATTTAAATTTCAGCAAGTGTCTTTGTTTATTTTCAGTTTGTATTTCAGCTTGATTTCATCATTAATAAAGACACCACCTTGTTTACACCATTGGAAAAGTTACAAAAATTTGTGCCATGATGATATATGATTATAATTGCCACTATGTTTATCTTTGTAATTGATTTATGTGTTAGAATGTATTGCGTACAGCCTGTACAGCCCATATTGGGCCTGCGGCCCATTGGCCTTGTATATTGTAACCCTAGCCTTCTAGGCTATATAATGAAGGTCACCCCCCTGGTTAGGGTGTGCGGTGTTTCTCTACATGGTATCACGAGTCTAGGAAATCAATCTTGGGCTTCCCTTCTCTCCTTCCGTTGCTCCACCGCCCCAGGCCGCCGCCGCCGCGCGCACCTGCGCCGCCGCCGCCGATCCACGCGCCCCGCCTCCTCACGGGTCGCACCCGGCCCGCCGCCGCTGCTCCTCCTTCGAGCGCCCCGCCGCCGCCGCGTCCGCTCGCTTCTCGCAGCGCCGCCCGCCCGCCGTCGCCCGCGGCCCTCGCCCGCGCGTCGTCGCCGGAGCCGCGCGCTTGCGCGCCGCCGTCCGCTTCGCCCGTCGCCCCGCCGTCCGGCTTCGCCCGCGCCGCCATCGACCGAGCACCGCGCGTGCCTGCACGACCATCCGGCAGTCACGCACGTCGCCCAGGACCGCGTCGTCCTGCCTGACCGGTGTAACACCCGAAAATTCCATCACAATAAAATATTGTTAGCAACATGGTTTAGTTTTATTTTCTAAGGATTTAATAAATTTGAATCAATAAATTTGCCTTTAATTAAATTAAACATCATTTAATAATTAGAATCACCCAAGTGTTTGTGCATCATATTGAAATGCATGAGTTTTGGTTGTGGTGTGATTTTAAAAGTCTTAAAAATTTTTGTGAAAATAATTGTGAAATTAGTGTAAAAGTTTGAATTAAAAAAAAGGTTGAAAGTTTGAATTTAAAAAATGGTTGAAAAGTTGTAAAGATGGTTTGTGAAAAGTCCTTAAATAGTGGAGAAATTTGTGTTAAAATTGGAGTTTGAAAAGATGAAAAAGATTTGAATTTAAAAGGTTTGAAATTGGTTTGAAAAGAATTTGAAAAGAAAAGGAAGGGAAAAAAAGAAAGAAAAAAAAAACAAAACAACCAACCCAACCCCCGCGGCCCATCCCCTCGTTTCTCCCCCAAGCCGGCCCACTTCCGCCCGCCTCCCTCCCTCTCCCTCTCTCTTCTCTCCCCGACATGTGGGACCCACATGTCGGAGCTCCTTCAACCTCCGCGCCCCCCCTCTTCTTCCCCGCGCGGCCGCGCCGCCTCCCGCGCCGCCCCCGCCGCCCTCCCCGCCCTCCCCGCGCCCCTCCACCTCCCCCCTCCGAGCCATTAAGGCTCCGCCGCCACTCATCCACCGCCTCACCCCTTCCTCTCCCCCCGAAACCGTCGTGCACCGAGCCCGCCGGCATTAATGGCGCCGGCGCCACCGACCTCGCCGCCACCGCCTCGGCCGCCCTCTCCACTTCCCCCCCCCTCCGCCCTATAAAATGCGAGATCGAGTCCGCCGCTTCCCCGCACCACTTCCCCCGCCTCCCTACTCGAACGCGCGCAGCCCGAGCCGGAGCTCCACCGCCGCCGAGCGCCGCCGCAAGAACCGCCGCCCCGATCTCCTCCTACGCGCCTCTCCCTCCTCTTCAAGCCGCCGGTAGAACTTCCCCGTCTTCTCCTCTTCCTCTCCATGCCCTCGCCGTCGAAAATGGCGCACCGAGCCTTATTCCCGCCATCTCCGGCGAGCCCGCCGCCACCGGCCGGCCGCGCGCCGTCCGCCCGCCGCCGCCCGTCGCCCACATGCCGCCACGCGCCGTCCGATGGAAATCCGCGGCCCGCATAAAAGGGGTTCGTAACCCTTGGTTTGGTCCACGGTGGACCGGTGGACCAGGTCCACCGGGCCGGTCCACACGCTTGCGTCATCGCCACGTCACGCTTGCGTCACCACCTGCGTCAGCACGGCCAATAGCAGCCCGCCACGTGTCGCCGCCACAGTTCACCCGCCGGCTGTCTTGGCGGTTTTGCAAAAAGAACCCCGAGATTTCAGAATTCACAAATAAACCCTTCCACCTATATAAAAGCCTTTCAATCAGGTCCTTTCTTTTATGCTTAGGCCCCTGCAGTCCTTAGTTTCTATGTTCAGCAGCCCATCCTTAACCTTTTACATGTTAGACCTTCTAGTTTCACACATATTTATGTTTAGGTCCCTGAAATCTTGCAAAAAACCCCCTAAACTTCCAGTTCTTTTACAATTTAGTCCCTGAACCTTGTTTCAGCCATATCTTTTCCATCCTAGCTCCGTTTTACGCGTTCTTGGTGTCCACGCGATCGTATCTCCGAGCCCGTCATTTCTAAAAACTTGTCTTAGCCTTTTGGTAATGTTTGATGTATTGTTTTATTTATTGTATGTTTTCTTGCATGATCGTAGCCAACACGCCGTTCGAGGAAGTTCAAGTGCAGAGCTTTGCAGATAAGGAAAGTAGCTTATCGTTGGAGAAAGGCAAGTGACCCTAACCACCCTTCTACCTATGCTTTAATCAAGATTACTATAAATTAATCGGAACATGGAGAACCACCCAGGAAAACAGTGCAACCACAATCCATATGGCTCTGGCTTAGCCAATTAATTAGGTGTGCGATTGTATTGACGACCCTATCCGAAAGGAACACGGGGGCTCCGGGTTGCGGGGGTATAGCCCGGTTCTTTTGGGATAGCAGCCTTTGCTAAGGTGCGACCACTAGGGAGGGTTATGGTCCGCCCCGAGTCAGAATCGTCGTGGGTTGTTGATGCTTTTGCATATCTTTGTAAAGGCTTCGTAGCGTCCCTATGCAATCACACCTCGGAAGTGTGGTATTGTGCTCGATCAAGACATGCGTGGTTGGGTTCAAAGTTCTTTGGAACTTTTACGCGAACTGTGGGAAAAGTGTGCAACCTCTACAGAGTGTAAAACTGATCGATCAGCCGTGCTCACGGTCAAGAGCGGCCTGGACCCTCACATGATTAATTGAACTTAAAGATGGATTAATATTGCTTTCCGGTTTTTTTCCTGTGGCCTTGCTGAGTACCAACCATAAGTGTACTCATCCTTGCTTACGCTGTTCAGAGAAGAATCCCGGAGTGGAGTACTTCACCGACTACGAGGAGTTCTGAGGATGCGATCAACCGATCGAAGCTTCCGTGGAAGATGAAGATGGAGTCGCGTCTTCATAGTTATCGTTGTTCGTGTAAAGACCTTCGTGTCTACCATCGTGAGTGTAATAAAAGTTAATAAACCTTTTCTGTACGTTTTTGAGCAATGTCTTGTGATATTACACTCATGAGTCTATCATATGTGTGAAATTGTGATCCTGGCACACATATGAGATGCATTCGGTTTTCTACGGAAAATCGGGTGTGACAACCGGGAGCCGCGCGTGCCAGTCACGCCCGTCGCCTAGGACCGTGTCGTCCCGCCCGGCCTGCGCCCGTCTGCCGGCCCTAGCCGATGAAGTCCGCCGCCACCGACTCCGCCACCTCTGGCGTCCTGGGGTCCCAATCCTCTGGGACCTCCCTCGCCACGGCTTCCTTCTTCGCCGCCTACGCATCCGTCAACGTCAAGCAGCACGTGCCGATCTCCCTCAGCCTCGAGCGCCCTAATTACTCCAAGTGGAAGGCATTCTTCACCGCCCTCTGCGCCAAGTACGGGCTGCTCGGCCACGTTGATGGCACGGAGGATGCACGCCCGACTGACCCCCTGCGTGGTCTCGGCCCCCGACGCCCGCATCCGCGGATGGATGTACGGCTCCATCGACGACGCCGTCCTCGACCTCGCCATGGAGCCCAATCAGGATGCCCGTGCCCTGTACGTCTCCATCAAGGCTCTGTTCCAGGCGAACAAGGAGTCTCGTGCGGTCGTCCTCGAACAGGAATTCCATAGCCTGTCCCAAGGCGACCTCTCCGTCGACGCCTACGCTCAGCAGATGAAGCGCACCGCCGACGCCCTGCGGGAGGTTGGTCACACCGTATCTCCCGGCCACGCCTTGTGCCGAACCTTCGCGCGGCCTCAACCCTCGCTTCGCCAACACCGCCGACATCATCGCCAACACGTCGCCACTTCCCGACTTCAAGTCTGCCACCAACATGCTCCGCGTCAAGGAACTCCGCCTCGGCGCTGCAGGCAAGGAGGCCTCGGCCTCGGCTCTCGCTGCTTCCACTGCACCGTCGACCTGTATGTCGTCCTCGTGCCCACCCACCTCCTCCAACAACCGTGGGGGCAGTGGCAAGGGCAAGGGCGGCAAGGGCAAGGGAGGGCGGAACAGTAACAGCGGTGGCAGCGGTGGCGGTCGCAACCAAGAAGGCACGGTGGTCACCAAGAGCGGCACGGCGGCGGTTTCGGCGGGCGCCGGACTCCTCGGCCCGGCCGGCCCCCCGGGTTTGCTACAACCCCCGGTCGGCCCGTGGGCCTCCTCGGGCACCCCAGTGGTGTCTCCTCGGCGGTGGGCGCCACCACCACCGCCTCCACAACAAGCCCACACCGCCTTCGCGCCGTCCCGGCTCTCCGCCGCCGGCCGCGCTCCGGGTAGCCGGGACGCCGCCGGACCGATCGCCGCCCTCAACCGGTTGGCGGTGCAAGGGTCTTCACCTTGGGTCATGGACGGCGGAGCGACATCCCACATGTCCTCCAACGACGGTATACTTCTCTCCCGTCTCCCGTCACCGGCATCTTCCATCATCGTTGGTAACGGCGGTCCATCCCTATTTCGGTCGTGGCACTTCTTCTTTACGCATAGCTGATCGTCTTTTTCATCTTAATAACGTTCTTGTCGCTCCTCAGCTTACTCGCAACTTGTTATCTGTTCGACAGCTTACTCGCGACAATAACTGTTCTATTGAGTTTGACGCCTCTGGTTTTTCTGTTAAGGATCTCCAGACCAAGATGGTCCTCCTTCGGTGCAATAGTGATGGGGACCTCTACACCGTTCCCCAACACATGCCTCCTCGTTGTCATGTCGCTGTCGTCTCTCCGGAGCTTTGGCATTCTCGTCTTGGGCATCCAGCACCAGCAGCCGTTCAGACTCTACATAAACTTTCAGCTATTCAGTGTAATAAAGTAGCTCGCCGCATTTGTCATGCCTGTCAGCTAGGCAAACACGCCAGACTGCCATTTGCTAGTTTGGTCTCTCGTACCTTAGCACCATTTGAACTCCTCCATTGTGACATTTGGACTTCTCCAGTTTTGAGTATTTCTGGTTATAAATTTTATCTTGTGATAGTTGACGATTTTACTCATTACTGTTGGTTTTTTCCCTTGCGCCACAAATCAGATGTTCACGAACACCTTGTTCAGTTCATAGCTTATGCTCACACACAGTTCAGTTCTCCTGTACGCTGTTTTCAGGCCGACAACGGCACGGAGTTCCTCAACAATGCCACCGCTTCCTTCCTGGCTGGCCGCGGCATTCTTCTTCGTACTTCGTGTCCTTACACGTCTGCCTAGAACGGCAAGGCTGAGCGCATGCTACGCACACTGAACAACACCGTTCGGACCCTCCTGATACATGCCGCCATGCCTCCCTCCTACTGGGTGGAGGCACTTTCCACCGCCGTGTTTCTTATCAACCGGCGGCCCTCATCGTCCATTGCCAACGGTATTCCCTATCACCGTCTTTATCACAAGATGCCAGACTACTCCCTTCTCCGAGTTTTTGGTTGCCTGTGCTATCCGAATCTTAGTGCCACGACTCCCCACAAACTGTCTCCTCGCTCAGCAGCGTGTGTCTTCCTTGGTTACCCTCCTTCTCAGAAGGGTTACCGATGTCTTGACCTTTCCACTCGCAAGATCATCATCTCGCGCCACGTTGTTTTTGATGAGACTCACTTTCTGTTTGCGGCTTCGAAGCCTCGACCGGACTCGTTTGATTTTCTATTACAGGACATCCTCCCCGCGCCTGCCCCGTCTACTCTAGACGCTCGGCACACGCGGGCTTCCGTTCCACCAGTCTCGGACGACACAGGCGACCCCGTCGGGTTGGACCCGGCCATCCTGTGGCATGGCGCCGCGTACCAGCTGCCACAGGCAACGCCTCCGACGGCGCCCGCGTCCTCGACTGCTGCACCGGTCGGCCCCCGGCGCCGGCATCCTAGGCGCCGGCCCCGGCGCTCGGCCTTCACTACGGCGGGCGCCGCCCCCGGCGCCGCCTCTCCGGGGCGTCGCCACCGCACCACCGGTCTCCGAGCCGCCGATCGAGTCGTCCACTTCTCCGGTTCCCCTCGCGCCCCCGGTACGGGCGACCCGCTCGCAGACAGGCTCCCTGCCACCACCCATGCAGCGCTACGGCTTCACCGCGGTCACCTCAGCGTCTCCACTGCCTGCCACCACTCGCGCCGCGCTCGCGGATGCGAGTGGCGTGCCGCGATGGCTGATGAGTACAAGGCCCTCGTCGACAATGGCACATGGCGTCTCGTTCCCTCGCCGCCTCGCGCCAACATCATCACCGGCAAGTGGGTCTTCAAGCACAAGTTCCATGCCGACGGCTCCCCCGGCCCGCCATAAGGCCGGGTGGGTCGTTCGGGGTTTTTGCGGCGATACGGCATCGACTACGATGAGACGTTCGGTCCGGTCGTCAAACCGGCGACCATCCGGCCGTTCTCGGCATCGCCGTCTCCCGTTCCTCGCCGATCCATCGGTCGGACGTGAAGAACGCCTTCCTCCACGGTCATCTTCACGAGACAGCTCTCGTCGGCGGCCGCCCGGATTTGTCGACCCGGCTGCCCCCGATCACGTCTGTCTCCTGCAAAAGTCCTTGTATGGGCTCAAGCAGGCGCCCCGAGCGTGGCACCAGCGCTTCTCTGGCTTCGTGCAGCAGACTGGCTTCACTGCTTCGACCTCCGACACATCCCTCTTTGTTTACAAAGAGGGCGCCGACATCGCCTACCTGCTGCTCTACGTCGACGACATCATTCTGACAGCCTCGTCGACCCGGCTTCTTCGACGCATCACCGAGTCCCTTCACTCCGAGTTCGCCATGACAGATCTTGGGGATCTTCATCATTTCCTCGGGATTTCTGTCACGCGTTCCTCCGACGGACTCTTCCTCTCCCGACGACGACGCGCTGCCGACCGCTCGCCGGCCGAGCCGGCATGGCTGAGTGTCACTCTACGGCGACTCCTGTGGACACTCATGCCAAGCTGTTGGCTGTGGACGGTGCTCCAGTGGCAGATCCCACTCAGTATCGCAGCCTTGCCGGGGCTCTACAGTATCTCACGCTGACCCGTCCGGACCTCGCCTATGCAGTCCAGCAGGTGTGTCTTTTCATGCACGACCCGCGCGAGCCTCATCTAGCACTGCTCAAGCGCGTCCTGCGGTACGTCAAGGGCACCCTCTCCACCGGGCTTCACATCGGCACTGGCGCCGTCACCAGTCTGACGGCCTACTCCGATGCTGATTGGGCAGGTTGTCCAGATTCTCGGCGCTCTACCTCCGGCTACTGCGTCTTCCTTGGCGACAACTTGGTCTCTTGGTCCTCCAAATGACAGACTACGGTCTCTCGTTCGAGTGCGAAGGCTGAGTATCGTGCAGTTGCGCACGCTGTGGCTGAGACCTGTTGGCTGCGTCAGTTGCTTCAGGAGCTTCATGCACCCATCTCTTCGGCGACAATTGTTTATTGTGACAATGTCAGTGCTGTCTACATGACCGCTAACCCGGTCCATCATCGTCGCACGAAGCATATCGAGATCGACATCCACTTTGTTCGCGAGAAGGTTGCTTTGGGACAGGTTCGGGTGCTCCATGTTCTCTCGTCTCATCAGTTCGCGGACATTATGACCAAAGGGTTACCTGTACAGTTGTTTACTGACTTTAGGTCCAGTCTTTGTGTTCGTGACACTCCCGCTTAGGCGAGGGAGGGTGTTAGAATGTATTGCGTACGGCACAGCCGGCCCATATTGGGCCTGCGGCCCATTGGCCTTGTATATTGTAACCCTAGCCTTCTAGGCTATATAATGAAGGTCACCCCCCCTGGTTAGGGTGTGCGGTGTTTCTCTACATTATGCATGCTAAAGCTAGTGCTATCTTAAAATACAAATCTGAATTTATTTAAATACTAGCTTAATCTTTAGCGGAGGTTATGATTAAAATAAAGACCCATAGTGTTTTATGTGCTCTCTAGTTATGAATAGATTAAAGATGGTTTTTATGCTCAAAAACATCGCTAACCTTGTCATAAATATCACTTGTGTGTTGCCCAACCTAGCCAGAGCCTAATATATATTTGAGTGCATAAACCTTAGAGTACAAGATTTATTTTTGAGTGAGTTATTGCAGGTCATGATTTCTCTAGCCCGAGACTAAGAAGCTGGTCATTCCATTTTTGCGTATCTATCTTTTTGCTAGCCTTTTATCTGCGCATTGTGCATCCCCACATTGGAGATCTCACAAACCTCGCCGGATATCCACCCTTAAAACCAAATATCATCTTTTGTGATTACCTCCTTGACCACAACCTATCATTGAGAATGGATCATCAATTCAAGGAAGATCACAAGACGGTGCCAACATTGAAGAATTCAAGTATCTCTCCAAGGAAAAATATTTCCGGTACCTACCTTATTTATCGCCTCTTTGCTTGAGGATGAGCAAACGTCTAAGCATGGGGGAGGAGATAGGAACGATGCAATTTTTAGAGTTCAAAAAGGGGAGCAAATAAAAAAATTGAGAAAAAAAGAAAGAAAGAAAGAAAAATATGAGGAAAAGAGAAAATATATATATATATGAGTATGTGCAAAAATTAAAATAAAGTGAACTCCCCGGTTCTCTAAAGTGCATTAGGAAATTCAAGGCCTCAAGATTAAAAGATCCATGCTCATTTTCCAACCATGTGCAATCCGATAACGAGGACTTCCTTTGTGCCTCGGGATCACTCTTTGCCATTTGCACATGTCCACTCATCTCAAGTGTGTGTATTTCTCTCTTTCCCCTTCTTGATATAATATTATTTTCCTATGACCTTTTTGACGAGTCTCGGTAAGACCATGAGATGCTTGTCTTGTTTTGACAACATCTCATTTATAAAATCTTGGTAGGACTAAACTTTCCCAAAGCTCCATATAAAGCCTACCACATATATGTTAAGACAGGGAAAGGAGTAGAATATATAGGCTTGAGAGACAAGATGAGATGAGAGTTTATGAGCAATATGCAAGATGATTTAAATTTGTGAACTTGGTTTAGCTTTTCTTTATCTCATTCTTTATTTCAAAAATTCTGAGATCTATTTAAACTTTGGGAGCATGTTAATACTCGTGGGATAAGTTTAATAAGAATCTACCCTCTGTAGAGATGAATGCTAGTACATTATGGAACTTTAACGAATTAAAATTTTGAGAGCATTATGTTTTCTCATGTATGATCAAGTGCAAGGTTTAAACATTAATGGGCAACGATGATATCCATCGAAGGCTTACTCGAGGACGAGCAAGGTTTAAGCATGGGGGAGCTGTTGACGTTGAAAATCCATCAACCTAGCCATGAGTTTACCTTCAGTGTTGGCATAAGTTTTATACCTTATCCATTGGTACTAACCCCCGTGGTATAACAAGTTCACGTGTGCATGTCGGTTTTGGAGTTTAGTGTTTATGCAGGGTTTTAGCATTGAAAGCAAGACTTTCGGGAGAAGTTCATCAAGCACCTTGACAAGACCTTGAAGCCCCGTACAAGTCATGCAACGAATCAAACTTGACTCCAAGAAGTCAGGGACTTGATCCGAGAAGATGATAAACTCCGAGGACCTGACAAGAAAAGTGCTGAATCTTGCAAGACAAGGAGTTACGCCCAATTCGGAGAGAAACTGACGACATGGACCTACATGCAGAAGGGGGAAGCATCTAGAAGACACGGGAACCGACATAGAGCAAAGGAGGCCACGGGCTGAGCCTGGATGGGGCCAGGCCGGCCGGCCCAGCCCTGTCCAGTGCCCGTTCGTCCCCTCCTTTGACCTAGCCGCCATTCGGGCTATTTATAGCCCCGGGGTCAAGAGCCACGCATGATCCAATTAGTCATCGGCCGCCGAGGAGCAGAGAAGAGAGGGACACCATCCAAGAGAGGAGAGGGTCGAGCTAGTTGACTAGGGTCTCCCTAGCCGACGTGGGAACCTTGCACGGAAGACCACGTCGGAGTTCCCGGAGCTAGAAGCAAGATCAAGGAAGGATCACGGTGGTGATCTTGTGTATGTATCATTGTCATAGTTGAATTATCAAGTTGAATCTATTCCTAGTGATCAAGTGTTTCCTCGAAGATTTCATTTTTCGATCGCTTTGCTTATTCTAAATCTATTCTCGAGATAGATTACATAGGGTGTTCTTGTAGCCGCGGTGGCTAGAGGTACATGCCGGATCTTCCGAAAGAATCTCGACTTGTCTTTTGACTCGCCCTAGACTACCCGCATGAGTAGAGATACGTTGTGACAGAATGGGGGTTCCGAAAGGCGGATGTTTTCGGAGTTGGACGGGAAACCACAGTTTAATGAGGCTTCTAATAAGATTCGATTTGCTACTTCTTCTCTTGCTTGGAACTTCAACAAAAGGCTTAATCCGATCTCTCTAGATTGGTTTATCTACCCAATCTTACTTTGTTATCTCCGGTCTTTAGTAGATTAGATTAGTTTCGTGTCTTTTACCTAGATGCATTAGGGTTTCTCTTTTACCGAAGATTGGAGTTACTTGGCTTTACTAGATCATCTTTTGCGTTACACATTTGTTCCACAGATTCGATACCTTGGGTTCACCACTCGAGGGAAGAAGGGTCCCTTGACTACGACGGGAGACTTGTCCGCTTGCAAGTCTAAACGAACTTTGATATAACTATTAACCGTCAACAGCCGGCCAGCCTGGGCCGCTGGATTGGGCCCATTTCGGCCCAGTTCGTTGTCTCCTTCGCCCGGTGTTGCTTCCCGAGTCTTCTAAATCCTTCCCCCTTTTGCATGTGGGGCCTTGTCGTCAGTTTCTCTCTGAATTGGACGAAGCTCCTTGTCTTGCAAGATTCAGCACTTTTCTGGCTAGGTCCTCGGAGTTTTCTATCTTCTCGGGTTGGGTCCTTGGGCTTCTTTTGAGTCGTGTTCACTTCATTGCTTGACTTGTACGGGGCTTCAAGGTCTTGTCATGAGGTGCTTAATGAACTTATCCCGAAAGTCTTGCTTTCAATGCTAAAACCCTGCATAAACACTAAACTCCAAAACCGACATGCACAAGTGAACTTGTTATACCATGGGGGTTAGTACCAATGGATATGGTATAAAACTCATGCCAACACCGAAGGTAAACTCATGGCTAGGTTGACGGAATTTCATCGTCAACAACCCACATCTGTAACGGTTGTTACTTGGTGCCTGTTACAGATAAGCGCGGTAGGTCGACCCCGTGGTTGGCCTCTGCAACGCCCGTTACAAATATGGACTTCTGGTAACGGTCTTCTTAAACGCCCGTTACATGAATTCTTTGTAACGGACGTTAAATAGAGCCCGTTACACAAGTGAAACCTATCGGTAACGAACTAGTAAAGTCCGTTACTGATCAACGCCCTATCGGTAACAGGTTGTTTAAGTCTGTTACTGATCACTCCGTATTGGTAACGTGTTATAAAGTCCGTTACCGATGAGCATTTGACGCCCGTTACTAGTTTGAGAGCCCAATAATTGAAGTCTGAGAGCACTCAACTGCCGTGAAGCAGGAGCGCGGCGTCAATGAACAAATGAGACGGAGGTTTGTTAATCATCATCTCCTTTGAGTCTGTCCTCATTGACAGGTCAACTCGATCCATTTCTCATTGCTTCCATTTCGACATACAGGAACAATCAACACACATGTCTTCTGAGACAAAACAGACATCATAAGAGAGATAACTTGTGTATAAAGATGAAGATAACTTGTCCACAGGAATAAAGATTATTATTACAAAAGGTTAACTTGTCCATATATCAGGCTAGGACTTAACTTGTCAATCACATTATTTACTATGGCCGTGCTATCTGACCATACACATCAACAAAGGCATGCCCCTTGAAGATCCACAAAAGTATGGCTATTCACCCTGCACATCAACAAGCTTGAACCAGATCATGTTCCATCAGGATTATTGGCTCTTTTTGCAGCCTCTTCGTAAGCAACCAAGGATTCTTGAAGCTCTTCTAGCGCACCTTCAATGGGCTCGAGATTTTGTTCGGTAGTATAATTGTACCTCCTTATGTGCTTAGCCTTTTGATGAGGATGTTCACTTCTTTTGTGATTTTTCAAACTCAGGTTTCACATAATCCCAGACATTAAGGTTAAGAAGTAACTCAAGCTCTGCTCGCGACTCAAAGAGTTTTGCTTGAAACAGGGTTAAACAAGGTATAAGAACAACATAGTTAATTCAGAACTAATTTGCCTCAGACCTTGGAGTACGGTGTGACAAGTAAAACCAGAACTTAGTTCAGAACTGTTTTACCTTAGAACTTGGTATAATAAGATCATGACAAGCATGGAAGACATCATCATAGGCACTAATTAACTTTATGAAGCTCAAGCTCAGCTACCTTAAGCTCCATCTATAGAACAAGTAAAAAGGTAGTGAGATTCATAGAAACTTGCCTCGCCGTCATCGTAGTCGTTGCCAGAGTCGGAGATGAGATCCTCTACACCTTCTTCGCCGCTCCCTTGACACCTCTTTGCAGTTGCCAGACACTTGTGCTCGCAAACGTGAGGCAGGCCACTCCCCCACTTCACTGCCCCCTCGCCGGCACGCTCCTCCTTGCCGCAGCTTGGCCCCTCGTCGGAATCCAAGAGGATCCAGTCGAGGACCCTCATCTCCGGCATTGCGTTCACTCCACCGCCGCTAGGCCCCTCTCCGGCACTGTTGACGGTGAAAATCCGTCAACCTAGCCATGAGTTTACCTTCGTTGTTGGCATAAGTTTTATACCTTATCCATTGGTACTAACCCCCGTGGTATAACAAGTTCACGTGTGCATGTCGGTTTTGGAGTTTAGTGTTTATGCAGAGTTTTAGCGTTGAAGGCAAGACTTTCGGGATAAGTTCATCAAGCACCTTGACAAGGAGTCAGGGACTTGATCCGAGAAGATGATAAACTCCGAGGACCCAACCAGAAAAGTGCTGAATCTTGCAAGACAAGGAGTTATGTCCAATTCGGAGAGAAACTGACAACATGGACCTACATGCACAAGGGGGAAACATCTAGAGGACACGGGAACCGACATAGAGCAAAGGAGGCCGCGGGCTGGGCCTGGATGGGCCCAGGCCGGCCGGCCCAGGCCGGCCGGACCAGCCCTGTCTAGTGCCCGTTCATCCCCTCCTTTGCCCTAGCCGCCATTCGGGCTATTTATAGCCCCAGGGTCGAGACCCACGAAGAATCCAATTCGTCATCCGCCGGCAAGAAGCAGAGAAGAGAGGGACACCATCCCGGAGAGGAGAGGGTCGAGCTAGTTGACTAGGGTCTCCCTAGCCGACGTGGTAACCTTGCACGGAAGACCACGTCGGAGTTCTCAGAGCTAGAAGCAAGATCAAGGAAGGATCCCGGTGGTGATCTTGTGTATGTATCATTGTCATAGTTGAATTATCAAGTTGAATCTTTTCCTAGCGATCAAGTGTTTCCTCGAAGATTTCGTTTTTCGATCGGCTTTGCTTATTCCAATTCTATTGTCGAGATAGATTACATAGGGTGTTCTTGTAGCCGCGGTGGCTAGAGGTACACGCCGGATCTTCCAAAAGAATCTCGACTTGTCTTTTGACTCGCCCTAGACTCCCCACATGAGTAGGGATACGTTGTGATAGAACAGGGGTTCCGAAAGGCGGATGTTTTCGGATTTGGACGGGAAACCACGGTTTATAGAGGCTTCTAATAAGATTCGATTTGCTACTTCTTCTCTTGCTTGGAACTTCAACAAAAGGCTTAACCCGATCTCTCTAGATTGGTTTATCTACCCAATCTTACTTTGTTATCCCCGGTCTTTAGTAGATTAGATTAGTTTCGTGTCTTTTACCTAGATGCATTAGGGTTTCTCTTTTACCGAAGATTGGAGTTACTTGGCTTTACTAGATCATCTTTTGCGTCACACATTTGTTCCACAGATTCGATACCTTGGGTTCACCACTCGAGGGAAGAAGGGTCCCTTGACTACGACGGGAGACTTGTCCGCTTGCAAGTCTAAACGAACTTTGATATAACTATTAACCGTCAACAAGCCCCTTTTTCTGGTGCCGTTGCCGGGGAACAAGTGATCAAGATTTGATTTTTTATTGCCTTTTTGTAATTTTCAGTTTTCTTTTTGTTTTTCTTTTTGCGTCTACTAAACTTTGATCATCCTCAAAATACATCTAATCTAGTTTGTCTAACCCTAGTTTTTATAGATTTGTTTTTACCTTCTAGTTTTTGCATACTTTGTTTATTGCTAACCCTAACAGGAGATGGACGGCTACCTCTCCAACAAACCCGATAATTTTGTGGATGATCTAGAAAAACTTTACAGGTTAAGGAGACGCGAAGCACATCAAGCTAAAAAGTTGGATTTTGTAGATTCTGAGTCGGAAGACAAAGGATCGAAGGAATCTCCGAAGAATTCACCACCTCAAAGTCCTCGGGAGCATCGACTTCCACCGATGGGTGACCAACCGCAAGAGCGCAAGATTGGGGAGCTATGCACCCCGGACATCATCGACCTACAAATCTTGAACCTTGAGGAGATCGGAAGACCGTTCGAGATCAAGACCTCAACGATCCGCATGGTGCAACATTCACCCTTCACCGGTAAAGAGGATCTGAACCTTCACCTCCAAGCGTTCATTCAACTTTTTCAGACTTTCAACATGAATGGGGTGACTCAAGATCAAATGAGGGCAAGGCCTTTTCCGTTCTCACTACTCGGGAAGGCTTTGGAATGGTTCCACTCTCAACCGGCGGAGACGGTGCAAAATTGGAACACGTTGATGAAGGCTTTCATGAAGGAATACTACTCACCGGGTAAAACTCAAAGCTTGCGTAATAAGATTGCCACCTTTGTTCAATATCCTACGGAAACTATCTCGGAGGCATTCGAGCGCTTCAACGAGTACACTCGGGCGGTTCCACATCACAAGTTCCCGAAGGAAGACCTCGTGCAAAAGTTCTATCAAGGACTCACCATGGCGTCAAGGACGATCATCAATGCATCGGCGAGAGGATCCATCTTCGAACTTACGCCGACGGAAGCTTTCACTCTATTCAAGAAGGTCGCGGATAATGACACATGGGCGTCATCCGGGCGCCTACATCCGGTTCAACCCACGGGGAACGTCAAAGGAGTCTTGCAAGTGGAGAAGGAGAACATACTTGAAGGCAAGATCGACTCGCTCATGAGGAGGTTGGAGAAGATGGAGATAGAAAAGAAAGAGGCTCAAGACTTGAAGGCCGCCGAAGCAAGATCCACATGCGAAGAATGTGAAGAGTATGGCCATGTCCGCAAAGATTGTCTGGAGGAAGCCAAAACGCTCGACTACATGAGGAAGGGAGAACTGCCGAACTTCCGCTACGGGCAAGGTAGACCTCAATTTAATGCAAGCTCATCTATTCCGAATTCGGTTCCGCTTCGTATACAATTGAAGAAATTCATGGACGAGCAAGCTAAGATCAACAAGGACACTGTCACCAAGTTCAAGACCATAGACAAGGTGTTGGAGAACATCGATAGCAAAGTGACGGAGGTCGGAAGTTCCAATCATCAAGTGCTCAACATGATGAAGATGCTCGAGACGCAAGTTGGACAACTTGCGGGGCGCCTCTCTAACGATGAAGGGAAGCTTCCGGAACAACCTAAAAGTCCTGAATCGGCGAAGGCCATTCAAACACGTTCGGGACAGGAGACCGAAGATCCGGAACGTTCCGCGGGAGCAAGGAAGCTTAAACCATCCACCGAGGTGGAAGGAGTTGCTAAAGATAAGGTTACGGGGATCGTCACCGAAGAACCCGAATTTGAGATGCCGGAGGAAGACACGAGGATACCGCAACTCAAGCCACGCTACTTCCGAGGTAAACTTGACAACCACTTTGAGAAGTTTGTGGAGGTTGTGCGTAGACTTAGCATCAACATGCTATTACTAGATGCCCTACAAGTACCTACATATTCTCGTTACCTTAAAGACATACTTGCAAATAAATATGAGATAGCAACACTCGGGGTAGATCATGTCAAGATGTCTGAGGAGTGTAGTGCCGCTATTGCTAATGGCCTAGAGAAGCAAAAGGACCCCGGATGCCCTACTATTCCATGTTCCATTGGTTCTTTCATTTCGAGAAGGCGTTATGCGACCTTGGAGCTAGTGTGAGCGTCATGCCAAGGGATGTGTTCAAGAAGCTACGCCTACCAATGGAGCCTACGGGTATATGTTTGGAGTTGGGAGATAACTCCATTTGCTATCCTTTGGGCATTGCCGAAGATGTACCTGTGAAGGTCGGACACCACTTCATCCCCGTCGACTTCGTGGTGCTCGAGATGGGAGAGAGGGAGAAGCCGCCGCTCATCCTTGGGAGGCCTTTCCTCAAGACCGTGGGAGCTACTATTGATGTTGGCAAGGGGGAGATCATGTTCGATATCAATGGAGAAAGGAGTTCCTTCAAGTTTCGACCACGAATCGAGGCATGCAACATGATTGGATTGAAGGAAGAACCAAAGAAAAAGGAGGGGCTGCAAAAGAAGAAGGAGCCGAAAAAACTGAACGTAAAGAAAATCAAAGAAGGTGTTGCATCCGTCAAGACAAAGGAAGAAAAGCCGCCTGTGAAGACAAAAAAATGACTAAGCCGGAAGACAAGCCCGTGCCCAAGATGGTGTGGAAGTGGGTACCCAAGATTGCAACGCTCGCAAAGAGCGTTGATCCGAAGTAATCAAGTGAAGAAGTCTAGCCATGGACTATAAACGAAGCGCTAGGCGGGAGGCAACCCGTTTCGTCGAGTCAAGAATAAGCTACCGGGAGGACAACCCGATTCCAGGTTTTTCGAGTCTTTTTAATAATTTAGTTTTGAGTTTTATTACGCAAAGACATTAGACTTAGAAGTGGTTGAACAATATTAGAGACATAATTCTTGATTGAATATTTTGCTTTATCATAAACCCTTTGCATGAACCCTCTATGTGTTTGTTTGATTCTTTTCGAGAAACCACAACCAAATAATTTCAGAACCTAACTCAACCCTTCACCCTTATTATGGTGTTGTGGTTGACTTATTTTTCATGCTAAAAACACACGAGTAGAGCCACGACTTATACCTAGGAGTTAATTAAATTTCAGCACGTGGTAGGACTCGCGTAAACCTAGAAACTAAACTTTTGGTTGGTTTAAAAATCTATATCCTTGGTTTCTCTAAGATTAGAATTTTTCTAAGCCTCATTTAATTTTGTTTTATTCAAAATCTCTCTCATTTAGCCAAAATTGGAACCTAAACCTATGCCCCCATGATCAAGCCGGGAAAAGTTTGCTCTCAACCAATGAAGGCAAACTATACCGGTGAGACCGATATCAACGTAGTCGGAAAATATTTTCGACTTACATTTGTTTTTAATGGTTTAAAAACTTCTCTAAATTTATGCTTGAGCTCTTGCATGGATCTGAAAATATTTTTAAATTTCGAAATTAGAGGAGTGCTTAACCTTAAACATACCTAAAGGGAGGCAATCTAGTTTAAATTAATCATGCATGCACCATTGGATACTCTTTCATCAACTTTCATCAAGACCACATGCAAAGGAGAAGCATGGGGGGCAGCAAGCATGCCTTTGCAGGAATTTCATGGTGGCATGTGAAGCAAGTGGAGCAAGGGAGCATGGACATGACTCAAAGCATGAAGCATCAAGTGGAAGGACCAATAATGCAAGAAAAGGAGTGGACGAGAGCGTTTGGGCAGTGCAACTCGTGGAGCACGCGGGCAAGGAAGTCATGAAGGGGAAATGATCGTGCTGGAAGAAAGCCGAGGTGGGGAGGAGCACCAGGCCACCCAGGCCGGTCGGCCCAGGCCGGCCGGCCTCCCCTACTTAAGGAGCCCCCCGGCTCCCGTTTTCTGCAGGCAAGTTTCCCTCTCCTTCCTCAGTTTGTGTGTTCAAGTTTGTGAGCCCAGAACCTCCGTAGACATAGCCAACCTTCCCAAGATTGATAGCTCAAAAAAATCCACAACCTTAATCCACTCAAAGTCCACATCTCGAAGTAAGATTTTTAGTGCCTAGTTACCCATTGCAACCCGGAGTTTTAGTGGAGAGAAGAGTGCAGCAATCATGTGGAAGAAAACCACAAGTCTCTTCTCCAAGAAGAAGGGTTCATCGTCATCCAAGCCGTCGTCAATGACGTCTTCGAGGAGGCACTCGGTTTCCGAGTCTCCTCGGAGCATGGAGACGGATACCGCACCACCAAGGAGGAATGACGCTCTCCTCCTCGGTGGCATGAGGGCAACAAGGAGCACGTCCATGAGGTTTACCGAACCTCAAGGGCACACGGAGGAGCCGCCCGTTCCACCACGACGATCGACCCGTTCGACCGCGCCACCTCCATACACTCCGATATATTCCTCATATGGCTTCATCATATTATCGGAGGAGGAGAAGAGGCTCTCTCGTCTTGAGAAGAGGCTTGTGCCCAACGTCGACTTCGACGACCAAGCACTCAGCTACTTGGGTTTCGGCACCGACATATATTACATGTTGGGGTACCTTGGATGGGTGCAGTTCTCCAACGGGGTATCGGCGGACACCCACAAGGAGTTCACCTTGGAAATCTTGATGACTATTGCACCTATCCTTGATGATGGGGTGCAAAGTTTATCATTCCATTTGGAGGGAGTCCAACAAGTGGTTCCCTATGAGCATGTTAGGGAGCTACTTGGGTTCCATAAGGGAGCTCCGGAGAAAGTTGACGTGCCACCCAGCATGTTAGATGGATTTTGGAATTTGATCTCCGGAGAAGCCCACCAACAAGGCAATTGCATCCGCAACCCCATTATCCGAGTATTCCAGTCTTGGATGTGCAAGAGGGTATTGGGGAGGATGAGGGAAACGAAGGTGACCGACACGGAGTTGAATTGGCTCTACTCGGCTTTAATTGCCAGGCAGCCAATAGACCCCTCATACCTTATGATCAACCGTTGGTGTTGCGAGGCAACATCGGGAGCGGGAGATATTGGTTCGGGGTGCTACCTCTCTATGTTGGCCATCTCCCTACGGCCGGGGATCACAAGAAACCCCGAACATCTTTTGCGTGGGACCTCTCTCGACATTGAGTATTTGTGACAAGGCAAATATATTAGTGGAGATGAGAGAGGAGGTTTTCGTTTGGCCACGGTGAACCTACCCCTTCCGGATGTGAGGCTCAGGCTTTTCATCCAAGGGAGGGAAGATTGGTTGGAAGAGGGACTCCTTGTCCCGGCTAGGAAAAATAAAAGAGGAAGAATCGTAGAGGAAGGATCCACCTCCGCACAAGCGGGTAGTGCACAACCCAATGTTGTGCCACCTTTCGGTGGGATCCCTCCTCCGCCAAGTTACTACGGAGGGCCACAAGAGCCAGCATGGGGGGTGGTGCACCGGTACCCCCACCAAATTATGTGGTTTCCAACGTAGCCTTCGCAGAGCCCTACGCACAATATCCCCAACCGCAACAAAGCGTGGCCATAATTGGAGGGTATGTTGCGAGAAATGCACAAAACGTCGCAGCCATCCAAGCCAACGCGGCTCAACTTGGTGAGGGCAATGCAAATATTGCGTATGAGCTTGGACCCCTTCACTTAGTGGAGCCGGATCAATTCGTTGGAGGGAATGTCCAACCTTACTACGAGCAAGGGTACTACTATCAAGATTATCAACACCAACCACCGGCGGAGGACTAGGAAGATTAAGGAACTTTAGTTTTCTTTTCTTTTCTTTTCCCTTTCTCTTTAATTTTCAGCTTTTGTTTGTGTGTGTTTGCGTAATATTTTCTGTTTTTATTTAAATTTCAGCAAGTGTGTTTGTTTATTTTCAGTTTGTATTTCAGCTTGATTTCATCTTTAATAAAGATACCACCTTGTTTATATCATTGGAAAAGTTACAAAAATTTGTGCCATGATGATATATGATTATAATTTCCGCTTTGTTTATCTTTGCAATTGATTTATGCATGTTAAAGCTAGTGCTCTCTTAAAATACGAATCTGAATTTATTTAAATACTAGCTTAATCTTTAGCGGAGGTTATGATTAAAATAAAGACCCATAGTGTTTTATGTGCTCTCAAGTTATGAATAGATTAAAGATGGTTTTTATGCTCAAAAATATCGCTAACCTTGTCATAAATATCACTTGTGTGTTGCTCAACCTATCCAGAGCCTAATATATATTTGAGTGCATAAACCTTAGTGTACAAGATTTATTTTTGAGTGATTTATTGCAGGCCATGATTTCTCTAGCCCGAGACTAAGAAGCTGGTCATTCCATTTTTGCGTATCTATCTTTTTGCTAGCCTTTTATCTGTGCATTGTATATCCCCGCATTGGAGATCTCACAAACCTCACCGGATATCCACCCTTAAAACCAAATATCATCTTTTGTGATTACCTCCTTGACCACGACCTATCGTTGAGAATGGATCATCAATTCAAGGAAGATCGCAAGACGGTGCCAACATTGAAGAATTCAAGTATCTCTCCAAGGAAAAATATTTCCGGTACCTACCTTATTTATCGCCTCTTTGCTCGAGGACGAGCAACGTCTAAGCATGGGGGAGGAGGTAGGTACGATGCAATTTTAGAGTTCAAAAGGGAGCAAATAAAAAAGTTCAAAGGGGAGCAAATAAAAAATCAAAACTCCGATGTGAAAGTCACGTTACCGAATGTATGACAAAAAAATGATGAGAAAAAGAAAGAAAGAAAGAGATATATGAGAAAAAAGAGAAAATATGAGTATGCGCAAAAATAATAAAAAAAGTGAACTCCCCGGTTCTCTAAAGTGCATTAGGAAATTCAAGGCTTCAAGATTAAAAGATCCATACTCATTTTCCAACCATGTGCAATCCGATAAAGAGGACTTCCTTTGTGCCTCAGGATCACTCTTTGCCATTTGCACATGTCCACTCATCTCAAGTGTGTGTATTTTTCTCTTTCCCCTCCTTGATATAACATCATTTTCCAATGACCTTTTTGACGAGTCTCGGTAAGAACATGAGAAGCTTGTCTTGTTTCGACAACATCTCATTTATAATATCTTGGTAGGACTAATACTTTGTTATCTCCGGTCTTTAGTAGATTAGATTAGTTTCGTGTCTTTATCTAGATGCATTAGGGTTTCTCTTTTACCGAAGATTGAAGTTACTTGGCTTTACTAGATCAACTTTTGCATCACACATTTGTTCCACGGATTCGATACCTTGGGTTCACCACTCGAGGGAAGAAGGGTCCCTTGACTACGACAGAAGACTTGTCCGCTTGCAAGCCTAAACGAAATTTGATATAACTATTAACTGTCAATAGGCACTCATCGTTGTCTCCCTCTTCGTCTCCATCTCGCCATCACGCGCGCCGATCCAGATGCGACACTGCTTCGCGTTCCGGTTCTCCTCGATCCCGGGTGCGCGGGGTCGTCTGCTGCTTGGCCCCTCACTGGCGCTCATCATCGTCTCTGTCTCCACGCCTCCTCTGCGCTTTTTTTCAAGGAAAGTGCTGTGCTTATCCATGCGGAAAGAAGAAAGGGGCAATATTTGGGATGGAGGGGGTATCAGTCAATGCCGACGCGGGTTAGCAAACCTGGGTCGCTTTGTAGTTTGTATGAAGAATTGGTATAATGAAGACAAAAAGAGATAGAGTTAATAACCCTTAGTTTGATGGGAGATGATGTGGGTAGCTTGCATGAAGACAGAAATGAAGTTAATGATAGTTAGTGGGTACCAATTATATAAGTTATATAGATATAGATTAATAAAAATACAAACAATTCATAGTTTTTTTAAGAATCGAACAACTCATCGAAGTAGTTAGGCATTTGGTATTTTGAATAAAATATGAATAGTCACACGTCTCCTTGTGACCGCATGATTTTTGTGGCCAAGAGCTCTCTTGAGCGGACACGGGTTCCGAGGCGCGTGACTGACCGCCTGACGGTTCGCCATCTTGTCAATATAAATCCTGGCCAGCCAAGAACTTCGTCAACCGCGGCACCAAGAAAACCCCAGCACCACCGTCTCCGGCCACCAAGAAGTGAATCAAGAGTTTCTCCTTCCTCAAGCAAGCGCATGGCGTCAAGTGATCCATCAAGGAAGTGGGGGAGGGAGGAGGTGCCGCCGCCCCCGCTCGCCGAGCCCGAGGAGGTGCCGCCGCCCCCGTCCGCCGAGCCCGAGGAGGTGCCGCCGCCCATGCGTGCTCTGTCCATGAGGATGCCTGTTTTTCAGTGAAGATGCTCTACCAGGCTTGGCAGAGTCTTAAAAAGATGGTCATTCATCTCGGGGTCCAACGACCACCTGAGTCGCTGCAGACAACCGTGATGGATTACGCCTTCAAGGTCAATGTCTTGGCTGGGCATCTGGAGAGAGAAGTGGTCCCCCCTCCCCCCCGACGACGACGACGATGGCGGCCCCGACGTCTCCAGCTCCGACTCCGACGGTGGGGCTCCTTTGGCATCGACTACCTCTGCTTAATTAATTTGTTCCTCTGTTAATGTGTTCTTCCAGTGTGCTTGTTGAACTTGTGATGGACTAGCTAGTAGATCTGTGTACGTTGAACTTGTGATGAACTAGTAGATATAAGAGACGCGGTAGATCAATCCATGTCTCCTATTTTGGAAGACATTGCAATGTCTATGGTAGCAGCTTACAATGAATTGCAATGTGTATGCCAGAAGTTTCATACTCTATTTGTGTTATTATATGGCAGCAGTTCACAATGAATTGCAATGTGTATATATGCCAGAGTTATGCTAGAAGTTTGTTACTCTGTTTGTCTTAATAATCCGCATTTCCTTTGCCTCGTGCTGCAATGAAATGTCAGCACAGATGAATTGATGAATTTTGTGATGTGTGACACATTAAGATTTGTGACCCAATTGTCATTCCATTCATTCTTCATTCATACATTAAGTTTGTCATATGTGACAAATTTTTCATTCTTCATCCACACAGATGAAGTAAAAACACCACTTTTAACATCAGAATTACTTCTTTGCCGCATACATCCTTAATAAACATCCAAATACTACACAAACAACAACCATAATAATCAAGTTCATCTTCCAGATCACATTGTCCTTCTTCTCCTCAAGTGCTTTCTTCCTCTGCTTGTTCTCCAGTGCTTGCCTCTGCTCGCCGCTCCCAATCTGACATTCCACTGAATCAACTACTTCATCGACCGCGTCTGCCCAGTTTGACGGTCGAAAAACAATGACGCCAGCATCCTTCAACATCTGGAGATACTCCTTGTGGAAACGATAAAATCCACAATTCTTGGCGTACTGCAGAATCAAAAGCACATAAGAACCCTAACTCAGAATCAGGAGACACAACAGACTACTCACCGAGTTCCTTGCACACTTGAAATAAATACGATCGTGGTTTTCACCTTCCTTCTGTGTCCGCCCCTCCACCACCGGAGTCATACCACAGTCCGGGCAAGGGACCAGTGGAAAGCCGCTTTGCTCACCGACTGGATCCAAGCTGATAGAGTGATTGCGGCTGCTCCGGCAACCTTGGACCCTACTCCTCGCATGTGCACCTCCAGACGAATCGGCGTAGTGCGACATGTGTGCGACGGCGGGGAAGGACGGGCAGGTGGCAGCGGTGGAGCTCAGATCGGGGAAGAAGAAGGGGGCAGGGGTCGGGGTGCCGGGACAGATGCATATTCATTCGGCAAGGGGCATTTCTGACAACGGAGCACTTGTTGGCGACGATGGTTAGTGTACCACCGTCGCCGGGGCGGATGCCAGCCAGGGGCATAATGGAGCACTTGTTGGCGACGATGGTTAGTCCGGATCGCCTTTGTCGGTCGGGCAGGCTATGGTTATCTTTTTTATATAGGCTTCTGACGCTGACGCGTGGGCCTGACACTATTTTTTCTAAATTGAAACTTGCTCCCTGAAATATTATACCCCATAAACAGCACCAAAAAATTCGTAAACAATACGAATAATTCATAGTTGGTAATTTAGTATTTGAATAAAATATCAACAACCATACTTGTCTTACCAAATTTCTTAAAATTAGAATTTTTATCTCTTGTTCACGATATAATAATCATAATAATGTCTTAGTGTGTTCTAAAAATTCTACAAATTGACTTGGCAACATAATTTAAGTCCCTAAGCTTGTCTACAAAAATTGTAATGTTACTTGAAAACGGAAGATTATACTTGCGTACAAATGTCTACATCTCTCACATAGTTTCTTAGAATGTTACTTCGATATTGAAGTTTTCTACACTTTAAAACATGTTAGAACTCATATGCATTTGAAATTTTAACATAACCAACTGTTCACCATAAGATTATGAAATGCAAAGTTTAATTAGTAATGGTTGTGTAAAAAAGTATCATTTATATGTTGTACTTATAAGGAACAATATAAGGTGTATAAACAACATCCAAAAAATGGAATTACATACGAAAAAATGTCATAAATGAATAGATGTTGATTTTAGAAAAATTCAGAAACAAATATAATCAAATTTGAATTACGGTTGACTGAGAAAAAACGTGATACAAAATTTGATTGCAGATTAAAAGGGGAAAAGCAAACTGTTCTTCATTCGAACAGACCTCGCCCCGCCCCTTCATTGGCGACGAGTGTTTGTTAATCATCGTATCATTTTCGCATCTGAACCTTTTTAATAAATGCTCTGCCCTGCCTTCCGCCTTCTATCCCCTTCTCCGGCTTCCGCCTTCCTCGTCTCATTCGCAGCCTCATCTCCATCGTAGGTATGGCCTGCGACTCTAGGGGGAGGTTCTGCAAGGAGGAGGACCCGCAGCCACGTCCCCGTCCGTCTTCCTCGGTGCTGTCCGTCGCCCCCGCCAAGAGAGTGAGGTTCCGCGGTGATGAAGAGGAGCCGTCCCAGCGCACCACCCCCGTGCGTCTTCCTCAGTGCTCCATGGAAGAGGTCGGTTCTTCGTCGGCCCGGGGGAGGAAGTAGTACACACGCGCAAGGGCCAAGTTGGCGGACTCCAGTGACGCCCGCCATGGAGAGGCAGGGTTTTTTCCTCAACGCGAAGGAAGAAGCGGTCCACGCACATTGAGGTGAGTGCGGACTCCTCCAACGACGACCCGGGCAGAAGAGTGGTGCTGGTAGACCTCATCTCCTCCGGTGACGACTCTGGCAACAACTCCGGCGACAACTCCGACGACGATTCTGAAGACCATGAGGAGTTCTGAAACCATCACGCACGAGATTTGTCCTTGGACCTTCACATCTTCACTGATCAATTGTTCTAATGCATCAATTTCCATTTGTTGTATGAAGTTGTTGCACGTGACATTGACAGGATTTGGACTGAAATCAACAAGCTCAATGAATCGGCTGAAGAGAAGCAGGTAAGTTTTGAAACCAGTTAGAGCTAAAACAGCTTTATTGTAAATTACAACTATTATGAAGCTTGCATCAATATAATTTTTTCCTTTGTTTTAGGACCGTGCTGTTACTAGTGATGACATTGACTACATCTGGAAAGGAATCGACAAGCAGGATGAGCAGCTTAAAGCCGCATAAAAGAGGCAAGAGATTGAACTTCTAAAGAAGAATGTTGAGCTGGCAGACAGAGTTGCAAAACATGAGATAAGGCTAGCTGAACTTGAGGCAGCAGCACAAAAGAAGCCATCTAGCTAGCTAACTAGTTCCCTTGCAGCAACAATCTAGTTTGGTTATGCGCCCAGCTGATGCAGTCTTATTTTGATGATGTGCCCTACTGATGCATTTCAGACGTGAATATGTTTGTTATGACTTATGAGTTAGTTTGGTTGGTGATGTGACCTACATTACTCGTTTTAAGGCTCACACAAGCCCACTCGCGCTAGGTTAGTACTTAGTAGGGAAGGACGCCTCCCTCACGCAGTCTCCTCCCACTCTCCCCCTCACGCCGCCGCTGCCACTTTCTCTCCCCCTCGCCTTCGTCCCCCTCACCTCCCCCACGTCGTGACCCACTCTACACCCCTTTGCTGAGACGCGCACCACACCTCTGATAGTGAGATCTAGAGAAGGAGGGACCCAGCTGCGGCGGTGGCGACGACAACGACTAGAGGAGGGATCCAGTGACAATGACGAAGACAATGATGACTAGGAGGAGGAGGGATCCAACCACGAGGTCGACGCGAGGACGAGGATGTGGTGGCGAGCAGGTAGCGATGAGGATAGAGATCCCTATGCTCCGGCAGTGCGAAGGTCAGTGGCGATTCTAGGATTGAGTTTATGGTATGTCGCTCTAAAAATTTCTTACACAATTCGGTAAATGCATTCTACCAACTCGGTAATAATTGTAAAATTAACAACAATTCAGTAATAAGGTAATTTGGTATATTTGCTCGAGTTTATGGAATTAGGCCAAGCGCGCTTTTGCAGCACACATGCGTTCAGGTAATCAAGTATACAACATATGCGTGCGTATGGTTTTATTTTTATATAAATGCGTATAATATACTTGTACTTGTGGGAATTGCAGGGTTTGCCGTGGCTCCTTTGTATAGGTACATGTAGACATACTTAGCTGTCAATCGTATACATACTTAGCATTTCCCTTTAGATTGACTCTTACTTTTGGTTTTGCTCTTGTTCCTATGCACATCTGCACATTCTCTCCAAGTTGAATAAGTACCTCATCAGCAACCGTGGCAGCCTGCATCTTGCTCTCTAAAATGGTATGGTCACTTTTCTTGCACTAATTTTTTGGTTACTGAATTTTTCATTTATGTTAATGGTTTACCAAGAACCAATGATATTACAGTGGGCTAAAGTAGTTATTGTAATTCCCTTGACTATTAATGATGAGGACTATAGACCTGGGCCACAAGATGAAGAAGAGGGTTATGCAACTGTTAGTGCACAACAAGACCAGATGGGTGGGGCTCGGAGCCTAGGCAGAGCGCCAAGGACATCCACAAAGTGGCCAACTGACACAATGATAGTCACTGAGGTCGACATAGTGGGGATGCCAGTACCATTGACTCAAAAGCGCGGGTTCAGGGCGCTTGCGGGGCTCGTTGCTAGACAAAAGATACCTTTGAACTTGCCGGAAATCAAAGAACTAAGCAATGATGAAAAGTGGGACTTGTTTAATAAGCATGTGAAGAAACACTTGAAGTTCCAAGAAGATGCGAAACCGCAGGCATTCAAGCTTTTCTGGAAGATGACATCCAAGGCATGGAGACAATTTAGATTTCAGCTTAGGCAAGATTTTATCAGAAAAAGACTTGAGCCATTTACAAGGCACTCGTTTATTGTCCCAGAACAGTGGAAGGAGTTCATGAAACAGGTAGAAACCGAGCAAGCCTCATCTGCTAGTGTCAAGTTCAAAGAACTCCGAAGCCGGAACACAAGCGAGCACAACATGGGTCTAGCTGGTTATACTGTGAAATTAGAACAATGGGAGGAAGAGGACAAACAATTAGCTACATCTGGTATCCCCAACCCATATGACGCCTACCTTGACGATCGTTCCAAGAATTGGCTACGACCAAGGAGTAAGCTAGTGATTAAAGATCGTGCTACTGTGATAGTGTTCAACAACAAAGAGGTAGAAAAATTGGCTACGGGCATCAAGGAGAAGATTGCATGTGCAGAATCTTCAGGAATGGCAGGGCAGAGGGAATATGATGTGCTAAGTCTGTGCTTGGGCCACGCTAAACAACCAGGTCGTGTGCGTGGTGTCTCCAGCTACCAGGGCTGGAAGTATGCATGGCCTCAGCACGTCGAGATGTACAGGAAGAGAAATAGGACGAAGACCGACACATCAGTTGATACGGAAAAGATAAAGGAACAAATCAAGCAAGAACTGGTGGCTTCGATGCGGATGCAGAACATGCAGATGCAGAGGTGGTGTTGTCACCAATGTCCAATCGCGCAAGCCCTTTAACGCCACATGGAAAAGCAGCTGTGTGTCCGCAGATAATGTAGGTTTGATCGATGGCACTACAGAGTTGGTGACAGAGGTGCGACGTGACGATCGTACACACGAAGACCTTATAGGGATGTTGACTGAACCCACACACTGTGGCCTATGGATCACGTGGAGGGGGCTTCAATGTGAGGCTGCACTAATTCTAATTCATGATGACTGTGTTGTGGTTGAAGTGCTCACTGTATATACTATCTTTGCGGATGAATTGTTGGAATACCCTCCTAATGATGAGGTGATGAAACTCGGACAAGCTCAAGGACAGAGATTACAGTGGAGAAGGTGTTGGATGTTGGCGTTTCTTACGCCATTACTAAATTCGATATACTATCTTTGCGGATGAACTGTTGGAATACCCTCCTAATGACGAGGTGATGAAACTCGGACAAGCTCAAGGATAGAGGTTACAGTGGAGAAGGTGTCAGATGTTGGCGTTTCTTACGCCATTACTAAATTCGCAATGGCGCCAGAAAGCCTGTTGGTATACAATACGATCACAGATAAATCCGCAAGCGCACGGATACCGTTGTAGCTTTCACCCAGGAGTACTCCAAGGTATCGATTTCCTCGGGGAACGAGAAGTGTAGAGAACCTGAACTAATTCATCTAGGGGGTATGGTGATGAAGGATAGAAAGGCAAGGGTAGATTTCGAGTAGAGAGGGGATAACTAATGAAGTTTGGGACTCGTGAGGTTCATGGATAGAATCAAGACACAACTTGTCGCTCGTCGGGGCCAGAGGGAAAAGGGCCACAAAATGGGATGAGAAGGGGGGCCTGATGTCGTAACTCCTACCTGTCGGAACTAACGTGGTGGACTACAGAGCCCGTCTGGAGCTGTCACCTCCCTAGGGTACCACAACTATTCTGTTGAACCGAGAAGCAATCCAAGGTACCGGAAAATCTGGACACCGCATCTACACTAACCAAGCACTACTTTACTCGAGCTCAAAGCAAAGCAATCATGATAAGTAGAAACTACTTAAACCACACTCGAGGAACCTAAGAGCGAATAATGAAATGACTTGAGACTTAGTTACTCATGAATCCAAACTTACAAAGTATCCCAGGTGTGGACGACCGAAGGTGTCGCACCCGCCGAGGTACAAGAAGAAGACTGACTCCGGCTTCTACTCTAACACTCAACTCTCTCTCCCTACTCTCTGAATGCTAACTTCTAGAGGGCTCCGCCACTTGCTTCTAATCACTTGTCACCTTCTACGAGGTGCCTGGCTCCATTTATAGCCCTAGTAGGTCGGTGGCTGCAAGAGGGGGTACTTGTAGGCGAGAGGGAGCTGCAGTGCTGAGCATGGAGGTGCGGCCGTATCTCCAGGTGCGGCCGGCCCTTTGATCCACCACCTATGGACTTGGACGACCCTGATCACTTCTCCTGAGGCAGTTGTAGGTCGGCTCCTTGGGTCGGTTTCGCCCGGCACGCAAGTTGATAGGTGCGACCAGTCCTATAGGTGCGGGCGCATCTACCCAATTACAGTGTGATGCACTGACAGTGTTGAGGGACGTCCAGGATCACTCCTTGATGGCGGTTGCAGCGGTTAAGTGTGGGTCCATCGATCCAAGTGCTTCCAATCTTAGCCTTTTGATCCAACTGACATAGAATCAACGTTTCTCGTCCATCCAAGACTTGTTCGTGGGATTGTTGGTGCCGTGGACCCGAGACATGGCATTTGGTAGGTGCAGGCGCACCTAGAGCTGCGGCAAAGCCTAGCCCTAGCCAAGTGTGTCCGGGCCGTGGCCACCGGCGGCCGGCTCGCTGCGCCGGTTGCGGGCGGCTCGGCTCGCTCGCGGCCGGCTTTAGCCGCCTCGCGGCCGGCTCGCCGCCTACGGCCGGCCGTGGTGCGGCCGAGCCCAGGCTGGCTGCGGCCGAGCCTGGCTAACTTGCAGCCGGACCTGGCTGTGGTGCGGCCGAACCTGGCCAGGTGCGGCCGGACCTGGCTAGGTGTGGTCTGCCCTGCACCATTGCTTTGGTGCACCCCTCTATGGTTCATTTGTCCATTGTTATTCCCATATCTGTGTACCTACAAGTAAAAATACCAACAAAGCTCGTGGAACCTCATACCTAAATGTGCATGAAGTTTGTTATATCCTCCTCTCATTCTTGAGATAATGAAGGTCGAATATTTGTTGTAAGGACCGTCAACAAACTCCCCCACATTTGGTCCTTTGCTCATTCTCGAGCAAAGTCTAAACTCGGCCTTTGCGGATCAAGAGTTGCATGATGTTATCACTCGGCAAGTACCTATGCACAAACTCCATGCTCTTCTTGCTATTTTGAAAAGGTTGGTACGGGAGAAGCTTAGCCTTACTTTACCTGTGGGGCTTTTAGCTTTCCACCTTGCTTCGGAGGTTGAAAACTAGAATGGGTTTCGACTTTGCATCTCTTACTCCTCTTCTTTTCTGGATCCTATCTCGGAGTTTTTTTTGAAAATTTTGCAAAGAAAGACAAGGTTCCTCGAATGGTTCCCTCGATCACTCAAGTGGTATTTGTTACCTCACCAAAGGCTTTAAGCGAGCCTCAACTTCCTACTTTTATGGCTTGTGTGTGGAGCTTTGGGTAGGATAAGAGAGACTCACTTGTGCCACATGATGTTGTTGAACTAAATACCGAATCCAACAAGAAACTAGTCACACAACTTGATCGAGATGTGCAAGTGCGTGGAATATTTTTGTGTTTTTTCTAAACACTCCTTGCTTTGAGATTCTCCTCTTGCCTTTATTTTGGAGGGGGTCATGCTCTACTCTTTTTTTCTATGCTCTTTGATCGGATCACATTTTTTCCCTATGCTTCTTGAGCATATATTTTTTCAATGACCCCTCTCTCCTTTTGCAAGAATACAAGAAGAGAAATCTCTTTGAACTTTGGAGCATTTATTTTTGGTGGATGGATGGCATGTTTTGCATAACTCCCGGTGTAGGAGTTAGCATGTATATGTGGGTGTACGTGATCTCAATCATGAAAGCATGAAAAGATTCTACCAAGGGTCACAATAATTTGGCAAAACTCAATGGATCACAAGCAAGCATATGTAGAAGCTTTATGCATTGATATCGAAATATGGCTTTGGTAGGTAATATGACCATCGATGAACTTGCCTTGTTTTATTTTCAAAAAGAAATCATCCGAGATTCACCATACTTTGAGATAGAGCAGATCATATTGTCGCACCATATCATACTAGTCAACATCCTAGATTTGGTCATAAGCATTAGCTTCCCACAAAGTTTTATTTTAGGCTCTTGTCTCAAAATATACCAACAAATTCAAAAAGGCATAGAGCACAAAGATATGCACTAGGTTCTTGCAAAGTTTTAACATAGAAACCATTCATCATTTCCAAAGGTAGAGAGGTAGGGATGCACATACCATCGCTCTTGGAGAAAGTGCGGAATGAGGTAGACAAATGTTGATTCGGCCAAACCACAGGGGCGATCGACTTGTTCTAGTGCACTTACCTCATCCCTCGTCGATTAGTGTAGTTGGTGTTGTGCGGCACCATGGAGGGAGATCTCAACTGTGTGTTTCGATGAGCTTGGAAGATCTCCCCCACACTTATTCTTGTACCTGGTGTTATTATTCAAAGAAAAGGATGGAAACAAAAAGGGAGGCTCTACTAGCTGAAGAGCTAGGAGCCTTTATTCAAATTCAAATATTTTTGGGTTTTGTTTTAAGAGAGCAAGATGCAAGAACCAACACCATCTTCAAACCAAAGTAAGATTTAGTATGAAAGAAACTTACTCGGGGATGCTCACATATCTCCCCCACACTTGGAGTTTGCATTGCTAGGAAATATAACTCAAGTGTGCGGAGTTCAAGCTTCCTTGTAATACTTTCTCTCCCTGAATTACCTTGGTGTTGTAGTTGGTGCAGCTCTCATATGTTTTTAGGCACTGCCTATCCATCAGTCATTTCAATCTTCACTTGCAACAGTTAGCGACCAAAAATACCAGAAGAACGACTAATCCTAAAAAGACATGCTCTTGCTTTTATTTGAAAAGGAAATCTAAATGGTTATTCGGGCTATCTCCCGATAGTGCTTTGTTTTGGGTCATAAGCTCGACCATTTGAGACCTTCATCTTGCAGCCAATCGAGATAATGAAACCATCATAGCTCTAGCTGCAAGGTTCGCACCAAAAAATGACCACGAAATTTGCAATGTTTCCAGTAAACAAAAGCATCTACAACCTTCCTTTCAAAGTTAGCATGCACAAGGAAAATGAGGAGGTTGTAGGTTTCGTAAAGGTCATTGGTAATGGGGCTTGATAACTCTGGAAACTTTTGTCGTGAGCATGAAATTTGTGATCCCTCTAGTGTAAAACCTTCATGCTTGAGTCTGTTTTGAGAATCCAGTGTCGATGCCTCAAGAATGTCAATGGACCACACATATTCTCTCTTAGCCTCAGGTTTATGACATTGGAGATGTGTATCTCGAACCTCATGATGATATGGCTGCTTTTCATGTTGAGCACACTACTCAGTACCCCTTCAATGGGTCTTCCGATGAGAATGAAGGGTGGATCTCCCTTTGGGATGTCAAGGATATGATAATCTAGGAAGATCCCATACTCTCTGATCTTTGTTTAGATGACTCAGGATTCCCTTCGTCTCTATGGTTTGACCCGAAATCCATTGGAGACGCTTCTGAGAGAAAGAGAGGGGTTTGTCGGGAAAGGCCTTTAATACTAAGGATTTAGGAATGATATTGATACTGACCCTAGGGTCGTAGAACACGTCCTGGTAAGAGAGGTTTCCTACTTGGCACGAGAGTAACTTTAGCTTGGGATATAGCTGAATGACTTGATCCATGACTTTTGTTTCTCTCAACCACTCCCGGCTACTGATTGCGGAGACATATTCCAACCTTTGTCTCCGTCTTTCTACCTCTTCTGGGTTGGGTATGAGTACTCTCTCTCGTGTGTTGAGTCTTTTTCCCTTCTCGGGAAGGATTTCTCCGTCCAATGTTTATCAAATAACTCATCATAAAACTCGTAGACGAAATCACACGAGGGGTCGTCAACCTCCATATATAGTTGGAATGGTTCATCGGTGAACCATGTTTTTGTTTGAGGAGTGCAATCCTCTACAGATTGGATATTTGGGAAAGTGTGTTCCTCCTCTATGGGTTTTGGTTCTGAGAGAGTGGTTGGCATGGGTTCTTCCTCTTCGTCGGGAAATTCGTCAAAAATCCCCGTGTAGAGAGTGTTTTCTAGGATTTTTCCTAAAATGTCCTTACACCCTGACAAGGTGAGATGAGCGAAAGATCCTTCGGAAGAAGAGTCTAAGAAACTACTAATTTTGGTTCAAGACCATCACGAAAATGTTGCAAGAGAATGGACTCTGCGACACCGAGGTCTAGACCAGATTCTACGGTCTTCATAAATCTTGCCCATGCGGCTCCTAGAGATTCGGTCTTTTGTTGTTCAAAACAGATGACCTCTCGTTGGAGTTTCACTACTTGGGGAGTCGGGAAGAATGTTAGGCAAAAAGCCTTTTGTAAACTTTCCCAGTCCCCCTCCGTACTTCTCACATTGAGCAAATACCATTGTTTAGCTATCCCCGTTAATGAAAACGGAAAGAGTTTCCATTTCAAGGTATCCTGACTCATTCCTGCGATCACAAGACATGAACAAAGTTGTTCGAACTCACACAGGTGGGAGTAAGGACTTTCATCATTATCTCCGGAGAAGCTTTGCTCTCGAACCATAGCTATGAAGCCAGGTCATAGCTCATAGCTAGATGTTGTGATGGAATGTGATGAAGGTGGAGGCTCCAAATGATCGCCCTTTGGAGAGGAAATCTCAAAAAAGATCGGAATCCATGAGATAAATGGGGTGATACACAGACGAACTAGGTTCGGGATCAAAACAGCTACCGTTCCCCGGCAACAGCGCTAGAAAGCTTGTTGGCATTTCTTACACCATTACTGAATTCACAACGGCACCAGAAAGCCTGTTGGTATACTATACGATCACAGATAAATTCGCAAGCGCACGGATACTGTTGTAGCTTTCACCCAAGAGTATTCTGTTGATGGTGAAAATCCGTCAACCTAGCCATGAGTTTACCTTCGGTGTTGGCATGAGTTTTATACCTTATCCATTGGTACTAACCCCCGTGGTATAACAAGTTCACGTGTGCATGTCGGTTTTGGAGTTTAATGTTTATGCAGGGATTTAGTGTTGAATGCAATACTTTCGGGATAAGTTCATCAAGCACCTCATGACAAGACCTTGAAGTCTCGAACAAGTCATGCAATGAAGCAAAATTAACTCCAAGAAGCGGGGGACTTGATCCGAGAAGACGACAAACTCCGGGGACCCGACCGGAAAAGTGCTTGAATCTTGCAAGACAAGGAGTTGAGTCCAATTCGGAGAGAAACCGACGACATGGACCTACATGCGAAGGGGGAAGCATCCGGGAAGCAAGGGAACCGACCTCGGGCAAAGGAGCCCATGGGGCCGGGCCTAAATGGGCCCGGGCCGGCCGGCCCAGGCCCGGTCGGCCCCGAGGCCGCCCATTTTGGGCCCAAATCCGTCGTCCTTTGCCCTAGCCGCCAATCGGGCTATTTATAGTCCCCCGACCGAGAGCCACGCGAGAGAAGATTTCGTCTTCGGCCGCCGAGAAGCAGAGAAGAGAGGGACACCATCTCGAGAGAGGAGAGGGTCGAGCTAGTTGACTAGGGTTCCCCTAGCCGACGTGGGAACCTTGCACGGAAGACCACGTCGGAGTTCCCGAGCTAGAAGCAAGATCAAGGAAGGATCCCGGTGGTGATCTTGTGTATGTATCATTGTTATAGTTGAATTATCAAGTTGAATCTTTTCTCAGCGATCAAGTGTTTCCTCGAAGATTTCGTTTTTCGATCGGCTTTGCTTATTCCAATTCTATTCTCGAGATAGATTACATAGGGTGTTCTTGTAGCCGCGGTGGCTAGAGGTACACGCCGGATCTTCCGAAAGAATCTCGACTTGTCTTTTGACTCGCCCCTAAGCTCCCCGCATGAATAGGGATACGTTGTGACGAACGGGGGTCTCGAAAGGCGGATGTTTTCGGATTTGGACGGGAAACCACGATTTAAAGAGGCTTTTATTAAGATTCGATTTGCTACTTCTTCTCTTGCTTGGAACTTCAACAAAAGGCTTACCCCGATCCTTCTAGATCGGTTTATCTACCCAATCTTACTTTGTTTTCTCCGGTTTTTAGTAGATTAGATTCGTTTTGTGTCTTTTACTTAGATGCATTAGGTCTTTTATCGAATATTGAAGATTACTTGGCTTTAATAGATTAAGTCTTGCGTCACACATTTGTTCCACGGATTCGATACCTTGGGTTCACCACTCGAGGGAAGAAGGGTCCCTTGACTACGACGGGAGACTTGTACGCTTGCGAGTCACGAACGAACTTTGATACAATTATTAACCGTCAACAAGCCCCTTTTTTCCGGCGCCGTTGCCGGGGAACAAGTGATCAAGATTTGATTTTTTATTGCTTTTTTTTGTAATTTTCAGTACTGATTTTGTTTTATTTTTGCATCTATTAAATTTTGATCATCCTCAAAATACATCTAATCTAGTTTGTCTAACTCTAGTCTTTATAGATTTGTTTTGTTTTCTAGTTTTTTTTTGCATACTTTGTTTATTGCTAACCCTAACGGAGATGGACGGCTACCTCTCCAACAAACCCAATAATTTTGTGGATGATCCGAGAAAAACTTTACGGTGCTAAGGAGACGTGAAGCACATCAAGCTAAAAAGCTGGATTTTGTAGATTCGGAGTCGGAAGACAAAGGATCGCAGGAATCTCCGGAGAATTCACCACCTCAAAGTCCGCGGGAGAACCGACTTCCACCAATGGGTGACCAACCACCGGAAGAACGCAAGATTGGGGAGCTATGCACCCCAGACATCATCGACCTACCAATCTTGAACCTCGAGGAGATCGGAAGACCGTTCGAGATCAAGACCTCAACAATCCGCATGGTGCAACATTCACCCTTCACCGGCAAAGAGGATCCGAACCTTCACCTCCAAGCGTTCATTCAACTATGTCAGACTTTCAACATGGAAGGGGTGACTCAAGATCAAATGAGGGCAAGGCTTTTTCCGTTTTCACTACTCGGGAAGGCTTTGCAATGGTTCCACTCTCAACCGGCGGAGACGGTGCAAAATTGGAACACGTTGATGAAGGCTTTCATGAAGGAATACTACTCACCGGGTAAAACTCAAAGCTTGCGTAATAAGATTGCCACCTTTGTTCAATATCCTACGAAACTATCTCGGAGGCATTCGAGCGCTTCAACGAGTACACCGGGCGGTTCCACATCACAAGTTCCCGAAAGAAGACCTCGTGCAAAAGTTCTATCAAGGACTCACCATGGCGTCAAGGACGATCATCGATGCATCAGCGGGAGGATCTATCATCGAGCTTACACCGACGGAAGCTTTCACGCTATTCAAGAAGGTCGCGGATAATGACACGTGGGCGTCGTCCGGGCGCCTACACCCTGCTCAACCCATGGGGAACGTCAAGGGAGTCTTGCAAGTGGAGAAGGAAGACATACTTGAAGGCAAGATCGACTCGCTCATGAGGAGGTTGGAGAAGATGGAGATAGAAAAGAAAGAGGCTCAAGACTTGAAGGCCGCCGAAGCAAGGTCCACATGCGAAGAATGTGGAGAGTATGGCCATGTCCGCAAAGATTGTCCGAGGAAGCCAAAGTGCTCGACTACATGAGGAAGGGAGAATTGCCGAACTTCCGCTACGGCAAGGTAGGCCTCAATTTAATGCAAGCTCATCTATTCCTAACACGGTTCCACTTCGGATACAATTGAAGGAGTTCATGGATGAGCAAGCTAAGATCAACAAGGACACCGTCACCAAGTTCAAGACCATAGACAAGGTGTTGGAGAACATCGATAGCAAAGTGACGGAGGTCGGAAGTTCCAATCATCAAGTGCTCAACATGATGAAGATGCTCGAGACGCAAGTTGGACAACTTGCGGGCGCCTCACTAATGATGAAGGGAAGCTTCCGGGACAACCCAAATGTCCCGAATCGGCGAAGGCCATTCAAACACGATCGGGGAAGGAGACCGAAGATCCGGAACATTCCGCGGGAGCAAGGAAGCTTAAACCGTCCACCGAGGTGGAAGGAGGCCGCTAAAGAGAAGGTTACGGGGATCGTCACCGAGGAACCCGAATTCGAGATGCCGGAGGATGACACGAGGATACCGCAACTCAAGCCACGCTACTTCCGAGGTAAACTTGACAACCACTTTGAGAAGTTTGTGGAGGTTGTGCGTAGACTTAGCATCAACATGCCATTACTAGATGCCCTACAAGTACCTACATATTCTCGTTACTTTAAAGACATACTTGCAAATAAATATGAGATAGCAACACTCGGGGTAGATCATGTCAAAATGTCCGAGGAGTGTAGTGCAGCTATTGCTTATGGGCTAGAGAAGCAAAAAGACCCCGGTGCCCTACAATTCCATGTTCGGTTGGTTCTTTCAACTTCAAGAAGGCGTTATGCGACCTTGGAGCTAGTGTGAGTGTCATGCCGAGGGATGTGTTCGAGAAGCTACGCCTACCGATGGAGCCTACGGGAATATGTTTGGAGTTGGGAGACAACTCCATTCGCTATCCCTTGGGCATTGCCGAAGATGTACCCGTGAAGATTGGACACCACTTCATCCCCGTCGACTTCGTTGTGCTCGAGATGGGAGAGAGGGAGAAGCCGCCGCTCATCCTAGGGAGGCCGTTCCTCAAGACCGTGGGAGCAACTATTGATGTTGGCAAGGGGGAGATCATGTTCGATATCAACGGAGAAAGGAGTTCCTTCAAGTTCCGTCCAAGGATTGAGTCATGCAACATGATTGGAGTGAAGGGAGAACCGAAACAAACGGAGGGGCTGAAAAAGAAGAAGGAGCCGAAAAAAATGAACGTAACGAAAATCAAAGAAGGTGTTGCATCCGTCAAGACAAAGGAAGAGAAGCCGCCCGTGAAGACCAAAAAAAATGACTAAGCCAACTAAGCCGGAAGACAAGCCCGCGCCCAAGATGGTGCGGAAGTGGGTACCCGATTGCAACGCCCGCAAAGAGCGTTGATCCGGAGTAATCAAGTGAAGAAGTCTAGCTATAGACTATAAATGAAGCGCTAGGCGGGGAGGCAACCCGTTTCGTCAAGTCGAGTCAAGAATAAGCTACGGGAGGACAACCCGATTCCAGGTTTTTCGAGTATTTTTAATAATTTAGTTTTTGAGTTTTATTACGCAAAGACATTAGACTTAGAAGTGGTTGAACAATATTAGAGACATAATTCTTGATTGAATGTTTGCTTTATCATAAACCCTTTGCATGAACCCTCCTATGTGCTTGTTTGATTCTTTTCTTTTCGAGAAACCCCTCAACCAAATAATTTCAGAACCTTAACTCAACCTTTCACCCTCATTATGGTACTGAGGTTGACTTATTTTTCATGCTAAAACCACACGAGTAGAGCCACGATTTATATTCAAGTGTTATAAAAATTCAGCACGTGGTAGGACTCGCGTGAACCTAGAAATCAAAGCTTTTGGTTGGTTCTAAAAATCTTTATCCTCGGTTTCTCTAGGATTAGAATTTTTCTAAGCCTATTCTAATTTTGTTTTATTCAAAATCTTTCTCATTTAGCCAAAATTAGAACCTAAACCTATGCCCCCATGATCAAGCCGGGAAAACGTTCGCTCTCAACCGATGAAAGCAAACTTTACCGGTGAGACCAAAATCGACGTAGTCGAAAAATATTTTCGACTTACATATGTTTTTAATGGTTTAAAAACTTCTCTAAAATTATGCTTGAGCTCTTGCATGGCTCTGAAAAATATTTTAAATTTCGAGTTAGAGGAGTGCTTAACCTTAGACACACCTAAATGGAGGCAATCAAGTTTGAATTAATCATGCATGCACCATTGGATTCCCTTTTATCAACTTTCACCAATTCCACATGCAAAGGACAAGCATGGTGGGCAGCAAGCATCAACTTTGCAGGATTTTCATGGTGGCATGTGAAGCAAGTGGAGCTAGGGAGCATGGACATGACCCAAAGCATGGAGCATCAAGTGGGAGGACCAATAATTCAAGAAAAGGAGTGGACGAGAGCGTTTGGGCGGTGCAACTCGTGGAGCACGCGGGCGGGGAAAGTTGCGAGGCGAAATGATCGTGCTGGGGAGAAAGACGCGGCGGGGAGGAGCCAGGGAGGCCCCTGGGCCGGCCGGCCCGGGCCGGCCGGCCTCGGCCTACTTAAGGAGCCCCCGGCTCCCGTTTTCTGCAGGCAAGCTTCCCTCTCCTTCCCTTGTTTGTGTGTTCAAGTTTGTGTGCTCAGAACCTCCGTAGACTTAGCCAACCATCCCAAGCTTGATAGCTCAAGAAAAATCCACATCCTTAATCCACTCAAAGTCCACATCCGAAGCAAAGAGTTTAAGTGCCTAGTTACCGGTTGCAACCCGGAATTTTAGTTGAAGAAAGAGTGCAGCAACCATGTGGAAGAAGACCACAAGTCTCTTCTCCAAGAAGAAGAGTTCGTCGTCGTCCAAGCCGTCATCAACCACGTCTTCGAGGAGGCACTCGGTTTCCGAGTCTCCCCGGAGCATGTAGACGGACACGGCACCACCGAGGAGGAACGATGCTCTCCTCCTTGGTGGTATGAGAGCTGCGAGAAGCACTTCCATGAGGTTCACCGAACCTCGTGGGCACACGGAGGAGCAGCCCGCGCCACCACGACGATCGACTCGCTCAACCGCACCACCTCCTTACACCCCCGACACAATCTTCGTACGGCTTCATCATCTTGTCGGCGGAGGAGGAGGAGAGGCTCGCCAATCTTGAGAAGAGGCTTGTGCCGAACGTCGAGTTCGACGACCAAGCACTCTACACCTTGGGTTTTTGCACCGACATATACTATATGTTGGGGCACCTCGGATGGGTGCGGTTCTCCAACGGAATATCGGTGGACACCCATTTGGGTTACGCCTTGGAAATTTTGATGACTATTGCACCCATCGTTGATGATGATGGGGTGCAAAGCTTGTCATTCCGGTTGGAGGGAATCGAGCAAGTGGTTCCCTACGAGCACGTTAGGGAGCTGCTCGGATTCCACAAGGGAGCTCCGGAGAAAGTTGACGTGCCACCCGGCACGTTGGCGGGATTTTGGAACATGATCTCCGGAGAAGCCCATCAACAACGCAATTGCATCCGCAACCCCATTATCCGGATATTTCACTCTTGGATGTGCAAGAGGGTATTGGGGGAGGATGAAGGAAACAAAGGTGACCGACACGGAGTTGAATTGGCTATACTCGGCTTTAATTGCCGGGCAGCCAATTGACCCCTCTTACCTCATGATCAACCGTTGGTGTTGCGAAGCAACATCGGGGGCGGGGTAATATTGGTTCGGGGTGTTACCTCTCCATGTTGGCCTTTTCCTTGCGACCGGGGATCGCAAGAAACCCCGCTCACCTTTTGCGTGGTACCTCTCTCGGTTTTGAGTATTTGCGGCAAGGCAAATACATTAGTGGAGATGAGAGAGGAGGTTATCGATTGGCCATTGTAAACCTACCCCTTCCGAATGAGAGGCTTAGGCTTTTCACCGAAGGAAGGGAAGATTGGTTGGAAGAGGGACTACTTGTCCCTGCAAGGAAGAACAAAAGAGGAAGAATCGTAGAGGAGGGAACATCCTCCGCACAAGCGAGTGGAGCACAACCCAATGTGCAACCATTCGGCGGAGTCCCTCCTCCGCCAAGTTATTACGGAGGGTCACAAGGACAAGCATGGGGGGTGGTGCACCGGTACCCCCACAAAATTATGTTGTGCCCAACGCTAACTTCGCGGAGTCCTACGCTCATCATCCCCAACCACAACAAAGCATGGCCATTATTGGAGGGTATGCTGCAAGAAATGCTCAAAACATCGCAGCCATCCAAGCTAACGCAGCTCAACTCGGTGAAGGCAACGCAAATATCGCCTTTGAACTTGGACGCCTTCACCTTGTGGAGCCAAATCAATTCAACGGAGGAAGCGTCCAACCATATTATGAGCAAGGGTATTATTATCAAGACTATCAACATCAACCACCGGCGGAGGACTAGAAGGCTTAGGAACTTTAGTTTTCTTTTCTTTTCTTTTTCTCTGTAATTTTCAGCTTTTGCTTATGTGTGTTTGCGTAGTATTTTCTGTTTTTTATTTAAATTTCAGCAAGCATGTTTGTTTATTTTCAGTATGTATTTCAACTTGATATCACCATTAATAAAGACACCACCTTGATTTTATCATTGGAAAAGTTACAAAATTCGTGCCATGATGATATATGATTAAAATTGCAGCTTTGTTCATCTTTGTAGTTGATTTATGCATGTTTAAGCTAGTGCTCTCTTAAAAATACAGATCTGAATTTATTTAAATGCTAGCTTAATTTTCAGCGGAGGTTATGATTAAAATAAAGACCCATAGTGTTTTGTGTGCTCTCAAGTTATGAATAGATTAAAGATGTCTTTTATGCTCAAAAATATCGCTAACCTTGTCAAAAATATCACTTGTGTGTTGCTCAACCTATCCAAAGCCTTATTTATATTTGAGTGCATAAACCTTAGTGTACAAGATTTATTTTTGAGTGAGTTATTGCAGGCCATGATTTCTCTGGCCCGAGACTAAGAAGCTGGTCATTCCATTTTTGCGTATCTATCTTTTTGCTAGCCTTTTATCCGTGCATTGTGTATCCCCGCATCGGTGATCTCACAAACTTCGCCGGATATACACCCTTAAACCAAAATATCATTTTTTGTGATTACCTCCTTGACCACAACCTATCGTTGAGAATGGATCATCAATTCAAGGAAGATCGCAAGACGGTGCCAACGTTGAAGATTTCAAGTATCTCTCCTAGGAAAAATATTCCGGTACCTACCTTATTTTTCGCCTCTTTGCTCGAGGACGAGCAACGTCTAAGCATGGGGGAGGAGGTAGGTACGGTGCAGTTTTAGAGTTCAAAGGGGAATATTTTAAAAAAAATGATGAAAGAAAAAAATCCAGCGATACTCATGACTTTCAAGGTATAAAAAATCAAAACTTCATTGTGGAAGTCATGGGCTGAATATATGACGAGGAAAAAAATGAATGAATGAAAGAAAGAAAAGAATGAGAAATATGAGAAAGAAAAAAAATGTGTGCGTAAAGTAAATTCCCTAAGCTCTCTAAAAGTGCATTCAAGGCTTCAAGTTAAAAAGATCCATTCTCATTTTCCAACCATGTGCAATCCGATAACGAGGACTTCCTTTGTGCCTCGGGATCACTCTTTGCCATTTGCACATGTCCACTCATCTAAAAGTGTGTGTATTTTTCTCTTTCCCCTCCTTGATTTAACATTATTTTCCAATGACCTTTTTGACGAGTCTCGGTAAGACCATGAGAAGCTTGTCTTGTTTTGACAACACCTCATTTATAAAATCTTGTTAGGACTAAACTTTCCCAAAGCTCCATATAAAGCCTACCACATATATATGAGAGGGAAAGGAGTAGAATATATAGGCTTGAGAGACAAGTGAGATGAGAGTTTATGAGCAATACACGAGATGATTTAAATTTGTGAATTTGGTTTAGTTTTTCTTTATCTCGATCTTCATTTCAAAAATTCTGAGATCTATTTAAAACTTTGCGAGCATGTTAATACTTGTGGGATAAGCTTAAAAAGAATCTACCCTCCGTAGAGATGAAGGCTAGCACATTATGGAACTTTAATGAATTAAAATTTTGAGAGCATTATGTTTTCTCATGTATGATCAAGTGCAAAGTTTAAACATTGTTTGGCAATGATGATATCCATCGAAGGCTTACTCGAGGACGAGCAAGGTTTAAGCATGGGGGAGATGTTGACGGTGAAAATCCGTCAACCTAGCCATGAGTTTACCTTCGGTGTTGGCATGAGTTTTATACCTTATCCATTGGTACTAACCCCCGTGGTATAACAAGTTCACGTGTTCATGTCGAGCTTTGGAGTTTAATGTTTATGCGGGGATTTAGTGTTGAATGCAAGACTTTCGGGATAAGTTCATCAAGCACCTCATGACAAGACCTTGAAGTCCCGAACAAGTCATGCAATGAAGCAAAATTAACTCCAAGAAGCCGGGGACTTGATCCGAGAAGACGACAAACTCCCGGGGACCCGACCGGAAAAGTGCGTCGAATCTTGCAAGACAAGGAGTTGAGTCCAATTCGGAGAGAAACCGACGACATGGACCTACATGCGAAGGGGAAGCATCCAGGAAGCAAGGGAACCGACCTCGGCAAAGGAGCCCACGGGCCGGGCCTAAATGGGCCCAGGCCGGCCGGCCCCGGCCCGGTCGGCCCGAGCCCATTTTGGGCCCAAATCCGTCGTCCTTTGCCCTAGCCGCCAATCGGGCTATTTATAGTCCCCTGACCGAGAGCCACGCAGAGAAGATTTCGTCTTCGGCCGCCGAGAAGCAGAGAAGAGAGGGACACCATCTCGGAGAGGAGAGGGTCGAGCTAGTTGACTAGGGTTCCCCTAGCCGACGTGGGAACCTTGCACGGAAGACCACGTCGGAGTTCCCGAGCTAGAAGCAAGATCAAGGAAGGATCCCGGTGGTGATCTTGTGTATGTATCATTGTTATAGTTGAATTATCAAGTTGAATCTTTTCTCAGCGATCAAGTGTTTCCTCGAAGATTTCGTTTTTCGATCGGCTTTGCTTATTCCAATTCTATTCTCGAGATAGATTACATAGGGTGTTCTTGTAGCCGCGGTGGCTAGAGGTACACGCCGGATCTTCCGAAAGAATCTCGACTTGTCTTTTGACTCGCCCTAAGCTCCCCGCATGAATAGGGATACGTTGTGACGAACGGGGGTCTCGAAAGGCGGATGTTTTCGGATTTGGACGGGAAACCACGATTTAAAGAGGCTTTTATTAAGATTCGATTTGCTACTTCTTCTCTTGCTTGGAACTTCAACAAAAGGCTTACCCCGATCCTTCTAGATCGGTTTATCTACCCAATCTTACTTTGTTTTCTCCGGTTTTTAGTAGATTAGATTCGTTTTGTGTCTTTTACTTAGATGCATTAGGTCTTTTATCGAATATTGAAGATTACTTGGCTTTAATAGATTAAGTCTTGCGTCACACATTTGTTCCACGGATTCGATACCTTGGGTTCACCACTCGAGGGAAGAAGGGTCCCTTGACTACGACGGGAGACTTGTACGCTTGCGAGTCACGAACGAACTTTGATACAATTATTAACCGTCAACATATTCCAAGGTATCAATTTCCTCGGGGAACGAGAAGTGTAGACCTAAACTAATTCATCCGGGGGGTATGGTGACGAAGGATAGAAAGGCAAGGGTAGATTTCGGGTAGAGAGGGGATAACTAATGAAGTTTGGGACTCGTGAGGTTCACGAATAGAATCAAGACACAACTTGTCGCTCGTCGGGGCCAGAGGGAAAAGGGCCACAGAAAGGGATGAGAAGGGGGCTCTGATGTCGTTAACTCCTACCTGTCGGAACTAACGTGGTGGACTACAGAGCCTGTCTGGAGCTGTCACCTACCTAGGGTACCACAACTATTCCGTTGAACTGAGAAGCAATCCAAGGTACCGGAAAATCTAGACACCGCGTCTACACTAACCAAGCACTACTTTACTTGAGCTCAAAGCAAAGCAATCACGATAAGTAGAAACTACTTAAACCACAATCGAGGAACTTAAGAGTGAATAATCAAATGACTTGAGACTTAGTTACTCACGAATCCTAACTTACAAAGTATCTCGGGTGTGGATGACCGAAGGTGTACCGCACTCGCCGAGGTACAAGAAGAAGACCGACTCCGGCTTCTACTCCAACACTCAACTCTCTCCCTACTCTCTGAATGCTAACTTCTGGAGGGCTCCGCCACTTGCTTCTAATCACTTGTCACCTTCTACGAGGTGCCTGGCTCAATTTATAGCTCTAGTAGGTCGGTGGCTGCAGGAGGGGATACTTGTATGCGAGAGGGAGCTGTAGTGCCGAGCAAGGAGGTGTGACCGTATCTCCAGGTGCGGCCGGCCCTTTGATCCACCGCCTATGGACTTGGATGACCCTGATCGTTGCTTCTGAGGCGGTTGTAGGTTGGCTCCTTGGGTCGGTTTCACCTGGCACACAAGTTGATAGGTGCGGCCGGTCCTATAGGTGCGGGCGAACCTACCCAATTACCATGTGATACACCGAAGGTGTTGAGGGACGTCCAGGATCACTCCTTGATGGCGGTTGCGGCGGTTAAGTGTGGGTCCATCGATCCAAGTGCTTCCAATCTTAGCCTTTTGATCCATCCGACATAGAATCAATGTTTCTCATCCATCCAAGACTTGTTCGTGGGATTGTTGGTGTCGTGGACCCGAGACGTGGCATTTGGTAGGTGCGGGCACACCTAGGGGTGCGGCCGGGCCTAGCCCTGGCCAAGTGTGGCCGGCTGTGGCCACCGCGGCCGGCTCCGGCCGGCCGCGGTCGGCCGTGGCCACCGCGGCCGGATCCGGGCCGGCCGCGGCCCGCCGTTGCTAGCTGCGGCCCACCATGGTGCGGTCAAGCCTGGCTAAGCTGCGGCCGGACCTGGCTGTGGTGCGGCCGGACCTGACCAGATGCGGCCGGCCCTGCACCATTGCTTTGGTGCACCCCTCTATGGTTCATTTGTCCATTGTTATTCCCATATATGTGTACCTACAAGTAAAAATACCAACAAAGCACGTGGAACCTCATTAGTACCTAAAATGTGCATGAAGTTTGTTATATCCTCCTCTCATTCTTGAGATAATGATGGTCGAATATTTGTTGTAAGGACCGTCAACATCGAATTGGCATCAAAGGAGCATCAACATGTAAATCTCGTTCACAGGCTACGGTACAGATTTCTTGTAGTTCACATAGTACGGTACAGGTTCCTTCGTTAGATGGTTCCCCTCCTCCTCATCCTCCTCCTCCTCTTCCTCCTCCTCAATCCCCACATCCGCAAGACGTTCCATTTGGACCTCCTCCTCGCCCTGAAACCCTTGCATCCCCACCTCCTCATCATCTTGAAAACACAGAAAAACTTGCATCCCCAAATCTGGAAGGTACACAAAATATTCATCTCCACCTACTCCTAGTCTTAGAAAAAATAGAAAAACTTGCATCCCCACATCTGCAAGACACCAAATATTCCATCCCCACCACCACGCCTACCACCTCCTCCTCCTTCTCCTCATGAAACAACAAAACCTACACCCCCAAACGGAAGTGCTCAAAACAATCATGTTAAAGCAGGTACATCTAGGCCTAATACCTCTGTAATAGGTCCTGGTGAGACACCATTGTTACCAGTCAACCAGAGTGATGTGTTGGCTGGTGCTGATAAATCTGTCGACGACACTTCAAAGAAAGTTGTAGGTACATATGGGCCCAATACCTCTGTAATAGCTCCTGGTGAGACAATCCTAGGCAAGAAAGCCCTTGAGAAACCTTCAGCCATTTCAAATCAGCAAGGAAAGAAACTTGCCAAAAATAAAATATCTACACCAGGTACAGTAGGCAAGAAATCCCTTGATAAACCTTCAGCCATTTCAAAGCTGCAAGAAGAGAAACTCGCCAAAAATAAAAGCTCTACACCACCTATAGCAGGCAAGCAAGCCCTTAAGAAACCTTCTTCAGCCATCTCAAAGCAGCAGGAAAAGGATATTGCTGTAAATAAAACCTCTAAGAGGCCTACTAGAAAGCGATCTAAGAGAAACACCAAGAAGCAATCCTTGGGCTATGGATAACCCAAATTACAAATTCGGAAAAAGCCTTCTCACTGATGGTGATCTCAAAAAGGCTGCTCCACAAATTCTACATGCAACGCGGTAAGTCAGATGATAATTCTCACATTATGGTCGCACTTCGGCCCCAGAGCAGTGCATGGCCTCCGAGATGGTCAAACGGACTCCATCTGCTACATGTGAACTCAGTGATTTGTACGATCTCTTCAACTTAGATCCTTTGGATTTGACACTTCTCTGCTGCTTCATCCTGTAAGTTACTTGAAAATTAAATCTGCTTCTCACTAATCACATCCTCTATCAAAATGTTCTTTTTGCCTCACATCATCTTTATTACCATGTATTTTGCCTCCTTACACTTAGTTTTTTCTTACTAATAGGAATATGACTGTAGAAGTTGAGAACACGGGCCCTGCAGCTGGCTTCCTTGATCCTGAATGCCTTTGCTCGACAATGTTGAACATCACGGATAACACTCTTGCTTTCTCTGTGTTCTGTATGCTCAATGCCTTCAAACTATATGGTAAAAAAAATTTAATGCTTACCGCTTATCTCAGTACGAATCACTGGATTGCAGTGGTGATCGTTCCGAAGCAGCGGATGGTCTACTATCTTGAATCATTGAAGACAATTAATACTAATACTGACCCTTTCGATCGAATCATTAATGAGTAAGTTATTTCTTTCTTAACCTGCGGACGTTCCTCAACAAACTGTACAGAGTATATTAATTAATAGTGTCCTAACCATTGTTGCTTATTTCGTTGTAGGGCTTGGGAACATTACTGTGGCAAAAAGTTCTTGCGCCTTGGCCCCTTGGAATACGTCAAAGATGTTATGGTAGATACCACTTATTTCCTTCCTGTGGAAGCTAGTACTAAAGCGTGAGTTTATTTCTTCTTGATCACCACTATTTTTCTTTGTACATTTATTGCAGTGCCACCAACAACCTACTGGATCCAGACTCTGCGGCTTCTACTGTGCCTATCACATGCTTCGATTAAAAGAAAGCGGCCCACATATGGAGGTACTTTATTGGGATCTTCATTTGTAAAACCTGCAACTGAGCACAGTTCTTGCTTATTAGCACTGCACATGTTTGGTAACCACCTATATATGTGTGCTGACTGGTGACATTGTTATATCTAGAGCTTAAGGCTAGAGGAGCATGCTCTCTACAAATCATTGTTAGCAGATGTTCGTGAAAGAATTGCCACATTCCTTATGGAACATGTGATCACAGCCAGAGGAAAAGTTTTTGCTGGTGACGCAGTGTGGGCTGAGATTATGTTTGGTGACTAGGAAATTTTTGCATTCCTCCTTGTCCATGAATTTTTGCATTCCTCCTCATTGTCCATGAATTTTTGTGATATTGTTGCATTCTTCCTTGGGAGATGCATTTCCTCCTCGTGTGAGATGATGATGCTGAATTTTGTCATATGATGCATGTGAATTGTGGATTTTTGTGAATTTTGATGCTGGATCTAATTTCTGTGAATTTAGTCATATCCTGGCTGGTTGTAGGATGCAGCCCCTGATGGCTGCCAAATCCTGGCTGGATCCAGGATGCAGCCGGCAAGCAAGCAACAGGTTACTGTAGTGGTGGCGTACGCATCTGTAACTGGCGTTAATTAAAGCTCGTTACAAACACTGACCACTGAGTAACAGGCTTCAATTGGAACACCTGTTACAAACTTGCCAACAAAGTAACGGGCACCGTAAAAGTCCGTTACCAATACGTGGCCCGTTCGTTGAGACATCGGAGACGCATGTTCACCACACGCGTCTCTGATATTGATTATACAGTAACAAGCTTTGTTTTGGTGCTCGTTACCAAAGTTCTCTGTGGGCCCAGAGAAACAGTCATTTTCACGTGACCGGTGGCTAGTTGTGGTAACAGTTGTTGTTTTATGCCTGTGACGAATATGTGTTATCAGTAACGAGCATCTGCCCGTTACTTTTCTTGGCTTATTTGTAACACTTGATCGGTAACGGGCGCATTGCTAGTTACCAAAGCCAATTTTTCACGTAGTGTTTGATACAATCCGGCTAATACTCTAGGTCTACTGAGTACAATGGGGGTATTTCCCCTTCCTGATGGCATCCGGCCCAGCTGCCTTGGCCCGGCGAGCCCTCTTTCTCTTCCTCTCTCTGTCGGCTTCACGGGCCTGGTCCGCTTCACATTCTCTCATCTCCTGACGATGGCGCATTTCCTTCTGCTCCTCCTTTTTTCCTCTCTCTTTTCCCACTCAACCATGCACAACCACCTCTCCCTTGCATCACAGGCTTCTCCCTCGACGTAGCTCTTGCCGAAGTCGGATTGCTCGGTATCTAGCCACTACATGAAATCACAAAGAGGAGTGGAGTCTTTTTCCAAAGACATGTTAGCAAATAATCACAAAGGACAAAAGAATAATTGAGAAATGTAGTAAGTCTTTACTTTGGCTCTAAGGTTACGGTCGAATGGCTGGATTGGGTCGTGCGCATGGTTAGCACACATGAAGAACCTCATCCCATAGGCGTACCCCAGAACCTTGCACCTAACAAGCTTGCAATTGTCACCGCAGAAGCACATAGGAGTGTTGATCCCCTGTGGTACCTCTACATTGTCCTTCCTCTTCGTGAGGAAGTCCAAGTCCAACTCAGAACCTGAGGAGGCCATTGCAAACTTGCAAAACAAGATTAGAACAATCAGAGGCCAAAAATAATATGACCGACATCAGCATAAATTATTAAAAAAGAATAGAACAAATACCTGTAAAATAGTACAAATAGAAGTTCAATTATTACAATACAGTACGATGCATAAGTTCAAACAACAAATATAGTTCAAATATTACAAATTCCGAAATTAAATGCCCTAACATTACAAGCAATTGTGATCATCTGAATCCTGCGTTGGTCACCTTCTTCCTCCTCTTCTTGTTCACCTTCTTCAGCATCTTCAGCACCTTCCCCTTCTTCAGCATCTTCCCCTTCTTCACCACCTCCCCCCTCGTCCACATCCTCAACTTCTTCATGCACTTGTGTTGACGGTGTATTTTGGTACACCAAACATGTTCATTACACTTTGGTTTGGATTTGTATATGGAACTAACCCACCACTAGGCACACTAATCATATAACAAGTTCATCTTTGTGCATGCATTTGGAAGTGTTGTGTTTATGTAGATAAACATGGACACAAAGGACGTATTCATAACAAGTTCAAAGGAGCAATTACGGAGTCTTCTTTGTGTTCGTGAGCTTGATGAAATCATTTCCAATGCTGGCAAGGACCGAAGTGCTACAAAAGAACATCCCTAAGGATTGAAGCATAAAAGTTCGGACTTCATGCACGGAGAACCTCCATCTTGGACGCAAGGATGACATTGTCAAAATGGTGCAAGTGGAGGGGGCAAAGTGCATAATCACATGAGGACCCACGGGAGCGAAGGGGCGACCGAACCGGGCCGGGATGGCATGGGCCGGTCGGCCCAAGCCAACCTGCCTGGCCCACTCCGAGGGTCGGTTCGGCCCCCATTTCCTTGCACCCGAAGGATCTTCAACCCTAAGTCCCTAGAGGCGCCGCCATTCGTGAAGGAGAGAGCCATTCGCACCGAGAGGCCATCCACAAGCTAGAGAGAGAGAAGGAAGATCTCCAGAGGAGGATCGCTCATCTCGAAGGAAGCACCCACAAGTGGAGAAGAAGGAAGACACCGTCGGAAGCGCCACCATGATCAACGGTGCCATGTCTAGCACCTTGATGGGGTAATCTTCTTATTCGTCCATGGGTTGTAATCGGTCTTGAGATGTAATCGTTACTTTGTTGGAACATCTATCTATCATCTTGTGTTGAATGTGCTTAGATGCTTAAGGTTAGCTACCGTGCCGTAAAGGAAGTAAGGGCCCCAATGCTCCCTTGGATCAATTCAATACGCCATGTCCATCATAGGTCTAGTCATGAATACCTCCGCGTAGTGACAGTACGGGGGGGGGGGGGGGGGGGAGGGTGAAACCGTGGTCAAAACCCCCAATAGATTAGATTAGTTTTCATGCTTTAAGCGGTTGCATGTTCAAGTATCGTAGACCCATGGGCGAGTGTCTCCTATCTTGATAGCTTAATCATTCTCTCTAGTGTAGTGTAGTCATTTTCTAGTTTAATCATAGATAGGGTTTAGGTAGTTAGTGAGTAGAAGTAGATCAAACGCTTGTAATCCCCTTGTTCCGCGGATTGACAAGAACCTAGGGAATCCCATGGTGAAAAAGGTGTAGGTCTGTATACTTGCGGATCGTAGGTAGATACGTCTTTTATCTGTCAACAAGCCCCTTTTTCTAGCGCCGTTACCTGGGAGCAAGCTAGTTTACATCATTTGGTTTGCATCTAACTTTGTTTTATATTTAGTTTATCTTCTGTTTGCTAATATCTAACACATATTATCTAGTAAACCACTTGTTTTGTTTTTGTTTTTTGTTTTTATTTTGTTGTCTAGATGGCGTTCGTCAACCACCCCAAGGAAGAACCAGAGAAATCACTAAGGGATTACGCTAGTCCTCTATGTGAAGACATAAAAGTACAAGAGTCAAATTCGAAGCTCAAAGCGACCAAGTATGAGATTAAATCCAAGATCATCGAGATGGTGGCGGCAACCCCGTTTGAAGGGATGGTTACGGAGAACCCATATAGACATATAAGGCATTTCACGACGCTATGCAACACGGTGCATCAAGAAGGAGTTCCCGATGAATGGTTCAAATGGAATCTCTTTCCCTACTCACTTGCCGGTGAAGCAAAGACGTGGTACTCGTTTGCGTCCTTTGAAGTTGAAGGCAATTCGAACAAGTTGACAAAGAAGTTTTGCGAGAAGTTCTTTCCAATTAGCAAGGTTCAACATCTAAGGAGGCAAGTGATCACTTTAACGCAAGGAGAAGAGGAAGGGATAGACCAATCTTGGAATAGGTTTAATGAGTTGATCGAACAAGGACCAAGACTCGGCTTCTCCAGTGATGTACTCTTGCATACATTTTTCTTTTCCCTAACTCCTAGTTGCATGCAACACATCCAAATATGTGTCGGCGGGGATCTCACAAAGAAAACACTCACAGAAGCCACTCAACTTTCACATAAAATTAGCAAAGCGGCGGCCATGCGAAGAGATTGGGAAACAAGACTTGCGGGAGAGCCGGAACAGAATTCAAGGATGAAGACATGTGCTGAAATTTCTAAAGAGGCAACCCCAGAAGTCACAAAAGAGGAGCCAATCCCGAAAAAGCTTGAAGGAGAGCACATCAAGTCAAGAACTACCCCGAGCGTTGACTTCGCCGAATCAAATGAAACAACCAAAAGGAGTATGTCAAGCGCGAAGCCATTAAGGGAGTTCGAACACATGGATTGGGTTCCAATCGATGACGGAGAGGTGTTCGACAAGAGAAGACCGTTCCCTAACCAAAAGGGGATGGCAAGAGCGTTGAAAACGGATTTCTCACCGGAAAAGAAAGCGGAAGATTCATACGACCTTGAAACCACCAGTGAGATCTTTCAAAAGCTCTTTAGAGATGATGAAGTGGATCCGGAACACATTGCAGAGGTGAAAAGAATCATGGGGATCAAGCCCGAAGCATCGCCATATGCTCTCCTCGCCGAAGTTTACGCGATAGGGTCCGATGAAGAAGAGAAGACGGCAACACACTTGAGTTGCGAGATCAATAGAGTTCATTGCAAAGCTTTTTGCAACATCGGAGCCCAAGTAAGTGTCCTATATTCTAAAATTTATGATAAAGTTCAATATCACAACCTAGAGTTAGCCCCAACATCAACGAAATTAATCATGGGAGATGGTGGAACTATTAGACCTCTGGGTATTGCTTGCAACATGAATGTAATAATCTCTGAAAAATGTATACCAACCGATTTCTTTGTTATTGATGCTTACCATAGTAATCATGATCACATAATCCTTGGTAGGCCCTTTCTTAAGTTAGTTGATGCCGTGTTGGATGCCGAAAAAGGCAAAGTAACAATGAACCTTAATGGAAAGAAGTACACATATGACTTTCTTCGCGTTTCTAAACACCCTTCACCTTTTCCTCCCAAAGACGAAGAATTAGAGGAGGTAGATAGTCTTTGTTTTGTTGAAACCCTTAGAGACCCGCTGCAAAGAGCGATGGAGAATCAAGCCAATGATCAACAAAATGAAGAACTAGAGGAAGCAACAAAAGGATTAGAACCACAAGATGGAAGCGTGGAGGAAGAAAAATTTGAGGACATAGGAGAAATCAAACCTGAGGAGCCACAAGTGCCCGAGGTAGATCTTAAACCTTTGCCCAAAGGATTAAAGTACAAATTTTTGGGCCCAGACAAGACTTATCTAGTCATCGTGAGCGATGAGTTAAGTCCCGAAGAAAATGAGAAGTTGCTGAATTTATTGAAAAGGCATAGAAAGGTGATTGGATACTTGATCAATGATCTCAAAGGTCTTAGCCCATCCTTTTGCACTCATCGTATACCTATGGAAGACCAACGTAAGCCCGTAGTGGACCACCAAAGGAGGCTAACTCATGCCATGCGAGAGGTAGTAAAAAAAGAGGTCATCAAGTTACTTGATGCCGGAATCATCTACCCGGTTCCGCATAGCGAATGGGTGGACCCGGTACATTGTGTACCGAAGAAAGGAGGTTTAACCGTGGTGAAGAATGAGATGAATGAATTAATACCGCAAAGAACCGTGACCGGTAGGGGGATGTGTATCGATTATCGAAAGCTAAACAAAGCAACAAAGAAAGATCACTTCCCCCTACCGTTCATTGACGAGATGCTCGAGAGTCAGCAAACCACACTTATTTTTGCTTTCTCGATGGGTACTCGGGGTTCATGCAAATTCCCATTCACTCAGATGATCAACACAAAACCACGTTTACATGCCCTTATGGAACGTTTGCATATAGAAGGATGCCCTTCGGTCTATGCAACGCTCCAGCCTCTTTTCAACGTTGCGTGATGGCCGTATTCTCGAAATTCATCGAAGAAATTATTGAGGTGTTCATGGATGATTTTTCCGTTTATGGGAAGACATTCATGGATTGCTTGGCAAACTTGGATAAGGTCCTTACAAGGTGTGCGGAGGTAGACTTAGTGCTAAATTGGGAAAAGTGTCACTTCATGGTAAAGCAAGGCATAGTGCTCGGACATGTTATATCTGAGAGAGGAATCGAAGTGGACAAAGCTAAAGTGGAGACGGTTGAGCAACTCCCACCTCCGATGGTTGTTAAGTCCTTGAGGAGCTTTCTAGGTCACGCTGGATTTTATAGAAGATTTATTAAGGACTTCTCGAAGATCACTAAGCCTTTAACGCATCTCCTTCAAAAGGATGTGGCTTTTGACTTCGATGAGAAGTGCTTAGCGGCATTCCGGACCTTGAAAAGCGCTTTGGTGAGTGCTCCCATTATTCAACCTCCGGATTGGAGCCAACCTTTCGAGATCATGTGTGATGCAAGTGACTACGCCGTAGGAGTGGTTTTGGGTCAAAGAAAGGAAGGCCGAGTTCACGCCGTTTACTATGCTAGTAAAACTCTTAATGTGGCACAATTAAATTATGCCACTACAGAGTAAGAGTTGCTAGTGGCGGTATTCGCCTTTGAAAAATTCAGATCTTGCATCGTGAATTCGAAGGTCATTGTCTACACCGATTACGCAGCCATCAAGTATCTCTTGGCTAAGAAGGATGCTAAACCACGATTGATTCGTTGGATCCTTCTTCTCCAAGAGTTCGATGTTGAAATTCGTGATAAGATGGGGGTGGAGAATGTTGTGGCCGATCATTTGTCTAGGATGAACCGTGGACAAGATGATAAAGAGCCCATAGAAGACAAGATGAGAGACGACCACCTCTATCGAGTGCTCGATAAAGACACTTGGATGATTAATATCATTCGAGCGATTCGAAAGATGCCTCTTGATCATTTAGACAAAAACTCTCAAAGGAGGATAATCTCCGAAAGTCGAAAATACTTTTGGGATGCACCTTACCTCTTCAAACTTGGCAATGATGGAGTCATGAGAAGATGTGTGCTAAGGGAAGAGAGGCTAGAAATCTTTAGAAATTGCCACTCAGCGGAGTATGGTGGACACTATAGCCATTTTCAGACACAAGAAAAAGTATGGTCCAGTGAATTCTATTGGCCGGAGATACATGAAGACACTAAAAGATATGTTGTGTCATGCCCCGAATGCCAAAGAACCAGGAATATTTCCCAAATAAATTCTATGCCCTTGAGATATAGTCCACAAATCGACTTATTCGATGTGTGGGGAATAGACTTCATGGGGCCTTTCAAAAACTCACATGGATATGAGCATATCCTAGTCATGGTTGATTATGTATCCAAGTGGGTAGAGGTCATTGTCGGTGTTTTAGACCGGCAAACCTACCAAGCGGGTACTCGAGGTAGTTGATTATGCGGTGAGGATCGTGATCGGGAGACCGAGAACTCGAAGGTATGGGCAAGGACACGGGACACAAGATTTATATAGGTTCGGGCCGCCAAGGTGGCGGCCCCTACGTCCTGTTTGGGGGATCAAGTATGGTGCCCTGCGCTTGGTGTTGGTTGAGATCAGGTGCCCGGCTAGGTACCCGACCCTCCTTTATATAGTCCAGGGGCAGGTTCCTAGTTGGTTACAAGGCAGGAGTCCTAGTAGGATTACACAGAATGAGTCCTAGTAGGATTACAGGGGAATTCTAGTTGGGGTCTGTCTTCATCCTTCCTTGCATGGGTACCCGGGGGGTATACCCGACAAGCCCCCGAGCACGTTGTAGTCGAGAGTAGTAGTTTGAGTAGTCTTGAAGCCTCTGCGAGTAGTTCTTGAGCGTCCTCGAGTACTGCTTGGAGAAGTCTTCAATAGTACTTGAACTGCCACGAGGCTGGAAGGTGGTCCAGCTCATCAGTCTTGAAGTCGAGATTATATGGAAGTGCGGTTGCAAAATCGCACTCCATATGGAGTAGCCCCCGAGCCTTAGGTTGAGTTGTAGACTCTAGCTGAGGGTCAATCTTGATTCTGAATCTTCCGTCTTGAAAATTTTGAATGACGGGTGTAGCATAGCAGCCCCCAAGCCTTGAAATGATTAGGTAATCAATCCAAGGGTCTTCAGTGTTCGCGAAAGCCATCACCGAGTACTCTTGCAGCGTGTAGACCTCGAGATAAGAGAGTCATATGAGCCACATCGAGTAGTTGTTGGTGCAGAGCCCCCGAGCTTGAGAGCGAGCGAAGCCTGCTGAAGTTATCCTTGAGTAGTAATTTGAGTGCAGCACCCGAGCTGGAAAGATTCCGAGTAGTAATTTGGCATCGAGCCGTGGAGCTTGAAAAGCGGACTTTAGATGTGACTAAAGTCGACTTTAGATGCCGGCAGTGCGAACTTTAGAATGCGACTTAAAAACCGAAGTCGACTTTGTGCCGCGCGGAGCGGACTTTGAGATGCGACTTGAAAACCGAAGTCGACTTTAGGATGCCGCGTAGAGCGGACTTTGATATGCGACTTGAAAACCGAAGTCGACTTTAGATTTCCGCATAGAGCGGACTTTGAGATGGGACTACAGTAGTCGACTTTGTGCCACGCGGGGTGGACTTAAGATGCAAAAAACGAAAAGCACTTTCCGGAAAGCCAAAGCGAAAAAATCAGAGGAAACGAGTAGTTTTGCCGCCGGAGCGGGCTTAAGATTGCGACCAAAGTCGGCTTGTGCCACCGGAGTGGGCTTGGATGCGACCGTTAGCGTCGACTTGTGCCACCGGAGTGGGCTTGGGTGCGACCGTTAGCGTCGACTTGTGCCACCGGAGTGGGCTTGGGTGCGACCGTTAGCGACGACTTGTGCCACCGGAGTGGGCTTGGGTGCGACCGTTGGCGTCGACTTGTGCCACCGGAGTGGGCTTGAGTACCTGAGCCATGGATTTCAGACCCAAGGTACAATTGCCGCCAGAGCGGGCTTGAAGGTGCGACCAGAGTCGACTTGTGTACCTGGGCCATGGATTTCAGACCCAAGGTACGGAGCGTGAGTACTTAGGGTATTTAGACCCATGGTACAGAGCGTGAACACCACGTGCAGCTAGGTTCCATCGTCGCCAGGACCCGAGGGCCACTTACAGCTAGGTTCGCGAAGTTTACACACGTAGTATGCCATCGAAGTAGGCAAAGATGCGACCGGAGTCGACTTTAAGTTGCCGCACGGAGCGGACTTTAGAATGTGACTTTAGAAGTCGACTTTAGATTGCCGCGTGTAGCAGACTTTAGAAGCTGCCTCCTTGGGATAGCCCCCGAGTTGATGAAGTAGACTCGTGGTGACTTGATTGATATATCCCAAGAGTAGTCAGCAGAGTGTAGCTCCCGTGAAAACCCGTCGAGAAGCGTACACAAATGAGTAGTCGGCATGTTATCCTACATGATGAGGAAAACAAGCCAAGAAAGAAAAAAGTAATCATTTAAATAAATGACTTAGCTGTTGCTGCCTGGGCAGACTATTGCTGAAGTTGTCGCGGTCGGCGATGGAGCCACGACGGTTGTTGCTGAAGTTGACTAGTCAGAGTTGTTTCCAACTAGTTGTTGGGGGCGTGACTGTCATTCTCGACTAGTTTGGAAAACTAGTCAAGATGAATGGTTGACGCGATGCGACCGGAAGACGACGTCGTGGCGGCGCGTGGCGTACTCGAAGTAGAGCCAGTGTTGCCGCGAGACAAGTAGTCACGACGCACGGCGTGGCTGAAGTAGAGCCAGCGTGGCCGCAAGACGAAGTCACGGCGCACGGAGTAGTCGACGATGAGCCGCGTGACGGGCCGCGCGACGTGCCGAGGCACCCGGACGCGCGGCGTAGGCGAAGTAGTCGACGACAAGCCGCACAACGAGCCACGCGACGTGCCGAGGCACCCGGTCGCGTGGCGTAGGCGAAGTAGTCGACGACAAGCGATGAGCCGCTCGACATGCCGAGGCACCCAGACACGCGGCGTAGGTGAAGTAGCCGACGACGAGCCGTGCGACGATCCGCGTGACGAGCCGCGCGACGTGCTGAGGCACCCGGACGCGCGGCGGAGGTGAAGTAGTCGACGACGAGCCTGCACGAGGCGGAGTAGTCGACGACGAGCGGTGCTACGAGCCATGGGATGAGCCGCGACGTGGGGTAGTCGATGACGAGTGGCGCGACGAGCCGCGTGACGAGCCACGCGACGTGCCGAGGCACCCGGACACATGGCGTAAGCGAAGTAGTCGACGACGAGCCTACGCGAGGTGGAGTAGTTGACGACGAGCGGCGCGACGAACCGCGTGACGAGCCGCGCGACATGCCGAGGCACCCAAACGCGCGGTGGTGGCGAAGTAGTCGACGACGAGCCGGCGCGAGGCGGAGTAGTCGACGACGAGCGGCGTGACGAGCCGCGTGACTAGCCGCGCGACGTGCCGAGGCACCCCGGACGCGCGGCGTTGTCGGCGTAGTGGACGACGGGCGGCGCGACGAGCCGCGCGACGTGCCGAGGCACCCGGACGCGCGGAGAAGTAGTCAACGACGAGCCTGCGTGAGGCGGAGTAGTCGACGACAAGCCTGCGCGACACGGAGTAGTCGATGACGAGCGGCGCGACGAGCTGCGTGACGAGCCGCGCGACGTGCCGAGGCACCCAGACGCGCAGCGGAGGCGAAGTAGTCAACGACGAGCCTGCGCGAGGCAGAGTAGTCGACGACAAGCCTGCACGAGGCGGAGTAGTCGACGACGAGCCTGCGCAACGCGGAGTAGTCGACGACGAGCGGCGCGACGAGCCGCGTGACGAGCCGCGCGACGTGCCGAGGCACCCGGACGCACGGCGGAGGCGAAGTAGTCGACGACGAGCCTGCACGAGGCGGAGTAGTCGACGACGAGCCTGAGCGACACGGAGTAGTCGACGACGAGCGGCGCGACGAGCCGCGTGACGAGCCGCGCGACGTTCCTAGGCACCCGGACGCAAGGCGGAGGCGAAGTAGTCGACGACGAGCCTGAGCGAGGCGGAGTTGCCGACGACGAGCCTGAAGGATCAGATGGCGACTAGAGAGGGGGGAGTGAATAGGAGCCGGTAAAAATTCTTCTCAAAGAACCCGGCCTATACCCTAGTCAAATCCCGGTCACACACAAGCGATGGATCGAATCACACACCAATCGCCAAGACAACGAGGTTATGGATCAACCTCTAGTCTTAGGAACGATTCCTTGAAGCACACGCGGAAGCACGAAAGAAGGAAGGGAGCAATCGAACCAAGGAACAAAGTACTCAGGCTCCGGCGGACCGTCCGGCCAGGTGAGGCGGACCGTCCGCACGGGCGACGCGGACCGTCCGGCTCGCCGCCGCGGACTGTCCGCACACACACCGTGGACCGTCCGACCCTGCGCCGTGGACCGTCCGAAAAAGCAAACAGAACCTCCAGAGACGACCCCAAATAACGGACCGTCCGCGGGGAGCACACGGACTGTCCGCCAGGCACCCGCGGACCATCCGCCCAGTACACGCGGACCGTCCGAAACTTTGCCCAATGAAAACTCAAAGCCACGACGGATCGAAACAAAAGGCGAGCAAGAACACGAAGAACACCCGACGAACAGGGACGGCGCGGACTGTCCGCCTGGTCCTCGCGGACCGTCCGCGAGGTGCAGACAGAGCAGAAAACGCACGACCCCGAAAGTCAACTCCCCCAAATCATCATCAGATTTCCCGAACGGTAGAAGCTATAGAGACAAGGGTTTGGGGACTTGAAAAGCGTCACACAAGGATGCTATAGCCCAAAAATCTTGCCTCCTAACTCCCTAAATCACCGGGAATCGCGAATCCTTTGAGCACCACCAAAAGCTAGAGCACCGAACGAAAATCCTTGAATCAAAGTGGTTTCCCAGCGTTTGAGGGCACAAGATCAATCACAAAGATGCACTAGACATCCATCCATGTTTCCCTCAAAGAAATCCTGGGAGAAAACCACTCAAATCTGCGGAATCACACCAAGAACAAAAGCACCAAAAACAAGCACGAAAAAGACCACGAAATTCACAACGCCGAATCTTCTATACAAACCAGGAAAGATTCACAAGGTCTAGCATGCAGCCCTAGCATCCATCCCTCTCAACAAATCTCTCATGAAGCTCTCATGCTAGCCTAGAGAAAATGGAGAAGAAAATAGTCCAGGAAAATGAGAAATGGGAGGGGGGAAATGAAACCCTAAGTCGCGGAGAGAGAGCCCCATCCACACACACTCATGGCTTATATATCGGGTCCCGCCAGTGTGGGAAATAACTCGACTACCCCTAACTCAACTACTGGCGATACAACTCACGCAGGGGCATTTATGTAATGTTTGTGGGTTTTGCCATCGGACGTCCACGCCTTCGCCGCACCCCGCGTCCTCCCGACGCAAGCCATGCGATCCCGCCGCGTGTCCTCCGCTTCGAAGCTTCCCGACACGCCCGGATCCCGTCTCCGTCGTGTTGGGTCTTCGGACTTGGTTTTGAGGCCCAAACCAAGAAACCGTCCTCCGATGGTTTTGTGGGCAAACCACCAAACCCCGCGTGCTCGGCCCGGCCTCCCGCCAAGCCCCTTGACTCGACCGCCACCGTGCACCGGCTCGATCGTCCATGACTTCGTCTTGCTTGTCTCGCCACCATGTGGCCCGCACCTAGCCCCGCAGTCCACCGGGTCCCTCGAACCGAGCCTACTTGTCTCTCCATCTCCCGGAGGCCCCTCAAGGCTGAAGACCTTTCACGCCAGTTCTTCACTTGCAACAACACGAACTAGGCCGCAGCCTACACCTGCACACTGAGTTAAGAGTCAGTCCAACATCCGTTGTCAATCACTCATCACTGAGGAGCGGTCATCCATCGACCACCGGGACGCTCCTGGTCCTCAATCTCCCCCTTGATGAGTGCATTGACAACACACAACGCGAAATGAAATTCAGAGAAAGAAAGTAAGAAGAAAGAAAAACAAAGAAGCGCAACTCATGACCAAAACCAAAGAAAGGCAAAGAAAGGTCACAAGCCGAGCAAAGCACAAACTCCACATTCGAAAACAACAAGAAGGCTCCCCCTGAACAAATGCAAGCTCCCCTTGAACATGTGGATGCAAACTTCCAAATTTTAGCTCACCTCTTCTGAATTTACATAAAGCTCACCTCTTCTCCCCCTTGTGGACAATGTATGAATCAAGGTGAAAATGCAGAAATGCAAAACAAAGCATATAAACATCTACATGAGCTTCTCAAATAGGCCAAATTCAGTGTTAAAGGCTAGAAATGAGATAAAGATCATATTTATGGATCATAACATAGTCAAAGCATTGCCACAAGTAATATATGAAAATATAGGCATGTGACAAAGCAAATTTTCAGATTTGAATAATTATATCAAAAGATGGCTCACTTCAAATGTAAAAGCCTATCCATATCATATTCGAGCCAAAAACATGCATATCATCCACAGATCATACAAGGATATGCAATTCTCGACAAAGGATCATTGCAAACACCCATACAACAAAGCATGTCATGTTAAAGCTCATGAGCCATGTGTCCACTTCGGGGAGACTTCTCCACTGGTGAACATCATGCAACATGTTTTGCACCCATGTGTAAAAGATAAGACATTTTAAGCATAAACATGATGGATTGAGCATTTTTCAAGCATACACACTTCTTTTCAAGATTAATTCATTTCATGGTACATGAAGTGCCTTTGCGGCAAAAAGAAGCTTATGCTCCCCCATGAATGCAACATAGGCTAAACATTCACAATGATATTCGGCCTTTGGCCCAAATGCAAGAAAAAGACATCCAAGCACAATCTAAGCATAGAAAGCACATTTAGACCAAAATGTGACATGGATACACTACTACACATGAGTGGAGCACATTTCATCAAATTTAGTCAAGATTAGCATTTGATTAAAAAAGGGCTATCTCACAATATATATATCTCAAATATTCCAAGAGCATAGCCTCACATAGCCATTTCTCCACACATATGACCAATATCTCACAAATAGCCAAAGAGACTCAAATAAGGCATATAAAACAAGCTCATCATCCTAAAATGCAATATGATATAAATGCAACATGATATATGACAAGATGGCTATCCTACCATGGTTTGTACATCAAGCAAAGCATGTATATACATCAAAGTAAACATGGTATGATACAAATGGTACAAAAAGGAAATCCCCCAAGAATCAACTAGAAAGGGCAACAAACCCCAAGTTCCCCCCGCAAGCGCACAAATGTAGCTTGGTCGAGAGGCTTTGTGAAAATGTCTGCAAGCTGATCTTGGGTAGGGACATGGCTCAACACAATGGTCCCTTTCTCCACATTGTCTCTCAAGAAATAGTATCTCACCTCTATATGTTTGGTTCTGGAGTGAAGCACAGGGTTTTTCGCTACGCTTATGGCACTGGTGCTATCACAAAGAAGTGGGATCTGGATGCACTCCTCACCAAAGTCTCTCAAAGTGTATGAAATCCACAACATTTCGGGGAACAACAACTCGCTGCGCCGCAACATACTCGCCTCGGTGGTAGACTGAGCTACACTAGACTGCTTGCGGGAAGACCACGAAACCAACGAGGACCCAAGAAACTGACAAGAACCAGAAGTAGACTTCCTCTCGACTCGACAACCAGCAAAATCCGCATCAGAAAAACCATGAAGAGAAATAGTTGAGGAGGAAGAATACCAAAGGCCAAGACCATGGGCAGACTGTAGGTACCTGAAAATTCTCTTGACGGCCTGTCGATGTGATGTCCTCAGCGAAGCCTGAAAACGAGCGAAAAGACACACACTGAACTGTATGTCTGGCCTCGTCACCGTCAAGTAGAGGAGGGAGCCGATCATGCTCCTGTACTCCCGCTGGTCCACTGGTTCTCCGTCCTCGTCCGCATCCAAAGTAGCCGTACTCCCCATGGGAGTCGACATCGGCTTCACATCTTGCATCTGGAACTTCCTCAGCATGTCTTTTGTGTACTTGGTCTGGTGCACGAATGTTCCATCCTTCACTGGCTTGATTTGCGGCCCCGAGAAAGTACCGCAACTCGCCCATCATGCTCATCTCGAATTCCCCGCTCATCTCATCCGCAAACTTGGCAACAAGGTTATGTGACGAGCCACCAAAGACAATATCATCCACGTATATCCGCACAATCAACAAGTCATTCCCACGCTTGAGGAGAAACAAGGTCCTATCCACGGTACCCATCACAAACCCTCTCGCTCACCGTAAAACCTCTCAATCTCCCATACCAAGCCCGGGCGCCCGTTTCAACCCATACGCAGCCTTTTTCAACTCGTACACCCCGTGAGGATACTTCTCACTCTCAAACCCCGGTGGTCGCTTCACATACACCTCCTCCTCTATGACCCCATTCGAAAAGCACTTTTCACATCCATTTGAAACAACTTGAACCCTTTAGCCACGACAAAGGCTAGAAGGATTCGAATTGCCTCAAGACGGGCCACGGGAGCAAAGGTCTCCTCATAGTCGATCCCCTCCTTCGACTATATCCCCGAGCAACAAGTCCGGACTTGTTCCTCACAACCATCCCATTCTCTCCCTCTTTGTTCTTCCAAACCCACTTGGTTCCTATAGGATGGCAATTTGGAGGTGGTTCAACTAACTCCCACACCCCGGTTCCTCTCAAAATTTTCCAACTCCTCATGCATAGAATTGACCCAGTTTGCATCAGATAAAGCATGTCCAATGTCCTTGGGCTCAAAGGTGGCAACAAATGCAGCATGAGCGAAATGAGAGGAATTCCTAGACCTTGACCGTGTAGTACGTTCGTCGATGTCCCCAATGATCCTCGATAGGGGATGCACTTCTTGAATCCGCCGGGGAGCCTCACGCCTCGAGACTACCTCCCCCTCACCTTCAGCTTCTCTCGCCTGGTCCTCTTGTCGCACCGTCATTGCCCATGAAGTAGACGATCCACGCTCCGTAGTGGTCGTAGGGGAAGTAGTGGGTACACATTCAGCTTCAGGCGCATGGTTCTCCCCATCAACATCTCCAGCTTCATCCTTCTCCTCTTCAAAGAGGTCCTCGGCCATCTCCTCATCACCTGCACATTCAAAGCCAAGAGAGGTACATGGCATTGTCTCGTCGAAGGTTACCTCGCAAGTCTCCATGATCTTGTTAGTCTCAAGGTTAAGCACTCTATAGGCCCTAGAATGGTTAGCATATCCAAAGAAAATCCCATCACTAGACCTAGCCTCAAACTTGTCGAGTTTTCCCTTCTTAAGAATGAAGCATTTGCAACCAAAAACTCGGAAATGACTCACCTTGGGAGCCCGACCATGCATCAGCTCATAACAGGTCTTCTTCTTGAAAGCTCGCAATAAAATCCTGTTAGAGACATGACAAGCCGTATTGACCGCCTCAGCCCAATACCTCCTAGGAGTCCTGTGCTCATCGAGCATCGTCCTAGACATCTCACAAAGTGTCCGATTTTTCCTTTCCACGACTCCATTTTGAGGGGGCACATAAGGGGTCGAATACTGATGTTCAAGACTTAGATCACGACAAAAGGCATCAAAACGAGAGTTCTTGAACTCTGAGCCATTATCACTGCAGATAGCTCGAATGGCATTCCCATGCCTCTCGTTTTTCAACCTCACGATCAGATCTCGAACAAAACCAAATGTCTCACTCTTATCCTCCAAGAAAAACACCCAGGCATAGCGAGAATAATCGTCCACCACAACAAGGACATACCACTTCCCACCCACCGAGCGAACTCGAGCTGGCCCAGCAAGGTCCATGTGCAACAGCTCTATCGGACGCTCAGTCATGACATCAGTCAGGGGTGGATGGGGAGTGGCTACCATCTTGCTATGCCTACACGGAGCACAAACCAAATCCTTCTCAAGCTTCAACCTCGGCAATCCTCGGACAAGGTCAAGACCACTCAAGAGGGAAACCAAATCAAAGCTCAAGTGTCCCAACCGCCTATGCCATTTCCACAAATCAGAGGAAGGACCGCCATCAAACAGCGAGCAGGACCCAAAGAATGAGAGAAATCATCCCTGAAAATCTGACCCTCGGGGATGATCATACAGACAAGATCACCTCGAGAATCCAAAGAACGAGACTCACCGCACTTGAAACGCACCTCAAAACCCTCATCAAGCAACCGGGAAACCGAAAGCAAATTGAAACCCAAAGACTTCACAAGAGCAACCCTCTTCAACGTTACCTTGTCACTCATATGCACAACACCCTCAGAAATCACACTTGCTCGTCCATTGTCCCCAAATGTGATGTACATCTTTTCCTTCACTGGGGTGAGGCTGGAGAACCACTTCTTATCTCCGGTCATGTGTCGGGAACATCCGGAGTCGATCAACCAAATGTTCTCCAAGCCTCCTTCCTGTAGTCAGAAACAAGAACGAGAATGAGCTAGCGACTCGACACTGGGGTTAGCACACAGAAAGTTGAACCAGTGTCGAGCCATCTGCTCAAAAGAGGGGTTAGCAAACATCATTCCCTTGCCACCAAACTTCCCATGTCCCATGGAAGGAGTATGAGCACCACGAGGGGGAAAACGTGGTCCGTAGTTCCTATGGAACCCAAAGCTGCGATCATCTCCCCTAAACCCGTATTGAGAACGAGTAGGGAGACGTCCAGCAAAACCACCACGAGCCCGACCAAACCTCTCACCAGCACGCACACCATCATCTCTCCTAACAAACCTCTCACCACCACCTCTCTGTGGGAACCTACCACCCTGAGCTCCAACTCTACCAACACTCTTCACACTTCCCACACCCCGTGGAAGTGGCACTCTAGGCTCAGGAATACCATGACTGGCGATACCTGTCCTGGTTTGCTTGCTCCCTAGCAAGCCTCTCATCCCTCTTCCTCTTGTAGCAAAACTCTGCTAGATGTCTCTCCTTGCCACAATACTCACATCTGAAGGGGATGGGTTTAGGTTTTGGCTCTGGCTTCTCTCTAGGCTTCTCACCCTTCTCACTCACAAACTTCACCGGTTTCTGGAAGTCATTTGTCTTAGGTGAGAATTTGGGTGGATCTTGGGTTGTGTCAAGCTTGTTGCAAAGGTGGTTGGGCTTTGGTGTGAAAGTGTTCTTGGGTGCTTTTGGAAGTGGGACTTGGATGTCTCCGATCACCTCAAACTCGGGGTTAGACTCAACACACTTCTCATACTCACTCTCCCCACTCGTTCTCTCCCACTTTCTCACCCGACTTCTCAAAACCCAAACCACGACCATCGGCTCTCTTGAACTCCTCAATCATGATTTTCGAGTTGAGGTTCCCGCCCGTACAACCAACCCAACACCTTCCTCAAATAGTCATTCTCCTCATAAATGACATCCAAACGGGAAGTAAGTTCAAGATTGCGCAATGTAACTTCATCACGGCTAGTGCATGCATTGACAACGGGAGATTTCAAAGAAGCTTCCAAAGTGCTAATAGTAGAACGAGCATCAACAAGCTTAGCATGCATAGTAGGACATGATTTACAAGCACCAAGCAAAGTGGGTCTAGCCTTAAGCTCATCATACTCGATCCTAAGAGCATCTAGTTTAGCCAAAGTGGAAGCATTCTTCTCATTAAGCAACTTGATCTCATTCAACCATGCATCACACTCAAGACACTCAACATCATCAGGAGTAGTAGGAGCAAGTTTCAAAGAGTCATTCTCAAGTTTCAATTCAAGCAATTTGGACTCTAACTCTCCTACTTTCTCACTAGCATTCTCAAGTTGAGCCCTAAGATCTTTCCTCATCTTCTTAGCATCTCTCAACACACTATCACGGTTGTCAATCAAGCCATTCAACCTAGTGATCTCAGCAAGCAAAGAGTCGGGGTCACGATTTACCTCATCCTCCGAGTTGGAGTCGCTGTCTTCCTTGTCGCTTTTCTGCTGCTCGAGCTGTGGGCCATGCCACAAAAGCCTTCAAGCGCCACACAGCTCAATCCACTGAGGCTCCAACTTGCACTCTTCTTGCCCTTGCGCCTCCCGGCATCTTCATCTTCACTGCTTGAGCTTGACTGCGCGTCGCTTGAGCTTGAGTCGACGTCGCTTGCACCGGCCACCATGGCTCTTGCCTTGTCCTTCTTGTAGCCGCCCTTGCTCGGTCGCCGCTTGTCCTTGCTCTTGGACTTGCTGAAGTGCTTGCCCTTGGAGGAGTACTTGTCTTCACGCATTGGGTGCGCCTTGTACTCGCTCATCTTGTACTTGTTCTCCTCCGCTTCCGGGCACTCGGCGATGAAGTGTCCACGCTTGCCACACTTGTAGCATGTCCCCGAGCTCCGCCTTGCATTCCTCCGGCTCTCATGTAGTCGATCAAACCTCCTTGGGAGCAAGGCCAGCTCCTCCTCGCCCAGCACATTAAACTCCTCATCTGGAATAGACATAAGAGAAGACAAGGAAAAGCCGTCGACGGAAGGGTTAGATTTGCCCTTTGATCCGCCCACAAGAGAAAGACTATGGTCAGTCGAGCCCTCATGCTTGGATTGCAACTTCCTGTCAACATCAGCCGACTTGAGCTTAGAAAAGAGGTCATCCAACTCAATAGTCAAATATTGCCCAGACTCCTTGATGGCCTCAACCTTAGCACCCCAAACATTTGGGTCCAAGACATGCAAGAGCTTCAAAGCTTGATCATGCTCAGTGTAAGGGAAATCCTCAACATTAGCCTTCATGTTGTTCACGATGGCGGTGAACCTCTGAAACATCGCATCAATGTCCTCACCGAGAAGTTGAGTGAATTTCTCATATTGCATCCGGTAAGAGACAAAGAGGCGAGCCTTCACATGGTTATCACCACCGTGAGCAACCAACAACTTCTCCCAAATTTGCCAAGCAAGATTCAAATGGCGAACACGCTCAAACTCAGGATCACACAAGCTCCGGACCAAGTGATCAACGGGTTTTGCATTTGCCTCATACTTGGCCTTAGCACCGGCATCGGTCACCATAAGAGTATGGATGTTGACCGGAATAGCATAGGTCTTGTCAAGCACAATGAAATCCAACAACTTGCCACGAAGAAAAATCATCATACAAGCCGCCCACTTGTGGTAACCCTTGCCATCCAAGTGCGGCGGACCGCCCCGCTCAACGTACGCCATCTTAGGATTCAAGACTTGTCAAAGTCGCAAAGAATCCGGCACCAAGCTCTGATACCAATTGAAGGATCAGATGGCGACTAGAGAGGGGGGGAGTGAATAGGAGCCGGTAAAAATTCTTCTCAAAGAACCCGGCCTATACCCTAGTCAAATCCCGGTCACACACAAGCGATGGATCGGATCACACACCAATCTCCAAGACAACGAGGTTATGGATCAACCTCTAGTCTTAGGAATGATTCCTTGAAGCACACGCGGAAGCACAAAAGAAGGAAGGGAGGAATCGAACCAAGGAACAAAGTACTCAGGCTCCGGCGGACCGTCCGGCCAGGTGGGGCGGACCGTCCGCACGGGCCACGTGGACCATCCGGCCTGCTGCCGCGGACTGTCCACACACACACGGCGGACCGTCCGACCCTGCGCCGTGGACCGTCCGAAAAAGCAAACAGAACCTCAAGAGACGACCCCGAATAACATACCGTCCGCGGGGAGCATGCGGACTGTCGGCCAGGCACCCGCGGACCGTCCGCTCGGTACACGCGGACCGTCTGAAACTTTGCCCAACGAAAACTCAAAGCCACGACGGATCGAAACAAAAGGAGATCCACACACACACATGGCTTATATATCGGGTCCCGCCGGTGTGGGAAATGACTCGACTACCCCTAACTCAACTACTGGCGATACAACCCACGCAGGGGCATTTATGTAATGTTTGTGGGTCTTGACATCGGACGGCCACGCCTTCGCCACACCCCGCTTCCTCCCGACGCAAGCCATGCGATCCCGCCGCGTGTCCTCCGCTTCGAAGCTTCTTGACACGCCCGGATCCCGTCTCCGTCGTGTTGGGTCTTCGGACTTGGTTTTGAGGCCCAAACCAAGAAACCGTCCTCCGATGGTTTTGTGGTCAAACCACCAAACCCCGCGTGCTCGGCCCGGCCTCCCGCCATGCCCCTTGACTCGACCGCCACCGTGCACCGGCTCGATCGTCCATGACTTCGTCTTGCTCGTCTCGCCACCATGTGGCCCGCACCTAGTCCCGCCGTCCATCGGGTCCCTCGAACCGAGCCTACTTGTCTCTCCATCTCCCGGAGGCCCCTCAAGGCTGAAGACCTTTCGCGCCAGTTCTTCACCTGCAACAACACAAACTAGGTCGCAGCCTACACCTGCGCACTGAGCCAAGAGTCAGTCCAACACCCGTTGTCAATCACTCATCACTGAGGAGCGGTCATCCATCGACCACCGAGACGCTCCTGGTCCTCGGAGCCTGCACGAGGCGGAGTAGCTGGCGACGAGCCTGCGCGACGCGGAGTAGTCGACGACGAGCGGCGAGACGAGCCGCGTGACGAGCCGCGCGATGTGCAGAGGCACCCGGACGCACGGCGGAGGTGAAGTAGTCAACAACGAGCCTGCGCGAGGCGAAGTAGTTGATAACGAGCCTGCGCGACGCGGAGTAGTCGACGACGAGCGGCGTGACGAGCCGTGTGACGAGCCGCGCGACGTGCCGATGCACCCGGATGCGCGGCGGAGGCGAAGTAGTCGACGACAAGCCTGAGCGAGGCGGAGTTGTCGACGACGAGCCTGCGCGAGGCGGAGTAGTCGACGACGAGCGACGCGACAAACCGTGTGACGAGCCGCGCGACGTGCCAAGGCACCCGGATGCGCGGCGGAGGCGAAGTAGTCGATGACGAGCGATGAGCTGCACAACGCGCCGAGGCACCCAGACACGCGGCGTAGGCGAAGCCGTCGACGACAAGCCGCGCGATGATCCGCGTGATGAGACGCTCGACGTGCCGCGTGATGAGCCGCACGACATGCCGAGGCACCCGGACGCACGGCGGAGGCGAAGTAGTCGACGACGAGCCTGCCCGAGGAGGAGTTGTCGACGACGAGGGGCGCGACGAGCCACATGACGAGCCGCGCGACGTGCCGAAGCAACCGGAAGCGCGACGTAGGAAAATTGATTCCGCTTTGACAAGAACAAGGCTACTTGCTTCAATGGATCTCGGCGAGTCTACGAGTAGATTGATCTTGTTGACGAGGGTCCTTCAAATTCGCCCGGTGGTGATGATCACTCCTACCTGGCACGCCAACTGTCGGTGTTTTAGACCAGCAAACCTACCAAGGGGGTACTCGAGGTAGTTGATTATGTGGTGAGGATCGTGATCGGGAGAACGAGAACTCGAAGGTATGCGCAAGGACACGGGACACAAGATTTATACAGGTTCGGGCCGCCAAGGTGGCGGACCCTACGTCTGTTGACGGATAAAAGACGTATCCCTCTACGATCCGCAAGCGTACGGACCCCACACCTTTTTCACCACGGGATTCCCAAGGTTCTTATCAATCCGCGGAGCAAGAGGATTACAAGCGTTCAATCTAGTTCTAAGCACTAGCTATTAAAACCATAACTACTATTATACTAGAAAACAACTAAACTACACTAGAGAGAATGATAAGTGATCAAAGTAGGAGACACTCACCCATGGGTCTACGATCATGCAATCAATTAAAGACATTAAAATCAATCTAATCTATCGGGGGTTGTGACCACGGTTTCGCCCTTTCCCTCCTCTCGTACTGTCACTACGCGAAGGTATTCATGACTAGACCTATGATGGACACGACATATTGAATGGATCCAAGGAAGCATTGGAGCTCATACTCCCTTTACGGCATGGTAGCTAACCTTAAGCATTAAAGTATATTCAACACAAGATGATAGATAGATAATCCGACAAAGTATGATTACATCTCAAGATCGATTACAACCCATGGACGAATAAGGAGATTACCCCATCAAAGTGCTGGACATAGCACCGTTGATCATGGTTTCCCTTCCGACGGTGTCTTCCTTCTTCTCCACGAGAGGGTGCTTCCTTCCGAGGTGGTTGATCTCCCTCCACAGATCTCCCTCCTCTCTCTCTAGCTTGTGGACGGCCTCCAGGTGCGAATGGCTCTCTCCCTGTCGATTGGCGGCGCCTCCAGGGTTTTAGGGTTGAAAATCCTTCGGGTGCAAGGAAAGGGGGGCCGAACCGACCCCCGGAGTGGGCTGGGCCGGCCGGCCTGGGCCCACCTCGGCCCGGTTCGGTCGCCCCTTCGCTCCCGTGGGTCCTCATGTAATTATGCACTTTGCCCCCTCCACTTGCATGATTTTGACGATGTCATCCTCGCGTCCAAGATGGAGGTTCTCCGCGCATGAAGTTTGGTATTTTACGCTTCAATCCCCGGGGGTGTTCCTCGTAGCACTTCGGTCCTTGCCACCATTGGAAGTGATTTCATCAAGCTCATGAAGACGAAAAAGACTCCATAAATGCTCCTTTGAACTTGTTGTGAATCCGTCCTTTGTGTCCATGTTTTCCTACATAAACACAACACTTCCAAATGCATGCAAAAAGATGAACTTGTTATATGATTAGTGTGCCTAGTGGCGGGTTAGTTCCATAATCAAAACCAAACCAAAGTGTAATGAACATGCTAGGTGTACCAAAATACACCGTCAACAACGTCCTGTTTGGGGATCAAGTATGGCGCCCTGTGCTTGGTGTTGGTTGAGATCAGGTGCCCGGCTAGGTACCCGGCCCTCCTTTATATAGTCCAGGGGGCGGGTTCCTAGTCGGTTATTAGGCAGGAGTCCTAGTAGGATTACACAGAACGAGTCCTAGTAGGATTACAAGGGAATTCTAGTAGGAGTCTGTCTTCATCCTTCCTTGCATGGGTACCCGAGGAGTATACCCGATAGTCATGCCATGTCGTAAAGCTTCCATGGAGGAGTCCATTGCCATGATCAAGAGTATGATTTTCCTCGTTTCGGTACACCGAGAATCTTGATAAGCGATAGAGGAGCTCACTTCACCAGGAAGAATTTCAAAAAGTGCTTGTCCAAGTTGGGAATTGAACATAGGGTCTCTAAGGCCTATCACCCACAAACCAACGTACAAGCGGAAACATTGAATAGGCAATTAAAGGGCATCCTCAACAAAACCATATAGAAGGGAGGCAAAGATGGGTCAAAGAAATTAGACAGAGCTTTGTGGGCGTATCGAACAACGTTCAAGGCATCGATAGGCATGACCCCTTATCAATTCGTCTATGGAAAAGCTTGTCACCTTCCGGTTGAGTTGGAATATAAAGCCTATTGGGCGATCAAAGAGATGAACCTTGATCTCGACACCGCGGTGGTGAAGCGAAAAATTCAAATAAGCGAGCTAGAGGAGATGAGGTTGAAAGCAGACGAAAATGCAAGCCTATATAAAGAGAGGATTAAAAGGTGGTATGACAAAAGGTTGAAGAAGAAAGAATTTAAAGAAGGAGATAAGGTCCTCCTCCACAATTCGATGTTTAAAACCTTCAGAAAAGGGAAATTGCAAAGCAAGTGGGACGGACCTTACATTGTTCATTCGGTGCTCTCCAACAAAGTGGTAACCATTATGGATGTGAAAGGTGATCAATTCATGGTGAATGGTTAACGGCTTAAGGTTTAATACGAACCCGACGTTGTGCCCCTTCACCATATTGATCTCTTCACCATGGAAGAAGAGCCCGAACGTCCAGCCTAGGACGTGAAACAAGGTGTGGATTTTTGTAAATAGTTTTTTCTTTTATTTTTCTAGAGTTTCTCGCGAAGTTTTACAGGGACAACTTTTTGTCATGGGCTGAAAATGCGAAATAAAGGGGGTACACGGAAAATGGGACCGAACCGGCCCGCGGAGCAGGGTGGGCCGGCCGGCTCGAATTGGCCGAATTGGGAACTCGGGAATCCATCCCATCTCGCATTCTCTTGCACCCACACAGCAGCCATGATGTCCCCGAAGAGTGTAGAGTTGAAGCAAGGCGCCAAGGAGCCATCGATGGAGGAGGCGAAGCGATGCGAGCTCAATCTACCCGTCGAGATCAAGAGGACCGCCCGCGTCTGTTGCGGAGGGCGTGTCCTGACCGGAGCAATCGCATCTCGCAACCCCGTCAAGGAGGAGATGGTCCCTACTCCCGTTCGAAGGTCGGTGCGCATCCGAGGCATGAAGAGGAAGGATTCCAAGGTGGTGTCGCCCGAGCCTAAGGACTATGGGGGAGCGACTATTCCGACGATCGTAGCCCGAGCTCGTGGGCGGCCGCTGGAAGGGAAGACAATGACTTGTACTATTGGGAAGAGGTGCTCAAGGAGAAGACTCCCGAAGTCCCCAACGGCGGTGGCAACAACGATGGCGGCGACGATGATGGTGACGACGGCGGAGAACCTGGCAATGATGACCCTTTCGGGATGCATCCGATGTGTTGTGTGGCTTGCCGTCACTCCATCTCGGAGCTCTACACATCAGTCGACGAATGTTTCCAGGCCATGGAGCCAATGAGGCAGCGCATGGAGGATTTGGAACGTGTGGTCAAAGACGACTACAAGTTCCTGAATCGCAACGTGCGCAAGTTATTTGGCATGGTGGGAAACATGAAGGGCAAGTGGTGCAATAGTTGCGGGAAGTACCATTAGGTTTAGTTTTTCCCCGTAGGTTTTTTGTAAGATACGATGAGGACACCATATGATTTTAGCGTGGGGCAGAGCTAGCTAGCTAGCCTTTAGCTTCAAGTTTAGCTTGGTTCGGTTTAGTTTTCAAGAGAGTTTTAGAGTTTAAGAGTCTTAAGTTTGAGTTTGAGTGTGCTTTAACCTTTTGCAAGTTTGAAGTGTCTTAATTTAGTGTTTGCGTCAAAGAAAATCAAATAAAAAGAGTCATTTAAATTTGTGTCTCTTGTGATGCTTTTCTTTCTTTACTCGTTTGTTCATCTTTAATTTTTGATATATGAACATAAGTGTTTGGTTTGAAACATTTACCGTGGTGCTTAGTGGAAATACTACTTCTAAAAGTACTCATACCATGCTTCGATCTAGAGATTTATATTTTAGTTGTCCTAGGAAATCAATTCTGAAAATTATTAGAAAACCCTTGTAATAAAGGTTAGCAAATCCTCTTTTTCCAAGTTGAGAGTAAGGAAAAAAATCCTATAGAAAGCCTAATTAAATTTTGCTCCACCATAAGTGCGATTAGCACAATGAGTTGGGCTAGGATCCTTCTCTCTTGGAAGTTTTAATTTCAAGCAATGACCTGTCCTTGTGCTTATCTTTTATTGCTAGCCTCGTCGTGCATTCGGTAACGTGACTTTCACATCGGCAGTCTCGTACATCGCCGAATTCCATACCCAAACCATTATATCTCTTTTGTACATCGTATTCGTTGAACACAACCTATTTTCGAAGTTTCATCTCGTCTCTAGCATTGTTCTATTTAAAATTCAGATTGTGCATGCAAGAAAGATAGGAGTTGTGAGCTTTGAAAAGAGAGGTAAAGATGTCGAGAGAGGGAAAAGTAAAGTGAAAAATATGTGTATGGAAAAGAAAGAAAGAACAATAGAAAAGTAAAGAAAAAAATATGTGTGTATGAGAGAATGAAAGAGAGTGATTGAAAAAAAGAAAAAGAAGAAAAAGAGAGAAGATGAGTGGCAAGAAAGATATGAGAGTGATGAATCAAGTAAAAAAAAGTGTAAGGAAGGATGTCACGTTGTTGAGAGACGAAACTTTCACTCTTTTTACAACCATGTGCAATCCGACAACGAGGACGTCGTCGGTGCCTCATAGTCATATTTTCTTTTGCCCTTGCACATGTCCACCATTCTATATTTTCTCATCCTTGATATCCCCACATATGGTTTATTCTCATGATCATTGGCTTTGAAAGGTAAACAACCATTAGAGGAAGTTCTTAGTTTGACAATACTTGTGTCGATTGTGCTAGCCATACCTATAGCTCCACTTTACATGTTATATGAGAGACTTATGGGGGGTGAGAGTTCTATAAAAAAATTGTGTAGGATAGCCATCTATATGAGTGACATGAAAGGACTTGGAGAAAGACTTTTGTCTAACAGTTGTTGCAGGAATTTTATTTGGAAAATCATAAAAACCCTCCAATGGAGGGAAAGAAGAAAGCATGGCTGAGATTGAAGGCCTCGAGTGAATAGTTTGAGTTGTGGGGTAAATCTTGACGTGGTAAAGATTCTAAACGCCCATGTTTATGTATGATGATCATTACTTTATGTTTATGTATTAAAGATAAAAGATTGACTAACTTGTGAAGAAAGAACTAGCGGAGCAGGATTACAACGCCTTGGACGAAGTTATTTTACGAGTACTTGCTCGAGGACGAGCAAGAGCTAAGTGTGGGGAGATGTTGACGGTGTATTTTGGTACACCAAACATGTTCATTACACTTTGGTTTGGATTTGTTTATGGAACTAACCCGCCACTAGGCACACTAATCATATAACAAGTTCATCTTTTTGCATGCATTTGGAAGTGTTGTGTTTATGTAGGAAAACATGGACACAAAGGACGGATTCACAACAAGTTCAAAGGAGCAATTACGGAGTCTTGTTTGTGTTCGTGAGCTTGATGAAATCACTTCCAATGGTGGCGAGGACCGAAGTGCTACAAAAGAACATCCCTGAGGATTGAAGCGTAAAAGACCGGACTTCATGCACGGAGAACCTCCATCTTGGACGCGAGGATGACATTGTCAAAATGGTGCAAGTGGGGGGGGGGCAAAGTGCATAATCACATGAGGACCCAGGGGAGCGAAGGGGTGACCGAACCGGGCCAGGATAGGCCTTGGCCGGTCGGCCCAAGCCGACCGGCCTGGCCCACTCCAAGGATCGGTTTGGCCCCCCTTTCCTTGCACCCGAAGGATCTTCAACCCTAAGTCCCTGGAGGTGCCTCCATTCGCGAAGGAGAGAGCCATTCGCACTGAGAGGCCATCCACAAGCTAGAGAGAGAGAGAAGGGAGATCTCCGGAGGAGGATCGCTCATCTCGAAGGAAGCACCCACAAGTGGAGAAGAAGGAAGACACTGTCGGAAGCGTCACCATGATCAACGTTGCCATGTCTAGCACCTTGATGGGGTAATCTTCTTATTCGTCCATGGGTTGTAATCGGTCTTGAGATGTAATCGTTACTTTGTTGGAACATCTATCTATCATCTTGTGTTGAATGTGTTAACACCAAAATTTGGTAAGGAGTCTGACTTGTGGGTCCAGCTCGGTGAGAAATCCGTCCGGCGGAAGGAAGGTTTCTTCAGATGCATTCGGCAGAAGAATCCGCGGTCGGCTATTTGCTTCCGTTAGGCAAGGAAACTATTGAGCTGATTTTGCGGGATTACGTGGTGACGTGGCCCGAGCGGAAAGGACGAATGGATGGATAATCGATCGCGCTTAGAGATAATTTAGTTATCGGATCCATTCGAGGTCATGCTTAGCAGGGTATAAATATGAACCCTGAATGTATGTAACAGACATTCGAAACATTCTCAATACAAACCGGCTTTATGCCAAACCCTTGAGTCCTTTGTCGTGTCGTCGAGTTCTTCGAGAGGGTTCATCGATCCGTCGACCTCCGTGAGTATCGGCAACCTTGTATCATGTCTAGTATCATGCGATGGATTTAGATCTGATGCAAGTAGTCTTGTTACCATGCTTAGTGTCACGCGGTAGATTCAAGCTTGGTTCAAGAGGCTTTCTTGTTAGGTCACGAGCCATGCGGTGGGCTAATATCTAGCTTGAAGCTAGTTATCGGCTCTACTGAATTTTGGTAAGATTCAATGGATTCATTAAGTTACCCTGTGTTGCTTTAAGTTTTACTTTATGCTTAAATTAATGTAACACTTCTTTGCCCAATCTAGATGGGTTTGGATCGGCTTGATCTTTTTGATGATCCTTATGCGAACCGAGCTAGTACCCTTGGCTTAAATAGCACGTGGATCTCATGCTCCCTAATAGCCGAAACCGAGTCGATCTAGGTTGCCACGTGTTGCGGGTTCAAGCTTGCCAAATCTTGTATAAATCTTGAAAGAGCTGGGTATCATGCGGTAGATGCAGGCTTTTGGGTTGCTTTGGAGCTAGTCATCCGGTGGATTAGATTTCAATCCAATCTGATAGATTTATCTTGTTCGGTAATGTTCGTTCCTTCTTCATGGACCCCAAATCGGCTGTTCAGCCGCAATCGGTTATGCTTTCATGAGTAAAACGTGCCCATAAGTTATGCTTTAAATATTGTGTGCTTTTAGCTTTCCATATTTAGATTGTATCATGCGGTGGATAGATCTATTTGTGAAAAGTGGTGTGATCTCAAGAAAGTTGTATCATGCGGTGGATAGATTTGCTTGGTATCGTACCTGACGGGTTTTTAAGTACCTAGACATGCGGTAGACTAGTGCTTTGGACCTATGCATGCTTGTTTATTACATATTTATGCTTGCACTTTTACTTCATTTATTATTTAATGTTGCTTATCACGAGGATCGGTCATGACCCTGCGCACGTGCATCTTTATCCAGATAAAGACCGATCTATCGTCATGCTTACGTCACCTATTCGGCTGTGTTACTTTTCGCACTTTAAAGCTCCGGAATGGTTTCAGTTTGCTGGCAGATAGCTCTTTATAGCTATATGTCATCTCACTTGGCTTTCTAGCCGTAAATATGGAACTGTCTGGTACCACCCGGCAAGTTCCAAACTTTGGAATTTGACTACTTTGTCTTTTGTTAATTTTCAGGGAAAATTGACTGGCACGTCTTGTGATCTCTTCGCGTGTGAAGCTAGCTTGTTCAGCTTGCTATGTGCTTGGCGCGAGGTGAAGATTTTGCATCAACACACTTTTTGGCACGCCTAGTGGGACCACAGCCGAAAATCAAGATGCCTGACATCGGGGACATTATGGATGTCAACATCGAAGACCTCTCTCCGGAACAGCGGCAACAGCTGCAGGATGCCGCGGATCAGTTCCAGCAGAAGTGTTTGCTGTCATTCAAAAAGAACAGGAGTGGCGTTCCATACCTAAAGAATGAGATGCCTAGGGTTTTGTTGCCAGGAGAGAGTGACGCTACGACCCAGCAGGAGAGGGAGGAATGCATGCGAGCATTTCGAGATGCCGCGGATCACATCTTAAGCAGGCATCATAGAGCTTTCCTGGGCGCGTTCAAACAGATGATGGTGGCTGTCTTTGGCCCGGGCAGGGAGCAAGTGTTCAATCGAACACCCTTTCAAGGAGGCACCGTGGAGATGGGTGAGTCTAGTTCTCAGCCGCCATTACGAAGCCAGCCAGCCCAGCCTCCTCCGCAGAGCGTTGGAAGCCAAGCCTTCCAGCCTCCTCCACAAGGCGCTGGAGGTCGGCCCGGTTCGGCCCCCCCCCACCGCAGGCCGCAGGAGGGCAACCAGTCCAGCCACCTCCACAGGGCAGCGCAGGTCAACCTGTGCAACAGCCGAACCCGTATCAGCCCACGTACGGGGAGTTGGCATTCGGCTCGTCTGGAGCCCCACTTGCTTCCGGTTACAGGATTGCCCCAGCTAGCAACAGACTGCAGAAGAATTTGTACGGTGGAGGCTACCACGAAGTGATGAACTATGGCGCCATCGATGCTCTCCCGAATCCGGGCTACGGCCCAGCTACGGGCGTACAGGAGGATGATATCCTGGCTCAGAAGATGGCCGACTTGATGCAGAATCAATTCGGCCTCAAACCTAAAATGCAGGGACCTACCTACACGCCTCCGTTCCCAGAGTGGTATTACAACGTGATCCTGCCGCCAAGAGTGAAACCTCCGACGGAATTCACAAAGTTTTCGGGGCAGGATGACACGAGCACGGTGGAGCATATTGCTCGCTACCTGATGCAGCTCGGAGAATGCTCGTTTGAAGAGGCGTTCAGGGTCAGGTACTTCCCCATGTCACTGACGGGCGCAGCGTTCCAGTGGTTTTCATCTTTGCCTCCCCAATCAGTTAGCACATGGAGGGAGCTGGAGCGGAAATTCCACGCCCATTATTTCAGCGGTAGCACGGAAAAGAAGCTGATCGACCTCGCTACCCTAAAGCAGAGACACAGTGAGACGCCCTTGGAGTTCCTCAGGAGGTTCAGGGAAATCAAGGGCATGTGTTTTTCGCTAAATCTGCCAGATGATCAGTTGGCCGACATGGCTGTTGCTGGGATGCTGCCGGCCGTACGCGAAAAGCTGTTTGGTATGGAGTTTGATAACCTGGGTCAACTGTCCCAAAAGCTGTCGTTTATGAGCAACCAGGCCTACGGTTTTAAGAAAGACGCCAGGTTCGGCAAACAGCATGACGTAGCCGATATCTACAATCAGTTCCTGGAAAAGGCCGATCAAATGGAGGGCTCCGACGACGACCAGGAAGTGGCTGCTGCTGAGATCATGTGGGGGAAGGAACCGCTGACCATGAATCCGCACTGGGTCAAACAGACCAAAGGCACCTACGACTTCGACGTCACTAAAGCTGATAAGATGTTTGAGTTCCTGGTGAAGGAAGGCCGAATCAAGTTGCCTGAAGGGCATTCCATGCTTCGGCCCGATGGAGTAAAGGAGAAACGTTACTGTGGCTTCCACGACAGGAATTCTCACTCCATCAACGACTGCAGGGTCTTCAGGATGAGGATCCAGAGGGCTATCCAGGAGGGTCATCTCAAGTTTGACAACAAGATGAAACTGGACGGCCACCCTTTTCCCCAGAACATGATAAGCTTTTCCGTCAATATGGTGACAGCCGAGGAGAAGGGCAAGGTCAAGGTCTTGACTTCAGCCAGGGCAAGGCAGGATGGAGCAGTAGACCCAGAACGTCAAGTGACCTTGGAGCGGGTTCATGGTGAAGCCCCTCGCGTTCTCAGGAGCCATATCGAGATCGGGGAATCGTCCAGGGCCAAACCCAGGGTGACTACGCGCATCCTCCTCAACAAGTGGCAGCGCCAGCTGGAGAAAGAGCGCTACCAGAAACGAAAGCATGAGGAGGAAAGGCGCAGGGCCGAAGAAGAAGCGTGTAGAAGAGATTTGGATCAGTATACGCGCGAGCAGGAGCGCGCACACTGGGGGTCCGCATTCTTCAGGCACTGCTGGAACGAGGGGTTGAAGCTTCCTACGCTGAGAAACTGCCCTGAGTGCAGCGATAGGTACTTTGAGTATAGGCAGGAAACTGCCAATCGCCGATCCGTCCATGAAAGAATTGGAAGGATGCATCCCAATGAGGATCGGTGTCAAAAAATTGAAATCATCGATCATCCCAGGAAGAGGCAAGCTGATTTGAGATGGGCTGATCAAGAGGAAGACGATGACGAGTACGTCTGGCAAAAGGGGCAATGGTGCCCGCCTGGCCTAAGAAAGAGTCAGAAAAGGAGGGTTCAGTGCTTGAGGAACCGCGAACTGAGGCAGGCGGGGATCCAGACGAGATAGGTGTGGCGTCCAAAGGATAAACCTGAAGGGCCAAACCGTTCGGCTCCGGCGTGTATGGTATATTTTCTGCCGAATGAATTTATGGCTCTGGCTAACCAGGTTGTGCAGGAAGAGGCGTCCCTGGACGATGAACAGCTTGAGGGGCTGATGGCGCAGCTGGTGCTAGCCAAGCAAGCCGTCTTCGACAAACCGGCCAAAAATCGACACATGAGGCCACTATACTTGAAAGGATATGTCAATGGAAAGCCATTGACCAAGATGTTTGTCGACGGTGGAGTGGCAGTCAATGTAATGTCGTACACCACTTTCAGAAAACTTGGCATGGGCCCTGTCGACTTGACTCCTACAAGCATAATTCTGAACGATTTCGCCGGGAATCCTTCTGATACCAAGGGGTGCGCCCATGTGGATCTGATGATCGGGTCCAAGACACTGCTCACAACCTTCTTTGTCATCGAAGGTAAAGGAGCCTACGACCCTCTTTTGCTTGGACGGGACCGGATTCATGCCAATCGTTGCGTCCCATCTACCATGCATCGACTCATCCAATGGGTAGATGACGATATTGAGGTGGTCCAAGCGAGATGACTCCCTGAGCGTCGCAAATGTGGAACCAGCTTTCTGGGAATACCAAGGTATTGACTGTTTCTCAGGAAAAGACTGGGGAGAAGGTCCTGTTGAGCCTGTCAGCAGCGATCAATAGCCGATTCAAGCAGTCGGCTCTTATAGCAATTTTTAATGGATAACCCCATCGATGGCACTGACGGCAAGTTGGGATGAGGATTCATGTCGGCCGATAAATTGGAGGAAGTTGACATTGGAAGCGGTGACTGTCGGGCATACTCCCCGGGTACTCATGCAAGGAAGGAAGAATAGTAGAAGACGGACTCCTGGTAGAATTCCCCTGTACTCCTACTAGGACTCGCTCTGTGTACTCCTAATAGGACTCCTACCTTGTAACCGACTAGGAACCCGCCCCCTGGACTATATAAAGGAGGGCCGGGTACCTAGCCGCACATCCCCAATCCCTCCGGGGACAACCAACACCAAGCACAGGGCGCCATACTTGATCCCCCAAACAGGACGTAGGGTTCGCCACCTTGGCAACCCGAACCTGTATAAATCTTGTGTCCCGTGTCCTTGCGCATACCTTCGAGTTCTCAGTCTCCCGATCACGATCCCCACCGCACAATCTACTACTTCGGGTACCCCCTCGGTAGGTTTGCCGGTCTAAAACACCGACAGTGCAAACCAAGGCCGACATTTATCAGCTCAAACTTGCAATCAGACTTCAGGGAGGAATTGATCAAGTTGCTTAAGGGATATAAAGATTGCTTCGCTTAGGATTATTCGGAGATGCCTGGACTGGACCGTTCCATTGTTGAGCATCGGTTGCCAATCAAATCTGGTTTTAAACCATACAAGCAACCTCCCCAGAAAATCTACAAAGAAGAAGTATTGGCCGATGTGAAGAAAGAAGTCGAAAGATTACTTGATGCAAACTTCGTTCGGCCATGCAGATATGCGGAGTGGATCTCTAATATTGTCCCTGACTACAAGAAGAATGGAAAGATGAGGGTTTGCATAGATTTCAGGGATTTAAATAGAGCTACTCCTATGGATGGTTACCCCATACATGTTGCCGATTTATTGGTGGAGGCCGCTGCCGGGCACAAAGTCATCAGTTTCATGGATGGTAATGCGGGATATAACCAAATTTTTATGGCAATAGAGAATATATCAAAGACAGCCTTCAGATGTCCTGGTCATATAGGCCTGTTTGAATGGATAGTCATGACATTTGGGTTGAAGAATGCCGGTGCAACTTATCAGCGAGCCATGAACTACATCTTTCACGAGTTGATCGGCAAAATTGTCGAAATTTACATTGATGACGTCGTGATCAAGTCTTTGAATCATGACACACATTTGGAAGACGTGAAGAGAACCTTGGAGTGCACCCGGAAGCATGGTTTGAAAATGAATCCAAACAAGTGCGCTTTTGGGGTATCAGCTGGAGAGTTCTTGGGATTCTTGGGCCACGAAGGGGGGATTGAAGTTGGCAAGAAAAGCATGAAGGCCATTGATGAAGTTGTCCCTACAACTAATCTCAAGGAGTTGCAATCACTGCTCGGCAAAATTAACTTTGTAAGGAGATTCATCTCAAATCTGTCACAAAAGGTTTTGTCGTTTTCTCCATTGCTGAAGCTTAAGAAAGATCAGAAGTTCACGTGGGGCGACGAACAACAAAAGGCTTTCGGCGAGATCAAGCAGTATATGAAGGAGCCACCAGTACTGGTCCCTCCGCGATTGGATAAGCCTTTCAAGTTGTACGTGGCGGCCGATACCCAAACCATTGGATCGGCCCTTATTCAAGAATTCGAAGGAAAGGAACGGGTGGTAGCGTATCTTAGCCGAAAATTACTTGATCCCGAGACCAGGTATTCGGCTGCAGAGAACCGTGCTCGTGTGTATACTACTCATGTACAAAGTTTCGGCACTACTTGTTGAATGCCGAATGCATTGTATATTCTAAGTTCGATGTAATAAAACACATGTTATCTATGCCAATTTTGAATGGCAGGATTGGCAAGTGGATCTTGTCTTTATCAGAGTTTGAGTTAAAGTTCAAATCGGCAAAAGCTATTAAAGGTCAGATCATTGCCGATTTTATAACTGAACATCGTGATCCATCAATTGATTTACTTGAAATCACTCCTTGGGCTTTATTTTTTGATGGATCATCATGTGGTAAAGGTGGGGGAGTAGGGATTCTGTTGAGTTCACCTAGGGGTGAGATGTTCGAGTTTGCTATCCCTATACGACCCCCACCGTTACAAACAATCGGTGAGTACGAGGCATTGCTTCGGGGGCTTCAATATTTGAGAGAGGCCGGGGCCGTTTCGGTTGAGGTTTATGGAGATTCAGAATTGGTAATAAAGCAATTGAACGGCCAATACGAATGTAAAAGTGATGCGCTGAGGAGTTACTATGAAGAATGCAGGGAAATCTTGAAGAGCTTTCCGTTGGTGACTCTACAGCATATTCCTAGGGAACATAATGAAGAAGCGAACAGGTTGGCTCAGAGCGCTTTCGGTTATAAAGAGAATCAAGAAGCGTTTGCCATGGACATATATGCGCTGGGAATGGATCTTGCGGAAGATGATTGGAGAAAAGAGATCGTTGACTATTTGAAAGATCCATCCCGAAAAGTCTCTAGGAAGCTCAGGTACAAGGCCATAAAGTTTTTTCTTCTGGATGATAATTTGTTTTACAAATCATTAGATGGGGTATTGTTACGATGCCTGGGTCCAGAGGAAGCTAAAAGGATGATGAGTGAAGTACATGATGGGATATGTGGAGCACACCAATCGGCCTACCGCATGAAATGGGTTATCAGGCAAGCTGGGTGCTTTTGGCCGACGATATTGGAGGACTGCTTTGAGTATTACAAGGGATGTCAAGACTGCCAGAGGTTTGGAAATATTCAAAGAGTTCCTGCATCGGCATTAAATCCCATTATCAAGCCATGGCCGTTCAGGGGCTGGGGTATAGACTTGATTGGCCAGATTAATCCACCATCTAGCAGTGCTTTTGGCTACAGATTATTTTACTAAATGGGTTGAGGCAATTCCACTGAAGAAGGTGACGTCGGAAAATATGGTTGAATTTGTCAAGGAACACATCATCTATTGGTTTGGAATCCCTCAAACAATCACAACTGATCAAGGAGCCCAATTCGTGTCCTTGGAGTTCAGGGAGTTTGCCGAAAGCATGGGGATCAAATTGTTTAATTCTTCTCCCTATTATGCCCAAGCTAATGGTCAGGCAGAAACTTCTAATAAGATCATGATCAATCTTATACAAAAGAAGATCGACCAAAAGCCTAGGAGGTGGCATTCGGTACTCAGTGAAGCGTTATGGGCTTACCGAATGGCCCCTCATGGAGCTACAAAAACATCTCCTTACGAATTGGTTTATGGACACCATGCGGTTTTACCTTGGGAAGTACAATCAGATTCTAGGAGAGTGGTTTTACAGAAAGACTTAAGCTCCAAAGATTACAGTGGCTTAATGATGGATGAGCTAGAAGATTTGCACATGATCTGTCTCAGGGCCCTGGAAAATATCGAAAAGAACAAGCTGCGGGTTGTCAAGTATTATAACAAGAAAGTAAAGGTTAGGCAATTTGCAGAGGGAGATTTGGTTTGGAAAGCGTTACTGCCGATTGGAACCAAATACAATGAATTCGGCAAATGGTCTCCTAAATGGGAAGGACCCTTTAGAGTGGTCAGATGCGTGCCTGGTAATGCCTATATGTTGAAAACTTTACTAAGAGAAGAATTTTCCGCTGCAATAAATGGAAGATATTTGAAGAAATATTATCCTAGTATTGAAATCGATCGGTGATCACCAGCATTGGGATTACATGCATCTGATACAGGAATAGTCGGCGCTCAAGAACGAGGCTGCCTTCAGAACAAAATCCCCAAACAGAGGGAATGGCCAGTGCCTAGATGCATTGCCCTTAGCACAAAACTACACTACAACTGCTTCTTGCAGGTTTACATCCAACAACCCTGGTGATCAGGACTTCGAGGAGGCGGGAAGCAGAAGGCCTGGCGTAAGAAGCGAAAGTATGATTCAATCTTTTCTTTGCTTCTTCGGCTGCTCCCTCTTTAGTTGCTCCAGGACCACCGTGACGGCAACTTGGAATGCGTGGGGGTGACCACGATTTGTTGCCTCCACCAAGCTGTCCCAAGCAGCTTTCAAGTTATTGTACCTATCAGAGACATCTGAGACAGAGGAGTGGTCATTAGGGGCAAAGATCCAGACGTGAACACGGAGTCAAGAAGGAGTTAGAGACATTTACCTCCTACTAATGCCTACAAAGCCATGCGACGCTCGCGCTCGGCCTGGCAACGAGCGGTGATGTCCCTGAGGTCATGCTCCAGGTGCCGAACGTGGCGGCGCAGTTGATGGCTGGTTCTCTGCTCAGGCGTGGCGTCCTCTGCTTCAAGGGAAGAATCAGAGGAGATGTACTCAGGCATGTCTTCGGTCCCGATGATTTCCTCAGGAAGCAGATCAAGGCTGAAAGAGGAAAGGTAGAGAGGAGGTAAAATGCGAGATCACATGAGGAAACAAGAAGCAAATCAAAGGAAAACTCACTCTCGAATCGTGCGTTTCTTTGGGGTGCTGCCCTCCTGGGGCTGCTTGCCTTTGTCCATGGCCTTGGGGTTTTTTCCTCTGAGGACAGGGGAGGAGATGTGAAGTGATGGATGAGTGTGCGAGTGGATTTGCAGGGCATCTCGGCAGACTATTTTATTGACTGAGAGAGTGCGTTGGGAGTGATGACTGGCCGGCGTGCATTATTGGGATACCAAACGGTAGGGTTTTCTTCCCGGATGCGAAGGGTTTTCGTTTAAACAGTGCCTACGGATTGCCGAATCAAGGATTGTCTGCGGATTTTGCGCCAAGGAGCATCTGTTCTCGCGTGTTCGGCTCAAACGGGTTCCTGAATACATTCAGGGGGAAACAAGATTCACAGATGCAAACACAGAAAAAATCATCGCAGTACAAACACGGAAATTAAAAGTTCTTTATTTATTGCCGATATCAAACATCCCTGATACAATCTAGTCAAAGACCTGTTTAACACAGACTGGGGATGAGTGAGTTCGGCAATGGCATCGCCATGGCCGTTGAGGCGCTCCAAAATGATCTCGATCTCCTCGATGTCTTCCGGTGCGCCGCCCCGGAAACCGCGCGGCCTGGTGGAGTAGTCGACGTCGGTGTGCGTCGCCATGGCGGCCAGGCCCAAAGTGGTGCCCAAGCGGATGTCGTGGGTGGCCACTTCGTCCACGCGGTGCTCCACCACGGCAAGGCGCTCCGCCGGCGTGTCTCCACGGGCGTTCACCTTGTCGGCCAATTGCTCTACCAGCATCTTTAGCTGGTTGAGCTCGACGTCACGGGCTGCAAAATGCAAGATAAAGGGGATTAGCATCAAAAGCCAGATTGGATTAAAGAGCGGTTTCAGAGCCGTACCGTGGATGGTCGCCAGCAGCTGCTTGCACTGGTCTTCCCACTCCAATTCGGCTATGCCAGCCTTTTTGGAGACATCTTCCAGCTCGCGCTGGGCCACCTCCAGCTCCGCCTTGAAGCGGAGAGCATCGAGTTCCCCGTAGGGCACGGGGGAGTAGCGGTCCGACTCCGAGGAGTCGTCCGGCAGGGGCTGACCGACCGGTGCAGAAGATGGATTCCATTGAATAAGCCTGAAATAGAGATGATCGTGAAAAACAAAAGGGAATCGAAGATGAATCGTAAAAGAAAAGTTGACGATTATTGCCTCCGACGCGCACTGGCGCGACTCCCCTCCGCCTCATCAGCGGCGCGGCGCCTGTTGTTGCTGCTCGCCATGCTTCGAGGATTTCCGCTGATTGGGGAAAAGAAGACTTGAGGTTGGCGAAGATTTGAGGGCTAAAGGCTTGGTGAAGAGCTGGGGGCACCTACGGTTTTCATTTATAGGCCTGGTGAAATAAATCGTGGCCTCAGGTCGTGGCTTTAGATCGTGGCGCATATCCCAAGAAACTTGGAAGGTGGAGAGGTTTCCTTGACCAATCCGCTGTTGGGTCGTTTGGAGTTCAAGGCTGAGTCGTATTCGGTTGACTGGCTCGGCTAAAAGGAAGTTAAGGTGTCGTTCGGGTATGGCACTGTTTGGCTATTGATTACCGAATGGGTCGTTCAGTGTTGCAATTGAGGACTACAGAGAAAAGGGAGAATAAAATTACAGAAGCAAATGTTGCAAGGACGGCCAGTTCGGTTACACATCGATCAGTACATCTAAATGTTTAAATACTTTGCAATTACATTGGAGGCGTTCGATGTGGTTTGGTGAATGTTCTCCATCCGTTCTTGATAATCTTTCTGGGCGTCGGACAGGATGGTGAGTTCTGCATTACATTGATCCACTTCAGCTATGGCCGATGTTGCTTCCTCTTGGATCTTCTCTATCAGTCCAGGAAGTTCGGCTATCTTCTTATCGTTAGCTTCTATTTCTGCTGATAAGCTTTTCAGCTCTGCCTCCAGTATGGCCTTTCTGGCAATTTTCAACTCGCGAGCAGCTTGCAGATTGGCCAAAGTCCCTTTGTGACTCTCAGTTTGAGATTGTGCTCCCTTCACGGCTTGTTCAGCTTTGGCTTTTTTCTGTTCAACAGCCGGGCGGGAAGACACGTTTCTCAGAGCTCGTCTTATGGCTACATAATGAACATCTAGACCAGAGATGGGTTCAAGTGAGGTCTTGATATCCTCAGGAAGTTCTTGGCTGATGGGTCTAAGCATATCCTCGAAATAATCAAGATCTCTGATCTGATCACGAGCCTCTCTTTGCAGCCAGGCAAAGATTTCCTTGAGTTTTCCTTGCACTTTTTCTGATAAGGCTTGAGGCCCTCCTTCCCTCGTCTCGGCAATTGGATTGTTCCCCATTGATGGGTTTGATGATGACGGAGCCTGATCCTGAAAGAATAACATTGCCGAGTCAGGGGTATTGGAAATAAAAGATAGCAGGATCAAGTGCAAGAGTTTACCTCATGTCTAACTTCCTGAACTGGAACAGGGTTTTGTTCAGTTTCAGAGGTGATTTCTGGATCCACTGGTGAAGGGGGTGCTCGTGGCAAAGCTGAAGCTTCTGTGTGAGAGGGTGACACAGCCTCTGGCAACTCTGAAGCTTCTGGCTGGAGAGGAAATGGATTCACCTCTGCTAAGGTTGATGTTTCTGCCTGGCCAGTGGGTGATTGAGCCCTTGGAGGACTTGAAGGCTCTGGTTGGATGGGGAAGTTCATCTCTGGCGAGGTTGGTGTTTCTGTCTGAGCAGGGGGTGATTGAGTCCCTGATGAAGATGAGATCTCTACCTGGATAGATGGCTCAGCCCTGGGTGGACTTGCATGTTGAGAGACAGGGACATCCACAAGTTGATCCACCATTGTTTCCTCTGAAAATACCAGATTGAGGATAAATGCCAGTGTTGATCTTTGAGGAAGGAGTAATAAAGGTCATACCAGTGGATGGAGCATTGGCAGGTTCTGAAGCTGAGGATTGCTGAATTCTAGTCTGAAATCGCATAAGACGAGATTTATCAGAAAAGAGTAATCCTGTGATCAAGAGAGAAGAAATTTTACCTTGATAAGGACTTTCTTGATGGTTCTTCTCCTCTTGGCATTTGGGGGTGCGATCAGAGACAGGCCTTGCCTCTTGTCGGCGGTGAATCTTTGGACAAAATTGGGTCTGTTGTGGCATACCTAGCCATCAGTTGAGCCAGGGTTGGTGATCTAAATCCCAATGCTGAGATTGGGCCTACTGCATTGTAAGCAATCTCCCTGGCTAGAGGGGCAGGCACTGTGTTCTGTGGGTAAAAATCAAGATCATGGTTAGAGGAAGAAATGTCTGATTTGAAGAAAGGGATAATCATGTTACCTCTGAAGTTGGTTGAAAATCAGGCATCAGTTCTATGCAAAATAAATGCACAGGCTCACTGAAGATATGGTCATGGAATTCTTGCCACCAGGAGTTGAAGGTGGGGTGAGCTACTGTTGTAGGTGTGAAGGGCCAGGTGTAAACAGTTGGACTGCATACATACTGAAAAACCCTGCTGGTTTGGGTAAGTTCTTTGATTTCCTCTCTGGGCTTGAGGAATTCATGCAGAAATAGTCTCGGGGGCATTTGGCCACATCCAAGTTGTCGAGCCATCATGTTGGGTTGGTAGTATTCATAAGTGCTATGGTTTAGCCTCCCTCCACTAAATTTAGCTGGCAGAATGCATGGATGGATGAGGATGTTGAGGATTTCCAGAAATCTTCCATCTTGGCGTTCAGCTTCAAAGGAGAATTCACAAGGGAGAGTTAAATTATCATTATCCAAATAAGGAAGCCAGAGAGGGTTTGGGAAGCCTTTGAAGAAGAGCTCAAAGAGCTGGCTGACATTCTTCTTGATGAGAATGGTTGAAGCAGCTTCCCCATAGGTGTGGCATACTCTGGTGACTTGGGTCTCCCCTTCATGATAGTTGGATGAAGGGAAGAACCGGATGTTGAGGTCAATACCAACGATCTGGTGCATGTGCAGTTGCAGCCACATTTGTACAAACCACCAAGGGCCATTGACACATGCTATCCTCTGGCTGGTATACATTTGGGTGACAGTTTGACGAAGCATGTGGTATACACTACCCAGGAGGTATTTTCCAAGGGGAAGGCGATTACCATTGGCTAAGTGTGTAGCCATTGCAATATGATTCAGAGTAGGCTCATTGGCTTTACCACAGAAGATGAACCTGCACAACCACATGTTCAGGAACACCCTGTATTCAACTTCACCAAGGGGGCCATCTTTCATATGATTCTGGATATAATTTTTATATCCGCTCCCTGGTTTCACTCCTGTTTGTCTTGTGGAACCTTTGAAATCCCGTGGGCGAACAGATCCTGAAATGTCAAGGCCGGTAATCATGTATACATCGGCCAGAGTTGGAGACATTGGGCCGTGACCAAAAAGGAAGGCGTTGACGCCATTTGACCAGAAGTGGCAAGCCGCTATCTAGAGGTCTTCGTTTTTTGGGGGTCTCGGCCAAAGACAGCTCCAAGCATTGAGCAATACGGAGGGTGTCCCAGTTTTGGGTCCTGGCACTCTTATCCGCAAGAATTCTTTTGTACCAATTCCTCCAGCCCGCAATTGGGGGCAAGGGCCAGTTCTTGAAAGCGTCCTGCCACAGGGGAGGCTTAGTTAAAGTCGTTTTGAAGGGGATCCTTTGGGATTCGGCTGCAATGAATTCGCGAGGATCAGAAACTCCCACATGACCAAGGAAGTAGGACCTTGAATTGGCCTCAGTGCGGATCAAAAGCTCGGTGGAAAGCTCCTGAGGGAAAGGGGAGAAGAAATCTCAGGTAAAAATTGAAAATCTGAGTGCCGAATGAAGCTTATGGTGGAGGAATTTACCTAAGCAGCTTCATTTTGAGCCACCATTGAGGATTTGAGCTCAGAAAAGGTGATCTAGGGTTTGGATCTGGGCGAAGATTCCAGCAGATTGCGAAGAGAGAGAACAGGTGTTGAACATATTCAACTTGAAGACGTTGGTGGCTGGAGTCAATTCCGGAATAAAATCAATTTTATCCCGTAATTGAAGGGGCATATGTTAACACCAAAATTTGGTAAGGAGTCTGACTTGTGGGTCCAGCTCGGTGAGAAATCCGTCCGGCGGAAGGAAGGTTTCTTCAGATGCATTCGGCAGAAGAATCCGCGGTCGGCTATTTGCTTCCGTTCGGCAAGGAAACTATTGAGCTGATTTTGCGGGATTACGTGGTGACGTGGCCCGAGCGGAAAGGACGAATGGATGGATAATCGATCGCGCTTAGAGATAATTTAGGTATCGGATCCATTCGAGGTCATGCTTAGCAGGGTATAAATATGAACCCTGAATGTATGTAACAGACATTCGAAACATTCTCAATACAAACCGGCTTTACGCCAAACCCTAGAGTCCTTTATCGTGCTGTCGAGTTCTTCGAGAGGGTTCATCGATCCGTCGACCTCCGTGAGTACCGACAACCTTGTATCATGTCTAGTATCATGCGGTGGATTTAGATCTGATGCAAGTAGTCTTGTTACCATGCTTAGTGTCACGCGGTAGATTCAAGCTTGGTTCAAGAGGGTTTCTTGATAGGTCACGAGCCATGCGGTGGGATAAGATCTAGCTTGAAGCTAGTTATCGGCTCTATTGAATTTTGGCAAGATTCAATGGATTCATTAAGTTACCCTGTGTTGCTTTGAGTTTTACTTTATGTTTAAATTCATGTAACACTTCTTTGCCCAATCTAGATGGGTTTGGATCGGCTTGATCTTTTTGATGATCCTTATGCGAACCGAGCTAGTACCCTTGGCTTAAATAGCACGTGGATCTCATGCTCCCTAATAGTCGAAACCGAGTCAATCTAGGTTGCCACGTGTTGCGGGTTCAAGCTTGCCAAATCTTGTATAAATCTTGAAAGAGCTGGGTATCATGCGGTAGATGCAGGCTTTTGGGTTGCTTTGGAGCTAGTCATCCGGTGGATTAGATTTCAATCCAATCTGATAGATTTATCTTGTTCGGTAATGTTCGTTCCTTCTTCATGGACCCCAAATCGGCTGTTCAGCCGCAATTGGTTATGCTTTCATGAGTAAAACGTGCCCATAAGTTATGCTTTAAATATTGTGTGCTTTTAGCTTTCCATATTTAGATTGTATCATGCGGTGGATAGATCTATTTGTGGAAAGTGGTGTGATCTCAAGCAAGTTGTATCATGCGGTGGATAGATTTGCTTGGTATCGTACCTGACGGGTTTTTAAGTACCTAGACATGCGGTAGACTAGTGCTTTGGACCTATGCATGCTTGTTTATTACATATTTATGCTCGCGCTTTTACTTCATTTATTATTTAATGTTGCTTATCACGAGGATCGGTCATGACCCTGCGCACGTGCATCTTTATCTAGATAAAGACCGATCTATCATCATGCTTACGTCACCTATTCGGCTGTGTTACTTTTCGCACTTTAAAGCTCCCGAATGGTTTCGGTTCTTTGCCGGGATAGCTCTTTATAGCTATATGTCATCTCACTTGGCTTTCTAGCCGTAAATATGGAACTGTCTGGTACCACCCGGCAAGTTCCAAACTTTGGAATTTAACTACTTTGTCTTTTGTTAATTTTCAGGGAAAATTGACTGGCACGTCTTGTGATCTCTTCGCGTGTGAAGCTAGCTTGTTCGGCTTGCTGTGTGCTTGGCGCGAGGTGCAGATTTTGCGTCAACAGAATGTACTTAGATGCTTAAGGTTAGCTACCGTGCCGTAAGGGAAGTAAGGGCCCCAATGCTCCCTTGGATCAATTCAATATGTCGTGTCCATCATAGGTCTAGTCACGAATACCTCCGCGTAGTGACAGTACGGGGGAGGGAAAGGGCGAAACCGTGATCAATTCTTTAAGCAGTTGCATGTTTAAGTATCGTAGACCCATGGGCGAGTGTCTCCTATCTTGATAGCTTAATTGTTCTTTCTAGTGTAGTGTAGTCGTTTTCTTGTTTAATCATAGATAGGGTTTAGGTAGTTAGTGCGTAGAAATAGATCAAACGCTTGTAATCCCCTTGTTCCGCGGATTGACAAGAACCTAGGGAATCCCGTGGTGAAAAAGGTGTAGGTACGTACTCTTGCGGATCGTAGGTGGATACGTCTTTTATCTGTCAACAACTTGACTGTTAGACCCACCCTTCTAGTAAACTTGGACAAACAAAATCACAGGCAAACCAACTCAGCATGCATTTCTGATAAACCCCCCCCATCGTGGAGTGCCTTTAAGTGCCATGAGCTCCCAATACACTGGTGTACTTCTGTTGATTAGTGCCATCACCGACATGCATTGGTGCTCTAAATCCACTGAAAATACATTAACCAGCCAGTTGGTTATAACCTGACAAGTTCTTTCTCCTGCTCTTGGAACATTTTAATTTATCAACTGAACTAACATTTGACAAGTCAACTCCTTTTGGACTAATCTCTCCAATTTCATAATATATTTTGATTGTGACTGACTCCGACATGTCTAATTCATAATAAAAAGCAGTAACTACTATCAAATGCTACATCCAGAGACTAAGAAACAAATAAATTTATCTAAACTACATTAACAAACTAATCAGCAGCCATCTACACACTTAACAGTAAATATATTACGTAATATAAACTACAACTACAAATCTATAAACCACAACTACAGATCTATAAACTACAACTACAGATCTACAAAGTACAACTACAGATCTACAAACTACAACTACAGATCTACAAACTACAACTACAGTACACCGAAATAGAAATTACTAGAATTAGTGAAATCAGTGAACTACCTGCAATGAAGCGAAGAAGTAGCAGAGCTTCACTACTCTGCACCCTCCACCTCCCCTCTTCTCCTCCTCAACCCTAACCCTAATGTAAGTGCAATCAAGCCCCTAAGTGGGTTTTGGTGATGTTTACCACTTAATTAAAGGACTAATGAGCTTTTGAGAATGAGTGACAGGTTTAAATTTGAAGAAAGGTGAAAAGGAAAGAATGGTGACCCCTCATTGTTTGAAGTGGCTTCCTAGATCTCAAGACAAGCTTTAAATTATTTTTCTATTTTGAATTTGAGTATAGGACAAGTCGTACTATCAAGAGAAATACTAATAGTGGCATGGATGAAACCAAGTGTTTAAAGTCTACTCCAAAACCAAAATTATCCCAGCCACAAATGACCTATCAGCTAGCTATCTTAGCCTTGAAAACACCTTTCCCAGAACCTCTGAGTTTTTCCCGGAAGTTTTGGGCTGCTCCCAAGATAGCCTGCTAAAGTCACCAGTTCTCGGAGGTCCCGGGATGCAGCCTGGAGGTTTCAGGCTTTCGAAAGTAACCGTTGCAGATCCAGATCTGAGGGTATTTATACCTCGTTGTCTCCCAACGGTTACTTCTTCTTCCTTCTGCGCCAAATAGTAGCTTTGGCTCCCCATCTCTCCCAAGCATTGACTTCCACCTACTTAAATCCAAATCCAACCCTAGCATTCAAGTGTGGAGGGATTCCTTGTGAGAAAAAGCAATTCCAAGCCCTTCTTGTGATATTGAGCACTTGGTGGACCCCTAGCTCCTTGGTGGATCTTTTACTCTTGGAGCCTTGCTCATAGACGGCTAGAGGTTGCTTGGAAGCTCTCCAATCGATTGTGAAAGCTCCAAGAAGTTTGTATTACCCTCAATTGTTTAGTGGAAACCCACCATCTATTACTTTGGTGATAGGTGTGAGAGAGGAGTGGATCTAGAGAGATTCCATAGCCTTTGTGGCTAACCTCAACAACGTGGATGTAGGTCAACCTTTGTGGTGAGCTGAACCACGAGATAAATTGTTGTCCCTTGTGCTTATTCCTTTTCATGTTGTTGTTGTTTAATCTCTTTAGGTTTCTTGCTCACTAGATCTATTAGGGTTTGCTTTGTTTCTTGCTATATCTCTAACCCTAAGGTTGCTAGTGTGCTTAGAAACTTTCCTTAAGTACTTGTAACCAATTTTCTACCATTTTGTTGCTCTCTAATCTTGTAATCCACAGCAAATCGACAGAGGAAAGAATTCCCAGAAACTCCAGGAAAATACACCAAAGTGCATTTTCCCGGAGGTTCCAGGGAAAAGCTCGGAGGTTCCGGGGTCTGAGCAGAAGTTGGCAGAAATTGGTAGAGTTTGTTTTGCAGGCCTATTCACCACCCCTCTAGGCCACTTGCATCGATCCTTTCAATTGGTATCAGAGCAGGTTATCCTCGCAAACACCTAACCGTGTGAGGATATGGCAAGTGATGATGACAAGCAAGAAGAAGAGGAGTTTGAAGACCTACCAAGCGAGGTTGAAGGTGATGCCTCGGAAGTGGGCAACACATCAGCCCAAGAGAAGTTCGAGAAGCTCAAGAAGGCTGTGAAGGAAAGCTCCAAGGAAGGTAGCAAGAAAAGCAAGAAAGAGGACAACAAGCAAGAAAAGAAGAAGAAGAAGAAGAGAAACAAGGAGTAAAAGAAAAGAAGAATGAGAACACCTTCACCATCTCCACCACCATCTTCATCATCCTCATCATCATCCTCATCTAGTGGGAATGGAGATGATGATGATGAGTACTATGGCACAAGAATTCCCAAGAGAACAATCAAGCCAAAGATGAAGCACAAAGCAAAGAATGAATATAGAATCGTATCCTTTAACTATGACAACTTCTTGGATACCAAATCCAAGGATGATGTGACTATACCCGTTGGATACCAACCTCATGGACAAGAAAATCCAACATAGAAAGAAGATTGGTGAGTTAGAAGCCAAGTTGAACAACTTGAAGGTCAAAGAGGTTGCTCTCCACTCACACAAGTCAAGCAATCCCTCTACTTCATCCAAGAACTCTACTCCATCCAAGTCTTCCAAGCCAAAATCCAAGAAAGTGGAAGTAGAGAGCTCCACAAGTGAATCAAGTGAAGATGAAGATGAAGGCTCTCATGTTGAGATTGGGGACATGGCCTTATTCATGAAGACATACAAAAGAGGCTTGAAGAAGCAAGTTTACAAGTTTGCCAAGAGGAAGTTCCCTAACAAGAAAAAGAGAACTTGCTCAATTGTGGAAGCACCGAGCACTTTATTGCGGATTGCCCTAAAGAGAAGAAAGAAAACAAGTATGACAAGGGCAAGGGAGGCTACAAGAAAGATCAAAAATCACAACACAAGAGAAGAAACTATGGTGGAGAAGTTCATATTGGTCATGAATGGAATTCCGGTGATGAAAGCTATAGTGAAGAAGAAGGGAGAAGGTTGTAACCGTGGGTATCAAGAAACTTCCCTCCACATCAATGTTGTTCAACAACTTGACCGATGATGAAGAGAGCTCATCCATTCATTGTTTCATGGCCAAGGGTGAGAAGGTAAAAATTGACTCAAAATCCTCTCCTCCACCTAGTGATGAGTCGGAAATGGACTCTAGTGATGAATCTAGTGATGAGGAAGCAAACCAACTTGTTAGTGACATGGATAAACAATCTAGAGATTTTATGGCTAGGTTGATAGTAGAACTAGAGAAGTGCCAAGACACTCATAGATCCAAAAGAAGTGAGCTTGAGGCTTTGCGTTTGGAAGTGAACCAAGCGAAAAGTGTCATAGCTACTCTCAAGGAAGACCTTGCTGCCTCTCAAGCTCAATGTAATTCTGTCAAGTTGAGGAATGAAGAGCTCGAGGAGCAATATAGTCTCAGTAGCACCCCACATCCTTCGGAGGCAAAGGGTGATCCTAGTGCTTCTACTAGCAAGGGCTATGATAAATATTATAACATTGATCTTGAATCTTACGCCACTAATCTTGCTAACATGGAAGCTTTGAAGAAACAAACTGCTAGGTTGAACTCAATCATAGCTAGTGGATGCATGAGTGAAGGGAACAAGAGAGGAAGGTTCACCAAGAAGAAAAGGTTGGAGAAAAGTGAGAAACCAGATTTTGAATATGTTGAAGGGGGCAAGACAAATGGAAGAAAAATTATCAAGGAAAAGGAATGCCTTGAATTCAAGAGCACTGGGTTTCTGTTTTCCCAGACCCCGGAGGTTCCGAGCTCGAAGCCCGGAGGTTTCGGAGTCTGGAAGCCTCGAGCCACACAGACAGGAGAACCCGGAGGTTCCGAGAAAATTCCCGGAGGTTCCGGGGTCTGTAAGGACAGAACCAAGAAGAAAGGCAAGGTTCAGCACCAACATGTGTCCAAGACCTCTAACACTCGTCTGCAGGTCCAGAAACGTCCAATCATGCCTAGGAGGAACTTATCTCTCAACAAAAACAAGGCTCATGCATCAAGTGATATACCCCCTAGCTATGTGTTGAGATGCAACAACCATGGTAAAGTTGTTGCCACGTATGTTGGAAATGAGTCCAACATATATGTGAAAAGATCTCTATGGGTTCCCAAGGTTTTGGTTGCTAACGTGGAAGGCCCCAAGTCAAATTGGGGACCTAAAAGAAAGAACTAAATTGTTTTGTAGGCATACTCCTCCGGTGGATCAAGTTGGGTGCTTGATAGCGGATGTACACATCATATGACCGGAGAAAAGAGTATGTTATCATCCTACCTCCATTTGGAAGGACCAAAAGAAACTATTGCCTACAGAGGGTATACAAAAGGAGAAGTCATCGGTGTTGGTGATATCCCTGTTTATCAAAACTATTCAATTACAAATGTTCTTCATGTTGATCCGTTGGGTTGCAATCTACTATCGGTTTCACAACTAAGTGAGATTGGTTTTGATTGTCACTTCTCAGATAAAGGTGTGTCCATCATAAAAAGGGAGGATTCCTCTATTGTCCTTACGGGTCGCTTGAGGGGGAGGCTTTACCTAGTTGATCTCAACAAAAGTTAGGTTTCACCCAAGACTTTTTTAGTGGCAAAATCTAGCATGGGTTGGTTATGGCATCGCCTACTAGCTCATGTTGGCATGAGGAACTTGGCCAAACTTTTGAAAGATGAACACATCCTTGGACTAACAAACGTACATTTTGAGAAAGATAGGATATGCAAAGCATGCCAAGCCGGAAAGCAAGTAGGAGCACCTCACCCACCAAATAGTAGCCTCACTACATCAAGCCCGTTGGAGCTCATTCACATGGATCTATTTGGACCAGTGGCCTACATAAGCATTGGTGGTAACAAATATGGTTTAGTTATTGTTGATGACTATTCTCGCTTCACGTGGGTGTTCTTTGTGTTTGATAAAAGTGAGGTACAAGGAAAGGTGAAGTCCTTCATAAGAAGAGCACAAAGGGAGTTCGAGCTACCTATCAAGAAAGTAAGAAGTGACAATGGTTCGGAGTTCCGGAACACCAATGTTGAAGAATTTCATGATGAAGAGGGCATCAAGCATGAATTTTTAGCTCCTTATACCCCTCAACAAAATGGGGTGGTTGAGAGAAAGAATCGAACTCTTATAGAGATGGCAAGAACCATGTTGGACGAGTACAAGACTCAAGACATCTTTTGGGCCGAAGCTATCAACACGGCTTGCCATGCTATCAACCGCCTCTACCTTCACAAGTTTCACAAGAAGACTTCCTATGAGCTTATCATCGGTAAAAAGCCTAAACTGCCCTACTTTAGAGTGTTTGGGTGCAAATGTTTCATTCTCAACAAGAGACCGCGAATGTCTAAGTTTGCACCAAAGGTTGACGAAGGTTTTCCTCTTGGCTATGGTCCTAATGAACATGCATATCGAGTCTTCAATCTAACCACCGGAAGGATTGAAGTCGTGGTAGATTTGACCTTTGATGAATCTAGTGGCTCTCAAGTGGAGCAAGTTGATTTAAATGTTGTAGGTAATGAGAAGCCATCTTGTGAAGCAATCAAGCAATTGGCCATAGGTGATGTTAGACCAGTTGAAGTACAAGAAGAAGATGAAGAACAACTTCAAGCTTCAACACCACTCGAAGGGCCAAAGGTCACTGGTTCTGCAGAAGAGCAGACCCCGGAGGTTCCGAGGAATTCCCTGAAGGTTCCGAGGAATTCCCCGGAGGTTTCAGGAAATGCTGCTGGAAGCCAACCTCCGGGAAAAGCTCCAGAGGTTCCGGGGTCTGGAAGTTCAGCACCTTAAGACACTGAGAACCAACAAGAAGATCAGCAAAGGGATGCTCAAGCAAGTTCATCTGAACCTCATGCTGATGAAAATGATGAAGACCAACCTCTACACCAACCTTTTGGACCATCTCACCCCTGTGTACATCAAGTTATACAACGGGATCACCCCGTTGACAACATCCTTGGGAGCATAAGGAGAAGGGTAACAACACGATCTCGTCTTAAGAATTTTTGCGCATTTTACTCATTTGTTTCCTCTCTTGAACCTATCAAGGTAGATCAAGCTCTTGAGGATCCGGATTGGGTGGTGGCCATGCAAGAGGAGTTGAACAACTTTGAAAGAAATTGAGTGTGGGAGTTGGTGGAAAGACCAAAGACGAACATTATTGGCACCAAATGGGTCTTTAGAAACAAGCAAGATGAGTTTGAGGTTGTGATTAGGAACAAAGCAAGATTGGTTGCTCAAGGGTTCACTCAAGTTGAAGGACTAGACTTTGGATAAACTTATGCACCCGTAGCTAGACTTGAAGCAATTCGGTTCTTACTTGCTTTCGCTGCCCATCATGACTTCAAGTTATACCAAATAGATGTCAAGAGTGCATTTCTCAATGGGCCACTCTCCGAAGAAGTTTATGTTGAGTAGCCACCGGGTTTTGAAGATCCCAAGCGTCCTAATCATGTGTACAAACTCCGTAAGGCGCTCTATGGTCTCAAGCAAGCACCAAGAGCATGGTATGAATGCCTTAAGGATTTCTTTCTCAAGCAAGGCTTTGAGATAGGCAAAGCCGATGCTACTCTCTTTACCAGAAAAGTTGATGGTCATCTCTTTGTGTGCCAAATATATGTCGATGACATAATATTTGGTAGTACTAATGAAACTTTTTGTGAAGAGTTTAGTAGGGTGATGACAAAGAGGTTTGAAATGTGCATGATGGGTGAGCTCAAGTTCTTTCTCGGATTTCAAATCAAACAAGCAAAGGAAGGGATGTTCATATGTCAAACCAAGTACACAAGGGATATGCTTAAGAAGTTTGATATGGACAAGGCAAATCCCATCAAGACTCCAATGCATACTAATGAACACTTCGACCTCAATGAAGAAGGGAAATCTGTGGACCAAAAGGTATATCGCTTCATGATCAGCTCTCTTCTTTACTTATGTGCATCTAGGCCGGATATTATGCTTAGTGTGTGCATGTGTGCTAGATTTCAAGCTAACCCGAAAGAGTGCCATCTAATGGTTGTAAACAGAATCTTGAGATATCTGGTGCATACCCCTAACCTTGGCTTGTGGTATCCTAAGGGCTCCACTTTCGATCTACTTGTCTATTCGGATTTCGATTATGTCGGTTTCAAGTTAGATAGTGTCGGGGACAGCCCTGAGGGTCCCCTAAAACAACCGGGGAAACCCTGCTTAAAACCTGCAAAAAACCAAAGCTAAACGCATCTCATTTAAGCGCACAAACGGGGCACGGCCCACGCTGCGGTGGTCCCCGCGGCCCATACTGCAGTGGTCCTGAAGGACCGATACGGCGAACCAGAGAGGGGGGAGTGAATGGGAGCCGATAAAAATTCTTCTCAAAGGAGATGAAAACTCCAACAAGACGAACACGGCTTCCAACACACGTCTCCGACTCACTACCCAAGTTGGCCAAGCCCACGTAGCCACTGGACTGCCACTGGACCTAGGAACCAACACACACGACCTTCCGAGCTCGAGAACGCAGCGGAACAACAAACCCCGAGTCTACAGACCCACACCGGTCAGACCGGTGAGCACCACCGGTCAGACCGGTCCCTGCTGGTGAAACTGAGCAACTTTCACTAAGTGGCTCTACACCGGTCAGACCGGTGAGACACACCGGTCAGACCGATGGCAGCCTGAAAGCCCCCAAGGCACCAAACAAGCCAACCGACCACCAAACGGACCCAAACTCGAAACAGCAGCAACACGGGACAACAACGAACACACCAAGACATTCACCCGAGCAAAAACCCACAAGGGCTCGCACCGGGTCGGACCGGCCAAGAGCACCGGTCGACCGGTGTGCACCGGGGCGACTCGGGATGAACAGCACCCACGGGTCAACTCCCCTAAATCCAAATCTCGATCTCCCGAATCGCTCCACGGACTTGAACAAGACTTTGGGGATATCAAGAACATCTCATGAGGAGTCCATAGCCAAGTTTAATCCCACAAAAACTCGTCCAAAAAGGAGGAATCGAAGAAATCCCGCCGAGAGCACTTCCACCCCAAGAACTCAAGAAACCCCAAAATCGAGCACCTTTACTCGCGGATTTGGGAGGGGAATCACAGCCCAAAGAACCACGAAGGGTTCCCACAAATTTCCCCCATCAAATCCCCAAGAGAAAGGCCCTGAAATCAACCCAAAGAAATCACCGAGAGAGGACTCCGAAAATCACCACCAAGAACAACCGGGCAAAACACATCCAAACCTTGAGGAACCACGCCGAATCATCTATACATGAAACAAAGGTTCGTACAAGGTCTAGCAAGCTGCCCGATCATCCATCCCTCTCTACAAGATCTCTCCGTGAAGCTCTCTTGCTAGTCCTAAGGAAAACATAGAGAAAATAGGTGGAAAATAGGAAAACTAATGAGCTAGGGTTTCAAGAGTTGGCTGCCATCCTCTCACCTCTTGGGTTATATGGAGGCAACCGAATGTCTAAAATGCCCTTCTCTACTAACTAGGGATACAAGCCCCTCAAGGGCGGATTTGGAATTCTTGATGTCTTCACCATCAGACGGATGCCCCGCGACCGCACCCCGCGTAGCCTCGACGCAAGCCATGCGATCCCGATGCGTGTCCTCCGCTTCGAAGATTCCGGACCGCGTCGTCGCACACCGGTCGGACCGGTGCTCCTCACCGCCGACCGGTCCCCACCGGTCCGGACCGGTCGACCGGCTCCGGCGGCCGCTGCAGCCTCCGTCTTCGGTTCTCCGGTCTTGGCTTTGTGGATCAACCAAGGAACCCAGTGGTTTTCTGGTGAACCACCGGAAACCCCGCGAACTCGGTGTAGCCTCCGCCAATCTCCACTCATGACTCGACTCCCACGTAGTCCCGGCTCGACCTTGGTTTTGAGGCTCAACCAAGAAACCGTCCATGACTTCATCTTGCTGTTCATGCCACCATGCGGCCCACACTTGACCCCACTGGCCACCGGGTCCCTCGAACGAAGCCTACTTGTCTTCTCCACACACGGAGGCCTCACCGGCAACGACCTTTCGCGCTTGTTCTTCACCCGCACCAACACGAGTCAAGCCGCAACCCGCACCCGCAATACTTAGCCAAGAATCAGTCCACACAACGTTGTCAATCACTCATCACACAAGGAAGCGACCATCCACCGGTCCTCGAACCACACATGGTCCTCAATCTCCCCCTTGATGAGTGCATTGACAACACCCACACGAAAATAACAAGAGAGAAAAGAAAAGAAAAAGAAACGAACAAAAAGAAACTCCAACAAGCGATCAAAAGCCAAACAAAGGCAAAGAGCAAGATCACTTGAAGGAAACAAGTCTCGGACCCCTTAGGCAAGGGCAACGGCTCGACACATCCGAGACAAAGCAAAGCTCAAGCAAAGAGCGCAAACCACCAAAACAAAGCTCGAACACCACAAAGAGCTCCCCCTGCACACATGCAAGCTCCCCCTGAACCAATGCACCTCCCCCTGGACGAATGCATGCAAGACACCATGTTGACGGATAAAACTCGTATCCACCTACGATCCGCAAGCGTACGGACCTACACCTTTTTCACCACGGGATTCCCAAGGTTCTTGTCAATCCGCGGAGCAAGGGGATTACTAGCTTAACCAAGTACTAATCTAGTTGAATGGAAAACCTTTGAAAGAGAGTATTAATCTAATGGTAAAGACAATCTAACCTAAGTTAATCTAAGTTAAGTTGATCAAACAAATCTAGGGTTAAACTAGATGGTAAAGGGGTGAACACAAGAGAGTGATTAAGAAAGATAAGCGTTCCCTCCCTAGGATCTAGGATAACATGGTATGCATCTACTACACGAAAACGGTAAACCAATCTACCGGGGGTTGTGACCACGGTTTCGCCCTTTCCCTCCTCTCGTACTGTCACTACGCGAAGGTATTCGTGACTAGACCTATGATGGACACGGTATGTTGATGGAATCTATGTGAGTAGCGGATATCATACGCCCGAAAAACATGGTAGCTAACCTTAATCATCAAAGCATCATCAACATGAAAATAATAGATTGAAACCACAAATCGAGTAGCGATCACATAGCATGTATCCGTCTAATCCTAGGGATGAACGGAGACATTACCCCATCATCTTACACGGATTGAAGCACATAGGGGTGATGGAGACTCCGGAGAACGTCGTCGATGAAGATGGCGGCGATGGAGCTTGGGAACACCCCTAGGCCAGCGGCTTGGAGTCCTCCTCTTGCTTCCTTCTCTCCGCCGGCGTTGATCCTTGCGACGAGCTCATCTAACTCTCTCCCTCATCTTGCGGTGGTGGTTTTCTGGTGATTGGCATCGGTAGGATGATTTGTTCGATGTGTCGGTCGACGGCGGCGGAGGGAATAAATAGATGAACACCTAGGGCAAAGGGGGGACCGAACCGACCCCGGAGTGGGCTGGGCCGGTCGGCCCAGGCCGGCCGGCCCAGGCCCACTTCGGCCCGGTTCGGCCCCGGTTTTCTCCCCGGTTGCTTCTCGCGTGATCCCTTATTCGTGTGCACTTGCATGTGGGCCTTTGACGTCGTTTCCTTCACGGTTAAGGCTTGAATCCTTGCTATGCAAGCTTCGCTGTTTTCTGGTTGAGTCCCTGAAGATTTGCACGTTGACGCTTCGGTCCTCGGGTCATTTGGAGTCATGTTCATCGCGTGTCTTGACTCTTGTCGGGCTTCATGATCTTCTTTCAAAGTGCTTGGTGAACTTATCCCGAAAGTCTCCTCATTAGCGTAGATTTCCTGCGTAAACAACAAACTCCAAAATCGACATGCAAGTGTGAACTTGTTACATCATTAGTATGCCTAGTGGCGGGTTAGTTGCAAATCATAATCGAAACCAATGTATAACAAGTACTCTAGGTTGACGGAAATTCACCGTCAACATCTCCCCCATGCTTAAACCTTGCTCGTCCTCGAGTAAGTAATCCTTGCTAGAAAGGGAAATCAATGTTGCCTTCCAACGTTGTCCCTGCACTTAGTCATTCATGACGAGACAAATTGCCCTCTCTTCAATTTATTTTTAAAGTTCAAGTTGTGACCGGCTTCTTTTTCATTATGGAAGATTGACTAACAATAAAGAACAAGCCACATTTAATAAACATGATGCTCTCAAACTTAAGTGAACTTCAAACCATTACCTTGTCACATGGAAGATTTTCAAAAAGATGCATATCCAACATAAGTGAAAATCTCTTGCAAGAGCTCATGGAACACTCATCTCATCAAGTCACTCAAGCCTATACTAGATTATTTTCAACCTACTCTACTCATATGTGATAGTGGAAGGCTTATGTGGAGCTTGGAAGGTTAAAAACAATCCTAGCAAAACATATATCCGAAATATTGTCAAATTAAGAGAGAGATCTATTGGAATTACCGAGACTCGTCAAAAAGGCCATGGAAAATAAATGTTGGAAAGAGAGAGGGATGAAACACACACATTTAGATAAGTGGACATGTGCAAGTGGCAAATGGATGATCCCGAGGCACGAGTGAAGTCCTCGTTATCGGATTGCACATGGTTGGAAGATTTGAGTATGGATTTATCATCAAGGCACTTGAGAACTTATGAAGCAAAAAGAACCGAGGAGCATCTTTATTTTTTCCTTATTTTATTTCCTTCTCATTTCTCTCTATTTCTTTTTTCACTTTATTCTTCCTATTTTTCTTACTTTTCTTTTCTTCTTATCATATTTTTTTTCATTTTTCATTTTTTTCTTTTTTTCTTTTGCTCCTCAAAACTTTTTGCAATATAATACTTACATAGCATTTGTGTCAGAGAATGACTTCTCCCCCATGCTTGAACGATGCTCGTCCTCGAGCATAAAAGAGAGGGGAAATGACTGCTAAAGTAAGTATAAATTCCATAATCTTGCGGAATATTTGAATCTCCATCGAGAATTTTACTCCATACTCAAATTGGGTTGTGGACAAGGAGGTGATCACAAAAAGATGTTTTTGGTTTAGGGTGGATGCCCGCGAAGTTTGTGGAATTTTCGATGTGAAAACCCACAATGCATGGACAAAAAGGCTAGCATGAAAAAGTTACACAAAGGAATGACCAGCTTCTTAGTCTCGAACCATAGAAATCAATCCTAATCCAACTCATCAAAACATATGTTTGCAATCTACGGGTTTTGTTATCATAAAAGATATATGTATATGGCTTTGGTAGGTAGAACTTTGCAAGAGCATCAACAATATGTAGATAGCATAAAAGTTAAGTTTTCATAAAAACAACAAGTTATCCGGCTATCCATAAACTTAAATCAAAGAGCAAAGATATATATGTGGGTCTAGAGCATAGTCATTTCACCTCCACAAATAAAAGAGCCAGTATTTAAATTAATTTCAGATCATATTATAGAGAGCAATTAGCCAAGACATGTATAACTTCATGTAGGTAAAACAAAGCGGCAACTTTCATCATCTTTCCGTAAGCATAGGCAATATAGAACATCGAGGTGAACACATGGTCATGCTTATCTATTGAAAGTAAAAAGAAACCTAGGTTGTCCTCCTAGTAGCCATGTTATTGTTTGAAGAGAAAAACAAAAGGTTGCACCTAGTTGAGGTTGAAGGCATACTTACAAGCATTTGTGTTTGGAAAAGAGAAGGTCCATGGAGATGTTACCATCCTTTGTAATTCTTCGTTGCCTTCTTCCGATATCTCCATGTATCGATGTGGCTTTTGCTTTTGTCTTGATTCTGAATTTGATCTTGTATGCTTAATGGAGTCATTGGTCACCCTTCTCTTCAATGTTGTCATCACCATCTTCTCTTTCTTGTTCTCATCATCTCTTTGCTGTCTCTTTTTCATGGATTTCCCCCTCTGTCCAGAACAGAACATATATCGAAATACAGCTCTATTGAAAAGTTTATGAAATTACCTTTCCAACGTGTGGTCATTCATCGAAAACGGAGTTCAAACAAGGGAGCTATGTCCGTTTTAGTTCAGCGCTGTGTGCTGTCCAAAACTGATTTCAGGACGTGTTGCACTCGGTGATTCGGGCATAACCGCTTGTAGGAACCTCTGATTGTCTTGATTCTTGATTTGTTGGAGTCGTAACTTCATGGGGCTTCTAAATATCCAAAAATACCCAGTGTTTTCCCTTCGAGACCATGCAGAATTTTGATGAGATCGATAGCTTTTTGCATTGATCCGGTGATGTTAACTTCCGTGTTGAAGATTCAGGGTCTCCCCCATGCTTAGCATTTTGCTAGTCATGGAAGAAGAAGACAAAGCACTTCTTAGCCATCCTTCAATTTCCTTGTAGTGAGAGTCTTTATCTTGCCTGTAAGACGTTTTAAACGCACATTCTACCCCCAAGGTGACGGTTGGGAGTAGATAGAATTGCCAACAATCCAACAATGTCTCCTAAGATTCTTAACTTGTGGCATAATTAGTCTAATGAGGAATAAAAACCTAATGAGTGTACGTGGTGCAAGGTGTGTATGCACATGATAGGAAAGCATATAAATAAGACAATGTTTTCACCTAGTTCTAAACACCATGTTTACAACTAGGTTGCTGAATTTCTCCATAGCCATAAAGGTTTATATATCTAGGGTTAAAACACCATGTCTATCCCTAAATCAATAACTCTTATAGCACAAGAAAAATTAAGCGCATTGCAAAGCTTATAAACTAACCAAAGCAACATGAAAACATATGAAAAGCCAGCTAGGTTTATCGAACTTAACGATGATGGTCCACAATCATGTTTAAACACCACGTTTACACAAGATCACAAAAGGAAAATACTCATAATGCCTTATGAAGTATTAACATGGAAAATTAAGCATACATCATTAAGTATATAAAACAACCAAGCCAACTATGTGCAAAACATGTATACACAAAGAAACATCACGAGGACAACAAAATGCAATGCATGCAAATAAATAAATATGAGCATGAACATGATGGTGGTTCTAAAAAGGAAATCTAAACTTAGATTAATAACCACAAGTTGATCATCATAAGATAGTGCCATTCTTTATTTAAGAAAGTAGTAAAAATATAAAGAAACGGGTTGCCTCCCGAAAAGCGCTTCATTTAAAGTCATAGAGCCGGACTTTCTCACATACCTTCTTTTCGTTGCATAGCCATGGCCCTTCATGCAAGAAGAAAAGGTACCAATGCAGCTTTAATTTACTTCCCATGTTGTGCTTGATCACTTATAGAAGACTTGCCCAAAGCATCCTTTTGTTTCATCGTTATCTCCTTCTTTATCATCCTTCGGTGCTACCTCCACTCCATGAATTTTTTTTAATGTCCAGAACAGAAAGTATACTCAAGCTCTACTCCATTGCACAGTGCACAAAATTTCCTTTCGAACGAGTCTTTATTTGCTCAAATCGGACTCCGGACAAGAGAGTTACGTCCGTTTTACTTCGCCGATGAAATCAGTCCTGAAATTTCAGAACGCGCAACGCTCAATGTTTCCTCCATAACTCCTTGCACGGGTCTTCAAAATTGTTGGTTCTTGATGCGTTGGAATGGTAATTTGATGGATCTTCTGAATATCTCATTTTCTTCATTTGTACACCTCTGAATAAGCTCTCAAATTGATGAAGACAGCAGCATCCATCGCGGGATTCGGAGAGGTTGATGATTTATCTTGCAACTCTATTAGGCATGACTTCTTTTTTTTCATTATTCAAGCCTTGTCTACATGGTTAGTGAAAATCGGGTCCTTCCCGACATATGATTCTTTAAGGTCATTAGCTTGACCAAGCGCAAAGCATGATCGAGATTTACAAAACTTATTGTAAACATACGCGTCCATAATTAACACCACATGTGAATTGTAGCAACAAGTCAAGGTGTAAATAATAGAAGCATATGTTTCATGCATAGCAATTAGCTCATCATTAGGCAAAGGTTCTTTAGGTGTGAGATTAATTGGATCAAAAATAAATGTTTCCTCTTTTTCATTCTCAAGAAAATCTAGCCTATCAACATGATCACTATTGAAACAAGGCATAGACATTAAACTAACATTCATACTATTGGTTAAGCATGAGTATTTGAATTTATCATCATCAATACCAATAATATCTTGAGATTTCAGCGCGTACCTTGGCCTTAGATATTTTTCAACAAGAGTGATATTTGGTTCATCAAGCGGTGTTGAAGGCGAATCTATCTCAACAAGTGTAGTTGCCTCTTCATCACCATCTTGCAATTTCTTCAACTCATCATGTGGAACATGTAATCCTTCAACTATGTACGCATTCATCTCTTCTTTGAAGTCTTCTTTATCAACCAGATCTTCATCTTCAAAGACTTCTATGTTGCTTTCTTTATCTTCCATGTACCACATGTCGTCAAGATCGCTCATTGTTGATTCACTCTTTCCTTCATCCTTGAGTACTTCCATGTCTTGATTTGCTAGTGTGTAGGCTTCAATAGCACACAAGCTATCATCTAGCTTGATGTGACACCCTAAAATTCCATCACTGAAATCACTTAGCAACTTAAAATGTCTTAGGGATTTAAGGAGATTAAAAATGCAAAATAAAATTGAGCTCTAAAATTATTAAAGATAATATAATAAAGATAGAAACAACAAGTGTATGTGCATCATCATTTGGCTTGCATGGTTTTGGTTGCTTGAGTAGTCTCTAAAAAGCCTATAAAATATTTGAGAAAAGTTTGCAAAAAGTTTGATTTGGTTTTGAATTGAAAATGAATTTGAAAATGAGGTTTGAAAAAGAAAAGAAAAAAAACAAAACCCCGCACCCTTACCCTTTCGGCCCAGCCGGCCCAACCCACCATTCCCCGCCGGCCCACCATTTCCCCCTTTCTCTTTTCTTTTGCAGCGGCGCCGACAGGTGGGCCCCACCTGTCAGCCTCCATCCCTCCCCTTCCTTTTCTTCTTCCTCGCGCCCGCGCCGGCCGCCGCCGCATGCCGCTGATTCCGCCACGCCCCGCCCTCTCCCCTTCCTTTCCCTGCACTGCGAGCATGCCAATTAAGGCAATTACTCTTCCCCTAAACCCCACGGCCGTTTCCCTTTCTAACTTTAAGCCCGGACGGCCCGCCGGCCATCAATGGCAACCCGCCGCCGCCCCGGCCCCTAGCCGCTTCATCTCCCATCCTCGTGCCCTATATAAGCTCGCACACGCGCTCCTTGGCTTCCCTTTCGCCTCGCGCACACACACGCGCCTGAACCGAGCCCGATTTCTCCAGCGCCGCCGCTTTGCTTTCCGCCACCGCCGTCGTCTCGTCGCCGCCGGTGAAGGGCTTGGTCTCCCACCCGTTTCTGTTGATCAATAGGTTCGCAGGGGGACTTGACATGCTCGTGCGCCCGCAGGGTTCGCGCCCCCGACGCCCGTGGCGCCCGCGCCCCGTGCTCGCCGGAGCGCCGCCCGAGCCGCCGTCGTCACCAAGCCGTCCCGCCGCCGCCTCTTTTCCACCCTTCGGCCCGTCTTCATCGCCTACGCGTGGTAAGCAAACCCCCCCCGCCCACCTCCCCCTCCTATCGCGCCCCGGCGCCCCCCCCGCGAGCTCACCGGAGTGACCGCGCCGCCCCCTTACGGTGCCGGCCGCCGGGAGGCCCAATCGTGCCCGTAGAGCCCCGCTATCAAGTGCGCAAGCGTCTCCGCATCGTTTTGCCCTAGCACGTGGTCGAAGAAACGGCCGGGAACGCCGTCCGCAGCTCACGCCGGCGAGCTCCCGCCGCGCGCGCGCCGCCCTCCCCGGCGTCGCCGCCGCCGCCCGCCGCATGTATTTGATCGGGGCCGTTAGATCGCGAGCAAACGGGCCGGGATCGCGTACCCTTTCGTTTAAAGGGGGATGGTCCACGGTGGACCCATGGACCGCGCCCACGGCCGGTCCACGGTGCGCCGTGCGCCATCCACCGTTGGATCCGAGATCCACGGTGCGGAGTGGCAGATTTGATTAAGAGTCCCCGGATTTGCAAATATTAGCAACCCGGTCCTTCCACCTTTGAAAATAATCACGGATAGGTCCCGATTTTTGCAAACTAGCCCCTATCTACCCCCGTTTAATTCTGTTTTAAGCCCTTTTCACTACTTTTTGCATATAAACCCTCTGAATTGATTTATAAAAATGTTTTAGCCCCTGAATTTGTTCATAAACAACCCCCGTAGACATAGTTTTCTTGCAAATAGGCCCCCGAAAACTCGTTTTAACCATATCTTTCTCATTTTAACTCCGTTTTTAGCGTTCTATATACCGAAATGATCGTCTCGACGAGTAGAATCTTTTAAACAGTAAATTTACCAGTTTTATTACTGTTTGGTGTACTGTTTTGTTTATTGATTGTTATCCATGTTTGACTCGTAGATATCGTGCCTCGTTTCGTCCGAGCTCCCCGTCGGAAGTGATCCGAAGAACTCGTCTTTGAAGAGGAATTCACCCAGCTTGTAGAGGAAGGCAAGTGGATTTCCCCCTCTGCATAATCTTTTTGAACCTATGACACCGCATGCTAAACAATGTTTACTATTCCCGTTGTTATGCATAAACCCGATGGGCAAACACCTAGCTAAGGACTTGACTAGATGCTTTACCACTTTACCTTGATCAACCCCGTTTAAACAAATGTTTGGGGTAGATAAATGCTTAGCTTGCTCAACATAAGTTTGGTTATGCTTTGTTTATGTTATACATCTCGGCTTTGGTTATGTATATGCTTGTGCTTAAACAAGATAACTTGATATAATCGGAACATGGAGAACCACCCAAGATAACAAGACAACCACAGTCCACATGGCTCGGCTTAGCCAATTAATTAGGAGAGTGGGGTAGCTGATAGCTCTTTTCCGAGAGGGGCACAGGGGGCCGGAGTTGAAGGGGTATAGCCCGGTCCTTTTGGGGTAGCAACCTTGGCTAAGGTGTTGACCACTAGGGAGGGTTATGGCTCGCTCCGCCGCCGTAATCGTTGCGGGCCGTTGGTTTCTCTTCTTTCCTTTGTAAAGGCTTCGTAGTGGACCCCTAGCCACTCACCTTGGAAGTGTTTAAGGGTCTAGCTAACCCGGGCAAGATGGGGAACACGAACTGTGGGTAAAGTGTACAACCTCTGCAGAGTGTAAAACTGATCGATCAGCCGTGCTCACGGTTACGAGCGGCTTGGACCCTCACATGAGTAATAAACTTGAAGATTAATGTAAATCGTGGGTTGGAGGTTTGGTTTGAGGTTTCTTTTAAAGGTTAAGTGGGTTGGTATACACTTACATCTAGTAACTAGGTGCTTGCTAATAAAACTTGACCAATTTATAAAATGCTTACCGCTGTGAACCATAGCCTATCCTTGATAGCCTTGCATTTTCCCCCACTTGCCGAGCTCCAACCATAAGTGTGCTCACCCTTGCTTACCGCCGTTCGCAGGAGAACGTCGGAGGCGAGGACGAGTACCGGAGTGACTTCGAGGAGTTCTAGGCATGCGGATCCCCCGCTCATCATGCCCGTGGATGTCAGCGATGGAGTTGCTCATCGTCGTTTAGTTATCGTTTTGTTTGGACCTTCGAGTCCACCCTCATGGATGTAATAAAGGATGTTATACTGGTTTAAACTCTTGTACGTTTTATTACAGCAATGGTATTACTCTCATTTTTGTCTATCATGTGTGTGTAAATGATCCTGGCGCACATATGAGATGCATTCGGTTTTGCTCGTAAAACCGGGTGTGACAAAGTGGTACCAGAGCCGTGATGACTGTAGGACGCAGCCTTAGTTAGAAATGGACGAAATTAAGGATTCATGTTCTAGAAAGCCACATCATGCTTCAAATCATCTTATTTACGCACTAAAAATCTAATTTAACTTTGTTTATCATTTTAAACTATCATTTTGATTTATTCCCGCACTCGAGATCGTTTTGCTTTGACAGATGGCCAGGACTTACATGACCCCTCGCAAGAGCACTGGTGGACGCTTTCCTACTGGACAGCTGGCTCCTCGCCACCGCCTTGAGGATGTTGAGGAGGAACAGGAGGAGTTCCAGCAGGAGGTTGAGGTTGAGGAAGACCCAGAAGAGGTCCAGCCAGAAGAAGAAGAAGAGGATCCTGAAGAAGTTGAGATGGAGGAGGAGGAGCCAGAAGAGCCATTGGAACGCCCACGGTCGTACGATGGCACAAGTGCTTGAGGCGCACGCAGACGGTGACATTGTGATTCCACCGCGCCCCCGCAGATCAATGAGGAAGCACCCCCCCGCACCTCGCCGATCCCGTGCCGAAGGTGATCCGGAAGACTCCGATGATGACAAGGTGGGTGAGGATGATGGTAACCATGCCGCCGGCAACCCGCAGGAAGATGAAGATCCCCGCTACCATGGAGCCGAATACCATAAGCACTCTACCGAAGCCGAGAATGGGCTGTTCGCATTCTCCCGTGGGATGTTCCGAGGTATCCGGGGTATACCATAAGGCCTCTCTATGTGACCAAGCATTTCAGTGAGCCTGGAATGAGAGATTACTACACTTGCAAGGTCTACATCAGGAAGCCTCTGAATGATACTGAAGGATGGAGGTATCGCTCATCCCACCATAGCACGGCTCGGTTCTCTACGGATGATGCCGCAGGTGAATGATGCAGCAAGGAGGGCGCTCCGGTCGGTCCGCCATGCTAATCGGGTGCGCTTGTTCCAATCGGAGTACCGCCATGTGCCTCGACGTGCAAGTGGCACGAAGTGGACCGTAGTGCCAGCGAGAGGTGATGACCGCATCGATGTCTTGGCAAGGGTGACCGCTGCTCGAATGCTGATCCGGAGAGAGCAACTTTGGAGATAAACAAGTATCATGAGGAGCCGCAGTCGCTCGAGCAAGGATAGCGCGTCTTGAAGCACAACTTGCGGTGACGGCGACCGCCCTCGGAAGTCATGCCATACCGGACTACAGCCTTCCCCTCCGCGCAAAAGGCTTCGTTACGGCACCGATGAAGCTACTACTCGTCTTGGCTAGGATCCTAGGATGCTCGCCCTTATCATTTACCTTTTCGATAGACCGTTCTCGCGTGAACGTATTTGCTTGTAATAATGAATGCTGTTTGCAAACATGCTTGAGTTGGATCTTTGCTTGATTGTAATTGTATGGTGGAGTGATGGCCACTATGCAATCTGAAATTTTAAGTTAATTAAAGTTTGGTTTGGGTTTTATCGGTTGTCATTGCTTAATCTCTCATGCAAGTATGTTTGGATCAAATCTGTTTTCGCAGTCATATGACATGTCAGTAATGTTTTGCTTATAACTCAAGCTACAGAAATCCAAATGACATGAAACCAGTTGGGTTAGTTCACAAATTTAGAGGATGAATTTCTGTCAAAAATTCAATGGTATACCATACATATTCTGGGAGTTATGCACAAAGTAATGAACATGACAGAATCTGTAAATCTCTGCTGATATAGCTGTACTGTTTGAATTATATCTCGAGTTATACATATCCAAATGAGGTGATTCCAGTTGGGATGGTTCCATAATTTTATACACTATAATCTGGTAAAAATTCGTGGTCATTGGATGTTTACACAGAAAGTTATGCATAATTCTTTGAGGTCAACAGAATCTGTCTTAACTGAAGTACATGCTGTCATTTTACTTTGAGTTATTCTCTTATGCAATGATTCAAGTACAATTATCTGAGATATGATTTTTTCTAACGGTCAGATGGTAAACACCAGGTCCGGAGGAGGTCAAGACGTGCCACCTGTGATCCGGGCACATATTGCCAATCAGCAAAATCCAGCACCACCTCCACCGATCAACCAAGCAATGGACCCGAACATGCAGCAATTCCTGGCAGCGCAGATGCAACTGATTCAAAACCTTACCAACACCGTGCAGCAGATGCAAGCTCAATAGAACCAGCCACCACCACCAATGCCACCACCACCCCCGCCACCAAGGGATAGGCACAAGGAGTTCATGAGCCACCATCCCCCTACATTTTCTCACTCAGCTGATCCACTAGATGCGGATGACTGGCTGAAAACTATCACTAAGAAGCTGGAGATCGTGCAGTGCACTGACAGGGAGATGGTTCTGTATGCTGCTGGAAGACTTGTGGGGCAGGCCGCAGATTGGTGGGATGCGTACTCTCAAGCTCATCCCAACAGGCAGAACATCACTTGGCAGGAATTCTGTGACAACTTCCGCACTTATCACATTCCTTCAGGGGTTCTCAAGCTCAAGCAGAGGGAGTTCTTGTCACTAAGGCAAGGCAATATGTCGTGATCGAGTATCCGGACAAGTTCACTCACTTGTCACGCTATGCACCTGATGAAGTCAACACCGATCCAAAGAGGCAAGAAAGGTTCTCGGATGGCTTGATTAGTCCTCTCGAACTATCTACCGCAGTCACATCTTCCCGGACTTTCGTACGCCGGTAAACAAAGCTATTGGGCCGGAAAGCAAGAGGAAGGAGATGGGTGAACATAAACGCAAGTTTCGGTCTCGGGGGCGTCTAGCGAGAACACCCGTCCCCGTTACGCGTCTCGGCGAGCCGACTCCATATCGTCCCGGTGGACAAGCCGGAAGGTACCCACGGAACATGCGGCTCCGGCGCTCGTTTCAGCCACGGCGCTTCAATCCTCGGACCCCCGGGACTCCTACCCCTACGGCCCCGAGTCGTCCTAGCAACAACTCGGGGCACCCGTCGGAAACACCAACCCCCGTTCGGCCCGGTGGATGCTTCAAGTGCGGGGAGGCGGGGCATTATGCTAACAACTCGTCCTAAGAGGGTGATGCGGACTCCACGAGAGGGACATTGGGAACAGGATCGGCGGTCATCTTCGCGAGCTCGTACTCCACGGACACCCGGCAAGAGAGGGCCAGCAGAGTCATGTGCGTGGCCGAGTCAATCATGTATCGGTGGAGCAAGCTCGAATGATGCCGGCGTGGTATTGGGTACGTTTTTCGTCAACTCGTACTTGCTACCGTATTATTTGATTCAGGAGCATCACATTCATTTATAACCGATCAATTTGTGGCAAAATATAACTTACCTATGAGTACAATGAAGAATTCACTCGATAGTAGCACTCCCGGGGAGAAATGAAAACTGGTCACATATGCCCACAAGTAAAGATAAATATCATGGGAGTAGACTTTCTTGCTAATCTGGTAGTTCTAAAATCATGGGGAATAGATGTCATTCTTGGTATGGATTGGTTAAGGAGTTGTGATGGAGTTATTCAGTGTCGGAAGAGGTCGCATCGTTAACCGGTCCTCAAGGGGAAAGAGTAGAGTATGTGAGTGCACCCTCATCCGTTAAAGGAGTTATGAACTCGTTGAAGGCAAGGCCTTGGAGGATATAAGGGTAGTGAATGAATTCCCCGATGTATTTCCGGAGGATTTGCCGTGTATGCCACCCGATCGTGACATTGAATTTAGTATTGAACTTATACCTGGTACTGCTCCCATATCTAAAAGACCATATAGAATGGATGTTAAAGATCTAGCTGAATTAAAGAAACAAATTGAAGAATTGCTTAGTAAAGGGTTTATCCGTCCTAGTTCATCACCATGGGGAGCCCCCACACTCTTCGTTGATAAGAAGGATGGTTCTAGGAGGTTGTGTATAGACTATCGATCACTTAATGAGGTTACTATCAAGAATAAGTACCCTTTACCTCGGATTGAGGATTTGTTTGATCAAATGAGAGGAGCTAAGGCTTTCTCTAAGATAGATCTTAGATCAGGCTATCACCAGTTAAAAATCCGTGTGGAGGATATACCAAAGACAGCATTCACATCTAGATATGGGTTATATGAGTTCACTGTGATGTCCTTTGGCCTGACCAATGCACCAGCATACTTTATGTATTTGATGAACAAGGTATTCATGGAGTATCTGGATAAGTTTGTTGTGGTATTCATTGATGATATATTGGTATTCTCTCGGAGTGAGGAAGAACATGAGGAACATCTGAGGCTTGTGTTACAGAAGCTACGGGAACATCAGCTGTATGCCAAGTTCAGCAAGTGTGCTTTCTGGTTGAAGGAGGTCTCTTTTCTCGGACACATCATCACAGATGGAGGCATAGCAGTCGATCCAAGCAAGGTTCGGGATGTATTGAACTGGAATCCGCCTAAGAATGTGCCGGAGATCAGAAGTTTCCTTGGTCTTGCAGGATACTATCGGAGGTTCATTGAAGGGTTTTCTAAGATAGTGAAGCCACTTACCACTCTGCTCGAGAAAGGAAGAGAATTCAAATGGGATGAGAAGTGTCAGGCTAGTTTTGAGGAATTGAAGAAGAGGCTGACCACAGCACCTGTGTTGATCATGCCAGACATACACAAAGGGTTCGATGTGTACTGTGATGCCTCTCGGCAAGGTTTGGGATGTGTGTTAATGCAAGAAGGAAAGGTAGTCGCCTATGCTTCAAGACAGTTGAGGAAACATGAGCAGAACTATCCTACTCATGATCTTGAGTTGGCTGCGGTTGTTCACGCTTTGAAGATCTGGAGACATTATATGATTGGGAACAAGTGTAAGATCTTTACTGACCATAAGAGTCTGAAATATATCTTTACTCAGAAGGATCTGAATTTGAGGCAAAGAAGATGGTTAGAGTTGATCAAAGATTATGATTTGGATATCCAATATCATCCCGGAAAAGCAAATGTAGTGGCAGATGCTTTGAGTCGGAAGGGACAGACTAATATGCTATTGGGACACCTGTTACCTCAAGAACTATGTTGGGAGATGGCACAGCTTAACTTGGGAATGGTTGCTTCGAGTGAGACTTTGACATTAGAGATTGAATCGACACTTGAGCAGGATATCAGGAAGGGACAGTTGACTGATGCCAAGATTGCAGAATACAGGAAGTTGATTAAGTTAGGCAAAGTTCCGAATTCGCAGAAGATGAGCAAGGAACAGTGTGGTTTAAGAACAGAATCTATGTACCTGAGATCAAGGAATTGAGGGAAACTATTTTGAAAGAAGCACATGATTCAGCTTACTCTATACACCCTGGTAGTACCAAGATGTATCAGGACTTGAAGCAGAGATACTGGTGGTATGGGATGAAGAAAGACGTGGCAGCTCATGTAGCTTTGTGCGATGTGTGCCAAAGAGTGAAGGCGGAGTATCAAAGACCAGCAGGATTGCTACAACCTCTGAAGGTACCTGAGTGGAAATGGGAGGAAATCGGTATGGATTTCATAGTGGGGTTACCTCGTACTCGTGACGGGTATGATTCTATTTGGGTTATTGTGGATAGACTAACCAAGGTAGCGCACTTCATTCCGAGAAAGACGACCTATACAGGAGTGAAGCTAGCCGAGTTGTATAATTCAAGAATAGTGTGTTTGCACGGAGTACCGAAGAAGATAGTGTCGGATCGAGGCACACGGTTCACCTCACGGTTTTGGCGTAGTTGCATGAATCGATGGATACAAAGTTGAACTTCAGCCGCCGTATCATCCTCGGACGGATGGGCGGACAGAGAGAACAAATCGGATACTCGAGGATATGTTGAGAGCTTGTGCGTTAAAGAACATGGCGGTTGGGATAAGAGTTTGCCTTATGCAGAGTTTGCTTATAACAACAACTATCGATCCAAAGCATCAAGATGGCACCTTTTGAAGCTCGTATGGAAGGAAGTGTAGAACACCGTTGTTTTGGAATCGGACGGCGAAAGGCGCTTCTTTGGGCCGACAAAGCATACGAGAAGCGGAAAAGCAAGTTGAAATCATAAGGGAGAATCTTAAGGCAAAGACACGGTCAAGACGAAGAGTTATGCTGATCCTAGACGAAGAGAGGTGATCTTGGAAGTCGGTGATTATGCATACCTCAGAGTGTCACCGATTCGGGGTTTACGGAGGTTTAATGTCAGAGGAAAATTATCACCTCGATTTATTGGACCTTTCAAGGTTTTGGAACGGAAAGGAGAAGTAGCATACCAGTTAGAATTGCCAGCACAGTTGTCAGGAGTTCATGACGTGTTTCATGTGTCACAGTTAAAGAAGTGCACAAGTGAGGTCAGGATAGAACCGGTGTAGTTAGAGGATATTCAAATGGAGAATGACCTGACATACAAAGAATACCCTGTTAAGATCTTGGATGTGTCAGAAAGAGTTACCGGAGTAAGATTATCGAATGTGCAAAGTGCGGGAGTCATCACACCGAGGAAGAGGCAACTTGGGAAAGAGAGGATGAACTCAAGGAAGACTTCCCTCAGCTGTTCTCTAAATCTTCTGAATCTCGGGACGAGATTCTCTTTAAGGGGGTAGGATTTGTGACACCCTAAAATTCCATCACTGAAATCACTTAGCAACTTAAAATGTCTTAGGGATTTAAGGAGATTAAAAATGCAAAATAAAATTGAGCTCTAAAATTATTAAAGATAATATAATAAAGATAGAAACAACAAGTGTATGTGCATCATCATTTGGCTTGCATGGTTTTGGTTGCTTGAGTAGTCTCTAAAAAGCCTATAAAATATTTGAGAAAAGTTTGCAAAAAGTTTGATTTGGTTTTGAATTGAAAATGAATTTGAAAATGAGGTTTGAAAAAGAAAAGAAAAAAAAACAAAACCCCGCACCCTTACCCTTTCGGCCACCCGCCCAACCCACCATTCCCCGCCGGCCCACCATTTCCCCCTTTCTCTTTTCTTTTGCGGCGGCGCGCCGACGGGGCCCCACCCGTCGCCTCCATCCCTCCCCCTTCCTTTTCTTCTTCCTCGCGCCCGCGCCGCCGCCGCCGCATGCCGCCGATTCCGCCACGCCCCGCCCTCTCCCCCTTCCTTTCCCCCGCACCGCGAGCATGCCAATTAAGGCAATTACTCTTCCCCTAAACCCCACGGCCGTTTCCCTTTCTAACTTTAAGCCGGACGGCCCGCCGGCCATCAATGGCAACCCGCCGCCGCCCCCGCCCCTAGCCGCTTCATCTCCCATCCTCGTGCCCTATATAAGCTCGCACACGCGCTCCTTGGCTTCCCCTTTCGCCTCTCGTTGCACACACACGCGCCCGAACCGAGCCCACTTTCTCCCGGCCGCCGCCGCTTTGCTTTCCGCCGCCGCCGTCGTCTCGTCGCCGCCGGTGAAGGGCTTGGTCTCCCACCCGTTTCTCGTTGATCAATAGGTTCGCGAGGGGACTTGACATGCTCGTGCGCCCGCAGTTCGCGCCCCCGACGCCCGTGGCGCCCGCGCCCGTGCTCGCCGGAGCGCCGCCCGAGCCGCCGTCGTCACCAAGCCGTCCCGCTGCCGCCTCTTTTCCACCCTTCGGCCCGTCTTCATCGCCTACGCGTGGTAAGCAAACCCCCCCCGCCCACCCCCCCTCCTATCGCGCCCGGCGCCCCCCCCCCGCGAGCTCACCGGAGTGACCGCGCCGCCCCCTTACGGTGCTGGCCGCCGGTGAGGCCCAATCGTGCCTGTAGAGCCTGCTATCAAGTGCGCAAGCATCTCCGCATCGTTTTGCCCTAGCACGTGGTCGAAGAAACGGCCGGGAACGCCGTCCAGAGCTCACGCCGGCGAGCTCCCGCCGCGCGCCGCCGCCCTCCCGGCGTCGCCGCCGCCGCCCGCCGCATGTATTTGATCAGGGCCGTTAGATCGCGAGCAAACGGCTGGGGATCGCGTACCCTTTCGTTTAAAGGGGGATGGTCCACGGTGGACCCATGGACCGCGCCCACGGCCGGGTCCACGGTGCGCCCGTGCGCCATCCACCGTTGGATCCGAGATCCACGGTGCGGAGTGGCAGATTTGATTAAGAGTCCCTGGATTTGCAAATATTAGCAACCCGGTCCTTCCACCTTTGAAAATAATCACAGATAGGTCCTGATTTTTGCAAACTAGCCCCTATCTACCCCCGTTTAATTCCGTTTTAAGCCCTTTTCACTACTTTTTGCATATAAACCCTCTGAATTGATTTATAAAAATGTTTTAGCCCCTGAATTTGTTCATAAACAACCCCGTAGACATAGTTTTCTTGCAAATAGGCCCCCGAAAACTCGTTTTAACCATATCTTTCTCATTTTAACTCCGTTTTTAGCGTTCTATATACCGAAATGATCGTCTCGACGAGTAGAATCTTTTAAACAGTAAATTTACCAGTTTTATTACTGTTTGGTGTACTGTTTTGTTTATTGATTGTTATCCATGTTTGACTCGTAGATATCGTGCCTCGTTTCGTCCGAGCTCCCCGTCGGAAGTGATCCGAAGAACCCGTCTTTGAAGAGGAATTCACCCAGCTTGTAGAGGAAGGCAAGTGGATTTCCCCCTCTGCATAATCTTTTTGAACCTATGACACCGCATGCTAAACAATGTTTACTATTCCCGTTGTTATGCATAAACCCGATGGGCAAACACCTAGCTAAGGACTTGACTAGATGCTTTACCACTTTACCTTGATCAACCCCTGTTTAAACAAATGTTTGGGGTAGATAAATGCTTAGCTTGCTCAACATAAGTTTGGTTATGCTTTGTTTATGTTATACATCTCGCCTTTGGTTATGTATATGCTTGTGCTTAAACAAGATAACTTGATATAATCGGAACATGGAGAACCACCCAAGATAACAAGACAACCACAGTCCACATGGCTCGGCTTAGCCAATTAATTAGGAGAGTGGGGTAGCCGATAGCTCTTTTCCGAGAGGGGCACAGGGGGCCGGAGTTGAAGGGGTATAGCCCGGTCCTTTTGGGGTAGCAGACCTTGGCTAAGGTGTTGACCACTAGGGAGGGTTATGGCCGCTCCGCCGCTCGTAATCGTTGCGGGCTGTTGGTTTCTCTTCTTTCCTTTGTAAAGGCTTCGTAGTGGACCCCTAGCCACTCACCTTGGAAGTGTTTAAGGGTCTAGCTAACCCGGCAAGATGGGGAACACGAACCGTGGGTAAAGTGTACAACCTCTCGAGTGTAAAATCGATCGATCGGCCGTGCTCACGGTTACGAGCGGCTTGGACCCTCACATGAGTAATAAACTTGAAGATTAATGTAAATCGTGGGTTGGAGGTTTGGTTTGAGGTTTCTTTTAAAGGTTAAGTGGGTTGGTATACACTTACATCTAGTAACTAGGTGCTTGCTAATAAAACTTGACCAATTTATAAAATGCTTACCGCTGTGAACCATAGCCTATCCTTGATAGCCTTGCATTTTCCCCCACTTGCTGAGCTCCAACCATAAGTGTGCTCACCCTTGCTTACCGCCTGTTCGCAGGAGAACGTCGGAGGCGAGGACGAGTACTGGAGTGACTTCGAGGAGTTCTAGGCATGCGGATCCCCCAGTCATCATGCCTGTGGATGTCAGCGATGGAGTTGCTCGTCGTCGTTTAGTTATCGTTTTGTTTGGACCTTCGAGTCCACCCTCATGGATGTAATAAAGGATGTTATACTGGTTTAAACTCTTGTACGTTTTATTACAGCAATGGTATTACTCTCATTTTTGTCTATCATGTGTGTGTAAATGATCCTGGCGCACATATGAGATGCATTCGGTTTTGCTCGTAAAACCGGGTGTGACACTTGAGTCCTATCTCCTCCCATTTATCCTTTGAGTCACTAGGCTCATCACGGTTGTACTCTTCTCTTCCTTCATCATAAATCTTTGAGTTGTCAAACCGGTCGATCCATCCTTCATCTCCTTCTTCTCTTTCTTCTTCAAACATCTTTTGGATCGACTCTCCACTCATCTCTTGATCAAATATATCTTCAACTAGTTTGGCAACGTGTCGGCGTTCCTCCTTCCTTCGGTAGTTAATTAGTGGGGCGAAATCAACTTGAACCCAACCGGATTGCTTGAACTCCGCCAATGGTCTAGCATTCCACATACTTCGGCCTACATTCATGTTAGTTTCAACACTTTTAACATCCGAAATGACTTCTCTTACCTTGGGAAGTGGATCTTCACTTTCTTGTATGGTCGGTTCATCTTCCTTGACCTTCGGTTCATCTTTTTCAGAAATTTCAGCAAGCACCTTGGGCTTGCTTTTGTCATTTTGCTCCTCTTGACAACATCTTTGCCAATCTCGTATTGTTCTTTGTCCATTGCTTATCCTTTGTAAGATTTGTGCGGCTTCACTAATTGTTTTATCCAATATATCACCGCCTGCACACATGCTACAAAACGAGACGAGTTAGGGGTTAGTGAAAAATAAAAGGTATGCAACATCAAGTCACCGGAAAATCCCAAGTTCGGGCCTCGCTCAAGTAGTTCATTAAAACGGTCCCATGCTTCATCAATTCCTTCATCCTCTCCTTGCTTGAAAGTGAGAACTTGCCTCCTTAAGTCTTGGACCTTGCTTATGGGAAAGAACTTCAAAAGAAACTTCTTCACCAGCTCTCCCAATTTCCTTTTGCTTCAACGGACGCAAGTGTGTACCATCTTCGCGCTTCATCTTCGAGAGAGAACGGAAAAAGATTCCACTTGAACCAAGCGGCCGGAACTCCTTTTTGTTGCACCGTGTTGCATAACATCGTGAATTCCTTAATGTGTCTATATGGGTTGTCATCCTCCTGAGGACCAGGAGCGTCCCAGTGGTCGGTGGATGACCGCTCCTTAGTGATGAGTGATTGACAACGGGTGTTGGACTGACTCTTGGCTTAGTGCGCAGGTGTAGGCTGCGGCCTAGTTCGTGTTGTTGCAGGTGAAGAACGGGCGCGAAAGGTCTTCAGCCTTGAGGGGCCTCCGGGAGATGGAGAGACAAGTAGGCTCGGTTCGAGGGACCCGGTGGACAGCGGGACTGGGTGCGGGCCACATGGTGGCGACACAAGCAAGACGAAGTCATGGACAAGTGAGCCGGTGCACGGTGGCGGTCAAGTCAAGTGGTTTGGCGGGAGGCCGGACCGGACACGCGGGGTTTGGTGGTTTGCCCACAAAACCACCGGCGGACGGTTTCTTGGTTTGGGCCTCAAAACCAAGTCCGAGGGCCCAACACGACGGAGACGGGATCCGGGCGTGTCGGGAAGCTTCGAAGCGGAGGACACGCGGCGGGATCGCATGGCTTGCGTCGGGAGGACGCGGGGTGCGGCAAAGGCGTGGCCGTCCGATGGCAAGACCCACATACATTACCAAAATGCCCCTACGTGGGTTGTATCGCCGTAGTGTAGTTAGGGGTAGTCGAGTCATTTACCACTCCGGCGGGACTCGATATATAAGCCCGGAGTGTGTGTTGATGGCTCTCTCTCTCCGTGACTTAGGGTTTCATTTCCCCCCTTCTCTTTCTCATTTTCGTAGCTATTTTTCTTCCTATTTTCTCTAGGCTAGCATGAGAGCTTCATGAGAGATTTGTTGAGAGGGATGGATGCTAGGGCGGCATGCTAGACCTTGTGAATCTTTCCTGGTTTGTATAGAAGATTCGGGGTTGTTTTTCGTGGCTTTTTGTGCTTATTTTCGTGCCTTTGTTCCCGGTGTGATTCCGCGGATTTGAGTGAGTTTCTTCCCGGATTTCTTTGAGGGAAACATGGATAGATGTCTTGTGCATCTTTGTGCTTGATCTTGTGCCCTCAAACGCCGGGAAACTACTTCGATTCGTGAGTTTTCGTTCGGTGCTCTAGGTTTTGGTGGTGCTCAAAGGATTCGCGATTCCCGGTGATTTAGGGAGTTAGGAGGCAAGATTTTTGGGCTATAGCATCCTTGTGTGACGCTTTTCAAGTACCCAAACCCTTGTCTCCACAAACTTCAACCGTTTGGGAAATCCGATGATGATTTGGGGGAGTTGACTTTCGAGGTCGGGCATTTTTCTCGTTCGTCCGAGCCTCGCGGACGATCCGCGGCCTCCCCGGCGGACGGTCCGCGCCGCTCGAGTTCGTCCCGAGTTCTTCGTGTTCTTGCTCGTCCTTTGTTTTGATCCGTTGTGATTTTGGTTTTTGGTTGGACGAAGTTTCGGACGGTCCGCGGTGTCGGGCGGACGGTCCGCGGGTGCTTGGCGGACGGTCCGCGTGCTCCCCGCGGACGGTCCGTGGCACGGGGGTGTCTTTGGGCCGTTCGTGTGAATTAACGGACGGTCCGCGCCTAAGGCCGGACGGTCCGCGGCTCGGGTGCGGACAGTCCGCGATACTCGGCCGGACGGTCCGCGCAGCTCTTGCGGACGGTCCGCCCCTCCTGCGCGGACGGTCCGCGCCGCAGCCCGTGTGCTTTGCTTCTTGGTTTGATTCCTTCCTCCCTTTCTAGTGCTTCCGCGTGTGCTTCGAGGAATCGTTCCTAAGGCTAGAGGTTGTTCCATAACCTCGTAGTCTTGGCGATTGGTGCGTGATTCGATCCATCGCTTGTGTGTGACCGGGTTTTGAGTAGGACATAGGCCGGGTTCTTTGGGAAGAATTTTTACCGGCTCCTATTCACTCCCCCCCCCCTCTCTAGTCGCCATCTGATCCTTCAATTGGTATCAGAGCTCGGTGCCGGATTCTTTGCGACTTTGACAAGTCTCGAATCCTAAGATGGCGTACGTTGAGCGGGGCGGTCCGCCGCACTTCGATGGCAAGGGTTACCACAAGTGGGCGGCTCGTATGATGATTTTTCTTCGAGGAAAGTCGTTGGATTTTATTGTGCATGACAAGACATATGCTATTCCGGTCAACATCCATACTCTTATGGTGACCGATGCCGATGCCAAGGCCAAGTATGAGGCTAATGCAAAAGCCGTTGATCACTTGTGCCGAAGCTTGTGTGATCCAGAGTTTGAGCGTGTTCGCCATTTGAATCTTGCTTGGCAAATTTGGGATAAGTTGTTGGTTGCTCACGGTGGTGATAACCATGTGAAGGCTCGCCTCTTTGTCTCTTACCGGATGCAATATGAGAATTTCACTCCACTTCCCGGTGAGGACATTGATGCGATGTTTCGCAGGTTCACCGCCATCGTGAACAACATGAAGGCTAATGTTGAGGATTTTCCGTATTCCGAGCATGATCGAGCTTTGAAGCTCTTGCATGTCTTGGACCCAAGTGTTTGGGGTGCTAAGGTTGAGGCCATCAAAGAGTCTGGAAATTATTTGACTATTGAGTTGGATGACCTCTTTTCTAAGCTCAAGTCGGCTGAGGTTGACAGGAAGTTGCTATCCAAGCATGAGGGCTCGACTGACCATAGTCTTGCTCTTGTGGGAGGATCAAAGGGAAAATCTAACCCTTCCTGTCGACAATTTTCTTTGTCCTCTCTTATGTCGATTCCAGATGAGGAGTTTGATGTGCTGGGCGAGGAGGAGCTGGCCTTGCTCTCAAGAAGGTTTGAACGACTACACGAGAGTAGGAGGAGTGCAAGGCGGAGCTCAGGGACATGCTACAAGTGTGGCAAGCGTGGCCACTTCATCGCCGAGTGCCCGGAAGCGGAGGAGAACAAGTACAAGGTGAACGAGTACAAGGCGCACCCAAGGCGTGAAGACAAGTACTCCTCCAAGGGCAAGCACTTCAACAAGTCCAAGAGCAAGGACAAGGACAAGCGGCGACCGAGCAAGAGCACCTACAAGAAGAACAAGGCAAGAGCGATGGTGGCCGGTGCGAGCGACGTCGACTCAAGCTCAAGCGAGGAGCGATCAAGCTCAAGCGGCCGAAGATGAAGACGCCGGGAGGCGCGGGCAAGAAGAGTGCAAGCGGAACCTCGGCGGGGCCGAGCCGTGTGGCGCTCGAGGGCTTTTGTGGCATGGCCCATAGCTCGAGCAGCAAGAAGAGTGTGAAGGAGGACAGCGACTCCGACTCGGAGGATGAGGTAAACCGTGATCCCGACTCTTTGCTTGCTGAGATTGCTAGGTTGAATGGTTTGCTTGATAACCGTGATAGTGTGCTGAGAGATGCCAAAAAGATGAGAAAAGATCTTAGGGCTCAGCTTGAGAATGCTAGCGAGAAAGTAGGAGAGTTAGAGTCAAAATTGCTTGAATTGAAACTTGAGAATGACTCTTTGAAACTTGCTCCTACTCCTCCTGATGATGTTGAATGTGTTGAATGTGATGCTTGGTTGAATGAGATTAAACTCGCTTAATGAGAAGAATGCTTCGTTTTGGCTCAACTAGATGCTCTTAGGACCGAACATGATGAGCTTAAGGCTAGACCTACTTTGCTTGGTGCTTGCAAATCATGTCCTACTATGCATGCTAAGCTTGTTGATGCTCGCTCTACTATTAGCTCTTTGGAAGCATCTTTGAAATCTCCCGTTGCAAATGCATGTTCTAGCCGTGATGAAGTCACTTTGCGCAATCTTGAACTTACTTCCCGTTTGGATGTCATTTATGAGGAAAATGATTATTTGAGGAAGGTGTTGGGTTGGTTGTCCGGGCGGGAACCTCAATTGAAAATCATGATTGAGGAGTTCAAGAGAGCCGATGGTCGTGGTTTGGGTTTTGAGAAGTTGGGTGAGAAAGTGGGAGAGAACAAGTGGGGAGAGTGTGTACGAGAAGTGTGTTGAGTCGAACCCCGAGTTTGAGGTGATCGGAGAGATCCAAGTCCCACTCCCAAAAGCACCCAAGAACTCTTTCACACCAAAGCCCAACCACCTTTGCAACAAGCTTGACACAACCCAAGATCCACCCAAATTCCCACCTAAAACAAATGATTTCCGAAACCAAAGAAGTTTGTGGGTGAGAAGGGTGAGAAGCCTAGAGAGAAGCCAGAGCCAAAACCGAAACCCATCCCCTTCGGTGTGAGTATTGTGGCAAGGAGAGGCATCTTGCGAGTTTTGCTACAAGAGGAAGAGGGATGAGAGACTTGCTAGGGAGCAAGCGAACCGGACAGGTATCGCCGGCCTCATGGTGTTCCTGAGCCTAGAGTGCCACTTCCACGGGGTGTGGGAAGTGTGAGGAGTGTTGGCGGTGTTCCCACGGAGAGGTGGTGGTGAGAGGTTTGTCGGGAGAGATGATGGTGTGCGTGCTTTGGTGAGAGGTTTGGTCGAGCTCGTGGTGGTTTTGCTGGACGTCCTCCTACTCGTCCTCAGTACGGGTTTAGGGGAGATGATCGCAGCTTTGGGTTCCAGAGGAACTACGGACCACTTTTCCCCCTCGTGGTGCTCGTACTCCTCCCATGGGACATGGGAAGTTTGGTGGCAAGGGAGTGATGTTTGCTAACCCCTCTTTTGAGCGGATGGCTCGACACCGGTTTAACTTTCTCCGTGCTAACCCCGGTGTCGAGTCGCTAGCTCATTCTCGTCCTTGTTTCCGACCTCTGCAGGGGGAGGCTTGGAGAACATTTGGTTGATCGACTCCGGTGTTCTCGACACATGACCGGAGATAAGAAGTGGTTCTCCAGCCTCACCCCAGTGAAGGAAAAGATGTACATCACATTTGGGGACAATGGACGAGGTAGGGTGCTGTCTGAGGGTGTTGTGCATGTGAGTGACAAGGTAACATTGAAGAGAGTGGCTCTTGTGAAGTCTTTAGGTTTCAATTTGCTTTCGGTTTCTCAGTTGCTTGATGAGGGTTTTGAGGTGCGTTTCAAGTCTGGCGAGTCTCGTTTGCTTGATTCTCGAGGTGATCTTGTCTGTATGATCATCCCCGAGGGTCGATTTTCGTGGCTGATTTCTCTCGTTCTTTGGGTCCTGCTCGCCGTTTGATGGCCGGTCCGTCTTCTCGATTTGTGGAAATGGCATAGGCGGTTGGGACACTTGAGCTTTGATTTGGTTTCCCGCTTGAGTGGTCTTGACTCGGTCCGAGGATTGCCGAAGTTGAAGTTTGAGAAGGATTTGGTTTGTGCTCCTTGTAGGCATGGTAAGATGGTAGCCACTCCCCATCCACCCCCGACCGATGTCATGACCGAGCGTCCGACGGAGCCGTTGCATATGGACCTTGTTGGGCCGCCTCGAGTTCGCTCGGTGGGTGGGAAGTGGTATGTCCTTGTTGTGGTGGACGATTACTCTCGCTATGCCCGGGTGTTCTTCTTGGAGGATAAGAGTGAGACTTTTGGTTTTGTTCGAGATCCGATCGTGAGGTTGAAAAACGAGAGGCATGGGAATGCTATTCGAGCTATCCGCAGTGATAATGGCTCTGAGTTTAAGAACTCTCGATTTGATGCCTTTTGTCGTGATCTAGGTCTTGAACATCAGTATTCGACCCCTTATGTGCCCCCTCAAAATGGAGTCGTGGAAAGGAAAAATCGGACTCTTTGTGAGATGGCTAGGACGATGCTCGATGAGCACAGGACTCCTAGGAGGTTTTGGGCTGAGGCGGTCAATACAACTTGTCATGTTTCCAATCGGATTTTATTGAGAGCTTTCAAGAAGAAGACCTGTTATGAGCTTATGCATGGTCGGGCACCCAAAGTGAGTCATTTCCGAGTTTTTGGCTGCAAGTGCTTTATTTTGAAAAAGGGAAAACTCGACAAGTTTGAGGCTAGGTCTAGTGATGGTATTTTCTTTTGATATGCTAACCACTCTAGAGCCTATAGGGTGCTTAACCTTGAGACTAACAAAATCATGGAGACTTGCGAGGTGACCTTCGACGAGACAATGCCATGTACCTCTCTTGGCTTTGAATGTGCGAGGTGATGAAGAGATGACCGAGGACCTCTTTGAAGAGGAGAAAGATGAAGCCGGAGATGATGATGGGGAGAACCATGCGCCCGAAGCCGAGCATGTACCCACTACTTCCCCTACGACTACTTTGGAGCATGGACCGTCTACTTCATGGACAACGACGGTGCGACAAGAGGACCAGGCGAGAGAAGCTGAAGTTGAGGGGGAGGTAGTCTCGAGGCGTGAGGCTCCCCGGCGGATTCAAGAAGTGCATCCCCCGTCGAAGATCATTGGAGACATAAATGAACGCACTACACGGTCGAGGTCCGGGAATTCCTCTCATTTTGCTCATGCTTGCTTTTGTTGCTACTTTTGAGCCCAAGGACATTGGACATGCTTTATCCGATGCAAACCGGGTCAATTCTATGCATGAGGAGTTGGAAAATTTTGAGAGGAACCGTGTGGGAGTTAGTTGAACCACCTCCAAATTGCCATCCCATAGGAACCAAGTGGGTTTGGAAGAACAAAGAGGGAGAGAATGGGATGGTTGTGAGGAACAAGTCCGGACTTGTTGCTCGGGGGTTTAGTCGAAGGAGGGGATCGACTATGAGGAGACCTTTGCTCCCGTGGCCCGTCTAGAGGCAATTCGGATCCTTCTAGCCTTTGCCGTGGCTAAAGGGTTCAAGTTGTTTCGGATGGACGTGAAGAGTGCTTTTCTCGAATGGGGTCATAGAGGAGGAGGTGTATGTGAAGCGACCACACCGGGTTTGAGAGCGAGTTGTACCCACACAGGGTATATAGGTTGAAAAGGGCTCTGTATGGGTTGAAACAGGCGCCCCGTGCTTGGTATGGGAGATTGAGAGGTTTTCTTTTGAGCAAAGGGTTTGTGATGGGTACCGTGGATAGAACCTTGTTTCTCCTCAAGCATAGGAATGACTTGCTGATTGTGCAGATATACGTGGATGATATTGTCTTTGGTGGCTCGTCACATAATCTTGTTGCCAAGTTTGCAGATGAGATGAGCAGGGAGTTCGAGATGAGCATGATGGGCGAGTTGCAGTATTTTCTCGGGCTGCAGATCAAGCAAGTGAAGGACGGTACATTTGTGCACCAAACCAAGTACACGAAAGACATGCGAGGAAGTTCCGGATGCAAGATGTGAAGCCGATGTCGACTCCCATGGGGAGTACGGCCACTTTGGATGCGGATGAGGACGGAGAACCGGTGGACCGGCGGGGAGTACGGGAGCATGATCGGCTCCCTCCTCTACTTGACGGCGACGAGGCCGGACATACGCGTTCGGCGTGTGTCCGTGCGCTCGTTTTCGAGGCTTCGCCGAGGACATCACATCGGCGGGCCGTCAAGAGGATCTTCGTGTACCTACGATCCGCCCCCCGGTCTTGGCCTTTGGTATTCTTCCTCCTCGACTCTGTCTCTTCATGGTTTTTCCGATGCGGATTTTGGCTTGGTTGTCGAGTCGAGAGGAAGTCTACTTCGGTACTTGTCGGTTTCTTGGTTCTTCGTTGGTCTCATGGTCTTCCCGCAAGCGCTCTAGTGTAGCTCGGTCTACCACGGAGGCGGAGTATGTTGCTTGCCGCTAGTTGTTGCTCCCGCTGTTGTGGATTTCATACACTTTGAGAGACTTTGGTGAGGAGTGCACCCGCATCCCACTTCTTTGTGATAGCACCGAGTGCCATAAGCGTAGCCAAAAACCCGGTGCTTCACTCCCGTAACCAAACATATAGAAGTGAGGTATCATTTCTCGAGGGACAATGTGGAGAAAGGAACCATTGTTTTGAGCCATGTCCCTACCCAAGATCAGCTAGCCGACATCTTTACAAAGCCTCTCGACCAAGCTACTTTTGTGCGCTTGCGGGGGGAACTTGGGGTTTGTTGCCCTTTCTAGTTGATTCTTGGGGGAATTCCTTTTTGTACCATATGTATCATACCATGTTTACTTTGTTGTATATACATGCTTTGCTTGATGTACAAACCATGGTAGGATAGCCATCTTGTCATATATCATGTTGCATTTGTGTCATATTGCACTTTAGGATGATGAGCTTCTTTCATATGCCATATTTGAGTCTCTTTGGCTATTTATGAGATATTGGTTATATGTGTGGAAAAATGGTGATGTGAGGCTATGCTCTTGGAATATTTGAGATATATGTGTGGTGAGATAGCCCCTTTTGAAATAAATGCTAAACTTGACTAATTTTTGATGAACTTTTGCTCCACTCGTGTGTAGTTGTGTATCCATGTCACAGTTTGGTCTAAATGTGCTTTTCATGCTTAGATTGTGCTTGGATGCCCTCGTTCTTGCATTTGGGCCAAAGGCCGGATATCATTGTGAATGTTTAGCCTATGTTGCATTCATGGGGGAGCATAAGCTTCTTTTTGCCGCAAAGGCACTTCATGTACCATGAAATGAATTAATCTTGAAAAGAAGTGCATAATGCTTGAAAAATGCTCCATCCATCATGTCTATGTTTAAAATGTCTTATCTTTCACATATGGGTGCAAAACATGTTGCATGATGTTCACCGGGGAGAAGTCTCCCCGAAGTGGACACATGGCTCATGAGCTTTGACATGACATGCTTTGCTTTATGGGTGTTTGCCATGATCTTTTGCTTGAGAATTTGATATCCTTGTATGATCTTTGAGTAATATGCATGTTTGTGGCTCAAGTGTGACATGGATAGGCTTTTACATGTGAAGCGAGTCTTCTTTTGGTAAAACTGCTTAAATCTGAAAATTTTGCTTTGTCACATGCTTGTATTTTCATATATTCCTTGTGGCAATGCTTTGACTATGCTATGATTCATGTGTGTGATCTTTGTCTCATTTTTAGCTTTTGACACTAGATTTGGCCTATTTGAGAAGCTCATGTAGATGTTTATATGCTTTGCTTTGCATTTCTGCATTTTCACCTTGATTCATACATTGTCAACAAGGGGGAGAAAAGGTGAGAGCTTAATGAAAATTCAGAAAAAGGTGAGCTGAAATTTGGAAGTGTGCATCCACATGTTCAGGGGGAGGCATTTGTTCAGGGGGAGCTTTCTTGCTGTTTTCGGTGTGGATTTTGTGCTTTGCTTGGCTTGTGACCTTTCTTCGCCTTTCTTCGGTTTTGGTCATGAGTTGAGCTTCCTTGTTTTTTCTTTCTTCTTTCTTTCTCTTTTACTCTGAATTTCATTTCGCGTTGTGTGTTGTCAATGCACTCATCAAGGGGGAGATTGAGGACCAGGAGCGTCCCAGTGGTCGGTGGATGACCGCTCCTTAGTGATGAGTGATTGACAACGGGTGTTGGACTGACTCTTGGCTTAGTGCGCAGGTGTAGGCTGCGGCCTAGTTCGTGTTGTTGCGAGGTGAAGAACGGGCGCGAAAGGTCTTCAGCCTTGAGGGGCCTCCGGAGATGGAGAGACAAGTAGGCTCGGTTCGAGGGACCCGGTGGACGACGGGACCGGGTGCGGGCCACATGGTGGCGACACAAGCAAGACGAAGTCATGGACAAGTGAGCGGTGCACGGTGGCGGTCAAGTCAAGTGGTTTGGCGGGAGGCCGGACCGGACACGCGGGGTTTGGTGGTTTGCCCACAAAACCACCGGCGGACGGTTTCTTGGTTTGGGCCTCAAAACCAAGTCCGAGGGCCCAACACGACGGAGACGGGATCCGGCGTGTCGGGAAGCTTCGAAGCGGAGGACACGCGGCGGGATCGCATGGCTTGCGTCGGGAGGACGCGGGGTGCGGCAAAGGCGTGGCCGTCCGATGGCAAGACCCACATACATTACCAAAATGCCCCTACGTGGGTTGTATCGCCGTAGTGTAGTTAGGGGTAGTCGAGTCATTTACCACTCCGGCGGGACCTGATATATAAGCCCGGAGTGTGTGTTGATGGCTCTCTCTCTCCGTGACTTAGGGTTTCATTTCCCCCCTTCTCTTTCTCATTTTCGTAGCTATTTTTCTTCCTATTTTCTCTAGGCTAGCATGAGAGCTTCATGAGAGATTTGTTGAGAGGGATGGATGCTAGGGCGGCATGCTAGACCTTGTGAATCTTTCCCGGTTTGTATAGAAGATTCGGGGTTGTTTTTCGTGGCTTTTTGTGCTTATTTTCGTGCCTTTGTTCCCGGTGTGATTCCGCGGATTTGAGTGAGTTTCTTCCCGGATTTCTTTGAGGGAAACATGGATAGATGTCTTGTGCATCTTTGTGCTTGATCTTGTGCCCTCAAACGCCGGAAACTACTTCGATTCGTGAGTTTTCGTTCGGTGCTCTAGGTTTTGGTGGTGCTCAAAGGATTCGCGATTCCCGGTGATTTAGGGAGTTAGGAGGCAAGATTTTTGGGCTATAGCATCCTTGTGTGACGCTTTTCAAGTACCCAAACCCTTGTCTCCACAAACTTCAACCGTTTGGGAAATCCGATGATGATTTGGGGGAGTTGACTTTCGAGGTCCGGCATTTTTCTCGTTCGTCCGAGCCTCGCGGACGGTCCGCGGCCTCCTGGCGGACGGTCCGCGCCGCTCGAGTTCGTCCCGAGTTCTTCGTGTTCTTGCTCGTCCTTTGTTTTGATCCGTTGTGATTTTGGTTTTTGGTTGGACGAAGTTTCGGACAGTCCGCGGTGTCGGGCGGACGGTCCGCGGGTGCTTGGCGGACGGTCCGCGTGCTCCCCGCGGACGGTCCGTGGCACGGGGGTGTCTTTGGGCCGTTCTGTGTGAATTAACGGACGGTCCGCGGCCCAAGGCCGGACGGTCCGCGGCTCGGGTGCGGACGATCCGCGATACTCGGCCGGACGGTCCGCGCAGCTCTTGCGGACGGTCCGCCCCTCCTGCGCGGACGGTCCGCCAGAGCCTGTGTGCTTTGCTTCTTGGTTCGATTCCTTCCTCCCTTTCTAGTGCTTCCGCGTGTGCTTCGAGGAATCGTTCCTAAGGCTAGAGGTTGTTCCATAACCTCGTAGTCTTGGCGATTGGTGCGTGATTCGATCCATCGCTTGTGTGTGACCGGGTTTTGAGTAGGACATAGGCCGGGTTCTTTGGGAAGAATTTTTACCGGCTCCTATTCACTCCCCCCCTCTCTAGTCGCCATCTGATCCTTCACCTCCAATCCTTTAAATGGTTTTGTCGCCACTAACTTGATGATTCCAGGCTTCACTTCATAGTGGGTTGTAGCAAACGTCAAATCTGATTTTTGCATCTCAATGTCTTCCATTGACGGCATTGCCAGCTCCCTTAGCGACATCTCTTCGTCTTCCAATGGTGAGGTGAACAAATCCATCTAGGCACAAGAAAAGTAGAAAGAAAAACAAAAAAGATTTTTTCTTTTTTTTCTAGAAAATAAGGGTTAGGTGTTAGTAATCAACAAAATTAATACTAGATTAAACGTAGCAAACTGGCTTGCTCCCCGGCAACGGCGCCAGAAAAAGGGGCTTGTTGACGGATAAAACTCGTATCCACCTACGATCCGCAAGCGTACGGACCTACACCTTTTTCACCACGGGATTCCCAAGGTTCTTGTCAATCCGCGGAGCAAGGGGATTACTAGCTTAACCAAGTACTAATCTAGTTGAATGGAAAACCTTTGAAAGAGAGTATTAATCTAATGGTAAAGACAATCTAACCTAAGTTAATCTAAGTTAAGTTGATCAAACAAATCTAGGGTTAAACTAGATGGTAAAGGGGTGAACACAAGAGAGTGATTAAGAAAGATAAGCGTTCCCTCCCTAGGATTTAGGATAACATGGTATGCATCTACTACACGAAAGCGGTAAACCAATCTACCGGGGGTTGTGACCACGGTTTCGCCCTTTCCCTCCTCTCGTACTGTCACTACGCGAAGGTATTCGTGACTAGACCTATGATGGACACGGTATGTTGATGGAATCTATGTGAGTAGCGGATATCATACGCCCGAAAAACATGGTAGCTAACCTTAATCATCAAAGCATCATCAACATGAAAACAATAGATTGAAACCACAAATCGAGTAGCGATCACATAGCATGTATCCGTCTAATCCTAGGGATGAACGGAGACATTACCCCATCATCTTACACGGATTGAAGCACATAGGGGTGATGGAGACTCCGGAGAACGTCGTCGATGAAGATGGCGGCGATGGAGCTTGGGAACACCCCTAGGCTAGCGGCTTGGAGTCCTCCTCTTGCTTCCTTCTCTCCGCCGGCGTTGATCCTTGCGACGAGCTCATCTAACTCTCTCCCTCATCTTGCGGCGGTGGTTTTCTGGTGATTGGCGTCGGTAGGATGATTTGTTCGATGTGTCGGTCGACGGCGGCGGAGGGAATAAATAGATGAACACCTAGGGCAAAGGGGGGACCGAACCGACCCCGGAGTGGGCCGGGCCGGTCGGCCCCAGCCGGCCGGCCCGTGCCCACTTCGGCCCCGGTTCGGCCCCGGTTTTCTCCCCGGTTGCTTCTCGCGTGATCCCTTATTCGTTTGCACTTGCATGTGGGCCTTTGACATCGTTTCCTTCACGGTTAAGGCTTGAATCCTTGCTATGCAAGCTTCGCTGTTTTCTGGTTGAGTCCTTGAAGATTTGCACGTTGACGCTTCGGTCCTCGGGTCATTTGGAGTCATGTTCATCGCGTGTCTTGACTCTTGTCGGGCTTCATGATCTTCTTCCAAAGTGCTTGGTGAACTTATCCCGAAAGTCTCCTCATTAGCGTAGATTTCCTGCGTAAACAACAAACTCCAAAATCGACATGCAAGTGTGAACTTGTTACATCATTAGTATGCCTAGTGGCGGGTTAGTTGCAAATCATAATCGAAACCAATGTATAACAAGTACTCTAGGTTGACGGAAATTCACCGTCAACACACCACTTGAAACAGGGCAGCTGCAACAAAACAGCCCTGACCGGTCAGACCGGTCAACACCACCGGTCAGACCGGTGTGCAACATGTGTACAGAACCAGCACTCACACCGGTCAGACCGGTGACCCTGACCGGTCGGACCGGTGCACCACAGAGCCCAGAAATGGCTCGAAACCACCTGAAAACCTTCTAAACACGTCCAGCAAGCCATTTCAAGCTCAAACGTCTCCCCCTTGTTGGCAATGCATGAATCAAGCCAAAAATGCAAAACTTTCAACCTAGAGCTTCTCAAATAGACAAAATTCAACAAAGAATGCTACACATGTCCAAATGAGCAAGTTAGATACCCAACGGCTTCGTATCGATCTCAACTACATGATCACCAAGTTTCATAACCATTGGATGAAGCTAAGATGGATTTTGGCAATTTTGCGAAAATCTTGCCTCTCATGAGCAAAGTCCTAAACATGATCAAAGCATATCAAAATGGCAAAGCCACACAAACTTCATGCTAGGACAGCCATTCTAATCATAAGACCATCACAAACACCCACAAGCACCTCATGCCATGTCAAAGCCACCGAGCCATGTGCCTACTTTTATTTATGAGACTTTTCATTGGTAGGCATCATGCAACGGTTTAGCACCCAAAGCAAATTAAATTCAGCATGTATGACATGGGAGCATATTTTCCAAGCATTTTTCATTTCATTTTCAGATTTGTAAATGGTACATGAAATATCTTTGCGACAAAAAGGAACTTATGCTCCTCCACGAGATAAGTCAAGAGGGCTAAACATTCATGATGGCAAATGAGCCTTTGGCCCCATATGATCAATAAACTAGCTATCCAACCACAAATTAAGCATAGCAAGGCCACACAAACATGTCAAGAGCATGTAAAGGCATTTACACATGAGAGAGCATACATGTGACATTTTTCAAAAGCATAGCTATCAACCATGGATTATTCATCAAGATCATCAAGAGCTAAGCCAAACTAACCGTAGCATACCAAACAAGCTCACAAAGACATATATCTCATTCCATGGTGAACAATGTATATGAGAGAAGCTTTCCTAACCAATGCATATGATACAAAATGCATGCAATCTAAGAGACAAGGATGCCTATACATCATGTTACATATGTCATGCCAAATGCAAGAAATGCACAAAGGAAAGCTATACATATGCTACAAACCGGCTCCTCGAGGGGAGGCAAAACGGGCTCGACACCACCGGCAAAAGAGAGCTCCCACACACCCAACTCAAGAAATCAAACACACACCAAGTTCCCCCCGCAAACGAGTGAAAGTGGCTTGATCTAGAGGTTTGGTGAAAATATCGGCTAGTTGGTCATGTGTGGGTACATGGATCAAAGCTATCTTTCCTTTCTCGATGTTGTCTCTCAGAAAATGATACCTCACTTCTATGTGCTTGGTTTTGGAATGGAGCACTGGGTTCTTTGCAACGCTTATGGCACTGGTGCTATCACATTGAAGTGGGACATGGGTATACTCCTCACCAAAGTCACTCATGGTGTAGGTGATCCAAAGGAGCTGAGAGCAACAACTAGCAGCGGCAACATACTCGGCCTCGGTCGTGGATTGAGCAACACCCGACTGCTTGCGGGAAGACCAAGACACCAAAGAAGAACCCAAAAACTGGCAAGTCCCGGTAAGTGGACTTCCTATCCAACCGACACCCGGCAAAATCCGCGTCTGAAAAGCCATGAAGCGCCAAAGAAGAGGACGCGGAGTACCAAAGGCCGAAGTCGGGAGTGTGACGCAAGTACCGAAAATTCTCTTCACCGCTTGCCGATGCGAAGTCCTCGGAGACGCTTGAAAACGAGCGCACGGACACACCGAGAACCGTATGTCCCGCCTCGTCGCCGTCAAGTAGAGGAGTGACCCGATCATGCTCCGCACTCCTTCCGGTCCACGTGTTCACCTTTCTCGTCCGCATCAAGAGCCGTAGTCGTACTCATCGGCGTCGTCATAGCCTTGGAGTCCTCCATCTTGAACTTCCTCACAATGTCCTTGGTGTACTTAGCTCCGGTGCACAAATGTTCCTTCCTTTGATTGCTTGATTTGCGGCCCGAGGAAGAACCGCAACTCGCCCATCATGCTCATCTCAAACTCCCCCGCTCATATCATCCGCAAACCTCGCAACAAGAGAGTTAGACGAGCCACCAAAGACAATATCATCCACGTACACCCGCACAATCGGGATATCTCTCGCCCCGCCTCGAGCAAAAACAAGGTCCGATCGACCTTCCCCATCTCAAAACCTCTCGCAAACAAGAACCCCCTCAACCTCGCCATACCAAGCTCTAGGCGCCCGCTTCAACCCATACAGCGCCTTCCTCAACTTGTACACCCTGGGGGTACTTCTCACTCTCAAACCCCGAGGCCGCCTCACATACACTTCTTCCTCCAACACTCCATTCGTAAAAGCACTCTTCACATCCATTTGGTGCAACTTGAACCCTTTAGCCACGGAAAAGGCTAGAAGGATCCTAATCGCCTCCAAACGGGCTACGGGAGCAAAGGTCTCCTCGTAGTCGATCCCCTCCTTCTGACTGAACCCCTGGGCAACAAGTCTCGACTTGTTCCTCACTACCTCACCCTTCTCTCCCTCTTTGTTTTTCCACACCCACTTGGTACCAATTGGCTTACACCCTGGGGGAGGGTCAACCAACTCCTACACCTGATTCCTCTCAAAGTTCTCCAACTCCTCATGCATCGAGTTAACCCAATTGTGATCAGATAGTGCGTGTCCAATGTCTTTGGGCTCGAAAGAAGCAACAAACGCAGCATGAGAAAAATGGGAATTGTTTCGAACCCTCGACCGTGTAGTGCGTTCATTCATGTCGCCGATGATCCTCGAAGCTGGGTGATCCACTTGAACTCGCCGGGGAGGTTCTCGCCTCGAAGCTACCTCCCCCTCAACATCAGCTTCTCCTCGTTCTTGATTTGTCGTCGTAGGTGTAGCAGAGGGTCCATCCATCATCGTAGTCAAAGTAGTAGGTACATGTTCAGCCGGGGGCACCACACCGCCATCCTCATCATCACCAAGTTCATGCTCCTCCTCCTGAAAGATCTCCTCGCCAAGCTCATCATCACCTGCACACTCAATGACAAGCTGACTACGTGGCTCTGTCTCGTCGAAGGTTACCTCGCAAGTCCCCACGATTTGGTTAGTTTCAAGATTGAGCACACGATATGCTCTAGAATGAGATGCATAACCAAAGAAAATGCCATCGACAGACCTAGCCTCAAACTTATCCAACTTCCTTCCTTTCTTCAGAAAGAAACACTTGCAACCAAAGACATGAAAGTGACTCACCTTGGGTGTGCGGCCGTGCATCAACTCATAGCATGTCTTCTTCTTGTGCACTCTGAGGTATATCCTGTTCGACACATAGCACGCGGTATTCACCGCCTCAGCCCAATACCTCCTCGGAGTCCTATGCTCATCAAGCATCGTCCGAGCCATCTCGCACAAGGTCCCGTTCTTCCTTTCCACAACACCATTCTGGGGAGGCGTATACGGACTCGAAAACTGGTGCTCAAGACCCAAGTCATGGCAAAAGGTTTCAAAACGAGAGTTCCTGAATTCCGTGCCATTATCACTGCGGATAGCTCGTATGGCATCTTCGTGCCTCTCGTTCCTCAACCTCAAGACTAGATCTCGAACAAAACCAAACGTCTCCCCTTTATCCTCGAGAAAGAACACCCACGCATACCGAGAATAGTCGTCCACCACAACAAGGACATACCACTTCCCACCCGCAGATCGCACACGAGCTGGGCCAACAAGGTCCATATGGAGCAGCTCGCATGGACGCTCGCTCATCACATCGGTGAGAGGCGGGTGAGAAGAGGCTACCATCTTGGCATGCCTACACGGCGCACAAACCAACTCCTTCTCAAGCCTCAAACGTGGCAATCCTCGGACCAAATTGAGTTTACTCAAGCGAGACAAAAGGTCAAAGCTCAAGTGACCCAACTTCCTATGCCACTTCCACAACTCACTCGAAGAACCAGCCAAGAAACAACGCTCCAAACCCGAAGACTAAGAAAAATCTGCACGAAACACCTGACCCTCGGGAACGACCATACAGACAAGGTCCCCTCGAGAGTCCACAATCCGAGAACCACCAGGCCGAAACAACACCTCAAAACCCTCATCCAAAGAAACGGGGACACGTAAAGAAAATTGTACCCCGGCGATTGAACAAGAGCAACACGCCTCGCAGTGATCTTGTCACTCACTTTTATCTCACCTTCCGAAAGCACACGCCCACGCCCATTGTCCCCAAAGGTGATGTACCTCTTCGTCACCACGGGACGAGACTTGAGAACCACCCCCTGTCTCCGGTCATATGCCTCGAGCAACCGGAGTCAATCAACCAAATGTTCTTCAAGTCTCCCGCCTGAAATTCAAAAATAAGCACGTGAGCGAACAAACGACTCAGCACTGGGATTAGTACCAAAGGAGGAAAACCAGTGCCGAGCCATTTGCTCGAAAGTGGGGTTAGCACCAACCAAAGTATCTCTCCTACCAAAACTGCCTCCACGAACACCACCACGGTAACCACCCCGAGGGAACCACCCCTCTCTCGCCCGGAGGAGGACCAAAACCACGCAAGAAAGCCCGTGGAACGTCCTTCCTCTCCAACTCAATGCCACGACTCCTCCAATCCCCGTATTGAGCACGAGGAGGAGAACGCCTAGCAACCGACCACCCGCACCCTTTCCAGCCCAACCACCGTAACCACGACCACCGAAACAACCCTCGCACCCGTACGAGCTCGAAACCCAAACAAACCGTCTCCGTCTGTGCCCGCACCGGTCCGACCGTGCTCCACACCGGTCCGACCGGTGTGACTCCGGGCAGCAACACCACCGCAGCCTTCTTCTCTCCCCAAGCCCGAACTCGTCCTCACAATCGCCTTGCCCCCGGGCATCCGCATACGAGGCTCAAGTACACCATCGGAAGGGTGGTACTTGTCCTTGTTAGCCCACTCCTTCTCCATTCTCTCCTCTCGCTTCCTCTTGAAGCAAAACTCCTCCTTATGGCCATCTCTCCCACAATAGCCACAATGGAACCTCACAAGCTTAGGCTTAGGCTTGGGATGTGGTCGCTCACTTGGTTTCTCCCCACTCAAACCCTCCACCGGTTTCTCACCACTAGCCTTCTCACTCTCCTTCCCAAAGAACACTTTCCCCGAAGTGCTCACAAACTTGATAGGCTTTTGTAGGTCATTTGTGGGTGTAGGAAACACGGGTGGAGCCGGGGTTGTGTCTAGTCGGTTCCTTAGATGGTTAGGTTTTGGGGGGAAATCATTTTTGTGGTGGGTTTTTGGTGGCTCCGGATATTCTCTCCACTTCCCTCACCAACCTTGTTTGCCCCAAGCCCCTCACCATCTTGCCTCTTAAAGGCCTCGATCATCATCCTCAACCGAGGCTCATGACCGGACAACCAACCCATCAACTTCCTCAAATCATCATTCTCATCCTGCAAACGATCGACATAATGTGCAAGCTCCAAATTTTTCAATGCATGCATTTCACGGTAGAGCAAGATGTAGGCATGGGTTCCTTCAATTTAGCCTCGAGCGAACTAGTGTAAGCATGCATCTCATCAATCTTAGCATGCAAAACAGGGCAAGAAGTGCAAGCACCTAGCAAAGCAGTCTAGATTTAAGCTCGACCCACTTCAACCCTAAGCACATCTAGTTCCTCACACTTGGAGGCATGCTTCTCCTTAAACAAAGCAAGATCAGCAAGGAATATGGAGCAATCAAAGACAATCATTCTCATCGAAACAACAGGGCTAGCCTTAAGTGAATCAATCTCAAGCTTGCTATCAAGCACCCGTGTCTCTAGCTCAGCCCACTCTAGTCCTAGCATCCTCGAGTGAAGCCCTAAGCTCTTTCCTCATTTTCTTGGCCTCTCTAAGCATGTCATCACGGTTATCAAGCAAAGAGCCAAGCCTCTCATTCTCCCGCGCAAGAAGGGAAGTTCATCACGCACCTCGTCGTCGGACTCGCAGTCCGAGTCGCTCCGTGTGCTCTTCTTGCCGCCGGAGCTCAACGCCATGGTGCGAAGCCATCTCTCGCGAGCGGCCTCACCCCGCTCGGTTCTTGGACGACTTCTTGTTCTTGCGGCGATCTCCCTCGTCTTCGCCGCCGCTCGAGCTCGAGGTGGAGTACGCGGAACTGGAGTCGACGTCGCTCGCTCCAACCATCGCTCGGGCCTTGCCTCGGCCCTCCTTCTTCCTCGATCGTCGCTCGTCCTTGTACTTGTTCTTGTGCTTGCTCTTGTGGTCGCGCCTCGAACGGTACTTGCCATCGTTCATCCTCGGCTTGTGCTTATAGCTGTCCTTGTTCTCGGCCTTCTCCGGGCAGTCGGCGACGAAGTGTCCCGACTTGCCGCACTGGAAGCAAGTCCTCGTGTTCCTCCTCATGTTCACGCGGTTCTCGTGCAGCCTCTCGAACCGCCTTGTCAACAGCGCCAGCTCGTCCTCTCCAAGGTCATCAAACTCCTCATCTGGCATAGACATCAAAGAGGAAAACGAGAACATCCTGGTGGACCCGAACCGGCTCTGATACCACTTGAAGGACCGATACGGCGAACCAGAGAGGGGGGGAGTGAATGGGAGCCGATAAAAATTCTTCTCGAAGGAGATGAAAACTCCAACAAGACGAACACGGCTTCCAACACACGTCTCCGACTCACTACCCAAGTTGGCCAAGCCCACGTAGCCACTGGAGTGCCACTGGACCTAGGAACCAACACACACGGCCTTCCGACTCGAGAACGCGCGGAACAACAAACCTCGAGTCTACGGACCCACACCGCCGGGCCGGTGAGCACCACCGGCCGGACCGGTCCCCGCCGGTGAAACCGAGCAACTTTCACTAAGTGGCTCTACACCGGCCGGGGGACCGGTGAGACACACCGGTCGGGACCGATGGCGACCGAAAGCCCCCAAGGCACCAAACAGGCCAACCGACCACCAAACGGACCCAAACTCGAAACAAGCAGCAACACGGGACAACAACGAACACACCAAGACGTTCACCCGAGCAAAAACCCACAAGGGCTCGCACCGGTCGACCGGCAAGAGCACCGGTCGACCGGTGTAGCTCGGGCGCCTCGGGATGAACAAAGACCCGCGGTCAACTCCCCCTAAATCCAAATCTCGATCTCCCGAATCGCTCCACGGACTTGAACAAGACTTTGGGGATATCAAGAACATCTCATGAGGAGTCCATAGCCAAGTTTAATCCCACAAAAACTCATCCAAAAAGGAGGAATCGAAGAAATCCTGCCGAGAGCACTTCCACCCCAAGAACTCAAGAAACCCCCAAATCGAGCACCTTTACTCACGGATTTGGGAGGGGGATCACAGCCCAAAGAACCACGAAGGGTTCCCACAAATTTCCCCCATCAAATCCCCAAGAGAAAGGCCCCGAAATCAACCCAAAGAAATCACCGAGAGAGGACTCCGAAAATCACCACCAAGAACAACCGGGCAAAACACATCCAGACCTTGAGGAACCATGCCGAATCATCTATACATGAAACAAAGGTTCGTACAAGGTCTAGCAAGCCGCCCGATCATCAATCCCTCTCTACAAGATCTCTCCGTGAAGCTCTCTTGCTAGTCCTAAGGAAAACATAGAGAAAATAGGTGGAAAATAGGAAAACTAATGAGCTAGGGTTTCAAGAGTTGGCTGCCATCCTCTCACCTCTTGGGTTATATGGAGGCAACCGAATGTCTAAAATGCCCTTCTCTACTAACTAGGGATACAAGCCCCTCAAGGGAGGATTTGGAATTCTTGATGTCTTCACCATCGGACGGATGCCCGGCGACCGCACCCTGCGTAGCCTCGACGCAAGCCATGCGATCCCGACGCGTGTCCTCCGCTTCGAAGATTCCGGACCGCGTCGCCGCACACCGGCCGACCGGTGCTCCTCACCGGTCAGACCGGTCCCCACCGGTCCGACCGGCCGACCCACCCGGCCGACCGGCCGGCGCCGCCGCAGCTCCGTCTTCGGTTCTCCGGTCTTGGCTTTGTGGATCAACCAAGGAACCCAGTGGTTTTCTGGTGAACCACCGGAAACCCCGCGAACTCGGTGTAGCCTCCGCCAATCTCCACTCATGACTCGGCTCCCACGTAGTCCCGGCTCGACCTTGGTTTTGAGGCTCAACCAAGAAACCGTCCATGACTTCATCTTGCCGTTCATGCCACCATGCGGCCCACACTTGACCCCACTGGCCACCGGGTCCCTCGAACGAAGCCTACTTGTCTTCTCCACACCTGGAGGCCTCACCCAGCAATGACCTTTCGCGCTTGTTCTTCACCTGCACCAACACGAGTCAAGCCGCAACCTGCACCTGCAATACTTAGCCAAGAATCAGTCCACACAACGTTGTCAATCACTCATCACACAAGGAAGCGACCATCCACCGGTCCTCGAACCACACATGGTCCTCAGGTCTCCGCGGCCCACCAAAGCGGTCCGCTCAAAGGTCCCCTCGAGCAAGCTCCGCCTCGCTCGAGGGTACACGCCTCCCTCGAGCGGGTTCCGCCTCGCTCGAGGGTTCACAGCCCCCTCGAGCGGGCTCCGCCTCGCTCGAGGCTCCCTCACGCGCAGCGGGAACGGGCATTTAATGCTCTGACACGGCGGGGCAGCACCATCATGCGCCTAGGAATCACGCCCCGGCCCTGTCGCACCAACTCCCTAGGGGGAACCCATCCCCGCCACTGTGGGGGACTGTGCGGCGAGGCCGGCGTCAGCCCCGTGACACCACGCCGCCTACTCCCGTACGGCTAACGCGCCGCGCCCTCGAAAGGGGGCCGGGCACACCCTCGAACTGCTTTCCCGTGACCTTGCGGTGGCTAGGGTCGTGATGCTAGGCCGGCGGGACGCCATCCCCGCCACTGTTGGCCCTGTACGGCCACCCCCGTACTCGCAGCACCACGCCGGGCGCTGTTACAACCACTCCGGCGCCGTAAGGCACGCGGAAACGGGACATCGCCACGCCTGCCACTGTATCCTGTACGGATCGTCGTCAGCAACCCCCTCAAGCCCGCCTGGGGACGCCACGGCCAACCACTGCGCCCCTACCCTCGAAGCTACCACTGTTTGGGTACAAGATACGCCATGATGACCAGATCGTGGCAAGGACCGTCAAGGCGGCCGCCTACTCTGCGGCGTTGCACACCATACTTCCCCATGTAGCTGAATAGTGCGGCATACTTGTAATTCGCCCTCTCCTTGGCCAATAAAAGGAAGGTGAACTCCCCCGCCGCAGGGGACAAGACACGACACAACACACATACATTCCCCAATTCTCCCACGACATCTGAACTCATTTCGTTCACATCACCAGGTACTTGGAGGCCACACCTCCTCTCCCGTCCTGCTTGTAGCCGCCCCACTACAGACACCCCGGTGCTGAGCAATATAGTGCCCCGAGCACACCACTGCTGGACGTACGGCCCCCGGCCGGAACCAGGATAAACCTTGTGTCTCTAGTTGCTTAGCATCGACCATTGAGGGATAGACCTTGGCGCTTATTACTGGTTAGTGTCGGGACCACATTCCGCACCGACAGTTGGCGCCCACCGTGGGGCACGCGAGCGCTGAAGGTCAAATCCGCCACCAACTCCCTCCATGGTGATTCGCACCGAGTACCGCGGCACGCGTTACTCCATGAGCAGCTCGGACCCCCTCCCCGCCGAGCTTGAAATCCGGTTCGGGGGCCTGAACTTTCAGGCTACGGGGAATGGCTACCTGATGCGCCTCACCAACCGTGAGGAGCTCCGTGCGCGGCGCCAAGTCGGGTCCGCCCCGGTCGCCGCTGCACGCGTCGCCACGACGCAGACACCCGCCGGCACGGACGCCGCGGGCCCGTCGGCGTCTCGGCGCCGCCGCCGCTCCGGCCGGCGCTCGCGCCAAGCACGGTCGGAGCGACGGCAACCCGAGCTCGTCGCCTTACAGCGCGGCGCGCCCGTCGGCCACGACGACCGCCGCCCGTGCGGGGGAACGCACGGTCTCCGGGCCGCGCTTCCCCATCGGCCTGCGCGGCGCCACGAGGGCCTACAATGCCAACGCCAACACCACGATGCGCAGGGTTCCTCCTAGCCATCACGTCTACGTCGCTCGCCAGGGATCCTAGCGCCTCCGCCGGTGACGAGTCGTCCATAGGTTCTCTTGATGCGTTGCCACCCGCTACCTCACACGGGTACACGGAGTGGGACTTCTCCGGCGTGCCAGACCCAGTGATGTTCAGGCGATTTCTTGACGCCACGGACTACTGGTTCGGCTGCTCCGACGACTCCAGCGCCAGAAGCTACGACCCCGCGCGGGAGTGCTGCGTCGTCATCGCCAATGACCCAGCGAACACCACCGGCGCAACGGGTGCCGGCGATGGAGAGGTTCCGCCCGCTCTAGGGACCGCTTCGCGCCTGGCAGCGGGACCAAGCGCCCTGGCTCCTTCACCAACGGGGGCCGACATCAACGCGCAGCTAGCCCAAGCCAGCGAGCTCGAGGCTAAGCTGGCGGAGGAGTATCGGACGGTGCGGTTGTTTCGCGCCTCTATGGCGGGGGAAGCCTCTGCGCGCGGCGAACGCGTGCGGGAGCTGGGCATACAGGCCCGCGACCGCATTAACGCCGACTTCAACGTCGACAACCTAGATACGCCTCCGCGAGCGAGCCAAAAGCTCATTGCCGCTGCAATGCTGCTGCGGGCAATGCCCGCCCCTCGACACCCGAAGCGCGAAACCTGCACCGTGAGGCGCAGGCGCTCATCGAGCAAGCGGCCGTCCAGCAGGCCGAGAGCTCGGCGTCCCGCATCCGCCAGCAGGGGGACGCGCGGGACGATGGGGGCGCGCAGGGGCCCGAACCCTCGGTGCATGCAGGTAGAGCAACGGAGCACCCCGCCAACATAGGGCGCACGCCGGCCAAGGAGCGACTCCTCGACACACACGGGCAAGCACGAGATGGAGACGCCCGCGACGTCATCAACGCTCGACGGACGAGCAAAGCGGAGGCGCGGGCGGCCGCAGGCTACCACCCCCGACGGGGCGGACTCTACGACAGCGATGAAGACCGCTCGCCAACGCCGGAACCCCCGGGGACCCGCGTGTTCAGCCGGGAGATCCGCGCAGCGGCCTTCCCTCAGCGCTTCCGTCAGCCGACGACCATCGTCAAGTACAACGGGGAGACGGACCCCCGCGTGTGGCTCAACGACTACCGCCTGGCATGCCAGCTGGGCGGAGCCACTAGTGACGAGGTCATCATCCACAACCTCCCCCTGCACCTCGCCGACTCGGCCCGGACGTGGCTCGAGCACCTGCCGGCCAGTCAGATCCACAACTGGGATGATTTGGTTTGCACGTTCGTCGGCAACTTCCAGGGCACGTACGTGCACCCTGGGAACTCCTGGGACTTGCACTCCTGCACCCAGAAGCCGGGAGAGTCGCTCCGGGACTTCATACGGCGCTTCTCCAAGCGCTGCACGGAGCTCCCAAGCGTGGCGCAATCCGAGATTGTGCACGCCTTCCTCGAGGGCACCACGTGCCGGGATCTCGTGCGCGAGCTGGGGCGCAGCCCGCCGGTCGACTTGAACGAGCTGTTCGATATCGCCACCAGTTTTGCCTCAGGCGAAGAGGCGGTTGGGGCGATCTTCGATGGCAAGAAGGGCAAGCGCACGGACGACGCGCCCGCGGAGGGCAGCAAGTCCAAGGAGCTCCACCGGAAGGACAAGCGAGGCAAGAAGGGGAAGAAGCCGCACCGTGAGGCGCGCGAGCAGGGATGCGACGGCAACGACGCCGAGGCCCTTGCCGTTGACCCGGCTCGACGGGGCCCTCGACCGGCCCCCCGAGGTCCGGGAGTGTTCGACGACATGCTAAAGAAGCCATGTCCCTACCACAAGAAACTGGTGAACCACACCCTCGAGCAATGCGACTTGCTCAAGCGGTTCTATGGCCGCGCCGCCGCGAAGGACGCCGAAGCCAAGAAGGACGGGGGTGACGGTGACGCCGGCGGCTTCCTCGTCGTGGAGAACGTGTTCCTCATCTTCGGGGGGCCAACCGTCGACATGTCGAGCCGCCAGCGCAAGCGGGAGCGGCACGAGGTTCTCGCCGCGGAGAAGGCACCTCCCTCATTCCTTGACTGGTCGGAGGATGCCATCACCTTCAGCCGCGAGGATCACCCGAACCGCATCCCCAACCCGGCCGCACTCCACCGGTGGTCGACCCGGTTATTGGGAACGCGTGGTTCTCCAAGGTCCTAATGGACGGAGGGAGCAGCCTCAATATCCTCTACGCGCACACGCTGCGCCTGCTGGGGATCGGGTTGGACCAGCTGCGGCCCAGCACGACGTCGTTCCATGGTGTCGCGCCGGGCAAGCGCGTCCAGCCCCTTGGGCAGATCGATCTGCCTGTTTGGTTCGGCACTCCGAGCAACTACCGCAAGGAGATGCTCACCTTCGAGGTGGTGGGGTTCAGGGGCGCGTATCACGCTATACTTGGGCGGCCCTGCTACGCCAAGTTTATGGCCGTCCCCAACTACACCTACCTCAAAATGAAGATGCCGGGACCGAACGGCGTCATCACCGTGGGCTCGTCCATCGAGCACGCGTTCGACTGCGACGTCGAATGCGTAGAGCACGCGGAAGCGCTGGCGTTGGATGAAGCGCTAGTGACCAACTTGGAGAAGATGGTCAACGAGGACCTCGACTCCACCACCAAGCACGCCGGCAACTTCGAGGCCGCGGAGCAGACCAAGGAAGTGCCCCTTGACCCTGCTGCCCCCGAGGGCAAGGTGTTGAGGGTCAGTTCTACCCTCGACCCGAAATAGGAAGTGGTGCTCGTTGACTTCCTCCGCGCCAACGCCGACATCTTCGCGTGGAGTCCCTCGGACATGCCTGGCATCCTGAGGGAGGTCGCCGAGCACTCCCTTGATATCCTACCTCACTTCCGTGCCGTTCAGCAACGGCTCCGCCGCTTCGACGAGGAGCGGCGGCGGGCAATTGGAGCGGAGCTGCGGAAGCTTCTCGAGGCCGGGTTCATCAAGGAAGTGTTCCACCCTGCGTGGCTAGCCAATCCTGTACTAGTAAAGAAAAAGAACGGGAAATGGCGGATGTGTATAGACTACACCGGTCTTAATAAAGCATGTCCTAAAGTTCCTTTTCCTTTGCCACGTATCGATCAAATTGTTGACTCGACCGCCGGGTGTGAGCTACTTTATTTCCTTGATGCCTATTCCGGGTACCATCAAATCAAAATGAAGGAGTCCGACCAGCTCGCGACTTCGTTCATCACGCCGTTCGGGATGTTTTGCTACGTCACGATGTCGTTCGGCCTCCGGAACACGGGTGCAACGTACCAACGGTGCATGCAGCATGTTTTCGGAGACCACATCGGCCGGACCGTCGAGGCGTACGTAGACGACATAGTCGTGAAAACCAGGAAGGCGGACGACCTGGTTGGCGACCTCAGCATCGCGTTCGGCTGCCTACGGGCCAACGGGTAAAATTGAACCCCGAAAAATGTGTCTTTGGCGTGCCGCGGGGCATGCTTCTAGGATACATAGTCTCCCAGCGAGGCATCGAGGCCAACCCCGAAAAGGTTGCAGCCCTCGAGCGAATGGGTCCGATTCGAGACCTCAAAGGGGTACAAAAGGTGCTGGGTTGCCTTGCCACCTTGAGCCGCTTCATCTTGCGGCTCGGCGAGAAAGGCCTGCCCCTCTACCGCCTCCTCAAAAAGCACAAGCGCTTCTCCTGGACCACCGAGGCCCAAGAGGCGCTTGACAAGCTGAAGGCGTCCTTGACTCGCGCCCCGATCCTCACACCACCGCAAGACAGCGAACCTCTGCAACTCTACGTGGCCGCGACCACCCAGGCGGTCAGCGCCGTGATTGTGGTAGAGCGCACGGAGGAGGGGCACGCCTTGCCGGTTCAGCGGCCGGTGTACTACATCAGCGAGGTCTTGTCCGATACCAAGGCGCGCTACCCCCAAGTCCAAAAGCTGCTCTACGCAGTGGTCCTCGCGCGGCGCAAGCTCCGCCACTACTTCGAGGCCCACCCTGTCACGGTGGTTTCCTCCTTTCCGCTAGGAGAAATCATCTGCAATCCGGACGCGCCGGGCAGGATCGCCAAGTGGTCGGTGGAGCTAAAGGGCGAAACACTCGCCTACGCCCCGCGCAAGGCCATCAAGTCCCGCATCTTGCGCATTTCATCGCCGAGTGGACAGCACACGCACTGCCGCCGCCGCGCATCCGGGCGGACGTCGGACCCTGTACTTCGACGGCTCGGTGATGAAGACCGGGCGGGCGCGGGCCTGCTCCTCGTGTCGCCCCTCGGGGAGCACATGCGGTACGCAGTACGCCTCCATTTACCCGCGTCCAACAACATGGCTGAGTACGAGGCCCTGCTCTGCGGCCTCAAGATCGCCATCGAGATAGGTGTCAGGAGCCTCGACGTGCGGGGAGATTCGCAGCTCGTGATTGACCAAGTCATGAAAAATGCGAGCTGCCATGATGACAAGATGGAAGCATATTGCAAAGCCGTGCGAGCCCTCGAGGACAAGTTCTACGGCATCGAGCTGAACCACGTGCCCCATCGGTACAACGAGGAGGCGGACGAGCTCGCGAAGATCGCGTCAGGGCGGATCACTGTCCCCCCGAACGTCTTCGCCCGAGATGTCACCCAACCATCCGTTACCCTCGAGCCGCACCCCTCGAACGAGGCGGAACCCTCAGGGGCTCCCTCGAGTCCAACAGGCGCAGAGCCCGTGGACGAGGACCCCTCGAACGAGGCATACGTGCTCTCCCTCCTCGAGGGGTACGGCACCAGCGAGGCCGAGGTCATGGACGTCGAGACGGCCCCCAGTAGGGCGGACTGGCGCGACAAATACATCGCCTGGATGGACCGAGGGGAACTCCCCTTGGACCGATCCGAGGCCAGGCACATCGCTAGTATGGCCAAGTCTTTCGCCCTCGTCGACGGTGAGCTGTACAAGCGCGCTGCCTCCGGCATCCTGCAGCGATGCGTGCCCATCCCCGAGGGGCGCGAGCTCCTCCGGAACATTCACGTGGGCATCTGCGGCCACCACGTTGCGCCCCACACCCTCGTAGGCAACGCGTTCCGCCAAGGCTTTTACTGGCCCACCGCGGTCGCCGACGCCAGCGAGATCGTGCGCACCTGCGAAGGGTGCCAATTCTATGCCCGAAAATCCAACCTCCCTGCGCACGTCCTGCAGACCATCCCCATTACATGGCCTTTCGCCGTGTGGGGGCTGGACATCGTCGGGCCCTTGCGAAAGGCGCCCGGGGGCTTCACCCACTTGTTGGTCGCGATCACAAATTTTCTAAGTGGGTAGAGGTGCGCCCCATTACGAATCTCAGGGCAGAGCAGGCGGTGACGTTTTTTACGGATATCGTCCATCGTTTTGGAGTACCAAACTCCATCATCACTGACAACGGGTCCCAGTTCACGGGCAGGAAATTCCTGGAGTTTTGCGACAAATGCCACATCCGTGTGGACTGGGCGGCTGTGGCACACCCACAGACCAATGGCCAAGTAGAACGTGCCAACGGCATGATCCTACAAGGCCTCAAGCCCAGAATTTTCGACCAGCTGAACAAGTCTGGTCGGAAATGGCTCCAGGAACTGCCTGCGGTCGTGTGGAGCCTAAGGACCACCCCGAGCAGAGCCACCGGGTTCACCCCCTTATTTCTAGTCCATGGCGCGGAAGTCGTCCTCCCCACGGACTTAGAGTATGGGTCGCCCAGGGTGCGAGGCTATGACAAGGATACCAACCAGCGGGCCCGCGAGGACTCACTGGACTAGCTGGATGAAGCGCGCCTCGTAGCCTTGATGCACTCCGCGAGATACCAACAGTCCCTAAGGCGCTACCAGACACGGAAGATACGCCGGTGGGACTTTAGCGAGGGGTATTTGGTCCTAAGGCTACGCCAAGACAAACGAGGACGCCACAAGCTATCACCTCCGTGGGAGGGACCCTATGTCGTGGTGAAGGTGCTCAAGCCCGGCACATACAAGCTAGCCAACGAGGACGGCGAAGAACTCACCAACGCTTGGAACATCCAACAGCTACGTCGCTTCTACCCCTAGCTAGGATTTCCAAGTCTTTTGTTGTAAATTACATGCCCAACACCCCAGTTGGCAACGAACATGTAAACATCACCAGTTCAATGAAAAGGGCAACTCGGCTTTCCCCTGAAACCCAAGTTACCCTCGGGGGCTACTACGGGGGGCATCCCCCCCCAAAACAATGGTCCCATTTTTTTCGCAAAAAACCCACGTGTGCTAAGTATGATTCGACCTGAGCCTCGAGCAAAATTAAAACAGGGCGCGGACGACCTAGCGGAAAGGGCGCGCAAGCCAGAGATAGCCTACGCCTCCACGAGGATACGGCCCTTCTCTCTCGCCCCCGGCCCAGCAGGCTGTTTGCGAAAATCGAACTCCCCTAACTCGAATTTACTCAGGCAAAGGAAGAAACAAAACAGCGCCATAAAAATAACAGACATCATTTGATCCCACAAGTGTTTGAAATAAAATGATTGCTCATTTACATGGCCGTGCGGCCCACATACTAACACACAAACAAAAAAGGGCCTGGCGCTCAGCAATCTTCAGGCCTGAGTAGCATCGGCATCGGCGGCGTTCGGGAACAGGAACTCCTCGAAGGCTTCGGCGAGCGCCCGGCGGCGTCAGCAGCTAACGCGTCCACGCGCTCCATCGCCACCTCGTCCTCGACGCCCTCTGGGATGATGTAGCCCTCCGCCACGGCTTCGAAGTTGATCTCGTAATGAGATCGCACCACTCCGAGAGCCTTTTGGATGCCAAGGTGCAGAGCCCGGCGCATGCGCCCGGAGACGTGCCCGCCGAGGGCGCGCGGCGGCTAGCCGGCCGAGCTTCCACCGCGCCTCGCCCTCTTCCACGGCCTGGCAGGTCTCGAGGGCCGCGGAACGCAGCTCCAGCAGCTCCCGCTCAGAGGAGTTATAGCAGGCCTGCAGCACCTCGGCCCGGTCGTTCGCGTGCCTCAGCGCGGTGCGCAGGCCTGAACGTTACCAGCAAAGAAAATCAGAAGGGGGAGCGAACCCTAAAGGGAAGATCAGCAAAACAAGAGACAAAACAGTGACCTACCTTCAACCTGCTTCCTCTCCACCTCGAGGGCGCGGCGCTCGGCCTCGACCGCCTGCTGCAGGCTGACGACGGTGTCGCTCTGCTCCTTGAGGGACTGCTCCTGGCCCGCACTCGTGATGCTGAGAACCACCAGTTCGCCCTCGAGCTTCGAGAACTCAACGTTCTGCTCCTCCAGCGACTTTTGCGCCGCCTCGCGAGCGGTACGCTCCCACTCGAGCGCCGATCAAGCGTCGGCAAGAGCGGCCCGCTCCTGCTGGAGCTGCCCCTCAGCCCCATGGCGGGCGGTACGCTCTTGCAGGAGCTGGTCCTCCGCGGTGGCGAGCGCAGCGACTTTGGCATCGAGGGTGGCCTTCAGCTCGTCGGCCTCCTTGGCCTTCTGCTCAGCCGCACGCGCCCTCTCCTCGGCCTGGCTCTGCTGGGCCTGCGCCTCCCGAAGCCACGCGCGGACCTCCTGATTGTCGGCCGGGACGGTGCCCACCTCCGCCTCCCAGTTGGATGCCAACGTGCGCATCCTCTCCATATTCCCCCGCGCCTGCTGCAGCGCCTCATCCCGATCGATGAGGGTTGTGCAAATCCGCTCCAAGGTGGGGGGCGCGCCGCGGCCTGCCTTTCGCACTCCTGGAGCTGGTCGCGTAGGGCCTCGGCCGCACGCGCGCCCACCCGTCCGGGGTCCCCAAGGCGTCGGCGAGCGCGTCGAAGGCATCGCACCGCTCCCGGAGCTAGCGGAGCTCAGCACTCATCCGGTCAAAGACGCCATATTTATCGCGGGCGCGATCCTCGAGCTCCCGTCGCCAACAGACCGAAACCGGTGAGCGTCGCGTCAAGAGGAACAAGCATGAAGACGACAAAATCGGAGAAAAGGGGCAACAGTGCCTCACCTGGAAGACACGCCACGCCGGGCCGTCGTGGATCCGCAGCGCCTCGTTCAACGCCCGGTTGAGCGTGGCGCCGTGGTCACGAAGTTCCCCCCACAGCTGCTGCTCCTCTTGAGTGTCGGCGAAGGCGGGTGGCTCGTCAACGCGCCCCTCTCCCGGAGTAGAGCGGCCGGTGCGGGAAGAAGAAGCCTCGGCGCCGTGCCCTTGGCCTCCTGCCACCATGTGCCCGTCCCGCTGCCTCACAAGTGCCCCCTCCTGGGACTCGGGGGACGGCGTGGGGAAGCTCACCCACTGGTCCCACCCGGGCAGCGGAGAGTCGTCGTCTGGAATCTCCACCACCACCGCCCGGGAGCTGCCGGCGAGTGCGGGCTCCTGCTGCGTCTCCGCCCGCGCCTCCGCGGCCGCGATCTCCCGCCGCGGCGCCGCGGCCGTTGCCTCCGGCCGCGTCTCTACGACCGTGGGCGCCGGCGGCCCTCCATGGCCGACGCCGCCGCAATGCCGCCGCAACCGGCGCCGCCGGCCGCGCTGCGCGTCGCCCTCGGCCCCCGGCTCCGCCGCGGCCGCCGTCCGCCGCACCTCCTCCGCGACCGGCGCCCGCCGCTCCTCGACAGAATCGCCGGCCGCGGCTCGGCGAGGCGAGGCCGCCACCGTGGCCTCGAGGCTTCGGCCGCGCCTCGCGAACTCGCGCTCGCCATCGCCACCTCGCTCGCCCCCGCCCGCGGCGCCCTCGACGAGTGCCGCCGGGTGGGGATGGACGCGTCCGCCCTCAACACCTTGGCCGGTGAGAGGGGAGGCACAGTTGGCACCACCCTGCGGAGATGCAAACAAATTGTCAGATTCCCGCCTGACGGGTACGCGACCCCCCGAAAGACGGTCCCTTACCTCGAGGAGGAGAAGGCGTGCTTCCTTTTCCTCGAGGTCCCCGCAGATGTTGCGGGAGCAGCCGGCGCGACCGCCGCCGCGCCTCCCGCCATCTCCACCGCGCGCGCAGCGCCTCCGCCGTGCGCGGGGACGCCCCCCCGAGGCGCGCGCCGGCGCCTCCGCGGCCCGTGCCGCCTCTCGTTGTCGATTGCCTGGGCGCGGACACCTCCGCGCCCGCCCCAGGCGATGCCGCACTTGCCAACAGAGCCGGCTCCGGTGACTGGGGTGCGGGCTCCCACCTATCGGGGAGGGCCTGCCCCCTGGCCTCTTCTTCTTCCGCCTCCTCGTCCGATGACGAGTACTCCTCGGTCCCCGGCGAGGAGAGCCCCTGCTACTCGCGCAACCGGTACTCCTTACTCTTCCGCTCGCGACGCTTCCGATGCCGCGTCGCGCGCTCCTTCTTGCGCGCCGCCCGCTCCCGCTCTCGCTGATGCGCCGCGCGCCTGAGCGCGCGAGAGCAGGGGGTGGGCGGCTTGGACTTCACGGCGCTCACGCTCACCAACTGCAGGCGAAACATTAGAATGCGTCAACAACTCAGAGAACTAGCAAAATCAAGAGTGAAATCAAGAACCCCACTCACCAGCCGGCCGGTGGGAAGCATCTCAAGATCCCACAGGGACCCGTCGTTGCGTGCGGACTTGGGGTCGATGGCGCTCCGCGCCCGGGTAGCCGCGTACTCCCGCAGGAGGGGGCTCTGCAGCGACCGTGACCTCGCCAACGCGACGGGGTCCGCCGCCTCAGTCATCTCGAAGATGCGGAGCGGCCTCTCCATCAAAGGGACGATCCGCCGATGGTGGAGGTGGGAGAGGACGACCTCCGCAGTCAGCCCACGGCCCGCCAGATTCCTCAGCGCGGCCAGGAGCGATTCCAACCGCGCCTGTTGTTGGGTCGGGGACACCCCGTGGTGCCAAGAGGCGGGTCTCTCCCGGAGCACCAGACCGGTGTAGGGGGGAGACCGGGCTCGTCGTTGCGAAGGTAGAACCACCCCCGCTCCCAGCCCGCGTTGTTGGTCGTCATCGTGCAGGGGATGTAGTCGTCCTTGCGCTGACCCCGCACGGCGAGCGACATGCCGCCGGCACGCACCGCGCGGCGGGTCCTCTGTTCCGTCGTCGGCAGCGTGAACAGCTCCGCGCGGAAGAGGTGAATCCAGAGATCCCAGTTCACCGGGATCCCTAGGAAACCCTCGCAGACGCCAACGAATGTGGCCGCCTGCGAGATCGCGTTCGGCGCGAAGTTATGGAGCTCCACGCCGTAGTGGTGGCAGAGAGCCCGCATAAAACGGCTCGCCGGCGCCATGAAGCCCCGCTCGTGGAAGCGGACGAAGCTGACCACGTAGCCGCTCGGAGGGTTGGGTGCTTGGTCCCTTCCCGACGGCACGATCCACTCGGCCGGCCGTCCATCCTCGTTCGCCGCCAGCTGGCCAGCGGTTACCAGCTGGTTCAGGGCCAACCGCGTCACCGTCGAGCGCTCCCATGCCAATGGGTCGACGATGGTGAGAGGTTGCTGGGGAGCCATGCGAGCGGACGAAGAAGCGAAGAATTGGGAGCAAGAAGAGTTCTGAGAACAGGGGCGCAATGGCGAGAACGACTCGGGGGCTGGGGCGCAACAAGCAAGAACGGCAAGTTCTAAAGGCAAAGGTAAAAACCGCCTGTTCCCCTTCCATTGGATTTATAGGCCGCAGGCGTGCTCTCCGAAGCACTAGCCCCGCGCGCATTAGTTGCAACCGAAATATTCCTTCACGGGCGGACGGGCCCACCACGACCGCGGCGGCCACGCAACCGCCCGCAGGCCATCATCACGGCGCGGTAACCGCGGGGCCGTGGCAGGCGGTCACATCCGCCTGCCCACGCCGCCCACTACGCGCGCGGACGCAGCGCCTGAAAAGGCGCGCCCACGGCGCAGGATTTCAGTCGCAACTGCGAGCATTTAATGGCCATGTCCCTTACTGAGTAAGGTAGACCCTCGAAGCGGCCCGAGCCCCTGGCTCAAACTAACACGACCCTCGACGGGTGCAAACATCGACCGGTGGCCTCGAAGCCCGTTTGAAGTAAACGAGCACTACAGGTACCCTTGATTCACAAAAAGCTACTGATCAGCAGCTCGAGGGTTGGCACAGCCATAGACCCACGAAGCCTGCAGATGCGAAAGACGGGGGCGGCCAGTCGACACCCCGCACGACCCTACTGATCAGCAGTTCGAGGGCTAATGCGATCAGGGACCCTCGAAGCCTGCAGATGCGAAAGATGGGGGCGGCCAGCCGTCACCCCGCACGACCCTACTGATCAGCGGTTCGAGGGCTAAAGCGGTCAGGGGCCCTCGAAACCTGCAGATGCGAAAGACGGGGGCGGCCAGCCGCCACCCCGCACGGCCCTACTGATCAGGGGTTCGAAGCTTGACCTTCAACAGGTTCGAATAGGCGCCCCAGATCACCATAGTCAGGGATGACGAGGGCACGCGCATTCGAGCCTTTCCTCGAGCCCACCAGCTCGAGGGTGCCCCACATGTCGTGTTCGAGAGCCAGCGAGGGCAGCTAGCCGGGGGGATCCCACCGAGGGAGAGCTTCCGTGCCCTCGGTCCCTAGCGATGGGACCGAGCCCCACCTAGCAAACCCACGCCAGTGCTTTAATGGACGCGTCTCCGGACCGCGCAGCCTACCCTTATCGAACGGGGCATGGGCGTCCACTCGAATCACCCACTAACAGCTCAACGAGGAATCCGCAATCCGCAACCCGATCGATGGGGGTTGCGGAAACCTCACCCTCCGTCCCGTGGAGGAACGGCGAGGGCTCGTTAAAAACAAGTCGTAGAGCTCGCCCCGATCGCCTTGAACGGGCCCAGGCTCGGGGGCTCGGCGCACGGCTACACCTCTTGAGTTGCACCGGCCGCGGATAGTGCCAGTTGCGCATGCGTCACCGAAGCCGGCTGGAACATCGCCGACGCCGGTTGAAATAGGCACCACGCCCACTGACCAGACTCTGCGGTAAAACCCCTGCAGGAGCACTCACGCTCCTGCAGGCTTCGGGGGCTAGACCCGCTGGTCCGCTGACGCGGCCCCACGGAAAGCATTAGCAACCAGGGGGGAAGAACGTCTTATCAGTAGGCTCCAGCATCTGCGGGAGCCTGACCGGCAAACCCGCAGATGCTTGGGGGCTACTGTCGGGGACAGCCCTGAGGGTCCCCTAAAACAACCGGGGAAACCCTGCTTAAAACCTGCAAAAAACCAAAGCTAAATGCATCTCATTTAAGCGCACACACGGGGCACGGCCCACGCTGCGGTGGTCCCCACGGCCCATACTACAGTGGTCCCCGCGGCCCACCAAAGCGGTCCGCTCAAAGGTCCCCTCGAGCAAGCTCCGCCTCGCTCGAGGGTACACGCCTCCCTCGAGCAGGTTCCGCCTCGCTCGAGGCTCCCTCACGTGCACGCTCGTTCCCGCACGCGGGTACGGGCATTTAATGCTCTGACACGGCGGGGCGGCACCATCATGCGCCTGGGAATCACGCCCCGACCCTGTCGCACCAACTCCCTAGGGGGAACCCATCCCCGCCACTGTGGGGGACTGTGCGGCGTGGCTGGCGTCAGCCCCGTGACACCACGCCGCCTACTCCCGTACGGCTAACGTGCCGCTCCCTCGAAAGGGGGCCGGGCACACCCTCGAACTGCTTTTCCGTGACCTTGCAGGGCTAGGTCGTGACGCTAGGCCGGCGGGACGCCATCCCCGCCACTGTTGGCCCTGTACGGCCACCCCCGTACTCGCAGCACCACGCCGGACGCTGTTACAACCACTCCGGCGCCGTAAGGCACGCGGGAATGGGGCGTCGCCACGCCTTCCACTGTATCCCGTACGGATCGTCGTCAGCAACCCCCTCAAGCCCGCCTGGGGACGCCACGGCCAACCACTGCACCCCTACCCTCGAAGCTACCACTGTTCGGGTACAAGATACGCCATGATGGATAGATCGTGGCAAGGACCGTCAAGGCGGCCGCCTACTCTGCGGCGTTGCACACCATACTTCCCCATGTAGCTGAATAGTGCGGCACACTTGTAATTCGCCCTCTCCTTGGCCAATAAAAGGAAGGTGAACTCCCCCGCCGCAGGGGACAAGACACGACACAACACACATACATTCCCCAATTCTCCCACGACATCTGAACTCATTCCGTTCACATCACCAGGGACTTGGAGGCCACACCTCCTCTCCCGTCCTGCTTGTAGCCGCCCCACTACAGGCACCCCGGTGCTGAGCAATATAGTGCCCCGAGCACACCACTGCCGGACGTACGGCCCCCGGCCAGAACCAGGATAAACCTTGTGTCTCTAGTTGCTTAGCATCGACCATTGAGGGATAGACCTTGGCGCTTATTACTGGTTAGTGTCGGGACCACATTCCGCACCGACAGATAGAAAGAGCACATCGGGGAGTTGCCAATTCCTTGGTAGGTCTCTTGTGTCTTGTAGTTCTCAAAAGCAAAACTCAGTAGCCCTTTCCACCGCCGAGGCCGAGTATGTTGCAGCCGGCGCTTGTTGTGCTCAACTACTTTAGATGAAGCAAACCTTAAAAGATTACGGATGTCACTTTACCCATATCCCACTTTTGTGTGACAATGAAAGTGCCATAAATCTAGCAAATAACCCCATTAGTCACTCTCGTACAAAACATATAGACATCTGTCATCACTTCTTGAGAGACCACGAAGCCAAAGGAGATATTGCTCTAAGTCATGTGAGCCCGATAAACAACTAGCCGATATCTTCACTAAACCTCTCGATGAGTCAATGTTTTGTAGTTTAAGGAATGAGCTAAATATTCTTGATTCTCGTTGCGTGGTTTGATTTTTAGCACATGTTGTTTGATATATTGCTTTGTTGAACATTTTTGAAAAATTTTAATATATGTGTCTCAAAATGAATTTTATTCCCCAACTTGTTACAAAAGGCTATAGTTGTGTGTTGTGTGTTGTTTTCTAGTCAATTGGCAAGGAGTCCATGACCTAAGAGTCAAAATCTAGAAAGAGAGTCAAAATCTTTCAAGAACAGCAAGCTATCTATTTCTGAGTTCAGTATCTGGGGGTTCCGGGTTTTCTCCGGAGGTTCCGGACCCTTATCTGTCCAGTCTATCAGATCAAGCATCAGTGAAGACAGCGCGGAGGCTCCGGGTTTTCTCCAGAGGTTCCGGACTTTGGGCAGTTGACAGGCGAAGCCAAGACAGAAGAGGATCTTGAAGAGAATATTCCTTGTATCAGATCTTTTACCCCCTTAGGGTAACTTCTCGGGCCAACTTCATCTCTTTACCACAGTGGATCTTGATTCACCATCTTTTTTCACTCGCCTCTCCCCCTCCATCCACCATCGTACGCCGCTGCCACCACCGTCCCTGCCTTCGGCCGCTGGACATCCTCGGGGGTGCGGCTCACCTCTCCCGTGCGCACTGATGATCATGTGAGAGAAGGCGCTCAGGTAGGATTGTCTCTACATCAATTGTCGTCGCCGCCCGTGAACAAGGAGGAAGCCCAGGAAGGGAACCGGTGTTGCTCGTCCTCATCTTCTACATCCCGTTCCTCTCTTTGCTGCCTCGAAGGATTCGGCCTCAGAGGCAGGAGATCAGGCTATTGCACACCAGACCCGATCTGGTAGGCTGACTCCAGCACCACTAGGTCACATTGTGACCTAGAGAGGGCCTCTGGGCTACGTCCTCAGTGCGAAAAGCTTCTAGGGCGTCTCCTTCATCTTCTTCTTCAATCTTGAGCTCAAGGTAAAAACCCTAACCCTAGATCTATCGGTTCATCTCTGTTTCTCATATTCTAGGAGCCAAATCGAGTATATACATTCTACTAGATGCCTTCCTGTGCCATAGATTTAGATACATTGTGGTAAAATTCAATTGAAAGTTGAATCAGACGACACAATTTTGAAATTGCATGCAGTCGGGAGGTTCCTGGATAATCCCCAGAGGTTCCAAGCTCTGCAACAACAGAAGCTCTGAACTTGTATGCAGTCCGGGGGTTCCGGGATTTTCCTAGAGGTTCCAAGCTCTGCAACAACAGCAGCAGTGACCCTGATTCAAAGTTCAAATGAGTAGTATCACGGTTGTAACTAAGTCATTTCTTCTGCATCTCACATCATTCCATTCCTTTCAATTCTCTGAGCCTTATACATTCCATCACCTTTGATCAGATGTATGGAGACTCCTTCAGGAGAAGGGACAAGAGGTCTATCCCCTATGAAGACATAGAGGGTGAGGAAGCCTTCAACATAGCTGTCAGGCAGGTGGCTCCCAAGAAAGCAACACCAAAAAGGGGTAGAGGATCAGGTAGTATCTCTGGGGGCAGAGGGTCTTTAACAGAACAACATGTTGAGGACAATGATGGCCAGGAGGGTAAGACCATTCCCATTGAAGTCAATGTACCAGTGTCTCTTGGTGAAATTGACTCATCATACCTAGTGCACTATCCACTTTTTCCGAAGAAGAGGCCACCCACCAAATATGACAGTTCCTTATAGCTAGAATACTAGAGTTATGAAGGCACATCTGTTCAGGTCAAGCTTGCTAGAGAAGAATATCCCTACACTCAGCCCAAGCAGGCTGGCATTGACAAGAGGTTCCGGTCCCTGTTTCATTATTCATTTTACTCATTTGTGTGTCTGAGCAAGCCTAGGATCAGAAAAATGAAGTGGGTTGACTGGCAACACTTTGAAAACTTTGACAAGCCTGAAGTGGAAGAAGTACTGGAGATAGTTGAGAAGTTTCAGAAGTAGGATCTGATGGGTTTCAAATATGACTGGAATGCTGAAATAATTGCTCAGTTTCATGCCACCTTCTTCTATGATAGCTATGCAGACACAATTCACTGGATGACAGAGGGTGTTCACCACAAGATCAACTTTGTGACATTTGCAAGACTGTTGGGCTTTGGGAAGACAGATAGAGAGAGGGACACAATCAACTTTGAAAACCATCTGAAGAATCACCAGATAGCTGATGCTTATTTCTTGGATGAGATGGCTCAAGGGACCACTTTGGGGCTGAAACATGTTTACTATGTGATGAATAACTTGCTCAGGCAGACCATATACCCCAAGGGAGGCAGTGACTCCACTTCTCTTAGAGGCTTAGCCCCAAATCTGATTGCTAGGATGCTCCCTGGTGCTGCACCATTCTCTGTCAGCAAGTTTATTTGGCTGGATCTGATCACAAGCATGGACAATGGTGTGGATAACTTTCCCTCTGAACCATATGTTATGTATATCATTGAGCTAGTGACTGGGTATATCATTAAGAAGGAATGTGAGCATTGCTCTTATTGGGTCAAGCAGTGGCAGCACTAAAAGACTGAGGCAGCAGTACAAGCATGTGTTGATTCAGCCAAAAAGTCAGCTAAGAAGCCTACTATTCATGATGAGGAAGCTGGCCCAAGTAGGCCCAAGAAGGAGTCCACTCTTCAGAAGATGAAAGAACTCATTAGGCACTCCCTCTCCATGTGCACCTACTCAGCCACTCAGGCTTATGAGGCTAGGAAAGATATCAATAGGCTGTTGTCCCACAATGGGTTATCCACTCAGTTCATTCCTCCTCCTCCTATCTTCTTTGATGACTTCTCTTCCAGTGAAGAAGAAGCTCCAGAAGCTCCACAGCACATATCCAGTTAAGATGAGGAGCCTCTTAGTGCCAAGCTGCTTAAAATGAAGGCCAACGCCAAGCCCACACCCAGGGGCATCAGGAAGGGTGTTAAGGGGACAGCTGGTCGTGGCAAGCGCCCTCCATCAGATGAAGATGAAGACATTGGCTCTGAGAATTCTAGTGAAGATTGGAGTGAGTGAAGCTGATCAAGTCCTGAAGCCCTTCTTCCTCTCTTCTTTTTCCCTTTTTTTGTTAACATGTTGACAAAGGGGGAGAAGGAAGATTGAGATGTACCAGCTTAGGGGGCTTAGCTTTTGTGAGTTGAGAGAAGCTGCTGCTGCTGCCTTGCTTTGCTTTTATCAGCTGAACTCAGTTTATTTGGTATGTAATATTTGTGGTACTCTGTTGGTTGGTTGCCTATGTTGGCAACTTGGATTTGGTTATGGACAAGTAGGGGACTTTAAAAACTTTAAAACTCCGTGATGCTGTAATAGGACTAGATGTGTTTTCCATGCTATCTTAATTCTAGTTCCTATTTAAGTTGTGTTATATCTTGCCTGTGTTGACTGTTAAGGCTGGTTGCTGCCAGAGTCCAGAGGTTCTGGGATTTTCCCGGAGGTTTCGGGGTCTGGACCAGAACCTGGAGGTTCCGGATTTTTTCCCGGAGGTTCCGGGGTCTGGGCACAACCAGTCTCCTGTTTGATTCTGTTATGACATATGCATCACATTTACATGCTACACCTTTCTTTGCACCCCACGATGAGTTGAATACACTGCAGTTGCTACACATGCTCATAATGTATGCCTATATATCTTAAAAGGATTCTCACTCTCTATTCAAAGGAGAAAGGCATACATTAAGGGGGGCTTTGTATTCAAGTCATCAAAAGCTCAATCTTTTCAATTAAATGTAAACTTTAATTAGGTTGTCAACAGTTACCAAAAAGGGGGAGATTGTAAGTGCAATCAAGCCCCTAAGTGGGTTTTGGTGATGTTGACCACTTAATTAAAGGACTAGTGAGCTTTTCAAAACGAGTGACAGGTTCAAATTTGAAGAAATGTGAAAAGAAAAGAATAGTGACCCCTCATTGTTTGGAGTGGCTTCCTAGAGCTCAAGACAAGCTTTAAATTGTTTTTCTATTTTGAATTTGAGTATAGGACAAGTCGTACTATCAAGAGGGATACTAATAGTGGCATGGATGAAATCAAGTGCTTAAAGTCTACTTCAAAACCAAAATTATCCCAGCCACAAATGAGCTATCAGCTAGCTGTCTTAGCCTTGAAAACACCTTTCTCGGAACCTCTAAGTTTTTCCCGGAAGTTCTGGGCTGCTCCCAAGACAGCCTGTTGAAGTCACCAGTTCCCGGAGGTTCCGGGATCCAGCCCGGAGGTTCCGGGCTTTCGAAAGTAACCGTTGCAGATCCAGATCTGAGGGTATTTATACCCCCTTGCCTCCCAACGGTTACTTCTTCTTCCTCCTGCGCCAAACAGTAGCTTTGGCTCCCCATCTCTCCCAAGCATTGACTTCCACCTACTTGAATCCAAATCCAACCCTAGCATTCAAGTGTGGAGTGATTCCTTGTGAGAAAAAGCAAGTCCAAGCCCCTTCTTGTGATATTGAGCACTTGGTGTCGGGGACAGCCATAAGGGTCCCCGAAATAACCGGGGGAAACCCGCTTAAAACTTATAAAAAATACAAAATGTGAACTAACTCACGAGCCTAAAATGCACGCATTAAACGTTCACAGCCCTAGTGGCCCCCGCGGCCCGTCAGAGCGGCACAGCTAAACGCCCCCTCGGGCGAGGTCCGCCTCGCTCGAGGGCTGAACGCCCCCTCGGGCCAGGTCTGCCTCGCTCAAGGGCTGAACGCCCCCTCGGCCGAGGTCTGCCTCGCTCAAGGGCCCCTGCACGCATGTCACTCTGGCCCCTGCTCACGCACCCGAGCATTTAATGCTCTAACGCCACAGGACTGCGCCACGACCCTGACACACTTGGGAATCACGCCCCGGCGCTGTTCCACCGACTCCCTAGGGAAGACCATCCCCGCCACTACACAACACTGTGCGGAGATGCCAGTGTCAGTCCCGTGATACTGTGCCGCCTACTTTTGTACGGCTAACACGCCGAGCCCTCGAAGGGGGGCCGGTGGAACCCTCGAATGGGGGCGAATGCTTTTTCTATGACAACACAGGACTACGCTGTGACGTCAGGCTAGCGGGAACGATCTTCTCCGTCGCTGTCAACCCTGTGCGGCCATCCCCTCCACTGCAGCGCCACGCCGGGTACTGCGACGACATCCCCAACGCTGTTGGAGCGCACGGGGACAGGACTCGCCACGCCCACCACTGTACCTCGTACGGATCCTCTTGACAGTAGATTATCGTATCAAAGTTCATATGGATTTGCAAGCGGACAAATCCCCCGTCGTAGTCAAGGGACCCTTCTTCCCTCGAGTGGTGAACCCAAGGTATCGAATCCGTGGAACAATGTGCAACGCAAGGATTCAATCTAGTAAAGCAAGGAAAGCTATCTATTGAAGAACCAAGTTGCATCTAATCTAAGATATCATCAAGAAAACGAATCTAATCTAATCTACTAAAGAGGTAGCATGAGAATGCAAGAGATAACCGATCTAGAGAGTCTAGATCATGCTTATGTTGTAGCTTCAAACAAGATATATGAAGATAGAAAAGCGAATCTCATTAAAAGCATCTTTAAACCGTGGCCTCCGGTCCGATTCCGAAAACACCCGCCTTTCAGAGCCCCCGTTCTGTCACAACGTACCCCTATTCATGCGGGTAGTCTAGGGCGAGTTCGATAAGAACAAGTTGAAATCACTTGGTCGGTTCGGTATGCACCTCTAGCCAACGCGGCTACAAGAGCACCCTATGCAATCTAGCTATAGACTAGATTGGGGAAGAAGCAAAACAAAGAAGAAAACAAAAGCATCGAGAAGGCACTTGATCGCTAGAAACCGTATTCACTATAAAAACTTCACCATGAATGATTACATGAACAAGATCACCAACGGGATCCTACCTCGATCTTGATCCTTACTCCGGAGCTCCGACGTGGTCTTCCATGCAAGGTTCCCACGTCGGCTAGGGAGACCCTAGACAACTAGCACGACCCTCATCTCCGAGATGGTGTCCCTCAAGCTTCTCTGCTCCTCGGCGGCGGATGATGAATTGATTGATGTGTGGCTCTCGGTCAGGGGGCTATAAATAGCCCGAGATGCATCTAGGTCAAAGGGGGGCCGACTGGGCCTCGAAATGGGCTGGGCCGGCCGGCCTGGGCCCACTTCGGCCCAGTTCGTGGCCTCCTTCGCCCGGTGTTGCTTCCCGAGTCTTCTAGATCCTTCCCCCTTCTGCATGTGGGCCCTTGTCGTCAGTTTCTCTCCGAATTGGACGAAGCTCCTTATCTCGCAAGATTCAGCACTTTTCTGGCTAGGTCCTCGGAGTTTTCCATCTTCTCGGGTTGGGTCCTTGGGCTTCTTGGAGTTGTGTTCACTTCATTGCTTGACTTGTACCGGGCTTCAAGGTCTTGTCATGAGGTGCTTAATGAACTTATCCTAGAAGTCTTGCTTTCAACGCTAAAACCCTGCATAAACACTAAACTCCAAAACCGACATGCACAAGTGAACTTGTTATACCACAAGGGTTAGTACCAATGGATAAGATACAAAAGTCATGACAACACCGAAGGTAAACTCACGGCTAGGTTGACGGAATTTCACCGTCAACAGCTCCCCCATGCTTAAACCTTGCTCGTCCTCGAGTAAGCCTTCGATGGATATCATTGTTGCCCTTCATTGTTTAAACCTTGCACTTGATCATACATGAGAAAACATAATGCTCTCAAAAGTTTAGTTCGTTAAAGTTCCATAATGTACTAGCCTTCATCCCTACGGAGGGTAGATATTTAATTAAGCTTATCCCACAAGTATTAACATGCTCCCAAAATTCAAATGGATCTTAGAAATTTTGAAATAAAGAACAAGATGAAAAAGAGCTAAACCAAGTTCACAAATTTAAACCGCCTTGCATCTTGCTCATGAACTCTCATCTCATCTTGTCTCTCAAGCCTATTTCTTCTACTCCTTTCCCTCTCATAACATTCATATATGTGGTAGGCTTTTATATGGAGCTCTTTGGGAAAGTTTAGTCCTACCAAGATTTTATAAATGAGATGTTGTCAAAACAAGACAAGCTTCTCATGGTCTTACCGAGACTCGTCAAAAAGGTCATTAGAAAATAATGTTATATCAAGGAGGGGAAGAGAAAAATACACACACTTGAGATAGGTGGACATGTGCAAATGGCAAAGAGTGATCCCGAGGAACAAAGGAAGTCCTCGTTATCGGATTGCACATGGTTGGAACATGAGTATGGATCTTTTAATCTTGAAGCCTTGAAATTCCTAATGCACCTTAGAGAACCGGGGAGCTTATAAAATTTTTACTCATACTCACATTTTTCTTTTCTCATTTTTTTCTTTTCTCATTTTTATCTTTATGCTCACATTTTTTCTTTTCTCATTTTTTTCTTTATACTCACTTTTTTCTTTTTCTTCATTTCCTTTTTCTCATTTTTTCTTTTTCTTTATCATCAAATTTTTTTATTTGCTCCCCTTGAACTCTAAAATTGCATTGTACCTACCTCCTCCCCCATGCTTAGATGTTTGCTCATCCTCGAGCAAAGAGGTGATGGAGATAAGGTAGGTACCGGAAATACATTTCCTTTGGAGAGATACTTGAAATCTTCAATGTTGGCACCATCTTGCGATCTTCCTTGAATTGATGATCCATACTCAACGATAGGTTGTGGTCAAGGAGGTAAACACAAAAGATGATATTTGGTTTTAAGGGTGGATATCCAGTGAGGTTTGTGAAATCTCTTATGTGTGCACGGATAGAAAGGCTAGCAATAAGATAGATATGCAAAAACGGAGTGACCAGCTTCTTAGTCTCGGGCCAGAGAAATCAAGGCCTGAAATAACTCACCCAAAAATAAACCTTGTATACTAAGTTTTTGCACTCAAATATTTATATGGCTCTGGATAGGTAGAGCAACACGCAAGTGGTATTTATGACAAGGTTAGCATTGCTTTTAAGAATAAAAATAAATCATCTTTAATCCATCTAAAACTTGAGAGCACATAAAACACTATGGGCCTTTATTTTTATCATAACCTCCGCTAAAGATTAAGCTAGCAATTAGATAATTTCATATTTGTATTTCAAGAGAGCATTAGCTTAATCATGCATAAAACAATTACAAAGATAAACAAAGCGGCAATTATAATAATATATCATCATGGCACAAACTTTGTAACTTTACCAAAGGTAAAAACTAGGTGGTGACTTTATTCATGACGAAAATGAAAACTAACACACATGCTGAAAATTTAAATAAAAACTGAAAACACTACGCATACATAGGCGCATACAAGCTGAAAATTAAAGAAAAGGGGGTAAAGGAAAGATAACTAAAGCTCCTCCTCTCTCTAATCTTCCGCCGGTGGTTGATATTGATAGTCTTGGTTATTGTACCCTTGCTATAATAGGATTGCATCGCTCCTCCTATGAAATGTCTAGGCGGTGCTAAGTGAAGGTGTCAAAGCTCATAAGCGATGTTTGCATTTCCTTCACCCATTTGGTTTGCATTGGTTTGGATGGCTGCAATAATTTGCATGTTTCTTGCAGTGTATCCTCTAATGGTGGCCACACTTTGTTGTGGTTGAGGAAGATGTGCATATGGCTCCGCAAAGGCTACGTTGGGCACCGCAAAATTGGTGGGGGGCATAGCTGCACCACTCCCCCATGCTGGCATTGGCACAACACCGTAGTAACACGGCGGCACCGGGATTCCTCCAAATGGTGGCACACAGTTTTGTTGTGCACCTCCTCCTTGGGCCGTGGAAGAACCTTCTCCTACAATCCTTCTCTTTCATTTTTTCTTCACTGGCACAAGAAGTCCTTCCTCTAACCAATCTTTCTTCCCCTCAAGAAAAAGTCTTAACCTTCCTTCTGAAAGGGGCAAATTCACCTTGGCCACTTTGAAGCCTCCTCTCTCATCTTCACTTATATATTTCCTTTCTTCATATATTCAAATCCTAGGGAAGTCCGGGGTAGGAGATGCTTCGGGTTCCTTGTAATACCCGGTCTCAAAGAGATAGCCAACATGGAGAGGTAACACCCCGAACCAATATCTCCCGAACTCGATGTTGCTTCACAACACCACTGGTTGATCATGAGGTGAGTGGGGTCGATTGGCTGCCCGGCAATCAAAGCCGAGTAAGGCCAATTCAACTCCATGTTGGTTATCTTTGCTCTCTCATTCTCCCCAAAATCCTTTTGCACATCCATGAGTGAAACACTTGAATGATGGGGTTCTGGATAGTATTTCTTCGTTGATGGTCTCCTCCCGTGATCATACTCCAAAAAACTTCCAATGTGCCTCCAAGCACATCCACTTGTTCCGGGGCTCCCTTTGAAAACCAAGCAATTCCCTAATATCATAGGGAACCACTTGTTCATCTCCCTCTAAACGGAATGAGAAACTCGACACTCCTTCATCAAGCATATGCGCCATGGTCATGAGAATTTCCAAGGCGAATCCCTTGTAGGTGTTTACCAACACTCTGTTGGAGAATTGCACCCAACCTCGGTGTTCCATGTGAAAACCCAATATGTGGAGAGCTTGATCGTCGAAATCGACATTCGCTACAAGCCTCTACTTAAAGCGAGCGAGCTTCTCCTCCTCCTCCTCCGTCATGATGATAAACCCATTGGAATACCACGGAGTGTGTGGAGGTGGAGCGGATGATCGTGTCGAGCAGTGAGGTCAGACGGGCGGCTCCTCCATACATCCTTGAGATTTGGTGAACCTCATAGACGAGCTTCGTGTGGCCCATGCCACCGAGGAGAAGAGTGGTGTTCCTCCTCGGCGGTGCCGTGTCCTCCTTCATACTCCGAGGAGACTCGGAAACTGAGTGCCTCCTCGAAGAGGTTGTCGATAAAGGCTTGGACGACGATGATCCCTTCTTCTTGGTGAAAAGGCTTGTAGCTTTCTTCCATGGTTGCAGCACTCTCTCCCTCACAAAGAAATATCTAGGGTTTTCAACCGGTAACAAGGTACACAAATATTATTTTGGAGTCTGAACTTTGAGTGGATTAAGGATGTGATTTGTTGCGCGAAACAAGCAGGGTGGATGGCTAAGTCTAAGGTGGTTCCGGACTACAAACTAGAGCACACGAACAAAGAGCTGGATAGGAGACTTACCTCTCTCCTCCTCTTGACTCGGTTCTTCTCTAGCGCACTCATTGTTGCTTCGTGACCGCGTGCACCTTCCAAATGTTCTCGTCCACTCCTTTGCTTGTATTATTGCTCCTTCCACTTGATGTTTTCGCTTTGAGTCACTTCCACGCTCCCTTGCTTCACATGCCTCCACGATATTCCTGCAAAACAAAGCCTTGGCTGCCCCCCATGCTTGTCCTTTGCATGTGGTTTGATAAAATATGTTGGAGGGGCATCCCATGATGTATCATGGTGCATGTATGGTTACATTAACTAGATTGCCTCCCTCTAAGCATGTTTTAATGCTAAGTACTCCTCTAATTTCGAAAATAAAAAAATAAAATCAGAGCTTGCAATGAGTTCAAATAAAAATTTAGAGGAGTTTTAAAATCATTAAAAACAAATGTAAGTCAAAAATATTTTCCGACTACTTTTATGTTGGTCTCACCGGTATTGTTTGTTTTCATTAGTTGAGAGAGAGCTTTTCCTGGCTTGATCATGGGGCCATAGGTTTAGGTTCTAATTTTGATTAGATGTGAGAGATTTTGAATGAAATAAAATTAAATGAGGCTTAGAAAAATTCTAATCTTAGAGAAACCAAGGATATAGATTTTTTAAAACCAACCAAAAGTCAAGTTTCTAGGTTCACGCGAGTCCTACCATGCGCTGAAATTTAAATAACATCTAGATACATGTCATGGCTCTACTCGTGCGTTTTTAGCATGTAAAATAAGTCAACCACAACATCATAAAGGGGATGAATGGTTGAGTTAGGTTCTGAATTTATTTGGTTGTGGTTTTTCGAAAAGAAGCAAACAAACATGTAGGATGGTTCATGTAAAGGGTTTATGATCAAAACAAAATATTCAACCAAGAATTATGTCTCTAATGTTATTCAACCATTCTAAGTCTAATGTCTTGCTTAGTAAAATTCAAAACTGAATTATATTTAAAAAGAATTTAAAAACCTGGAATCGGGTTTTCCTCCCGGTAGCTTATTCTTTACTCGACGAAACGGGTTGCCTCCCGCCTAGCGCTTCGTTTATAGTCCATGGCTAGACTTCTTCACTTGATTACTTCAGATCAACGCTCTTTGTGGGCGTTGCAATCTTGGGTACCCACTTCCGCACCATCTTGGGCACGGGCTTTTTCTTCGGCTTAGTCATATTTTTGGTCTTCACAGGCTGGCTTTGTCCTTTGGTCTTGACGGATGCAACAACTTCCTTCATGTAGTGGCTCGGCATCTCAAACTTTGGTCCTTCGGTCATGATCTTCATGGTCTCTTTAGTGTGATCCTCCATCTCTCCCAAATGAGTTTGAGTAACCTTTGCCTTCTCGGGACCTTGGGATTGTACCGACAATCTTCCTTTGCTACCCATCGGGCGACCGGCAAGTTGTTCCACTTGCGTCTCTAGCATCTTCATCATGATGAACACTTCACATATAGAGCTTCCAACCTCCGTCACCTTGCCATCTAAATTCTCCAATATTTTCTCCATAGCCTCGAACTTAATGACGACGTCCTTGTTGATCTTAGCTTGCTCGTCCATGAAGTCCTTGAATTGTGTAGAAAGAGGAACCAAATCTTGGATGGGCGAACTTGCATTAAATCGGGGTTTACCTTGGACATGGTCGTACTCCTCACACTCCTCGCATGTGGATCTTGCTTCGGTAGCCTTTAGGTGTTGAGCTTCTTTCTCTATTTCCATCTTCTCCATCCTCCTTTTAAGTAAACTGATATGCCACTCAAGGAATCCGGCTCGTATGTATTCATTGAAACGCTCCAAAGCTCTCGCAATTGTCATGCGGATAGTTGAGACTTTGATCTTGAACGGCCTTCCGACGTCTTGAAGGTTTGTGATAGGTAGATCAACGATGTCCGGGGTGCATAGCTCAATCTTGCGCTCCGGTTGTGGTTGTTCTCCCATGGGTAGCGGTTGAGGTTGATCTTCCTTTGGACTTGGAGGTGGTGATTCCCTTGGAGATTTTGACGGTCCTTTGACTGTGACTTTTCGATCTAGGGTTTCCAACCCTTTAGCTTGTGTTGCACATCTCCTTTGCCTGTAAAGTTTTCCTGGATCATCCACAAAAGAAAGTTTTGGTTTCTTGGAGAGGTAGCCAACCATCTCCGGTTAGGGTTAGCAAAAACAAAAACCTAAAAAAGAAAAATTAGGATTAATCAAAAACAAGATTAGATTGATTTTTTTTTCTTTTTGGGGATGATCAAAGTTCAGAGATGCAAAAGAAAATCAAACGAAAAACCAAAAAATAAGCGATACTAGATTAGATCCTGATTGCTTGTTCCCCGGCAACGGCGCCAGAAAAAGGGACTTGTTGACGGTAGATTATCGTATCAAAGTTCATATGGATTTGCAAGCGGGCAAATCCCCCGTCGTAGTCAAGGGACCCTTCTTCCCTCGAGTGGTGAACCCAAGGTATCGAATCCGTGGAACAATGTGCAACGCAAGGATTCAATCTAGTAAAGCAAGGAAAGCTATCTATTGAAGAACCAAGTTGCATCTAATCTAAGATATCATCAAGAAAACGAATCTAATCTAATCTACTAAAGAGGTAGCATGAGAAAGCAAGAGATAACCGATCTAGAGAGTCTAGATCATGCTTATGTTGTAGCTCCAAACAAGATAGATGAAGATAGAAAAGTGAATATCATTAAAAGCATCTTTAAACCGTAGCCTCCGGTGCGATTCCGAAAACGCCCGCCTTTCAGAGCCCCCGTTCTGTCACAACGTACTCCTATTCATGCGGGTAGTCTAGGGCGAGTTCGATAAGAACAAGTTGAAATCACTTGGTCGGTTCGGTATGCACCTCTAGCCATCGCGGCTACAAGAGCACCCTATGCAATCTAGCTATAGACTAGATTGGGGAAGAAGAAAAACCAAGAAGAAAACAAAATCATCGAGAAGGCACTTGATCGCTAGAAATCGTATTCACTATAAAAACTTCACCATGAATGATTACATGAACAAGATCACCACCGGGATCCTACCTCGATCTTGATCCTTGCTCCGGAGCTCCGACGTGGTGTTCCATGCAAGGTTCCCACGTCGGCTAGGGAGACCCTAGACAACTAGCATGACCCTCATCTCTGAGATGGTGTCCCTCAAGCTTCTCTGCTCCTCGGCGGCAGATGACGAATTGATTGATGCGTGGCTCTCAATCAGGGGGCTATAAATAGCCTGAGAAGCATCTATTGCAAAGGGGAGGCCGACTAGGCCTCAAAACGGGCTGGGCCGGCCAGCCTGGGCCGACCGGCCTGGTGTGACAACCCGCCCAGGAAAGTACCGTACTATCGCCTAAGACCGATCCACTTTGGCCATTAAGCGGTAATAAAGTACCATCCTGTCGTAAGTCGCCGGGTTAACGCCCGGTAAATCACTTGAATAGCACAAGGATCGATATATGCATTAAAACTCACTCGAAGGCGAGTCCAGAGATACAACCACATTCAAATTCAAATTCTTACCCCGAAGGGTTTAATTATTACAAACCATAATTTTTGTCATGACAGAATAGTTCAGAGTTTTGAAAAGACACAGCGGAAATTAACTAGCGGTAGCAAAGTCACCACGGGAGGCCATCCATGATGCTTCAGTAGTCGTCCTCCACCCACTCCAGCTCCCAGCCGGGCGGGATCTCACCGGGCCACACATCACTGAAGGCATTACCTGGATCAACACATTATAGCAAGGCTGAGTATACTAATACTCAGCAAGTCTTACCCGTCGGTGATATCTACTTCACCACATCTAGACCATGAAAGGCTTTTTGGCTACTGGGTTGCTTTTGCTAAAAAGTAACAAAGAGTAGGTCCTTACTTTCAAGATTTTAGCACAAGTTCTAGTGGTTTAGTCTTTACTACATTAGCCAACTAGTACAAACAAAGTTGTACAATACAATTATTCAAACATCATCTTCATCAACTTCCATCATTAGGGATCACATGACTAGTGGAGTAAGTAGTCTCGGATAACGGTGAGAGGCCGACAATCGATTGATTATAAACCTTGCAAGGGAAACCCAAACACACGGTCGGTTGCCCCCGCGAGGACAACTCCCCAGGCCGTCCCCATAAATCCTCGGGTTGGGATCGAATCTTACGCCTTTTGGTGCAGCTATCCGCATACCCCGCGAGATACCCGGAGTCACCATACACCACCGGTAGCTAGCCGTGAGAGCGAATCCCAAGAGTAGTAATAGTAAGATCCCTCACCGCCTCATTATGGTACTAGGCTTACCGGTCCCATACCCTGCATATGCTTGGTACGTTCAAAGACTTAACCCACATAACCACTGGACCGGAGCCCAGATCCCATGCTCTTACCACGTGAGCAATCCATTTAAGGATATAGTATGATTCCTATCTAGGAACCTATTCTCGCGAGTGAGGTCATCACCCGACTTGTAACGGTCCTATAGCTTAGTAGCTATCGACCTATCATGCTAGTAGGGACCAAAGGTACCTATGGATCATGCATCTAGGGTTTCATTCAACTCCTGAACGTAAATGCACAATCATTCATAGATAATTGAATAAAGAACTTGAAAACTGGGTTAGATGCACCGGAGCTTGCCTTCGTCAGCTACGTTAGCTTGGGCACCCTCGGTGTCGAGTACGTCCACGTACTGCAGAGAACCTTCCGCTCCGCCTTCCTCGGTTTCCGGGACCAGGGAGTAGTCTCCGTCCGGAAGATCTACACGGAATGCGATGCACTTTAGGTGATGTGATAGTTTGTTGTCTTATCCAACTCTAGTTAGGTCATATTCACCTTAACAAGCATCTATCTAAGGTTTCTATTTGAGGAAGTCATTGGTGGTACATGGATTACTCTTTTATTCCTTATTTGAATAAGGGTTTTATTTAAGCTTATCATTTCATGTGAAAGCTTTATTTCATTTTATTTTTACCAACATGGTGTAATTAATATCTTTTATTTATGAATTAAATTTCTTTATCAGTAATATTAATTAAATTTCTTTTATTTATATTAAGTACTATTTCCAAAAAGAAAAAGGATTTAATTAAGGATTTCTCTTTATTTCAATTTCCCTTTAATATTAAAAGGGCATTTAAGCCATTATTTAAACAATTAAATTACCAAAAATTAAATGAGTGTTTCCTAAGCCTAACAGTACCTATTCTGGTCCATTGGGCCCACAAGTAAGTGTTGGATGCTAGAAAATTAAATATTATTGAAAATAACAAAGGTTATCTAGTGATTCAACTTAAATGCAAATAAAAATAACTAAGCATCAAAATTACCCAAACTTTCTGGTGGATGCTCTCTGGTCCTAAACAAGTCTAAAAAGCTAGCATGTTCACATGGAACCTCTACTGAAATTGGTTTATTAATTCACAAAGGAAAACATGCATTAAACAAGAATAATTATTTCTGTCACTCCTAAATTCATGATTAATTCACAAGAGGTGCCTTTTGGCATCTCAAGGCAGTGTGCACAAGTTGGGCTCAAGAACATTAATATATTTAACATGAAAAATCATCTATTCAGTTCTGCCAGAGATGGAAAAACATTTTTATAAAAAGATCCACATGATAACTTTGTGCAATTTTTGGCACAGAATCTAGTCTTGGCCTAACACACAACATATCCAAAGCTTAGCTACAGAGAAGCTATACATTTCAAGTTATAACAGATTCAAGCATCACACATTTGTAATTTTCCTTCCAAAACTACTTTGAATCTAGTCACAAGTGTACCACACATGGGTGGGGTTTGGCATCCTGAGACCTACAAAATTTGTTTGAGGATTTTTGGAATTTTCTGTGAATTTCTAGGGATTTTCTAAGACTGTGGACTGATCTGTAAATAAACTAAGTTACGGATCCTTGCAAATATGCCCCTGGATTCACATCTATACCCTTGGCGGCGGCGGGAGGGCTCGCCGGCGGCGATGTGGGGCCCGACCACGACAACAAGCGGCACAGTGATGCGATTGGGCTCACCACGGTCCGATTGGTGGTGGTGGCGAGGGTGGGGCGTGCTCCGGCGACGGCGCACGGCGGCGGCGGCGGCGGTGCTCGGGGCGGCTCGGTGTCTTGCGGCGTGGAGGCCAATTGGTGCAAATAAGCGCGCACGTGAGCTTGCCTGGGAGCTATGGAGGCTATCTAGGGGCTTGGACGGCGGCGAGCACAAGCGGTGAGCTCGCTTGCACCGGCGGCGGCGGCAATGGCGGCGGGCGGCTCGGGTGGCGCGCGAAGGGAAGGCGGGGGGCTTTTATACCCGGCTCGGGCGGCCCGTGGGTGACGCGGCGGTGACGGCGGAAGATGCGGCCGTGCTACGGCGCGTCGAGGCGCGCGCGTACGGCGGCGACGCCGCCGACGGACCGCGAGTCCGTGGCGCGCGCGCGCGTGCGGCGCGCGGACGCCAAGGCGCCTCGGGACGGAGCGCATCGGGGCGCGCGTGCATCGGGACGCGGCCGCACGGACGCCTAGGCTACGGGCGGCACGGGCACGGCCGCCGGGGCAAGGCCGGCGGCGGGCGGCGACGGCGGCGCATCGCGCGCGCGACGCCGCGCGCGCGGCGCGCTCTGCGTCTGGCAGTGACATTGGTGCCGTGTTCAAGCCACGATTTCTCCAAAATTTTGAACACAACTCGACCAAGCAATGAATACCAAAGTTGTAGATCTAGGTACCAGCTACAACTTTTACAAAGGTTGTATAGGGTTTTGTTGTTTAGATTTGAATCTAGAGGAATGACAACTTTGAATGTCAACATGGTTCTGTCAACAGTGATCTCTGGCTTGCAAGGGCCTTTTCACAATTTTCCCCTCCAAATCAGCAATGCCACTCTACATGAAAGTTGTGTCCCTCAACAAGACCTACAACTTTCCCAAAGGTAGAATTTTAAGTGTTTAGGTGAATTGTGGGGAACGCGGCAAAAGTTCCGGCAGACACCTGTGGACACTGGGTGGCAAGGGGGTTTTGACCCACCCTTTGACCAAGGTTTGGCCCCACAAGTGTTTCACTATTCACTAGGGTCACTTAGGCGTATGTTAGGGAGTTTTCATGGGTGAGGGCCCAGGTTGACCTAGGGTTGACCATTTGACCGGCTAATCGTGTCGTTAGCGTTAATGACGGTAATTAAAAACCTGGGGCGTCACACCTGGGCCCACTTCGGCCCAGTTCCTGGCCTCCTTCGCTCGGTGTTGCTTCCCGAGTCTTCTAGATCCTTCCCCCTTCTGCATGTGGGCCCTTGTCATCAGTTTCTCTCCGAATTGGACGAAGCTCCTTATCTCACAAGATTTAGCACTTTTCTGGCTAGGTCCTCGGAGTTTTCCATCTTCTCGAGTTGGGTCCTTGGGCTTCTTGGAGTCGTGTTCACTTCATTGCTTGACTTGTACCGGTCTTCAAGGTCTTGTCATGAGGTGATTAATGAACTTATACCGAAGTCTTGCTTTCAACGCTAAAACCCTACATAAACACTAAACTCCAAAACAGACATGCACAAGTGAACTTGTTATACCACGGGGGTTAGTACCAATGGATAAGATACAAAAGTCATGCCAACACCGAAGGTAAACTCATGGCTAGGTTGACGGAATTTCACTGCCAACAGATCCCCGTTGACGGCACCCTCGAACCGGCCCGCGGGCGGCGGCCGGACGGCCATCCTCTACGCCACTACCCTCGAAGTCGCTCCTGTACAGGCACAGGACACGCCACGACGCCCCAACAGGAGCAAGATTCGCCAGGACGGTTGTCAACTCCGCGGCACTGCTTGCCACGCCTCCACACATAGGATAATAGTGCGGCACACCTGTAAATTGCTCTCTCCTTGGCCTATAAAAGGAAGGGCAATCCCCCAGCCGCAGGGGGGACGACGGATAGCGATCATACGCACGCTTTCCGTCTTCACCACGATATTGGCACTTGCCTCAATCAATACCTCTGGGACCTGGAGCCCGGCCTCCTCTTCCGCCACGCTTGTAGCCCCCCTCTACGAGCACCACGGTGCAACGCAATATAGTGCCCCGAGCACGCCACTGCTGGACGTACGGCCCCGGCCGGAACCAGAATAAAAACCAGTGTCATTAGTTGCTTAGCACTGGCCCATCGAGAGGAAGATCTCAGCGCTCATTACGAGTTAGTGTCAGGACTACATTCTGCACCGACAGTTAGCGCGCCAGGTAGGGGGACGCGCGCTGAAGATCAGCTCCCTCCAACCCTCTCGATGGTGATTCGCACCGAGTACTGCGGCCAGAGGTATTCCATGGGCAGCTCGGACCCCCTCCTAGCCGGGTTCGAACTCCGGTTCGGGAGCCTGAACTTTCAGGCCACAGGGAACGGCTACCTCATGTGCATCACCAACAGCGATGAACTCCGTGCGCGGCGGCCGACCAGGCCAGACCCGGTCCCCGTCGCACCCGCCGGCCGGGCGCCCGGCGTCCGCCCAGGTGGACGCCGCGGGCCCTCCAGCACCTCGACGCCGTCGATGCTCCGGTCAGAGCTCTCGGCAGGCGCGAATGGAGCGCTGACGGGCTACGCGCTTCGCCTCGCAACGCGACGTGACCACCGATGAGACGACAACCGCTCCGACGGGGGAATGCTCGGTTTCGGGACCGCGGTTTCCCTCGGTCTGCGCGGCGCCACGACGGCGTACGTCGCCTCCGCCAACACCAACGCGGCGGCGCACAGGGCCTGTCCTAGCCGCCATGCCCTGGCGGTCAGGAACCCCAGCGCCTCCGCCGACGACGAGTCGTCCCACGGCTCTGCCAACAAGTTGCCACCCGCCACCTCACACGAGTACACGGAGTGGGACTTCTCCGGTGTGCCGGACCCAGTGATGTTCTGCGGTTCCTTGATGCCACGGACTACTGGTTCGGCTACTCCGACAACTCCAGCGCCGGGAGCTACGACCCCGCGTGGGAGTGCTTCGTCGTACACGCCAACGACCAAGCGAACGCCGCGAACGTGGCAGAAGACGGCGACGGAGAGGTTCCCCCCGGCCCGGGAGCTGGACCGCACCAGGGTGCGGGGCCAAGCACGCCTCCCCCCTCACCACCGAGGGGGGCGACATCAACACGCAGCTGGCTCAAGCGCGCGAGCTCGAAGCCAAGCTTGCGAAGGAATACCGTGCGGTGCGGCTACATCACGCCTCCATCGCCGGGGAAGCTTCCACGCGCGGCGAGCGCGCGCACGAACTAGGCAAACAAGCCCGCGAGCGTATCAACGTTGACTTCGACGTCGACAACCTAAACACGCCCCCGCGAGGGAGCGAAAAGCTCATAGCCGCCATGACACTGCTGCGAGCCATGCCCGTTCCCTCAACGCCCGAGGTGAGGAGACTGCACCGCGAGGCGCAGGCGCTCATCGAGCAAGCGGCCGTGCAACAGGCCGAGAGCTCGGCGTCCCGCATTCACTGGCAAGGGAGTGCGCGGGACGACGGGGGAGCGCAGGCGGCACGACAGAGCGGCCCGCCAACCCAGGGCGCACGCCGGTCAAGGAGCGGATCCTTGACACGCGCGGGCAAGCCCAAGACGGTGACGCTCGTAACGTCATCAACGCCCGGCGGACGGGCAACACGGAGACGCGGGCAGCGGCTGGCTACCACCCACGACGAGGTGGGTGCTATGATGGCCGAGAGGACCGCTCGCCGACGCCGGAGCTCCCAGGAACCCGTGTGTTCAGCCGGGAGATCCGCACGGCGAGTTTTCCACAACGCTTCCGCCAACCCACGTTGATCGACAAGTACACGAGGGAAACGGACCCCGTGTATGGCTCAACGACTACCGCCTGGCATGTCAACTGGGCAGAGCCACCACCGACGAGGTCATCATCTGCAACCTGCCGTTGCACATCGCTGACTCGGCACGGACGTGGCTCGGGCATCTACCGGCCAGCCAGATACACAACTGGGATGATCTGGTCCGCACCTTCATGGGGAACTTCCAGGGCACGTACGTACGCCCTGGAAATTCCTGGGACCTGCGCGTGTGCACCCAGAAGCTCAGCGAGTCACTTTTGGACTTCATACGGCGCTTCTCCAAGCGCTGCACGGAGCTCCCGAGCGTGGCCCAGTCCGAGATCGTGCACGCCTTCCTCGAGGGCACGACCTGCCGGGACCTCGTGCGCGAGCTCGGGCGCAGCCCGCCGGTCGACTCGAACGAGCTGTTCGACATCGCCACCAGCTCGCCTCTGGCGAGGAGGCGGTGGGGGCCATCTTCGACGGGAAGAAGGGCAAGCGCGTGGACGACGCGCCCGCGGAGGGCAGCGGGTCCAAGGAGCCCCAGTAGAAGCACAAGCGAAGCAAGAAAGGCAAGAAGTCGTGCCGCAAGACGCGAGCGCCGGGACGCGACAATGACGGGGACGAGGCCCTCGTTGTCGACCCAGCTCGAAGGGGCCCCCGAGTGGCCCCTCGAGGCCCCGGTGTATTCGACGACATGCTGAAGAAGCTTTGTCCGTACCACAAGACGCCAGTCAACCACACCCTCGAGCAGTGCGACGTGCTCAAGAGATACTACAGATGCGCCGCCACGAAGGACGGCGAGGCCAAGAAGGATGGGGGTGACAGCGATGTCGGCGGCTTCCCCGCGGTGGAGAACGTCTTCCTCATCTTCGGGGGGCCGACCGTGGACATGTCCAACAGCCAGCACAAGCGGGAGCGGCACGAGGTCCTCGCCGCAGAGAAGGCTCCTCCCTCCTTCCTCGACTGGTCGGAGGACGCCATCACCTTCAGCTGCGAGGATCATCCGAACCGCGTCCCCAATCCGGGCCAGTACCCGCTGGTGGTCGACCCAGTCATCGGGAACGCCCAGTTCTCCAAGGTGCTGATGGACGGAGGCAGGAGCCTCAACATCCTCTACGTGCACACTCTGCGCCTGTTGGGGATCGGGTTGGATTAGCTGCGGCCCAGCACGACGCCGTTCAATGGTGTCGCGCTAGGCAAGCGCGTCCAGCCTCTCGGGCAGATCGACCTGTCGGTCTGGTTTGGCACGCCAGACAACTTCCACAAGGAAACCCTCACCTTCGAGGTGGTGGGGTTCAGGGGCGCATACCACGCCAACCTTGGACGGCCGTGCCACGCCAAGTTCATGGCAGTCCCGAACTACACCTACCTCAAGATGAAGATGTCGGGGTCCAAGGGTGTCATCACCGTGGGCTCGTTGAGTGCAACGTTGAGTGCGTGGAACACGCTAAAGCACTGGCGCTGGATGAAGCGCTCGTGGAGAATCTGGAGAAGTTGGTCAACGAGGACCTCGACTCCGCCGCCAAGCACGTTGGCAGCTTCGAGGCTGCTGAGCAGACCAAAGAGGTGCCCCTCGTCCCTGCCGCCCCCCAGGGCAAGGCGTTGAGGGTCAGTTCCACCCTCGACCCGAAATAGGAAGTGGTGCTCGTTGACTTTCTCCACGCCGACGCCGACATATTTGCGTGGAGCCCCTCGGATATGCCAGGCATCCCGAGGGAGGCCGCCGAGCACTCCCTTGATATCCTACCTCACTCCCGCGCCGTGCAACAACGGCTGCGCCGCTTTGACGAAGAGCGGCGCTACGCGATCAGAGTGGAGCTGCGGAAGCTCCTCGAGGCCGGGTTCATCAAGGAGGTGTTCCACCCCACGTGGCTAGCTAACCCTGTTTTAGTTAAGAAAAAGAATGGGAAATGGTGGATGTGTGTGGACTATACTAGTTTGAATAAAGCATGTCCCAAAGTTCCTTTTCCTTTGCCACGAATCGATCAGATCGTTGACTCGACTGCGGGGTGTGAGCTCTTATGCTTCCTTGATGCCTATTCCGGGTACCACCAAATAAAAGTGAAGGAGTCCGACCAGCTCGCGACTTTGTTCATCACTCCCTTTGGGATGTACTGCTACATAACGATGTCGTTCGGTCTCCGAAATGCGGGCGCTACATACCAGCGATGTATGGAGCACGTTTTCGGGGATCACATCGGGCAAACTGTTGAGGCTTACATAGATGATATAGTCATGAAAACCAAGAAGGCGGATGACCTGGTTGATGACCTCCGCATCGCGTTCGGCTGCCTGCAGGCCAACGGGGTGAAATTGAACCCCGAAAAATGTTTCTTCGGCATGCCGCGAGGCATGCTGTTAGGATACATTGTCTCCCAGCAAGGCATCGAGGCCAACCCCGAGAAGGTTGCCGCCCTCGAACGAATGGGTCCAATTAGAGACCTGAAGGGGGGGCGAGAAGGTGTTGGGGTGCCTTGCCGCCTTGAGCCGTTTCATTTCGCAGCTCGGCGAGAAGGGCTTACCCCTCTACCGGCTCCTGAAGAAACACGAGCGCTTCTCTTGGACCGTCGAGGACCAGGAGGCGCTTGACAAGCTGAAGGCGACGCTCGCCCGCACCCCGATTCTAACACCGCCTCAGGACATCGAGCCTCTGTACCTCTACATCACCGCGACCACTCAGGTGGTCAGCGCCGTCATCGTGGTGGAATGTACGGAGGAGGGGCACGCCCTACCAGTCCAGCGGCCGGTATACTACATCAGCGAGGTACTGTCCGAGACCAAGGCGCGCTATTCGCAGATCCAGAAGCTGCTCTACGTAGTGGTCCTCGCGCGGTGCAAGCTTCTCCACTACTTCGAGGCTCACCCGTTCACGGTGGTCTCCTCCTTTCCGCTGGGGGAGATCATCCGAAACCCGGATGCAGCAGGCAGGATTGCCAAGTGGTCGGTGGAGTTGATGGGCGAAACGCTTGCCTATGCGCTGCGCAAAGCGATCAAATCCCAGATCTTAGCGGATTTCGTCACCGAATGGACAGACACGCAGCTGCCGCCGCCGCAGATCCAGGCCGAGTGCTGGACCCTCTACTTCGACGGGTCGGTGATGAAAACAGGGGCGGGTGTGGGCCTGCTCTTCATCTCACCCCTCGGGGAGCACATGAGGTATGCGGTGCGCCTGCACTTCCCCGCGTCGAACAACATGGCAGAGTACGAGGCCCTCCTCTATGGCCTCAGAATCACCATCGAGACGGGCATCAAGTGCGTCGATGTGAGGGGAGACTCGCAGCTCGTGATTGACCAGGTCATGAAGAACGCAAGCTATCACGACGACAAGATGGAGGCGTACTGCAAAGCCGTGCGGGCCCTCGAAGACAAGTTCTATGGCATAGAGCTCAACCACGTGCCCCACTGGTATAACGAGGAGGCGGATGAGCTCGCCAAAATCGTGTCGGGGCGAATCACTGTTCCCCCGAACGTTTTTGCGTGGGACGTCACCAACCCGTCTGTCAACCTCGAGCCAAACCCCTCGATCCATGAGGAACCCTCAGGGGCTCCCTCGAGTCCAACAAGCGCGGAGCCTATGGACGAGGACCCCTCAAACGAGGCTTATGTACTCTCCCTGCTCGAGGGATATGGCGCTGACGAGGCCGAGGCCATGGATACGGAGCCGGTCCCCAGCGCGGGGGACTGGCGAGACAAATACATCGCCTGGATGGATCGAGGGGAGCTCCCCTCGGACCGATCCGAGGCCAGACGCATCGCCAGGATGGCCAAGTCGTTCACCCCCATCGACGGCGAGTTGTACAAGCGCGCCGCGTCAGGCGTCCTGCAACAATGCGTACCTATCCCTCAGGGCGCGAGCTCCTTCGAGACATTCACGCGAGTGTGTGCGGTCACCACGCGGCGCCACGCACCCTCGTGGGCAACACGTTCCATCAGGGCTTTTACTGGCCTACTGCGGTCGCACATGCCAGTGAGATCGTGCACACCTGCGAAGGGTGCCAGTTCTACGCCCGCAAGACCAATCTCCTAGCACACGTCCTCCAAACCATCCCCGTCACGTGGCCTTTCGCCGTGTGGGGGCTGGACATCGTCGGGCCCTTGCGGAAAGCGCCCGGGGGCTACACCCACCTACTGGTTGCCATAGACAAGTTCTCCGAGTGGGTCGAGGTGTGCCCGATCACGAATCTGAGGGCCGAGCAGGCCGTAACGTTCTTCACCAACATCATCTACCAGTTTGGAGTGCCCAACTCCATCATCACCAACAATGGGTCCCAATTCACGGGCAGAAAGTTCCTGGAGTTCTGTGACAAGTTCCACATTCGCGTCGATTGGGCGGCCGTGGCACATCCCCAGACCAACGGTCAAGTGGAGTGTGCCAACGGCATGATCTTACAGGGTCTCAAGCCCAGGATCTTCGACAGACTGAATAAGTCTGGCTGAAAATGGCTCCAGGAGCTACCAGCGGTCGTGTGGAGCCTCAGGACCACCCCAAGCAGGGCCACGGGGTTCACCCTGTTCTTCCTGGTTTATAGCGCGGAGACTATCCTCCCCACGGACTTGGAGTATGGGTCGCCCAGAGTTCGGGGCTACGACAAGGGCGCCAACCAGCGAGCCCGCGAGGACTCGCTGGACCAACTGGACGAAGCCCGCACCGTGGCCCTGATGCACTTCGCGAGATACCAGCAGGCTCTGAGGCGCTTCCAAGCCCGGAAGTTACGGCGCCGAGACATCAACGAAGGGGACCTGGTCCTAAGGCTGCGCCAAGACAATCGAGGCCTCCACAAGCTGTCACCCCCATGGGAGGGACCCTACATCGTGGTGAAAGTGCTCAAGCCTGGCACATACAAGCTGGCCAGCGAGGACGGCGAAGAACTCACCAACGCTTGGAACATCCAACAGCTACGTCGCTTCTACCCTTAGAAAGGATTCCCAAGTTCTTTTTGTAAATTACGTACCCAACACCCCTGTTGGTTGTACAGATGTAAATCCTGTTGAATTAATAAAGTTAAAGGGCAACTTGGCTTTCCCTAGAAAACCAAGTCACCCTCGGGGACTACTACGGGGGGCATCCTCCCCCCCAAAAAAATGGTCCCATTTTTTCGCAAAAATTCGCAAGCACGCCAAGTACGTCTCGACCTAAGCCTCGGGCGAATTCAGGCGGAGCGCGAGCAGCCAAGCGGGAAAGACGCGCGAGTCCGAGATAGCCTACGCCTCCAGCAGGATACGACCCTTCTCCCTCGCCTCTGGACCAGCGGACCACTCGTGAAATTGAACCTCTCTAGCTCAAATTCGCCTAGGCAAAGGAAAAGAATGACGGAACAGTGTGCCAAGCGAAATAAAAAGCATTACTTCGATTTACAAAATGTTTCAAACGAGCAGCTGTTCATTACACGGCCACATGGCCAGAATACTAATGTTTGAATAAAAAAGGGTTTGAACGCCTGATGGTCTTCAGGCTCGAGGGTCGTCGGCGCCGGGAGCATCTGGGAACAAGAAGTCGGTGAAGTCCTCGGTGAGCATGTCAGCAGCAGTGGTGGCGAGCGCGTCCGCGCGGTTCATCGCCACCTCGTCTTCAACACCGACTGGGACGACGTATCCCAAGGACACGGCCTCGAAGTCGACCTGATAATGGGACGCCACCACGCCAAGGGCCTTCTTGACGCCCAGGTGAAGGGCGCAGCGCATGCGCTGGGAGACATGCAGGCGACTCGCCAGTGAGCTCCCGGCCCGCGCCTCGCCTTCTTCGACCTCCTGGCAGACCTCGAGGGCGGCGGCCCGCTCCTCCAACTCCTGTTGTGAGGAGTTGTAGGTCGTCTGCACAGCCTCGTCCTGGGTGGTCGTATTCCCTAGGGCGGTCCGCAGGCCTGAAAGCCACGACCAAGAAAAGAAAAGTTGGGAGCGAATCCCCAAAAGGCAAATCGACAAGCGAGAAACAAACGGAAGATAACCCACCTTGAACCTGCTTCCTCTCCACCTCGAGGGCCTTGAGTGCTTCCTCGGCCTCTCGCCGCAGGTCACGGACCGTGGTCTCCTGCTCCTCGAGGGACTGGCGCAAGTCCTCGTGCGGGATGCTGAGCTGGACCAGCTCCCCATTGAGCTTCGAGGCCTCGTCCTCCCGCTGCTTGAGGGTCTCTTGCGCCCCCTCGAGCACGGCGAGCTCCTGCTGGAGCCGACCCAGCGCCTCCTCTTGCGCCAAGCGTTCCCGCTCGAGCGCAGCCCGATCCTCGGTGAGGGCAGCCCGCTCCTGCTGAAGCTAGGCCTTCGCCTGCTGGTGTGCGGCTTGCTCCTGACGGAGCTGCTCCTCCGCCGCGGCGAGCGCGGTAGCCTTGTCCGCCAGGGTCGTCCTCAGCCCCTCGGCCTCCTTGGCCTTCTCCTCGGCCTGACTCTGCCAGGCTCACGCCCCCTCGAGGGCCGCGTGGTCCTATTGGAGCTGGGCACGAGCGGAGGCGACCTCGGCCTCCCACGCCGCTGCTACGGTGCGTGCCCCCGCCAGGTCTTCTCGCGCCTTGTGCAGCGCTTCATCCCGGTCCACCAGCACCGTCTTCACCCTCTTAACCGCGGAGACTGTCGGGGACAGCCCTAGGGGTCCCCTCAAACAATGGGGAAATCCTCACTTAAAACCCGCAACAAAGCCAAAACACGCTAAGCCCAACCATGCAGGTGCCTAACCATGCAGGACACGGCCCACGCCGCAGGGACCCCGACGTCCCATCAAGGCGGCCCTCTTAGGGATCCCCTCGAGCAGGCTCCGCCTCGCTCGAGGACGCGCGCCCCCCTCGGGCGGGCTTCGCCCCGTCCGAGGGGTAGCACTTCCCTCGGGCGGGCTCCGCCTCGCTCGAGGGCTCGCTCCCCCTCGAGCGGGCTCCGCCTCGCTCGAGGGTACGTTCCGCCCCTCGCCGGGGTCCGCCACGCTCGAGGGCGCCCCTCACACGTGCGCCGGCCCCCGTACACGGGCATTTAACGCCCTGACGCCGGCGGGACGGCGCCATCATGCGCACGGGGCTCGCGCCCCGGTGCCGCCGCACCAACTCCCCAGGGAGGAACCCATCCCCATCACTGTGGGGAGGGACTGTGCAGCGCGGCCGGTGTCAGTCCCGTGACACCGTGCGCCTGCCCCAGTACGGCTGACACGCCGAGCCCTCGAAGGGGGGCCGGCTTCACCCTCGATTCACTTTCTTATGACCCTACAGGGTTAGGTGGAGGCGCTAGGCCGGTTGATCGCCATCCCTGCCACTGTAACAGCGTGGCCGCCATCCCCGCGCGTACAGGCGCACGCCGGGCCCTGTAGCAACCACTCCAGCACTGTGAAGCGCGTTGGGAAGGGACGCCGTTCTACCTACTCCTGTGCCCCGTACAGGCCAGCGTCAGCACCTCCCTCGAGCCTGACAGAGGACACCACCGCCATCCGCTGCTCTCCTACCCTCGAACCACCACTGTTCGGGTACAAGATAGGCCACGACGACCAGATCGCCGCAAGGATCGTCCGGACGGCCGCCCACTCTACAGCATAGCACGTCGCACTTCCCCACGTAGCTAGATAGCGCGGCGCGCATGTAACCCGCCTCCCCCTTGATCTATAAAAGGGGGAGCGAACCCCCCAGCCGCGGGGGACACACGAGACGAGAGACGAACAGGAACCCTTCACACACCACGTACTCATTCTCCAATTCTCCCACAACATCTTCAGCCAGGGACTTGGAAGCCACACTTCCTCTCCCGCCTTGCTTGTAGCTGCCCCACTACAGGCATCCCCGGTGCTAAGTAATATAGTGCCGTGAGCACACCCCTGCTGGACGTACGGCCCCCTCGGCCGGAACCAGGATAAACCCCGTGTCTCTTATTGCTTAGCATCGACCATTGAGGGATAGACCTCGGCGCTTTCTACTGGTTAGTGTCGGGACCATATTCCGCACCGACAGAGACATCCTCCGCAGCCTGGGCGTCCTACTCCGGAGGTCGGGTCCAAACAGGCCTCGGCCCGCACACCGGCCCACCGGTCTGGAGTCCTCATGGCCTCGACGAGGGCGTCGAGGGTGTTGTATTGCCCCCGGTACCAGTTGAGCTCGGCATCCAGGCGGTCGAGAGTGTCGTACCGCTCCTGGACCCGACGCTACAAATCCTGCCGCCGACCGATAAGGAGAGGGAAGACGAGGGTCAGGAGCAGCTCAAACGCGGAGGAAACAAAGGGAAAAATCACGAAACCCGGCGGAAATTCACTAACTTGGAAGATCCGCCACGCGGGACCTCCGTGGATCCGCAACGCTTCGTTCAGCGCCCGGTTGAGCGAGGCGCCGTGGTCGCGGAACTCCTGCCACAGTGCCTGCTCAGCCTGGGCACTAGCGAAGTGAGCCGGACGCGCAGCGGTGCTGTCCGAAGCAGGGAGAACCCCGCGTGACACCGAGGCCTCGGCACCATCGCCCGGGCGCCCGGCCGCCACGCCGCCGTCATCCCTCACCACAAGCGCCCCGCCGGGGCTCGGAGGCCGGAGCGGGCGGTTCACCCCTACGGGTCCCGGCCGGGCGGAGGGACGTCCTCGTCCGGGATCTCCCATAACCGCCGCCCCCCGACCGTCGTCGACCGGGGCCGGCGCCGGCGGAGTCGACGCGCCGCGGTGACCGCCGTGGTCATGGCCGCCGACCGGGCCGCCACTACCCGCCGCGGCTCTCTGCCGCGACCGCGCGCGCGGGGCCTCGCTCGCCGCCATCACCGCGCTCCCGGCCGCCCGCGGCGCCCTCGATGAGCGCCGCCTCGTGGGGACGGCCGCGTCCGACCTCAACACCTTGGCGGGCGCGCGGGGGGGCACGGTAGGCGCCACCCTGCGAACGCAAAGATGAGAAAATCAAACTCCCGCCCCTCGAAGGCATGACATCTGGGGGAGCGGTTGCTTACCTCAGGGTGGAGAAGCCCTGCTTCCTCTTCCTTGGGGGCTCGATAGGCCTCGTGGCTGCGGCTGATGTCGCCACCGCCGCACCCCCAATCACCTCCGCGGCGCGTGCCGGCACCTCCGCGGCACGCGCCGCCTCTCTCATGGATTGCCTGGCGGCGAGCGCTCCCGCCCCAGGCACTGGCTCCTCCGCCGCCTCCGCGGCTCTTGGCGAGGGGGGCGCAGGCTCCCACCTCTCGGGAAGAGCTCGTCCCCCATCGCTCTCCTCCTCCTCTTCCCCGTCCGACGACGAGTACTCCGAAGTCGCTGGGGAACAGAGTCCCTGCTGCTCGCGCAGCCGGAACTCCTAACTGTCCTATTCCCGGCGCTCCCGTCGCCGGATCCTCTTCTCCTTCTTGCGCGTCGCCCGCTCCCCGTTCCCCCGCCGCGGCTGCGCGCGCGCGCTCGGGCTTGGGGCGTGGGCGGATCGGACCGCGCGGTGTTCACGGTCACCATCTGCAGGGGATGGGCGAAAGATCAGACCTCGCCGGCACGCCGCGAGTAAATGGCGAGAGAGAGGACAGAAATTCCACTCATCAGCGGGCCGTGGGGGGAGCATAACGAACGACCAGAGGTTGTCGTTGCCATTCCTAACGGCCTTGAGGTTGATGGCGCGCCTCGCCCTCGTGGCCGCGTACTCCTACGGAAGGAGGTCGGGCAGCAGCCGCGATTGCGCAAGCGCCACGGGGTTGGCCGCCTCGCTCATCTCGAAGATGCGGAGCCGCCTCTCCATGAGGGGGATGATCCGCCGGTGATGGAGATTCGCGAGGACCGAAGCCGCGCCCAGCCCGGCGTCCACCAAGTTCTTCAGCGCGAGCAAGGCGGACTCCAGCCGGTCCTGGAGGGAAGACGGCGACACGCCGTGCCACCAAGAGTCGGCCTTCTCCTTCACGACCTTGCCGGTGTAGGGTGGAAGGCCGGGCTCGTCGTTGCGGAGGTAGAACCACCCCCGTTCCCACTCGGCATTGTTGGAGGTCATCGTGCAGGGAATGTAGAGTTCCCTGCGTGTCTCCCGCAGCGAGATCGACATGCCGCCGGTGCGCACCGCGCGACGCACCCGCGGCTCCGGAGTGACGAGCGTGCGCAGCTCCGCACGAAAAAGGTGGACCTAGAGATCCCAGTTCACCGGGATCCCAGGAACCCCTCACAAATGCGAACGAAGGTGGCCGCCTGTGAGATCGCGTTTGGCATGAAGTTGTGCAGCTCCATGCCGTAGTGATGGCACAGCCCGCGCAGGAAGAGGCTCGTCGGCGCCGCAAAGCCTCGCTCGTGGAAGCGGATGAAGCTGACGACGTACCCGTACAGCGGGTTGGGCTCCTGATCCATCGCCAGCGGGACTATCCACGCCGCGGGCTGCCCGCCCACGTTCGACGCCAGCTGGTTGCTGTTCTCGAGCTCGTGCAGCGCGAACTCCGTCACCGTCGAGCGAGGCCACGGCAGCGAGTCGATCACGGTGATGGATTGCGGGGGAGCTATGTCGATCGGCGAAGGAGCACGGAGATGAAGCGAACGCTACGCCAGACGAAGGGGCACGCGGCGCTCTGAAGCGGAAGCGAGGGAGACTGGGGCGGTAAGCGCTAAGTGTTGAGGTAAAGAACTCGCCTCACCCTCCTCCCGGATTTATAGATCCACGGAGCCACGCTCCCCGAATCACGCGCTCTACGCGCATTAACTGCAGGTGAACGGCGCTCGTCACCGACAAGCAGGGACCACCACAACCGAAACGGCCAGGCGCACGCATGCGCGCGATCATTACGACACGGCAACCGAAGAGCCGCGGCGGGCCGTCACGTCCGCCCACCCACGTCACCCACTACGCGCGCGACCGCGGCGCCTGAAAAGGCGCGCTCGCAGCGCATAACTGTGGCCGCGACTGTGAGCATTAAATGGCCCGGTCCCTTACCAAGTAAGGACGACCCTCGAGCGGCCCGAGCACGAGGCTCGAAAAACCCGACCCTCGAAGGGTGTGATTACCGACCAGTGCCCTCGAAGCCCACTCAGCGAGAGCGGCCGCCACGGGTGCCCTCGATTCATGAGGATTACTGATCATCGGTTCGTGGGCCAGTCCGACCGCGAGCCCTTGAGTCCTGCACATGCAAAAAGTCGGGGGCACCCAGCTGCCACCCCGCAGTGGCCCTACTGATCAGGGGTACGAAACCTGACCCTCGAAGGGTTCGAACAGGCACCCCAGATCGATAGAGTCAGGGACGACGAGGGCGCGCGCATTCGAGCCCATCCTCGAGCCCACCGGCTCGGGGCGCCCCACATGTCGTATTCAAGAGCCAGCGAGGGCAGCTAGTCAGGGGGATCCCATCGAGGGAGAGCTTCCGCGCCTTCGGTCCCTAGCGAACGGGACCGAGCCCCACCTAGCAAACCCGCTCGAGCGCTTTCAAGGATGAGTCTCCGAACCACGAGCCAACCCTTATCGAACGGGGCATGGGCGTCCACTTGAATCACCCGATAACAGCTCGACGAGGAATCCGTAATCCGCAATCCGATCGATGGGGGTTGCGGAAACCTCACCCTCCGTCCCGCGGAGGGACGGCGAGGGAGCGTTCAAAACAAGTCGGAGAGCTCGCTCTGATCGCCTCGAACGGGCCCAGGCTCGGGGGCTTGACGCACGGCTACACCTCCTAGGGTGCACCGAACGCAGGCAGCGCCAGTTAGGTGCGCGTGGCACCGCCGAGACTGGCTGGAACATTGCCGATGCCGGTTGAAACTAACACCCCGCACACTGGTGGGTCTCGCGAAAACCCCCCGGCGAGCACTCACGCTCTGCCGCAGGCTCGGGGCTGGACCCCGCGGGTCCGCTGACGCGGCCCCACGGAACAGCATTAGCAACCAGGAGGGAAGAACGTCCCATCAGCAAGCGTCAGCATCTGCGGGACCCTAACGGGTACACCCACAGATGCTCCAGGGCTACTGTCAGGGACAGCCATAAGGGTCCCCGAAATAACCGGGGGAAACCCGCTTAAAACTCATAAAAAATACAAAACACGAACTAACTCATGAGCCTAAAACGCACGCATTAAACGTTCACAGCCCTGGTGGCCCCCACGGCCCGCCAGAGCGGCACAGCTGACCGCCCCCTCGGGCGAGGTCCGCCTCGCTCAAGGGCTGACGCCCCCTCGAGCGAGGTCCGCCTCGCTCGAAGGCCGACGCCCCCTCGGGCGGGGTCCGCCTCGCTCGAAGGCTGACGCCCCCTCGGGCGGGGTCCGCCTCGCTCGAGGGCCCCTACACGCATGTCACCCTCGCCCCTGCTCACGCGCCCGAGCATTTAATGCTCTGACGCCGCAGGACTGCGCCATGACCCTGACACGCCTGGGAATCACGCCCCGGCGCTGTTCCACCAACTCCCTGGGGAAGACCATCCCCGCCACTGTACAACACTGTGCGGAGAGGCCAGTGTCAGCCCCGTGACACTGTGCCGCCTACTTTCGTACGGCTAACGCGTCGAGCCCTCGAAGCGGGGCCGGCGGAACCCTCGAATGGGGGCGAATGCTTTTTATATGACTACACAGGACTACGCCGTGACGTCAGGCCAGCGAGAACGGTCTTCTCCGTCGTTGTCAACCCTGTACGGCCATCCCCGCCACTGCAGCGCCACGTCGGGTACTGCGACGACATCCCCAACGCTGTTGGAGCGCACGGGGACAGGACGTCGCCACGCCCACCACTGTACCTCGTACAGATCCCCGTTGACGGCACCCTCGAACCGGCCCGCGGGCGGTAGCCGGACGGCCAGCCTCTACGCCACTACCCTCGAAGTCGCTCCTATACGGGCACAGGACACGCCACGATGCCCCAACAGGAGCAAGATTCGCCAGTACGGTCGTCAACTCCGCGGCACTGCTCGTCATGCCTCCACACGTAGGAGAATAGTGCGGCACACCTGTAAATTGCTCTCTCCTTTGCCTGTAAAAGGAAGGGCAATCCCCAGCCGCAGGGGGGCGACAGATAGCGATCATACGCACGCTTTTCGTCTTCACCACGATATTGGCACTTGCCTAAATCAATACCCCTGGGACCTGGAGGCCCGGCCTCCTCTTCCGCCACGCTTGTAGCCCCACCCCTACAAGCACCATGGTGCAACGCAATATAGTGCCCCGAGCATGCCACTGTTGGACGTACGGCCCCGGCCGGAACCAGGATAAAAACCAGTGTCATTAGTTGCTTAGCACTGGCCCATCGAGAGGCAGATCTCAGCGCTCATTACGAGTTAGTGTCAGGACTACATTCTGCACCGACAGTTAGCGCGCCAGGTAGGGGGACGCGCGCTGAAGATCAGCTCCCTCCAACCCTCTCGATGGTGATTCGCACCGAGTACTGCGGCCAGAGGTATTCCATGGGCAGAAATTGGTAGAGTTTATTTTGCAGGCCTATTCACCTCCCTCTAGGCCACTTGCATCAATCCTTTCACCTAGAAACAGGACATTTTTAATACCACAGATCTAAAGAAACACAGTAAATCACTAATTACAATTTCTAAATAGCTGCTAAAAGATTTTAAATCGACGAAATATTACAATGAAGCGAAGAATCGGCAGAGCTTCGCTACTCCGCCCCCTCACTCTCCTCCCCTCTCCTTCCCAACCCTCTGTTTCTTTTTTCCCGAATTTTTATGACATTTCCGGGCTAAAATTTTCGACTTATATAGAGTGTAGGGAACTTGTGGTACGCCATGGTGGCTGGACGGGCCATACTGCCGTGGGCTACGGCGGTTTGACTTATCGCCGTAGCGCACGGCGGTTTGTCGCTAACCGCCGTGACCCACGGCGGCTAACCTTCGCGCCCGTGGGGGCCCACGGGCGACTTCCGAACCGACGTGGCCCACAGCGCTAAGTCATGAAACCGCCACGGCGAATGGTTGTCAAAAGTGTAAAATTTGCAAACCGTCATATATTTTTGCAAAATGATTTTTAAAATATATAAAAATTCGAAATTGTAGGTAAACGTGACTGGAGAAAACATTACTGAAAACCTACCGAAACAGAGACAAATTTGTTTTATAGTTTTTGCTGTTCAACCGAATTTCGTCGAATGGATATCAAGGCAGGGGCCAGGGGCATCATATGTTCTTGTGAGACTGCACTGTAATTATAAAGAATATCAGTGTAGCTTGTTTGAACTTTGAACCATGAGACAGCATATACACCACCATGCTTCATGAAACCAAACCAAGACGAAATCACATAACTATCGGATTATTGCAACTATGCAATCAATATAGCTATCATATTTATTTCCCGAGTGGTACTCGGTAAACAACTTGATAAACAACTTGACAAGACGCGACGCTTACACTGTTACACATGACTATCTTCTTTGTATCTTGATCACGGATCTCCAATGTAGGGGATGTGCTCAACAATCCATCGATCGCGTCCTTCTAGCCTTCTCCTGAACTCATCAGGCATCATGGAGCCGATGCACAGCTGCTGGAGTGATTTAAGGTGCACAAGGCCCTCTGGCACCGACATCAGGCTTCTCAAGCCCCAGAGCTCTAGCCGAAGCAAACTTCTCATGGTGCCCTCTTCGATCCCGATCTCCTTCAGCTCACCCATGGAGCTCAAGTAGAGGTGCCTGAGCATAGGGAACCAGCCAGCACGAAATGTCAGTCTCGTGCCGTCGTAACACCGGTACAGATTAAGGTGGCCTAGATTCTGAAACATGGCAGAGAGCAAAGCAAGTGGATCTTCATGGAGTCCGGAAAAACATAGCCGTAAGCTTTTCAGCTTGGAAAAGTGACCGAATACAGGAGGAATTGCTCCTTTGTCCAGCTTTCCACTTAACATGAGCTTCTCCATGTGTGGTAAAGGTTTCAAGTCTGATAGATCAAGAACATCTCTTTCACGGTCAGATGCGATCACAGATAAGGAAGTCAAATATGTCATCTTGCTAATTGAGGTCCATAGATCCGTGTTGTGGGATTCTAGCACCTTACTAATACCAAGGCTCCTCATCATAGTCAAGCATCCAAGATTTCTAACCACATAGCTACTGGCTTCTATGTTCTTCAGAGTCTGCAGATGCTCCAGGTGACATATTTTTCTACTTGCTGAACTTCCAAACCTTCCGACATCTACAATTAGATGCTGAAGCTTTGTTAACATAGTCACATCACCTGGCAACTCCATTACAGAACCCTTGAGATACAAGGTTTGCAGATTGCCAAGCTTACCGATAGATCTTGATATCTCCTTCAGTTTTGTGTATCCCAAGTCAAGGTAATGCAAGTTAAATAAATTAGACAGGTTATCTGGTATTTTCTCAATATGGCAGTGTCTCAGGGACAACACCCTCAACAACCTAAAGCTTGGGTAACAGTCCTTGAACCAAGATGATGAGACTTCCTCCACAAACACGACGACAGACCTGAGCTGTGCTGAATTTGTTTTTGTTTGCATTAAATTACCATCCTTCTGCACAGAAAGTCGACGACTTCCATCAGAATTGCAGCCTGAGTTTGGATGGTCCCATGTAGTAGCAAACTTTTCCTTCTTGGATATTGTTAGAGATAACTCTCTCACAAGGTCATGCATCAGGAACCTCTTTGGCCTCCCATATTCATTCCTTTGGACAACTTGAAGCAATGAACGATCAGCAAGCTCCTTCAGGTAACATGCAGCTACATCCGACAGTGCTGTATCGGGTCCTCTATGATCAATGAATCCTTCAGCAATCCAGAGTCTGATTAGCCGTTTCCTTTCTATCTGATAGTCTTCAGGAAACATTCCACAGTAAAGAAAACAATTCTTCAGGTGACTAGGGAGGTCATTGTAACTAAGGTTCAGAACGCTAGCAACCCAGCTCAGCTCTGGGTTATTACTCAATTGCCACCTAAGTTGGCTATAGAACAACTCCCACTCAAGCTCATCCATTTCTTTGTAGGAAAGAAGACTCCCTAAAGCAACAAGAGCCAGTGGCAAGCCTTGGCACTTGTCCACAATTCTTTCTGCACAGGCCTTAAGATTGAGAGGGCAACTTCTGTCATCTAATCTTGCGAAGGCCTTTTGACAGAAAAGGGTCCACGATTCCTCCTTTGGTAGTAAACTAAGTTTCATTTCACAGTTTTGATCGGCTAGGGATGCCACTGCTTGGATTCGAGTTGTGATAACTATTCGGCTCCCACAGTTATTCTTGACAAATGCACTATCTAATAAAGGCCAAGAGTCCCTACTCCATACATCATCCAATACAATCAAGTATCTCCTTTCCTTTAGATATGCTTGAAGCAGTTGAACTAGATTCACACAATCCATGGTGTCAATCCCATCTGGAATATTCTCGTTACTTGTGAGCTGCAGTAGGATTCTTTTGAGGAGATCTTTGACCCTGTAACTTTGAGAAACAGAGATCCATGCACGGCAGATAAACATCCTTTTAATTTCTTCTTTATTGCAGATGCTACTAGCAATGGTTGTCTTACCCAACCCTCCCATTCCACATAATGATATTACAGTACGATCTTTCCTCACATCAGATAACCATTCTGATAGGCGCTTCACCTCTTCTGTGTTCCCTACAAAATCATCATCACCATTCAGGTAGGAGTGCTCACAGAGATGTTGCAGTCTGCTAGAATAACTCGATGTATTTTCTTTCCTAATGTCTGTTGCTGATACATCAAACCTCTTTTTTGTCTCTGTAATCTTTTGAAGACGATCCTCCATGAATTTAGCCTGAATTGCAAGCTTGCGCCATTTTTTAACATCTGCTGCTTGGTTCAGTGCTCTCTTTAGAAAACTGCCCGTTCCTTCCATTTGGCCAACAAGATAAATATACTCATCAACAATGTCCTCAGCTTCATGTGCTGCTTGTCTTACCTGTTCCAGCCATGCCTCCAGTACCTTGTCACTGGACCTGTGAAAATCTACTTGACTTATGAATGCTTGCATCATCGAGAAATCACTTTGGAGTAGCCTCATTCTGTTGGTAACTTCTTGTATGTCGGGTAGCTGCTTCTGTAGCTTAGAACCGAGAATTTTCAAGCCCTCTTCTCCAAGTGCAGAGGCAATCTTTTGGAGAACTACTATTACCAGAGCTTCTGCCATGTCCACCTTATGATTGTAGAAACAGTTTGCTAGTGTGATTCAACACTTGTGAGGTACTCTATTGTTGCTTGTAGCCTCAATCCTGCAGGCAGAGAAAAAAACAACTACATGCATAAATCTAGTGTTAAAGAAGAATAACATTGCTGAGACTACGAAAACACTAGCACCATTGTTCTTCTATCAAAATTCGTAGCTTTAGCTTACATAAAAAAAAACTCGTATCTTACCCATGATCCACAAAAATTTTTGCATTATCATACCAATGATATATCTGACAAAAAAATCATCCAATCCACTTCGGGAAGCCTCTATTGAGATTGAGTCAAATGTACAATCAAATTTCAGATAAGTGCAAGGAAGTATATCAGGAAAGTAAACGCTCCACATTTATCAGCATCAGCACACCAATTTATTTTGGTCATACTAGTTGCAATTCAAGTTTTCATACATGTGATGCGTGTGGGATCTGTTCACAGTGCGTGCTGACTATAAAAAGGTTCTTTCATGTGGGATCTACTAGGCTCTAAGAATATTTGGGATTTAGTCAAATTTAGGCTGAAATCCTAGGGATTTGGACCCCGAAACTCCCAATCCGAGCAGTTCCTAAGTAACTAGCAGCAACACGAAAGACGAAATTTTCTTTTTCCACGCGGACATTACCCTCAAAATCTGACGCCTATAAACGAAGCGGAAATCGTACAAGAGCATCCAGGAACAAGAATGACGGCGAGGGTGCACACCTTTTCCCTGAAGGCTGCAATTCGGTTGCTTGAACAGCTGCGCAGGCTCCGAAGCCACGGCGACTGAAGGAACGGGAGATGCCGGGGCTGCACGCGGAGTCGCGGACGCTGTGACTCGAAAGTGGGATCGGAGACGGAGAGTGGTCTTCGTTGGAGAATGCGGCTGTACCCGTCAGCTCTGACTTTGGGACCTCACCGGTGACCGGTGGTTGTTATTACTTCGACGGAGGAAACCAAATGTTTTTTTTGGAAAAAGTCTTAGATAACCCACCCAACCCCCGTATTAACCGGTGTCTACCTAAGGCCACCAAGTATAAAACCAGCTTTCCTACACATTAAAATTTGACAAACCGGGCAACTAACCCCCTGGGGCGGTTTCGGTGACATGGCGTCCACTGTGGAGCGGTATTTGCCACGCAGGCCAGATGGATGGTGAACAGGTGTGCTGCATCCGCCTGGCTGCTGGCCCCCACCCGTCAGACCCCACTCCCCCTCAAATACGCCTCCTCCCCTGTTGCATCCTGTCTTCGCCCGCGCCTCCACTCTCATTCCCAGCCCCGCCCAGTCCCAGCTCCGCCGCGTTAGGGTTAGCGTTGAGGTCGTCGGCGGCGGTCCTGATCCTATGGCGGAGTCGAGTGCGCGTTCCTCCCGAGGCTCCGCTTGCAGTGGGCTAGGCAGCGTTGGCTACGAGGGTCAGGGCTCGCCCATCCCCTACCGCACCGCCCCCCTAGCGTACGCCGGTGAGGTGCACTGCGACTGCAAGGTGAAGACGAAGGCTTGCCGGTGGATCTCGTGGAGCGACGACAACCCAGGCCGTAGGTACTATCGATGCCCGCGGTCCAAGGTAAGTTTTTGTTCTTGGAGTCCCCAATTGCTCCGGCCGTCGGCCATGCTTCATTGGAATCTTGCTTGATTTGGTTTATCTCTGTGAAAGGTCAAGACCAAGGACTGCAGATTCTTCAAATGGTTGGACGATGAATGCTCTGATTGGTACAAGGAAGTGATGCGTGACCTTCGAGATACTGTATGGAAGCTGAAGAATCAGAGCAACATGGCTATGGCTGACGAGGTGGTCACTGGCAGTACCATGGAGCATGGTGATGAAGTTCAGAAGATGAACATTTTGCTGCAAAAAGAACTGTTGAAGAAGACTGCAGAGTTAGATGGCAAGGAGAAGGAGTTGAAGGACATGGAAGCAAAGATGAAGAAGAAGAATTGGTGGCTGAAAATTGCTTTATGCTTATGTGTGGTTCTGGGTCTTGTCATCCTGTTCTTGACCAGCAACGTGCCATTGTTGGCAATGTAAACTGTCATGTAGGGCCTCTTCTTTTGGTTTGTTTGTAAGGAATTTGTGGATCATGGTGCTTAAACTGAAATGGTGGTGCTTAAACTGATGGCTTTGTGTTGTTTATGGTATGAAATGTGATGGCTTTGTGTTGTTTGTACACAGCATTTTGAAAGAAGTGTAGTTGACAAAGCAATTTGAGCACATTCCTTGACACATTTGGAAGAAGTGTAGTTGACAACCATGGTAAAAACAGCCAAGCACTTGTCTTGCACAGTAAACCATATATATTACACCACCCGTGCATCAAGTTTGTAGGTCCTAAATTAGATAGAAAAGCATCAGGTTTGCAGCTCCTATTTTACATCAAGTTCAAGTCAATCAACAGTCACCAGCTATCTTACACAGAAAAGCACCAGATTCCACCATTTATCTTACACACAAAAGCACCATGTTTTAACAGGGATAACACACAAAAGCAACAGGTTTCCAGCAGGCATATTACACAGATTAAAGCATGTTTGCAGGAACCATAACACACACAAAAGCATCCCAGCCTTCTTGTGCTTCCCTGTCTTGCATGATTCACTTGTCCCCAAACAGGTACCATCCCAGCCTTCCAGTTCTAGGTGGATGTGTTTGGCTTGATGTACCAGCATGCCTTCCCCTCCTTGCAGGTTGCCCCCCTTCTTGGTACTTGGCTTCCTGATGCAGGTGGTGGCTGGCTTGGACCTTCCTGGCTCCTTGGTGGCTGGCTTGGCCCCAAGTGGACAAAAGTTGCTTGACTTGCTCTGGTCTCTATTGGAGATCTCTATTTCAACAAAAATGATCTTGTAAACAACTGTAAACAAATAATTGCATGCACAGCTAAGAGATGGAGAGCTTACCCTGCCTGAAGTAGACTTGATCCTCTTAGGACTTGAAGCTGCAGTATGTGCACTCTTTGCTGCTCTTTTGTTCTTGGCTTTATCTCTTTTTATGTGAGCATTGACCTTTTTTCCAGCTTCTGGGTTTTTGGGGCACCTCCTAGCATTATGGTCATCTTTTCCACATAACATGCACCTCATCATGATGCCTACTCGGCTAAGCTTGGTGCCTTTAGGTTGTTCCCATTCTTCCCTTCTTTTTTCTATCTTGGGCCTACCAGGCATCTTCACATAAGCTGGTGGGTCGGGTTTAGGCATGTCAGATATTGGCCAGCTCCCAGGGCCTTCAATTGGTTGCAGCACATGACTATAAGTACTCCTAAAAGCATCAATAGAGTAGCAAGGAGCAATGTAGTCATCCAGCTTCCTTGAAGCCTTGTAAATGCAACTGATAGCATGACAACATGGGAGGCCAGACAACTGCCAGTATCTGCAAGTGCAAGTCCTAAGAGTCATGTCCACTACATACTTTCTGTCCTCCTTCTCTTGCACCTCAAATCCATTAGCTCCATTCCAAAGCACAACACAACACCCAGACCTCTCAATGTTCAGTTTGAGTTTCCTGAAAATGTTGGGGCATATGGTACCTGTCCAGTTCACTGACTTGGTTCTATTCTCCTGAATTCTCACCATTACTTTCATTCTGATAGCTTCATTCATGGATATGACTGGAAAGTATCTAGCATCCATTATGCTGTTGTTGAAACTCTCACACATATTGTTATCTACAGAGTCACAATTTGATCCTACCCTGAAAAAAGCTCTACTCCAGTGTTGAGGATCAGTTTTCATCATGTCCTCAACCCCTTGTGGTGTTTCTTCAGCAAGCCAAGCTCTGTATAGATTGAATAGTTGCCTGCAAGAAGCCTTAGCACATCTCCACCACTTCTTCTGTAACTTCTTGTCGGTGTATTTCTTCCTCCAGTTAGCATATATGTGTCTAGCACACATCCTGTGCTCAGCATTGGGCACCAACTCATTGACAGCCTTCAACAATCCCTTCTGCTGGTCTGAGATCAAAACCCAATCAGCACCTCCATTATTGATGTTCAAGTCCTTCTGAAGCAATCCTAGGAACCAATACCATGTGTCATAACACTCAATTGGTACTGCTGCCATGCCACAGGGTATATTTGGTTGTTAGCATCCCTGCCTATTGCACACAGCAGGTTGCCATTGTGGGCACCTTTGAACCAACATCCATCTAGGCCAATCACCTTCCTACAGCCAGCCAAGAAACCTTTCTTGCATGCATCAAAACACACATACATTGAATGAAACACTTTCCTGTCCTCTATCTCTGGATCAAGAGTGACAACAACAGTGCTTCCTAGATTGGTCCTCAAGAGTTCAGCTTGGTAGTCATAAACCCTCCTGTACTCTCCTTTCATATTATCTAGAGCTCCCTGCAAAACTAGCTGTTTTGCTCTCTTGCACTTTGAAAGAGACACATCTGCAAGGAAATCTTTTTGAACTCTCACTTGAATCAGGGGTACCTTCCATGTTGGGTTGTCCTTGATTTCATCATAGTAATGCTTTGCTATCAGACTAGAAGTTACAAGCTTGTTGTCCCTTCTTGGAGCACATGTATGGTTGTCAACAAAGGTCACTACCTTAAACCACTCTGATCTGCTAGTTTTGGAGCCATAAATCATCCAAGCACAAGCTGGCCAAGTGCACCATGCCCTAACCTTAGACTTCTCATCTTTGTCAAACCTCAGATGCCTATGTGTTTTAAGGCCATAATTAATTAGTGCCTTCTTGAACTGTTTTTTGTCTCTGAAACACATGCCAAGAGAGAACACAGGAACTACAGCCTTGCTGTCATACCTATTCTCCAAGCTCTTCCACCTCTGAGACTGACCATCACTATCCTCCCCATAAGAGTACTCTTCACTTGAATTCATGTATGGACTATCTTGGTCATCCAGATTAGGCACCTCATCAACCAAATCCTCTGCTGCAATTCTTGCAAACTGATTACCATGTATCCCAAGCTTCTTTGCTTTACCCTTCCTTTTAATGTCCTGAGCAAACTTCCTCAATTCAGCTGCTTCTTCATCCTCTGCAAAGCTGTCCTCAGAGTCTGGCTGCACATAGTCTTCATCTTAATCATCTTCTTGGTTGTCCTCTTCTTCCTCTGAAACCACATAGTTGCCTCTTTCTTCTCCAACATCATCAGCACCTTGCACTGTTGGCTTAGAAGGAGACTTGTAAAATGCACAAAAAGATCTGTAGTCCTTATCATCCATCAAATGCACCGAATTTTTGTTATCATCATCGGTCCAAAACTCTTGGTCTTCATCATCTGTACAGAACTCATTGTTCATCTGTTCATCATCTGCAAGCAGCCCATCTACACCCAACTCATAGTCCACCTGCCCTTCTCCAGCCACCACCTCAGCTTCCTCATTCTCTATCTCCTCCTCAGCATTGGGCACAACTTCATTCTCCACAACCTCAGTGTACATGTCCACAACTAAACCTTCTGGATAGCGAGGAGTAGCTTCATGAGCCTTCAGCATGACCTGACAAGATTCATCATTCACCAACAGAACAAGACCTGAGGTCATATCCATGTGTGGCCACAACCAATGAATCCTGATGACATTGTCAGTCTTGTAGTGATCTTCCAGATGCCCCTTGATCTCAAAAAAGAAACCTTGTCCAGATCAATCCATGATTCACCAATATCTCCACCAAAATAACTCAAAGTAGAAACCACTCTCTGAAACCAACCACCATAATGAAACCTAATGCATAACATGTCAAAGCCCGCCATCCTGATGTAGCCTGGAAACAGCAAAAGGGACCGTGATTACGAACTCATCACAAACTCTACCAAAGCAGGTGCTGTGAAATCGGTACCAAAACCCAACCAAAACCCTACCCTCTAAACAGCAGGAAAACAATGCACATAGTCAAATCGCAAGAAATGAACACGACTTGCACCTCCATTCTTGATCAATTGAACTCTAATGCCACTACACCAAACCCTACCCGTCACGCAGAAACCCTCGACGAGCTCGTCGCTGCTACACAATCGCGCCCAAGAAACAGGGGAGGGGAGGAGTACACGCACCTGGATGAGAGAAGCTCGAAGCCGATCACGGTCACCCGCCGCCGATCATCACCACCTCGTCCGTGTCGCTGGAGAGAGAGAAGTAGGGAATGCGCCGCGGGCGGACCGGCGGAGAACCAGGGAAGAAACAAGGGATGGGATGGGAGGCGTCGTATTTAGGGGGAGTGGGGGTCTGACGGGTGGGGGTCAGCAGCCAGGCTGATCCGGCGCACCTGTTCGCCACAGTGGACGCCATGTCACCGAAACCGCCCTCCCAAACCGCCCCAGGGGGGTAGTTGCCAGGTTTGTCAAATTTTAATGTGTAGGAAAGCTGGTTTTATACTTGGTGGCCTTAGTTAGACACCGGTTAATACGTTGGGGGGTATTTAGACTTTTTCCAATGTTTTTCGGGGAAAATTTAGGACCAAATTTTGGAGTCTTTTTTAAGGTTTATTAGGACCAAATTTTTAAGGATGTTTAGTGTAAATTATAATGTATTACAATTTCAATGGAGCACCAAATAGCTACAAAGATCAAATGTGCACATGATCACCATGATTTATGTGTCAAATGATGAATTAAATGCTTTACAGACAGTCAAATAGACAACTCATTGTACAATCTGTCTATTTAGTTGTTTGTGTGTGTCAAATAGACAGCAGCCGTCTAAACTGTTGTACATGCCCTTAAAGCTACTAAGATTAATTATAAAACAAATTACATAGATGGACATGAAATGACGAGATGAATCTATTAAGCCTAATTAATTCGTTATTCAATACTCTTAATTAGTGTTCGAAGATTTATGCGACGGGTAGTCGCGGAAATTTTCAGAACTAAACACAAAATTCAAGTATAAAAATTTGGGATCTCTGCGACGGGTAGTTGTGGAAAATTTTCAGAACTAAACACAAAATTCAAGTATAAAAATTTGGGATCTCACTACTAAAAGGGAAATAAATTTTGGGCATGGTATCTTTAACAAAAAAAATTGCAGTTTTATTTTTTTTAAATTACACAGTACAACGCAGACGCTCACAACACGCACGCACACTCACCTCTATGAATACACGTACGCAAACCCTACCCTATCAGCACCTCCAAAGGACTGAGCACCGGCAGATCTGGAGATTCTCGAAGTCACCAATGGCGCCTCGTCGTCGACGTGACGTCGCTTACCACTTAATGCATAACGCCAGTAAATCTTGGAAAATCCAGAAAAAGGTGCGAGCACCAGGATTTGAACCCTGGCGGGTAGCGTTGTGACGCCCCAGGTTTTTATTTAACATTAATTGTCGGTCAACTCTGCTGACAGTGGTCAAATCACGGTCAACCTAGGTCCTCACCTCGAAAACCTCACCAACCAACCCTAATGACCCCATAAATCAAGTTGGCACACATGTGTGGTCAACCCTTGGTCAAGGTCATGGTCAAACCCCACCTAAACCCTAGTGACCATGAATGTCTTTCGGAACTTTTGTCGCGTTCTCCAAAATTCACCTAAACACTTAAAAATCTACCTTTATGAAAGTTGTCGAGTTTGTTGAGGGACACAACTTTCATGAAGATTGGCATTTCAAATTTTGAGTGGAAAAACGTGAAAAACTTGCCCAAACGACAGTACCTCTTGTTTACTGAAACTGAGTGGCATTCAAAGTTGGCAAACCTTTTGTGCAAAATCTGTTGAGAAAAACACTCAGTGGCCTTTGTGAAAGTTATATAGGATAGTTAGATCTACAATTTTCCTATTCATCACTTGAGGCACTTCAGTACAAAGTTTTGAAGAAAAACGCGCTCAAACAGGGGACCAACAACACGTTCAGGTCAAGGCGTCGCCACGTCGCGACGTCGCGCGCGCTCGCGCGCCGCTCGAGACCACTTGCCCGCCGAGGCTCGCTCCTCCCCATGCGCCGCACCCCGAGGCTCCTCGAGTCCTCTCGGGGCCTCGCATGCCGCGATGCGCCGTACCGGCCCGGAGCTCGCCGCGGACCGTCGGTCCGTTGGCGGCATCCCGCCGTACGCGCGCGCGGCCTAGGTCGTCGTGCTACGGCGGCATCTCCGTCGTCACCGCAACGTCACCGGTGAGGTCTCGCCTATAAAAATCGAGCGCCTTGCCCCTCCTCGCGCCGACACCGCCGCACCCCGCGCCACCCGCGCCGCCGCCGGAGCGCCGCCTCCTCCGGCCATCCCCGTTGCAACCCGCGCTTCCAACGCATCCTCTAGGACTCCTTGGTCCCTCCACCGCCCTCAATTGCCCCGCATCCCTCCGCACCTTGCCGGAATCCGGGTCGCGCCGGCCGCGGCCTCACCGCCGGAACTCGCTGGTGTTCTCCCCGACGCGACCACCACACCCAATCGCCTCCAGGTGAGCTCGACCGCCGCCCCATTTCGCTTGTTGGCTGGGACCGGCAGCCCCTCACCAGCGGCGAGCTCCCTTGCGCCGCCGGGGGCCTCTGTGCTCTGATTGAGAAAGTACATGGACTCGGTTGGAAGATGCGAGGGTATGGTTGTAATGGATCAGAAAAGTCTAGGGGCCCTGTCGCAAAAGGGTAACTTCAATAGTAAAAGGATTATGCTGATTGTTGTAAATTCTCTAGAAAATCGTAGAAAATTCAAAAAATTGCAAACTCAATTTTGCTAAACTCCTGGTGATGAGTACTACAACTTTTGTTATACTCACCAAGGATGTTTCTTGATATTTTTGGCACGAAGAATAGAAATGTGAAAAACCTAGATTTGTGATATCTAAAAATCGTTGTCTTTTGTATCTAATTTTTGGATATGTTGTGTGTTATGTTATGCCTAGATCCTGTACCAAAAGTTGTAACAAAGTTATGATGTAAATCGTTTTATATGAATTGTTTTTTATTTATGCAAAATTTGTCTAGATGATTTTTGTAGCTAAACATAATTATGTTTTTGTGACCAACTTTTGCATTTGGTCTTGTTAGGTCAATACACACCTCTGGTGAATTAATCACAATTTTTGCATGATCAGAAGTATTTCTTCTTAATATATGCATGTTTTCTTTTGTAATTTAATAATGCAAGATCAGTAGTAGTTCTAGGTGTGCTGGCTGCTTTCCTAGGATGGTTTAGGACCATAGAACATGTGTGAGGAAGTTTGGAGCATTTGGATGCTTATTTATTTTTATATGCTTTTATCTTGTTTATGTGGTAACCTTTTGTTATTATTGGTATAATTAATTTTCTAGCCTTTCCAAGCTTGCATGTGTGTTCGGTGGCTTAGTATAAGTGTTTTGGTGCTTAAGAAACCCTCCACTGAAATTTTGAATGATTTATTGTTTAAATAAAAGCTTCGAAGGCTTTATAGATTTAATGTTTCGTTAAATAGGAAAATGTCTTTTTATTCTTTATACCCCCCCCCCCCCTTTTGTGAAGTGGTTGCAAAGCTTATTTAAGATCTAAGAATACACCCTTGTTGTTTAAAGAATTAAATATAATTAATTATCTTTTGTACACACCTTTACTAGTGAAAGGTGAAGTATTAAATCTTCACATGAAATAACAATTTATAAAAGGAAACATTAATTAAGTGTTTAATTAAAAGAATAAAACACATATCAATAATAACCTTCATGAAAAGAAATTAATAATTAATTAATTGTTAAGGTGAAAATGGCCAACGAGAGTTGGATAAGATAAATAATCAATCCATCACGTCACTTGAACCCTGCATTGCATTCCGTGTAGATCTTCCTGACGGTGACTACTCGCTCGTGCCGGAAGCCGAGGAGGGAGAAGCGGAGGCTGCACTGCAATACGTGGAAGTCCTCGAAGACACCGAAGGTTCTCAGGCTAACACCGCTGACGAAGGCAAGCCCCGGTGCATATAACCCAGTTTTCCAAATTTGATATACAAATATCTATGGATGCTTGTGCATTTAAGTTCAGGAGTTGTATGGAACCTTAGATGCATGATCCCTAGGTACCTGGTCCTTACTAGCATGATAGGTCCATAGCAGCTATGCTATAGGACCGTTACAAGTTGGGTGATGATGTCACTCGCGAGAATAGGATCCTAGGTAGGAATCATCAGATCTCCTTATAAGGATTGCTCATGTGGTAAGAGCATGGGATGCGGGCTCCGGTCCAATGGCTAGCGTGGGTTGAGTGTTTGAACGTACTAAGCACTTGTCGGGAATGGGACCAGTAAGCCTAGTACCTTAATGAGGCGGTTAGGGATTTAACTGTCACCACTCTTGGGATGCGTCTCACGGCTAGCTGTCGGTGGTGCACGTGTGAGTCTGGTTGCCTCGCGGCATAGTCCAGATAGCCGGCACCAAAGACTGTGGCCTTTTATCCCGACCCGAGGATTTTTGGGAACCGTTTGGTGGTTGTCCTCGCGGGGGCAGCTCACCGTGTGTTTAGGTCTACCTTGCAAGGTTTGAATCAATCGATTGTTGGCCTCTCATCGTTATCTGAGACTACTTACTCCACTAGCCATGAGATCCCTAATGATGGAACTTGAAGAATTTTATTCTTGATCAATTGTATTGTACAACCTTGTTTGTACTAGATTGGCTAATTTAGAAAAGAATAAACCCACTAGAACTTGTGCTAAAATCTTGAAAGTAAGGATATACTCTTTGTTAATTTTCAGCAAAAGAAACCCAGAGGCCAAAAAGCCTATCATGTCTAGAGTTGGTAAAGTAGTTATCACTGACGGGTAAGTCTTACTGGGTATTAGTATACTCAGTCTTGCTATAATCTGTTGCTCCAGGTAATGCCTTTGGTGATGTGTGTCCCGGAGAGATCCCGCCCGGCTGGGAGCTGGAGTGGGTGGAGGACGATGAATGAAGGCATCATGGCCGCTTATCGTTTAAGTTATTTCCGCTGTTTTAAAAACTCTGAACTGCATTCATGTCAAAGACTTCGTTTTGTAATAATTAAACCCTTTGGGGTGACTTTCTGTTGTTAATTATGATGTCTCTGGACTCGCCTTCGCATGAGTTTTAATGCATATATGTCGATCCTTGTTGCTATATAAGTGATTTACCGGGCATTAACCCAGCGACTAACGACAAGATGATACTTTATTATTGCTTAATGACCAAAAGTGGATTGGTTTAGGCGATAGTACGGTGTTTTCCTGGGCGGGTTGTCACAGTTGGCATCAGAGCAATTATATGCACCAGAGATTAATTAATAACCTTAATCACTGGTTTTTGAATAAAATTTGCCAAGATTGTTTGGATTTGCAAAACACGTTGGTCCGTTAAGGATAAACTAGACCGAGAGGCCCTAGAGAAAATTTTTGGGTTCTTTCAGGTGGCTTATTAACCTATGGTTTATTTTGCTAACTTCCAGCACATTTACTTTATGTCAGACTTACTTTCTTGCACAACCAAACTAGATGAGCCACATGTTTTATACGTGTGTTGTGCCGCATCACGGGAATTGCGAGGGTTGATGGAGTGATCCATTCCACGGATCCCATCTTCGCGTCTGGTTATGAGTTGTGTTGTCGCCACGTGTTTCATACGTGAGCATTCTGCATGTCGAATATGCGAGGCAAGGATATATTCCATTCAAACGGAGGGTGTCTGAGGTTGGACGTTGTCCATGCAGCGGCTTAACGCATGGGTGTCGTTTCTATAGTGAACGGTAATGTATGTGGACGCTTCTGTGACGTGCTGGCACGGAACGTTCGTTTTTTGCATGTACATAACAGCGCTTTGTTAGTCGCTAAGTGAGTACCGTATAGCTCTCGACTAGATATTATAGGGAGAGACGAATAAAAAGCCTTGCCACCGGCACTAACTTCGATTTTTGGCTTGATTGCCATGTGAGGTCGAATAGGACGTCTTGCATACATGTTAAAAATCGAAACAACAAAAATGGACCCAAAACAGAACTTCCATATGCTTTCTAAGGAAGATTTGCTAGTGTGTGTTTTCTAAACTAGAGTTCCTCTCAAGCATAGGTGTTGTGCTGCCCAAATTTTGTAAAAGTTTGTTCGTCTTGATTTTGCACCATGTTCTAGGAGTAATTAAAGTAGGTTTGTTAAACAAAAGTTGCTCCGTGTCTAATCCAGTTGATGCTCGCAAAAATTCTCGATCATAGCTTCTCTCAACCTTGAGTTGCACCTTTTTAAGCGAACCTAGGTCTTGCTGTTTTTCAGCATCAGCACTCTAGACTTTCCATCTTTTCACCTTGTTTATTTTTTATCTAGCTCAACCTTTGAATACCAAAAGTGTGTAGAAGAACCATACGGAGTAGCCTGAAAAATTTGGGAATTTATGGGGTTCTGGATTTTTAGTTATGAATTTTTATTTACAGCTGCCAGAACTTCACCCTTTGACATGTTGTTCTCTTTGAGACCTGATATGTGTTACACCTTTTGTACAGATGGCTTTCCCCGTGTTTCACGAGTTCGATGCTGACACTACGATCCGTACCAACGGGTTGCACTGGGAGGGTTTTCCACACCTTGCGTGGGAAGCACTCAGCGCCGCTGGCTACACCACTCCGCCGACTTACGAGGTGTCCGAGTTTGAGCGCTTAGGCGTTCCACGTTGCAGGGTGATCATCACTGTGCTACCACAACCAGACCACGCCGACTGGTTCGACTTAAGCTTCATCTACTGGGGTTTTTGTAGCCACGAGACCGTTGAGTCAGCCGCTCTTCGGGTGTTGACAGACTTCTGCGACCACAACCCTACCGTAGTGGCTCCCTCTCCGTTCGAGTTGTTCCCCGCTGTGAGCCCTCACGGCCCAGCGTGGCTAGATCGTATGGATCACCTTCGGGAGCTGTTGTTGTTAGCCGAGCCGCTGGATGTCACTTAGACGCTGGCACGTTGTCTCAACGTTGTGTTCACACTTCAGGGGCAGCATTACAACACCGCAGCAATAATCGGGCAGCGTTTGGAGGTAGCTCGGTGGGATTGGCAACAACTTTCAGCAGTTCACCAGTAGCTAAACTTTACACTTACCCAGATGCAGCAGGTGAATGACTAGCTACGCGCCAGGAGATTCCAGTTAGAGTTAGAGAGAGGTGACCGTCTTCAGAGGATCGTGGATCTCGAGGTGGAGGTCCATAACCTCGAGGAGGATGCCGATGCTCACGAGATTGAGAGATTGACGCTGTTACAGAACAATGTCGATATGCAGCAGCAGGTTGAGGAGGCTGAGGTGCAGGTTGCAGCCTTACAGGCCATAGTGGCCTTACAGCCGCTACCTCTAGTGCAGGCACCTCCGGAGGAGCAGCAGGGACAGTCTGGTCTGGATCAGACGAGTCAGGCTGGACCGCCGTTACCGACCCTACCAGCTTCACCTGCTGGTAGTGGTGCTTCAGTGGGCAACTAGGTTGCCAGAGAACGACAACAAGAAGAATTGTGCTCTAGGTGTCACCTTCAGGATGATTGTGATAGTCAGCTTAGGAGTATGCTTTCGTGCAGTGTGACTGCGTTGTAACCCTGTTGTATCATGATGTTTTCAGACTTGAGTCTTGTAGTGTCTTTGGACCCTTTTTCCATCATGTTGTAATAAAGAATGCTTAAGCATATTGTGGTTCGAATTGAGTTCGATTTGTTCAACGAAGTTGTTGGAATCTTGTTACGTGCTGATTACCAAAGTTGAGCAAAATGTTACAATAACCGCGCTCGCCAAAACTCAGCATTTTTGCATAAGTAATGAGAGAACTACGGCTTTTTCGGTGAGTGTCGGTCGACTGCCAAAACAGCTAGGTGACTTTCCGCACATTGCCTTCTCTGGGCACGCGAAATAGAAAATTCGCCGAGAAGTGGAAAGCCAGCTCGAGGAACTTGAGTTATCGTATCTTCTAACTATGTTGAAGAATGATTTTGTGAATCTAATTTTGGCTACGTGATATCTTACGACTGTTGCTGCCATCATCGTGTGAATGCAAATGAGCTATTGTCATGCATGATTGCACTTGTCATCATTTTCTAAGTAAGATTTTGGCTATGTGTCTAATAAAGGCTCGCATTTCAGCTGGTGGGACCCATGCACAGCTCTCCCAATGGGTTTGGAGCGACCGGAAGCAGTGACCTGCCGCCACCGCCGCCCATGACGCCGTCGGAGGCCTTCATGGTCACTCAAACCGAGGTGTTACGCCAGATCCTACAGGCGCAACAGCAGATCACCCAGCAGATGAACCGAGGGCCGCCACATGGGGCCAATCATGAGGGGCCTAATCAGGTCACCACATACGCTCAGTTCATCAGGATGAAGTCACCGACCTTCTCTAAGGCGGAAGACCCCCTGGAAGTTGAGGCTTGGATCAAGGCCATTGAAGCAAAGTTCTCTGCCTTTGTGATGCCTTGCTCTGAGGAGAACAAAGCCAACTTCGCAGCTCTGCAACTGCGAGGAGAGGCCTTGATGTGGTGGGATCACTTCAAGACTATGCAGCAAGGGTGTGCTGTCACTTGGAATGATTTCAAGTAAGCTTTCAAGAGCCATCACATTCCTAAGGGATTAATGGATAGAAATATGAGGGAGTTATTGGCCCTCAGGCAGGGATCTGATACGGTGTACCGTTACGCCCAGAAGTTCAACAGCCTTTGCCAATACGGTGGGCATCACGTGGACGCCGATGCAAAAAAGATGGAAAGGTTCTGTGATGGGCTAGATGGCAAGTTGTATGAGCGACTTAACCTGCTCGAGCCCGAGAATTTCCATGAGCTAGTGAACAAGGCTATATCCCAAGAGGATGCCATGAAAAAGGCCCACATGGACAAGAAGAGGTTGTTTGGTTCTGCTCCAGGTAGCGGAACTAACAAGAAGTTTCGCTTTGTGAAGAAGAGTGTTCCTATCCCATCCCAGCAATCTTCAACTGGACGCTGGACGATGAAGCCATCCCAGGGCAAACCTTCAGGGAACTTCCAGTTCCGCAACGCTCAGCAGCAGGCTCCAAAGCCTAATGCACCCCCACGCAACATTGGTGATCGCCGTTGTTTCAACTGTGATTAGCCAGGGCATTACATCAGCGATTGCCCCAAGCCCAAGCAGAACAAGCCCAACCCAAGAATCAAGGTGCAGGAAACAAGCTTTCCACTCCAACTAAGAAGCCTATGGTGTAGGTCCACCAAGGCAAGCTGAACTTCCACCACCATGAGTGGCATTCCAGAGGGAACTTCAGTGCTCATGGGTACATTCTCTATCAATGATACTCCTGTTAAGATTTTATTTGATTCTGGAGCTACACACAGTTTCATAAGCGAAAGGCTAATAGGCAAAATGGGTTTGAAGGGTTCTCATACCAATTCCACTTATAAAATAATCACTCTGGGAGGGCAAATCACCTCTAGTACCTTAATCCGCGGAGTATGTTTGGGATTGGGTAGTAAAATCTTTCCAACAAATCTCATAGCCATAAATTTGGCGGGCATGGATCTTATCTTGGGTATGGACTGGATGACCCAGCATAAGGTGGTTCTAGATATATCAGATAGAGTTGTAGAGATCAATTCACCTACGGTCGGGCACACTACCTTGTACCTACCTTTCAAGGACGGTACCGACTCTTGTGCCTATGTGACCATTATCTCCCATCTTGATGGAATTCCACTAGTTTGTGAGTATCCAGATGTCTTTCCGGACGAATTGCCTGGTATGCCACCAGACAGAGATGTCGAGTTTGTAACTGAACTCCAACTGGGTACTGCACCCATTTCTAAACGACCTTACTGTATGCCTCCCAAAGAGCTAGCCGAACTGAAAAACCAACTCCAAGAGCTGTTACATAAGAGTTATATTCACCCGAGCTCTTCTCCTTGGGGTTGTCCCGCTCTTTGTCAAAAAGAAGGATGGTAGCTTGAGGCTATGTGTGGATTACAGACCGCTCAATGCAGTAACCATCAAGAACAAATATCCTCTTCCCCGAATCGATGTTCTCTTTCATCAATTGGCTGGAGACAAAGTTTTCTCCAAGATCGATCTTCGTTCTGGTTACCACCAAATCAAAATCCGACCTTGTGACATTCCTAAAACTGCTTTCTCCACTCGTTATGGTCTTTACGAGTTCTTAGTGATGTCTTTTGGTCTCACAAATGCCCCAGCCTACTTCATGTACCTCATGAACTCCGTGTTTATGACGGAGCTCGACAAATTCGTAGTGGTCTTTATCGATGATATCCTTATCTATTCCAAAAGTGAGAAGGAGCATGCCAAACATCTCCGAATTGTCCTACAGCGTTTGCAAGATCATAAGCTTTATGCCAAGTTCTCCAAATGTGAATTATGGTTGAATAGTGTGAAATTTTTGGGCCACACTATTTCCAAGGATGGTATCTCCATAGATCCTAGCAAAGTCCAAGAAGTGATGGATTGGAAACCACCTAAGTCCGTACACCGGATCCGCAGTTTCTTAGGTTTGGCGGGATACTACCGTCGATTCATTCCAGACTTCTCTAGAATCGCTAAACCTATGACTAAATTGCTCAAGAAGGGAGTGAAGTTCGTGTGGAGTGAAGCATGTGAAAAAGCCTTCCACACCCTGAGGCAACACTTAACTTCAGCCCTAGTGCTAGTGCAATCAGATAATTCCAAACCTTTTGAAGTTTTCTGTGATGCGTCAGGCACGGGTCACGGTTGTGTTCTTATGCAACAAGGCCGAGTCATTGCCTATGCTTCACGGGCACTTCGACCTCATGAGATCAATTATCCCACCCATGATCTTGAATTAGCAGCTGTTGTCCACGGTCTCAAAATATAGAGACATTATCTAATGGGTAATCATTGTAATATCTTCACTGATCACAAGAGTCTCAAATACATCTTTACTCAGTCAGAACTGAATATGAGGCAAAGGAGATGGCTTGAGTTGATTAAGGATTATAACCTAGAAGTGCACTATCACCCCGGGAAAGCAAATGTTGTTGCGGATGCCCTTAGCCGCAAAGTTCACTGTAAACATCTAGCGTTGGAGCCAGTTAGTGACCCATTATGTGAAGAGATGAGAAGACTCAACTTGGAAGTAGTAGACCAAGGAAATCTTTATGCATTAGCTGCCGAATCCAATCTTTATGATAGAATTGTCACTGCTCAACGCAATGACGAAGACATACAAATCATCAAACAGAAAATAGTAGAGGGAGATCCCAAGTATACATGTTTCCAGAAGGATCACAAGGATGTGATCTAGTTTGGACAACGCCTTGTGGTTCCTGTCAATCCAGAAATTAAGAAGACGGTCTTTGATGAGGCTCATATGTCCAAGTTCTCTATTCACCCCGGTAGTACTAAGATGTACCAAGATTTGAAACGGAATTTCTGGTGGTCCAGTATGAAATTTGATATAGCCAAGTATGTAGCCGAGTGCGATACTTGCCACCGGATGAAAGCAAGCCATTTGAAATCGGCAGGTGTACTCCAACCGTTGTCAATACCCATGTAGAAGTGGGATGACATTAGTATGGACTTCATTGTGGGCTTACCCCTGACAGCCAGAAAGAAAGATTCTATCTGGGTTATCGTGGACAGACTTACCAAGACCGCCCATTTCATTACAGTGCATACTACTTATTCAGTGCAACAATATGCAGAGATATACATGGATCAAATAGTTCGTTTACATGGAATTCCGAAGACCATAATCTCTGATTGAGGAACTCAGTTTGTAGCTCGTTTCTGGGAGCAGTTGCATGAGTGCTTAGGAACCAAGTTGATTCTATCATCCGCAGACCGATGATCAGACGGAAAGGATAAATCAAATTTTGGAAGACATGCTCCGAGCAAGCATCTTGCACTTTGATAAAAGTTGGGACAATTGTTTGTCCTTGGCAAAGTTCTCTTACAACAATAGTTATCAAGCTAGTTTGAAGATGGCACCGTTCGGTGCTCTTTATGGACGAAGATGTTGCACCCTATTAAATTGGTCAGAAGCCGGAGAAAGGACACTCTTTGGTGCAGATTTAGTTAAAGATGCAGAAGAAAAAGTGCAAGTGATAAGGGAGAATTTGAAGTTGGCTCAGATGAGGCAAAAGAATTATCATGATAAGGGAACGGCACCCCGACACTTTGAAGTGGGAGAATATGTGTACCTAAAGGTTTCCCCCACCAAAGGTGTGCAAAGGTTCGGTGTTAAAGGTGTCACACCCGGATTTAAGGACAAACCCGAATGCAAGAATACATGTGCGCCAGGATCAAGTTACACACATGCATCGACGCAGTGAATACCAAAACACAGTGTAAAAGCGTAAAGAGAGTATTAAACAGTTATTACATGACCGAATGTCTCAACTAAACAATCGTTCGAGTAGCTAACGGCGGAAAAGAAACACACGTAGAAGTCCTCCACAGGCGGTGGCCGGAGAACGGACGCCTAGAACCCATCAAACTCATCATTGTAGTCTTCAAAACGCCCATCCGAGCGACGGCGGGTAGTGTAGATGCAATACATAAACAACAAGCGTGAGCACATGTCGTACTCAGCAAGAGAAAAGTTCTATAACAACATGCAAGGCTTTATGGTGGAAGGCTTGTTGGCTCATAAGCAAGTCAGCATTTTAGTTGGTCAAGTTTTATTAAGCAACTGTTACTAGCAAGTGTAAGTATATACCAAACCCAGATAATATAATGCAACAGATCCATAAAATGTAATGCACAAGTTTAAAAGTTCCATCTTCCATAGAATTAATCATGTGAGGGTCCAGGCCGCTCTTGACCGTGAGCACGGCTAACTAGTTAGTTTTACACTGTGCAGAGGTTGTACATCTTTACCCACAAGTCGCGTAAAAACCCAAAAGAGTTTTAGACCCAACCATGCGGTGTTTGCAAGGCACCATACCACACTTCCGAGGTGTGATTGCATAGGGATGCTACGAGGCCGTTACAAAGATCCCCAGATGAAGGCTGCCCGCTAGGTTACCTGGTCAGTGCAACGTATAAAGCTCCCGGACGAGTACCGTGTCTTAGCTAAGCCCACACCCGCGCCCGAGCAGTCCATACGTCACTACCCGCCAGCCCCCAACCCTTATCAGGTAAAGCATACCTAACATCTAGTTCACTAATTAATAAGCCAAGACAGAGCCATATGTCTTGTGGTAGTACTGTTTTCCTGGGTGGTTCTCCATGTTCCGATTAACAAAGTAAAGTGTTCTTGCATTACATGAAATGATAACATGAATAAAGCCATATTAACAAGTGTTCATTAAACCATCCAAAACCACGTAAAGCGCTAGCATGTGCTACCCAACATAAAGTAAACCCGGTTGATCAAGGCATAGGATAACAAAGCTAGTCGAACCTTAGCAATAGGACCCATCAAGTTAATGCATAGCAAAAGTAAACAACGGTGTAATTAAAATGCATGTTGTAATAGGAATTTAACGGGAATGCAGCAAGGACTTGCCTTCTACCAGCACCGGAAACTGCTCAGGGTCTTGATACTCTTCAACAGCAGCGAAGTCCCCGAATTGCTCGTACGCTACGCTCCACACATCACATACAAGCAAGCAATGGAAATAAATAAGAAACAGTACACCAATCATTTCAAACAGTAACAAAAGCGACAGGAAACTGTTCTACTCGTCGAGACGATCGCGTGGACATAAAGAACGCTGAAAACGGAGTTAAAACGACGAAGTTATGATTAAAACAAGTTTTAGGACTTATTTGTAAAGAATTTTAGGGCTTAGGGTTAAAACAGAAGAAAACAGGACTAAATCGTGAGGATTTTATAAGGTGGAAGGGTATTTTTGTTAAACAGGGAAAGCTCGGGGTTTTATTTGCAAAAGCGCGCGGCTAAAGATAAGGGAGCAGATCTGATCCCTTGGATCCAGATCGGGCGGCCAGGGCCAGGCGCGGCGGTTTAGATGCAGTTGACCGGTACACGCCGGTTTGACCGGCGGCGCGGCGCGATCTAAGGCGCTGAGCGGCCATCGGACGGCGCGGGAGCCGCGCGAGCGAGCGGCGGCGGCGAGCGGCCGGCGGCGAGGCGAAACGCGGCGGCGCGCAACGGCGAGCGGCGGCGCGAACCCGAAACGGCACCGGGGTGCACCATTTGCTGCGGGATTTGCACCGAGACGAAGAGCGCGCGCGTGCGAATCCAACCGGGGCGTCCCGAAGCGGCGACGGCGAGGGACGGCGGAGCACGGCGAGGCGCGGCGGAGCTCAATCACCGGCGACGACGAGCCGGCGGAGCGGGGCACGGCGCGGAAATCAAACCGCACCGGCGGTCTCCTTACCACACGGCGGATCCACGGAGCGAGAACACGGCGGCCGAGCGGCGGCGGGACGGCGCGGGCTCGAGGCGACGGCGGACCGAGGCGGCGGCGGAGGCGCGGCGCGGCTAGGTTTAGGGTTTGGCGCACGGGGCTCGGGGATTGCGGGTAGGCACGGCACGGGGAGGCGGCGCATTAAATAGGGCGCGCGCGGCGGGCGGCGGCATGCGGGCCCGCGGCGGCGCGGCACGGACGCCGAGCCGGACTCGGGTGCGCGCCCGAGTCGGAGGCGGGGGCGGCGGCGTGAGGAGGAAGCCGACGCGGGGGCCCGCGCGTCGAGGCGAGCGGCGGGCGGCGGAGAGGGCGCGGTGCGGATGCTTTGGGCCGCGGCCGGGCCGCCTAGGATTAGGTGGGGCTGGGGCTGCGCGGTTTGCGGGAGATGTTTTCTCTTTTTTTTTCTCTTCTTTTTCATTTTCAAATCCAAATCTTTTCCAAACCAAATAAACTACAAACAACCATTGAATTCAAACCAGGATTTGAATCCAACAACCAAAACAATGCACCAGCATGTATGCAACAGTAAACTCCTATATTTCATTAATTAATTGATAAAAATGATTAAATGCCTATAAAAGCACAACAACCTTATATTCCTTAAGCGAGATCGAAATGTTGCTAAGCCAATTTTAATTAAATTCGAAGTTGAAATTTAGGGTGTTACAAATCCTACCCCCCTTAAGATGAATCTCGTCCTCGAGATTCGGATGGATCAAAGAGATGTGGATATTCTGCTTTCAACTCCTCTTCTCTCTCCCAAGTTGCCTCATCCTCTGCATGATTACTCCACTGCACCTTGCACATTATAAAAGTCCGGTTTCTTGTAACCCGTGTCAATCTGTCCAGAATCTTAATAGGCCGTTCAGTGATGGTGAGATCCTCCTTCACATCCAACCCATCCATAGGCAACGGTTCCTTATCATGAGGCTTGAGACCTCTCTTTAACTGCGAGATATGGAACACATCATGCACATCTGCAAGCTGCGCTGGCAACTCAAGTCGGTATGCTACCTCTCCCACTCGTTGCAAGATCTGGAAAGGTCCGATATAGCGAGGAGACAACTTGCCCTTCACCTTAAACCTGCGCAAACCTCTGATAGGTGACACCTTCAGGTACACATAGTCGCCCTCTTGGAAAGATACATCTCGCCTCTTCCCGTCTGCATAACTTTTCTGCCTGGACTGAGCAACTCTCAAGTTCTCTCTGATGATCCGAACCCGCCTCTCTCGCCTCCTTGATGATGTCCGTCCCAAACAACCGACTCTCACCCGTCCGACTCCGGTACAACGGCGTTCGCACTTTCTCCCATACAATGCCTCAAAGGGTGCCATCTTCGGATCGGCTTGATAGCCGTTGTTGTAAGAAAACTCGGCATACGGCAAGCTCTTGTCCCAACTCTCACCATGTTTGAGGGCGCAAGCTCTCAACATGTCCTCTAGAATCCGATTTGTCCTTTCGTCCGACCATCCGTCCGGGTGATAGGGCGAGCCGAAGTTCAACTTCGTATCCATAGACTCATGCGGTTTCTCCCGTAAACGTGACGTGAACCGAGTTCCTCCGTCGAAACTATCTTCTTAGGAACACCGTGCAAGCATACAATCCTCGGTCATGTACAATTACGCTAGCTTTGCCCCCGTATAAGTCGTACGCACCGGTATGAAGTGAGCAACCTTGGTCAAACGATCCACGATAACCCATATCGAATCATATCCATCACGAGTACGGGGCAACCCAACGATGAAATCCATGCCTATCTCTTCCCACTTCCACTCGGCACCTTCAATGGCCGCAAGCGAGCCTCGCCGGTCTCCCGATGTTCGGCCTTGACCTTGTGGCACGTGTCACACAACGCAACGTGAGCGGCTACATCCCTCTTCATCCCATACCACCAATACCTCCCGCTCGCATCCCGATACATCTTTGTCTTGCCCGGATGAATGGAATAAGCCGAATCATGAGCCTCTCTCAAGATCGTCTTCCGGAGATCTCCCACATCGAGCACACGATCCGATTCTTGAACCATATCGTTCCCCGATCATCCTCGGTGAAATCCGGGCCTTGCCCCTCTCCATGGTGTCCCCGATCTCCTTGATCTCCTCATCCTTCGACCGTCCTTCACGAATCTGCTGCTCCGAGTAGACTCTACCTCCAAAGTGACTCCCTCGGTGTGAGCAGCTATCCCCGCATTGAGTCTCTCGAACTCCTTCATCGGCTCATCGGGCATCCGGAACGCCAAAGCCGCATTGGCTCCGTCCCTTCCGACTCAAAGCATCGGCAACCGCATTAGCCTTCCCCGGATGATACCGTATGTCCCGGATCGTAATCCTTGATCGGCTCCAACCATCGGCGTTGTCTCGGATTAAGATCCTTCGAGTAAAGATGTACTTTAAGCTCTTGTGGTCCGTGTAGATCCGACACTTGGTCCCCATGATGTAATGTCTCCAAATCTTTAAAGCATGAACCACGGTGCGCGGTTCCAGATCATGAGTAGGATAGTTCTGCTCATGCTTCCTCAACTGCCTTGATGCGTAAGCTATGACATGTCCCTCCTGCATAAGAACACAACCCAAACCTTGTCTCGATGCATCACAGTAGATATCAAAGCCCTTCTGCAAGTCTGGCATCACAAGCACTGGAGCGGTCGTCAACCTCTGCTTTAACTCCTCAAAACTCGCCGACGGGCATCAGTCCACTTAAACTCTCTATCCTTCTCCAGTAAGGTGGTGAGAGGCTTCACAATCTTGGAGAACCCCTCGATGAACCGTCGATAGTACCCTGCAAGTCCAAGGAAACTCCTGATCTCCTTTACTGTCCTCGGCGGTTCCCACTTCAACACGTCTTCTACCTTAGCCGGATCAACTGCGATGCCTCCATCTGTGATGATATGCCCCAGAAAAGAGACTTCCTTCAGCCGTAAATCACATTTGCCGAACTTGGCATACAACTCGCTGCTCTCTCAACTTCTCGCAAAACAAGCCTCAAATGGTCCTCATGATCCTCCTCGGTCTTAGAGTAAACCGAGAATATCATCAATAAACACCACAACGAACTTATCCAAGTACTCCATAAACACCTTGTTCATCGATACATAAAGTAGGCGAGTGCATTTGTCAACCCAAAGGACATAACAAGATACTCATACGATCCATACCCGGTGGTGAATGCGATTTTAGGAATATCCGACCATCCGATCTTCATCCGATGATAACCGTAACGCAAATCAATCTTAGAGAACACCTTAGCACCTCTCATCCGATCAAACAAGTCTTCAATACGAGGCAATGGATACTTATTCTTGATAGTGACCTCATTAAGCAATCGATAATCCACACACATCCTCTCGAGTACCATCCTTCTTCTCAACAAAGATAACCGGTGCTCCCCAAGGTGATGAACTAGGACGGATAAACCCCTTTTCCAACAATTCATTAATCTGTTTCTTAAGTTCTATCAATTGTGTACTAGACATTCTATATGGACGTTTAGAAATAGGAGCGATACCGTGTAATAGATCAATAACAAATTCAACATCTCGGTCGGGTGGCATACCCGGCAACTCCTCCGGAAACACGTCCGGTACTCATTAACCACCCCGATATCCTCCAAAGCTCGCCATCCGAGTGCCGTACGGAACCTCCCGCATCCGACGGTGGATCGCCCACAAGTTCAATCTTTTCCCCGCTAGGACCGGTGAGAAGAACAGATCCGCTTAGCACACCGTATTGTTGCATCATGAGTACCCAACCAATCCATACCCGGTATAACATCAAGATCCTTCGATTCCAAAGACTATCAAGTTTGCCCAAAAATCTGCTCCCATGATCTTTAGTCTAACATTAGGACACATGTATAAAGACCTCATATCCCCCCCGGTGATCTAACTAGCATGGTTTGTTTCATGGGACACATGGGTATGCTATGCTTTGCCACAAACCGAGCGAGATATAAATGAATGGGACGCTCCCGAGAATCAAATAATACCGATGCGGGGATAGAGTTGACAAAGAACATACCAAGCACCACGTGTGGATTCTCCCCCGAGCGGTCTCGATACTCACGTGATTCACCCCCGCCCGCGTGCCCGATTCTCGCGGCCTCTTGTTGCTCTGCGGAGTCCGGTTCCCGCTCCTCAACCGCCGCATCCGCCGGTTCCGCACGGGGGTGCTCGGGGGGTGCCTCTTAGGACGGCATCGGCATAATGCCCGACCTCTCCACACTTGAAACAAGTGTTGCCCGCGGGAGTGTGTGGGGCGCCCGGCCTTACGGGCGTACCAATAGGAGTCATCGGACGATGCCGCGGGTAAGCGAGGACGTGGTGTCTCCGCGGTCCGGGCGCGAAACCGCCGAGGAGTGCGCCGGAACCGCCGGAACCGCCGCGGCCGATACCGATGCATCGCCGCCGCCGGCCATAACCTCCTGACGGGCCTCCTGGACGGAACGGGGCTCCCAGCGGTGAAGTAAAACGGGGACGAGTGTGGCTCCCGGGACCGCCCCCGGAGTAGTAGCCTTCCTCTTCAACTCCCCCAACTCTCTGCGCATGGACTCCAGAACAATAGCCTTGTCGAGCAGCTGCTGGAAAGTCTGGAAGGTGTGTGACGTCAGCTGGTAACGAAGCGGTCCAGCCCAAACCCTCCAAGAAGCGCTCCCCGCTTCTTCGGATCATCCGCTACCTCCTCCGGTGCATAGCGAGACAACTCAATGAACCTGTCCCGATACTCAGCCACTGACATCCCTCCCTGCTTGAGAGAGAGGAACTCCTTCTTCTTAAGCCTCATGACCCCAGCAGGAATATGATGGTTCCGGAAGCTCTCGGTGAACTCCTGCCAAGTGATGGTGTTGGGTGCAGCATGGGCGGTCGTGTAAGCATCCCACCAAGCTCCTGCAGATCCCTGGAGTCGACCGGCAGCAAACAGAACCTTCTCTCTGTCATCGCACTGTGCCGTGGTGAGCATCTTGCCCACAGTCTTCAGCCAGTCATCGGCGTCAAGTGGATCCGCGCATGTGTGAAAACCGGTGGACGATGACTCATGAACTCCCGGTGCCTGTTCATAGGCGCCGGCTGCTGTGGCGGTGGTGGTGGCGAATTGTTAGCTTGAGCCCGCAGATTGGCCACGGTGTCCGTCAAGTTCTGCAGCGGCCCGCACCGATTCCGAAAGAACTGCCGCATAGGATCCATGGGTGGCGGTGGAGGTGGAGGTGCACTTGCTCGAACTGTTGCCTCGACCTTGACGAACCACCGGAGGCTGATCAACCCCTGATCCGGACCTGGTGTTTACCATCCGAGCGTTAGAAACACCGATTTAGATGATGATAACAATTGAAAAGCTGAAAAGATAATAATGCTGAATTCCAGAATAAGACAGATTCTGATAGCTGTAAAGAAACCAAGATATCTTTCTGTTCCTGTAACCAAAAACCACGAATTTTTCTGGAGATATGGTGTATGAAATTACTGAACTAACCCAACTGGTTTTGCCTCAATCGGAGGTCTACAACTCGAGATATAAAATAATGAAGACAGGTATGTCAGCAGGAATTGACAGATTTCTGTTAGCTCAATGTTTCGTCCATAACTCCCAGAATATTAATTGGATATAGCTGAATTTTTGACAGAAAATCAGATATGAAATTTGTGAACTATCCCCACTGGTTTTACTAAATTTGGAGTTCTGTAGCTCGAGATAAAATTAAAACAGTACTGCTGTGTCAGGAAGTAACGCGAACAGATTCAGCACTACAATACTCCTTAAGATAGATAAAATATGATAGATAAAGAATTACGAAATTATAAGATAAAAGATAGGTGGAACAGAACTTAAACCCACTAATCAAACTCTATTACTAAACCAATGTCATTGTGGCATTAATCCACAACACATTGCAATCAACCAAAAATCCAAATCACAGATGTTCACAAACCAAGCATTCAAGCACACCACTATCTAACTCATCGTTCCAACGTGTCGTTTCTAACGTTTACAGACTCGATAACAGAAAGATAAAGACTTCTAACACCTAACTCCTATGGCCATATGATCCTAGTGCGGGATCCAAGTGACCCATAGCTTGTCCTTGCAGGTCTTGGTGACATGGCAGGCCAGTCCTCTCCATCAGCTTGCACCTCATCTTCATCCTCGCCTGCGATCACTGCTTTGAGCCTCTTGATCTCTCTGCGGTCTTCATCTTGCTGGTCACGGAGATCTTGAAGCTCCATGAGAGTGTCATCCAAGTTGGTATTGAGAGCGGCTACATGACCCACTTGCATGGCATAGCGTGCTCCCAGAATTTCATTGGCCATTGGAATTTCACTGCCCACAGCTCCAGAGCGACGGCGGGGTAGATCCCCCCACACAGAGTTGGTGAGATGATGAGCTTCCTCGTAGCACCAAGCGGATAGAGCCCTCCTAGCTGCATCATCTCTTCCGACTGCAAAGGTAGCTCTGGTAGCTAGAGCTTGATGGACAACAACCTCCTACACCCCCCCATCCAGCGGGTTGTCTTCCAGGATGCGCACAGACACATCCCACTGGGTCGGGTAGCGAGGGTGAGTCCTCTTCAGTCCCACGTAGTCGATCGTCACGTTCAGCTGAAGACGCTGGAAGAGCCTCCTCAACTTAGACGGAAAGCGTGCATGCCCTCCATCGTGGTGACAAATGACCACCTTCCACTTCTCTGGCGCAGGGTGATCCTCAGCATCTCCATCTTCCCGGGTCGAGTCTTCGTGTCCGAGGGGTCATCCGGATCATCTCCTTGCTCGGCTCCTCGGTCGACTCCTCCTCGTGCTCTTGCTCTTCCTCCGACTCTTCGGGCTCATCATCCGATATCTCAATTACGGCGGGCGGAGGAGCTTGCTCGCGAAGCGAGCTTGCTCCACTTCCCTCTCCAGAAGCTTCCTGATGCTCCTCACCGTCGCTTGAGTAGCGGTAGAAGTCCCGGTCCTCCGTGTACCTAGGAAAGCGGTAGGCACCCGAACGCGTGGTCTTCACCGACGAACCATCTAAGATAGATGAGACAGTGCAGATTACTAAAAGAGACAAGATCAAGCTTAGATAACAAAAGCAAACAAGGATAAGATTAAACCAAGATTAGATGTAATAAAATAGAATAAAGCAAGCTAAGCTATGTGTGGCTTCTAATGTTATAAAATCCTTAATTTCCGACCAGTTCTAACTAGGCTAACGTCCTACAGTCAACACGGCTCTGGTACCACTTTGTCACACCCGGATTTAAGGACAAACCCGAATGCAAGAATACATGTGCGCCAGGATCAAGTTACACACATGCATCGACGCGGGAATACCAAAACACGGTGTAAAAGCGTAAAGAGAGTATTAAACGGCTTATTACATGACCGAATGTCTCAACTAAACAATCGTTCGAGTAGCTAACAGCGGAAAAGAAACACACGTAGAAGTCCTCCACGAGTACCGACCGGAGAACGGACGCCTAGAACCCATCAAACTCATCATTGTAGTCTTCAAAACGCCCATCCGAGCAACGGCGGGTAGTGTAGATGCAATACATAAACAACAAGCGTGAGCACATGTCGTACTCAGCAAGAGAAAAGTTCTATAACAACATGCAAGGCTTTATGGTGGAAGCTGTTGGCTCATAAGCAAGTCAGCATTTTAGTTGGTCAAGTTTTATTAAGCAACTGTTACTAGCAAGTGTAAGTATATACCAAACCCAGATAATATAATGCAACAGATCCATAAAATGTAATGCACAAGTTTAAAAGTTCCATCTTCCATAGAATTAATCATGTGAGGGTCCAGGCCGCTCTTGACCGTGAGCACGGCTAACTAGTTAGTTTTACACTCTGCAGAGGTTGTACATCTTTACCCACAAGTCGCGTAAAAACCCAAAAGAGTTTTAGACCCAACCATGCGGTGTTTGCAAGGCACCATACCACACTTCCGAGGTGTGATTGCATAGGGACGCTACGAGGCCGTTACAAAGATCCCCGCATGAAGGCCGCCCGCTAGGTTACCCGGTCGGTGCAACGTATAAAGCTCCCGGACGAGTACCGTGTCTTAGCTAAGCCCACACCCGCGCCCGAGCAGTCCATACGTCACTACCCGCCGGCCCCCAACCCTTATCGGGTAAAGCATACCTAACATCTAGTTCACTAATTAATAAGCCAAGACAGAGCCATATGTCTTGTGGTAGTACTTGTTTTCCCGGGTGGTTCTCCATGTTCCGATTAACAAAGTAAAGTGTTCTTGCATTACATGAAATGATAACATGAATAAAGCCATATTAACAAGTGTTCATTAAACCATCCAAAACCACGTAAAGCGCTAGCATGTGCTACCCAACATAAAGTAAACCCGGTTGATCAAGGCATAGGATAACAAAGCTAGTCGTACCTTAGCAATAGGACCCATCAAGTTAATGCATAGCAAAAGTAAACAACGGTGTAATTAAAATGCATGTTGTAATAGGAATTTAACGGGAATGCAGCAAGGACTTGCCTTCTACCAAAGCACCGGAAACTGCTCGGGGTCTTGATACTCTTCAACAACGACGAAGTCCCCCGAATTGCTCGTACGCTACGCTCCACACATCACATACAAGCAAGCAATGGAAATAAATAAGAAACAGTACACCAATCATTTCAAACAGTAACAAAAGCGACAGGAAACTGTTCTACTCGTCGAGACGATCGCGTGGACATAAAGAACGCCGAAAACGGAGTTAAAACGACGAAGTTATGATTAAAACAAGTTTTAGGACTTATTTGTAAAGAATTTTAGGGCTTAGGGTTAAAACAGAAGAAAACAGGACTAAATCGTGAGGATTTTATAAGGTGGAAGGGTATTTTTGTTAAACAGGGAAAGCTCGGGGTTTTATTTGCAAAAGCGCGCGGTTAAAGATAAGGGAGCAGATCTGATCCCTTGGATCCAGATCGGGCGGCCAGGGCCAGGCGCGGCGGTTTAGATGCACTTGACCGGCACACGCCGGCTTGACCGCGGCGCGCGCGCGATCCGAGGCGCCGAGCGGCCATCGGACGGCGCGAGAGCCGCGCGAGCGAGCGGCGGCGGCGAGCGGCCGGCGGCGAGGCGAAACGCGGCGGCGCGCAACGGCGAGCGGCGCGCGAACCCGAAACGGCACCGGGGTGCACCATTTGCCGCGGGATTTGCACCGAGACGAAGAGCGCGCGCGTGCGAATCCAACCGGGGCGTCCCGAAGCGGCGACGGCGAGGGACGGCGGAGCACGGCGAGGCGCGGCGGAGCTCAATCACCGGCGACGACGAGCCGGCGGAGCGCGGGGCACCCGCGCGGAAATCAAACCGCACCGGCGGTCTCCTTACCACACGGCGGATCCACGCGAGCGAGAACACGGCGACCGAGCGGCGGCGGGACGGCGCGGGCTTGAGGCGACGGCGGACCGAGGCGGCGGCGGAGGCGCGGCGCGGCTAGGTTTAGGGTTTGGCGCACGGGGCTCGGGGATTGCGGGTAGGCACGGCACGGGGAGGCGGCGCATTAAATAGGGCGCGGCGCGGCGCCGGGCATGCGGGCCCGCGCGCGGCGCGGCACGGACGCCGAGCCGGGACTCGGGTGCGCGCCCGAGTCGGAGGCGGGGCGGCGGCGTGAGGAGGAAGCCGACGCGGGGGGCCCGCGCGTCGAGGCGGCGGGCGGCGGAGAGGCTGCGGTGCGGATGCTGGGCCGCGCTGGGCCGCCTAGGATTAGGTGGGCTGGGCTGCTGCGGTTTGCGGGAGATGTTTTCTCTTTTTTTTTCTCTTCTTTTTCATTTTCAAATCCAAATCTTTTCCAAACGAAATAAACTACAAACAACCATTGAATTCAAACCAGGATTTGAATCCAACAACCAAAACAATGCACCAGCATGTATGCAACAGTAAACTCCTATATTTCATTAATTAATTGATAAAAATGATTAAATGCCTATAAAAGCACAACAACCTTATATTCCTTAAGCGAGATCGAAATGTTGCTAAGCCAATTTTAATTAAATTCAGAAGTTGAAATTTAGGGTGTTACAAAAGGGAAATTAGCTCCGCGCTACATTGGACCTTATGAAGTCATAGAAGTATGTGGGCCAGTGGCTTATCGTATTCAATTACCGGAATGACTTTCCACAGTCCACAATGTGTTTCATGTGACCCAATTAAAGAAGGGAATGCATGTGCCAGAGAACGAAGTAATCACAGAAGCTAATGCTTGGATTGAGCCGGATTTCTCACTCATCGAGCATCCACTAAGAGTGTTGGACCGAAAGGAGAGAAAGACCCGAAGACAGACCGTAAGAATGTACAAGATACAGTGGAGTCATCACACGGAGGAAGAAGCGACTTGGGAGACGGAAGAGTACCACGACACCAAGTATCCGGGCTTCCTGCAATCTCGAAACCGTGACTTTCTACTGCCTATCTTGTTTTTCTTAAATCGAATCTCGGGGCGAGATTCCGTTTAAGGGGGGTAGGCTGTGACACCCCTGGTTTTTATTTAACCTTAATTGTCGGTCAACTCTGCTGACAGTGGTCAAATCACGGTCAACCTGGGTCCTCACCTCTAAAACCTCACCAACCAACCCTAATGACCCCATTGATCAAGTTGGCACACATGTATGGTCAACCCTTGGTCAAGGTCATGGTCAAACCCCACCTAAACCCTAGTGACCCTGAATGTCTTCCGGAACATTTGCCGCGTCCTCCAAAATTCACCTAAACACTTTAAAATCTACCTTTATGAAAGTTGTCCAGTTTGTTGAGGGACACAACTTTCATGAATATTGGCATTTCAAATTTTGAGTGGAAAAACGTGAAAAACTTGCCCAAATGACAATACCTCTGTTCACTGAAACTGAGTGGCATTCAAAGTTGGCAAACCTTTTGTGCAAAATTTGTTGAGAAAAACACTAGGTGGCCGTTGTGAAAGTTATAGAGGATAGCTAGATCTACAATTTTCCTATTCATCACTTGAGGCACTTCAGTACAAATTTTTGGAGAAAAACACGCTCAAACAGGGGACCAGCAACACGTTTAGGCCAAGGCGCCGCGCGCGACGTCGCGCACGCCCGTGCGCCGCGCGGTCTCGGCGTCCACGCCCGCGCGCCGCTCGAGACCACACGCCGGCGAGGCTCGCTCCTCCCCATGCGCCGCACCCCGAGGCTCCTTGGAGTCCTCCCGGTGCCTCGCGCGCTACGCCGCACCGTACCGGCCGGAGCTCGCCGCGGACCGCCGGTCCGTCGGCGCATCCCGCCGTACGCGCGCCGCCGAGGTCGCCGTGCTACGGTGGCATCTCCGTTGTCACCACAACATCACCGGTGAGGTCTCGCCTATAAAAACCGAGCGGCTTACCCCTCCTCGCGCCGACACCGCCGCCACCCCCCCCCCCCCCCCCCCCCCCGTGCCGCCGCCGGAGCGCCGCCTCCTCCGCCATCTCCGTCGCAACCCGCACTTCCAACGCATCCTCTAGGACTCCTTGGTCCCTCCACCGCCCTCAATTGCCACACATCCCTCCGCACCTCGCCGAAATCCGGGCCGCGCCGGCGCCGCGCCCGCGGCCTCGCCGCCGGAGCTCGCCGGTGTTCTCCCCGACGCCACCACCGCACCCAATTGCCTCCAGGTGAGCTCGGCCGCCGCCCCATCTCGCTTGTTGGCCGGGACCGGCAGCCCCTCGCCGGCGGCGAGCTCCCTTACGCCGCCGAGGGCCTCTGTGCACTGATTGAGAAAGTACAGGGACTCGGCTGGAAGATGTGAGGGTATGGTTGTAAGGGATTAGAAAAGTCAGGGGCCCTGTCGCAAAAGGGTAACTTCAATAGTAAAAGGATTTTGCTGATTGTTGTAAATTCTCTAGAAAATCGTAGAAAATTCGGAAAATTGCAAACTGAATTTTGCTAGACTCCTTGTGATGGGTACTACAACTTTTGTTATACTCACCTAGGATGTTTCTTGATATTTTTGGCATTAAAAATAGAAATGTGAAAAACCTAGATCTGTGATATTTAAAAATCGTTATGTCTTCTGTATCTAATTTTTGGATATGTTGTATGTCATGTTATGTCTAGCTCCTGTACCAAAAGTTGCACAAAGTTATGATGTAAATCGTTTTATATGAATTGTTTTCTTTTTATGCAGAATTTGTCTAGATGATTTTTGTAGCTAAACTTAATTATGATTTTGTGCCCAACTTCTGCATGTGGTCTTGTTAGGTGAAGGCACACCTCTGGTGAATTAATCACAATGTTTGCATGATCAAAAGTATTTATTCTTAATATATGCATGTTTTCTTTTGTAATTTAATAATGCAAGATCAGTAGTAGTTCTAGGTGTGCTTGCTGCTTTCCTAGGATGGTTAAGGACCAGGGAACATGTTTGAGGAAGTTTGGAGCATTTGTATGCTTATTTATTTTTATATGCTTTATCTTGTTTATGTGTTAACCTTTTGTTATTGTTGGTATAATTAATTTTCTAGCCTTTCCAAGCTTGCATGTGTGTTCAGTGGCTTAGTATAAGTGTTTTGGTGCTTAAGAAACCCTCCACTGAAATTTTGAATGATTTATTGTTTAAATAGCTTCGGAGGCTTTATAGATTTAATGTTTCGTTAAATAGGAAAATGCCTTTTTATTCTTTATACCCCTTTTTTTTGAAGTGGTTGCAAAGCTTATTGAAGATCTAAGGATACACCCTTGTTGTTTAAATAATTAAATGTAATTAATTATCTTTTGTACACAACTTTACTAGTGAAAGGTGAAGTATTAAATCTTCACATGAAATAACAATTTATAAAAGGAAACATTAATTAAGTGTTTAATTAAAAGAATAAAACACATATCAATAATAACCTTCATGAAAAGAAATTAATAATTAATTAATTGTTAAGGTGAAAATGGCCAACGAGAGTTGGATAAGATAAATAATCAATCCATCACGTCACCTGAACCCTGCATTGCATTCCGTGTAGATCTTCCTTGACGGTGACTACTCGCTCGTGCCGGAAGCCGGGGAGGGAGAAGCGGAGGCTACACTACAATACGTGGAAATCCTCGAAGACACCGAAGGTTCTCAGGCTAAGACCGCTGACGTAGGCAAGCCCCGGTGCATATAACCCAGTTTTCCAAATTTGATATACAAATATCTATGGATGCTTGTGCATTTAAGTTCAGGAGTTGTATGGAACCTTAGATGCATGATCCCTAGGTACCTGGTCCTTACTAGTATGATAGGTCGATAGCCGCTATGCTATAGGACCGTTACAAGTCGGGTGATGATGTCACTCGCGAGAATAGGATTCTAGGTAGGAATCATCAGATCTCCTTAAATGGATTGCTCATGTGGTAAGAGCACAGGATGTGGGCTCCGGTCCAATGGCTATCGTGGGTTGAGTGTTTGAACGTACTAAGCACTTGTCGGGAATGGGACCGGTAAGCCTAGTACCTTAATGAGACGATTAGGGATTTAACTGTCACTACTCTTGGGATGCGTCCCACGGCTAGCTACCGGTGGTGCACGTGTGAGTCTGGTTGCCTCGCGGTGTAGTTCAGATAGCTGGCACAAAAGACTGTGGCCTTTTATCCCGACCCGAGGATTTTTGGGAACCGTTTGGTGGTTGTCCTCGCGGGGCAGCTCACCGTGTGTTTAGGTCTACCTTGCAAGGTTTGAATCAATCGATTGTCGGCCTCTCACCGTTATCTGAGACTACTTACTCCACTAGCCATGAGATCCCTAATGATGGAAGTTGATGAATTTTATGCTTGATCAATTGTATTGTACAACCTTGTTTGTACTAGATTGGCTAATTTAGAAAAGAATAAACCCACTAGAACTTGTGCTAAAATCTTGAAAGTAAGGACATACTCTTTGTTACTTTTCAGCAAAAGAAACCCAGTGTCCAAAAAGCCTATCATGTCTAGAGTTGGTGAAGTAGTTATCACCGACGGGTAAGTCTTGCTGAGTATTAGTATACTCAGCCTTGCTATAATCTGTTGCTCCAGGTAATGCCTTTGGTGATGTGTGGCCCAGAGAGATCCCGCCCGGCTGGGAGCTGGAGTGGGTGGAGGACGATGAATGAAGGCATCATGGCTGGCCTCCCGTGGTGTTCCGCTTACCGTTTAAGTTATTTCCGCTGTTTTAAAAACTCTGAACTGCGTTGTCATGTCAAAGACTTCGTTTTGTAATAATTAAACCCTTCGGGGTGACTTTCTGTTGTTAATTATGATGTATCTCTAGACTCGCCTTCGTGTGAGTTTTAATGCATATATGTCGATCCTTGTTGCTATATAAGTGATTTACCGGGTGTTAACCCGACGACTAACGACGGGATGATCCTTTATTATTGCTTAATGACCAAAGTGGATTGGTTTAGGCGATAGTACGGTATTTTCCTGGGCGGGTTGTCACAAGCGTCCCACTGGACCGTCCTACCATTGGACTACAAGCAGTTTTAGTTCTAACTGCTGCCCCAAATCCCAAAACATAATAAGTCCATTCGATTTGGCCGTAAGTTACATCAACAAGTCGTAAGGATGATGCCAATATATTCATCTTGAAGTGCACTTCTACAATAATACTACTTCCATCTACAATTTATGATGTTTAGGACAAGCTATTTAGGGCTTGTTTGGTTTCATGGTTGCTAAAATTTAACATCTCAAATGAAAGTGCTGAAGTTTAGGTGTTTCGATACAAGTGTTAAATGAGCAGAGAGAAAGTTTTTTTGATATTTGGATCCGTGATATTAAACTTGCATGAGCTACTTTGTTACATGTTCTTGGAGCAAAAGAGCAAAAGAAATTACTGAAATGGCTAGAAATCACATTTTTCATCTCATATAACATGCCTCCCCGAGGAACCAAGTTGAGAAGTACCTTGGTTCGTGTGTGATGAGTGATTGACCTGGATGGTTTGAAGCTTTGTGTGTGTAGTGTTGAGTTGTGTTGTGTGTGTTTTATTTTGTGTATTTACCTTATTGTTTATGTGGTGTGTTGTCAATGCACTCGTGAGGAGTGGTTGACAACGTTGTGTGGACCGACTCTTGGCCTAGTATTGCGGGTGTTGGTTGTGGCTTGGTTTGCGTTGGTGCGGTGTGAAGAACGGGCGCGAAAGGTCTTAGCCTTGCGGGGCCTCCGAGGAGTGGAGAGACAAGTAGGCTTGGTTCGAGGGACCCGGTGGCCGACGGGATCAAGTGCGAGCCGCATGGTGCAAGAAGAGCAAGACGAAGTCGTGGACATGGAGCCGTGCATCGGTGGTGGCCAAGTCAAGGAACGAGGCAAGACCGAGTAGACCGTCCGGCGCCGGAGGTGAAAGGCTTGGCGGGCTCGACGCTTGGCGTGGTGAGGCCGGGCCGTGTACGCGGGGTTTGGTGGTTTGGCCACAAAACCACCGGCGGACGGTTTCTTGGTTTGGGCCTCAAAACCAAGTCCGAGGGCCCAACACGACGGAGACGGGATCCGGCGTGTCGGGAAGCTTCGAAGCGGAGGACACGCGGCGGGATCGCATGGCTTGCGTCGGGAGGACGCGGGGTGCGGCAAAGGCGTGGCCGTCCGATGGCAAGACCCACAAACATTACCAAAATGCCCCTACGTGGGTTGTATCGCCGCTAGTGTAGTTAGGGGTAGTCGAGTCATTTACCACTCCGGCGGGACTCGATATATAAGCCCGGAGTGTGTGTTGATGGCCTTCTCTCTCCGCGACTTAGGGTTTCATTTCCCCCCCTTCTCTTTCTCATTTTCGTAGCCATTTTTCTTCCTATTTTCTCTAGGCTAGCATGAGAGCTTCATGAGAGATTTGTTGAGAGGGATGGATGCTAGGGCGGCATGCTAGACCTTGTGAATCTTTCCCGGTTTGTATAGAAGATTCGGGGTTGTTTTTCGTGCCTTTTTGTGCCTATTTTCGTGCCTTTGTCCTCGGTGTGATTCCGCGGATTTGAGTGAGTTTCTTCCCGGATTTCTTTGAGGAAAACATGGATAGATGTCTTGTGCATCTTTGTGCTTGATCTTGTGCCCTCAAACGCCGGAAACTACTTCGATTCGTGAGTTTTCGTTCGGTGCTCTAGGTTTTGGTGGTGCTCAAAGGATTCGCGATTCCCGGTGATTTAGGGAGTTAGGAGGCAAGATTTTTGGGCTATAGCATCCTTGTGTGACGCTTTTCAAGTACCCAAACCCTTGTCTCCACGGCCTTCAACCGTTTGGGAAATCCGATGGTGATTTGGGGGAGTTGACTTTCGAGGTCGGGCATTTTTCTCGTTCGTCCGAGCCTCGCGGACGGTCCGCGGCCTCCCGGCGGACGGTCCGCGCGGGTCCGCTTCATCCCGCGTTCTTCGTGTTCTTGCTCGTCCTTTATTTCGATCCGTTGTGATTTTGGTTTTTGGTTGGACGAAGTTTCGGACGGTCCCGCGGTGTCGGGCGGACGGTCGCGGGTGCTAGGCGGACGGTCCGCGTGCTCCCCGCGGACGGTCCGTGACACGCGGGTGTCTTTGGGTCGTTCCGTGTAAATTAACGGACGGTCCGCGGCTAAGGCCGGACGGTCCGCGGCCGGGTGCGGACGGTCCGCGATACCCGGCCGGACGGTCCGCGCGGCTCTTGCGGACGGTCCGCCCCCCCTTGCGCGGACGGTCCGCCGCAGCCCTGTGTGCTTTGTTTCTTGGTTCGATTCCTTCCTCCCTTTCTAGTGCTTCCGCGTGTGCTTTGAGGAATCGTTCCTAAGGCTAGAGGTTGATCCATAACCTCGTGGTCTTGGCGATTGGTGCGTGATTCGATCCATCGCTTGTGTGTGACCGGGATTTGAGTAGGACATAGGCCGGGTTCTTTGGGAAGAATTTTTACCGGCTCCTATTCACTCCCCCCCTCTCTAGTCGCCATCTGATCCTTCAATTGGTATCAGAGCTTGGTGCCGGATTCTTTGCGACTTTGACAAGTCTCGAATCCTAAGATGGCGTACGTTGAGCGGGGCGGTCCGCCGCACTTCGATGGCAAGGGTTACCACAAGTGGGCGGCTCGTATGATGATCTTTCTTCGAGGGAAGCTGTTGGATTTTATTGTGCTTGATAAGACATATGCTATTCCGGTCAACATCCATACTCTTATGGTGACCGATGCCGATGCCAAGGCCAAGTATGAGGCTAATGCAAAAGCCGTTGATCACTTGTGCCGAGCTTGTGTGATCCGAGTTTGAGCGTGTTCGCCATTTGAATCTTGCTTGGCAAATTTGGGATAAGTTGTTGGTTGCTCACGGTGGTGATAACCATGTGAAGGCTCGCCTCTTTGTCTCTTACCGGATGCAATATGAGAATTTCACTCCACTTCCCGTGAGGACATTGATGCGATGTTTCGCAGGTTCACCGCCATCGTGAACAACATGAAGGCAAATGTTGAGGATTTTCCGTATTCCGAGCATGATCGAGCTTTGAAGCTCTTGCATGTCTTGGATCCAAATGTGTGGGGTGCTAAGGTTGAGGCCATCAAGGAGTCCGGGAATTATTTGACTATTGAGTTGGATGACCTCTTTTCTAAGCTCAAGTCGGCCGAGGTTGACGGAAGTTGCTATCCAAGCATGAGGGCTCGACCGACCATAGTCTTGCTCTTGTGGGAGGATCAAAGGGCAAATCTAACCCTTCCCGTCGACGAGTTTTCTTTGTCCTCTCTTATGTCCATTCCGGATGAGGAGTTTGATGTGCTTGGGCGAGGAGGAGCCGGCCTTGCTCTCAAGAAGGTTTGAACGACTACACGAGAGTCGGAGGAACGCAAGGCGGAGCTCGGGGACGTGCTACAAGTGTGGCAAGCGTGGCCACTTCATCGCCGAGTGCCGGAAGCGGAGGAGAACGAGTACAAGGCGCACCCGAGGCGTGAAGACAAGTACTCTCCCAAGGGCAAGCACTTCAACAAGTCCAAGAGCAAGGACAAGGACAAGCGGCGACCAAGCAAGAGCACCTACAAGAAGAACAAGGCAAGAGCGATGGTGGCCGGTGCGAGCGACGTCGACTCAAGCTCAAGTGAGGAGTCAAGCTCAAGCAGCGAAGATGAAGACGCCGGGAGGCGCGAGTGGCAAGAAAAGTGCAAGCCGGAACCTCGGCGGGGCCGAGCCGTGTGGCGCTCGAGGGCTTTTGTGGCATGGCCCATAGCTCGAGCAAGAAGAAGAGTGTGAAGGAGGACGGCGACTCCGACTCGGAGGATGAGGTAAACCGTGATCCCGACTCTTTGCTTGCCGAGATTGCTAGGTTGAATGGTTTGCTTGATAACCGTGATAGTGTGCCTGAGAGATGCCAAAAAGATGAGGAAAGATCTTAGGGCTCGGCTTGAGAATGCTAGTGAGAAAGTAGGAGAGTTAGAGTCAAAATTGCTTGAATTGAAACTTGAGAATGACTCTTTGAAACTTGCTCCTACTTCTCCCGATGATGTTGAATGTGTTGAATGTGATGCTTGGTTGAATGAGATCAAACTCGCTTAATGAGAAGAATGCTTCCATTTTGGCTCAACTAGATGCTCTTAGGATCGAACATGATGAGCTTAAGGCTAGACCTACTTTGCTTGGTGCTTGCAAATCATGTCCTACTATGCATGCTAAGCTTGTTGATGCTCGCTCTACTATTAGTTCTTTGGAAGCATCATTGAAATCTCCCGTTGCAAATGCATGCTCTAGCTGTGATGAAGTCACTTTGCGTAATCTTGAGCTTACTTCCCGGTTGGATGTCATCTATGAGGAAAATGACTATTTGAGGAAAGTGTTGGGTTGGTTGTCTGGACAGGAACCTCAATTGAAAATCATGATTGAGGAGTTCAAGAGGGCTGATGGTCGTGGTTTGGGGTTTGAGAAGTTGGGTGAGAAAGTGGGAGAGAACAGTGGGGAGAGTGTGTACGAGAAGTGTGTTGAGTCTAACCCCAGGTTTGAGGTGATCGGAGAGATTCAAGTCCCAATCCCAAAAGCACCCAAGAACTCTTTCACACCAAAGCCCAACCACCTTTGCAACAAGCTTGACACAACCCAAGATCCACCCAAATTCCCACCTAAGACAAATGATTTCCGAAACCGGTGAAGTTTGTGGGTGAGAAGGGTGAGAAGCCTAGAGAGAAGCCGGAGCCAAAACCAAAACCCATCCCCTTCGGTGTGAGTATTGTGGCAAGGAGAGGCATCTTGCGAGTTTTGCTACAAGAGGAAGAGGGATGAGAGGCTTGCTAGGGAGCAAGCAAACCGGGGACAGTATCGCCGGCCTCGCGGTATTCCCGAGCCTAGAGTGCCACTTCCACGGGGTGTGGGAAGTGTGAGGAGTGTTGGCGGTGTTCCCACGGAGAGGTGGTGGTGAGAGGTCCGTCGGGAGAGATGATGGTGTGCGGGGGGTGAGAAGTTTGGTCGGGCTCGTGGTGGTTTTACTTGGACGTCCTCCTACTCGTCCTCGCTACGGGTTTAGGGGAGATGATCGCGAGCTTTGGATTCCGGAGGAACTACGGACCACGTTTTCCCCCTCGTGGTGCTCGTACTCCTCCCATGGGACATGGGAAGTTTGGTGGCAAGGGAGTGATGTTTGCTAACCCTTCTTTTGAGCGAGATGGCTCGACACCGGTTTAACTTTCTCTCGTGCTAACCCCGGTGTCGAGTCGCTAGCTCGTTCTCGTTCTTGTTTCGACTTGCGCGCGCGGGAGGCTTGGAGAACATTTGGCCGATCGACTCCGGTGTTCTCGACACATGACCGGAGATAAGAAGTGGTTCTCCAGCCTCACCCCGTTGAAGGAAAAGTTGTACATCACATTTGGGGACAATGGTCGAGGTAGGGTACTTGTCCGAGGGTGTTGTGCATGTGAGTGATAAGGTAACGTTGAAGAGAATGGCTCTTGAAAGCCTTTGTACACATGTATAGTGAGTTTTCTTTTCCCCTTGTACTCTCTTGTATATACTTGTGTCTTGCTTGTGTGAAAACCATGGTAGGCTAGCCACCTTGTTCATGATAGCTTTGTGATCTTGAATATCTATCTTGCTATCTTTGTATGATTTTATGGTGGGTGATATTTATGAACATCATGTCATGCTTTATGGTTGATTGCTCGGATATGTCATGTTGTTCATTCATATCATGTTTGTCTAGCTCGATGGTACCTTTCCCGTTAGCATGTTTGTCCCCCATGTATATCTTGTCATGCTAGCTTTGTAATATATGTTGGTGGATGATCCATGTGATCTTGTATCATGCCTTTGTTTAGTTCTTGTATATTGTTTGGCATGTTGTTCTTTGGTATCATTTCGGTTTAGTGTTGTACCTTGTTGACATACTTGCTTGCCCATGCTTATTCATATTTGTGGAATCATGTTACAATGCTCTATTTATGTTAAGTGATATTATCAATGCTTTGTGTAGCATGTTGTGAGCTTTCCTTGGAGTTTTGGGCTTGTCTTGTCTTCGAGTTGTGTTGTTGTTCCTCTTTTCGGTTGGTTTTAGAGTTTTTCCTTGCTCTTCCTCTTCCTAGCTTTTTCTTTGTTAGTTGCCCTTGGTTGAGGGGGAGCTTGGCTTCTTTTGATAGGGAATTTGATTCCAAGAAGGATTGTGGCTTTTTGGGTAGTCTTTGTGATCCTCCAATTGATATTCCTTCTATGGTATTCAATTGGGATCTTTGCGGTTTTGCAATTGGTACTTTTTCTATGGTACTCAATTGGGACCTTTGGTGGCTCTTCTCTCGCTTGGAGCGATTCTTGGTTGGTGTGTTCCCTCGTGAGCTTTATTGGTGTTAAGTCAAGTTCCTTGTCTCCCTATGCATTCTGCATTGCATTTGTATCATATATCATGATGTATAGACTTTGGTAGGTTTGACATTTGTGTCTTGCATCCCGTCATATATCTTGTTCCTTTTGATGTACATATCTTGTTGCATTTGTGTCATATTGCATTTTAGGATGATGAGCTTCTTTCATATGCCATATTTGAGTCTCTTTGGCTATCCGTGAGATATTGGTTATATGTGTGGAGAAATGGTGATGTGAGGCTATGCTCTTGGAATATTTGAGATATATGTGTGGTGAGATAGCCTCTTTTGAGATAAATGCTTAACTTGACTAATTTTTGATGAAATATGCTCCACTCGTGTGTAGTTGTGTATCCATGTCACAGTTTGGTCTAAATATGCTTTTCATGCTTAGATTGTGCTTGGATGCCCTGTTCTTGCATTTGGGCCAAAGGCCGGATATCATTGTGAATGTTTAGCCTATGTTGCATTCATGGAGGAGCATAAGCTTCTTTTTGCCGCAAAGGCACTTCATGTACCATGAAATGAATTAATCTTGAAAAGAAGTGTGCATGCTTGAAAAATGCTCCATCCATCATGTTTATGCTTAAAAATGTATTATCTTTCACATATGGGTGCTAAACATGTTGCATGATGTTCACCAGTGGAGAAGTCTCCCCGAAGTGGACACATGGCTCATGAGCTTTGACATGACATGCTTTGCTTTATGGGTGTTTGCCATGATCTTTTGCTGAGAATTTGATATCCTTGTATGATCTTTGAATGGTATGCATGTTCTGTGGCTCAAGTGTGACATGGATAGGCTTTCACATTCGAAGTGAGCCATCTTTTGATATAATTACTCAAATCTGAAAATTTGCTTTGTCACATGCCTATATTTCCATATATTACTTGTGGCAATGCTTTGACTTTGTTATGATCCATATATGTGCTTTTTGTCTCATTTCTAGCCTTTGTCACTAAATTTGGCCTATTTGAGAAGCTCATGTAGATGTTTATATGCTTTGTTTTGCATTTCTGCATTTTCACCTTGCTTCATACATTGTCAACAAGGGGGAGAAGAGGTGAGCTTAATGAAAAATTCGAAAACTGCATTTAAAATTTGGGAGTTTGCTCCACTTGTTCGGGGGAGCTTGCATTTGTGTAGGGGGAGCTTTGGTGAGTCTCCTTTGTTTGCCCGAGTTGTGCTTTGGTGGTTGCTTTTTGCTCTATCACGTGTGTTTAGGGTGAGCTTTGTATGCTCTTTGTCCCTAGTGCATGTGTTTAGGGGGAGCTTGTGAGCTTGGTGTGCTCTTTTCTCTATCTTATGAGTTTAGGGTGAGCTTTGTATGCTCTTTGGTCCTAGTTCATGTGTTTAGGGGGAGCTTGTGATTTTTGCGCTCTTGTGCCGGTGGTGTTGAGCCCCTTTGCCTCTTCTTGAGGAGCCGGCGGTTGACTTATGTTTTCGATTATCACATGATTGGTGTTGAGCCCTTTGTGCCTCTTCTTGAGGGATCGTGTGATTTCGCTTGTCCATGATCGGTGTTGAGCCCTTTGTGCCTCTTCTTGAGGAATCATGCATTCTTATCTCGGTTGTGTCGAGCCGTTGCCCATGTCTTTGGGGACCGAGACATTGAGTTGGCCTTTGTGGTTTCTCTCATGCCAAGTGACCTTGTTCTTTGCTCTTGTGTGGTTTTCTTTCACTTGGATGAGGTGTTCGGTCTTTGCCCTCTCAAACCATTTCTTTGTGCTCACTTGTTGTCAATCCGCTCCTCAAGGGGGAGAAATTTGGAAAATCAAGTTGATATGAACCTTGATTTGATGGTGATGAGCGGTTGACAAGTGTTTTGGTAAGAGTTTTATGGCACTTTGTGTTGAGCATTTTGGTTTGATGGCTTTTAGGGATTGCATGTTGGTAGTGTGTCTCTTCGATTGCGCTTAGCCTTGTGCTTGCTTTGGTTTCGAGAGGAATTTGTCGGAGCATGTTTTTATCCCTTCTCACTTCAAGTGGCCTTTTGTTTGCTTTTTATTGGCTTTGTGGCGCTTGAATGAGTTCTTGTTTGCTTTTTGACCTTCTTTTGTCAATGCACTCATCAAGGGGGAGATTGAGGAACCAAGTTGAGAAGTACCTTGGTTCGTGTGTGATGAGTGATTGACCTGGATGGTTTGAAGCTTTGTGTGTGTAGTGTTGAGTTGTGTTGTGTGTGTTTTATTTTGTGTATTTACCTTATTGTTTATGTGGTGTGTTGTCAATGCACTCGTGAGGAGTGGTTGACAACGTTGTGTGGACCGACTCTTGGCCTAGTATTGCGGTGTTGGTTGTGGCTTGGTTTGCGTTGGTGCGAGGTGAAGAACAGGCGCGAAAGGTCTTAGCCTTGCGGGGCCTCCGAGGAGTGGAGAGACAAGTAGGCTTGGTTCGAGGGACCCGTGGCCGACGGGATCAAGTGCGAGCCGCATGGTGCAAGAAGAGCAAGACGAAGTCATGGACATGGAGCCGGTGCATCGGTGGTGGCCAAGTCAAGGAACGAGGCAAGACTGAGTAGACCGTCCGGCGCCGGAGGTGAAAGGCTTGGCGGGCTCGACGCTTGGCGTGGTGAGGCCGGGCCGTGTACGCGGGGTTTGGTGGTTTGGCCACAAAACCACCGGCGGACGGTTTCTTGGTTTGGGCCTCAAAACCAAGTCCGAGGGCCCAACACGACGGAGACGGGATCCGGGCGTGTCGGGAAGCTTCGAAGCGGAGGACACGCGGCGGGATCGCATGGCTTGCGTCGGGAGGGACGCGGGGTGCGGCAAAGGCGTGGCCGTCCGATGGCAAGACCCACAAACATTACCAAAATGCCCCTACGTGGGTTGTATCGCCGGTGGTGTAGTTAGGGGTAGTCGAGTCATTTACCACTCCGGCGGGACCTGATATATAAGCCCGGAGTGTGTGTTGATGGCTCTCTCTCTCCGCGACTTAGGGTTTCATTTCCCCCCTTCTCTTTCTCATTTTCGTAGCCATTTTTCTTCCTATTTTCTCTAGGCTAGCATGAGAGCTTCATGAGAGATTTGTTGAGAGGGATGGATGCTAGGGCGGCATGCTAGACCTTGTGAATCTTTCCTGGTTTGTATAGAAGATTCGGGGTTGTTTTTCGTGCCTTTTTGTGCCTATTTTCGTGCCTTTGTCCTCGGTGTGATTCCGCGGATTTGAGTGAGTTTCTTCCCGGATTTCTTTGAGGAAAACATGGATAGATGTCTTGTGCATCTTTGTGCTTGATCTTGTGCCCTCAAACGCCGGAAACTACTTCGATTCGTGAGTTTTCGTTCGGTGCTCTAGGTTTTGGTGGTGCTCAAAGGATTCGCGATTCCCGGTGATTTAGGGAGTTAGGAGGCAAGATTTTTGGGCTATAGCATCCTTGTGTGACGCTTTTCAAGTACCCAAACCCTTGTCTCCACGGCTTCAACCGTTTGGGAAATCCGATGGTGATTTGGGGGAGTTGACTTTCGAGGTCGGGCATTTTTCCGTTCGTCCGAGCCTCGCGGACGGTCCGCGGCCTCCCGGCGGACGGTCCGCGCGGGTCCGATTCATCCCGCGTTCTTCGTGTTCTTGCTCGTCCTTTATTTCGATCCGTTGTGATTTTGGTTTTTGGTTGGACGAAGTTTCGGACGGTCCGCGGTGTCGGGCGGACGGTCCGCGGGTGCTAGGCGGACGGTCCGCGTGCTCCCCGCGGACGGTCCGTGACACGCGGGTGTCTTTGGGTCGTTCTCCGTGTAAATTAACGGACGGTCCGCGGCTAAGGCCGGACGGTCCGCGGCCCGGTGCGGACGGTCCCGCGATACCCGGCCGGACGGTCCGCGCGGCTCTTGCGGACGGTCCGCCCCCCTTGCGCGGACGGTCCGCCGAGCTCGTGTGCTTTGTTTCTTGGTTCGATTCCTTCCTCCCTTTCTAGTGCTTCCGCGTGTGCTTTGAGGAATCGTTCCTAAGGCTAGAGGTTGATCCATAACCTCGTGGTCTTGGCGATTGGTGCGTGATTCGATCCATCGCTTGTGTGTGACCGGGATTTGAGTAGGACATAGGCCGGGTTCTTTGGGAAGAATTTTTACCGGCTCCTATTCACTCCCCCCCTCTCTAGTCGCCATCTGATCCTTCACTCCCACCTCGGCAAATATGTAGGAGTCGCTTTCCAGGGCCTGCTTCAGGATCAAGGAATCAGTCTCCAAAATTACTCTAGTCATCCCTTTTTAGCTGCTGCGTGGACACCTTTAGAGCAAGCATACACGTCAATCTGAAGAGCATCACGTGCATGTTTCTGGTGACCGCCCCTGCAATGATAACATCTCCTGTGTTTCCTTCATTTACTAAAAAGCACCATCTGAATTTATTTTCAGTCGATCTTCCGATGGTTTGCTCCAGCGTTGCACACTCCTCATCTGGCTTCCAATTGGTTGCTTATAAACTGTCAGGGGGTGAGACCTGACAGATCCGCAAGGGGCTACCCAAGCGGTTGTAGGTTGATCAATGGGGGATCGGGACCTAGTAGCGTAGGTGGTAGTTCGCAACTCGGAACTCGGCGAGAATGGCAATGGGCGCGAGGGTTTAGACTGGCTTAGGCCTCCGGAAAGTAAAATCGTACGTCCAATGTGGTGGAAGAATTAGGCATGAATGAGGAAGTCCCCTAGAATGGAACTCTAGGCAGCCTTATATGGCCAGCGGGCTAGGGTTTCTATTCAAGGTCGGTGGACCCTCATCGGGGTCGGTTACAGATTGAGAAGGTTTCCTTCCGTGATTACAGAGAGGGTCCCGCGATCCTCAGACTGCTGGCGGCGTCGCACCGCGATCTAGGGGAGAAACTTGCGCCACAAGCCCGACAGGTCTTCCGGAGTCTAGATGAGGTCGTCCAAGGTCTTCCAAGGACGCCGAGATTGTGGATAAGGTCTCCGGGCCCACTTGCAGATCGGCGGGGCTTCTGGCAGGTCGGGTCCACATGACAAGGACCTACGGGACCCTGGTCGGTGGGGACCCATGGGTACCCATGTCTCTCAAGCCCCCGATCGACGTGTAGGTGTAGCGGTTGAGACGAAGTCATGTTGAGGAGAAGTGAAGACATGGCGCAGGTGAGGTCGTGTAGGGTGCACGGGGATCAAAAAGAAGAAAATCCTCCTGAGTGTGTAAGAAGGCGAACATCAAGCTTCTGGAGAGCAGGTCCAGGGGCTTGAAGTGAAGACAAGGCGCTGTCGTTGCTTGAAGAACCGCCGACCTGACCGGAATTAGGTAATACCAACACATCTTCAAGGAAGGTCTGAATGTTGACCAAAGGGAGGTCGAGCGGAGATGTAACAGAAGCATGCTTCTGGTAGGTCGAGGCGACATCAGAGAGAGAGGGTGTCACAAGACACACTCGTGGAGTAGCCCCCGAGCAGTAAGGCGACCTGGAAGGTCGGGTTGATGCTCGAAGAACAAGTCGAGAACCTACAGCCTTCTGCTTGAGGAAACAAATGCTCATCCTTTGGGATAGGACAAAGTAACAGGAATCTTCGGAGGAGCGCCGGGCGTCAGAGTTCGTTGTCGTGTAGCAACCCACGAATGCACTATGCAGGCGCAGAACTTGTCCCCGAGCAGAGATGTCGCTGCTGCCGCTAGAAGACAGGGACTGAAAAGATGTCATCAGACCCACGACAGACGTGTCAGTGCTTCAAATAGCAGACAAGGACCTCATGCTCCACGTGCAAACAGTGTTGCAGATAAGGTTGCCACACCATCTGTAAGATGGACGGTGACCGGTGCTGAGCTCCAGTGCAATAAATAGGTGGCATTAGCCCTTGCTTCGAAAATCCAGTAGGGGTTTTATGGCTCCTTCGTTTGATAATTCTTCGGTTTCTTGGTCTTGTGTGCGTCCACCCGAGTGTAAAGCTAAGGTGTCATCTCCTGGAGCTAGAAGAATGCTTGCAAAGTTGGGGAAACTCCACCAATCCCTGTACCTGCACCCAGCGAAGAATCCAGGTGCAGCATGGGGCAGTACATGCCTTGACGGACCTTGTGGACAAGGGCCTGACGAGGCGTCGGAAGCCATGGTGTTGCGTCGGGAGAGGCCTGAGGTGAAGCTGGTCCCATTTGGAATCTTGTGAGAGCACCCTAGCAAAATATGGGACTCCACAGGAAACCTTCTGGGGCTAGAGTAGAGGTGGATGTGTGGCAGCCTCGGCTCCATCGGCGGTGGAGGTCTCCAAGTAGGTCCTGAAGCTAGAAGAAAATTTGCGACGGGCTTCATCAGTCTAGGTTGCGCCGCAGGTACCATGTAAGGTAGATCAGGACCTTTAATACGTTTGTATCTTGTAATTTGGCCTTGGGCCTAGGCCTTTTGTAGCTGTCGAAGCTTTTATACACATGTGTGTATGGCAACTGATGTGCGTCAATTGTTGTAATTAGGCGCCCGGGGCAGCAATGGTGTGGCCAAGGCCCCGGCAAGGTTGCGGCTGCACGCCGACCTTAGGAAGGTCATAACGACTGACGAAGGAGTCCGTGTCGACCTGTATTGACACGGCCGCTGCGCAGGGGCGTCAACCCTGGGCTTTGTAGGTCGGAATCGACCTAGAAGGCGACAAGGCCTCAACGAAGCACTGTAAATGGGACCAAGAAGGTCGTCAACAGGCAGTAGAACCATTAAGCACGGGGCCGTTGGTAGGAGGGAGCCACTGTAGGTCGTGGCGACCTAGAAGGCATGTAGGTGACCGGGCCTAAGGGATGTGAGAGAAACCCATTAAGAGGAGGTTGAAGCGACCTAGGAAGCTGCTGACGACCTTGAATGCTATGTTGGGTGTTTGATGTTGGGGGGGCTTTAAATGAGACATAACGAGTTCTAAAAATTCCACTGCATTTTTATGCACCACATATGCTAGTTCCCCTGCTATTCCACGCCGATCTCCTTCCCGTACAGCATTTCGTTCACTCCACCAAAGCCAGAGTAGTATCACCACCTTCATTTGCACTGTTTCTTCCAATTTTAATACCTATGTCATCACGTCTTTTGCTGAGTTCAGTTTATGTTGACGGTGAAAATCCGTCAACCTAGCCATGAGTTTACCTTCGGTGTTGGCATAAGTTTTATACCTTATCCATTGGTACTAACCCCCGTGGTATAACAAGTTCACGTGTGCATGTCGGTTTTGGAGTTTAGTGTTTATGCAGGGTTTTAGCATTGAATGCAAGACTTTTGGGATAAGTTCATCAAGCACCTTGTGACAAGACCTTGAAGCCCCGTACAAGTCATGAAATGAAGCAAACTTGACTCCAAGAAGTCAGGGACTTGATCCGAGAAGATGACAAACTCCGAGGACCTAGCCAGAAAAGTGCCGAATCTTGTGAGACAAGGAGCTACGTCCAACTCAGAGAGAAACTGACGACATGGACCTACATGCAGAAGGGGGAAGCATCTAGAAGACTCGGGAACCGACCTCAAGCAAAGGAGGCCACAGGCTGGGCCTGGGCCGGCCGACCCAGCCTAGTCCAGAGCCCGTTTGCCCCCTCCTTTGCCCTAGCCGCCATTCGGGCTATTTATAGCCCCGGGGTCGAGAGCCACGCATCATCCAATTCGTCATCGGCCGCCGAGGAGCAGAGAAGAGAGGGACACCATCCCGGAGAGGAGAGGGTCGAGCTAGTTGACTAGGGTCTCCCTAGCCGACGTGGGAACCTCGCACGGAAGACCACGTCGGAGTTCCCGGAGCTAGAAGAAAGATCAAGGAAGGATCCCGGTGGTGATCTTGTGTATGTATCATTGTCATAGTTGAATTATCAAGTTGAATCTATTCCTAGCGATCAAGTGTTTCCTCGAAGATTTCGTTTTTCGATCGGCTTTGCTTATTCTAAATCTATTCTCGAGATAGATTACTCAGGGTGTTCTTGTAGCCGCGGTGGCTAGAGGTACATGCCGGATCTTCCGAAAGAATCTTGACTTGTCTTTTGACTCGCCCTAGACTCCCCGCATGAGTAGGGATACGTTGTGACAGAACAGGGGTTCCGAAAGGCGGATGTTCTCGGATTTGGACGGGAAACCACGGTTTAAAGAGGCTTCTAATAAGATTCGATTTGCTACTTCTTCTCTTGCTTGGAACTTCAACAAAAGGCTTAACCCGATCTCTCTAGATCGGTTTATCTACCCAATCTTACTTTGTTATCTCCGGTCTTTAGTAGATTAGATTAGTTTCGTGTCTTATATCTAGATGCATTAGGGTTTCTCTTTTACCGAAGATTGGAGTTACTTGGCTTTACTAGATCATCTTTTGTGTCACACATTTGTTCCACGGAATCGATACCTTGGGTTCACCACTCGAGGGAAGAAGGGTCCCTTGACTACGACGGGAGACTTGTCCGCTTGCAAGTCTAAACAAACTTTGATACAACTATTAACCGTCAACAGTTTAGCCAATTTGCACCTCTGATCTTCCAAGGTTAGTTCTCTCCAAACATCTTTCACACACTTACATTTGAAAAAAAGATGACCCCCATCCTCTATGTATCTGTTACACATTATGCAGCGTGTATCCAGTTCTATTCCCCTTCTTTCCAGATTTCTATTCACTGCTAAAGTATTGTGTGTGAATCTCAAAATATATTGTCTTATCTTTCTCGGACACTTGAGGTTCCAGATTTGATTCCATTGCTCTTTCACCAGATTACCTCCATCAGTTGTTGTTCTGCACTACCTTTGAAATTCCTTGGCAGGTGTCCTCTCCACAATTTATAGGCTGACTTTATTGAGAAAATGCCCCTCTTATTATAATGCTAGGCAACCAGATTATCAAGCTCTGTGTGGATTGGTGTAGCAAGAATAATCTCTACAACCTGATCCACAAAGATTTGTCGAACAAGCAGTGGCGGAGTTGGGATTTAGATCAAGAGGGGGACAATTTAATCATAATCTCAACAACATATAACTCAAGCACTATATTATGTAAGCACAAATCAACTTCAGAAAAAAATCATTATAACTAGTACGAAAAGGCAATCAAATGTGTGAAGTTCTCAGGAAAAATAGGCAATATCATTCTTAGAAGTTAATAAAGCTAGCTTAGAGAGAAGTGCTACAAGGTGAGACATGCATGCATGCAGTATCAGCTAATAGTTAGTGCATTGACCATGCATTTGTTGAACTTTCTCACGGAGCAAGGGGGGCCATGGCCCACCTTGGCCTCCACCTAGCTCCGCCAGTGCCAACAAGTTCTTCATCCCACCATGCACCACCTGTTATTGGGTTAATTAAATCTGAGATTTTTGATAGTAGGGTCCGCCCCTCTTGGCGTAATTGGCCTCTTGAGGTTTCTCTAGGCAGCCATGGATCATTCCAAATATCGATATTACTTACATTTCCAATTATCCACACAATCCCAACCTTTAAAACTTCAACACCTTTCAAAATGCTCTTCTAGGTATATGACATATTTGCAGCCGGTAAGGCATGCAGCAGATCCCCATCTGGAAAATACTTTGCTCTTAGAACTTGGGCACACAAAGAGGTCGGATTGTGGATTAGTCTCCACCCTTTCTTTGCTAGCATCGCCATATTAAAAGTGTGGATATCCCTAAATCCCAAACCTCCCTCTTGTTTTGGCAGTGTTAATTTTTCCCAACTTATCCAATGTATCTTATTGTCCTTGTCTTGATTGCTCCACCAATACCTTGCAATTACCATACTAATCTGGTCGCACATATCTTTTGTTAAATCAAAACACCCCATAACAAATGTTGGTATTGCTTAAGCAACTGCTTTAATGAGTACTTCTTTCCCTACCCAAGATAGTGTCTTCTCCTTCCATCCTTTGACTTTTCTCCATATTCTCTCCTTACGGTATTCAAAAAAAAATCCCTACATTGTCCCCCACGGACTGGCATCCCCAAATATCTGTCATAGCCCCCTATCAATCAATATCTCCTGTATTTGGACTAAACATAAAAGTTGATTTGTCTTTATTGATTGTCACACCCGGATTTAAGGGCAAATCCGAATGCAAGAATACATGTGTGCCAAGATCAAGTTACACACATGCATCGACTCAGTGAATACCAAAACACAGTGTAAATCGTAAAGAGAGTATTAAACATTTATTACATGACCGAATGTTTCAACTAACAATCGTTCGAGTAGCTAACAGCGGAAAAGAAACACACGCAGAAGTCCTCCACAGGAAGTTGACTGGAGAACAAGCGCCTAGAACCCATCGAACTCTCCAGGGAAATCCTCAAAGCCTCCATCTGAGCAGCAGCCGGGTAGTGTAGATGCAACATAGAAACAACAAGTATGAGCACATGTCGTACTCAACAAGGGAAAAGTTCTATAACAACATGCAAGGCTTTATGGTGGAAGCTGATGGTTATAAAGCAAGTCAGCATTTTAGTTGGTCAAGTTTTATTAAGCAGTTGTTACTAACAAGTGAAATTAACAAGTGCAACAGAACCATTGAATGCAATGCATAAGTTTAAAAAGTTCCATCTTTCATAAATTACTCATGTGAGGGTCCAGGCCGCCCTTGACCGTGGGCACGGCTAACTAGTCAGTTTTACACTCTGCAGAGGTTGTACATCTTTACCCACAAGTCGCGTAAAAACCCAAAAGAGTTTTAGACTCAACCATGTTGTGCAAAAGTAGGCACAATACCACACTACCGAGGTGTGGCTGCATAGGGACGCTACGAGGCCTTTACGAAGAACCCCTAGTGCAAGCTGCCCGCTAGGTTACCTGATCAGTGCAGCGTATAAAGCTCCCTGGCGAGTACCGTGTCTTAGCCAAGCCCAACTCCCTGCCAGAGCAGGTTTATACGCCATCTACCGTCAGCCCCCAACCTCTTTCAGGTAAAAGCATACCTAACACCAAGTTTTCTAGTTATTCAGCCAAGACAGCCATATGTCTTCTGGTTGTACTGTTTTCCTGGGTGGTCGCTTCATGTTTCGATTAACAGGCATAAGGTGTTCTTGCTTACATGAATAATAGCATAAATAAATCCAAATTGATAAATGTTCATTAAACCACCCGAAATCAAGGTAAAGCTCTAGCACATGCTACCCAACATAAAGTAAACCCAGGTTGATCAAGGCATAGGATAGACAAAACTAGTCAAACCTTAATAATTTTAATGCAAAGCAATAAGTAAATACAGTGTAATTAAAATGCATGTTGTAATAGGATCAACGGGAATGCAGCAAGGACTTGCCTTCTACCAGCTCCGGAAACTGCTCAGGGTCTTGAAAATCTTCAACGGCAGCGAAGTCCTCGAATTGCTCGTACACTACGCTCCACACATTCACATACAAGCATACGATAGAATAAATTCAGAAACAATCACCAAACAGTTTTAACAAAACATAACAAAGGCACTAAACTGATCTACTCGTCGAGACGATCGCATGGACATAAAGAATGCTAAAAACGGAGTTAAAACGACTAAGATACGGCTAAAACAAGATTAGGGACCAATCTGAAAGGAACCCTAAACTTTTTGGGCTAAAACAAAGAAAACGGGACCTATCCGCGAGAAAACTATATGGTGGAAGGACCGGCTTATAAATCAAAATAAGCGCAGGGTTTCTTTAGCAAAACCGCCAAGGTCAAGCGGGTTTGACCGGCGGGGGTCGGATCTGATCCGTCGGATCACGATCCGGCGGTGGCGGCGGCTCGCGGGTGCGGCGATGCGGGTTGACCCGCACGGACCCGGGTCAAGGCCGACCCGAACCGTCGGATCGCCATCCGGCGGCCCCGGACGAGCGCACGCGCGGGCGGCGACGAGCGGCGGCGCTCCGGCGAGCTTCGCCGATCTCGAGCTAGGGGGCTCGGTTTTGAGCGCGGATGGCACCGGGACGACGGAGATGGCACGTGCGACCGATCTAGGGCACCAGGACAGGTGGTCGAGCCACAGCGACAGCGTGCAGCCCGGCGAGGCGGACAGCTGCAGTGGTGCCAACTCCAGCGAGCGCGCACGGTTGAAACAAGGTGCAAGAACGTGAACAAATAACACGGGCGGATCCCTTACTTCCTTGCGATTCTCCCGAGGGTGTCCACGACGGCGGGGAGGCGGCGGCGGAGCGGAATCGAAGCGACAGCCGGCTAGGGTTTCGCGCGGCGGCGGACTGGAGCTCGGGGGCTAGGGTTTGGAGAAGCGGGCACGCGCAACAGGGGCGGCGGTACTTATAGGCGGCGGGGAAACGCCTTGGTGTGCCGGCTGCGCGCCACACGCGCGCGAGGCCGGCTCGGGGGTCGGAGCTCCCGCCGGGCCGGGACATCGACCCGAGGTCGGGGATGACGGGCGGGGCCCGCCCGTCGGCGGTAGCGGCCGGCGGCCGGGCGGGCCGGGCCGCGCCGGGCCGTTAGCGGAACAGCAATGGGTCGGCGGGAGGTTTTGCGGCGCGCTGGGCCGGGAGTCAAGGGGGCGTTTGCGGACTTCGGCACTTGGGCTGCGTAGGAAACAGGAAGGAAAGGAAAAAGGTTTTTCCTAATTTTAAAAACATTCAAATGAACTCAAACTTGAATTTGAATTCAAACAATCAAAAACAATGCTTCAATATGTATGCAACAGTAAACTTCTATATTTCATTATTTTAATTTAACAAAATGATTAAATAGCTACAAAAGCACAGACACCTTATATTCCCTAAACAAGAACTATAGTTGCTAAGCAAATTTTTAATTAAACACAAAGGTGAAAATTAGGGTGTTACATTTGATCATCTGACCCGAGCATGCCTCATATAAATTTAGGATTTTTTGAAATTTCTATGCATCTCCCTCCTTTGCCCGAACAAGAATTAAAGAGTCGTCGGCAAAAAGCAAATGGGACACACTTGGAGCACCGGGACATACCTTCATACCTCTCATACATCACAAATTTGGCAACACATGATTAATGCTATTGCAGTCATTATGAAAATTGCCCTCGTAATGTAGAAGTATTGTAGAACTTGTTCTGTTGTACAAGATAAATATATTTTATATATACATAGTAAAAGAATATTATATTGGAACCATATTGATGTTCTAATAAACTTGCCGGTTTTTTTAAATTAATGGACTAATAACTATCAGATCATGAAATGTAGAAATTGCTGTTGCTCCTCCAACACCGAACAGTGGAGCAGGATGATTCATCCCAAGCAGCATTTTGCAGGTACTACATCGAGATGCTTGCATTACATAGAGAATTTCAAAGTTAACATGAAGTACAGAGTTTTCTCAAGGACAAACACGACGACTGGCCAGGCCCAGCTGTGTGGCGGTATTATTGCTAGATGTTGAATGAGTTCTAAAATGCCCAAAGATTGATCACCTGATGCTGGCATGACGCTGCCATACTCTACACATACTCTGATTGTCCAACACTACCATGCAAATATCCTAGTATGCTCTCTAATACAACAATCTCATCAGGTTGCAAGCTATGTACAGCGTGCGCCTGACATCATCAGGACCTCAGGGCCACATACTGCAACAACAAATAGCATTACAGACCTCAGAAGTCTTTTGTACAACCACGCAGTTGTCATATATTAATCAGCAGGGCCATCACCTTCTCCGTCTTTTTGACTCCACTGGCTGAAGAGATCAGTTCAAGTTATATTATTTGACACAACTCCCATTTGCATTGTGATTTTGAAATAACGAAACAAATTGCATCAAATGTTCAGCAATGGCATCACATGCGTTTACCTTTTCTTCTGACTGCGCTGTAGCTTCATGAGAATTCTCTGCCATCTTCCCATTTTCAGCCGTACAAGTCTGGCAGAAAAAATGCTCAAGTTTCTTTGCTTCTTTGATAGTCATCCCAATGCAAGCAGGGTGAAACCTGAAAAACAGCAGCAGCAGTTATAGCATGTATAATTATATGGCCTCAAAAGTGCACAAGTTGCTGGTTCATTCACACATGCACAGAGATGTGAATGGATCGGTGACCAGAAAGTTTTAAATTGACCTTAAGTCTTAATGCGGATACTTTCTACTGAGATATTTACATGAAATGCATGAAAACAAAAATGACATCCTGCCTAAGAATTTAAGAACAGAGCTTAGTGTGGGTGAATAGCAGTAATTCCCTCAATTTTAGCAATGTAAAAGGTCCTCTTTTGTGGTACTCGATCCTCAATGGGGGAAGTGCAGCGAATGTCATGTTGCATTATGTTACAAACAATACAGCGGTACTAAGCAAAGTAACTTTTTCATGCCAATTTTGTACAATTTGAATTAGTTAATTAATTTTGCATGACCCAATGGTTTGCTACTAGCAAATTTGTATCTCATGTCTAATCTCGAATGGATAAAACAAATCCATCAATTCATAGACCAACAAAACAATATGTTGGCTAAAAAGATGCACCAGAAGAAAATAAGTATTGAATGTTGCATCAACAGAAATCTTGCTAAGACTTTGAGAAATCAGTTTCTCTTCGATCTTCATCAATATACTCACCAGTCAGAACATTCCTCACATTGGATCATAAGGTCATCAGGGTTGTATGGCATCTCACACTTGCAAAACCTGGCACAAGTATTACAAAAGTGATGAGACAAACAAAAATGATGAAACAGATTCAAGAGCTATGCATAAATTAAACCTGCAACAAGGTAAGATAGCCAAAGGTAGTCATTAAGGTGTTTGAGTATGGTTGGCACTAATAATAAGCTGAAGTTGTATATGGCCTTGCTAGGCAACTTGAACCATGAGACTTTTGAGATCACAAGAGAGCTTAGAAGGACCTCAGTTCGGCTAGGAACAATAGAACCGGAGCTGATAATTTAGGTTCATAGTACCATCAGGTAATTAGGAAATAGTCACAGAAGAATTAAAAAATTGGGTCCTGTTACAAAAAGTTGCATCCACTCTTCAAGGAGGCCACGTGTCTATTTCACAACTAAGCAAGAAATATCCACACTTCCAATTGTGATTCCCAAACTCTAATTTCTCTATCTACCCCGCTAGCCCTTCTTGTATTTGCCAGTACTAATCTCCATGGGTCACCATTGTGATCAAAGAAAGAGTACAATTTAATGGAAGAATAGTTTAAGATACCACTGCCTTAGTGAACAAGGAAACAATACACAATAAGGGCCTAAATAAACTTGTTTCTAAACAGCATGAACCTTTTTGTGCCTCTTTTATTTTTCCAGTAGTAAGCAATACCAGCTATTGGACAAGATAAATGGATTTCCATCATTCCATGTAATTTTCATATTGGAAGTGCAACAATAGTAGCTCTTTAAAAAAACATAGAAATAAATTAAACTTATTGAGTATACATACAGGTTCATGCCTATGCAAGATCATATATGAACTCATCAGAATCATGATCGTAACTAGATAATAGCTAGTGCTTCTAAAATAAAAGCATGTGGAATCCCTGAATAAACTTGTGAAAATCATCTATAAAAGACATGGTACCAAAATAAAGACAAATATCATCTATCCTGCAATTAACTTTTCTAATCCCAATATCCATAAGAAAACCGATAGGAACATTTAGCAGGGAGTGTTACTAGAGGCAGTAAGAGATTGACACTTGCACAAGTTTAAAAAAAAAACTGATAAGATGGAACTTGCAACAGCTTGCAAATTTAAATGATGTAATTGCAGAAGTTTTAAGTGAGTTCTTACACAGCTATTCGATCAGGCACGAAGCTGCCTGTAGCTGATTTATACTCAAAGCGACAGAAGAAGTCCTCAGCATTGACAGAATCAAGCTTTGTATAAGTACGGAAGCTGTGGACATTGCACTTTCCCTCAATCGTGTCAGCACTTTGTACATCATAGTGGTCAGAGAGGAAGACCTCCTTGGAACCATGAAAAGGCCGTCTCCCACCAATGGACTCCTCAGGCCTATAATACCATCGGACCCGTACTCTCACATTCGTACCTCGGGATCCTGCTGCCTCAATTGCCTCAACTCTTGCCACATAGGGCGGCTTGGATGCATCATATGCTTTCATTAACACACAATCGCCAGCTGGGAGAAAGAAAATTAGAGAATCAATCAAATGCAAGAGGAGACTTGTGCCGGTTCATCAAAGCAATGAGAAGGTTAGATATAACCAAAACCATTCCTACTGTTCCAATCCAGCTTTGATGGAAATACTGTAGCAAAACTGTTCATGTGCCAATTTTTTTCGTAACTGTGCAAACGCTGAAGTAAGAAGATACTAGTGAACTGGGGATAATCTAAACCAAGAGCACTTAAATCGCAGAAGTACATGTTACAATTTTCTCATTCTTTTCTTTCTTTGCTTGTATCAGCTTTGCTCTTACACAAATGCCAAGGCGAAATAAGCACATCAACAAATACTAGCAATCAGAACTTCCCACCAAACTGAATTCACCACTAGCATAAGAATTGCAAAAGGATGTTTCCAGCAACCAGAGAGGAGCTCTGTTCACTGGCACTGTGACGCTAATCCCCCTCGAAGGCTGCGCCTTCGGAGCGTTAATTGATCTCAAACCCAAATCAGGCATCGAATGCTGCGCAGTGAGCATCAAACAACCAGAACAACCATGGTAGCAGCACGACCGCCTAAATACCATTCCCCACCCAAAAGAAAATAGCGATCGAAATGTCCCGACTGACGACATCAATCCACCACGCGAATCCCCCGGGCCCGGAAATCGAGAGCCCCCGACCCGTACCCCCCGTGGACATGCCGCGCCACAAAAAAATCCCCCAAAAAAACCCCCGTAAATTCCGGATCAGGAGAAGGGGCGAAGTGGGAGGGGAGGGGGGCCTCACGCTTGATGAGTTTGTCGGAGCCCTTGATGGTGTAGGACTCAAGGATCCGCTTGGGCGGCCGCGACTTGGCCATGGAGCGCGGCGGGCGGCGTCGGCGACGGCGAGGTGTGGGAGCGGGGACCGGGGGGCGGGGGGCAGCTAGGGTTTGGAGGATGAGGAGGAGACCACCACGAGAAGACGGTGGATTTTTTTTTTCCCCTTTGTCCCTCGATCTGTTTGTTCCTTTCCTCTCCCCCTTTCCGTTCGAAATGCGAAGGCGCTCGCGGCTCTCGCAGTCTCGCTCGCGCGGCTGCTGCTTTTTTTTCCCCCACCTCCTCCTTTTTTTACCGCCACCTCCGCCGCGCGCTTTTCGCGTGCGCGGCTGCTTTGATGGGAGCAGTAAAAGTTGGCGCGGGGTGAAAATGAGGGGGGCGGTGAATTTGCCGCGAACGGCGGGGAGCGTGCCGGCCGTCGGATGGATGGGGGGTGGATCGTGACCGTTGGATGCGGGTGAGGCTGATGGGGCTTCTGGATGGTTCGGAACGGGGCTGGAAGTGGGGGTGATTGTGCCCGTACGGAGGGTAAGATAGGACGGATAGTGATAGGTGGACAGTTGGGCACTTGAGTGCCTGCCGTTCAATGAGTGGGTAGCACGATGGCACCTGGCACGTAATTCGAAAAAAAAAACTCGAAATGTTGAGAATGGATTTTGATCTTGAATTCCCCTTTAGCACGGATTTAAACATTGCAAAATAAACATTTATAATCGCAATGGTCATGGGATGGGTTGCTACCAATATTTGCCAAGGACATTCTGTACAAGTAAGCCAAACGAATCACAGGCTCACAGCACGATCGCTCATGTTTTTTCTTGGGTTAAGTTTGTTAGTGAGAAATCTATCCATCCATGTGTCACTACTAGACTCAGCATAAATGCTTGCGTTTTTTTTTGGAATTTATTTTACAAAATATATGTGCCATCTTCCCGTGCTACATACATATACCATCAACAGTGAGCACATATGATGATACCGTTATTCTCAATATTGGATCACCTTTCTCGAAGGTATAGTATTCCAAACGGACCGCTCGGCACTAGCCCGGCCCTAGCCCGATATGGCCCGGCCCGACGTGGCCCGACACTATGCGGCCCGATGACTTCTTCGGGCCGGGCCGTGTCGTGCATCGTGCCCAACTATCGGCCCAGGCACGGCCCTATGGCCTATTTTTCGGGCCGTGCCGGCACTATCCTGCAAGGCTGACTGGCGGAGGCAGGTGCCCCGCGCGCCCGCGCCGGCGAGGCCGGCGCCCCACGCTAGTAGAGGAGGCGCCACGGCGGAGGACGCCCGAGCTCCCGGTCCCCGCCGCAGAGGCGGCGCGGCCGGCGCGCGGCCGAGCTCCGGCCCCCCATGGCGGCGGGCGGCGGCGGCCGACCGGAAGTAGGAGGAGGGGGAAGCCGTGGGGGCGTGGGGCGGCGGCGGACCGGAGGAGGGGAGGGCGGCGGCGGGACCGCCGGGAGGTAGGAGGAGCGGGAGCGGTGGGCCCGTAGCGGCGGGACCCGGAGGGGAGCGGCGATGGGATCGGGATGGGGTGCAGTGTTGGGATCGAGAGAAGCAGGAAAGAGGGAGACGGCGACAGGAGGGAGAAAGTGGGAACTAGGAAGGAACTTAGGGTTGGTAGGTATTTATACGAGAACAGGAAATTGTTATCGGGCCGGCAAAAATCGGGCCGTGCTTCGGGCTGGCCCGACGTGCCGAGGTGGCGGCCCAAGCACTAAAAGGTCATCGGGTCGGGCCGGCACTAAGCACTATTGATCGTGCTTAGGGCCGGGCTAGGGCCGTGCTTTTTAGGGTCGTGCCTCGTGCCACCAATCATGCCCAGCCCATTTGGAATTCTATACTCGAAGGTGGTTCATAAAGTAAGGTGTGCGCACGTATATATATTGGTGAATGTCAGGTTTGTACTTAATTCTTAAGAAAAAATATTCTTTTGGTGATAGGTGACTTTTCATTTGCAGAGCAAAGATCATACCTTTAATTTGCGGCCTTTGTTTTGCCTTTTCCCATTGTAGGCGCAAAATTATACCTCTGCGTGGCAATTTGAAAAGCTCGCCATGTATATATTGCAGCAAAGAAAGCTTGCCTAGGATTGCAACGCCCACTGCCAATTCATGTGGAGAGGCGGATCCTCCTCCCCTTAAGGGCTTGTTTGGGAAATGGAGAATTCAAGTGGATGGAAGAGGATTGAAGGGGATTTTGAGAAATTTTGACTTATAATGGAAATTCCACCACCCCAATGCCCTTCATTCCCCTTCATTCCACTGATTCTCAAACAAGCCCTAAAAGGAATCAAACATGATGATTCACACTAAGAGCAAAATGGTGTGCTTCAACTTCTCTTTCTGCCTCTACTTGTATTGTTTTGTAGTGTAAAATGACTCTGTTCGGCTTGTTTATTGTACAATATTTTTGTCCCATAATAAATCTGTTGTATAAATTAGTCATTACTTTTCTTTTAAAAATTTCCCATTTTCTTTTAGAACAAATTTGTCATACAAATCAGCACAAGATTCGCCGAACAGAGCCTAAGAACATGCCTACATGGTCCCTACCTCCTTTGACAGTTGACAATAGTCAGCTTCGTAGATAGAAGCAGTGTCTGCTCCCTCTATTAGAGTAAACCCTAAGAGCATCTCAAGAGACTCTCTATATTCTTTCTAACAGGTAGAAATAGAGATTTTGGTGAAATTTTTTTTGAACGAACGGGCACAGGATGTGCCTATTTCATTGATAAAGAAGGAGAGTACAAGCCGGGATCCGGCGCACAGTAAATACAAAGAATTTACATTCTCGCTGGCAGGACCGCGAGGTCCTTCGCTCCCGCCGCTACCCAAGCATTTGCCTCGCTTTTGATCTTGACCACCGTGGACAGTGCCGACGCCTCGGCATGGTAAAAAACTCTAGCATATCGCTCCTTCCAAATCATCCAAACTGTCAAGAGCGTGATGGAACGTGCGGCCTTCCTCAGGATATCCGGTATTAATGCAATGTTCTTCCACCAGTGTAGTGCCGCCTCGTTGTGCGGCCATTCAGCTGGCTTAAGGTCTCTCAGACCGACCCAATCTACAATTAAGCTCCACACCCTTCATGTGAAGCGACAAGCCGAGACGAGGTGGTGTGTTGTCTCCATCGTCGCTCTGCATAGGGGGCAAGATGGGTTGTGATCCCACCCCCTACTGTCAAGCCTGTTGGAGGTCCACACCCTGTTCTGAAAGATGAGCCACGCAAAGGATCTACAGCTTGGTGTAGCCCAAGTTTTCCAGATTGACTCTAACTCTAGGGTTTTAGCGCAACCGATGAACTGTGCTTTATAAGATGACGCAGAGGTGTATTCCCCACTCCTTGTGAATCTCCATGTTAATTTGCCGTCTTCTTGTTGTTGTAGTTCGATGGGCGCGAGTAGAGTCCATAAGGTGACAAATTGTTGCAGGTGCATAGTGGTGAAGCCCGTTCGGTAGTTCAGGTCGCGGATCCATGTTTTGTTGTGCAGCGCCTCAGCTACCGTACGCTTTTTCTTCCTTGTTTTGCTGAAAAGGAGTGGCGCGAGGTCCTTTGGCCTAAGCCCATGCAGCCAGCCAGATGTCCAGAATGGTGTCCTTCGGCCATTGCTGATGGAAATTGTAGTGCAAGCCGTAAAGAGGAGTCGGTCACTCTCAGTGCAGGGGACCTCCATGCCCACCCAAGCCTTCTCCGGGGAGGCCCACTCGTGCCAGAGCCATCTGAGCCGGAGGGCCGTCGCAAACCTATCAAGATTAAGGATCCCCAGACCCCCAAATTCCGTAGGAAGAGTCGTTTTCGTCCAATTGATCTTGCCATTACCACCCGAAAGCGCCTTATCCCCCGCCCAAAGGAAGCGCCGGCGAATCTTGTCAATCGCCCTGAAAATGTCTTTTGTTGGTTTCAGCACCGTGAGATAATAGATCGGTTGCAAGGATAACACCGATTTTGTGAGGCTAGCGCGACCCGCTTGGGTGAAAAATGACTTCCAGCAGCTTATCTAAATGGCTCTCTAGAGTGCGCATAAGATATTAAAAATGTTGTTGAAAAGTGAAAATATATATAAAATAATTTTATGCAAATGGCTCTCTGATGATTTAGAGAGTAAAATTTAGAAAAACTCTTGAAGATGATCTGATAACAAAATAATATATGCATATATATAGCTAAACTCTTCTTTTTTATGGCCTATTTTCGGACGGCCAAAACTTTATCTGGACCAAGACACTGCAAGTCGTCTGCACACGTTTGGGTGTGGCCCATCAACACCTACTTGCAAGACACTGCAACACGCTTGGGTGTAGCCCAACAACGCCTACTTGCCTCATCCATCGTTTGTCCGAGTTCTAAAAAAAACATCGTTCGTCCGATTATTTTTTTAAAAAAACATATTCTGTAGCACTGTAGATAGAGACTACTCCCTCCGGTTTGGTAAAGTAAGACGTTTAGGACAGCGACACGGTCTCCAAAGTGCAACTTTGACTTCCTATTTTTACAAAAATAATTATTAAAAACTAACATATGTATACTTTTATGAAAGTATTTTGCAAGACAAGTCTACTCATGTAGGTTTCACATTTCCAAACTCAACAACTTAAAAGTTATTCATGATTTATATTCCCAATGTTTGACTAAAAGTTATTCATGATTTATATTCCCAATGTTTGACTCAAATCTTGTCCAAAACATCTTATTTTACCAAACCGGAGGGAGTATACTCGAGTAAATTGACATGTAGGAAATACATCAATCGAAAAATACAGCTGGGCTATGAATTTGATCTAATAGATGTTTAACTTGAGTCAGAATAGTACTAGAAACTAGATGCTAAAGAAGTATTTCGACAATGAAAACGACAATTATGTAGATGTATTAATCCTATATTCACAAATAATATGACATTTGATTTTCTCGAAAAAATGCGGCATTTGATTACCAACACGGAACATATCATTGACTAGTCGAATACTATATTACTCGTACAGTGAAAAGTACAAGTAATATTTTCTAAATTTTACTCTCTAAATCATCATTTAGAAAACCTTTGATTAAAAATCGTTTTCTATATTTTTTTTCACTTTCCAACAACTTTCTATTTCTTATGCACACTTTAGAGAACCATTTGACTAGCGAAAAATCCGAAATAGAAGATGGCTATATTTCGATGACTATTTAGATAAGCTGTTAGAAGATATGTTTTCACCAAAATCTCTATTTTTACCATTTATAAAGAATATAGAGAGTCTCTTGGAGATGCTCTAAGTCGTTTTATCATTTTCAAATCTATAAATTTTATCATGTATCTAGACGTTTTTTGTGTTTAGCTAGATTGCAAAAGTTATGAACATAAAAGGTTAAAACAACCTATAATTTGAGACGACGGTCGTTCCGGTACAGAGGGAGTACACTACTGTACTGCCTCGAATTGCTTTTGGAGGGGTCAACTTGCTGGAAAAAATACCAGAAAATGCATCCGGTGGGAACAGGTGAGCGGGTGTGGGACTGCCATCATGTGTGACGACCGTCAAAAAGGTGCTAAAAAAAGACTTTGAATTGCTTGTGTTGAGTAGAGTAATTGTTAATTAATTGCAAAGAAAAGAAATACTAGTCCCTTCTTCCTAGACGCAAAGGAAGCTAGTTTACATTTTGTGGTTAGGAAATATAAACAGCTAAAAAAATTGAGGGAAAAAACCTTGCACGACTTTGACAAAATTTGATGTCGACTTATCCCTACTGTGGCTAGAAAAGCGTCCATGTTCATTCACAAAGTTCAGGGTCGCCGCTTTTCCTCCTGGACCTTCCCTAGCTAATTCCCTTCACACACCCGCGCGATAAGAAATGGCACCGACGACGGATGTTTCCAGAGATTCGAGCCTATCCCTATCGCAGTATCGCGAGTAGTAAATGCGAACGTGGAAATGACAAATGACTGCGTCTCCAAATTGCTTCGCCCACTTTTGATCTGGACAGAGTGCGGTGAGGATAGAACACAAGTTAAGACAAAGCTATTAGTACTAATACGTTGTTTAATGTAAGTATATTTTAAACAAATTGAGTATCGATTTGTAGCTGGTCAATATTTTTTTTACAATCGGTTCCGCCAGCGTAGCTCCGCCAGTGTTTAACATATTTGTACAACAAGCTTATTCACACGCACTGGCGCACATCATCCTGTTTTGGCTTTGCTTATCACCACCAAATAAGAAGATTTTTTCTCTCGTAACAAATCACCACTAAGAATCAAAATACCAATGTCTTTTTCTCGTAACAAAACCAAAGACTACCGTGTCCAATGTACCACCAACAAACGAATGTGCATGTCGGTGAAGCTGATAACAAAAATACATGCAGCAAAGTTAAATTATATCTCACAGACAAACTTCGATAGTACAGCGTCTTTGCTCTTTGTGTACTCTTTCCCGAAAATCAAAATGTCTAGTATTTCAGGTCGGAGCTTGTGTTTTGACATGAAACAATCAGGGCTAAATATTTTTCGAAAGACCAATCAGGGCTAAATATTTTTCGAAAGACCAATCAGGGCTAAATATGAATAATTAATAAATTAATTGCACATATTCTGATTAGATTGGTGGTTAGATCATACTAATCCTGATTGATTCATGTTCAGTCCACATTGTCCCACTTTGCACTAAATTTTCACCTCCATTTTGAGTCCGTCCAATCCAAACACATCTGGAAAAAAAATTCCACGCCTTTCTCAGCTTGTACCACGATTCATTTTTCAAAATTGCTGTTCGATGTTTTACTGTGCGCGAACCACCCAATCTCAATTCGAAATTCCAAAATCAGTGACATAATGATGATGAATCGATGATTACGTGCCAACCTTTAACCACTTCCGGAACCTTCGCGAAGAACATGTCCACCGACGGGCGCGATTACGTGCGCTGTGGCGTGGCGTCCGCGTCCCTGGTCGCCGCCGGCCTTCCTTCCTCCTACCTGAGCCCGGAACGCGTGACAAGAGACGGACAAAGGTCCTCAAGGGCTTTTCTGTAATTTCCCCTCCTAGCAACTACCAAGCCGCGATATAAATACCCCGACATGCGCTCCGGATGAGGACACCAACGCAATCTTGCAATCCGGCCCCCGAAGGAAATCTTATTCGCCACTAAACTTCTGATCGAGCCGAGGAAAGAGGAAGAGGGAGAGGACTAGAGGTGGAATGGCGGCCGAGGAGGGACAGGTGATCGCGTGCCACACCAAGGAGGAGTTCGACACCCACATGAAGAAGGCCGCGGAGTCCAAAAAGCTGGTACGCGCCCACACCCTTTCCTTGCTCCCATCTCTATCCTGTTTGATTTCCCCGTAATTTTGGGGGGCAGCTGTTCGGCGGATTCGTCGCGCTGGTCCCCCCCCCCCCCCCATCCGATCCGATCCGTCTCGGTTCTCCTTGCGCGCATGCTCCCCGTGCGTGCTCAAATCCGTTCTAAATTGTAGCGGAAGTGATCGAGTCTGGGCGATTAAGGGCGGTGCGTGTTAGTCAGGATTCAGGAAGCTTGTAGGGGATCGTTGCCGATTTTCGCCGATTAGAATACAAAAGATGTTGATTTTGGTTTGGGCATAGGAGGGGTTTGTGTGGTGGACAGGATTATTGGTGGAGCCAGGCTAAGAATCTAAGATGGTGATGCGTCAGTGTGGCTATGTGCAACGAATTTACCGCACATGTGTTTGGATCTGTAGCGTACATGCTTTGATGATTATTCAAGTTATTATCAGGCGTGGTTTGGGGTCATCTATCTACGGCTGATTCACGCGGCTTTTTGTTTGAATTTGACATGATTTCTATGTGCACATCTGTATTATCTTGGGGCGACTTTTCAATGTGAATCGGAGCTGAGCTGACAATCGCTATCTTCGGGAGAAGCTACGCTGCCTGGTCAATTGAGGAAGTAGATGCATAGACTCATCTGTTTTTCAGTAAACCATTTAAAATTGGTGAAATATTATGCAGTCATAGATGATATGTTGAGAAAGATTATGCAGTCACAGATGACATGTTGAGATTTGGTAGAACCCAAGGGAAGTGATTTGAAATTGGGGGCGGAAGTCGTGTTGAAATTGGATAGAATTCAAGGGATATAGACTTTATACTTTTTTCCTTGTGTGACTGATCATTCAACCACAATTGAATTTTGTTATGTTATCCTCTGATGGTATAGTTGCACACTGCTGCTAATTTTGGGCTTTGTCAACTTTTTCGCACCCCAGGTGGTCATCGACTTCACTGCCGTCTGGTGTGGTCCTTGCCGCGCCATTGCCCCGGTTTTTGCTGAACTCGCCAAGAAGTTTACTGACGTTGTCTTCCTCAAGGTTGACGTTGACGAGCTGAAGGTGAGCACGGTGTACCAATAGTTCTCCAAAACACTTCCCTTCCCTGTAACGTGGGTACTAATGCTGTCTCCTTGTTTAAACAGGATGTCGCCGCTGAATATAATATCGAGGCGATGCCAACCTTCCTCTACATCAAGGAGGGCAAGGTGGTCGACACAGTCGTCGGCGCCAACAAGAACGGGCTCCATGAGAAAGTCCTTAAGCATGGTACTCTTCCTGCCGTCGCGACCTCATCAGCTTAAGGATGTTGCATCACCAGTCATCAATAAAGGGGAGCACACTGAGTGGTAGTAGGCGTCATCGTTCAGTTTGGTTTGTGTGATTGTGAACTATGTCCAACTCTATAGTATTAGTCAGGACTCAGGATAGACCTGTTATCGTTCCGAATACTGTATTGCGATGATGTATATGGATGTTTTGTGAAGTTTACTAGATCTGGATGTCTTGACTTGATTTCTGTTTTGGGCTTCAGTTTGGCTGAACGAAATACATGATACACAGCCTGCGCCAAAATTGAAGTGGGCGAATTCTGCGCCAAAGGTCCTGTTACAGGTCCCATCTGTTTAGTTCGAACGGAGGTAGTACGAAAATAACAACGAATCTAATCATCGCGTAGATATACACGAATTGATATGTTGAAAGCCTAATCAGCAGCAATAATGGTCGAAGCAAAGAATATTTTTTGATCCAGGAAATCTTATACCGACATGTTGGTACCCAAAGAAGGGGTTGTCAAGTTGAAACTTTCGATCCTCATCTAAATTACTTCTCTTTATTCCTTAACGCTTTCAGCTCATGATCATCAATTAGACAATGTTAAACATTTTGCAAAAAAGATGAACCAATATTTTTCGTAAAAGTTGGACCAATATTGCACCAACATTTTTCAAAATGGTCACATTTTCATGAAATACTGATCAATATTTCCTTGGTCTACGCATAGTAGGCATAGTTATTAGGATTGGACCGGCCATCGAACTAGTGAAGTCGTCGGTTCAATGATTCATTGGTCCAATCGTTACGAACTGGTTCACCCGCCGGTTCATTAATATTGGAACGTTTGATTGAACCGACCAAAAGAAACTTTGAACCAGTGCCGTTAATATTGGAACGTTTGATTGAACCGACCAAAAGAAACTTTGAACCAGTGCCATATATTATATATACGATTGATAATTTACAACATATAATGCAAGTAAATAACATAAGTATATGATCATAACAACTCCACGCAGATATTTAGATCACACAAATACTATTGCTTTCCTTCAAAGTTCGAGAAGGGCGGCATATCATCCAAATAAAAAAAAACATTTTGCTAAGATCTTATTCTGGGCTTGTTCTCCACTCCGGCGTTCAACCCACACAAGCAATCCTTACAAAAAAAAAGTCCACCACAAGCAAATGAGCAATAATACAAATCAAATCATTTGTGTATGGACTTTTGGAATTTGGATACTCACTGAGTAACTGTTCACTGTGTCGTGCAGTCTCTGCGGGTCTGCTCCGAGCTTTGCCGATTTGTCCCCGCCTACTGCTGGTGAAGAACCGACGGGAGACAGCAGCAGTAACAAGCTCCTCAGGTTCTGTCGCATGGAGCATCACGACAGTGTATGGGCCGCAGAGTGACAGTGACAAATTGCAGTTCTTGGGGGAGCTGAGATGGGTGAAGCTGAATGTGCTTGAGAAATGGATTGTCTTAGGAGACTTTAATATGATCCTGAAAAGGACAAGAGTAATTCTAACTTAAATAGGCGGCTTATGGGGGCTTTCCGTGACCATGTGCGCGATGTGGAGCTTAAAGAGCTTGCTTTAAGGGGCAGGAAATTTACTTGTTCCAATGATAGGACTCGGACAAGAATTGACAGGGTTTTTTGCTCCATTGCCTGGGATCTAATGTTACCAAATGGGCACCAACAGGCGCTCTCCTCCAGGGCTTCAGATCATTCTCCTCTGCTCGTTGTCGGATCTGCTACAGTGCGAAGTTTCAGAGGTTTCCGCTTTGAAGCTTTTTGGCCGAGACTGCAAGGGTATCATGAGGTCGTGGCTGAAGCTTGGAACAAACATGTCTCGGTCACCAATCCCTTCCTGCGCCTCCATATTAAGTTGCAACGGACAGGAAAAGCTTTGCGCCAGTGGGCTCGGAATTTGATTGGCAACAATACGTTTTTTTAGATTAAGGATTATAAAATTCGGCCTCTATATCCACAAGTGGACATATACAGCCAAAAGTTACAAAGAGTACATAGACTCAAAACCTCAATAATGAGGAGGCAACACAAGAAAGAAAACCCTAAGATAGCTAAACAGACTCGAAGACTAAGCTTCAACATCCTTCACCATCCATGTTCGATCCTGCAGCGCCATCAAACTCCACCAAGTCACATCATCTGTCTACTTAGAAACATGATACCGAACTTGAAAACTTGTCTTCAAAACCTCGCACAACAGACTCCAAAGTAGGTATTGAAGATTCGGCTTTAAGACTTCCAAGGCGGCGCCTCCAAGAAGAACTCGTCAAAGACGTCGTCGCCGCCCATCCGACTTGCAGCAAGCCGGATAACGGTTTTCACCTAGAAGACCAAAACCACTGCACAAAGCTTCACAACTGTTGACGGTGAAAATCCGTCAACCTAGCCATGAGTTTACCTTCGGTGTTGGCATGAGTTTTATACCTTATCCATTGGTACTAACCCCCGTGGTATAACAAGTTCACGTGTGCATGTCGGTTTTGGAGTTTAATGTTTATGCAGGGTTTTAGTGTTGAATGCAAGACTTTCGGGATAAGTTCATCAAGCACCTCATGACAAGACCTTGAAGCCCCGTACAAGTCATGCAATGAAGCAAACTTAACTCCAAGAAGCCAGGGACTTGATCCGAGAAGACGACGACTCCGAGGACCTGACCAGAAAAGTGCTGAATCTTGCAAGACAAGGAGTTGAGTCCAATTCGGAGAGAAACTAACGACATGGACCTACATGCGAAGGGGGAAACATCCGGAAGCAAGGGAACCGACGTAGATCAAAGGAGGCCTCGGGGCCGGGCCTCGAATGGGCCCGGGCCGGCCGGCCCGGTCCGGTCGGCCCAGTGCCCATCCGGGGCCCATTTGCCCCCTCCTTTGCCCTAGCCGCCAATCGGGCTATTTATAGCCCCCTGACCGAGAGCCACGCAGAGAAGAATTCGTCATCGGCCGCCGAGGAGCGAGAGAAGAGAGGGACACCATCTCGGAGAGGAGAGGGTCGAGCTAGTTGACTAGGGTTCCCCTAGCCGACGTGGGAACCTTGCACGGAAGACCACGTCGAGTTCCCGAGCTAGAAGCAAGATCAAGGAAGGATCCCGGTGGTGATCTTGTGTATGTATCATTGTTATAGTTGAATTATCAAGTTGAATCTTTTCCTAGCGATCAAGTGTTTCCTCGAAGATTTCGTTTTTCGATCGGCTTTGCTTATTCCAATTCTATTCTCGAGATAGATTACATAGGGTGTTCTTGTAGCCGCGGTGGCTAGAGGTACACGCCGGATCTTCCGAAAGAATCTCGACTTGTCTTTTGATTCGCCCTAAGCTCCCCGCATGAATAGGGATACGTTGTGACAGAACGGGGGTTCCGAAAGGTGGATGTTTTCGGATTTGGACGGGAAACCATGATTTAAAGAGGCTTCTATTAAGATTCGATTTGCTACTTCTTCTCTTGCTTGGAACTTCAACAAAAGGCTTACCCCGATCTCTCTAGATTGGTTTATCTACCCAATCTTACTTTGTTTTCTCCGGTCTTTAGTAGATTAGATTCGTTTCGTGTCTTTTACTTAGATGCATTAGGGTTTCTTTTATCGAAGATTGGAGTTACTTGGCTTTATTAGATTAAGTTTTGCGTCACACATTTGTTCCACGGATTCGATACCTTGGGTTCACCACTCGAGGGAAGAAGGGTCCCTTGACTACGACGGGAGACTTGTACGCTTGCAAGTCACAAACGAACTTTGATATAACTATTAACCGTCAACAAGCCCCTTTTTCTGGCGCCGTTGCCGGGGAACAAGTGATCAAGATTTGATTTTTTTATTGCCTTTTTGTAATTTTCAGTTTTCTTTTTGTTTTTATTTTTGCATCTACTAAATTTTGATCATCCTCAAAATACATCTAATCTAGTTGTCTAACTCTAGTTTTTATAGATTTGTTTTACTTTCTAGTTTTTGCATACTTTGTTTATTGCTAACCCTAACAGGAGATGGACGGCTACCTCTCCAACAAACCCAATAATTTTGTGGATGATCCAGAAAAACTTTACAAGCTAAGGAGACGCGAAGCACATCAAGCTAAAAAGCTGGATTTTGTAGATTCGGAGTCGGAAGACAAAGGATCGCAGGAATCTCCGAAGAATTCACCACCTCAAAGTCCTCGGGAGAATCGACTTCCACCGATGGGTGACCAACCACCGCAAGAACGCAAGATTGGGGAGCTATGCACCCCATACATCATCGACCTACCAATCTTGAACCTCGAGGAGATCGGAAGACCGTTCGGGATCAAGACCTCAACAATCCGCATGGTGCAACATTCACCCTTCACCGGTAAAGAGGATCCAAATCTTCACCTCCAAGCATTCATTCAACTATGTCAGACTTTCAACATGGATGGGGTGACATAAGATCAAATGAGGGCAAGACTTTTTCCGTTCTCACTTCTCGGGAAGGCTTTGCAATGGTTCCACTCTCAACCGGCGGAGACGGTGCAAAACTGGAACACGTTGATGAAGGCTTTCATGAAGGAATACTACTCACCGGGTAAAACTCAAAGCTTGCGTAATAAGATTGCCACCTTTGTTCAATATCCTACGGAAACTATCTCGGAGGCATTCGAGCGCTTCAACGAGTACACCCGGGCGGTTCCACATCACAAGTTCCCGAAAGAAGACCTCGTGCAAAAGTTCTATCAAGGACTCACCATGGCGTCAAGGACGATCATCGATGCATCGGCGGGAGGATCCATCATCGAACTTACACCGACGGAAGCTTTCACGCTATTCAAGAAGGTCGCGGATAACGACACATGGGCGTCATCCGGGCTCCTACATCCGGTTCAACCCACGGGGAACGTCAAAGGAGTCTTGCAAGTGGAGAAGGAGAATATACTTGAAGTCAAGATCGACTCGCTCATGAGGAGGTTGGAGAAGATGGAGATGGAAAAGAAAGAGGCTCAAGACTTGAAGGCCGCCGAAGCAAGGTCCACATGCGAAGAATGTGGAGAGTGTGGCCATGTCCGCAAAGATTGTCCGGAGGAAGCCAAAGTGCTCGACTACATGAGGAAGGGAGAATTGCCGAACTTCCGCTACGGGCAAGGTAGGCCTCAATTTAATGCAAGCTCATCTATTCCTAACGCGGTTTCGCTTCGTATACAATTGAAGGAGTTCATGGATGAGCAAGCTAAGATCAACAAGGACACCGTCACCAAGTTCAAGACTATAGACAAGGTGTTGGAGAACATCGATAGCAAAGTGACGGAGGTCGGAAGTTCCAATCATCAAGTGCTCAACATGATGAAGATGCTCGAGACGCAAGTTGGACAACTTGCGGGACGCCCTCACTAATGATGAAGGGAAGCTTCCGGACAACCCAAAAGTCCCGAATCGGCGAAGGCCATTCAAACACGTTCGGGGAAGGAGACCGAAGATCCGGAACGTTCCGCGGGAGCAAGGAAGCTTAAACCATCCACCGAGGTGGAAGGAGTTGCTAAAGAGAAGGTTACGGGGATCGTCACCGAGGAACCCGAATTTGAGATGCCGGAGGAAGACACGAGGATACCGCAACTCAAGCCACGCTTCTTCCGAGGTAAACTTGATAACCACTTTGAGAAGTTTGTGGAAGTTGTGCGTAGACTTAGCATCAACATGCCATTACTAGATGCCCTACAAGTACCTACATATTCTCTTTACTTTAAAGATATACTTGCAAATAAATATGAGATAGCAACACTCGGGGTAGATCATGTCAAGATGTCCGAGGAGTGTAGTGCCGCTATTGCTAATGGGCTAGAGAAGCAAAAGGACCCCGGGTGCCCCACAATTCCATGTTCGGTTGGTTCTTTCAACTTCGAGAAGGCGTTATGGGACCTTGGAGCAAGTGTGAGCGTCATGCCGAGGGATGTGTTCGAGAAGCTACGACTACCAATGGAGCCTACGGGAATATGTTTGGAGTTGGGAGACAACTCCATTCGCTATCCCTTGGGCATTGCTGAAGATGTACCCGTGAAGATTGGACACCACTTCATCCCCGTCGACTTCGTTGTGCTCGAGATGGGAGAGAGGGAGAAGCCGCCGCTCATCCTAGGGAGGCCTTTCCTCAAGACCGTGGGAGCTACTATTGATGTTGGCAAGGGGGAGATCATGTTCGATATCAACGGAGAAAGGAGTTCCTTCAAGTTCCGTCCAAGAATCGAGGCATGCAACATGATTGGAGTGAAGGGAGAACCAAAACAAACGGAGGGGCTGAAAATGAAAAAGGAGCCGAAAAAAATGAACATAAAGAAAATCAAAGAAGGTGTTGCATCCGTTAAGACAAAGGAAGAGAAGCAGCCTGTGAAGACCAAAAAAATGACTAAGCCGGAAGACAAGCCCGCGCCCAAGATGGTGCGGAAGTGGGTACCCAAGATTGCAACGCCCGCAAAGAGCGTTGATCCGGAGTAATCAAGCGAAGAAGTCTAGCTATAGACTATAAACGAAGCGCTAGGCGGGAGGCAACCCGTTTCGTCGAGTAAAGAATAAGCTACCGGGAGGACAACCCGATTCCTGGTTTTTCGAGTATTTTTAATAATTTAGTTTTTGAGTTTTATTACGCAAATACATTAGACTTAGAAGTGGTTGAACAATGTTAGAGACATAATTCTTGATTGAACGATTGCTTTATCATAAACCCTTTGCATGAACCCTCCTATGTGCTTGTTTGTTCTTTTCTTTTCGAGAAACCTCAACCAAATAATTTCAGAACCTAACTCAACCTTTCACCCTCATTATGGTGCTGAGGTTGACTTATTTTTCATGCTAAAACCACACGAGTAGAGCCACGATTTATATCTAAGTGTTAATAAAATTCAGCACGTGGTAGAACTCGCGTGAACCTAGAAATCAAAACTTTTGGTTGGTTTAAAAATCTATATCCTTGGTTTCTCTAGGATTAGAATTTTTCTAAGCCTATTCTAATTTTGTTTTATTCAAAATCTTTCTTATTTAGCCAAAATTAGAACCTAAACCTATGCCCCCATGATCAAGCCGGGAAAACGTCTGTTCTCAACCGATGAAGGCAAACTATACCGGTGAGACCGAAATCAACGTAGTCGAAAAAATATTTTCGACTTACATTTGTTTTTAATGTTTTAAAAACCTCTCTAAAATTATGTTTGAGCTCTTGCATGGCTCTGAAAAATATTTTAAATTTCGAATTAGAGGAGTGCTTAACCTTAAACACACCTTAATGGAGGCAATCTAGTTTGAATTAATCATGCATGCACCATTGGATTCCCTTTTATTAACTTTCACCAATTCCACATGCAAAGGACAAGCATGGTGGGCAGCAAGCATCAACTTTGCAGGAATTTCATGGTGGCATGTGAAGCAAGTGGAGCTAGGGAGCATGGACATGACCCAAAGCATGGAGCATCAAGTGGAAGGACCAATAATGCAAGAAAAGGAGTGGACGAGAGCGTTTGGGCGGTGCAACTCGTGGAGCACGCGGGCGGGGAAAGTTGCAGGAGGCGAAATGATCGTGCTTCGGAAGAAAGACGAGGCGGGGAGGAGCCGAAGGACCCCGAGCCGGCCGGCCCGTGCCGGCCGGCCTCACCTACTTAAGGAGCCCCCGGCTCCCATTTTCTCGCAGCAAGCTTCCCTCTCCTTCCTTTGTTTGTGTGTTCAAGTTTGTGTGCTCAAAACCTCCGTAGACATAGCCAACCTTCCCAAGCTTGATAGCTCAAGAAAAAATCCACATCCTTAATCCACTCAAAGTCCACATCCGAAGCAAAGAGTTTAAGTACCTAGTTACCGGTTGCAACCCGGAGTTTTAGTTGAAGAAAAGAGTGCAACAACCATGTGGAAGAAAACCACAAGTCTCTTCTCCAAGAAGAAGAGTTCGTCGTCGTCCAAGCCGTCATCAACCACGTCTTCGAGGAGGCACTCGGTTTCCGAGTCTCCCCGGAGCATGGAGACGGATACGACACCACCGAGGAGGAATGATGCTCTCCTCCTTGGTGGTATGAGGGCTGCAAGAAGCACGTCCATGAGGTTTACCGAACCTCGTGGGCACACGGAGGAGCAGCCCGCGCCACCACGACGATCAACCCGTTCAACCGCGCCACCTCCATACACTCCGACATACTCTTCGTACGGTTTCATCATCTTGTCGGCGGCGGAGGAGGAGAGGCTCTCTAATCTTGAGAAGAGGCTTGTGCCCAACGTCGAGTTCGACGACCAAGCACTCTACACCTTGGGTTTTGGCACCGACATATACTATATGTTGGGGCACCTTGGATGGGTGCAGTTCTCCAACGGAGCATCGGTGGACACCCACTTGGGGTTCGCCTTGGAAATTTTAATGACTATTGCACCTATCCTTGATGATGATGGGGTGCAAAGCTTGTCATTCCGTTTGGAGGGAGTCCAACATGTGGTTCCCTACGAGCACGTTAGGGAGCTGCTTGGATTCCATAAGGGAGCTCCGGAGAAAGTTGACGTGCCACCCGACATGTTAGCGGGATTTTGGAATATGATCTCCGGAGAAGCCCATCAACAACGCAATTGCATCCGCAACCCCATTATCCAGATATTTCACTCTTGGATGTGCAAGAGGGTATTGGGGAGGATGAAGGAAACGAAGGTGACCGACACAGAGTTGAATTGGCTATACTCGGCTTTAATTGCCAGGCAGCCAATAGACCCCTCTTACCTCATGATCAACCGTTGGTGTTGTGAAGCAACATCGGGGCGGGTAATATTGGTTCGGGGTGCTACCTCTCCATGTTGGCCTTCTCCTTACGGCCGGGGATCGCAAGAAACCCCGACCATCTTTTGCGTGGTACCTCTCTCGGCATTGAGTATTTGCGGCAAGGCAAATACATTAGTGGAGATGAGAGAGGAGGTTATCGGTTGGCAATAGTGAACCTACCCCTTCCTAATGAGAGGCTTAGGCTTTTCACCGAAGGAAGAGAAGATTGGTTGGAAGAGGGACTCCTTGTCCCTGCAAGGAAGAACAAAAGAGGAAGAATCGTAGAGGAGGGACCATCCTCCGCACAAGCGAGTGGAGCACAACCCAATGTGCAACCATTCGGCGGGATCCCTCCTCCGCCAAGTTATTACGGAGGGCCACAAGAGCAAGCATGGGGGGTGGTGCACCGGTACCCCCACCAAATTATGTTGTGCCCAACGCTAACTTCGCGGAGTCCTACGCTCATCATCCCCAACCACAACAAAGCATGGCCATAATTGGAGGGTATGCTGCAAGAAACGCTCAAAACATCGCAGCCATCCAAGCTAACGCAGCTCAACTTGGTGAAGGCAACGCAAATATTGCCTTTGAGCTCGGACGCCTTCACCTTGTGGAGCCAAATCAATTCGTCGGAGGGAATGTCCAATCATATTATGAGCAAGGGTATTACTATCAAGATCATCAACATCAACCACCGGCGGAGGACTAGAAGATTTAGGAACTTTAGTTTTCTTTTCTTTTCTTTTTCTCTGTAATTTTCAGCTTTTGCTTATGTGTGTTTGCGTAGTATTTTCTGTTTTTATTTAAATTTCAGCAAGCATGTTTGTTTATTTTCAGTTTGTATTTCAACTTGATATCATCATTAATAAAGACACCACCTTGATTATATCATTGGAAAAGTTACAAAAATTTGTGCCATGATGATATATGATTAAAATTGCAGCTTTGTTCATCTTTGTAATTGATCTATGCATGTTTAAGCTAGTGCTCTCTTAAAAAATTCAAATCTGAATTTATTTAAATGCTAGCTTAATTTTCAGCGGAGGTTATGATTAAAATAAAGACCCATGGTGTTTTATGTGCTCTCAAGTTATGAATAGATTAAAGATGTCTTTTATGCTCAAAAATATTGCTAACCTTGTCACAAATATCACTTGTGTGTTGCTCAACCTATCCAAAGCCTTATATATATTTGAGTGCATAAACCTTAGTGTACAAGATTTATTTTTGAGTGAGTTATTGCAGGCCATGATTTCTCTGGCCCGAGACTAAGAAGCTGGTCATTCCATTTTTGCGTATCTATCTTTTTGCTAGCCTTTTATCCGTGCATTGTGTATCCCCGCATTGGAGATCTCACAAACTTCGCCGGATATCCACCCTTAAACCAAATATCATCTTTTGTGATTACCTCCTTGACCACAACCTATCGTTGAGAATGGATCATCAATTCAAGGAAGATTGCAGGACGATGCCGACATTGAAGATTTCAAGTATCTCTCCAAGAAAAAATACCCCGGTACCTACCTTATTTTTTGCCTCTTTGCTCAAGGACGAGCAACGTCTAAGCATGGGGGAGGAGGTAGGTACGGTGCAGTTTTAGAGTTCAAAAAGGGAGTATTTTTTAAAAAAAATGAAATGATGAATGAAGAAAAAAATTCGGCGACGATCGTGATTTCCAAGGTGAAGGTCTCACAAGAAGAAAGAAAAAAAAATATATATAATGAATGAAAGAAAGAAAGAAAAGAATGATAAATATGAGAAAGAAAAAAATATGAGTATGCGTAAAGTGAACTCCCCGGTTCTCTAAGAGTGCATTCAAGGCTTTAAGTTAAAAAGATCCATTCTCATTTTCCAACCATGTGCAATCCGATAACGAGGACTTCCTTTGTGCCTCGGGATCACTCTTTGCCATTTGCACATGTCCACTTATCTAAAGTGTGTGTATTTTTCTATTTCCCCTCCTTGATTTAACATTATTTTCCAATGACCTTTTTGACGAGTCTCGATAAGACCATGAGAAGCTTGTCTTGTTTTGACAACACCTCATTTATAAAATCTTGTTAGGACTAAACTTTCCCAAAGCTCCGTATAAAGCCTACCACACATATTTTTATGAGAGGGAAAGGAGTAGAATATATAGGCTTGAGAGACAAGCGAGATGAGAGTTCATGAGCAATATACAAGATGATTTAAATTTGTGAACTTGGTTTAGCTTTTCTTTATCTCGTTCTTTATTTCAAAAATTTTGAGATCTATTTAAACTTTGTGAGCATGTTAATACTTGTGGGATAAGCTTAATAAGAATCTACCCTCCGTCGAGATGAAGGCTAGTACATTATGGAACTTTAATGAATTAAAATTTTGAGAGCATTATGTTTTCTCATGTGTGATCAAGTGAAAGGTTTAAACATTGTTTGACAATGACGATATCCATCGAAGGCTTACTCGAGGACGAGCAAGGTTTAAGCATGGGGGAGATGTTGACGGTGAAAATCCGTCAACCTAGCCATGAGTTTACCTTCGGTGTTGGCATGAGTTTTATACCTTATCCATTGGTACTAACCCCCGTGGTATAACAAGTTCACGTGTGCATGTCGGTTTTGGAGTTTAATGTTTATGCAGGGTTTTAGTGTTGAATGCAAGACTTTCGGGATAAGTTCATCAAGCACCTCATGACAAGACCTTGAAGCCCCGTACAAGTCATGCAATGAAGCAAACTTAACTCCAAGAAGCCAGGGACTTGATCCGAGAAGACGACAGACTCCGAGGACCTGACCAGAAAAGTGCTGAATCTTGCAAGACAAGGAGTTGAGTCCAATTCGGAGAGAAACTAACGACATGGACCTACATGCAGAAGGGGGAAACATCCAGAAGCAAGGGAACCGACGTAGAGCAAAGGAGGCCTCGGGGCCGGGCCTCGAATGGGCCCGGCCGCCGGCCCGGGCCGGTCGGCCCCGTGCCCATCCAGGGCCCATTTGCCCCCTCCTTTGCCCTAGCCGCCAATCGGGCTATTTATAGCCCCCTGACCGAGAGCCACGCAGAGAAGAATTCGTCATCGGCCGCCGAGGAGCAGAGAAGAGAGGGACACCATCTCGGAGAGGAGAGGGTCGAGCTAGTTGACTAGGGTTCCTCTAGCCGTCGTGGGAACCTTGCACGGAAGACCACGTCGGAGTTCCCGGAGCTAGAAGCAAGATCAAGGAAGGATCCCGGTGGTGATCTTGTGTATGTATCATTGTTATAGTTGAATTATCAAGTTGAATCTTTTCCTAGCGATCAAGTGTTTCCTCGAAGATTTCGTTTTTCGATCGGCTTTGCTTATTCCAATTCTATTCTCGTGATAGATTACATAGGGTGTTCTTGTAGCCGCGGTGGCTAGAGGTACACGCCGGATCTTGCGAAAGAATCTCGACTTGTCTTTTGACTCGCCCTAAGCTCCCCGCATGAATAGGGATACGTTGTGACAGAACGGGGTTCCGAAAGGCGGATGTTTTCGGATTTGGACGGGAAACCACGATTTAAAGAGGCTTCTATTAAGATTCGATTTGCTACTTCTTCTCTTGCTTGGAACTTCAACAAAAGGCTTACCCCGATCTCTCTAGATCGGTTTATCTACCCAATCTTACTTTGTTTTCTCTGGTCTTTAGTAGATTAGATTCGTTTCGTGTCTTTTACTTAGATGCATTAGGTTTTCTTTTATCGAAGATTGGAGTTACTTGGCTTTATTAGATTAAGTTTTGCGTCACACATTTGTTCCACGGATTCGATACCTTGGGTTCACCACTCGAGGGAAGAAGGGTCCCTTGACTACGACGGGAGACTTGTACGCTTGCAAGTCACAAACGAACTTTGATATAACTATTAACCGTCAACAACAACAGACGCCTCAAAGGAGGAAAACGACGCCCAAATCGACGTCGTCATTGTTGAACCGACACCAATCGGGAAAAACTTTCACTTGAAACTCCGATCATCCTGACACCACAAACAAGGAGACTGCAACGATCTTGTGACCAAACCTGACGTGCAGCCCTGCAAAAAAGCACTGACAACACCAGGAGGCACTGAAGACACAATTCATGGACACTGGATCCAGACAAATCCGCCCCCTTCGACAGCAGAAGACGCCCGAAGATGGCGCCCTCGCAGGTCGTTGCCACCCCCGCCATGGGGCAACAACAGCTCGTCGGGCAGGAACCCAACAATAAGTTACTTATCAAGGCTGTTACACAATTGCTTGTTGTGTTAGATGTCGTGCAGGATTTTAGAGCTCTTTCTGAAACGGAAGTCCAATTCAAAAAGGATCTTAAGGTCAGATTGTTGGGTCTGGCAGTGGTGGAAAAGCTCAGGGCACAGCAAGCTTCTCGCCTAACTAGCATCAAGGCGGCTGAGGCGAACTCAAAGCTCTTTTGTTTACAAGCTAATGGTAGGCGCAGGAAGAACTACATTCACTCTTTGGAGACCCCCTTCGGCAGTTGTCGCACTCAGGAGGATACAGAGTTCTTGGTTTTTAATCATTACAACTCACACTTTGGCAGGCCGCTACAGAGGAACATCACTCTAAATTGGCAAGCAATGGGTTTCCAGAGGCACGATCTTGGCCACCTGGAAGATGAGTTCACATTGGAGGAAGTTCATAGTGTTATCAAAGATATAGAGAGTGAAAAGGCACTTGGTCCTGATGGCTTCATTGGGGGGTTTTTCAAGGGGAGTTGGGGAACTATTCGGCAGGATATTATGATGGTTGTGCACTATTTTTATCAACTACATGATCAGCATCTCAAGCATCTCAACTCAGCACATGTGGTCCTGATACCGAAAAAAGCTGATGCAAGAACTCTAGCTGACTACAGGCCCATTAGCCTAACCCACTCTGTTGCTAAAATTCTGCTTCCAGATTGGGCCCAGTTTTGAACTCCATTATTTCTCAAGCTCAGAGTGCTTTCATAAGGAGAAGAAGTACATGATAACTTTCTGTACACCCAGAATTATGTTAAAACACTGCATCGCAACAAGCAGCCGTGTCTTTTTTTAAAGCTTGATATTGCCAAAGCATTTGATTCTGTGCGGTGGGATTTCTTACTAGAAGTTCTCGAGCAGCTGGGATTTAGGGCACGCTGAAGAGGCTGAGTATCCATGCTACTGAGTACATGCACCTCTGCTATTTTTGTAAATGGGATCCGAGGCAAGTGGTACAAGCACTTCACTGGTATTCATCAGGGCGATCCTTTATCGCATATGCTTTTCATTTTGGCCATGGATCCCCTACAACATCCTCTTGAGCTAGCAACGGCGGGTGTGTCGGGCATACTCCCCGGGTACCCAAGCAAGGAAGGATGAAGGCGGACTCCTACTAGAATTCCCCTGTAATCCTACTAGGACTCGTTCCGTGTAATCCTACTAGGACTCCTGCCTTGTAACCGACTAGGAACCCGCCCCCTGGACTATATAAAGGAGGGTCGGGTACCTAGCCGGGCATCTGATCTAACCCACCACCAAGCGCAGGGCGCCATACTTGATCCCCAAACAGGACGTAGGGTTCGCCACCTTGGCAGCCCGAACCTGTATAAATCTTGTGTCCCGTGTCCTTGCGTATACCTTCGAGTTCTCGATCTCCCGATCACGATCCCCATGGCACAATCTACTACCTCGGGTACCCCTTGGTAGGTTTGCCGGTCTAAAACACCGATAGCTGGCGCGCCAGGGTACTCAAGCCGATGAACAACTGAACAATTTATTTGAGGGTAAGTCTATATGCGGATGACACTGCAGTATTTGTCAACCCAATCAAGGAAGATATCCTCACTGTGGCTGCAGTCCTTGACCTTTTTGGGAAAGCATCGGGCTTGTAACTAACAGGATAAAATCGGTTGTGTATCCCATTCGGTGTGAAGGCATTGATCTACATGAGGTCATGCAAGGTTTTGCCTGTCAAGTTCAAGCTTTCCCGTGCACCTATTTGGGGTTACCGTTGCATTTCCGTCAGCCCCGGAGAGTAGACATTCAGCCTTATTGATAAGATGGCAGCTCGGCTCCCCACTTGGAAAGGGAAGCTACTGAACAAAGTCGGTCGACTGAAACTGCTTAATTCCTGTCTATCCTCCATTCCGGTTTATTTCCTTTCAGTGTTTCCAGCAAAGAAATGGCTCATCAAAAGATTGGACAAGATTCGTCGAGGGTTTTTGTGGAAGGGAAGTGAAGATGCGTGGGGGTGGCCACTGCCTGGTTAATTTGAGGAAAGTGCAACAGCCCAAGGAGCTGGGTGGGTTGGGGGTGCTAGACCTTGAGCTTTTCGGTCGAGCGTTGCAGCTGCGTTGCAGCTGCGTTGGCTGTGGTTTCAATGGTGTGATTCGGATCGACCTTGGGCTCAGTTGGAGGTGCCGTGTAATGAAGTGGATCGGCAGCTGTTCAGATTATCCACCTTGGTGACCTTGGGCAATGGAGCCAAAGCAAAGTTCCGGGACTCACCGTGGTTGGATGGTCATGCACCTCAGGATGTTGCACCTAACCAGTGGCTGATGATTTATAAGATTCCAAGTAGATGCGGGGATTGTGGCGTATGAGCAGAGCTGAAGAGATGGCTGAATTCATTTACTTGTGGCCGCTGATACAGGAAGTGCAGTTAACTCAACAACAGGATTTTCTGGTATGGATATGGACAAATGATGGGACCTATTCCTCTAAGTCGACTTATGAAGCACAATTCCAGGGATCTTACTGCACTTTCAACTGCACAGCAATTTGGAAAGCTAAAGTGGAGGGGAAGCATCATTTTTTGCTTGGTTGCTGCTTCAGAGCAAAGTTCTGACTGCTGATAATTTGATGATTCATAACTGGCCTTGCAAACAGACCAGTGGGCTATGTGATCAAGCTTTTGAGACTGCACGGCACATATCTATTCAGTGTGTCTTTACACAACAAGTTTGGGTGTTGGTCAGTTGGTGGACCTTTGGCCAGGTACCGATCCCTGAAGCTGACCCCAACCTTCGGTCATGGTGGAACAGTACTTTGCAGGCTACGCCAAAGGCGATCAGAAAAGAACTGGCGATGATGCTGATCTATACGGTGTGGAACTTGCGGAAAGAGTGAAATAGAAGGATTTTCGACAGTGTTGCTTCTCTCCCGCTGCGCATGTTTTCCCTCATCAAAGAAGAAGTGAAGCTACGAGCTTTGTGTCGGGCATACTCCCCGGGTACTCATGCAAGGAAGGATGAATACGAACTCCTACTAGAATTCCCCTGTAATCCTACTATCACTCGTTCTGTGTAATCCTACTAGGACTCCTGCCTTGTAACCGACTAGAAACCTGCCCCTGGACTATATAAAGGAGGGTCGGGTACCTAGCCGAACATCGACAATCCCTCCGAGAACAACACCAAGCGCAGGGCGCGATATACTACTCCAAACAGGACGTAGGGTAGCTACTCTAGCTACCCGAACTTGTATAAATCTTGTGTCTTGTGTCCTCGCGCGTACCTTCGGGTTCCAGATCATGGCGATCCCCACCTTCTACCTTGCTGCGGGTACCTCCTATGGAGGCCGGCAGGTTTAAACACCGACAGCTGGCGCCCACCATGGGGCCATTGTCACGATCGTCGGGTGAATTCGAAGGACCTCACGAGCAAAAATCAATCTACCGCGATGGCTGCAATCAGCAACTCGCCTACTCTCCGAATCCAAGTTCCAGGCGGAATCAAGTTCGAATTATTTACTCGGCGACATGCAACTCAGCACCTTCCGCGGCCTTAAGTCCGAAGTCGATTCATACTCGAAGTCGAAGACCAAAGCTGGCGCAACACAGGTTTCCATCTACAAAAGCTAACCTGCTGCGCCAAGTCAAGATCAGATTAGGAAAAATTGTCCGTCGCGTTGCTGACCTGATTTGCAAAGATTAAAAAAATTCTTTTCCCGTATGGGAATCGAGGCTCTGTGTTGCTATACACCAAAATCTAGAAGCACCGAAGGCCCATCAAGCAGCGGCTATAAGTCTACCAGCTGCAGCGGCGCACGCATCCAGAAAGAAAAAACAAGCAGAGCAGTAGTGCAGCCTCGCAGCTTGTGCGGCCAAAAAAGTTCAATTCGGTGGAAATCAGCTACATGCACACAAGGGCTTCCCGATGGTATCAAGTCGCTCAACGTACACAAGTGACGTACACGAGACCTACTGCATCGATATCTGGCTTCATCAACACGAGTACGACTACATCGTCTCCCGGTAGCACAGGCTCTACCTCAGCACTGTCGTGCGCCGCGACTACTCGTGATCCGGCCGCACAGGCTCTACCTCAACACAGCCGTGCACCGCGACTACTCGTCACCCGGCCGCACAGGCTCTACGTCAACCTCGCCGTGCGCCGTGAGTACTCATCTCCCAGTCGCAGCAGCTCTACATCGACTACGTCGTACGCCGCCGCGACATCATCTTCTAGTCGTACAACTACCTCGACTACTCGTCTCAACTAGTTTCAACTAGAAAACTAGTCGAGAACGGCTTATGCGCCATCAACAACTAGTCAGATCCACCTCCGACTAGTCGACTTCACCAGCAACCATCGTGACTCCATCACCGACCACCACGGCTTCGTCGACTCTCGTCCGCGAATCAAGCTAAGTCACTTATTTCCATAATTTTTTCTTCAGCTTGTTTTCCGCATACAGGAACCAACGCTGAAGACTACTTCGTGTACGCCTCTCGACGGCTACCTGCCAGTAGAGCTACACCGTGCAAATTATTCCTTGGGGATGTTGACCGACTGCCACAGACTTGGTGCACCAAATTAGGAGGCTATTGCCACGACGTTTCGTGTACTGAGTGTTGGAGGCGCACAACGGCTACACCCTGAGGAGGCACTGTGCAATCTTTCTCTCTGCCATGCGGAATGAGCAATCGCGCTCTCTCTTGTCGCCTTGCCGACTACTTTCGTCTACCTCTTAATGGTCTCGCTCCAGTAGCACTTGCCTTGATCCGCGCAAAGCCTCGGCTCTCCTGTCATGCCTCCACGCCCCCAACAGCTATGGCTAAACAGGCTCCTCAGAGACCGGATGCTTAAACCAGCTCTCCTGTCATGTCTCCACGCCCCCAGCGGCTATGGCTAAACAGCGACCAAAGAGACTGGGCGTTAAACCGCATCAGGCTAAGTACTCGACGCCTTACGACTGAAACAAGAGAATGACACATAACATTTACATTTTGTTGGTGCGGAATGTGGTCCCGACACTAACCAGTAATAAGTGCCGAGGTCTCTCCCTCAATGGTCGATGCTAAGCAATCAATGACACAAGGTTTATCCTGGTTCCGGCCGAGGGCCGTACGTCCAGCAGTGGTGTGCTCGGGGCACTATATTGCTCAGCACCGGGGTGCCTGTAGTGGGGATGCTACAAGCAAGGCGGGAGAGGAGGAGTGGCCTCCAAGTCCCTGTGAAGTGGTAGAATTGAGGAATGCGTGTGTTGTGTGTTGTCTAGTGTCTGTTGTTCGTCGTCCGTTGTTGTCCCCTGCGGCGGGGGAGTTCGCCTTCCTTTTATAGGCTAAGGAGAGTGCGAATTACATGCATGCCGCACTATTCAGCTACATGGGGAAGCATGGTGCACCGCGCCGTAGAGTAGGCGGCCGCCTTGACGGTCCTTGCCGCGATCTGGCCATCATGGCGTATCTTGTACCCGAACAGTGGTAGCTTCGAGGTAGGAGTGCAGCGGATGGCCGTGACGCCCCCAGACGGGCTCGAGGGGGTTGTTAACGTCGATCCGTACGAGATACAGTGGCAGTCATGGCGGCGCCCCGTTCCCGCACGCTTCACAGCGCCGAAGCCTGTTATCACAGTGCCCGACGTGGGGTTGTACGCGCGGGGGCGGATGCCTGCCGTTAACAGTGGCAGGGATGGCGCCCCGCCGGCCTAGCATCACGACCTGGCCCTGCAAAGTCACGGGAAAGCATTTCGAGGGTGTGGCCGGCCCCCCCTTCGAGGGCTCGACGCGTTAGCCGTACCGGAGTAGGCGGCGCGGCGTCACGGGGCCAGCACCGGCCACGTCGCACAGTCCCCCACAGTGGCAGGGATGGATTCCCTCCTAGGGAGTTGGTGCGACAGGACCGGGGCGTGAGTCCCAGGCGCATGATGGCGCCGCCCCGCCGTTGTCAGAGCATTAAATGCTCGTACCCGCGTGCGGGAACGGGTGTGTGCGTGCGGGGTGCCCTCGAGCGAGGCGGAGCCTGCTCAGGGCGGCGTGGACCCTCGAGCGAGGCGGAGCCCGCTCGAGGTAAGCGTACACCCTCGAGCGGGGCGAAGCCCGCTCTAGGGAGGTGTGTGCCCTCGAGCGAGGCGGAGCCTGCTCGAGGGGATCTTTGAGTGGGCCGCCTTGGTGGGCCGCCGGGGCCTCCGCGGCGTGGGCCGTGCCCCGTGCGCGCGCTTAAGCAAGACGTGTTTCGCCTTGTCTTTTTGCAGGTTTTAAGTGGGGTTTCCCTGGTTGTTTAAGGGGGCCCCTAGGGCTGTCCCCGACAGTAGCCCCCGAGCATCTGCGGGTTCGCCGGCCGTGCCCCGCAGATGCTGGAGCCTACGGATAGGACGTCCTTCCCTCCTGGCTTGCTAATGCTCTCCGTGGGGCCGCGTCAGCGGACCCGCGGGTCTAGCCCCCGAAGCCCTGTAGGAGCGTGGGTGCTCCTGCAGGGGTTTCACCGCGAGGTTTGGTCAGAGAGCGTGGTACGTATTTCAACCAGCATCGGCGATGTTTCAGCCGACCTTGGTGACACACGCGCAGCTGGTACCATCCGCGGCCGGTGCAATCCAGGAGGTGTAGCCGTGCGTCGAGCCCCCGAGCCCGGGCCCGTTCGAGGCGATCGGGTAGTAGCTCTACGACTTGTTTTTAACACGCCCTCGCCGTCCCTCCGCGGGATGGAGGGTGAGGTCTCTGCAACCCCCATCGATCGGGTCGCGGATTGCGGATTCCTCATTGAGCTGTTAGTGGGTGATTCGAGTGGACGCCCATGCCCCATTCGATAAGGGTAGGCTGCGCGGTCCGGAGACGCGTCCATTAAAGCGCTTGCGTGGGTTTGCTAGGTGGGGCTCGGTCCCATTCGCTAGGGACCGAGGGCGCGGAAGCTCTCCCTCGGTGGGATCCCCCCGGCTACCTGCCCTCGCTGGCTCTCGAACACGACATACGGGGCACCCTCGAGCTGGTGGGCTCGAGGAAAGGCTCGAATGCGCGTGCCCTCGTCGTCCCTGACTCTGGTGATTTGGGGCGCCTGTTCGAACCTGTTGAGGGTCAGGCTTCGAACCTCTGATCAGTAGGGCCGTGCGGGGTGGCGGCTAGGCGCCCCCATCTTTGCATCTGCGAGTCCTCAAGGGTCCCTAACCGTGTCAGCCCTCGATACGCTGATCAGTAAAATAGTGCGGGGTGGCGGCTGGGCGCTCCCATCTTTGCATTTGCGAGTCCTCGAGGGTCCCTGACCGTGTCAGCCCTCGAGACGCTGATCAGTAAAATAGTACGGGGTGGCGGCTGGGCGCTCTCGTCTTTGCATCTGCGAGTCCTCGAGGGTCCCTGACCGTGTCAGCCCTCGAGACGCTGATCAGTAAAATAGTGCATCGAAGGTACCTGTGGTGCCTGTTTTACTTCAAACGGGCTCCGAGGTGACCAGCCGATGCTTGCACCCTTTGAGGGTCGAATCTTTCTGAGCCAGGGGCTCGCGCCACTCGAGGGTCTTCCTTACTTGGTAAGGGACCGGGCCATTTAATGCTCCGCAGTCGCGGCTGTAGTTTCGCGTCGCGGGCGCGTCTTTTTAGGCGCTGTAACCGCGCGCGTAGTGGGCGGTGCGGGCATGCGGATGTGACCGCCTGCCACGGCCCTCCCGTTTCTACGCCGTGATGATGGCCCGTGAGCGGTTGTGTGGCCGCCGCGGTCGTGGTGGGGCCCGTCCGTCAGCGGGAGAAGATTTTACCTGCAGTTAATGCGCGCGGGGCGCACGCTCCGGAGAGCTCGCCCGCGGCCTTTAAATCAGATGAGGGGGGGGGGGGGGGGCGATGGCGGTTGTTTACCTTAGCATTCGCCGTTCCTGCTCCTCACGCTCCAGCCCCCGAGTTGTTCTTGCCATCGCATCTTCTCCTTTCGGAGCTCTTCTCATTCCTTGTGCTTCGCTCCCTCGCCCGCTCGCATGGCGCCCCAGCAGCCTCTTGTCATCGTCGACCCGTACGCGTGGGAGCGCTCGACGGTAATGCGGCTGGCGCTGAACCAGTTGGTGGCCGCCGGCCAGCTGGCGGCGAATGAGGACGGACGGCCGGCGGAGTGGATCGTGCCGCCGGCAAGGGACCACGTGCCCAACCCTCCGAGCGGCTACGTGGTTAGCTTCATCCGCTTCCACGAGCGGGGCTTCATGGCGCCGGCGAGCCGTTTCATGCGGGCTCTCTGCTTCCACTACGGCATGGAACTCCACAACTTCGCACCGAACGCGATCTCGCAGACGGCCACCTTCGTCGGCGTCAGCGAGGGCTTTCTGGAGATCCCGGTGAACTGGGATCTCTGGATTCACCTCTTTCGCGCGGAGCTGTTTACGCAGCCGACGACGGAGCAGAGGACCCGCCGCGCGGTGCGCGCCGGCGGCATGTCGCTCGCCTTGCGGGGTCAGCGCAAGGACGAGTACATCCCCTGCATTATGACGACCAACAACGCAGGCTGGGAGTGGGGGTGGTTCTACCTCCGCAATGACGAGCCCGGCCTCCCTCCCTACACCGGCCTGGTGCTCCGGGAGAGGCCCAACTCCTGGCACCACGGGGTGTCCCCGCTCCAGCACCAGAGGCGGCTGGACTCGCTCCTCACCGCGCTGAGGGACCTGGCGGGCCGCGGGCTGACTGCGGAAGTCGTCCTCGCACAACTCCACAACCGGCGAATCGTCCCCCTGATGGAGAGGCCGCTCCGCATCTTCGAGATGACCAAGACGGCGGACCCCGTCGCGTTGGCGAGGTCACGGACGCTGCAGAGTCCCCTCCTGTGGGATTACGCGGCTACCCAGGCGCGAAGCGCCATCGACCCCAAGTCGGTGCGCACCGACCGGTCCTTGTGGGAGCTTGAGATGTTGCCCACCGGCCAGCTGGTGAGTGGAGTTCTCAATTTCGCTTCGATTTTGCCCGTTCCCCTGGTTGTTGACGCATCTCGATATTTCGTTTGCAGCTGGTGCAGGTGAATGCCGCGAAGTCCGTCCCGCCCACTACCCGCTCCCGCGCACTCGCGCGCGCGGCGCAAGAGCGAGAGCGGGCGCGGGTGGCTCGGAAGAAGGAGCGCGCGAAACAACATCGCGAGCGTCGCGAGCGGAGGAGTGAGGAGTACCGACTGCGTGAGCAGCAGGGGCTCTCCTCACCGGGGACCGAGGAGTACTCGTCCTCGGATGAGGAGGAGGAAGAGGAAGAAGAGGTGAGGGGGCAGGCCCCCCCGATAGGTGGGAGCCTGCGTGTCACACCCGATTTCCGAAGAAAACCAAGTGCTTAACTATATGTATGCCAGGATCAAGTTTCATACATATAGTGACATCATAGTGTATAACAGAAACAATATCACGTAAAGAAAGAGATTATCAGAGATTTACAGCGGAATCCTGGGGAAGCAAAGGTTCCAAACTTCACAGGCAATCGACTGGGGGTTGCGTACGCCTAGCACCATCTTCTGTACTTCGTGCACCTTCTTCTTTTTCTCGAGCAAAGTTTAAACAAGGATGAGTACACTTATGGTTGGTACTCAGCAAGGCCACAGAAATAACCGGAAAGCAATTTTAAAATCCATCTTTAAGTTCAATTAATCATGTGAGGGTCCAGGCCGCTCTTGACCGTGAGCACGGCTGTTATAACAGTTTAACACTCTGCAGAGGTTGTACACTTTCACCACAAGTCGCGTAAAAGTTCCGAAGAACTTTGAACCCAACCATGCTGTGCAAAAGTAGGCACAATACCACACTTCCGAGGTGTGATTGCATAGGGACGCTACGAGGCCTTTACAAAGAGTCCTCCCATGTGTATTAGTCCATAGTAGCACGTCCTAGAGGCTATCTTTCGTTCCCTCCTTCTACCCTCAGACCAGGTTAGCCTAGAAGAGCACTTCCGTTCCAAAACCTGGTCCGCAGTAGAAGAGTCATAAAAGCATTCCTCCGTACCCCAAGCTACTAAGGCTAATAGCCACACAAGACTTCCCTAATTAATTGGCCAAGACAGAGCCATATGTCTTGTGGTTGTACTGTTTTCCTGGGTGGTTCTCCATGTTCCGATTAATTTACAGTGTTCTTGTATTAAAGCATAGGTAGAAGGATGGTTAGGGTCACTTGCCTTTCTTAACAAAAAGCTACTCTTGCTCTTCTGCTCTTGCTCTCTTGATCTTCAGAGCAGCTCGATCTTCTACTCGAAGCAAACATCGAGCACAAACATGCAGAGCAGACAAACAAGAACAACTAAGAACAATACACCAAGCATGAAAAGCTTTAAAAGAGGACAAGGTTTGGTTCTAGGACCGCGAACGCAAAAGACTCGGAACTATCGTAAGATTTGGATTATATCACACAAGGCTATGTGCTTGGTAAATTTTAATTCAAAAGATGTGCATAGGTTATTTCAGAGAAATACCATATTTAATAATTAGGCAAGATATATTTATGTAAAAGGAACGGTGTATAACTTATTCCAATTTTATTTATAAATATTCAAGTATTATTTTATGCAAATTAAACATTTTAATTTAAAAGAAGTATGTAAAGCATCTAAACGAATATCTTTACATTTCGAATTGTACTAAGTAAATTATAATTTAGAAATATATTTATGTTCATATTAATTAATTTAATATTTAATTATGAAAACTCGGGATAAACCTATATTACTTTTATTTAGAAAGCAAATTGAATATATATTAATTAATTTAAGTTTTATTATGAAAACCGAGATATAACTCTAATTAGATTTTAATTGGAAAGATTGTTTAAATAAATACTAATCAAATTATATTTCTTATAAAGCACGTGTTGATCTCTAATCAAATTTTAATTAGAAAAGCATGTATATAAGGATTTAACCATATTTAATATTTAAATAAATTATAAAGCAAGTAACAGGTTCAACATTGTCTCTATTACGTTCTTTGAGTTATTATGAACCTAACGCAATTTGAAACGCTAAAAACGGAGCGAAAACGTGAAACCTACGCTCTAAACAGGGTTTAGGGGCTAAACAGTGATTATCTGGAAGTTTTAGGGGGTTTTCTGCAAGAAATCAGGGGCCTAGACACAATTACACATATAAACATGAGGTTTATAGTGTAAAAAGGTTAAGGGTGGACCTCGGGTGGAAAAACTAAGAAGTTTAGGGGTTTAAACGAGAAAACCAGGACTTGATTGTAGGGATCTTCATGGGTGGAAGGGTATTATTGTTATATTAGAAAGTGCGGGGTTGTTTCGTAAGATGGCAGGCGAAGACCTAGGGTTGACCGGTATGTGGTCGTGACCGGGGAGCTTGACTCGATCCAGGCCGTCCGTGCCCGATCCGATGGCGGCGCGGCGGTAGCGGCGCAGGGGCGGCGGGTTGCCTTCCGGGCGGCGGCGCCCGCCGAAGTTCGCCGGCGTCGACCAAAACAACGCTACCGAGCACTAGACAACAGGGAAAAGGCACCAAAATAAAGAGGAGAAGAAGGGGTTTCACCGAGCTGCTCGAAGAGGAAGGAGAAGCGCCGGTGGAGGAGATCGACGACGAGGGGCGGAGCTCCGGTTCGGTCTTCTTGGGGCGGCGGTGTAGAGGAGAGGGGGAGCTCTGGGGAGCGGTGCGGGGTGGAGAAGAGGTGGTTCTGCCCCTTTATAGGGCGGAGGGGGAAGGGGGAACGGCGCACTGAGGCGGTGGCGGAGCTCGGCCGGTGCTCCATTAATGGCGGCGGCGGCGGCTCGGTGCGGCGCCCGTTACGGGGAGGGGAAGGGTTGAGGCGGTGGAGTGGGTGGTGGCGGCGCCATTTATGGCTGAGTAGTGGAGGCAGAGGGACGCGGGGCGGCCGGATGCGGAGGGACGGCCGGCGGCCGGCGCGGGGAAGAAAGGGGGCGGCCGGCTGGAGGTAGAAGGAGGTGCCGACAGGTGGGCCCCACCTGTCGGTGACCGTGTGAGGGAGAGAGGGAGGGGAGCACTGGTGGGCCGGCGCGGCAGAGTTGGGCCGGAGGGATTTTGGGCCGTTGCGGGAAAAAAAAGAGAAGGGTGGGCCGCGGGGAAAGGGGGGAGGATGGGCTGGGCCGCGCGGTGGGTTTGGGTTTGTTTGTTTTTCTTTTCTTTCTTTTTTCAACACACAACAACCAAAAACCAACAAAAATAAAAGCAACACTCATACATTTATTTTATTTAATTTATAAAAACAATCAATTGATTTTCCTATTCTAAATTTCTGTAAATAAAATAAACATTGGTCAAGTTTTAAAGTTATGAGAAAATTGTTGCTTAATTATTCTTCCTAATAACATCCTGAAATTAGAAAATTTCAGGGTGTTACAAATCTACCCCCCTTAAAAGGAATCTCGTCCCGAGATTCGCACAGGCTAGCAAGAAACAAAGGTTCGGGTAGTTACTATCCAACGACTTATTAACTTTCTTCCGCATTGTTTGACATTACATAAGCTTCTCGTACACCTCATAGGATACTCAATCTAACTTCACTTGTAACTATCATTGACTCGTCTTTGTAGAATTTTCTCGACGTCTTGATAAAGTGATTTGAATAGAGCTGGATTGACTCCATAATCTTTGCTTAACCTTTAATATTCTTCCCCATTTGATCCAAATGCTTCTTCGGCATTGGTTTGCTTATTATGTCTCTCGCCGAGTCTTCTTTTCATATCGGTCGAGACGTTTCTTAGGGCACCCGTTAATGAAATGTCCATGGTCTTTGCAGTAGAAACAAGCTCCACTTTCTTTAAGGTTTCTACGGTTACGTGGTGGATCTTCATACTCATCTTCAGGATGTTCTGGTGCTTGGGACAAATGGTAAAGGTGGGAACTGTTATCACGTTGCTCTAGAAAATTCCTTTTCCTTTTCTTACTTATGATTTCTTGTAGTTTGCTTTCTAACTCAATAGCTTTGTTGATGACATGTTGCAAACTGGAATAGTCATGTAAACTTAGTATACTCTGAAGATCTTCATTCAGCCCTTTAATGAAATGTTCTCGTTTCTTTTTATCACTTCCAGATGATCTTGGTGCGTACATAGATAGCTGGATAAATTTATCTTTGTACTCAATCCTTTGTCATTTGCCCTTGTTTCAAGCTAAGGAACTCCTTCCTTTTGAGCTTCATCACACTTACAGGAATGAAATGTGATATAAAGTTATCCTTAAACTCCTTCCAAGCAATACTCTGTGGTTGATCATGTTCGTATATGTAGGAATTCCACCATTCTAAGGCTTCGCCTAGAAGTAATCCTGATGCATATAGAACCTTTTCTCTATCATTGCATTGTGCCATATCTAATTTCTTCTCGATTGTCGTGATCCATTCTTCAGCTTCTAGGTGCTCCGTAGTGTTAGAGAAACTGGGTGGCTCAGTATTCCAGAACTTTGTATGTGTATCCTCCGGGTTTAGATATAGGGACATATATTGGTCGTATCCAGGGTTGTAATTGCTATCATTGCTTTTGTCTTGGTTGCCTTTTTCCATCTGGTTAGTGGACAAAGGTCAAGATCAGAAGAGAACGAGAATAAATTGGAGAGCACGCAAAATTCTTGATATCATATCCATCATTTCTTGTTTGTTGTATTTGTACTCAAATTGTAGTAGAGAGGAGAATAACAGGGGGTAACAAAAGAAATTGATCATCTTTTTCTTCAACTTTTTTCATGTGTTGACGTCTGCATATGCTTGTAGATTTCTGTTGTTGATGTTGGTGTTGCTTCTAGATTTTTTTTTCTTCTGACATCCTCCATAGGGTTAAGTAGACAGAATGAGGGGAACAAGGAGGTGGGAGATACAAAAGAACCCGACTAGGCAACTGATGTCATTGCAGGTAGAAGACCCACAATACACCAACAATCAATACAAAGAACCAACTCAACCAAGGCCATAAAGTCAAGCATCATCAAGCAACCACGAAGCTTCACCGATGACAAAGACATGATCAAGGGAACGATGCTACACGTTGTTATTATGGTTAGAGGAATCCTCCTAATCTTGGGTGAGATGTCAGACTTCAACTTCCTTCGCACATGATGGCTTTTTCGGATTACTTGAGGAAACTTCAGGTAGGACAACAGAGATTTTCTAAACATTTTTTTAAGGATGACACTTTTGGATTTAAAAGGTCAAGGGAGAGAATCCAAAGTAACAATGCTTGAGAATTAAGGAGTGGAGTAGGGGAAAAGATAAGTGACCAGGAAGGATTGAAAGAAGAATAAGTTCAAAGAATGGAAATATTCATCAGGGATGTCAAGGATAAGGCTAGAGTTGTTTTGAAGTAAAGCAGATCTTCAGGAAGCAACCATTTCTATCTAGGCTTACGTCCTACAGTCGATATTGCTCTGATACCACTCTGTCACACCCGATTTCCGAAGAAAACCAAGTGCTTAACTATATGTATGCCAGGATCAAGTTTCATACATATAGTGACATCATAGTGTATAACAGAAACAATATCACGTAAAGAAAGAGATTATCAGAGATTTACAGCGGAATCCTGGGGAAGCAAAGGTTCCAAACTTCACAGGCAATCGACTGGGGGTTGCGTACGCCTAGCACCATCTTCTGTACTTCGTGCACCTTCTTCTTTTTCTGAGCAGCGTTTAAACAAGGATGAGTACACTTATGGTTGGTACTCAGCAAGGCCACAGAAATAACCGGAAAGCAATTTTAAAATCCATCTTTAAGTTCAATTAATCATGTGAGGGTCCAGGCCGCTCTTGACCGTGAGCACGGCTGTTATAACAGTTTAACACTCTGCAGAGGTTGTACACTTTCACCACAAGTCGCGTAAAAGTTCCGAAGAACTTTGAACCCAACCATGCTGTGCAAAAGTAGGCACAATACCACACTTCCGAGGTGTGATTGCATAGGGACGCTACGAGGCCTTTACAAAGAGTCCTCCCATGTGTATTAGTCCATAGTAGCACGTCCTAGAGGCTATCTTTCGTTCCCTCCTTCTACCCTCGGACTAGGTTAGCCTAGAAGAGCACTTCCGTTCCAAAAACCTGTCCAGAGTAGAAGAGTCATAAAAGCATTCCTCCGTACCCCAAGCTACTAAGGCTAATAGCCACACAAGACTTCCCTAATTAATTGGCCAAGACAGAGCCATATGTCTTGTGGTTGTACTGTTTTCCTGGGTGGTTCTCCATGTTCCGATTAATTTACGTTGTTCTTGTATTAAAGCATAGGTAGAAGGATGGTTAGGGTCACTTGCCTTTCTTAACAAAAAGCTACTCTTGCTCTTCTCGCTCTTGCTCTCTTGATCTTCGCAGCGCTCGATCTTCTACTCGAAGCAAACATCGAGCACAAACATGCGGAAAGAGCATACAAACAAGAACAACTAAGAACAATACACCAAGCATGAAAAGCTTTAAAAGAGGACAAGGTTTGGTTCTAGGACCGCGAACGCAAAAGACTCGGAACTATCGTAAGATTTGGATTATATCACACAAGGCTATGTGCTTGGTAAATTTTAATTCAAAAGATGTGCATAGGTTATTTCAGAGAAATACCATATTTAATAATTAGGCAAGATATATTTATGTAAAAGGAACGGTGTATAACTTATTCCAATTTTATTTATAAATATTCAAGTATTATTTTATGCAAATTAAACATTTTAATTTAAAAGAAGTATGTAAAGCATCTAAACGAATATCTTTACATTTCGAATTGTACTAAGTAAATTATAATTTAGAAATATATTTATGTTCATATTAATTAATTTAATATTTAATTATGAAAACTCGGGATAAACCTATATTACTTTTATTTAGAAAGCAAATTGAATATATATTAATTAATTTAAGTTTTATTATGAAAACCGAGATATAACTCTAATTAGATTTTAATTGGAAAGATTGTTTAAATAAATACTAATCAAATTATATTTCTTATAAAGCACGTGTTGATCTCTAATCAAATTTTAATTAGAAAAACATGTATATAAGGATTTAACCATATTTAATATTTAAATAAATTATAAAGCAAGTAACAGGTTCAACATTGTCTCTATTACGTTCTTTGAGTTATTATGAACCTAACGCAATTTGAAACGCTAAAAACGGAGCGAAAACGTGAAACCTACGCTCTAAACAGGGTTTAGGGGCTAAACAGTGATTATCTGGAAGTTTTAGGGGGTTTTCTGCAAGAAATCAGGGGCCTAGACACAATTACACATATAAACATGAGGTTTATAGTGTAAAAAGGTTAAGGGTGGACCTCGGGTGGAAAAACTAAGAAGTTTAGGGGTTTAAACGAGAAAACCAGGACTTGATTGTAGGGATCTTCATGGGTGGAAGGGTATTATTGTTATATTAGAAAGTGCAGGGTTGTTTCTGTAAGATGGCAGCGAAGACCTAGGGTTGACCGGTATGTGGCTGTTGACCAGGGAGCTTGACTCGATCCAGGCCGTCCGTGCCTGATCCGATGGCGGGCGGCAGCCGGTAGCGCGCAGGGGCGGCGGGTTGCCTTCCGGGCGGCGCGCGCGCGGTGGCAGGCGGCGGCGCCCCGCCGGAAGTTCGCCGGCGTCGACCAAAACAACGCTACCGAGCACTAGACAACAGGGAAAAGGCACCAAAATAAAGAGGAGAAGAAGGGGTTTCACCGAGCTGCTCGAAGAGGAAGGAGAAGCGCCGGTGGAGGAGATCGACGACGAGGGGCGGAGCTCCGGTTCGGTCTTCTTGGGGCGGCGGTGTAGAGGAGAGGGGGAGCTCGGGGGGAGCGGTGCGGGGGTGGAGAAGAGGTGGTTCGCCCCTTTATAGGGCGGAGGGGGAAGGGGGAACGGCGCACCGAGGCGGTGGCGGAGCTCGGCGGTGCTCCATTAATGGCGGCGGCGGCGGCTCGGTGCGGCGCCCGTTACGGGGAGGGGAAGGGTTGAGGCGGTGGAGTGGGTGGTGGCGGCGCCATTTATGGCCGAGTAGTGGAGGCGAGAGGGACGCGGGGCGGCCGGATGCGAGAGGGACGGCCGGCGGCCGGCGCGGGGAAGAAAGGGGGCGGCGGCCGGGAGGTAGAAGGAGGTGCCGACAGTGGGCCCCCACCCGTCGGTGACCGTGTGAGGGAGAGAGGGAGGGGAGCACTGGTGGGCCGGCGCGGCAGAGTTGGGCCGGAGGGATTTTGGGCCGTTGCGGGAAAAAAAAGAGAAGGGTGGGCCGCGGGGAAAGGGGGGAGGATGGGCTGGGCCGCGCGGTGGGTTTGGGTTTGTTTGTTTTTCTTTTTTTTTCTTTTCTTTCTTTTTCAACACACAACAACCAAAAACCAACAAAAATAAAAGCAACACTCATACATTTATTTTATTTAATTTATAAAAACAATCAATTGATTTTCCTATTCTAAATTTCTGTAAATAAAATAAACATTGGTCAAGTTTTAAAGTTATGAGAAAATTGTTGCTTAATTATTCTTCCTAATAACATCCTGAAATTAGAAAATTTCAGGGTGTTACACTGCGCTCTCGTCGCTGGAGGCAGCTCCGGCTGCAGGAGCAGCATCACCTGGGGCGGGTGCGGAGGCGCCCGCCGCCAGACAATCGACAACAGGGGTGGCGCGGGCCGCGAGGCGCCGCGCGCGCCCCGGAGGTGCGCGCGACGGATGCGCCCGCGCGCGCGGGGCGAGGGCCCGCGCGCGGGGCGAGGCCCGCGCGTGCGGTGGAGATGGCCGGAGGCGCGGCGGCGACCGCGCCGGCGTCGTCGGCCGGGACCTCGAGGAAGAGGAAGCGTGCCTTTTCCTCCTCGAGGTGAGAGACTTGTCCTTTCGAGAGGTTGCGCGTCTGATAGGCAGGGACCTGACGATTTGCTCATCCTTGCGCAGGGTGGTGCCAACCATGCCTCCCCTCGCACCGGCCATGGTGTTGAGGGCGGACGCGTCCGTCCCCACCCGGCGGCGTTCGTCGAGGGCGCCGCCGGCGGGGGCGAGCGCGGCGGCGGCGGCGGGCGAGAGCTCGCAGGGTGCGGCGGAGGCCTCTAGGCCGCGGCGCCGGGTGGCTTCACCCCCTCGCGCCGCGGCCGGCGGCCGTCGAGGGGCCGCAGGGCGCCGGTCGTGGTGGAGGCGCGGCCGGCGGCGCCACCCGTGCGGCGGCGCCGCCGGCGGGCCGTCCGCCGCGGAGGGCCACCCCGGCGCCCGCGATTGCGGAGACGTGGCGGAGGCGGCGGTCGCGGTGCCGCGGCGGGAGCCCGCGACCACGGAGGCGCGGGTGGAGGTGCGCGAGGGGCCCGCACCCGCCGGCGGCTCCCGGGCGGTGGTGGTGGAGATCCGGGACGACGACTCCCCGCCGCCCGGGTGGGACCAGTGGGTGAGCTTCCCCACGCAGTCCTCCGAGTCCCAAGAGGGGGGCCCTTGTGAGGCGGCGGGATGGCCACATGGTGGCAGGAGGCCGAGGGCACGGCGCCGAGGCCTCTTCTTCCCCGCGCCGACCGCCCCGCTCCGGGAGAGGGGCGCTTTGACGGTCCGCCCGCCTTCGCCGACGCCCAGGAGGAGCATGGACTGTGGGAGGAGCTCCGCGACCACGGCGCTGCGCTCAACCGAGCGTTGAACGAAGCGCTGCGGATCCATGGCGGCCCCGCGTGGCGCGTTTTCCAGGTGAGGCGTTGTTGGTTACTTTCTTTGATTTTTTCGTCTTTGCGCTTGTTCCTCGCACCGTGACGCTCACTGGTTTCGGTCCGTTGGTGGCAGGAGCTCGAGCATTGCGCCCGCAACAAATATGGCGCCTTTGACGAGATGAGCGCCGAGCTTCGCCAGCTGCGGGAGCGGTGCAGCGCCTTCGACGCGCTTGCTGACGCCTTGGGGACCCCGGACAGTTGGCTGTCGTACCGGGCTGAGGCCCTGCGCGACCAGCTCTAGGAGTGCGAAAGGCAGGACGTGGCGCACCCCTCCACCCTCGAGCGGGTTTGCACAGCCCTCATCGATCGGGATGAGGCGTTGCGGCAGGCGCGGGGAGACCTGGAGAGGACGCACACCCTGGCGACCAACTGGGAGGCGGAGGTGGCCGCCGTCCGTAGGGACAACCTGGAGCTCCATTCGTTGCTCCGAGGGGTGCAGGCCCAGCAGAACCAGGCCGAGGAGCCGGCGCGCGCGGTCGAGCAGAGGGCCAAGGAGGCCGACGAGCTGAAGGCCACCCTCGACGCCAAAGTCGCTGCGCTCGCCACCGCGGAGGGCCAACTCCCGCAAGAGCGTACCGCTCGCCAGGGGGCTGAGGGGCAGCTCCAGCAAGAGCGGGCCGCCCTTGCCGACGCCCGGTCGGCGCTCGAGCGGGAGCGCACCGCTCGCGAGGCGGCGCAAAAGTCGCCGGAGGAACGGAACGCCGAGTTCTCGAAGCTCGAGGGCGAACTGGTGATCCTCAGCATCACGAGCGCGAGTCAGGAGCTGTCCCTCAAGGAGCAGAGTGACACCGTCGTCAGCCTGGAGCAGGTGGTCGAGGCCGAGCGCCGCGCCCTCGAGGTGGAGAAGAAGCAGGTCGAGGGTGAGTCGCTGTTTGTCTTTTGTTTTGTTGATTTTCCCTTAGAGGGTTCGTTCCCCCCTTCTGATTTCTTTCTTGCTGGCAATGTTTAGGCCTACGCACCGCGCTGGGGCACGCGACCGGCCAGGCCGAGGCGCTGCAGGCCTCCTACAACTCCTCCGAGCAGGAGCCGCTGGAGCTGCGCTCCGCGGCGCTCGAGACCCGCCAGTGCCATGGAGGAGGGCGAGGCGCAGGCGGGAGCTCGGCCGGCAAGCCGCCCGCGCGCCCTCGCCGGCACGTCTCCGGGCGCATGCGCCGGGCTCTGCACCTCGGCGTCCAGAAGGCTCTCGGAGTGGTGCGGTCTCACTACGAGATCAACTTCAAAGCCGTGGCGGAGGGCTACGTCGTCCCCGAAGGCGTCGAGGACGAGGTGGCGATGGAGCGTGTGGACACGTTGGCCGCTGACGCCGCCGGGGCGCTCACCAAAGCCTTCGAGGAGTTCCTATTCCCGAACGCCGCCGACGCCGATGCCCCTCAGGCCTGAAGATTGCTGGGCGCTAGGCCCTTTTTATTTGTATGTTAGTGTACGGGACGCGTGGCCATGTAAATAAACAGATCATTTTGCTTCGAATGTTTGTGAAAGCGTAATGATGTCTTTTACTTTATTGCGCTGTTTTGTTTCTCCTTCTTCCTGAGTAAGTTCGAGTTAGGGAAGTTCGATTTTCGCTAGCCGCCTGCTGGGCCGGAGGCAAGAGAGAAGGGCTGTATCCTCACGGAGGTGTAGGCTATCTCTGACTCGCGCGTCCTTTCCGCTAGGCTGCCTGCGCCCTGTTCGAATTTTACTCGAGGCCGAAGTCGAAACGTACTTAGCGCACGTGGATTTTTGCGAAAAAATGGGACCATTTTTGTGGGGGGGGGGGGCCCCGCAAGAGGCCCCTGAGGGTAACTTGGGTTTCAGGGGAAAGCCGAGTTGCCCTTTTTATTGAGCTGGTGATGTTTACATGATTGTCGCCAACTGGGGTGTTGGGCATGTGATTTACAACAAAAAACTTGGAAATCCTAGCTAGGGATAGAAGCGACGTAGCTGTTGGATGTTCCAAGCGTTGGTGAGTTCCTCGCCGTTCTCGTTGGCTAGCTTGTATGTGCCAGGCTTGAGCACCTTCACCACGATGTAGGGTCCCTCCCACGGAGGTGAAAGCTTGTGGCTTCCTCGGTTGTCCTGGCGTAGCCTTAGGACCAAATCCCCCTCGCTGAAGTCCCGCCGGCGTATCTTCCGTGCCTGGTAACGCCTGAGGGACTGCTGGTATCTTGCGGAATGCATCAAGGCCACGAGGCGCGCTTCGTCCAGCTGGTCCAGTGAGTCCTCACGGGCTCGCTGGTTGGCGTCTTCGTCGTAGCCTCGTACCCTGGGCGATCCATATTCTAGGTCCGTGGGGAGGACGGCCTCCGCACCGTGGACTAGAAAAAATGGGGTGAATCCAGTGGCTCTGCTTGGGGTGATCCTTAGGCTCCACACGACCGCAGGTAATTCCTGGAGCCATTTTCGACCAGACTTGTTCAGCTGGTCGAAAATTCGGGGCTTTAGGCCTTGTAGGATCATGCCATTGGCACGTTCTACTTGGCCGTTGGTCTGTGGGTGTGCCACAGCTGCCCAATCCACACGGATGTGGAATTTGTCGCAGAACTCCAGGAATTTCCTGCCCGTGAACTGGGACCCGTTGTCGGTGATGATGGAGTTCGGCACTCCAAAACGGTGGACGATGTCGGTGAAGAACGTCACCGCTTGCTCATCCCTGAGATTGGTAATGGGGCGCACTTCTACCCACTTGGAAAATTTGTCGATTGCGACCAACAAGTGGGTGAAGCCCCCGGGCGCCTTTCGCAAGGGCCCGACGATGTCCAGTCTCCACACGGAAAAAGGCCATGTGATGGGGATGGTCTGCAGGACGTGAGAAGGGAGGTTGGATTTGCGGGCGTAGAACTGGCACACTTCGCAGGTGCGCACGATTTCGCTGGCGTCTGCGACCGCCGTGGGCCAGTAAAAGCCTTGGCGAAACGCGTTTCCTACGAGGGTGCGGGGCGCAGCATGGTGGCCGCATACCCCCGCATGAATGTCCCGGAGGAGCTCGCGCCCCTCGGGGATGGGCACGCATCGCTGCAGGATGCCAAAAGCGGCGCGCTTGTACAGCTCGCCGTCGACGAGGGCGAAAGACTTGGCCATCCTGGCGATGCGCCTGGCCTCGGACCGATCCGAGGGGAGCTCCCCTCGGGCCATCCAGGCGATATACTTGTCGCGTCAATGCACCCTGACGGGGGCTGGCTTGACGTCCATCACTTCGGCCTCGCTGGCGCCGTACCCCTCGAGGAGAGAGAGAGCACATACGCCTCGTTCGAGGGGTCCTCATCCATGGGCTCCGCGCCAGCCGGATTCGAGGGAGCCCCCGAGGGTTCCGTGTGGCTCGAGAGGTGTGGCTCGAGGGTGACGGAGGGCTGAGCGATGTCCCAAGCAAATACGTTCGGGGGGACAGTGATCCGCCCCGACGCGATTTTCGCCAGCTCGTCCGCCTCCTCGTTGTAACGGCGGGGCACGTGATTGATCTCTATGCCGTAGAACTTGTCCTCGAGGGCGCGCACGGCCTTGCAGTAGGCCTCCATCTTATCGTCGCGGCAGCTCGCATTTTTCATGACTTGGTCGATCACGAGCTGTGAGTCTCCCCGTACGTCGAGGCGTTTGATGCCTAACTCGATGGCGATCTTGAGGCCGCAGAGAAGGGCCTCGTACTCAGCCATGTTGTTCGACGCAGGGAAGTGGAGACGTACTGCGTACCGCATATGCTCCCCGAGGGGCGACACGAAGAGCAGGCCCGCGCCCGCCCCGGTCTTCATCACCGAGCCGTCGAAATACAGAGTCCAGCACTCTGCTTGGATCTGCGGCGGCGGCAGTTGCGTGTCCGTCCACTCAGCGACGAAATCTGCCAGGATGTGGGACTTGATGGCCTTGCGCAGGGCGTAGGCGAGTGTCTCGCCCATCAGCTCCACAGACCACTTGGCGATCCTGCCCGCCGCGTCCGGATTGCGGATGATCTCCCCCAGCGGGAAGGAGGAGACCACCGTGACAGGGTGAGCCTCGAAGTAGTGGCGAAGCTTGCGCCGCGCAAGGACCACCGCGTACAGCAGCTTCTGGACTTGAGAGTATCGTGTCTTGGTGTCGGACAAGACTTCGCTGATGTAGTACACCGGCCGCTGGACCGGCAGGGCGTGCCCTTCCTCCGTGCGCTCTACCACGATTACGGCGCTGACCACCTGGGTGGTCGCGGCCACATAGAGTTGCAGAGGTTCGCCGTCCTGTGGTGGTGTGAGGATTGGGGCGCGAGTCAAGGACGCCTTCAGCTTGTCGAGCGCATCCTGGGCCTCGGCGGTCCAGGAGAAGCGCTCGTGCTTTTTGAGGAGGCGGTAGAGGGGCAAGCCTTTTTCGCCGAGCCGCGAGATGAAGCGGCTCAAGGCGGCAAGGCACCCCAGCACCTTTTGTACCCCTTTGAGGTCTCGAATTGGACCCATTCGCTCGAGGGCCGCAACCTTCTCGGGGTTGGCCTCGATGCCTCGCTGGGAGACTATGTATCCTAGGAGCATGCCCCGCGACACACCAAAGACACATTTTTCGGGGTTTAACTTTACCCCGTTGGCCCGTAGGCAGCCGAACGCGATGCTGAGGTCGCCAACCAGGTCGTCTGCCTTTCTGGTTTTCACGACGATGTCATCTACGTACGCCTCGACGGTCCGCCCGACGTGGTCTCCGAAAACGTGCTGCATGCAGCGTTGGTACGTTGCACCTGCGTTCCGGAGGCCGAACGACATCGTGACGTAACAAAACATCCCGAACGACGTGATGAATGAAGTCGCGAGCTGGTCGGACTCCTTCATCTTGATTTGGTGGTACCAGGAGTAGGCATCAAGGAAGCAAAGCAGCTCGCACCCAGCGGTCGAATCAACAATTTGATCGATACGTGGCAAAGGAAAAGGAACTTTAAGACATGCTTTATTAAGACTGGTGTAGTCTATACACATCCGCCACTTCCCGTTCTTTTTCTTTACTAGTACAAGATTAGCTAGCCACGTAGGGTGGAACACTTCCTTGATGAACCCGGCCTCAAGAAGCTTCCGCAGCTCTGCTCCGATCGCCCGCCGCCTCTCCTCGTCGAAGCGGCGGAGCCGTTGTTGCACGGCGCGGGAGTGAGGCAGGATGTCAAGGGAGTGCTCGGCGACCTCCCTCGGGATGCCCGACATATCCGAGGGGCTCCACGCGAAGATGTCTGCGTTGGCGCGGAGGAAGTCGATGAGCACCACTTCCTATTTCGGGTCGAGGGTGGAGCTGACCCTCAACGCCTTGCCCTCAGGGGCAGCAGGGTCGAGGGGCACCTCCTTGGTATGCTCCGCGGCCTCGAAGTAGCCGGCGTGCTTGGCGGTGGAGTCGAGGTCTTCGTTGACCATCTTCTCCAAGGTGGTCACTAGCGCTTCGTCCAGTGCCAGTGCTTCCACGTGCTCCACGCATTCAACGTCGCAGTCGAACGCGTGCTCGATGGACGAGCCCACGGTGATGACACCGTTTGGTCCCGGCATCTTCATTTTGAGGTAGGTGTAGTTGGGGACGGCCATGAACTTGGCGTAGCAGGGCCGCCCAAGTATGGCGTGATAGGCGCCCCGGAACCCCACCACCTCAAAGGTGAGCATTTCCTTGCGGAAATTGCTCGGAGTGCCGAACCAAACCGGCAGGTCAATCTGCTCGAGGGGCTGGACGCGCTTGCCCGGCGCGACGCCATGGAACGACGTTGTGCTGGGCTGCAGCTGGTCCAACCCGATCCCGAGCAGGCGCAGCGTGTGCGCGTAGAGGATGTTGAGGCTGCTGCCTCCGTCCATCAGGACCTTTGAGAACCGCGCGTTCCCAATGATCGGGTCGACCACCAGTGGGTACTGGCCCGGGCTAGGGATGCGGTTCGGGTGGTCTTCACGGCTGAAGGTGATGGCATCCTCCGACCAGTCGAGGAAGGAGGGAGGCGCCTTCTCCGCGGCGAGGACCTCGTGCCGCTCCCGCTTGCGCTGGCGGCTCGACATGTCAATGGTCGGTCCCCCGAAGATGAGGAACACGTTCTCTACGGCGGGGAAGCCGCCGGTGTCGCCATCTCCTCCGTCCTTCTTGGCCTCTGCGTCCTTTGCGGCGGCGTGGCCATAGAACTTCTTGAGCATATCGCATTGCTTGAGGGTGTGGTTCACCGGGGTCTTGTGGTATGGACATGGCTTTTTCAGCATGTCATCGAACACCCCCGGACCTCGAGGGGCCGGTCGAGGGCCCCGTCGAGCCGGGTCAACAAGAAGGGGCCTCGGCGTCATCGCCGTCGCGTCCCTGCTCGCGCGCCTCACGGCGCGGCTTCTTCCCTTTCTTGCCCCGCTTGTCCTTCTGGTGGGGCTCCCTCGACTTGCTGCCCTCCGCGGGCGCGTCGTCCGAGCGCTTGCCCTTTTGCCGTCGAAGATCGCCCCCACGTCCTCTTCACCTGAGGCGAAGCTGGTGGCGATGTCGAACAGCTCGTTTGAGTCCGCAGGCGGGCTGCGCCCCAACTCTCGCACCAGATCCCGGCACGTGGTGCCCTCGAGGAAGGCGTGCACAACCTCGGATTGCGCCACGCTTGGGAGCTCCGTGCAGCGCTTGGAGAAGCGCCGTATGAAGTCCCGGAGCGACTCGCCGGGCTTCTGGGTGCAGGAGCGCAGGTCCCAGGAATTCCCAGGGCGCACATACGTGCCCTGGAAGTTGCCCACGAACGTGCGGACCAAGTCATCCCAGTTATGGATCTGACTGGCCGGCAGATGCTCGAGCCACGTCCGGGCTGAATCGGCGAGGTGCAGGGGGAGGTTGCGGATGATGACCTCGTCGCTGGTGGCCCCGCCCAGCTGGCATGCTAGGCGGTAATCGTTGAGCCACACGCGGGGATCCGTTTCCCCGTTGTACTTGACGATGGTCGTGGGCTGGCGGAAGCGCTGGGGGAAGGCCGCCGCGCGGATCTCCCGGCTGAACACACGGGTCCCCGGGGGTTCCGGCGTTGGCGAGCGGTCTTCGTCGCTGTCGTAGCGTCCACCTCGTCGAGGGTGGTAGCCTGCCGCCGCTCGCGCATTCGCTTTACTCGTCCGCCGAGCACTAATGACGTTGCGGGCATCGCCGTCCCATGCTTGCCCGCTCGTGTCGAGGAGCCGTTCCTTAGCCGGCGTGCGTCCCGGGTTGACAGGGCGCTCCGATGCTCCGCCCGCGTGCACCGAGGGCTCGTCCCCCTGCGCACCCCCATCGCCTCGTGCGTCCCCATGTTGACGGATGCGGGACGCCGAGCTCTCGGCCTGTTGGAGGGCCGCTTGTTCAATGAGCGCCTGCGCCTCACGGTGCAGGTTTCGCGCCTCAGGCGTCGAGGGGGCCGGCATGGCCCGTAGCAGTGTCGCGGCGGCAATAAGCTTCTGACTCGCTCGCGGAGGCGTGTCCGGGTTGTCGACGTTGAAGTCTGCGTTGATGCGGTCGCGGGCCTGTATGCCCAGCTCCCGCGCGCGTTCGCCGCGCGCGGAGGCTTCCCCCCCGCCATGGAGGCGCGGAGCGCCCGCACCGTCCGATACTCCTCCGCCAGCTTGACTTCGAGTTCGCGGGCTTGGGCCAACTGCGCGTCAATGTCGGCCCCAGCAGGGGTGCTCGGTCCTGCAGCCAGGCGCGGAGCGATCCCCGGGGGCGGGGCGCAACTTCCCCGTCGCCGGCGCCCGCCGCGCCGGTGGCGTTTGCCGGTCATTAGCGATGACGACGCGGCATTCCCGCGCGGGGTCGTAGCTTCCGTGCCGGAGTCGTCGAAGCAACCGAACCCGCAGTCCGTGGCGTCGAGAAAACGCCTGAACATTACTGGGTCCGGCACGCCGGAGAAGTCCCATTCCGCGTACCCGTGTAGGTTGGCGGGAGGCAACGCGTCGAGGGAGCCTAGGGACGACTCGTCGCCGGCGGAGGCGCTAGGATCCCTGGCGACGAAGACATGGCGGCCGGGGGGAACCCTGCGCATCGTGGTGTTGACGTTGGCGTTGTAGGCCGTCGTAGCGCCGCGCAGACCGATGGGGAAGCGCGGCTCGGAGACCGCGCACTCCCCCGCCGGGGCGGCGGCCGTCGTGCCGACGGGCGCGCCGTGTTGGGAGGCGGCGCGTTCGGGCTTGCCGTCGTTCGTCCGTGCCCGGCGTGAGCGCCGACCGAGCGACGGCGGCGGCCGGGACGCCGACGGGCCCGCGGCATCCGTGCCGGCGGGCGTTTGCGTCGTGGCGACGCACGCAGCGGCGACCGGGGCGGACCCGGCTTGGCGCTGCGCACGAAGTTCCTCACGGTTGGTGAGGCACATCAGGTAGCCGTTCCCCGTGGCCTGAAAATTCAGGCTTCCGAACCGGATTTCAAACCCAGTGGGGAGGGGGTCCGAGCTGCCCATGGAGTAGTGTGTACCGCGGTACTCGGAGCGAATCACCATGGAGGGAGTTGACGGTGGATTGACCTTAGGCGCTCGTTGCCCCACGGTGGGCGCCAACTGTCGGTGCGGAATGTGGTCCCTACACTAACCAGTAATAAGCGCCGGGGTCTCTCCCTCAATGGTCGATGCTAAGCAATCAAAGACACGAGGTTTATCCTGGTTCCGGCCGAGGGCCGTGCGTCCAGCAGTGGTGTGCTCGGGGCAATATATTGCTCAGCACCGGGGTGCCTGTAGTGGGGCTGCTACAAGCAAGGCGGGAGAGGAGGAGTGGCCTCCAAGTCCCTGTGAAGTGGTAGAATTGAGGAATGCGTGTGTTGTGTGTTGTCTGGTGTCTGTTGTTCGTCGTCCGTTGTTGTCCCCTGCGGCGGGGGAGTTCGCCTTCCTTTTATAGGCCAAGGAGAGGGCGAATTACATGCATGCCGCACTATTCAGCTACATGGGGAAGCATGGTGCACCGCGCCGTAGCGTAGGCGGCCGCCTTGACGGTCCTTGCCGCGATCTGGCCATCATGGCGTATCTTGTACCCGAACAGTGGTAGCTTTGAGGGTAGGAGTGCAGCGGATGTCCGTGACGCCCCCAGACGGGCTCGAGGGGGTTGTTGATGTCGATCCGTAGGGGATACAGTGGCCGTCATGGCGGCGTCCCGTTCCCGCACGCTTCACAGCACCGAAGCCTATTATCACAGTGCCCGACGTGGGGTTGTACGCGCGGGGGCGGCTGCCTGCCGGTAACGGGGCGGGGATGGCGCCCCGCCGGCCTAGCATCACGACCTGGCCCTGCAAAGTCACGGGAAAGCATTTCGAGGGTGTAGCCGGCCCCCCTTCGAGGGCTCGGCGCGTTAGCCGTACGAGTAGGCGGCGCGGCGTCACGGGGCCGCACCGGCCACGTCGCACGCTCCCCCACGCGTGGCGGGGATGGGTTCCCTCCTAGGGAGTTGGTGCGACAGAACCGGGGCGTGAGTCCCAGGCGCATGATGGCGCCGCCCCGCCGTTGTCAGAGCATTAAATGCCCGTACCCGCGTGCGGGAACGGGCGTGTGCGTGCGGGGTGCCCTCGAGCGAGGCGGAGCCTGCTCGGGGGGCGGTGTGGATCCTCGAGCGAGGCGGAGCCCGCTCGAGGTAAGCGTACACCCTCGAGCGGGGCGAAGCCCGCTCTAGGGAGGTGTGTGCCCTCGAGCGAGGCGGAGCCTGCTCGAGGGGATCTTTGAGTGGGCCGCCTTGGTGGGCCGCCGGGGCCACCGCGGCGTGGGCCGTGCCCCGTGTGCGCGCTTAAGCAAGACGTGTTTGGCCTTGGCTTTTTGCAGGTTGTAAGTGGAGTTTCCCTGGTTGTTTAAGGGGACCCATAGGGCTGTCCCCGACACATTTATATTCATATTTGTATTTGTCACTAGTGGATTCAATTTCTACAAAAATGCTACATAATATACGCATCTTTACTTCCAGGTCAAGCTTCGGCGACGACTTCCAAGGATGCTCCGCGTACCTCCATAGGCGCGGCTAGTTCCCAAACTCGGGGGCTACACACCAAATCACTACTCGACAACAACTCGAGT